>JANCRA010000019.1:1420000-2810000 GCA_024362935.1 Setophaga petechia | reverse complement strand
AAGGGGAGGGAGAAGAGGAGGAGTGTGTGTGTCTGTGTATGTGTGTGCATGTATGTATGCGTGTGTGTGTGTGTGCGGTGAGGAGGGGGGGATTGACCGGGTCCACTTAAAGGGAGAGGCTCCGGGAGGTTTCTGTAGCCGGCGGCGGGGCGCGGAGCGGGGCTGAGCGGCGCCGGGGCAGGGGAAGCGGCTGGAGGGAGCCCCTCGCTGTGCCGATAAATGGGGCGAGGAGGGGGTGAAGGGAGGCAGAGGAAGCCCAGTATTGGCGAGAAGCGACTGAGCGCGCTGCAATGGCAGGAGCAGGTCTCGGCGGGATCCCGCTGAGGAGGAGGAGGAGGAGGAGGAAGAGCGGCGGCGGCGCTCCGCGGGGCGGGATGCGGTCAGCGCGGGTCGGTGGCTGCGCAGCCTCCGCAGGTGCGCCCGCGGCTCGGGGCAGCCTCGCCCACCCCTCTCCCCGGGCCGGGAACGGGACCGGGGCTGGGGGGGCGGCGGGTCCGGCCGGACCGGGGGCCGCCGGGCACGGCCCCGCTCCCCGCCGCCCGCTCCCGCCTCCCCCGTCCTTCCCCCAACTTGAACTTCACGTAGTTACCGGAGTTACGGCCGCGGCGCCGTCGCTGCGAGGAGAAGCGAGCCGGGCAGGACAGCGCCGGGCGGCCCCTCGCCGGGCCCGGGGCTGCCGCTTCCATCCTCCCGTGCCCGCTCCGGGGTGCCAAGTATTGCAGCCCCGCGCTGGGCCGAGCAGTGCGGCCCAACTTCGGTGCCGGAGCCCCCGCTCCAGGCACGCCGCCCCCGGGGGGAAGCGGGTCCTGGCGCCGCCGAGTTGCTAAAGCGGTCGGAGGGGACCGGGGGCTGGCGGCGAGCGGGGCGGGCAGGGCTGCTCGCCTGCCCGGCAGAGTTTCAGTCACTTGGTAGTTTCTCTGGGCGTCGCGGAGTTGGGGGGCGGGAGTGTTATTTGGGGTGTGTTTGATTGCTTGGGTGTTTGGGAGGGGGGAACCTGGGGAGGGTGGCTCAGCTTTGAAAATGTCCCCGGCTTCCTTGCTCCTCCCCTGGAGAACTGCCCGGTTTGCACCGAGGAGGGAGGAAAACGGGGGCGGGGGTGAAGAGGGGAGAGGCAAAAAAACCCCAGATCTCCTCTCGCCCGCCCAAGTTGCGGCCCCTTCGAGCGAGCCCGTCCGTGTCCCGGGCGGGGGGGCGGCTCGGCTCGGCGGGCAGAGGGGAGCCCGTCCCACGGCTGCGCCCCTCGCCACCCTTGCGCACACAGCCGGGATGCGCCCTCC
The DNA here is from genome assembly GCA_024362935.1 of Setophaga petechia. Taxonomy (NCBI): domain Eukaryota; kingdom Metazoa; phylum Chordata; class Aves; order Passeriformes; family Parulidae; genus Setophaga; species Setophaga petechia. The sequence continues at coordinate 2,808,723 of JANCRA010000019.1, read as the reverse complement.
GGGCCTCTAAAGCTCTGTGTTTATTGTTGTGTCGTCCCGTGTGTCCCCCCACCCCGCTCTCCTCCCCACCCCTCTGCCCAGGTTGGAGGAGGGTTTAAAAGGCAGGTGTGCCGGAGGCCGCTCGCCATGTCCAGATCCGGGGACAGGACCTCCACCTTCGACCCCAGCCACAGCGACAACCTGCTGCACGGCCTCAACCTGCTGTGGAGGAAGCAGCTCTTCTGCGACGTGACCCTGACGGCCCAGGGCCAGCAGTTCCACTGCCACAAGGCCGTGCTGGCCTCCTGCTCCCAGTACTTCCGATCCCTGTTCTCCAGCGGCGGCGGGAGCGGTGGGCACCCGCACGCCCTGGGGCTGGGGCCCGGCGCCCAGGACGGGCTGGGAGGTCCGCCGAAGGAGCCGCCGCCGCCGCAGACGCAGGAGGAGCCCGGCACCCCATCCTCCTCCCCGGAGGACAAGCTGCTGGCCAGCCCGCGGGCCATCAACAACCTGGTGCTGCAGGGCTGCTCGTCCATCGGGCTGCGGCTGGTGCTGGAGTACCTGTACACGGCCAACGTGACCCTCTCGCTGGACACGGTGGAGGAGGTGCTGTCGGTCAGCAAGATCCTGCACATCCCGCAGGTCACCAAGCTGTGCGTGCAGTTTCTCAACGACCAGATCTCGGTGCAGAACTACAAGCAGGTGTGCAAGATTGCCGCCCTGCACGGCCTGGAGGAGACCAAGAAGCTGGCCAACAAGTACCTGGTGGAGGACGTGCTGCTGCTCAACTTCGAGGAGATGCGCGCCCTCCTCGACTCGCTGCCCCCCCCCGTCGAGTCGGAGCTGGCGCTCTTCCAGATGTCCGTGCTCTGGCTGGAGCACGACCGGGAGACCCGCATGCAGTACGCCCCGGACCTGATGAAGCGCCTCCGCTTCGCCCTCATCCCGGCGCCGGAGCTGGTGGAGCGGGTCCAGTCGGTGGATTTCATGCGCACCGACCCCGTCTGCCAGAAGCTGCTGCTGGACGCCATGAACTACCACCTGATGCCCTTCAGGCAGCACTGCCGGCAGAGCCTGGCCAGCAGGTGAGCGGGGCGGGCAGGGGGGCTCGGACTCCGCGGGGGCTGCGGGAGCGGGCTCGGACATCCTGCGGGAGAGGGGAGTCCCGGCGGGCTCGGACCCGCGGGGCCGGGGCCGGGGGCGGCCGCAGCGGCTGGAGGGGGGCGGCGGCGGGGCCGAGCCGCCCGCCCCCTGCACCACCAAACTTTTCGTCCCCTCCCCTCGGCCCTCTGGCCACCCGCGCGTTGGGAATCTGGGTTTAGGGGGGTTTTTTTGACAGTAATTAATAATTCTTTTCTCCCACAATGTTATTCCTTGACAAGGAGTTAGGTCTTTAAACTGTAATAGCCAAGTCCTACATCTCTTATTTTCATAAATAACTGCATCATCTATGCACACCCTGATGTTGCTGATGGTGGGGTGATGTCCCTGCTTGTGTGTGGAAACTTGTGACTTCATAGTCCTTACATCTACAACATGTCAGTCATTTTCATTTAATAAGGTAATGAATCATGATGTCAAAGATTGACAATATGAGGTTGATATTAGGAAGTGAACGCACAGCACTTAGTTTAACAAGGACTAAACATATCCAAAATTTGTTTATCTTCTTTTAAAATATGTTTGTACTTCATTCACAGATGGAAAGATAATACCATCTTCTAGTGTAGGTATAATACAGTGGTGTGGTAGCACAGAAATCAAACCACACTTTGTATTATCCAGCTTATTATAAGCTTTTCAACTAATGTTGTATATTACTAATGATTTGACTGCAGGAAGAAAGAAACTAGTACATTAAGAAATATTTTAAATAATACATTCTATTAGCATTAATGCATGGGATTCTTTATGTTATGGGCACTACTCAGATGGTTTAACTTTGGAGATGGTGTGCCCTCTTATTTCTGGCTAGCTCACTGTGTTAGTGTTCTGTCATGTTTATCACCTTGTTGTCTAACTGATTCTCACTCTGAAATCAAAAACATCAAATACAACTATTTCGCACCGTAAAGTATTTCTGAGATGCCGCTGCTGTAAGTTGGTGCCTACCCTTTGCATTTCAACACTCAAAAGTGATGACTTTCAAAAATGCAAACCCCAGGAACTCCTCAGGCAAGATTCTGCTCGCCACCGGGGGCAAGCTGATGCTTGTGTCCTGGTGGATTGCTGAGATACCAGCCGGCTTGGTTCAGTGGAGATACCTTTCCAGCTTCAGTGGTCCATGTCATTTGAAGGATATGTAGTGGTGTTCTGACCACTGAATGCTTACAAATGTCATGGATGCTGCAAGAATCTGATACTGCTGGTACTGGGAACTGCTTTCCCTGTAAACGGGAGCATGCACAAAGGGAGTGCACTTTAGGTAGTCCTAGATGAGAGTCTAAGTTGCACTTTATGACTTACAGGAGACTCCAAATACTACAAATGCTGTTCTTTTTATTTGTAGTAGGTCTGCGTGTCTGTGCAGACAGTGGTATTTCAGAGACCCTTAACCACAATGGGTGAAAACATGCTGTCACCTTCCCAACTTTACTGTGTGTCTAATAACAGTCTTGTAACTAGCTTCTCTTGATTGGGTTCTTTAATGGCAGTGAAATGGGAGGAAAACTGTTGAGATTTATTTATAAGCAGGCATTAGAACTTACTCCAAATGTTAAAGTGTTGGAGATATTGAAATACTTAGTAATGCAGAATGAAATTGTTATATTTTCATTTTCAGTCTCTTTCGATATTCCTAAAATCATAAAGGTCACAAAGGCCCATCTTTGAATCTTAATCACTTTAGGATTTTGCCAGGCTGCCTAAGTACAAATGCCTTCTTAAACATTGAAGGAGTAAAAAAAAGAAACATTCAAGACTACAGAGATTTCCAGATTTGTCTTCTCTGTTACTCATCGTTTTTCTAAAGTAGCAATTTTAACAGGTTGACATTCATTCAGTAAAATTTTAAGGAAGAAAATCTGCAAAGAGTTCCTTAAGTTACTAATTTCAAGAAGGAAATCTTAAAGGTAACTAACAGTGAAGTACATGTGCAAATACATGAAAATTATTACACAGAAAAAGACTTCGAAACTCGGATTACTTTTTTCTGTGAGTAATGGTGACTTTGGTAATTTGGAATTTAATGAAAGGTCATTCACCAAAGATGCACATGTCTTTAGAAAGAGATTAACTGTTCCTTTTGTGCAGTGTAATAGCTCCTGCACAGTACAGTAAGGGTTGGTGAGAAATGCAAGCAGCCCAGTGCCATAGCCACCTGCTTCCTGCCTGTTCTAGAAATGGGAATTGCACTCAGTGTTAGAATTTGCCAATAACTTTTCTGCATTTTTAAAAACAACCTTTTTCTTTTTTAAAACAAGCTACTTTAAAAAAAAAAACACCTATGTTGTATATCCATATGTGCACTTTGGAGTACATTGACATCAGGGCTACTTCTATTTCTTAATGGAAATAAATGTAATGAGAAGCTCAAAATATGCTGATTTTCCTCTGAAATGTAACTATAAAGTTAGTCCTGTGGTCAGGGCTGGAGAAAAAGAGATTTGGGCTAACAAGAGCCAGTGTGTGCTCTGTGAGCAGAGGTATTTATAATGTTTGTGCCACAAATGCAGATCCTGAAGTGCAAGTGATACTGGATTTAAGAAGTACCTGAGTTGTCTTTTGTGCTGCAGTGAAAAACACTGTTTACCTACAGAGAGACTAGGGCTTTTTCATGAAATTTCCTAAGAGAAATGCTTCAATGTCCTGATGTCTTTTTGTAAAATTAACTTTCAAGGTGCAACAATTAAATGATCAGAATTTAAAAACTTGAGGAATTATGTTCCTGAGTTGTGAGCCTTGCTGTGCACTCTGAGGTTTAGGACTTCACCATAGGGCATGGGTGTTTTGGCTTTGATTTGACATTTCATCAGGTGCTCAAGTCTAAGCAAAGTTAGTAATACTGCTGGCTCAGTGATCCTCACCTCACCAGGGCCTCAGCATACAAGCTGCTGTTAAACCTCTGGAGACACAGTCAGTTCTGATGTCACTAGGAAAAATCATAGTTGATTTCAACTTGGAGTGGGGTGAGTGACCCTGAACATTAGGCTTAAATTATGTTTGTCTGTCCCTGAAAGAGACATGTAGCTCTGTGCTGTATCATCTTCTATAGTTCCGGAAAGAAAATGCATTTTGATAGAGAAAAGTTCATATTCCAGACATTTATTTGACTGTCAGATCTTCACCAGAGTATTGAGTTGATTAAAATGTCCCTGTGCTTTATTGTGTAATATAATGTACTTTATAAAATATATGATATGTATTTTCAATTTTTTAAAAGTTTGGAGTTAGAGCATTACCACCTGCAGCTCCTCTCACCAGTGTTTGGGCTGGTCTGTCCCTCCCAGGATCTGTGGGCAGAGCAGCTGCAAATACAGCTGCATATCTGAAGGCAGAGGGCATTGAGGGAAATAAAATTGGGAGAGAGGGGGAAATGCAGAAAAAGAAAGGAGTTGAGATACCCCAGGGGGGTAAGTAGTGAAAGCAATAAAGTACAAATCAGGGAAGACATGAGAGAAGAAGAGTTTTGAAGGGAGAAAAATGTAAAAATACATACCAGACAGGATACCAGACAGGAAAGGAAACTAGCAAAAGAAAAAAGACCCTGGCAGATAAAAAGAAGATAGGGAATGAAACAAAACGGGGAACACTAATTCTTGGCAGAAACAGCATCTGTTGTCAATGGCAGCTGAGTATTGCAGTTTCTGGAAAAGCTTTTTCAGATTTGGGGGAGGAAAAATGGATGGAGACAACCAGCTGACATAAAATAGGAATAGTCCTAGGCAGAAAATACAGAATTAAAGAGCACAAGAGAAAAGAGGGGAAATAAGGAGACAAAGACATAAGAAGGCTAAGCCTACCCATGCTGTTTTATGGTTTCAGCAAAGTCCCAGCATGTACAGACCCAGCTGTTTTTTTATACTTTTGTTCCCTGGACTACTAGACCTTAGAGAGATTAGAAGTGCAAATTCTGGTCCTGCTAAAGCTAGTTGTAGAGGTGATTTGGTTTACTGTTTGTTTGGTTTCTTAAATTTCATTTCAGTGGAGAGAGGGTGTCATCCAGACTGTTTGATGGTAGGTAATATTAGTGAAAGTGATAGCAAATTAAACAGTGACAGGTGATGAAGATGATATGAACAGTTTTCATTCAGTAGGAAGATGATAACTGTTGATGAAGAAGGAAAATGAAATGTAAGGTGCTGAACATGTGAGACAGCGCCATTTATGTGGAAGACATATATTCCTGGTCTGTTTTACTTTCTACAGAGGAGATTAAAATTTGAAGAAACCAGCTACATCCCTTGGCAATTAAATAATTTCCTTCTTGCATACACTATTTGTCTCCAAATCTCACAGACCGTAGTTCAATTTGACTTCTTTTTCTACTGAGATTTTTGTAGAATCTCAGCAGGACATGTTTGGTGGTTGTAAGAAAAGTGTGTGTTTTTTCATTGAAATGCACCCTGTCTTCTGGTTACAGCCACCTACCTGTCCCTTTGGGATCATAACAGCACTATTTGGATTTTTAACTAATATTCTTATTCGTGATTAATTGCAAGTGAGAAATACTACAGATCCTGAATTTACATCCTGATGAAAAACACATCTTAAAATGTATATGAATTATTAAGTTTTGCCTTGCAGTATGGATGAAGTGGATGTGAGGCTCTGGTTTATTTTAGTGAGCTTTGGATCAGTTTTTATGTGCCTGAATTAATAACAGGAAATTGTACATGTGCCAGGACTCTCTCAGCTGAGCTGCAGAAGGGAGACTGACACATTAGAGGCTGTGGTGTACTGAACCACAGACCTGTAGTCAGTTTAATCCTAGTTAGTCTCACCTACTTTCCTTACCTGCCTCATGTGCATTCATTTGCCATTGGAGACAAGCTCATGCTGAAGTGTAAGTGGAGAGATGTGGAGTTTCCAAAAGGGTGGGAGCCCTGGAGCTCACATTATGGACAGAGGGAGAACCACGCTCCTAAAAGGACTGCTGTGGGTTAGGAAAGTCCTTGGGAGCCTTTTTAAAGACACGTGTGTCCTGGATGGTAAAATCCTTGAGAGCTGCAAGGTGATATCATCCTTGAGGTCATAGCCATTTTTTTAGCTCAGTTATAGTGTTTGTTAGGAGAAACATAATTTATGAAGAACATTTAACAGCCTTTTTTATGGACAGCCATCTTTCCAACAGCTGTAGGTGAAGAAGGGTGGGCAGGCACGTTGTGCAGGTCCTTGTCCTGCCAGCCAGTTTCCCAGTCAGAGGCACTATCTGGAATAGTGTCCTCTGTGAACTGGCAGTCCCTCCTGATTCATGTCCTTAGATGGTAGGGCTCTACCCCAGATCCCATCTATTGAACTTTATCTGTCCTCTCTTTGAAATCCTCTGTTACCCCAACTCCTGAGTGTCCCTCCCACCAGGCTCCCAACCTCACACGCACCAATCCCCACTGCTCCAGACCTCTGTGCTTGTATCTTTACAGGCCATTGCGGTTTGCTGAACTGTGCTCCTCCTTGGCTTTGTGACCCTGCCTTTTTTAGCACTTGAAGCAGCTTCAAATACCTGCATCTGCATCTCCAAACTCTTTTTATGGAGAGAAATCTTTCACTGTATTTCATAACAGCTTGTTCTAGAGGGAAAATGAAACGAAGTTTAAAAACAAGTAATCTTAGTAAGCCACTCAACCTGATGAGAAAGTGCCTTTGAAAATGGGAACTTCTTCCTCAAATGCTGGAACAAAAATGTCTCTTTTCCACCACCTACGCCAGTCTATATAGCAGCTTTACAAGTCATACAGGTTCCTAAAAGCAGAGCTGTCAGCCACGAGTTCCTCTCCTGTTCTTGCCCATCCTTTGGCAGCACAATCCGTCTCTGTCCTGTTGGGAAGTATGTAGGTCACGAGTGGTGCAGAGCCTTCTGGACAAGGAAGTCCCATTTCAGACAAAATCCTCCTGGAATGATTTCTGCTTAAGTATGCCTTTTACAACTGGAATGCTGTAGGATCATGGTGAGCATCAGACATATATGTCTTTGCTACTGCTCTGAGACTTCTCTGTTCACTCTTTGCCTGATGTGCATCCCCTTCCTGTGGAGAGAAGAGATAGAATGGAGAGAGTCTTAGAGGGCATGTTGTGGCCTGGGGTCACTATAGTTTTTTCTTTATAGCAGAAGAATATGGAGGTTCTGAATCTGTAACTGCTGAGCAGTAAATGGAACAGAGCTGTGATGGTGTAATTGTTTGGATTTGTACTTGAAGAGAAAGCACAGGGAGCCTTGGGGGCAAGGGGAGTGAGGGGAGTTAATGTAGAACATAAAACCAACAGAAAATAGTTTGCCAGGCAAAAGCTTTGCTTCTGATAAACTCATGTTATGAAAAAATGATATAATCTGTAAAAAACACTGTTTAATATTTTCAAACAACTCCCATGTTTTAAAAATCCAAAGTGTTTTCTAATCAGAGCAAGGTTTGTTATTATCCTTTACTCAGCATGGCCTAGAAAGATTGAGCAGGGAATAGGAATCCTAAAAGAAGGGTTGGAGCTGGACTGCCCTGCTCTGTAAGCATCTCTCATGTTGGTTTTGTTGAAACAGATTCTGTCTGGTATTACACGTTTACCCAAGGATCATCTAAAGAAATTGAAGACCATGGAAAGTTGAAAACTATTGGTAGATACTTTCTGGCATAATTTTTCATATTTGCTGCCTCCCTGAAATTTTCTTTAAAGATTGTCATGCCTAGTACTTAGTAGTCAACACTTGCTGTATTCTTGGAAAGCAGACAATAAACTGAGCAAATATTGTCAGCTGCCAAGTTCAATGGAAGCAGACGGTTTGCAGTGAAGCTGGAAGTAAATAGAAGTTAGTGCCACAGTTGGTTCTTCCTGTATTCCCCAACTGATGCCTTCTTTCAGTAAAAAAAAAAAAAAAAACAAACCCAAACAAACCAGTGGAAAAGGTAACAAGTCATACCTTGATTGAGCTGGCAGCAAGGTGTGTTTCTTTCCTTTGGCTTCCTAAGGAAAAGGAGCCTCAGCTGGAGAGAGCACAGCCTCTGATGCTGTGTCAACCTTTTGTTGACATGGACATCAGACACAAATAAAGAAGAATTTTCTTAACTTTACACAGTCTGAACATCAAAAAATAACAGTTAGCTGAAATTTCCTAGGGGACAAAAATTAAAAAGATTATTTGATTACTTTGAAGTATTCTATAAAGCATTTCCATTTTATAACCTCTGTCAGAAAAAAATTTTTAAAAACCCAAACAAAAAAACCCAAAAAACCGAAAAATTCCCAAAATAACCAAGAAAGAGAACCAGCCAACAAACCAAACCAAACAATAAGGCCAAACAAAATGATGTGAAGAAGGGAAGCAATTAGCAAAAGCATTTAGCTTTGACATTTTCTTTTTTTTTTTTAATTCAGGATAAAGGTAATTACTTAAAGATTTTTTAGAACTTCCATCAGTGAGGAAAATCTTTGAATAGTTTTACCATTGGGATTCATGAAATGGGAGATTTTGTGTGTCATTCACCAATTTGCTTTGCGAGTAACATTCCTTTGGATTCACCTCCCTTGCAAAGCTCCAGATACTCAGTGTGTGGCTAGTAAGGGTATCTTCAGCCTTCACATCTGGTAGTGCAAGGAGGCAGAGATGAGAACGACCCTTCTCTGTGTTCTTCCCAAAGGAGCACTGGATAGGTGTCACACTTCCAGAATAGCTGTCACTGCTAAGCTGCCTGTTACATCAGAGGCTTTTACCCCAAAAAGGAAGGGACATTGACTTTAAGAATTTTCCAGCTAAAAGCTGGAAGCTAACTCTTAAATATTAACTTAGAGATCAACAGTAGTGGGATTGATTTCATAAAGAAAAATGGGGTTTTCAGAGCTTTAAACAGATTCTAAGTTATTTCAATACAGGAGATGGAAAATTACCTGACTACTTTAGAAATAAAGGAACCTTTAACTTGTAAGGTAACTCTGTAACAGTTAAGTGTGGCCTACCAGGTGAAATATTCACTTACCCTTAGACTTCTGCTTTTAGAAGGAAAAGGAATGATTATTCTTAAAGCAAACATTAACTAATTCTTTTCTATGCTTTTTTTTTAAATATTGGACAAAATGAAAAAAAAAAATCAAGTAGATTCAGAGGAGGAAACCAACAATCAATGTCTGTAGCAAGTCATTCTCCGCTTAGTATTTGTCTAAACTTCATTCTATCAGTGGTCAGCAACATGTATTAAATGAGCATCCTCTTCAGTGAACATTACATTTCATTGAGCTCTGCTGCAATGAAAACTGGGGTCTTCTGCCAAGCCGGCCTACATGGAGAATGAAAAGATGAAAACCAAAATCTTCATGATAAGACTGGTTTCCAGGTTTTTAGTATTTCTAGAAAGCTTTTTCACATTCATTCTAGTGTGCCTAGAGCAATAGGTGCAAATTAGAAGAGGCAAAAAAATCCATTCATAAAGCAACTTCCATACATTCAGGAAATTTTTGAAAATTCTTTGAACTGAAGGAGACTTTATTGTGCTTTACATTTTGACAAAATAAGGATGTTTTTAATGTCTGTACTTTATCCATAAGGGGAAAGGCATTATGCAGGATCTGGTCTGTTGATTGTGAGAACTCAGATCCTTCCCCTAGCAGTGCTGTAGGGTTAGGAAGAGATTCTGGATGCCTATTCACCTATAGGTTATGATGTTTGTTAATTCATTTTATGTGATGACAAAACCTCATAAAATTCCTTTGTCCAAAATAAATTTTACATTGTACCTTATGGCTTTCATTGAGTTCATAGTTAAACTCCCGGATAATTAGATTTCCTCTCTATTAAACATGTGTTACTAATCATGGCTATCTTTGCAGTCAGCTATGGAAGCCAAAATCCATTGAAATAAGCAGTTTTCATATGACACTTTTGTTGCACTGAAATGCCCATCCAGGAGCTGGGAAGGTAATTGTTGAAGATCACATCCCATGTTCTTGATAGCAAAACATTTTTTTCAGTCGTGGGCAACTGGATGCTCGCAGCATTTGTTCAGTTTTGCAGACTGAAACTAGATTGTCAACTACATTTTTTGATGAACACAGCATCCCTTCAGATGCCTTTTGAGAAGAAAAGGGTTGCTAAAGACCATCCTGGTTTCTGAAGGTGAAATTAAGTTTGTGGTGCTTACCAAAAAAAGGTCTGCAACTGAAATGTTGATTGGGATAGTATGTATCTCTTTTCTATTACCTGGAGGTTGGTATCTAAACCTCTCTGAAATAATTTGTTTCGGCTGCAGGTTAACACAGCCCCCTTTTCTGAGGTTCTTGCTACTTATTTTGACAGTATCACTGTCAGACTCCTGTTTCTCAAATCCTTTGATGTAATGAGACATGAGGATGTAAATAAAACTCACCATGCATTCACCAGCCCTTGCTGGGTCTGTGCTGCTCTTATGGCTGATTTTGTTCGTGCTTGAGTTCAGTGGGCAAACACCTGGAGTTCCATTTGGCTCTGCTGTGTTAAAGGTCAGCACTGAAGCAGGAACAAGGATGCCATCATATCTGTCAAGTCCGTGCTCTGAAGAGCTACCCCTACTCAAAGCCATGGTGATAACCTATATGAAAAGATAATTAATGATCCAGACTTCTGGGTTTACTATAACCCCTGAGTTAAGAGAAAAGTATAGTTGAATACTCTTTTCATTCATGACCGTGATCACTTGTGTGTCTTAGGATGCATTTCTCTTTCTGATGTGTAACACTACACTGGATGCATTAAGAACCACAGGATTGCCACTTCATGATTGTATTCTTTCCATTTATTTGCATTCCCTAATACAGAGGGCAGAGCATTGTTTAAAAACTGGAAGAGTCTGGAGCAAACCTGTTGTTGAGGCTTGTTTTCTTGCCAGCTTTTGTAGAATAAACTTCTACTAATTGCCCAGATAAGGAAAATCCACCAGTGCAAGATTGATGGATATGTTAATAAAGAAAAACAATGTACAAGAAGAGTATTTCCCATTCATGCGTTTTCCATTAACATGGGGCCATCAAGGTTGCAAAAGAGTAGGAGTGGTTTCAAGAGTGTTGAGGTCTCTTACAGCCTTTTCTGCTGATTTCTTGTGAGTCTATAAACTCTCTTGGGCTCAGCCTCTTGCCATGAATACTCATGGTTAATTTAGACCATGGACTGGTGATCTGAGTTTTAGAGCTGATGGGCATCTGCTGCTACCTTTGAATTGAGTAGGATTTAGTTATGTTGATGGGTATCTCTGAAAATGAAGCCACTTCTGTGAGTACTCAAATTCCTGGGTTTGTGTGCCTGAGGGAAACTACACAAGTTTGAAAATGTTGACTTTGAAATTTACTTTGGTTTCCAGTCTTGTAAGTAGACAAAATAAATTTCACATCACATGAGGTACCCAGGAACTTAATTAAGGTGAATTAAGTGTTTTAAAATCTTAGACGAACAGAAAGTGCAAAGTGTGTGCAGAATAATAACAACACATGCATGTTCATCAGTGAGAACTAGAGTTTTGGAGTCTAAGTCTAAGTAATGCTTTCAAGATAACATGTGGACAAATTTATCTCAACTTTTTTGCCATGGCATCAGCCTGCCTGTCTATGGTTTAGCCTTCCCTGACCAAGACCCACTACTGTTAATGGAATTCAAGGTGATCATAAAATCCTTGCTGGGGACACTGTGAATCACAGCATTAACTGAATAGAATGTTAGACTGTAAAATAAGGACTGCAAAAAACAGAAAAAAGGGTGTGTCATATATAATGAAGAACATTTCACATTGTAATCTTGAGTTATCCAAATAGCAAACATGTAATAACACATGAGAGGGAGAAGCTTTATCTTGCTCAATGTATTACACATATTTTTGAATCCTGTCTTCATCACAGTTTTTCACAGAACAACATCTTTATTAATATTTGGAAAAGTCTTCTGCATATAAGCAGTTGCCATTTACATGTTTTTCATATTTTAGAACGCATTGTAAGATTCTAACAGTACTGCTTAGTGCAATATGAAACATAAATATTATATAATAAATAAATGAAATCTTTTTCAGAACCTAAATTGCAGCATTTCACATTAAAACTTAAAACTGGATTTGGCTCCAACGAGACATATCAGTTTAAAACCTGCATGTCTTTAGCCACTGTATTATCTTTACTTGGTTTATTGGAAGAGCTCTCAATGCAGATGAATTAGATATTTTGAGTATAAGTACCCATCTTTTCTTTGCCATGTGAAATTTCCCTGTGCTTTTGGTAGAGACTTTGCTGACTATTAACTTCTTACTAAACTTTTACTAAAAGTCTCTGTTCTTGCTACTTCCCATTTTAAACATACTTTAAAAATTAGTATTTTTTAAGCATACCAATATTGCAGCACTGATCCTTCTCAGGAAACAGTAGCTTCTCAGGCTGTTTGGCTGAAAAAGTAATGTTAAGGATAGTTGCAACTGCCAAAGTCTGGAAACTCAGAGTTATATCTGACATTTCATTCTTCACCTTAACTATTGAGCCTTGGCCATTCATTGGATTTTCACAGTGCTTTGGAGTTAGAAGGGAGTTTTACAGATGAAAGATGAAAATCAAAATAAACTCCTTTATCAAGTAAACCTTGCAAGGGCATTCTGAATTTTACAATGCACAGGGAGTTGATTGTGATATAACATACAACACAGGAGGGTTGGAATAAACAATTTATTCTCTATTGTTAGGGATGGTCATGCATAACTGACTTATGGCTCTGGTTTGCTCTGCCACTTGTTACGTGTGCAGTCATCCCTAACTCATACCAAAGCCAGTTTATCATACTCCCATGTTGCATGGAACATATCAAATGTTCTCTCATTAAAAGTTTACTGGGGAGACTGAGTGTTATAAGATGCTGGCAGTGCTTTAGTAAGCTTTCCCTCGAGCTTGCTCTCACTATGGAATCTGTGCTGACAGTGATCATGGGATGGCTTCTGATATCCTACAGAGCCACAGTCTGCTGGGCAGGTAACAGTGCTCATTGACAGCACATAGCATGTGCAGTGCAGGCATCAAAGGCTGGCTTGTCAGAAAGACTGAGGGATTGCAGGGGCTCTCCCCAAGTTGGGAGAGAATCAAGGGGTAGGGCAGTGTGGGACTGCAATACAACATGGGACAGTGTCACTGTCCCCATGGTTTAAACCTCTTGCTCCTGCACTGAGGGTTTTGTTTCATCCACTGTCAATTCATGACCTTCTCTGAGCCCTAAATCTGTTTAAAAAACAGATAAGGCCATATGCCAGATAGTTCCCTGGCCATCCTTGTCATAGATGTATCTGTAGTCTATAGTTGTCTTTGGGACAGCCGTTTGACAGATTTTATTCTGGAGCATTGTGTGGATCAAGCCCTCAGCTGTGTGTTCCCTTCCTGAAGGATGTTCCTTGTGGTTGGTGCATATCTACAGCACAATCTAGTTTGGTTTTGCCCATTCTTCTCAAAAGAAGATGCAGTTCTGCTACAAATGTGAATCATTGGGTCACCAGCACACATCCTAGGCAGCAGCTGGAGTGAAACCATGAGTGTGCCTCAGTTGTAAAGCTCCCACTGCTGGAGTGCACTACTGAGCTTGGAGCTCCTGGGTGGTGCTTTGACTTCACCATGAGCATCTCTGATGGTAGGCTTTGGTTCCTGGTGTTCTGTGCCTTTATTGGCCAGGGTGTTTGCTGCAGACTGACACACGGAGTGCTACACAGGTGTTGTCATGCCTGGAAAAATGGTGTTTGACAAGGGTGCTTTCCATCAAATACATGGTCCCACTGCACAGTCATTCACATGGATGGCTGTTTTCCAGGCTACATCACCTTCCTACCTTACAGGAACATTTTGAGCCTAGACCTTTATTTCAGTGTTATCTCACCCAAGCTGAGTATAACTGGTGAAAGTTCAATTATATGCAAAGTGACTATTAAACCATCAGGGCTCATCTGGGGGTCTGTGCCTCTCCTCCAGTTTTCACTTACAATTGTGCTAAATCCCTCCATGCTGCAGAGAAATCGTACGTTCATCAGGTGGGGCATTGGAGGCCAGGGTGCAGATAACCACTTTTACTGCAGATGAGACATTGCAGTCCTGTTCTTAAGAACTGCCAGGCAGATTGGGAATCACGGTCACGGTTAATAGCAACGAATTGCCAGCTCTTGATGGGTGGGTAGTCACTCCTTTCAGTGGTTGCCCCCTGGGGGAGAAGGTAGAAAAACAGAGGGAGGGAATTAGAGTGACTTTGCACAGTTGAGCAGGTTCATGCCGCTGGATCAGTGGCAAGCATTGGCAGGGCTCCACTCTGGGGAGGCTCACAACAACATCACAGTCTCATTTTTACCAATTGGTGTTGCTATAGCCAGTGGTGCACAGGGGGAGAGCAAAGACGAGGGGGGGAGCCGGGGGGGAGAATGAAAGCAAGAGTCTGGACTAAATTAAACAAACAAAAGTGCTTGTAAGTAGCATTTAACCCATAACCATTAGCCCAGTGCTGCTAATTGTATTAAACTATATATCTGAAGTTCAGTGTGTGATTAAAGAGTTGGCTCACAAACTCTCTGCATAACCTTAATTTTTTCAAGGTTCTTTGAGTGTAGAATGGCTTATAATAATGATTTTGACTAATACGATTTTTGACATGCAACTTTAATGCTTAACCTTAGTACAACTTCAGAGCATTTCATGTGTATTCAGCTGTAAAGAGTGATGATTTAAAGGGATAATATAAGAAAAAGGTCGTTCTAGAATGAACCTCTAACAAATTGCATAAAGGAAGCTTATTATTTCATGAGTAGAGAGATATGCAGCTTTTCTGATCATTTTTCTGCTTGGTTCAAGAAATTGTTGAGACATGATTGGGAAAAGAAACACAAAAAAATGAAATAGAAAACTGCAAGCAGTGAACATTCTTTTGATGGTTGTGATTTTGTTGCCACTAAAAATACTCCTCAGTAATGTGGTTGTTCATCTTTCCTCTTGTTTTGGGTGAAGAATTCGTTCCAATAAGAAAATGCTGTTATTGGTTGGAGGATTGCCTCCCGGACCTGACCGGCTACCCAGCAATTTGGTTCAGTATTATGATGATGAAAAGAAGACGTGGAAAATACTGACAAGTAAGTGGTTTATTTTTGTACAGTTGTCTTGATGAATTTAAAAACATGGTTAATCAAATTAGACACTTTATTGATTTGTTTCTCTTCAGAGATTTGTTTATGTATCACAAGGGGCTTCACAATGGAGCAATAAATTGAGATTGCAGAAGATGCTAATTTTATAATAGGATAGGCCTAAATTAACATTGGCTTAAAATCATTCCAGTAAGTTTTTTTTAAGTAAACTTGTAAGTCTTTCAAGCTGCAACATGAACCCATGCATATTTATGTATATATGAATAAAATCTGGTTTAGGAAAAAAAGGCATTTTTTTTCAAGACATTTTTCTCAAGAGTCAGATCCCTGGTAAGCCGTAGTACTAGAGCACACCTTTGATTCTGTTTTGCATTTTCATTTCCTTCTTCCAGCTTTATCTGTTGTCCACAATCATTAAAGAAAGGTTTCCTCTGTACTACCCTGCGTCCATTGCTGACAGAAGCATTGGTGGAATATATCAGCTACAATAAACAGTGCATGGAGGCTGCTATCACAAAATTCTTTCCCACCTCCTTTTAATAGTGGATTGGTTTTAGAGTAAGTATTTTGCCTCGAGCATCGAGATTTGGAACTTATTGTTATGTTGGTTGTGATTCCCAGTCTGACTTGGTCATGGAATCAAATCATAGCTTCTTGAGTGCAGCAGGCTGTGTGTGCATTAGTCCCCTTGTGGCTAAACTGGCTGCATTGGTCAATAAAACTAAATTTTAACTGTCAAAATTGCCCAAAGCAGTATAGATAAAATAATAAATGAGCAATTTTGATCCATAAATCAAAACCATACTTCTAAAACTGGACAACTGGTAAAACCTGGATTTCCTATTAGACCTGGTTTTTTTTTTTCTCCCAGTAAAATACATTTTACAGAATTTTTTTCTTCTCCCTTATCCAAAGCCCTATAATGGCATACATCTACATCTACAATCTGTATCCTACAGATTAGGATGAATTTATTTTTTTTAAATTGCTGTGATACAGGACTTGAAATAATGCCGTTGTAGACTGGTTTTCTCCCATGGTATATTTAGGAGCCTTTTACAAAGTGGTGCCACATAAAGACTGTTTACATATAGATGACCTGGACTAATAGTTGAGGGTGTTGTAAAAGAATGACAATTAAAAAAGGTTACATGAAGTGTAAATTATAAAAGTTTATCACATCTGTGCTAGGGAATATATTATGCTTCACATTTTTCCGAATAATGAGTTACAATACCCACCTCTGTAAACTACTTCTAAGAAAATCCTAAGGATGGTAAGTCAGTGAAAAATCAATGATACTGCCTAAGGCAGGTGTTTTTTTCATTTGCTGTGTCTAATCCAGTGGCTGAACAGGAGAGACAGAAGGAATGGATCTCTTGCTTCAAGATCTGAACTCTCTACTGAATTAAAGTAGAAAGCTTTTTTCCTGAGTCTTAACTAGCTGTAGATTGTCAGATTTTTTAAGAATGGAATTTACTCAACTCTTGGTTGTTTACATTGTGTTGCAGTTTCCAAGAATGTGGGAAACTACCCAGAGGCAGGTGCCTTAATGCCCTGGTTAAATGTCCAGCATCTCTAGTGTTGGACCAACTGTCTGTGGTGGTGTTGAGCGATGTTTCAGGATAATTTTATATAGAGAATTTAGTCTTTTCTGTGTTACCTTTAGAAATAGGGAAGAAAAGTTCTCTTTCCACTATGGCAGTGCACATAACATTCTGCACTGTGGTTAAAATCAAGGCATTTGTTACAGTCCTGGGCAGCTTGGGCTCAAGCATTTGCTGATCAGCACTGGAAGCCCTGGAGGTTCCAGGATCTGTCCCAGTGCTGGCTGAGGCAACAGCTGCCAAATACAGAGCCGTCTCTTGACATGAGTAACTCTGTTCTTGCAAATCCTGCCAACAAAGGATGCCCTCTTGGCCTGGGCTAAAGTTTGAAGAACACAGAGGAGAATGCCTGTCTTTTCACACTGAAATAGACAAAATGTTAACAAGCATAATTTCTTAGAAAATATTTTACTACTTACAAAATGGTAACAATAACTATTTAAAAAAAAAAAAAACTGGTTGAAATAAGAGTTTCAAGTATCCCCTTTTTTTTTCTAACTTATGAGAATGGGAGATAAATCCAAGTAGATCTTGTGTCCTTTCTGTGAAACATTGAAGAACTACAGCATAGGAGTGCAGGGACTTGAAGAGCTGTGACTGAAAAGTCTTAGGGAACAAAACAAACTGTACAAGCTTAAAACATAGTGGTAGTTCAGTGCAACCGTGGTGTGCTATCAACATACTGTGACATCTATGAGGGGTGTAAATTTAAGGACACGGTTCTGTCTTTATTTATCATGTATTTTTTTTTAAATTTAGGAAGGGGTTTTCTTTCTTTACCTTTTTACCTCTCTCTCAGTCCACTGTGGTCTAATCAGAGATACATGATCAGCAGCAAAGGCAGAAGATTTTTTCTGTTTGTTTTTTTTATTTTTTCTTATTTAGATAGTACTTTCAGTCCCAGTGTTGCAATTCATTCTCAACTTGTCAGTGCAAATGATAGGTTTGCTCCTTAGTGAATAGGGACAGAGCAAAAGCTATGTCCTGCTCATGAGGTTCTGTGATGGGAAGAATTTCAGTTCCTGTAGTCTGGTATTTCAAGATGTTCTATTTTATTATCGCCTTAGGTGTATTTGATTTTCTCCTGTTACAAAGTTTTTTCTTTAACCTTCTGGCTGCCAATAGGCTCCCCCACACACCAACAAAATGCCACATTTTGCACTTAGAGGCTTACTGATCCAATGTAAGTGTGCACAGAAAGTCCCCCTTCCTTCCTCCAAACCCATTTGCATTCCTCATTTTCTGCTGTCTGTGCCAGTGGCATTTGGGGGTAGGGATGGTGGGAAAGGAGCAAACACTCAATCCTGGGTGCAGTGGCAGGACCATAGAGGAGGAGGTCGATGTGAGGAGCTTGAATCTGCTCTTGTCACTGAGACGAGCCCCAGCAGTTACTCTCAGGGCTTACAGACCCGTTTGAGAGGGAGCTGCTTGCCTGTTTCCTTTTACCTTCTCAGCAGAGAGAGTGGCTCACTTCTCAGCACTCAGTTGCTTAGGGCTCTGTGTCCTGCCTTGTGTGATGCATAAGGAGCAGGAGAAGATCAGCCATCAGGAACTACTGGCTCCATGGCACTGCAGCTGGAGCTGCGGGGACAGGTGCAGGTGGAACAGCACGAGCCATCGAGTATGACAGCTCAGCACAGGAGCAATCTCATTTTGTTCCCTAGACAAGACTAGATCTATTGGCAGGGGATCCTGCCCACCTCTCTCTGCCTGGATAGCCAAAGCACCAAATGCATCAGTACTAATGGGAGTAATTCAAAAGGTATCAGGAAAACAACTTGCCTTGTTCATAGACCCGGGAGAGGAGGGGAAGCATGCACCCATTTCCAATTTTTTAATGTCATCATCTATAGGGAAGAATGCTATGGCTCAGGGGATCGGTAGATTTTTCACAGTCTAGTATTACTGTGTATTTTTCCTACCGGGTATTTCTCAGAGAGTTATTGTTTATATGTTGACAACATAGAGGCAGAATAAAGAGTAAAATAAAGGAGTAAGTTAGTGGCATTCTACAAACATTTTTTGCCACCTAATTTTGCTTGATATGGGCACAATCCTAATCTGAGATTATAAATAATATTATGCACATCATAATGTGTACGTTGGTGTTTAATTTGAAACACTTATTGCACAGTTGTGTCTGAGCAAGGTTGAGGCTTTTATAGACTTTATGATAAAATACAGCAAATACATTTACTGCATGGTTTCTTTTCAGGCCAGCCTACATGTGCACAAATGCTGTTCACTTTTTAGCAGGGTACTACATAGGTCATGTAACAGCAACAGGCTACCATTGCCCAGTGACAGAAATGGAACAGCTGAAGGGGGTGTGACAGACCTCAGTAACAGCAAAAGTTCTGCTCTGTTAATGGGTTTTCATTATTTTGTGATATTTTGTAGTCTTCATAACTACTTCCTGGATGTGGGGCTTTAGGGGGGGAGGGGGTCACTGTGTCACCACCTCATACCTCACTGCTCAGAACCAGGAACTGCTGCTTGAGTTTTAATTACCAGTTATGGTCCTGCCAGAAGTCTAATTGTGTTTAATTCTAGAACTCCTTTGGTTGTTTGTTTTAACTGCAACGTTTAAGATTAATTAAACTTTAAGGAAGTGAAACAGTGTTTTGTTTGTTAGAGTTATTCTATAATAATTGCAGAATTCAGAGCCTATAAAGATTTTTTGTGTTCAGAATTGCATAGCTTTCCCAAAAACCCTACTGCTAAGGCAATGATGTATTACTTTCACTTTCATTATATGTTTTTAATCAGAGCGTGACTTCACACTAGACAAAGCGATGCTTTATGCATGATCTCCCTTGTTTTTTGCTAAAATCTTTTGACATGATTAATTTTACTTTAATGCTTTTGTCTTGTTGTAATGGTAAGGATGATGGGTATAAACCAGGGCAAAAAATACATGCTTTTCTGTCATAATGCTTCTAAGCATTTAAAAATATATTAAATGAAAGAAAAAAGTATCACAAGAGAATGATCAAACTGGAATTAAATTTCTTGCTATGTGAACAGAGAATGCAAGAAAAAAATAAAAATGATTCAGTCATTGTTTTAGGTGAGGTTCTTTTTTGTTTTTTTCTATAGCAATTTATCCATCTGTCTGATTGGAAGTGATGACTAGAAGAGAAATTGGGTCTTATAGGTTTCTAGATATACAGCAATTCCTTGCTTCAATCTAAAAATTCCTTTTTCTCTGAAGCACAAAAGGTAAAATGTTGGAAGCATTACTGAGCTCCTACATGGCATGTTCCATCCATGTGAAGCTGCAGCTACAGCAGATACTGTTTTCATATCAATACTTTGTTTTTCAATAAGATGTTAATTGTAAAATTGCTTAACTTCCCAAGTTCACCCACATCATGTGGGTGAACCACGAAGAGAATTCAGTGAAGTTCACAATAATGGCAAATATATGTTTGGGCCATAATCCATTTATGATTAGGGATTGCACTAGGTTTGAATTTTAATCCAGCATAAAAGCCAACATCATTGTCCAATGAGAACTGTCTCATATTTTTTTGGGAAAGACAGGGAAATGTCCAGAAATTTGACAGATTGGACAATTTAGTCAGGATGATCAGCATCTATTTTCAGGTTTCTTCTTCTCCTAATTATCCCTTAGTCTTTTGTTCTGTTTGTCTTGGCCTTCCTGCCCTTTGCTAGGTATGTTTAAGTCAGCTGTGTTTGGTCCATGTGTAAAGACAAACAATGAAGCAGGCACCTTGATTTCCTTCCCAATCCCTCTCCTTCCTGCCAGCAGCAATCACACAATGTTAAAGAGCTGTTGTCTTCATCTGATTCCCTGACCATAATGAGCAGTCAGAAACCTTTCCACCCTTGATGCTCTGATAAAGGCAGTCCATCTTTTCTTTCCTTCCCCAGGCTGGATGTGCTTTCATTTTTACATAAAGCAGTTCCCTGCAGGTAGTCTGGTCTGAATACAACATATGCTATTTCTGTCATTTTGACTTTTTAAATTTCCCTTGAATGTGTTCTGTGACAGTGTAGCAGTCCTCTGTCTTCAGTAACAACATTTTTGCATGTCAGCCAGCATTAAGGCCTACTGATGGTTCTCAAAACCCTTTGAACATCATTATTTATGTACTTTATCCAAAAGGAAGTCAAGTGAAAGGAATTAGAATGGTTTACTTCAAAGTCAGCAATAGAGAACCCAGGTCACTCCAGTCCCCAGCCTGCATTGTTTCTGCTGGAATAGGTCATATTTCTTTCTTCCATGTTTTCTTTGGCAGTTCTGTGGTTCTCAGGTGTATCAGCCTTTCCTATACTGAATTATACTTTGCCTTTCCTGAGGAAATTAATAACAAAACTCATGTTCCTCCTTTTCTGAAATGTCTTTGGAGTCTCTGAGAACTTCTCAATCCTTCATGTGTTGGAGTGTTTTATCCAGTTTTCTATTTTCCAGGTTGGCTACTTGTAAGACAAACAGTATGATTATGGCTCACATCAGAGGTTCTTGGAAGAAATTTTCAAAGGCATAATTGTCAGTTTGACTACTACTAGATGCCTAGCACACATTGTGCCTTTGGAAATGTGGTGTCTTTCAAGTAAATATGTTCAATCACTGTAAAGATTTTTCTTTTTTGAAGAATGATATTAGAAGCAAAGGTTTTCTCCTTCAATTTACCCCAAAATGGTTGGTAACTGAATAAAGGAAGTGATATTTGCAAAAAATGTATTAAATCAGATGGACAGGTTGTCTTGATAAATGCTTGTTCTAATTTCTTCCTCCCCCTCTTTCTTCCTTTTTTTTTTTTTTTTGTAGTTGTGAGAATAGTGCACACTTATGTTAGTCAAAAAATGTGTCTTGATGAGCACTTCTTGGCAGCCCTGATAAATTTCATCTCTCTTACTCCATTTATCCAGCAGTTGGGGATGCTGCAGCTTCTGCTTCAGTGCTGTGTCAAGGATGGTTTCAGCACTGCATTGAAAAGCTTGAGCAAGCATTAGCATATTGCTAAGCCAGTAGTCTTTATATTACCCACTAGACAGGTTTAGTAAATGTGGTAGATGTATGCAGAAGTTCTACATGTGCATGTATGCACATGCTTCTATGCATCCTCCTTAAAGAAACACATAGATTGCACTGAAAGCTAATTTTAAAACATAAATTCCATCTATATTTTTCATACTTAGACCCTTTTAAAAGGTTCAGAAGCAGGAAAATACAGTCACAAAGGAAGAAAGATTCACACACATAAAGCTTGGCTGGTTGGTATGACTATCCAGCTTTAGGCCTGGATTTAGGAGATTTATTCAAGGTGGTCATACACACTGCCAATAAACCACATGTTTTACACCTACGGGGAAGTAAGAATATAGAAGTGAGGAACAGAAATACAGTGAAGAGTACTTTTCTACATGTGACATAGCAGAGGTTAACCACAACTCCCATTCTGAGGATGATGCGTGGGAGTTCAGCTGTGCAAGTGCCATTAATGGCGCACGCCTGCGTGTCTAAGAGCAAGGCAGAAGTCTGAGAATGAGTAAAACATAGCAGCTGGAAATGTAGCAAGTTCTCACAATGATTGCTTTATTGATGTGTTAAATATTATTTTCTTCTGCCCTGCCATTTGAGATAACTTTCAAGAAATGTCAGCCCTCCTTCAGCACGTTTTTGTTTTTGATTACAATGTTGTCAGCTTCTCCATTTACACAAGTGTTACTTGATTGTTTCTTCTATTCCCTGTGCCTTACTTGTAAATGTGGTGTGTTGTAAATTCTGGATAGCATTCTATTCCTGTGTTCCCAGTGCCTACACATCTTGCTGTGATATATCTTTGAAACAACTCTTTTCACTGCATTCAGTCTGTTTGTGCTAAAGCTCTCAACAGTCCTTCAGCTTCTCTTGGCTGCTCTCTGTCTTTTGTTATGAACTTGTGAACACCCACCTGTATGGAAACCAGGCTGTTAATTTCCTCTTGCATATACAAAGATGCCTGAAGATACCTACTCATCTTCATCCGCAAAAATGCCATTGGCAAACAGTTACTTCCAGGAAGAGTCCATAAGTGTTACCTGAATGTCCTGTTCTCTGCCTGTGCTCAGCCCTTTTGTGGTTGAAAACCTGGGGGGGATGAGAGAACAGGGCACAACCTGCTTCCAAAACACTGAGGAGGGCCCCATCCTCAGGGAGGGCACTCAGGCAGTGGAGAGCTGATTGAGAAGGCAGCAGGGGTCAGAGAGAGGAGTTACCCCATGATTGGTGCCATTTTGACAGCAGATGCTGATGTCAGGCTGCTGTGGGGACACCTTACAAAGAAAGGTGCTGGCTCCTGGAGATGCCACTCCTTGCTACATCCTTGCAAGGGCATCAGAACCTTTGACTCAAAGCCTTTCTCCTGTATCACAGAGCTTACCTTTTTCCAAGTCATCTTTCAACGTGAGTTACATATCTTT
Source organism: Setophaga petechia (assembly GCA_024362935.1). NCBI lineage: Eukaryota > Metazoa > Chordata > Aves > Passeriformes > Parulidae > Setophaga > Setophaga petechia. Next base: position 2,785,454 of record JANCRA010000019.1, on the reverse strand, counting down.
ACAGATGGCTTGAGGACGACAGTTCCATTTTGCAGCACCTTCTACTGCTTAGTTCCAAGGAAAAATGAAAAAAAATATTTCAAATGTTTTGGCAAAACTATAGTCACATCAGAACATCCCTTCTAAACATCTCTTGTGAAAGAGGGTTGCAGTTAGAGCACAATTTTTTAGCTTGTGAATTCTTCATGTATGTACGAAGGGGTATGTCACAACTCCACCAAAGAAAGTTTTGTCAAGCTTTGCAAGGCTACCTGCAAACCAGAAACTGCCTAGCTACAAGTGACAAGTTGCTTTGACTTCACCAGGTGGTCTACAGAATGTAGATACCTGGGCTTAATGCCACCCTAGAGGCTCTGCAACATTTTGAGTCCATCTCAGCCTATGGGCATTGTCTGTCTGCTATGTACAAACATCTGGTCCAGTAGGAACTGGGAGCTGCCTTGTCCTGTCTTGTGTCCAAAGCAAGTGTCTCACCTGGCTAGATACAGATTTCAATAAAGTCACATCATTTCTACCTCGCCAAAATGTTCTCACCAGACTTGTTTGTGTAGGTCCCTCAATAGTATATGGCCACTGTCTCTAAGTAATAAACCATTTGGAATAACTTTAACACAAAATTGTATGTCACTGTGCAAATTCAGTGCTCCTTGCAAACATTGCTTTCTGGTTTTTAGTTAATTCCAGGTAAAATTTGTGTGTTTATTCTACCTACTTGCTATGGGATTTAGGTAGCATTAATGGGAGCTAGGTACGTATGGAGATGAAAATGAACTCAGGTGTGTTTCTAGAGTCTTACTTTGAAAAGCATTCCCTTTTCCAGTGGCTAATGTAGCATTTATGTAAAATGGGTTGAAAACAGGATGGCAGAACTCTTCTAGCTGAGTAAAATGTAACAATAAAAAACTCTCATTAAAATCCTCCGATTTCTTTTGAGAGATTGGTACATTTTATGAATTTTCTCCTCTCAAATGTTATTAAAAGGCAGTTTCCTTCTCAGAAGTGTACACAATTATTTGCAATACAGATTTTTGAAGCCTGCCTTAGCTTTCTCCATTTTTCTAAGTTCTTTAGTGGTAAGAAGTGAAAATTTTGCATCCTTGACTTTATTTGCTGTTGTATGTTCTTACTGTGTTGTACAGGCTCATTGTTTATAGGAAGTAATTCTCTTTTCAATTTTCCTCTATTTTCTCACAGCTTAAGTTCCTTTCTCCCTTCCCTTCCCATCACTTTCCCCTTCCCTACTGCCCCCCCCCATTCCCCTACCTTCCCCCTTTTTAAGACAGAAATAAAATTTATTACATACTTGAAAAAGGTTTTCTCTGAGCTTTCTGTCTCATACCAGGTGTTGTATGAGCTACTGCTTTGATTTAACTGAATGCTGGAGTATCTGCAGGAACAGACTAATATGTCTTTACAGGGATGGGTTTTGGTATGTTGTTTTGTCATATTTATATATTGTGATTCTGCTCCCAAATGGGGATTGTGCTACTATACAGGGTATGCAACTGCAGAATGACTGTTCACACCGAGAAAAAAAGTGTTAACAAATTGAATAGTAATGAATTAACCTGCAGAAAAAGCATTTTGCCCTAGTACACAGAAACCCTGCATAACTAGAGCATATAATTTTAAATGAAGCAGGCTCTAGGAATGCCTCAATGGATGTGATGTCGACAGTAGCTCATAATTCATGGATATGAATTATGGCTGAATATCAGGAAAAAACTTCCTGACATTGAGATCTATTAGGTTGTGGAATAATCTCCCATGGGAAATGGTGGAAGTCCCATTGCTTACAATCAGACTGAACACTGGGAAAGGGACAAATCCTGGCCTGGCCTCAATCTTTTAGGGCAAATTAATTAATTGCTTTAACATATGCCTTCCCATCAGTCTAGACAAGTGGTCTCTTCTACTATTTGCCAGGCAAGAGCAACAAAGGCAGCCCCACAGCTGTGCTGCCTCTGCTTGTGAATAGATCACTCCAGGCTGATAAAAAGGGGTGCCTTTGAGCCCCTCCAGAGCTGTTCTGGAGTATTGCTCTGATGGCTTCTTGGGGACTGCGAGTGAAATAAATGGGGGCTACGTTTTTGGCATGGAATGGTGGCTGGTTTCCTGCAGTGCCCTGGACTAACCTGCATGTGAGGCACTGGTGGGTGAGCAAGCCCAGCACCCCAGCTGTTTGGCATGAGAGATCCCACCCAGGATCCTTCAGACCACAAAAAGGAATAGGAATCTTTTCCACAGTGCAAACATCTGTTTTCCATGGAGTGGGTAAGCTACCCGAGCGTTCCCTGGGCTCAGCAAACGCTCAGAGCGGCCAGTGGCTGATGCAAGCCTGTCGTTTGCAGCAACAAATTATCTGTGACTGAATCATCTTAAAAATTCCCATTTTATTACAAGTAGATAATGTATTTAATGCACACTATTTAGCTTTAATTTGGAGGGGGGGGAAGTCTTCAACTCTTGAGATGGCTGTGGCTCAAACTATTAAATCAAGCTTCTTTCCTTGTGAGCAGAAACTGCAAGTAAATGCAAGTGATGGTTCTGCAGTGATGAAATTAATGTATGTCAGTTCTGATTATTTTAAATATATATATACACATACATATATATATGTTTGTATATGTATATCTATATATTATATACATATATATATATTTGTTAGTCTATAATCAAGAAAAAACCAAATCTGGTTCTTTCTTTCTGATCCTGCAGCTCTTTGGCATTCCTTTCATGCCACTTCAATCAGAAAAGTATCTTTTACATTTCTTACAAAACACATCCACACACACATATGTATTTATATATATGTGTATTGAAAATGGATTGAAAAAAAGATTTGACTCCAAAACTTACTGCTAAGCAGCAAAGGAAAAATTGAGAGAGAAATGTGCTTGCACCACTTTGAGGTGGGGAGGCTTGGCAAATTATGTTGTTAGAAATCATTAAAATATATTTAAATAGAATTACCATGATGAGTGATGTATGAGCCATGTTTCTTCTCTTCTCCTCCCTCCCCCCCACCCAGTTTTACATGCAGAATAACAAAGTGTGTGGCTCCAGTCTGTACTCAGCAGCAGCTGCTTGCTTGTTGGTCAAGAATTGCAGCTGCTGTGTGTGCACGGCCTTAACCAACATACACACCATATGTAAAGGATACTTTTCTGATTGAAGTGACATGAAAGCAATGTCAAAGAGCTGCAGGATCAGAAAGAAAGAACCAGATTTGGTTTTTTTCTTAATTATAGACTAACAAAAAATAAGTCCAATTAAAAAGAAGTCTTCTGCCCTCATGCATATGAAAGGCATTGTGCAGGCATAACTAAGGCAGAATTTGACTCCCAAATTAACTCATTTGCTGGATGCAAAACTGAAAGAAAATCCTTATGTCCAGTTTATAAGTGTATATAATGAAAAACTGCAACAGCAGAAAAATGCATTCATATTATATCTCTAATTCAGCAAAGTATTAATCACACTGATGTTCAGCAGCCTGTTTAAATACATGCTTAAGTACTTTACTAAGTACTGCCTGTAAACAGCTCTATATGATGGTGCATTAACATAGGACAGAGTTTATCTATAGACTCTCTCCAGAGGACTGCAATTATTTTGAGCACCGTGGCAGCCAGTAGCACAGAGCTGGATGATCTGTGGTGTCCAAATCCCAGCCTTCTGGCTACTCCCCGTGCAGCCCTTGTCTCCCAGCTGCGTTACCACTGATGTCCACACCAGCTCGTTTAAACTTTGTTTTATTCAGCAGAATCACCACTGCTGGAATCAGCTGGGCATTTACTGGCTCCCATTAACTGCAGCTCCAGGGAAAAGAGATGTGTTCAGGGCAGAGATATCCCATGTAAGGGTTTATCCTATACTCAAGCCTCCAGCTTAAGTCCTGTTAATGTGCAGGATGTTTTAGGGGTTTTCTGCACCAGGACATATTTCACCCATCAAGATTGGAGCCACTGTCCTTTTTTTTTGTCAGCTCCCATGCTGTCTCTAACTCTGCTCCAAGAAATGATCACTTCAGCACTCAGAAATTTGATTTTTCTTAACTGCAAAGATTTACAACGTCAATAAAGCCCTGACATAGCATCCGTTTTCCTGAAACCGTGGTTTGGCTTCACTCCAGCAGCTTTATTTTAGCAGCCTGGCTTTTCCTCAGAGAGGCAAGGCTGCCATGGAAAGAGGTCCCCCCCCAGATAAAGCCCACCTGAAGTAGTTGCAGTCACTTCAGGGCTTTGACTTGAAACTTTCAGTATTGGAAAATAATTCATTGTCATCAGAGAAAATAATGGAGGGAAAAGTGTTCTGCTTCACATGGCACAAAGCAGTGCTGTTCAGTGGGAATGAAACTGCATCTTGACACCATGTTTTTTTACCTCTTCTCCTGAAGTCCCTAATTACCTTTTCACAATATGCAAAAAATGTTCTTGAGGGCTCTGTGTTTCCCCTGAGGTTCAGAGGTTTTGCAGGGTGCTGCAGGGTTAGTCTTCTGTGGCTTATGGAGTGGCCCAGGGGTGCAAAGCCAGGGATGGGAATCCTCTTCCTCTTCACAAAAGCAAGGCTGCAAAGGTAGCACCAAAGTGGGGAATGAATGATTACACACCAGTTTTGGGTGTCAGGAGCCCTACAGAGGGTGCAGCTAGGGTTGAGGAGTGACTGGTTTTGCTTTGTTGGGTTGCACAATGAGGGCAGACACCAGAGCTGGAATCCTTCTTGGGTGGCCTCCAGAGGCTGGTGCAAAAATGTCAGGCAAGTGTAGCAGGGGGAAAAAAAAAAACCCACACAATAAAAGGAGAGGCTGGGCTACTAGAGGTAAGCAAAGATAATGGTGTTCACCAAATTCATATCACTCTGTGAAAACTATTCGTGAAATGTATTAATAATTTAATGTCTGTTCTACTTGTAAATGATTTGCAGTTATGCAGTAGAGCAACCCACAGACAGATACTAAAAACTGGGAAGAAATATTCAATTTACCCATTTTTGATAATTTATAGATGCACTTTTTCCTGCCACTGTATCCACCACTTTTTAATGCAACTTTTCCTGCCACTGGTGGATACAGTACCTACTGAACTCAGGCCCTTGACCTAGTCCAACTGGGACCTTTAAAACAAAGGAGAACTTGAGAGCACACCAGTTGGGGCTGGGTCAGTAACATGAAGTTAGTTCAGTTATCACTACACCACACAATTTTGGTACTCACAGTTCTCCCCTGGGACTGTCCCCTGAGAGCACAACAATAATGCTGCCCTTTGTCATGGGCCCAAATAAAGCGTAACTGAGTACCTAATTCTGATTACTTCAGGGAACTTGCTGCAGAGTTACATTAGCTGTGTTGCCAACAACTTTATCTCTGATCTTGCACATTTAGTATATTAAGACAAAGCTGTGTGATTCAACTGATTGTTTTCAAATGGGAGGTTTTGATCTTATGGTTGAAAATTAAAAGACAATTGAAAGCAAATTGAGGAAAGTAAATTGAAGGGGCATCAAGCATATGTAGTGTCTTGGATATAGTGGTGTGGGTTGTAATTTTTGAAAATGTTTTGGGTTATCAGCACTTGTACTGTAGAGTAGAGAACAAATAACTAAGCCTTCATGGTAATATGATTTGAAGGCAAAAATTTTGTAAACTTGCTTAGTATTCATTTTTATCAAAACTATGTCTATGCACCCTGGTGCTGCAATAGGAATGAATTTATTTGTGAAGATCCAGTGAAATGGATCTCAGCACGTATCCCAACAGGTTTTTGCAGTTGTTCAGATGTTCCACATATTGCAGAACACCAAAAAGTACTTTATATCAGAAAACAAAATAAATCAAAGGAGTTACCATTTGAAAGCTTACGTACAGCTGATCATGTGGAGCTGTCTTCTCAGACTTAATGGCTAAAATTTGACTTTAAGGACTCTACAGAATTTTAACAAAGTTATTTCTGCAATAAATATTCCATGCTGCTTCATGGGATGGGTATAGTCAGTGCAAAATTTCAGAGTTTTGGTAGTGTATAAATAGGGTACACTGGCATAAAGAGTACGTTGCTTTCATCATCTCATTTTGCAGGTGGTTGCTATTCTTATCACCTGTGGAAAGTTTATTGAGTCAGGATCTTGTGTAATTCTGTTGCGGCCAAAGGGTTGCAAGAGATCCAGTCCATCTCCTTTTCCCCGAGGTAGCATCCAGTCTCTGAGCCACAATGCCTGCTAGTGCTCTGTTCCTAAGTGGTTACAAATGTAAGGTAAAATGTGCTCATTTAAACAATGTAATCAGTGCTTAAGGTAGTTTAAGCTAGTGGCTTCTTCTAATTGTAAAAGGCTAGGAGCAATTACCACAGCCCAGCTGATAAGTGGTGACTTCCTCAAGCAGAGTGCTGCACCAAAGCAATAGTGTTGATCATCTGTTCGTGCTCTGTAGTATGAGCCAAAAGTGTTTTTATTAGTGGTAACCTAATTTGTGTAAAAACACATTTATTTTAGCCAGATGTGGATCAGCAGTCTCCATATTAATATATATGATCAAATGCACTGCACTTGGGATTATATTCTGTCTATTAATTTATATAAAGACTGCAAACTCCTTAAGCAGGATCGGTTTGCATTAATGTCCAGGAGTGATGCACTGCACATTTTATCAGCATTTTTGCAATGAATTAAAAAAACAACAGCTCAAATGCACTTTCTTATTTTATTTCCTTTGTGTTTCTTTCTCTGCCACATTTTTTACATCTGCTTCTCTTTGTGAAAGTCCAAATTCACTGGGAATGGAAGTTAAATTGAGTTTTCACTTGCAGGGTATGTGACAGGACTCACTGTTGGGCAGGCACACATCTGTCTGCCTGTTCTCCTCTCCCAGTTCACAACTCAAGTGCAATCCTGCCAAATCCAAGTGCTGCACTGCCACTTGGGTATACCCCTGCATATGGTTCTTTCAAGGTGGTTTTTCACTCGCAGGGAAATCAGTCTGTGCAGTATTGTCTGTGACACACTGCAAAATTCAAGTTGTTCCATTGCTGGGGTAAAGAGGAGAACAGAGGGTGTGGTTACCTGTGAGAGCAGTTCCCAGCACTGTCAATTTTTCCTTATGTAGTCCTTTTCTTGTATTTTTGTCAAGGTTTAATAAACCTTTTTAAATTTTCAAAGCAAGCAGTTGTTTCTCAGACCCCTGGCTGTACTGCTGCCCTGTGTTAAGAGCATCCCCAGCAGCTGCTCTCAAGCAGTCTTCCTCTGCTGAACAGGGGGACTTTCCCCATTCGTACCATACAAAGAAAGGACTGACTTCAAAATCATCCTGGCTTTTTGCTCTCCTTCTCTTGGCCTAGGAGAAGGAGTCTGTATGAGCTTACAAGGCTGGGCCAGGTCATGAGAGGGTACTGTGCAGGGGATCTCAGGTGCTGGTATTTTTGTGGGAAGCTGGAAGAAGTTGGATGTTGGGAAGGAGGGTTTGGTTGTATTTTATATAGAGGTTTAATATAAGTATTGTTATTGCGATGGATGGTGCCTTCAGAGGGACAATTCTTCTTGTAAGTTGTTGGGGAAGAGTGAGAGAAGGTGTAATTCAGCAGTGGTGGAAATGCAGGTAAATACAAGTCCCTTCACTCCTTCCTGGATGGACTAGACATGCTTCAGCTTCATCACACCTTCTCCAAAAGATCATTCTTCAGGAAGATGAGAAGAGAGCTTTAATCTGGCCACCATTATGCAGTTCACTTGGGGACTAACTGATTAAAGCACTATCTTCCCATTGGAAAGGACTGACTCTTTTAGAAAGGATTTTTTTCCTTTAGTTCTGAAGTTATCTTTTTGTGTCACAGTTTCCCCACGTCCTCTTTCCTCTTCCTTACCCCTGTAATGAGGAAGCATGCTGTCTGCTAAAAGCGAGCACGTTGTTTTTGCCCAGCTTCCAGATCGTTACTGAGAGCGAGAGGGAGAGAGATTTGGCGGTGTATTGGAGGGGACGGGAACCGTGCCTGCTGTGTTTCACTGGGACTGGCGCGTGGAGTAGAAAAGCAGATGTGTGTGGACTGCCAGGGAAATTGCTGACTGATCCTTGCGCAGTCTGGGTTCGAGGAGCTGAGACAAGACGAAGCAAAGCAGGTATGACTGATACCCGTGCCAAAGCCTGAGCACCTGCCGTGCCCATTGCAGGCGGCGGCGGCTCCGCATCCGCCAGCATCGACGCACCGAGCATTCCCGGGGGTTCGCGTACTCCGTTTGATTTCTTCCCTTTCACGCCGAGCACGAGGAACAAGCAGAAGTGAACTGCTTGGGAGGAAGCTGGCTATGCCTTTTTTTGTGCTGCATTTCACCTCTTTTGTTTTTCGGTTGGCTGCAAAACCTGAAGCCAAAAGATGACTGAAACGCCTCTCCCCGGGGAGGGGGAGCCGGGCACACCGCACCCCATCTAGCGGCTTAGCCTCGCACTGCCGGCGGGAGGGAAATGCGGCAGCGCAGGGAGGAAGAGCAGGAGCAGGAGAAGGAGAAGGAGAAGGAGGAGGGCTCCTGCAACTCCGGCCATGGGCTGCGTAGGCTTCGGACTCCGCGACACCTGCGTGGGTGATGCGGAGATGTTGAAACAGCAGGAAGGTGTTAGTGTCTGTCAGACCTGGGGTGAAGCACACACCGAGGGACTCGCACCCAGCTCGGAAAGAGTGTTAGACAGACGGCGATACTAAGCCCTCTGGAGTTAAGAAATGTGAGAATTAAGCTGCCTCTGCAACCTTAATTCGGCCTCTGTTTGCATAAGCACTAAGATAAAATCTCCAATGATATCACACACTATTCTTTGTCACACATCAGTGCACAGAAGGGACTGTGCTGAATTTCTGCTCACAGCATTTCTCCGCTGGTGTTCAGCAAGTAGATCCTGTCTGTCACATGCTTCTGAAATACTCTTCAGAAGATGGAATCTTTCACAAGGTTTTCTCCACAGACTTCACAACAACAGAGGCCAACTGCTTTGTGGGCATTCATTGTGGTATTTTTGTACCATCCTCTTTGTGAGGAGCATGGTCTATCATTGTTCCCATTTTGCACATGAGGAACAGAGGTGATTAAAGTGAAAGGCATCCTTTATTTTGGGGTGCCTATTTTAAGACCCCCTCACACCATGCTTTCCAAATGGCCTCTCCCACCTACTTCTGTTACAACAGTGAGCACAGAGTGCTCCTGCATATCAGGCACAGGGATCAAATCAGCCTCTGAAAATGAAACACAGATAACCAGTGTTCTCAGAACAGGAAAAATGGGTAGCTGTAGAAAACAAACAGCTTAAACTGAAATGAAAATACACTTTCTTCTTTTCAGTATCATTTTTCTGCCAGGTTCTTGCTTTGAAAGGACACACTGGGGGGTTCTGGATTGCCTGGGCTGTAATAGGGACAGGCCACGGCAACCCTGGGTTAAACCCATTTCAATGGCTTGGTATTATGTGCTGAGGTTGTAGTTTCACAACCATTACAAGCTGATCCAAACTGGTGCTGCTGTTGAGATACATCAGTCCTTCACTTCTTCTCGTAGCCTCATACTCCTGCTCACTCCAATTTGTGGGGCCTGGCAGGGAAGCCTGGTGGGGAACAGATCAGGGTTAAATTCAATGCACCTTAAAAAATAATGTGTTTTCTCGATTGCTTAGTTCTTGGCCTCGTGTGTGCACAGACCATCACAAAGAATGATGGATCATGAGACAAGAAGGGGCTGAAATGTTTTTTGCAGTGGCAGTTTCCGCAGACCTCTGGTGTGCATGGGACTGGACCTTCAGGAAGGTTCTCCTGAGAGCCAGGGGGTGTAAACATGACTGGGTTCCACCCAGATGTGCTGACGGCAGAGGAATGTGAAGACTGCAGGACTCAGAGTTCTGGATCAGTATGTGCTGCTGTGTTTGCAGATTTTGCTGTCTCTTCCTTCAGACCCAGTACTTTTGCTGTGTCCCCTCTGACCTGTCCTGATCCATCCCTGCCCTTTTCCGTTTCATTCCTTCTTCAGTTCAATCTCCACCACAACCTGTTCCAAGCCATGTTTACTAGCACAGCGAGTCCCAGTTTCATTCATGCAGACTCTGTATCTCAGTCCTTGCTTTCCTTCACCTAACTAACTGAAAATTATACCTTCCTGAACAGTTCTCGTTGCAAAATAAATGTCTCCAACAAAAGATGCAAGCTGTTTGAGCATACTTATATTAAATGTATTATTATATTATAAAATACACAGGTATATTTTAAGTCTTAGGGATTGATCACAACAGTTTTACTTTAGTCTGCTGTCTGTGTTGAATCTTGCAGTGCCAGCATGGCCAGTGATTTGAATTAACATGACCTTTCATCCTGTTTGTCAGCAGCCCACAGCCATGCAGTAGTGTGTGATTTGTGAATTATTTGTGATTCTGTGTGAATGTGGTTCAGCCCATGAATTTTGACACCTCTTGATTTAAATAGCAGCCACTCGTGCTATGATACTCAGCATGGTATTCTCAACCAGAGAAATGTGGCTGTCGGCCTGTTTCCTGACTGGATGCTTTCTAAATCCACTAAAGGTTTTTGAAAACATAGGGGTATGAGTACTTACATGGAGCAGAGTTTTGGGATTGTTATGAGGAGGCATCACAACGCATTTTTCACAGCTGTTTTTTTTATGAAAATATTAAACAGTACTGTTTTCACACAAAGCAGAAAAAAATTAAATTTAGTCCACATCTATTAATAGAATTTTTTTCCAGTTATTCATTCTGATTTTGTCTTCTGTGTTTAGATTTACAAAGTATATCTGTGCAAATTTTACATAGGAATGTTGTTTTGCTGCCTAGGTAATTTGCCCTGAATTTGAAAATTTTCTGTGGGTCTGTCTCTCCCTTCCTTAGGAAGTCAACTGTGGAGAGAGGTCTAGGAGAGAAACATTTCTGCCTTGTTTCTGTTGGAGAAAGCAGTCTTTGCTGTTTCCTAATGTATGTGGTTCAACTCTTGTGCTTCCTTCTGTATTTGTATTTATCTAGCTATTATGTGGACAGTCCTGCTTCTGCATGCTATGATTTGGTATGCTGGAAGTTAGGCATGTTGGAGTTTCAGGCTTTTCTTCAGATACCCATATGAAGTAGATGTCTTCTGGGAAAGGAAGATTTTTTTCCAGGTGGTAGGCATTGGACAGTTCCTCCCACCATCTTCTGCTTTAGGTCTAGTGCTTTAGGTATAGGCTGGACTTTCTTGTAAACAAAACCTTTCATTTGCAAATATTGAAGTATTTAAAATGAAAACTTGAAAAATCTGTGGCAGTGAATTTTAGCAGTGAATTCCATTTCATCTGTTATGAATGAACTTAGGTGTACCAAAACTGCTTTTTTAATAAGGTGAAATATGGGTATATCCTTCCTCCATGTAGAGTTTTCCAAATGGAAAATCACAATTTTATTTCCCACGAATGACTTCGAGAGTTAGTGAGAAGAAACAAAACCCTAAATAACTCTAAAATTGTATGTCAGTAAAGAGCTGAGAGCAGAGTAGTGAGACTGAGAGAGAAGATTGTGGAAGACTTGGGGTGGTAGGGGCCAAGTAAGATATTGCTGCATGTGATGAATGCATTTAAAGACATGGGTCCCCGTCCCCAAGGAGCAGCAACAGGATCCAGCCAGGGAAACACAAAGAGGGGCTATGATTGTTCTGGGCCTGGAAGGTTGCCCTCAGAGCAGACCAGGAGAATGTATGCATCTCAAGGTCAGGTAGAAATTGGGCCATAAATGAATACAACTGGTCACAAGCAGTTGGGCATTAACACACCACTCCTGGTTACAGTGTTCTGCCCTGTGGCACTGTTGGAGAAGGGAATGCATGTCCTTGAGCTGACATCTTGGAGAATCTGAAAGCCCCCGCTGGGACAAAATAGTATTTCTTTCCAGAGCATTCTGGCAACTCTGCAGTGGTTTTCTCCCATCAGGGACTGTTCATCATTTCGTCCATGAGAAGCTTTTGTTGTGCAAAATGTCACATCATGAGACTGTTATGATGTGACGAGATGTCATTTCCCAGGAATACATGTTGGGCTCCACTTCAGCGACTGCAAACCCAGGCCTGAGTAGGTACACAAGATATTCTACTGGGGGGCAGCCATCACTGAGGTAGCATTGCATAACTCATGGTGGAGAACAAGTGTCCCTTGATAAATGCTCTCTGGAAATCCGTGGGGCATCTGGATGGTGTGGGGCAACCTTCAGCAGGTAGGTGGGTAAGCAGGGAGTAATAAAACAAGAAAAATTGTCACCTTGAACCTTTCCACAGGACCATGCATTACATCCTCTGCTCCAAGTTGTGCCAAGATTTTTGGTGTATTCACTTACATGAGCTTCTCAGACCTGCATCAGCAGCTCAGCTTTACAGAGTCATTCCCATGGGGGAGGCAGCAGGGGAGCAGAGTGTGCATGGGTTTTCTGTGCACTTCATGGAGAAGATTGTGTCAGGTCTTTGATACAGGAATATCAGTTTTTAAGATGGGAGTGCAGTATTTATCTACCTTATTTAATCACTGTTGATCCAAGTAGACAGCTTTATTCAAATGAAATCCAAATGGGTGCTTGCAGCTTTGAAAATGTATGGATAAAATTGATCCATGCAAGCAGTCAAATGTATATGTTGCTGAAAACCCAATAGACCATTCTCCCACATAGGATGAATTTCACCTGCAGAAACAGACAGGACTGTACTCAGAATTTGTGTCCAAGTAACTTTAAACAATTTATCTCAGTAGGGAGCTGAGCATGCCAGCTATTCTTGATGTTATGTTTGCCTGATCTGTTGTGTCAGCATGAATTGAAGTGTCTTATTTTAGATGCTCACATACGAAAATTTTAGCTCACTAAAACAACTAAACCAAGGAACTCCCTGACCTCTGGAAAAACGTGGCTGGTGTTTAAAAATCCTGGCTGAATGTATAAAAGAATAACTCTTGATAGTGGAATAAAAAAAAATTGTTAAGAAATATCTTCACAATGAGAAATACCATAATTGACATGAAATATCATTTACTGTGTTGTGAATGGACTTGGATCTGCTCAGATAATTCTTTCTTGGTGCTTATGTTATCCTGTAGCCTCAGGAGAAGTATGGACCATATCCTAGATGAACTCAGCAGCTCTGTGCCCATCCTACTTGTGATGGCTTGGATGAAGTTGCCACAAAGCTGGCATGGGAAGGAAGAGGTGGTGAGGTTTCCAGCTGAGCTGATGATGTTCTCAGTGGTGCAGCTGGATCAGAGCTGTATCAGTTATAATCCCTCAAAGGTGACTTTGAGGCCAAGTGCTTCATCATATGACTTTCTGCTTATGGTAACTGCTGTTGGATGGTCCCAGCCTTCCCCCAATGAGTTGAGCTCAGACTCAAGACTGGCATTGGAATGTTACTAGAAAAAACATTTTGTGTGTATTTCCTTGCATTTGAGTGACAGAATACAGTTTGGCTACGAATATTAACAGAAGTATTTTCCATCTATGTTGATCATTCTCTTAACTTTCTTTCATTATCTTTTGAGCAGAAAATACCAGTGGATGAATATCTGATGTCTTTAAAGCCAGTGCAAAACTACCACCATGTGCACCGAGGCTAGAATTTCATACTTATTGTGGTCAGTCTTTCCCCACAGTTATTAAATAACAAACAATTGAAGAGAACAATTCAGAGAGGAACCGTAGTGTTTATTTATATAACCTCCTTGGTGAGAAATAACAAGTAACATGCTGTAATAAATGCATAGTCTTTCTGCAAATGATGTATGAAACACAGAAAGGTGAACAGTATCTGATATTTTGTTCTCAGGAAATAATTGGACCAGCTGTGGTCTGCCCAGCATTTTGCTGATAGGGTTGGGAATGAAATGAATATTGTGTCCCTGCATGAATATTGTGTCTCTGCCATGATCAAATCACAGTCTCCTACAGTGAGTCCATGGGTGCCTTCTGTGTTGGAAAGAGACATCTCTCATTGCACTGCCCTCTTCAGATCTGTGGAAATAACCAGTTTTCAAGAAGCTGTAGTTGAATATTATGTAGTCAATAGGATAGGCTGTTAATAGTGTGGAAGGTCATTATTGAATCCATATGTCCTCTGATAATGACATCTTTGTTCTGGAAACACTCTCTTGCGTCATCTGCACAGGTCATTAGAGATGCTGAGCCTGACTTCTTGGTGTGTACTGAGTCTTGAAGGGGCTATGCTCAAGCTGTGCAGCAGTTGAGGAAGAGATTTCTTGGCTTTCCTTACAGTACCTCCTGTATCTCAAGCAGCTGACTGCTTCAGGGCAGTGAAAAATCTATAATGTTGGGGTTTTTTGTTGTTGTGGTTTGAGTTGGAGTTTTTTTGGGGGTTTTTTTGGTTTGGTTTGGTTTGGGTTTGGGTTTTGGGTTGTTTTTTTTTAGTAGAGGAATCAAGTAGAATTTCAGGAAGGAGTTATTAGCAGGGCAGGGGAATTGGTATAGCCTGTATCACAGATTTCAGATCTCCTGGGACCTGAGCTCATTCTCCTCCTGTCTTGAGAAGTGCTATTCTAGTTTTCCCTTTTTCCCTGGTAGTTAGTCTTGAAGCGGCAGTAGACAGGGAAAGGTGTAAGGAGGAGGAGGAACTGATGACCCTTGGATTAATTTGTGGAGAACAACCAGATGCTGTTTCCTAAATGTGCAGTAATTGGCAAAAACTAAGCAAAACTGGGTAAGACAAAGAGCACAACATTGTTGCTTGTTAGGTGCATGAAGTGTATCATGGAGGTGCCTTTGAAGCACCATTGCATCTGGTGGACCTCACAGACTTCGTAGTTGAGAGTGTTTAATTTCATGAGCATTTGGCTATAACCTGTAGTCTCTGATTTTGACAGTAGGTCCCAGAATATTGTCTGGTACTTTTTAGTAGCTGACCTTTGGCATATATGAGGAATTTCTTCTTGGGATATCTATCCTAATGTGCAGTGCTGCTGTGTCTTCCTCCTCGTCTGTATCTGAAGAACAGCTAAGTGTCACCTCCTGCACAATGTCACCGATGTTTGTCACACTAGGACAGTAGTGAAGTATTTCTTAGCAAACACTACTGCAGTCTTGGACTCCATTGCCTTCCAGATCATTCTCAAGTATAAATCTTCCGTTTGGTTTTGACCTAGACAGCTTTGCATGTTACATATCTGTACTTGAGAAATTTCCTCCCACCTTACCAAGAGTCTCCTACCAATCATACATCAGTGCATGGGAAGGAGGCTGGAGGGAGTGCTGCCTTCAGCAGGGATGTTTGCACTTGTTTGTGCTCTTGGTGCAGGAAAGCATGGGCATCCTGAGCTTTGGGAAATGTGTGTAAGGGGCAGGGACTTAGGAGAGGTGGTTTCTGCCCACTGCAACTATGCTATTTATATCTGTCTATCTCACATATTTCCCTGGCACCTATCACCTTGGCATGTTTCTCAGATGACCATGGCTTTTTTTTATCTTCTCCTCCTTTTAACAGTGTTTTCACCTTCTTTTTAAATTGGTCTTTAATAAAGTTAAGAATTTTTGCCCAGGGTTTTATAAACATGTGTTATTAAATTTTAAATCTGTTTTGAAAGTGCCTCTATCCTACTCCCTCCTAGTAAAGTGACCTTTTTAAATGGAGGGAAGTGGGTTTAGATGACAGTCATGATAAATGCGGTCATGTTCACTCAATAAAATAAGGCCCAGTGCATTTGAGGATAAATCAGTGAAATGTACAGCCCCACCTGTCTGTCTCCATCATTCATTTCCACTGTCACTTTCACAGTGGCTGATGGATCACAGTTGCTGTAAAATTAGACAGCCTTTAATCTCATTTCATCCTGATTAGCTTCTCCTTACCCTTTCCCTCTAACTCACTGACTGACACGCTAAAAACTCATGCAGGGCTGTGTTTGAGCATGGCGTACAAACTTCTCTTCAAATACCCTTTTTGTGGGGCAGGCAGGTGTTCCAATGAGTTGAGATAAAAAAATGAGAAGATGTGATTTTCACACTATTAAAGCCAAACAGCAGACAAAGACTCATATAAAATTAATGAAAGCAGCAGCTTGGCCAGACTGTGTGGTGGGCCAAATTCTTCCTGTTACACCCTGGCAAGCCCAGTGAGTTTGAGAAGATTGCTACTACCAGATACTGAATTTAGCATGCCCACTGCCATGTAATTTTGACTGTTGTCTATGAAAATTAGGTTCTATCTGGGTGTATGTCCACAAGAATCATAGTTTTTAGTGCAAGTTTTCTGTGCTTTTAAGGGATATTTTATAATGATAAAAGGAAATTGTTCTTTTGATTTCTGTGTATAACTCCCAGTTCTGAAGGGTCAAGGAGCATGTGAGGTGGTTGATTTCTCAGTTAAGAGTCCCTTCCCTCTTAGATGTCCACAGTGCTGCTCCATTCTCCCTGTTTTGTCCAGCTCCCTTCAGTCCCATGGGTAGATTCATGAGACTTAGAACAGTTTTCCCCAAAGCTCTGAGAGAAACAAAGGTCACAGTAAAGGTCTGCAGTGTTTTATTGCAGTCACCTTTCTTTCTGAAGGCCAAATACTACCCTTCTTTCTAAGGCAAGCCTCCTTTTAGCCTTCCTGTGAGTTATGGATGGTAGTTTGGGTTGTTTGGGCCCAATCCTGTATCAGTGGGAATGTTGCCATCAATTTCAGTAGGAGCCAGGATTAAGCCATTAGTTTTCAAGGTTTAATTATCATAATAATTATGGGAGTCTTATTGCATACCTTATATGCATGGTAACAGCAGAAAAGCTTAAAGCGGAATTTCTTCCTCTGCTGATTTTGTTTGTGTCAATATGGTGGATAAATAAACACAAATTTTTGCAAAAGTGAAAATACAATGGAAAATATTGTGTGCTGCCTGCAGACAGTTTTTCCTATAAATGCTGTAGCTCTCCAGACTGACCAATAGAAGAAGTTGAGGGTGCAACCAGCAGCTTGGACCTAATTGGAAACCATAACAGAGCACTGTATTACTTAAAACTTGAAGCCCTTACAGACTGATCCTGGGGAGTCTCTTCTTGAGAGGAAGGGTCCCAAAAACATCTAAGAAAGGCAGCAAATTTCTCATGAGAGACAAAATTCTTTATTTGCCACAAGCATCCACAAAATCAAGAAAAGTTCTGTGGTTTTGAGAGAGAAGATTTTAAAATAGGAAAATGTCTAAGACTAAAGAGTGAAATAATTATGATATGGTGTCTCAAAAGATAGCAAAAACGGACTTCATTCTTTCATCCTACTGTAGGAATCTCTAGGTAGTATAAAATCTTTTGCAGTGAGATTAGTTCCCGGTTAATATAAATTGAATCAGTAACAAATAACCTTAATTAATGAACTTTCACTCTACCTGGCTGCCTAATTTAAGAACTGCTTCACTTACATGACTTGTAAGAGCACAGACTATGAAAAAGATATTCGACCTTCACTAGAAACTAAAAACATACCTTATTTATTCATAGGCAAAAACTTCAGTAAGAAGCTTAAATGAGCCCACTTGATCTTTAAGAAAATGTGTCCTAAATAGCAAAGCTGTGCGTATTTCTTATTATTATTATTTGCATATGCTATACTGCACAACTGCATTCTGAGAAAAATAAAAGATAATAAAACAAATGAAATGAGAGATATATCACCCAAAATAATCCAAGTGTGAGATAGGCTGCCTCTCTTTTTTATTTTTTTTTTTTGGCATTGGCAAAAGAGCACAAAGTAAGAGCTGGCCCTGAGTCATATTGATTTCCCACTGCACTGGTTTCCTAAGTGCTCTGTTGATCCGTGTCAAGCAATAAGTTCCCTGCCTGTACATGCACATCACCTCCCCATTTGTCCTCACCTAGATTTAAGGTGCCCATATGATGAGCTGAACAAGGACATCATTTTTCCTACTGGTGCCACTGGGCCAAAACTACTCTATGTGGTATAGTAACTAATGCTGTATAAGTTTGCATTTTCCATATAATATCATTAAAGTGGGTATGGCACACTGCAGTAATATCTGTGCCATGTACATGTAATCCTTGTTTTTGCATTTTACCATTTGCAGTGAAAAAAGTAAATATTAAGAAATAGATGTTTGCATCTGTAGCTGGTCCATAGTAATCATGAAACCTCCCCCCCCCCCCCCCCCCCCGCACCCAAAAGGGATGTTGCAAACCTAATGCCACAGTTTTGATCTTTGTTAACAAAGAGCTTCCTGATTAGATGAATAGAAGATGTGTGATCGTGCTGCTAATGACATTGTACAGGAAATTAAGCGTATACATTTGGAAAAGGCATTAAATCAGCAGGACCTTAATTTAAAAACTTAAAACTGTATGGAAATGCAGCTTGTTCATTGCTGTGTAATAGAAAGCTACTGAACATACTGACTCTTCTTGTGGAAACATTACCAGCAGAACAAAGCATGGTTGAGGTTTTTTTGTTTTCTAGCGTACCAGGATTCCTAGCATCTGCTTATTTTCAGGGAAATATCATGCAACCTCACCCCCTTTTGCAAGTTATTTTTAGATCAGCATGTATGGTACTTGGGCAGGTGAGGGAGGCACTGTGGGACCAGAATTCCTGATTTTTTCCTTAATTATTTGCAACATTGAATTGCATAATTTTACTAATAAGTGTCTTTGCTGCTAAAGTCAGTGTTCATACATGCCTGGGGTGACATTCTCATATTATTTCGTACAGATGGTAAAGAGGAAATATTTGATAAAATCAGTGTCCTGAGCTGACAAGGAATTCTTGCTTTGTTTGCAGTTATGCCATACAACAGTGCTCATCACTGCGTCGTGGAAGTGGAAAACTTCTTGTTTGTGCTGGGAGGAGAAGACCAGTGGAACCCTAATGGTATGTACAGAATACTAAAAGGCAAAGGGAACATCTGCCTTCCTGTGCCTCCCTGGCTGTCAGGTCAGCTGATGTAGAGATTAGCAAGGGATTTTGAGGACCTTCAGCCTAATTGTTGAACCTAGTAAAGGCTACTCTTTGGTATTGATGTAATAAATATCTGGTACTTTAGCATTAGCATCTCTGTCATTCATCAGCTCCCACATCCCTTGAGAAATGCCACAGGCAGCAGAACAGACTCTTTCAAGTGCATGCGCCAGGCAGCAGCTGTTAAGAATTTTAACCTTCATTTCCAGGCTCCTTCCAGTCATAATATAATAATGCAATTGCAGTAGATGAATGCTTCTTTTCTATTGTCAAACAAGATACTCGCAGCTCAAGTTGTTAATGTGTTAATTATCTAGACTTTGAGATTCTTAAACTGATCCTTTTTTCAGTCTTGTGCAAGAGCTTCTCATATAGATTATCTGCTGCTACCTTCTTTCATTTGATTACTTCATAAATTTACCGCAAAGAGAAATTAAACAATTTAACAGGCTTCTGAGCAAAGCAAAAGGAGAATACCATGCCTTGCAAAATTCACAGAATTGTCAAGACACTGTTAAAAAGCTTGCACATGAAGAAAGAGTTGTAGTTGTAGCAGTCTGTGTAACAGAGATAATTATGACTGAGAAACCATAAAACAGCTTGCAGGTACACATTTTTACTTTAAAACACCAGAGGATCCAGCTGAAATTACATATACTGCATATATTTTATTGTGAATGCCCCATTTCAGCATCTGCACCAAACCAAATTATAGAAAATTGTTACATCTGTTCACTCCCTAAAACCTGAGACAAACAATCCAGGCCACCCTATAAGCATGTTTCTGGTGTAGTTAAGAATATCACTATATGTCTTAGGAGAAGGGCCCCTTAGTTCTATTGTTGAATATTGCTGAGTGTCTTTAATTTGAAGCAGGAGACAGTGCAGTTTCACTAATGACAATTTCTTTTAGGATCGCTGGTCTCATCCGTCCAGTGAGAACCCCTGTTGCATTTGGTGGTAGGCATATGGACAGGCAGACCTTATTCCAGACAGTTTATAATTAAATGGCCATTGTCACATGAAGGGTAAAAGAAAAGAAGTGTAATTACCCACGTTTTGAAGATGTGGAAACTGACTTGCAAGGTGATGAAGAGATGGTAGAAGGAGTAAATATCTTGCATTGGAGATAGGAGTCAAACACAGTTGTTTGTGAGATGAATAGTACCCAAGGCCTGAGATTGCCTAGATCTGGGTCAGCTTCTGGGCTGAAGATGTTGCTGAAGACATCTTCCAATTTCCCTGAACTGTGAAGAGCAGTGCTGGGATTTTTTCTGTAAAGAAGATAGCAATAAAAAAGGTATGAGCATTGCTGTACTGATCTCTTTATCACATGGATCTTACTTGTCGCTGAAAGTGAACCTGAAATCATAAACTACATCCTGTGCTGGGCATATTCCTTCTTGTAACCATTTTGCTCTAAATGTGCAGCTACATGGCGGCAGCTCACATGTGCCCACTTGGATTTGTGTAAAGGCCCTTGCCTACTATCCTCAGAGCACAGGAGGGACTTCAGATGGACCTACTTGGATTTATCTTGCCAAGGCTTTACAAAGCTTCTGCTTCAAATCAGACTGTTCCAGGTGTATTTTCCAATGTAAAGAATTATATTGGAGATGGTGGCAATGGTAAGATGTTGTTCTAGCCATCACACCATCTGGTTGTTGAGAAAATGTGTGGACCCCAAGGAGTGCTCACACCTCCTTCATGCTCCACTGACTTCCTGACAACCCACAAAGTATGGGAGACATTTTCTCTCACTTTTTGCATTCTCCAGTAGCTATGCCTTTCCAGTCACAAGGGGTTCTTGCATGAGTAAACAGTGATGAAAGCAGGGTGCGCAACATAGGCACGGACTTAAAACCAACCTTCATAACCTTCAGAGCCCGTCACCTTCTAGCATGGCTGCAGAGCAGAGAACAGCATCTGCCTCCTTTTGTGCCATAATCCTGAGTTGCTAATCCTGATTTTTGTTTGCTTGGTCCAAGTTCTGTGTTCTGACAGAACAGATGCATCCTAAAATGTGCAATCTTCTGGCTGATAAGCAAAGCAAAACATAGATAGAGTTCTCTTTCAAACAGAACTCCAGACTTAAACTGCAGTCAAACCAGTTACATCAGGCAGATAAGCAGATCACCAAGTCCTTTTCCTGCAGTCAGAGGCATCATATAATCCCATTTTGTAAATTTTTAAAGCTGCATTTGAAAAGCAGTTGGATTTCCTGCCCCCACTACTCCTCTTGGAAAGGTGTTACAGAATCCAATTTCTCTAAATGACTAGGAGCCTTATTCTGATATCCAATAAAATGTATTCTTTGACTGTCTAAATCACCTTGTTCCTATGCCAAGACTGGTCTTTAGTTTAACAGTTTTTCCCCTCCTGGAGATTTGTTCTTCTAAAGTATTACAGGCAGCACTCGTATCCCCTTTCAGCTTTTGTATTTCTAGGTGCAATAGGCCAAGTTCTTTGTCTCCTGCCACAAGGTAAACTTTCTGTTCTTCCTGTTGCCATAGTAGCTCTTCTCTGTGACTGTTCTAGTTTGATTTCATCTCCCTTCCTGTGAAGGACCCAGATTTGTATCCTGCACTCCAAGTCTAGGCTTACTAAACCCTTCTTCTACCCTGCACTTCACAATCTTTTACATACATGGTGTTTGTAGTGAGTATGTGTATGACACGTTAGGCAGCCAAATTATAGGTCTGTATGACAACAATGAAAAAAACTGCTGTATAACTAATGAGCACTGAAGTCCCAGTAACTCTGAAGGATGCAGTTTAATACAGCAGCCTTAAAACCTAGGAAAAAAAAATAGAAGTTTGAACTTAGGATCAATATTTATATTATTTTGAATTCCTGCTTTTTGAAATACAAAGAGATTAGTAAACGTCTTAGACCGTGAAACCTAGAACCTGTTCAAGCTTGCTGTTACTGTTTTGCTGCTTATTGAATCTATAGCTCTCGATGCCTCTTTTTCTAAATTGTCTGTGTAGACTAAAGGAATCCAGATAAGGACCAAAAGCAAAGCCTCACTTCACTAAGCCCAGTGGCAGAAGGACCAGTTGCCCTAACAGTAGGGGAATCTCACCCTGTGTCTTGAGGTGGTGCTGAGATGATCTTATCTTTGAGTGGCACTCAGCATGGTCCTCGTTAGGCACCATGCTGGATTTGAAGGGTAATGCTGCATTATTCATCAGTCTTCTGCTTTACCCTCCTCATATAGAACACGTTTATAACATGGCTGGGAAATCAGTTTACTTCCAAAGCGGTCAGTGAGGTTTCTTTCTCTGTTTTCTTGTAGAACATGAACTTAAATTATTATGACTATAAATTCTAGCTGTATTGTTATTCTTCTCTACTGTCTTGATGGTGTATTTACACACGCCGAAGTAAGTGTGGAATGAAGCAGGCAAAGCGAGCCAATCCTGCAGAGGCTTGTCTGATGCAAAAATATTCACCTTGTAGAATGCCCAGTGACCATTTATAGAACTGTGACATACGCAGTTAGGTTATTCTGCTGGCCTGTGAAGCCTCTAATTCAATTTTTTAGTCACACATACATAAACAAAGGTTTCTGTTTTCAAAATGCTCATCTATTGAAGTCTCAGGTGTTACAGGAAATTGCCATGCACTCTCTTGCTTCAGTTTTCTTGCTTTGGTGTCAATCTGCATGTAAAATAAGGTGAAATCTTAATATCGTGAAGACATGAACACAGTTCTTGGGCTTGACAGCAGGGAGAAGCTAGTTAGATGGTGTATGTTGCTCATGCTTCATATTTTAGCTAACAGAGTTGGAATAAAACTCTTAAAAGTGTATTCCCCCTTCGATGCACATCTGTAATTCCTTCTAACTTACACTAAAAGTACATGGTAGAATAAACTATCTAGTGCAAATACTGCATACCCCATGCTGATTGCTTATGCAGCTCCTGGTTATTTGCACAATGGGTTTTTGCCATGTTCCACATAGAGAGATATAAGGAGAAAGAAAAGAACATGTTCTCCCTTTAATTCTTTTACCTGACAAAATTCTAGTCATAAAAATACTGTGGGGATGCCCTCTTTGGGCAGTAATTTTGTTTAGTGCTGTGATTTATTATGGCTGTGAAAATACCACAGCTTGTGTAAGTAAATTTAAATACACATTTTCAAGATCTTATTATAAAGACCAAGAATAATTGCTATCTACTTTTACTGCTAGTGACTGCTAATTCAAGCCTTGCAGTGCCCCATTTGTTGAATTATTACTGTACACACAGTGTAATCATACATTGTTGTAAAAGGGGGAACCCTTCATAAAAGGTGTCAACTTGTGAAGTATATGTAATATATATTACAATCATGATGTTAAATACATGAAACAAACAGCTGAGTGTCAAAATAATCTATCTTTACAGGGAAACACAGTACAAACTTTGTTAGCCGATACGATCCCAGGTTTAACAGCTGGATACAACTTCCACCCATGCAAGAGAGGTAAAAACTTGCTATGTGTTTTTCAATTTCTATTTTCTCATCCTAGGGGCAGCTGAGGTTTGTCTTAGTTCTGGGAATAAGGAGGCCTATAGCATTGAAAACACAGACAAAACTGCAGCATGCAGTTGTGTCCCATTTGCTTCCTAATTTTTAAAACTTTCCAAATTTGGAACTCCAGTTGCCAAGTCCTGCAGTGCTAACTCATGCAAAAGCCATGGACTTTACACAATTACTGGTTGCCTGAGTACGGTCCGAAAGATTTTTCTGAAGTCTCCATAGTGTCCTGTCATGTTCCCTGACTGAAGTGTCATGATGAGTTTGGCAGTAAACAAGCAGTAATTATAGTCAGATATCTTAGAGGGAACTGAAACGCTCACATGTTGACTCCATCCTGTTTCACCACACCAGCTATGAAAAGCTCTCCTGAACATGTCTCCACTTGTCAGAGGACTCTTAATCCTATGTGGTCTTTGAGTGAAGTTGCTGTCAGTAAATGCATATTAGAGTAGCTCATATTTTAATCTTGCTGTGTACCAAAGAGCAAAGGTGGCTGTGGACTTGGGCAATGACTTGTAAAGATGATGTGAACTAAACTGTGGATCCCAAATGCCACCCTCACAGGAAAGAATTCCATAAACCTGAACAGAATTGTGCATGTTTTTTAAGAAGAATCGCAAAGGCAGAAGATCCAAAGTTACAATGTTATTTGAAGAAAATATTCAGTGACCTTCCTTCACTTAAACACCCATCTTCTCATCGATCCCATGTACAAAAGATCTCACAGTGTCTCCCTCAGATGCGTTCTTTATGCCGTGCCACTATTACAGGTTTCTTTTTTTGTTGTTGACTGTCTACACTATTCAGGAGTCTGGCAGTCAGAAATATATTAAATTCAGTGCAGTGTTGTGATTCAAGGTGTTCTTATGAGATGCTTGGAAATATGGTTGTTTTTTCAAATTTGTCTGCAGAATTTTTGAAGGACCTTTGTTCAAGATTCAGTTTGTTTGACCTAAGTCCCTGCTTTGGCAGCACCTAGCCTTCTCCCTCATTCCCACCAGCACTCTGGGATAACATCACAGCTGTGATTGTTTACTTTAAAACAGAGGGACACCTTCCCCTCTGGTTCAGCTTCCTAGAGTGAGTCACCACCAGTTTAGGTGTTGGCATGGGGGAGACAGGAGGTGAGCTTCAGAGTGGGCATCACTGTGCAAGTCATCCTTGCTGAGCTGGGAGACTGACTAGGAGACCAGCTGGTGTTTGTATGGAGCCTGGAGCTCTTCTGTGGAGCCTAATCTGAGTTCTAATCAGGCCCTCTGGGTATCTCCGAGCCAAATTCCTGAGGGGTGTTGGCAGCTGGCTGAGCAGTTGTGTTTATTTGGCTGACAGACTTCAGAAAGCAGAAGTAGGCAGCTGAGGGTTGGAGAAAGGAGGCAGTAGGAATTTTCCCACCTCCACATTGGCCAGTTGTGCTTCCTTGGAAAACCATGATGCAGTTGACTGGCCCTGTGCTCTGGTGGAAGCTGCTGCCTTCAGCCAAGAGGCCAAAACTCATCTGTGCCCCGCAGCCCTGCCCGTAATAAACCGTAATGTATGAGCACCACAGCTCCCCACAGAGGGACTGAAATACAATGGTCCACTCATACATAGTTCCTTCTGCAAGGGGCTTTGCTATGACAACCTTAATTGTCACCTCTTTTGTTCAGGATACATAGCTCATGGGCTTGCCCGTTGTTTTTCTTTAAAGGCTTCTAAGCATTAGGGCTATTGTTGGAAAAAAGAGATTTTACACTCACTTTCTAAAATGTTTTTGATGGTTTGTTTGCTCAGTCCTAATGACTTCCTCAGAGTTGTAGCAGCTTTCAGAGGTATGGACTGGCCCATTTTGTAGAAGATCATGCAAATAAGAGAGAGCTTTTATGCAGTTTTCTTTCCCAGCTCCTTTAGTGAGATAAAGTTCCCATTAAAGTCAACAGGCTATTTTCCCCCTGCTAGGAGTACAGGGTCATGCCCTGTCGCTGCTGGCATAATGCAGGCACCATTGACAAGACAGACTGTTAAATGGGATTTTCTGAGTCATTATGGTCCATCAAGTCAAAACCTATTTAGGAATTTTAGTCTGAGAATAATTGGCTGCATAGACTATAATAGCTCCGTTGAAATGACTGCCAGGTAAATGTGGGACTCGTTCACAGGCAGTATATTCTCAAGTCAAAAATCTGTATGAAATATTTGATAAGTAAACTTTTATCTCACATGCCAAAATCCATATCTGATTGATTTTACTGTGTGAGCTATAAAGAAAAACCAAATCCCATTATAGATTCAATGTTGCCAGTATATTTTCTCTAAAGCTAAGTTTGGTTCCTTTTCCCTTGAAGAACATCCCAAATATAAATGCTTTTGAAAAAACATACTATTTTCAGGAGTTTGTTGTTTAGAGAACCAGCAAGTGACTCACAAGCTTTGGAAATACACATCTGCCTGATGATGCCATAACAACTGGAAGGTTTTTGGAGAAGAGTTCAGTTAGACTATGATGGCTGCTGAAGGAACAGTCTTTAGAGCAGTTGTATCTGAACTTGAGGTGGGTGCCTCAGCTGGACACCTCAGGCAGAACTGTTACACCTTGCCAGCTCAACACAGAGCTTTTCAAGGTGTGTGGAGCAAAACAGTATTTTAAAACAACTTGCTTTTTCTTATATTCTCAGTTCAAAATTTTTGTTTGAAGACCAGCTAAAAGCATGGCATTGTATCAAGTTTTGAAGAAGCACAAGTGGAAATGGGAAGTAAGCAGATCAATTGTACTCTCTGAGGCTGAGTTGAGAAAAGGCGCAGAAAAAGAAATACAAAAATTTCACATTTTATTTTTGTCTTTGACTTTAATAATAGTAATGTCAACCCCTATTAAGATTATTTATTTTTTTAAAGCAAAGCATGTGCTCTATAAATTACTCTGAAATCAGGTCTAGATTTTGTGACAATCAGTAGCAGCACTGGTAAATTTAAATCTCAGACTGGTAGATCTATTTGGTGTTTCAGGGCACAAATTCATCATGTGTGAAAATCATGAGGAAAATCTTCCCTTTTATATGTGTATACTTGAAAGAAGAAGTTGGTTGGGTTGATGGTTGGGTGAAGAGGTGTGAAGGAAAAGCATTTAGGAGACCAGTGAACATCGAGTACTTTCAAGTCCTGAGGAAGATAACAAAATAATTGTCTTACTGTCCACATTTAGATATTGAAGTACATTCTAGTTACCTGATTAGAATGGATAGTGTCTTCTCAGTAGTGAGGGGAATGTTGTCATGCAAAGATTGCTGTATTATAGTTTAATCTGAATCATATTTTACAGCAGTTTAAAAGTCATCACTTGACAGCATGCCTTTGCATGCTGTAACAGCATGCCCTTACACACTGTATCATTGAAAACTAAAAAAAACCAAAAAGCTTAAAATATTTGTGACAGAAGCTACTGAGTGAATGCTCACATCCAAGCAGAAGAGTGAAGTATGCTGATGCTTTCATTTTTGCTCCTTATAGTGACACTGTGTGGATGAAACCAGGAGTACACATACAAAATATCATCAGTGAAACCCTAGTTAAGAGAATAATGCATGCAAGTTGTTTCTACCTCTGTTTATTAAACCTGACAAAAAAAAAAACATGCTGAGAGTAGTTTGTTAATGGGTTCAGCAGAGAAGGTCAGAGGAGTGGATGTGGGAGCACTGACAACAGGCACCCTCTGGTTTTGTGCCTTGTGGTTGCTGGGCACAGGTGGGTTGAAAAATGGGTACCTGACTATGCAGGCTCTCTCATATCTAATAGATGGTGACCTCTGCAGCTTTTCCTACTTTTGGGGCAACTGTGGGCTGTGTTGCCTCTAGGCCATCACATATTCTCAGAAAGCTTATACACACTTGATTGCCTGTAACACCTATAACCTCTGTCAAATTAGAGTGAAATCAGTCAGCAGAGGTTTTTTTTAAGAGACAACAGTAGGCAGACATGGGTACATGTACAGTGTAATCAAATTAGCTTTGTTTCCGTAGAATATCAGGGTAAAAACATAAATGCACAATTTGCTGCCCGACCATGCAGAGCAGAATATGCCATCAGCTTCTATCTGCCCACTGACAGATAAATTAAATATTCTTTTTTAATTCATCAGTTGATCTGGAGACACTTGCCAGTATTCCTGTCCTGCTATTTCCACTGGGTTTTTTTCAGAAGTTTTCCCTATGGTGGAGCTTCCAGCCCCACTCAGAACAGGGTTCTGTCCCACACTGTCCAAGTTGCCCATGTGAAGGCAGGGTGAAAGCAAAGAAGTGAACAGATGTCCAGTGACCCTGGCGGGTGAGGAGCCCTGTCAGGTGTGCACCAAATCCAAAAAGTAGGGTCAGAAACTGGCACTGATGCATCAAATCTGTTCCCTGGATGCCCAGCCAGCCCTGCTGTTTCCATGGCTGTATCCCTTGGTGTCTGCCTAACTTCTCTTCCAACTTGTAAACCACCAGCCAGTCTCAGACTTTTAATTAAGAGGAAAATTTCTCCAAAAGGTTAAAGGATGCTACAAATTTTGTGAAAATAGGTAGCTGTGCAAAAGAGCAAGATCTTATTCCTGCATTCACTGAAGAAAATGCTCCTGAACATGCCTGACTAGATGCTTGGTTAGGGACAGGGCATCAGACTTTGCCAGCTTACCTGGTCACAGGAGGGCTCTCAGGAAGCCTGGGAAGGAGTTGGACATGGAAGCTGTTCACTGATGATGCTGCGTGTGCCACTGCTCATCCAAATGCTTTGCAGTGGTCTGCAGGTTCAAGTCCTTGATGGTGCAGCTGACCATCAAGGCCCCAAGATTTATTGCATGATTCAGGAGTGAAATATGCAGCTGCTCCCAGATTCAAATTAAGGCATCTGGGCAGGAATCAGAGTGGATTGAATCAGCCTCAGAGAAGGGTTTGGCAAGCTACGGCCACACTCCAGAGTGCTTTGCAGGAGCTGTAAGAGCTACACTTTGCTGTGCCTGGCCTGCCTGCTCATTTCTGGGCTCCCATGTCATTCTGATTTCACCCAGGAGAAAACTTTATGTTGGGGCTGACGACTCTTCTCATTCAATATTTTGTTCAGCTCTTCATCCTAGCCCAGCTGTGCTCTTTTGCAATTTTCTTTCTCATGTTATTGCAGCTTGAAATAAAATGTCTCTACTCTAGCAAACCTTCCTGTTGCTGAATGATCCAGGGAGCTTTCCCCGGAGTGGATTACACCAACCAAGGTCTCTCAAAATCATCTACTGCTCAATTTTTACTTCAGCAAGAAACACACACCATTGATTTTGGAGGCACGAAGAAGACAAACTAATATATGCCTGACAGTCCTGGCCAGAAAACTTAATTGTTTTCCTACACACCTGAGTTGCATGTAAAAGCAGACAGGTGGCTAAAACTTTTCTCAGGGTTAGTTGGATGGAGACAGACCTCATTTGAGTTAAAGGGTGGAAATGTAGTGTTGTGGCTAGCATAAGGAAAGTTGTTTGCAGTACTGCAGAAGGAAGAAAAAAAATGATAATTGAAGAAAATTTTTGATGATGTGGTTCTCTTAGTAAATTGGGAACAATGACCCTTGAAGGACCATAAAGAAAGTGAATGTCAAGATAATTTATTATTGTTACATTATCTACCTCATTTTTCACTTTGTCTTACTGAGTTCTTATATCCCTTACAAGGTAATGCCCCATACATTAATGAGCACCTTTTTATCTTTCACGGGTGTGAAAAAGAAACAAACAGCTTTGAAAAGGGGTATTTTCTGGCAGCTTTATGTGGGCCTAATTGTTTTAACACAAAAAATGAAGTATTTTTTGATGTGGGGTATTGTGTATTTGATTAGCACAGCAGCTAATCTAGGACAGCTTTAAGCACATGAAGCTTCCTGGAAGCTACTTCTCCCTGATGTAGCATTTGAAGGAGCAGCTCTCTTAGTTCAGGGAGTCAGCTGGAGGGGGGAAAGAAACGTTTGACATGGCTAATTGGTTTGTTGTTGGCTTGTTTGTTTTGCTCTGCCCTGTCCTCCAGGAGAGCCAGTTTCTACGCCTGCCGCCTTGACAAGAACTTGTATGTCATCGGTGGAAGAAACGAAACTGGCTACTTGTCCAGCGTGGAGTGCTACAACCTGGAGACAAACGAGTGGCGCTACGTGTCTTCACTACCCCAGCCCCTGGCAGCCCACGCAGGAGCCGTCCACAATGGCAAGATATATATTTCAGGCCAGTGTCTTGAGTAATTCCTGCCGTATGACAAGAAAACCAACCCAAAACCACCATAAAAATTAAATAAACTGCAGAATCCCAAAACCAGGGAGCTAAATTCCTGCTGCAGCTCAATGTCTTTATTTATATTAATGAGCTGATGTGTATTTACTTTGCAGGAGGTGTTCACAATGGAGAATATGTCCCCTGGCTGTACTGCTATGACCCGGTGATGGACGTCTGGGCCCGAAAACAGGACATGAACACAAAACGAGCAATCCACACTCTGGCTGTAATGAATGATCGACTGTATGCAATTGGAGGGAACCATTTGAAAGGTCATTTTTACATTTTTCACATTTTACATTTTCACATTTTTAATAGCAAAAAAAAATCTCAGTGTCCCACATCTCTGATAAAGACTATTTTTGTTAGACAGTCACTGTTAAATACATTGAAAGGCAAGCAACACAATTTAACAGGACACTTGAGCCAGCAATTTTAAAAACATTTTATGCAAATTATTTTAAAATTATAGCAGTACATTAAATATATGAGTAATGAATGCTTTAGATAATAAAAATGGGAGCTTCCATTACTCAAAGGCATGGACAATTTGTCATTACCAAGAATTCAATGAAACAAACAGATTATTCTTTGACCCGAAAGTACCAGCAATATTTTCCTCTGTAAATCATTTTCCAAAATGTGCAGTTAAAGAGAGCTTTATTCAGAGCAACACACAAAACCCAAGCTCCTGATTTAATGAAGAGAAAAAAAAAGCAAACTTCCAGCCATTAAATAATAGGACTAGGCTCTTTAAATCCCTTTTTAGTATTAAATGCACCTTGTTTGTTATAATTCTTTTTAGAGGTCTCTTGTTTTCATCTTTTGAAAAGGTCTCATATGAAAATAACTATTGCTTGGGCATTTGGTAATTTTATCTTAATACCTGTATGTCATTGATGTTAAAGATATTTTTTAATCCAGCCACTTAGACAAAAAGCACACCTCCTGCTCCTTTCTCCCGTGAAAATATTTGATAGTTTATATTCACTTTTTTTTCCTTCTTTCTCCTTTAATGTTGAAAACCAAAAAATAAAAGACTCTCAACAGCAAAAGATAAAATCATAATATAAAAGAAAAAGTAAAAAAATGTGTTAACTGCCAGTAAGACCAGGTCATGTCTGACCCAGTCCCTGGGTCCCCATGATGCTGTAAAGCCACATGCCGTTTTTGGAGATCTGAGTGTCTGTGGAGCATGCAAGGGACAAAGTCCCAGATGTAAATTTTCCCTGATGAATAGTACTGGTGCATAAACCCCTGCAGGCAGGTTCAGTGCTGCTGTGCCTCCACTCTCCACCCCCAGCTGGGATGGGTGGTTATGGACTGGACCTTATAAGGTGAAGAGGGCAAAAGCTGCTTGCACATGAACAACTGCCAGGTTTCAGTGCTTCCCAGTGTTGGCTTTTCCTCCTACAAAAGTAAAACCTGTCACAGCTCTCCTCAAGCTAAAGCACACGCTTTGGTTTGCAGAGGCTTGAATTGCTTCTATTCTGCCACCTTCTTTTTTTTTTTCCACATAGTTTCACCTACTTCTAATAAGCCTTGCATTTTTGCCTCTACAGCTGTTGTCCTGGGTGCCTTTGTTATGCTTGAGCTGCTCACTGTTGTGAGGAGTATTTAACATTCAGGCTTCTGGAAACATGTGGCTTTCTGGTAAAGGAACCTTTTGGAAAAAAATGGTTTCTCCTATACAGTGAAACAAAAGGAAGAGCTGCAAGGACAGGGAGGGGACTGAAGTGTGGATGAAATGTTACAAATTCTCCACCAGCAGGGAATAGCAGGGCACCATGGCAAAGTCCTCCTTTGTGAAGCTGAACTGTGTAGTAGTGTTAGCAGTGCATTTACCACATCACAGAAGTCATGTGCATACTGCAGTTTGTTACAGAGCTTTTGACAGCTTCTGGGTGCACAGCAATGGCCTTTTTATGGTGCCTTGAAAACCTTAAAACAGCAAGTAATTATTTCATATGATTATGAATTATATAATATTATTTCATACTCATTCCAGACATAATATTGAAGCAAGCAGCTCCATTGTGAAGTGTCATTATCACCAAATACTCTTTTTTACAGAAAATCTTACTTCTCTTTGCTGTCATACCTTGAAGAGAAGACAGATGGGTTAAGAAAAGCGCTTCAGCTTATTAAGAAAGCCATACTTTTACTGCAGGTCTCTGATAAAGAAAGTAGTTTGAAATAGGGAATTGCGTAAAACTAGAGCAGGAACCAGGACTCCTGTGTTCAATGTCTGTGTTGGGCTCACTTGATTCATATTAACTGATACAGCTTGAGAATCTTGAGCTGAGACCCCTCTGCCCTTTGGTGATCAAACAGCAGCAGTTGCTTGGAGCATTTTTTGGCCTATGAGAGAAAGATGGGACCACCATTTTTTGTTGCCTTAAAGACTTTACCCCAGCTGTGTGCTTTAGAGTATACCTTAAGTCAGCTGGAAAATTGAAACTGGTCCTGCACATCATGTCCATCATGCTAAGCACTTTGTCCCTCTAGAACCAAGTGGCTTCAGCTAAGCTCTCCCTGGACTTGTTAGACATTGATTTCTGAGCAAAATTCAATCTGTTCAATTTTGAATAGATTGGATCTGCTGAATTTTGAGAAAGACTGCCAGGACAATCTTTTCCTACATGTTCAGACTTGTATTAGCGCTGATAGACAAGGAGGAATTTTGTTTGAATCTGCTTGTGTCACTGATAAGTTATTACTGAGTGTTTCCTGATGTCAGATTTCATATGGACTCATGATTAGTAGAAGTCTGTAGAACTAATGGTAAAAACTTTCAACAGATTTATTTGAACTGAAATTACAAAGCATTAATATTCCAGAAATTGGCTTAAATGTATATGAAAATATTTTCTTTAAAATGTTTATAATTATGTTATAATTGTAATAGTATAATTGTAACTATAATTTAATAAGTTTAACAGTAAAATAAGCAATAAAACAGTATGTCATAACACATGGTTTCTTTCCTGAATGCCCTCATCCAGGTTTCTCCCATCTTGATGTAATGCTTGTGGAATGTTATGATCCAAAAGGTGACCAGTGGAATATCCTGCAGACTCCTATTCTGGAGGGTCGCAGTGGCCCTGGCTGTGCAGTCCTTGATGACAGTATTTACCTTGTAGGAGGCTACAGCTGGAGTATGGTGTGTACCTGCTTTCTACAATCACCTTTCTATTCCTTCTGAGTTCTTGTGGCCAGTCCATATCGCATGCAGATGGGATGGAGAGAAGAGGGGAATTAGCTACAGGGGCAGGTTCACTTGGTTTTCAGCTTATAGAGAACATGGAAAGTTTTTTCACCTTTGTCCTTCTCTATTTAGATCAGTTATTATTACACTCTATTCACTGATATGGAGTAATTTAAAAATCAGAAGGAATTTTAAAAAAATGATTGATGGGACTGTGTGCTTACAGCTCTACTTATGAGGTGCTTGTAAAGGAGACTGATTTTCAGAGTCTGGGTGCTGAAAAACCAAAACCTTTTGAAGAGCTTCTAAGTTTGATTGACCTCGAGTCACTTTCAAACATCATTAGAGCTGACGTGTGACTTGGATTTTACCAAAGCCACATTTAATATGACATTTTCTTCTACTACCAGGGAGCCTACAAATCTTCTACTATTTGCTACAGTCCTGAGAAGGGGACTTGGACAGAGCTGGAAGGTGATGTGGCGGAGCCCCTGGCAGGACCTGCGTGTTCGACTGTGGTATTGCCGGCCTGCGTCCCGTACAACAAGTGATGGGCCAGGAGCACTGACACGAACACTGAGTGCATTTGGGAAAATAATGACGGGTGACGTAAATATTTTATTAGAACAGAGTTCCTGTTAAAACAAAGCTACCATAATTGACCCCTCATTCCATGTTTATGCTTTAGGAGCAAACTAAAAAAAAAGAAAAACCAAGTGTTGTCCCATCTCAGATAGGTGCCGGTGTCTTATGAAGCAACAAGCTAAACCACACCGAACATTACATGCTGACAGACTGCCATTTCAGACTGATTTAAATTTTTCCTGCTGCAGAGACACTCCTCACATCAAATTTAACTTAAAATAAAAATGATGGCTAACTGTTCAAATAGAGCCTGAAGAGACAAGATCAGTATTGTGCATTGTATCTACCTGCATGTGATCTGTGTTGAAGTCATGAGGATGTTGTTTTCATGAATGTTTCAGAATTCAGACAGTGAAAAGCTCACACTGCATTGCAGAATTGTCTCCTCCTCTGTAATCCTAACCTACAACTACTTCATATGCTCTGCAAGCAACACAGCATCAGAAGATTATAAAAGGTAAAGAAATATCATTCCGTTTTTGCACAGCTTGGCAACTAATACACTCTGCCTTCAAAGTCCCCATGTGCAAGTGCAGCAGAAAGCAGACTACAATGAAAGCTATGCTTTACAGAGCACTTCTTGCAATAGCAGCTTAGGGATTAGGATCAAATTCTGCTAATCACACTTGTGTAAAGTCAGAACCATTTCACTGAAATCACATGGAATGACTGGTTCTACATTAGTATAACAGAATTTGGATCCTACAGCTTAAAATCTGGCTTTGAAAAGTAAGTTATTTCTATGACCACTTAACGAAGCACCAGAAACCTTACTTCCTTTTCACTAACCTGTTAGATAGCAGCATCTGTGCAAGTTCTTTCCAAAGACAAGAAAACTGCATTTAATCATAAATTTATTGCTTTGGACTCTGAAATGCTTATGCACATTTTTGGAGAGACACTGGTAAGTAGTTAAAGTAGTCCTGTGTGGTTGATCTTAAGATGCACTCTGAGAGAGTTTTACTATTGATCCAAAGTAATATAAGGCTAGACTTTCCACTGCCTTATAGCCTGTGTAATTATTTACACACTGCAAAGCGAGTTCAGAATGCTCCCACATGGGACCAGTAGCATTTAGGACTTGCTTCATGAAGTCATAGCTGCTTGCACATATCAGATTGTCTGTGTGTTAAGCTTATGTCTTTCTGTCCTGGCTTTGCAAAAGCAGTGACAAAATCTGAGCCTGATTCTTCACCACCTTGCAGCTAACAGACATAATCATCTTCACCTCATTAAAGTACGTGCATAATTCTTCCACTGTGGTTTACTAGTGCTGCATCCATTACTCTCAGGACCATCCTCTTTACTGGTGTAAATTGACATTGCTCCATCGAAGCCAATGGATGTACTTTATGTCAGATAAATATCTGGCCTTTAATTTGCCTAGTTGTAGCTGGCTGCACCAGATAAAGGCAAAGGACACTCCGATCCTGCATTTTCAGCCCTGCACATATCTTTCACGACAGGACTTAATGCTAGTGCATTAAGCAAGGAGCAGGCAGCTACTGGAGGTTGGTTTCAGCTGCAGAGGCAATAGATGGGAAATAGACTTCATTATTTGCTTTGCAAAATAGAAAAAGGGTGAATGTACACAGAAATTACACTATATATTGATGCTTGAGAGCAATATAAATAACAGAGAGCAAATATCATGGGACTGTTTCTCTCTGGCGTCAGTCCAATTTTATTGCAACTCCCTTGCTTGCAGCAGAATTACACAACTTGTAAAACTGGAGTAATGCAGTAAAGACTGGTACCACACAAATGCAATAATCCAATTGATGAGGTAGCTGCACGCCTGGAAAAAAATGTTTAAACAAAATAATTATCTGAAAATGCTAATATTTGAATGTGCCCTTGGGGAGTTCTCCAGTGAGCATCACTAAGGAACTCATAAAGGTGGAGTGTATATCCTGAAATCTCAATCCATTTCTCCTACATAGTGCAATCTTAGTTGGTTTTGTATTTATTTATATTGTTCAGATCCAAGGGATCCCTTGTAAAATATATTTGGTGCAATCATGACTTTTTTTCCTTTCCTGTTGAAAGTATATAAATATAAATATATATAAAAAGGAAACTGTTAAGATACTAAATGAGGAAACCTTGTATGACATTTAAAAGGTCTGCCACTGAACATTGTCTGTCACCTGTCTCTACTAAAATGTACCATTTTTAAAGGATACTTCTTGTCCTTTTAAATGGTTCCTTTTTTTACTAAGATAATTTAAAGATTTATGAGGACTGTATCTAAATCTTTCTATCTATCAGGAAGGCATGACCAAGGAAACAATGCTAACTAAATAAGTCACACAAAGAATGTAAATTTTGTACAGTACTAGACTGTGTAAATGAAGCTTGCTTGTAGGGGGGAAACTTTAAATAAAACTTTATGTACTAATTCAACTGTCTGCCATATTCCTACTTATAAAGTGTATGTATAAATAATATCTACATTAAATTCTTTGGAACTTTTTTTATCATGTAGATGTGTGAACTTCCTTTATTTTCTGGTGTTACTTAATGGCCTCATTGTTTTCCAAGTGTCATTACTCAGTGCTTGTCAGTGCAGTGACCGCAGTAAAAGGCGGGTCTGTAGTGAGTTGGTCTTCCCCAGAGCACAGTGCCTGGCCTGGGAAAGCAGCACCTTTTTCCAGCAGGGAAAGCTCCACTCCTGTGCCTGCTCTCACTAGAGAAGCCACTACATGTCTGTGAAATGCCTCTGCCTTGTGCTGCTCCCTCTGTTCCTCTGTCCCACAGTAAGTGAAATGGACCCTGCTTTGTTAAGCCCAATCTTGCTTTGGGGAATTTAGTGCTTGTGGCAACTTCATACCTCTTCAAAATGTTCCTCCCGTGGCAACTGACCCTTCTAACTGTGGGTATTTCAGTTCTTGGAGGGAAAGTGCTGGCTTGGGTGTGCTGTAGAGGAGTTGGGACAAGAGGTATTGTGAGGCTAAGACAAGGTAAAAGCAGGAGGTTCTACCAGGAAGCAGAAGCATCATCAATGCCAATTACTATTCATGCATTGTTTATTCATGCCTACAACCTTAGTCAGGGACCAGAATCTGCCTATGCAAACCAGAGGGGTGCACTGAGCAAAGTGGCCCCTGTGTTTAAAGCAGGCGTGGGCTGTACTGGATAGCACTAAGATAGCACAATGAATAGAATTGTTTCATTAATGAGTTTATTGCAGCAGAGGAAGGAAGGGAGATTTAAGCTTTACATTTTTTTAAGTAATGTGGGAGAAGGATGAAGAGGAAAAACTGGAAACAATGGGCAGAGATATGATTTAGAAAGGAAGGGAACAAAGTAAACAAAAGGAAAAATTGAAAATGAAACTGTGAAAGGAGAAGGTGGGATGCTTTTGAGAATCAAGGGCACAGAAAAAAATCAGGATTAATGATGAAAGCAAAAATGGTTTTTGAGAAGCACGTATCAGAACAAGGCTGGAAAAAAAACTAGAGGAAAGGCAATACAAAGGGCAGAAGAGAAACACAAGAAATTTCAATAGAAGACAATATGAGATAAACATGAAACTAACTAAAAAAGCCCTTGGGTGATGGTATTCAGCTAATCATTTTCAGTGGTCCTGCTGTTAAGCCGAAGGATAAATCAGCAGAGTACTTAGGTGTTGCGGTGTTCAAGTTTTAATGCACAGACTTCAGCACAACAAAACCTATCAAAGAGCTGCCCAGTGACATCTCTCTGCAGGGCCTGGGCTGTGGCAAACACCCAGCCACAGCCAGCCCCTGTGACAAGGGAAGAGAGCTGATGCTGGTGGTGGGAAGAGCAGATGAGCAGATGAGAACAGAAGAGCAGATGAGCCACAATTCCTGGTCCCAGCTGCATTGAGAGCCCTTTCCATTTCTGATTCTCATATGAGAGTCTCTTTGGGAGCTGGACACATGGACTGTTCCATAGTTCTCTTTCTCTGCTGTCTTTCCTGCCAAACCTTAATGTTCTCCATTTCATCCTCAGCACAAATTTGCCTAGGTACTTTTGCAGAGTGGGACCTGAAAAGCTGGATTGGTGACTGAAGGTGTTTTCCTGATCTTGAGCTGCGGTCCCATCCACTGGGTGACAAGTGTGAGAAGTATGATTTGCTGGTGACCTGTAACCTGTACCCATGCCCTTAAGAATGACAAAGAGGGCATTTGAAAAATATGCTTTTCAATAATTACAGTACTGTCTTTGCAGGTACTCTGCACCCACCTCACAAAAGCTGGCATTGCTTTCCCTCATGTGTTTATCCCTCTTTCTGCTTTTAATACAATGATTTCCTCTGCTAGCTGCATCTGTGAGTCAATTTCTAAAAAAAATCCATGCCAAACTTCATTATATATACTGGTTTCTATTGTATTATAATCACTCATCAATAAAGTACTCTATTTCCCTTGCATTTAAGAAAGAGGCCATATTTCAATTTAAATAGAGCTTTCTGGTACAGACAAAGGAGAAGGAAATCCCAAGCAGTGCTAAAAGACCCAAGGTAAGTGCCAATGCACACACTCCAGGGCAGTTTTAAGATACACATTTAATTTCTGTTATTAGTGCAGAGGTGGAGAGGAGTTGGTGTTTCAGCCTCTCAGGTCCAGTCCAAGGTAGCAGTGACGGCAGCACTGGAGGTCAGGGGGGTTTGCAGGAAGGGAAAGCACTCTAATGAATTCTGGAGGGCTTGTAATGCCATAAAAGATTCAGTTAATCTGCAGCATAGATGTTGATCAGCAAAACTGAACCTAACTCTCTGGACCTTGTCAGATGTATTCTGTGCATGTCAGTGTTCCACACCAATTACAGATTTTAGAAGATGCTCTCATGCAAAACTATGCGCCCTAATATATAAGCCAGCTCAGTTGTAACTAAAATTAAAATCTGACTGTGGCAAATCTCTGTGATCCTGATATATGAAAATCCAAATAAATGATTTGTTCCCAGAAATGAAAAATAACTTCAGCAGGAAATTTCAAAATTACTTATGCAGGATTAATCCAGTTCAATGAATGCATCTTGTGTTGATTAATAAAGCAATCCTGAATTGCAAACTAAAACGAGAGGAGACTTCTGGTGCTGATATATTTGTGTATTTCTGAAGCTGGAGAGAAATGTGCACTTGTGAGAGATGTGGTCAATCGGTGTAAACAGAGATTGAATACAAATAGTGATTTTCTAATTGTCTGTCTTCTCCCTGCAGCAGAAAACTACCTTTTTGTCATTGATCTTTTCTTGAAGAACATAGGTGCTATGTTACCTGCCACATATTGAATGAGAACAGGGCATCTAACATGATTGTACAATGACTCCAATTAGTATACAAATAACATCTGCAGTTTTATGTGGCAAAGAAAAAAAGAACTTGAGCTACTTTCTGCTGATTTTCTTGCCATACAGAGTAGAAATTTTGTCTAGTAGCATTAGTTTTTGTGATCTGCTGCCCTTGAATTTAATTGGGCTTAGAGGTGAACAGATACAGGGAACCTATTTGGAAAGGAAAAGGAGATTTAAATTAATGTAACATTTTCCCAAAATTTTCATCAACATCTACACAGACAAAAAAAAAAAAAAGTTTTATTTATTTAAAGGACCCCATCATTAAATCCAAGAACCTGTTCTTCAGTTTGGAGAATTACCTTCAATCATTGCAGTGTTTTAAAAAGGAGTAGTTATGAATGGTTGAGGTATTTTGCAAAATATCATGAAAATCCTTATGGTTTTATCTTTAAGAAATGGTTTCTCATGTCACCCTTAAACATATTCCAGAAAATCATACCTGCAAGATAGGATTTGTAAAGCTTCCTTAATATCTTGGTATGTTATGTGGTATTCAGTTCCTGATCTTTGAAAAAAACTGATTTCCATTTTTGTTTCCATTTGTGCAAAATGCAGTTTTCAAAAAACTTTGACTGACCAAGACTGTTTTAGCTTCCTTAATATCTTGGTATGTTATGTGGTATTCAGTTCCTGATCTTTGAAAAAAACTGATTTCCATTTTTGTTTCCATTTGTGCAAAATGCAGTTTTCAAAAAACTTTGACTGACCAAGACTGTTTTATATGAATGGCGAGTGAACTTAAAAGGTTCTTCACTGTGAATAGTGAATACCAAGGTTGATGATCCTTTTCATAAACCTTAACAGGAAAAAAAATTGTTGCTTCCTATGTAGGGGTTTTGCAAAAAGTATGCAAATTTACATGTACACATTTGCACCCAAAAAATGACAAATTCATAGGCCATAGAAAGGACTGCTGTGACATTGTTTTTGCTAAAACTGTTAACTCAGTAACAGCACTGAAACTTGGATGTTTTTCTTTAAAAACCACCTCTTTAACTGCGAAGATGCCATTAGTCACAGCAGGGAGCATAACCAGAAGGAGGATGTCTGTAACTATAGCAAGAGAGCACATTAAACTGTAGGTCAAAATCACGACTGACTGATTACCTTCAGGGTGAAAGTAAATCTTCAGACTTGCCGGAGTGAGAGGGAACAGCACTGGCTGGGGCTTGCCAAGGTCATCCCTGCCTCCCCCCAGCACGGCGGGGCCGGCAGTGTCCGGCGCGCTCCCAGCAGACATTTGCTGACTCGCCTAACCTTCGTAGCCATGTGTGACGGGATGGAGTCACCGTCATCATCAGAAAATGCCTCCTAATGGCTGGCTTCAATGTCTCATTAGTTTAAAGAGGTGATTCCTGGAAAAACCTAAAATAGAAAACAAATATTTTCCAAAAGTCTAAGTCTGTAATTGAATAATCTAAAACGTTCACAACAGACAGAATCTTTAAAGCTGTTTTTTTTTTCTCATGCTTTCAGTGGAATAAACAGGAGAACTGTTAATTCTCACTCTGTAACAGCTTTTTTTTGCAAACCCAAAGACTACCAATCTTCACTATTCTCTAAGCCTGTGACTCAATCTCTCCCTGACCATGGAATTTATATCCATCAGCGGTTCTAGTTTTCCCTTTTTAGCTGATCTCCACCTGGCCCACATCTTCACCGGGGGGTTTCTGTCTAACTTACAGTAATGCAGCCCAGCATTGCAATGGACTGAAGCTTTGCAATGAGGTCTTTCCATCCCTAGGAAACTTCGTATAACTTGCCCAGGTCACATCTGATCAGACCGATATTTTGGCACAAGACAAAACATCTCCCTCTTATCAGAGCTTCCTCTGAAGATAAGGATGAAAGCTGTCATCTGGCTGCGCAAGGTTCAGGTAGGGAATCCAGTAAACTTTAGTGAATGGAGTGTACATACAGGACTGTGATTAATTAGCCTGCTGTATGAAAGTGTGGCACTTTAATCAGTGGGCACTCAGAACAAAATTACTGATGTCTTTTAAGTGCTTTTGCTTCTCCTAGTGGAATAATGTGAAAGATATTGGTGAAGAAGTATATCTGGCACATCATCACCTCTTGTGAATTATTCTCTGAGCATTCACTGTTGCCATGATATATTCCAGTGTTTTCAAGAGCTGCTGAGCACTTCTGGTACCCGAACTGAAAAGATATATTTCTCCAACAATGGTCTATTTTGACTAGCACAAAGGTTTCATGCTCTGGACTGCCTGCTCTTGTTTTTAGGCAGTTGCTCAGGGCAATTATTTTCATAGACTGATGTATTCACGCTTTCTGAAAAACACCAGGTCTCCTGCTTGCCCTGTAAAAAAGGTCATTGGACATGAACTTCAGTTGATTCCAATGTGGATACTTACTCCATCCCCAGCCCTGTAGTTCAGAGTTTAATCAGAAAACCTTTTGTTGCAATCCTTGGTGATACTGGATCTAGTAACTAAGTCTTTGCATTCAGGGTTGCAGTAACACTGGCCATTCCTCTTACAGTGGAGGAAAAAAGCCCCAAAGAGCTGTAGCTTTGGTCTGCAAAGTGAACTGTGTATTAGACTCCATGCCTAGTCCAACCCAAAACATCAATGAATGAAGCCTTGGAATAGCCAACACCCCAGTCACTACAAACAACAAATTTCCATGCCAGCCTATTGGGCTGTGTGGCTTCATTCCCTCCTCTCTCCTCCATTCCCTGGAGATAAGTGACAACTCTTCCAAATGCCCCCTCCCTGCTGTCACTCCTGGTATTCCCCAGGTTGTGCCCTGCCCTGGCCTTCCCCAGCGCCCACTGTCACTCACGGATGGGCAGCAGGGCTGGCACTGGCCATGTGTCAGTGTCTGCCACTGTACCCTGACCATGTCCCTGTTTCAGATGAAGTAATTAAACTACGTTGTTTTGGGAAATTAACTGTACAAACATTTTAGGACCCAGCTCCAGAACAGAATTGACACCCTCATACTTTACCAGAGGGCACTTATTGGTCGCTATGGAAATAACTCAAAAAATAATTTTTAAGACCTGAACAACATTTAACAGATGAAAAAGAGTTGTCACTCTGTACTTATTGGTTCCAATTAGAGGATGAACTGTCCTCTATTTTCTAAAGCATGTTTAATTTTGAATGGGTTTCTCATGAGCAGTGGGCTACCATAGGCAAATCTCATTTTGACAAGTACTAATTATGGACAACGCAGTGGCAGACTGTAATCTCTGTCATGAGAGCTATCAACAGGGATGCAGCGAAGGCTTTAACAGTGGGTGGCAGTACTCTGGGTCAAATTAATCACCACCATAATGACAATGAAATCAGTAGAGCTTTGGGATGTTAAGTTTGATAAAAGAAGCCATTCTGTTCTCGGTCTGGCTATTTACATTAAAGCCTGGCCTCAGCTTGAGCTAATCCTTTGTCACGGTGTTCAGGGCTGGATTTTTTTGGCATGGGGGAGAGAGAACAAAGAGCAGTCCTCCTTGCAGAAGAAATGTTTTCATGTCCAGGTCTGAGTGGCTGAAAATGGATTACCTAAGTGTGAAGGAGACAGCCCCACAGGCTGCTATTCTGAGGCACGTGAAAGGACTCAAAAATACAAGTGGGATTTTTGGGGGCACAGAATTGGAAGTGCTGATGTGCTTGAAGCCAGCACCGTTTGGCTGTGGATTCTTGTGAAAGAGCTTTAGGAAGGTCTGTTTTCCTGCTTTGCCTCCCTTTGCCATGGCCACAGGTTGAGGTCTGAACAAGTACCCATCACCCCTGGAGTACCAGATAATGCCAGACAGAGACACAACGAGTGCAGACACAGCTGGGGAAAAAAAAAAAAAAAAAAAAAAAAAAGAAGAAGAATCTAGGAATAACCAAATGAGACAATTCTGCATGTAATGATGCTACACTAAACTGTGTCAAATCTGAACCCAAGTCAGCCTTGCCCTACAGCTATGGACTTACTATGGACTTACTCACCATGAGTGCTTCATAGCACTTAATTCTGCTTTAGATACATGTTTCATGCTCTGCTGCTAAAGGCAGTTTCTATAATACTGAGCCTTGGAACATTCCCTAGCAATGTTCCATGTGCCAATGTGTAGGGCAGGTGCAGAGGTTGGACAGAAGCTGCTGCCTTCCCTGACAGCTCTTAAGGCTTCACATCCCAGGCAGTGGGGCCCAAGGCACTGTTCAGTGCATTCTAACAGGTCCATGTGGATGCAGACACAGTGATGGGCTGTGCTGCTTGTGTTCTGCTGTGGCACAAACATGGAACACCTCCTTGTTTAGCCACATAGGGCTCCCCAATCCCCTCTCCTGCCCACCTCAGGATTATTGTTCCATGTTCTCTGTATCTTCTGGCAACTTAACAAATACTGCTTTAATGATGGTGGTGTAGCCCAGCGTTTTGTCTGGGGCTACAATAGAAAATTTTCATTCCGACATCCACAGTCTCATATAAATGGAAGAATCAAATGTAAAACAGTGTCTTTCCATTCGTCTATTTAGTACCAGACTGGTTACAAAAATATATAAGTACCCTAAAACCCAAATAAACTGCCAACCATCCGTTTTGGATCCATTTTGTAACTGTGCAGAATAATCTGTTCTTTTATTAGAGTGGTTAAAGGAGATTTAGAGGGAGGAAAGAGCATGGTGACTTCCAAGGGAAGAGTGAGTGATTCAGTGCAAAAAGGGTGAATTTCATCTGCACATTCTTAACTGCGAGGACATTCTGCACATCTCAGGAGTGCACTAAGTGGTGCAGTAAACCAGTAAATTAGAAGAATGTAAATTCTTTAGTAGGAATTGCACGCAAGGGAAAAATGCTTCCTCATGCTCATATTTGTTTTCATGAAAATAATGTACACTCTTCCTAAAATCATACTGGTACAGAGCTGAGTAAGACATCAAAACCAGTAATAGATATTACACTGGACTAAGAAATGGCAATGACACAATTATCTTCAGTGTTTCTGATGATCACTGAGATAAAGCCAGGAGCTGGAGTACTTAGAGCCAGCTTGTAGCACTGTAGCTCCCTTTCCCTCTCACTCTGTCTGTCTTATTTATCTCTCATTAAACTAAATTGTATTCTTATTGGCTGACTGACCTCTGATACTGTTATTAATTGATTTATATAGTGCCTTTTGCAAGCCTCAAGGCACTTCGGAGAATTGAAAATATATATAAGGATCACTTCACCAATCACCTCAGGTGCAGCCAGCTCTGGGCTGGAAACTGGTGGCCACTGCAGTGGCACTGGGAAGAGTTTGGGTTAGAAAAGAAGGCAGGGTTGTGGAACCAACACTTCCAGCAGTTCTACTGCCAAGCTGCTGCCTTGCTATCAGACTAAAGAGTCAAAAAACTTTAAGAAAAAAGACATTTCTGGCAAATAATGAGTCAACAGATTATGTTCAAAGGCAAGCTTGAAGCAAAATATTTTCATGGTGAATTCAGTGCCCAAGGTCTGTTGCAAGACCTGTGTTTTTTCAGGAGGTCCTGAAGACCACAGGAACCCCCTGGGCATCATTCCCTCAGAACTTCTGCCCAGCATCTGCCTCCTTGCAGCACTGACCGACTTCCCCACTGGCTCCATGGCACATGTGC
This sequence comes from Setophaga petechia, assembly GCA_024362935.1. NCBI lineage: Eukaryota > Metazoa > Chordata > Aves > Passeriformes > Parulidae > Setophaga > Setophaga petechia. The sequence continues at coordinate 2,740,970 of JANCRA010000019.1, read as the reverse complement.
AGTGTATCCCCAGAAACTCAAAGGGCTGCTGCAGGTGCTGCCATGAATAAATGCCATGCACAGGCTGGACCACTGAACAGCTACTCTGCCAGGTCTGGTGCTTCCTCTTCTCACCATGCCAGGCACTTGGGACCCTGACAGGGATTTCAGAGCAGAGACTGGGGCTTCCTGGCTGTCTGAGCCCTGTTTAGCTCAGGACCTAAAGCATCCCACGCAGTGTGGGATGGCTGCTAGCACCGCTGCTACACTTCCTTGATGCCTGCAGTGTCATGAGTAATGAAGAAAAAATGTAAAAATAGGCAAACTCACATAGTGGGTGGCCACCCTGACAGGAAGGGATCACATACACCAAAGAAAGGATGCAGATCTTCTCCACAGAAGGGCATCCCAGCCCTCTTTCCCTTACCCCCAGTGGTGATTCCCAACACCACAGCAGAACCACACCTGTGGTCCCTGTCAGCATTGGTGCCAACTTCTCAAATGTAGCAAGACTGTAGTTTTTCTGTATAATAGCTTGAGCATTCACAATAAACATTTTTAATACTTTCCCATCAATCACAGATGAGAGGGCTTTGTGTTTTTTCACAATATTATAGTTTTGACTTCATTTGAAACATCTGAATGCCTCTAATTAAAAAAAAAAAAAAAAAAAGAAAGAAATCTTTCCAAAGGTGCAAACATAACAGAGAATATTAGAAATCTCCTTGATTATGTTAGGTCATGAAAGCCACTTAGCAAAATGCTTTATATAGATCTGAAGGTTTTGAACCTTTCCCCATTAAAATGAACCCTGAACATGAAAATGTGCACCCCTTTCCAGAGCAGAATTAATTTCACTAACTCCATTAACAAGCAGGTCTGCTCTCGTCTTATCTTTCAAGAATTCTCTACCTGATTGCATTTATGTTCTCATTTAGCATCTCAAAATGGGCACTTTCTCTCAAGAAGGGTTAGTGCATGACTCACCCGCTTAGTTAATCTGACTAATTAGCATACAGTCACCCATTAACAGCATTAGAACAACAACTGTAGCTCTCACTACCTCACTGTCTGGAAAACAGACCTCTTTTAGTCTGCAAGGACATTGGTTGCTCCCTGTCTTTCGACAAGTGTGGGGTTATTTATCACACCAGCACAGGATTTGCAGATAGCTCTGGAAGGGGTGATATAATTCTTAATATCCTGCAAAAACCCTCAGCCCATAATCTTTCCTAGCAACTTATTGAAAATTATTCTAAAATTAAGTCCTTAAGTCTGCAAAAACCTCTCTGACATCCAAGCTGCTCCCATGCATCTCTTCCAACTTCATTGAAAGAAATCAATGGTAGAAATGAAATAAGTTTTTCTGATGTGTGATAAGCCACAATAAATGTATCAATATTAAAATCTTTATAATTCAACCATTCACAGTGGTCTTGGACTTATTTCCCACATCTATTCTAGATGTATCAAGACAGAAGTAAGATTTGTGGGTGCTTAGAAAAGTAATTTTCTGGGAAGCATGCCTTGCAAACCAGGAACATTTTTATTCATGGAGGTACTGCTGGGAACAGCGGGTTAAAAGACTGAACTAGGCAGGCAAAGCCAACAACTGCCAGAGCTCCTTAAGACAACTGCAGAGTGCCCAAGGTACTCAAGGAGATTTACACACCCAATTTCAGCCTGCCCCAAATAGTCTGAAAAGCTGTAGAACCCAGATAGGTGTGAATTTCTATTATTTATTTCAAAGGGTTGTTCACTGGAAGCCTAAGTTTGGTCACTTAAATGCCAGGACAGTTAATCTTTCCACTGCTGCTCACCAGAAATCCCTATAACAGACTTCTCTTGTGCCACCAGCACACAGGTGAAACCCACCAATGCTTTCATACACCTTCACATCCAAGGAATAAACCTGCAGCTTGACTGTGCCTGCCTGCACAGTCCTCAGATGGTCCTCAAAGCATGAGGGGAAGTATCTAAAGCCCCTTGCTGTTAGCATGAAGCTGTTGGATGCTGATGTTTGCTTGGGTTTTTAAAGTGGCTTTGTTGGGTGCCTTAGAGCCAGCCCTGGTCCCTGCAAGACCTTGAGGTTTTGTAACCTCTGTATCTCACCTCCTCCTCAGCCAGCAGTGAGAAGCAGCAGACACCACAGTTGAAAATACAGTTATTCAACACAGCCTCACAAACTTTAGAAATATTAAATGCTTAGTGGACCTGCAGGTTTCACCTGATGGCAATGTCTCTGTTCACTGTCAACACCAAATCCAATCTTTGGGTAGGCTCAGGCTGGACAGTGGCAGAAGTTGTGCTAAGTGAAGTTTCTATCTGCTTTGAGCAAAAGCTGAGCCACAGATCCCCTGACCAAAGATCCCTCACAGGACATGATGCTGCTTGTACCCCCCTCCTGCTGTGCAGCCAGTGCCATTCGTGATGACTGTGCCTCCACAACTGGGACTGAAAAGCAAAAAAGCTCCTGGCACAGATGGGACAACACCAATGCCCCAGGAATCTGAGTCAAATTTTGGTTTCAAAGTGCCCCTGATGGTACCAACAAAGATTTTGTCCAACTCACATTAGCAGTTAAACTAGTTTCAGGACCAGTGGAGGGCAATATTGCTTTGGCTTCCTTGAATAAAGGAATTGAGGCTAGGGCACAGAGCTACTGTTTGCAAGGCAAAGCTCTTACCTCTGGGCACAGGATGACACTTTTTGCTCCACAAGAGCCAGCCCACAGTGTGTACAGACTCTGGAGTACCAGCACCGCCTTGTGGAACGCCTCACTCGCTGAACACCAGCTTGCTGTAGAAATTGATGGTTTTGAATAGACACTATTATTTCCCAGACTCATACACAGGGATAGACAGAGGTGGAAGCAGCTCCAGGGTGAAACAGATTCTCTGTATATACCAGTCCTCTTATGAATCCTGTTGTTTTCCTCATTAGAAGCTTGACTCAGCATTCAAAAATTTCCCAGTTCTGCATTTACCACAAGTCCATGTCTAAGTAAATAAATGAAGGGGGTCAAAAAACAGTACTTAGGCTATATTTTGTGGAAATAGAGTCTAGTTGATTCAGGACATTAAGTACTTCTGGATTTGAGCTAAGCATTCAGAAGTTGAAGTCAGCAAGTCTGCAAAAGCAGCACATGACTTAAAATATTTGGCCTTTGTAGAAGTGGCTCCTTACACCCCTTTCATAATTTCAGATTGCTTATTTTAACTTTAAGAGGGAACATTCATATTTTGTGTTGCTTCTCTTAGCACTTTTGAATCAATCTTGCAGTTGTATGGCTTATTTTTCTATAATTCCTCTCCCTGGAAAGCAATGTGTCATGGTTTGACACTGGCACAATGCCAGTGCCCCCATGAAAATTCCCTCTCCCTGGCATCTGCTGTGAGGTGGTACCCGGAATAAGCAAAGCAGGCTCCTACTTAGGGGAATTAAAATCTTTATTAACTAAACTACAAAAACTAAACTACCAAGAGAGGAAAAAAAAACCCACAAGGAAAATGAAAACTGCACAGAAACACTCCCCCTCCTCCTCCCACCAAATTCCCAACACATTTACATTTCCCAAATCACCAACTCTTGGTCCGGCAAGCACCCTTTAGATAATCAAATCCTCAGTTCATCAAGAGTGGAAGGAGTCCTTCCTTGTGCCATGGACTTCTTGTCACACGCAGCACCGCCTGGAGATCCTTTGCCATTTGTGACATCTTCATGCCATGCCAGGTGCTCTCACCACCGGCATGGGCAAGGCTGCTCGAGGGTGGTCTTTTTAAGAATGCCTCGTCCCATTCCAAGCAGAGCACAGTCTCATCTCTGGGACCTCTGTCCCCCCCCATTTCTTTTACACACCCTGGGGCCGAGGGGTCTCAACACTGAACTCTCCTGGCTCTGAACCATTGCCTTCCCCTGGAACGCAGTCTCTGTATTACAAGGAAACAGTCCATGGCTATACAAAAAAGAGTCCAGCAAAAAAAATGCCACTCCATCTTCTCCATTCCTCTAACATCTTTCACTTGCCAGACTCCATCACCGGCCCATTTCCTCCTTCATCCTCTACTCTTATCTCTCTTTTAGGAAGGGTTAATGTTCTGTAAGGTTTTCATTGTCCAAAAACAGTTAAAAGCTCGGGCTCTGACTGCCCAGAGACTCCCACAGTGGTCGGACACGTTCTCACTGCCCCACCCTCCTCCTCAGCTGTGCTGCCTGCTGCTGGCACATGATATCAAGTTTCAAGGTAACACAGTCTCAAGGACAGGCTGCACTCACTCTCTGTCTCCAAAGGCTGGGGGGGTGGTGGGGGAAATGGGCTGCTCGGTGCTTCCTGGTACTTCGTTCCTCCACCCTTCCATCCCTCAGGGCCAGGCCTACCTCTCCCAGGCCGCGTGGCTTTTCCCCTCCCCCCGCCCAGCTAGCAGCTGGGCTGGGGGAGAGAAGCAATGCTTCCCGCCAGAAATTCAAAGAGAGCTCCGAGGGGGGAGAGCCCTGCTTTTAACCCATGTGTGTGTGTGTGTGTGTGTCTGTGTCTGTGTGTCTGTGTCTGTCTGTGTCTGTGTCTGGGTCTGTGTCTGTGTGTGTGTGTGTGTTCTCAGAGGCGTGTCCAAACATCCCCGGTGGCCACACCAGGCGCTAATATTAAAATCTGAGCACCCATTGCCCTGACCACAGCATATCCCAGAAATCCCAAAAAACATATTTCCTGTGAAACCACCACACAATGCTTTGCACTCGAACTCAGTGAAGAGCTGTGGCATTCCTCCTTTTTCATCTTTGGTGTCTGTGGCAAGTGATGGCTGCTTGTTGGCAGTGATGGAGCAGGTGGCTGCTGCTGGGGTGGTGAGTGGACTTTCTGGAAAGATGGGACAAGACCAAGATGGCTGAAGCCTTGTTGGACAGAGATGGCAGGACATTGTCCAAACATGGGACAAAGCTGGAGTGCCTGAGGGGAAACTAAAGCCTGATGGGGTTTGCAGGATAGATACGGGGTTTGGGGGGGGGGGGGGGGGGGGGGGGGGGGGGGGGCAAATATGAGGTTTTTCCTTCTATCTCCTCATTCACTGGCTGCTGCCACATCCCTGCCTTGTCCTGCTTCCACTGTGTCGGGAGGACCACAGTCCCCATGAAAAGTCCCACACCAGTTGCCAGCACAGCCCCATCATAGACCACCAGCAAGCACTGACAAGTCCTGCTGCCCAGACTGCAGTGGGGCAAATCTGTCAGGAGAAATTATATTTTTTGTTAGACGCATTACTTGGTTGTAAAACCACAGAAAAGCTTCCTATCTCTTTCTACGTGCAGAGAAATTTGTGTGCCTGAAAACGTGATTATTTTTTCCCAGCTGTAGCAGTTGCTCCAAGAAAAAAAGAGTTTAATTTCTTAATGCAATCTGTGTCTGTCATATCTGTAGATATGTATCACAGCTACATCATGATTTGGAATTTAACACGACATTCAGTGTGAGCTGCAGATCTGTGCCTGCTGAAACGCTGTCCAAGAGTCACAAGTGAACGTCAAACTGTTTTTTAATTGCAACCTGTATATGTTAAACCTGACCTTTACAGACACCAGAATTTATTTACACAGCATGGAAAGTGGTAGAAGATTGGAAGCCAGGAGAATATTAACATGCCATTGGGATTCCTTTTTTCATGAGAGAAGCACCTATATTTTTTACATATAACTATTACATATAACATGTAACTAATGATAGGATAGCAGCAAAGATAAGTGGCTTAGTGGAGGCTAGGTACTTCAAAATTGACAGAATTGACAAGATTGACAGAAAATACCTGCATTTCACCTTTCATTGTGACTGCAAAGAACAGGTTTGCAATCTGCAAATCATTCCTCTTGTTGATGTTATACATCCATGTTTCTGAGAGAGTTTTGATATTAAAACTATTGTCAGAAGCTTTAGTGAAGACCTGAAATAATCACCAAATAGATTCTTCAAAAAGCTTGAAATCAATTTGGGGTTTGAAATTTGTCTTGTGATTCCACCAGGGACACAGTGGAACCACAAAGGTTCAGCTGCTTTTTTCGTCCTTGTTGTGGTACTTCTGCCCCAGGGAGTTCCATATTATTGTAATAAATGTAGAATGTTTCTGCCTCCAGAAAACAGGAAGGAATCCAGTTGAAAAGCTTCTACTTTTAATGACAAGACGGGCTCAATATTCAGTGGTCTTAGATTTTAAGAAAGAAATATACTGTATGTATGAAGACTTGCACCATTGCCTATCTGCAACTCTGATCATAATGAGAGAATCCAAAGAGACTGTGCAGTTAAAAGAGTGCTGGTACATCACATGGCACAAGAATGTATTGGTTTTACTCCACTTCTGTTGTTTTCCTCATTAGAAGGAACATTTAGTGCCATCTAGAGCTTCTTGTAAATCCATGCTTGTCCATCCCCTTTAATTTGCATACTTGCCAACTGCCTTGCTGATGTCAAGCTAAGCACGCAGGCAGAGTTAGTCTAACTCACTTGTGAAAACCTCAGAAAGAAAATTTTACTCTATTGCATTTAGTGTTCCATTACCAAAAATATTGAATTAGAGCTTTACTTAATTAGAATTAGTAATTGTCACACAGGTCTTTAGCTCATTTGTGCATACAATTATCTTCAATTCACAGTCCCGTTGGCTTTTAACACATGATCACAGGGAAGGACACCACACATCCTCAGGTTGTCCTTTGACATATCTGTATTCTTCAGACAAAGGTGACTCAAATAAAAGAATCATTAAACTTTTGGCAGCTGAGAAAGTCACAGAGAGAAAAGAATTTATCATTTATCAGGAATGGCATCTCACTCTTCTGCAAAAGTGGCAAAATCTTCTCAAAGAAGTGAGCTTTAGATCAAAAAAGCCTTGTTCCCTTAATCTTGTTTAGAGGAAAATAAAGAGAATTTCCAGATCCACCTTATTTCCATCACCTTCATCTTTCTTTAAGTGCTAAATGTGTTCAAAATTGGACACCATTCTCCAGCTGAACACCACACCTGCACTGAGCAGAGGAAGAAAACTTCATCTACATTTAAGACAAAGGGCATTTTTTTAAAATACATTTCAGTACAATATTTGCATTTTTGCCATATAATTAATTCATATTCACGGTAACTTCCAGATCTTCTCCATGGTTTTTATGATGTTGCAGCTATTTCCAGGTTTGTGGGGTTTGAAATGCAGATTCTCATTTCTGAGTGTAGGGTTTTTCCTTGTGAACTCACCCAGTGTTTTTTTCTTATCTCCTCCAAGACATCAAGAATAATCTAGATCCTAGCTCTGTCCTGAAAACTGTGTGCAGCTCTCTTATTTTGGTGTTTTCTGCAAATTTAATAAATTTGCTATTTATTTCATCACCCATGTTTCACTGAAATTTACTCTGAATGAATATTCAACACTAATACCAGGTCAATGACAGATCTCTGGGACATTCTCTCTTGAAACTTGCTTCAGTGTGACAGTCATCTACTAATTACTCCCTTTAGTTTTTGAAGTGGCTTAGGACTGATGTACCCAGAGTGTATTTTCCTTGTGTGCTTAGGGGAATTCCATGTGTAACCATGAAAAAAATCTCCCTGAAGTTGTGATTTACAGACTCTTATTCCTTCTTCCCTAATCCACAAGCCTGTCACAGAAAGAAATTAGGCTAGTTTAATACAGTTTGTACTTGACAAATCCCATTTGTCCTTGAAGCTTGTTTGATTATTTGTTCCTTTAGTCTCTGGCTCTTCCTTTCCCTGCTTTCTAAAGATAAGCTTTACGTTTATCATTTTCCAGGCTTATCCTGTGTAACTTATCTGGCACACATTTCATTACTTGTTTTCATCTTCAGCTTCCTCTGAAGGTGAGATTTGGTCAACTTCACCAGTCATCAAGCAGCACTCTTTTAAGCTGACACACTCCTGTGCACTTTGTAATGTGCATGATCAATGGCTCCAGAAGAGCTTTGGAGCACTCCCTCAGTGCTAACTATCCTTATTTCACAGAAGGTATCAGTGCTCACGCTTGTGGATAAACTACAGCCACAGCTGCCTTAGTCTCCACAACCATGGCACCACTTGTCTGCTCTCCTTTGCTTAGCCACAGCCTGCAGTAGCCCTCAGTAATTTTGTTCCTCCACCTTAAAAACCACAAACTCCAAATTTCAAAGTCATCTTTGAGGCAAGTGACTTCTTGGACTTTGATTTAATTTAAGAAATGCCATGCCACCAGTGTAGCACAAACAAGTGTGGTTTGTAAAGGACAAAAGGGTTAAGTTTCACAGTCTGCTTCAATCTTTTAAGAACTCACCAGACCCTGTGTCTCCCATTCTGGCTCTTCTCACCCTTTTGGTCTTTCTATTTCACCAGGCCCTATCTGTGCCTTGTGAACCACAATGTTGGAGAAATGTGCAAGGTGGAAAACCCAGAAAGGTGTGGAAGATGATGGATGAGGCAGCAGTGGAAAGGGAAGAGTTGTATGCAACATCTGTGGTGGTGCATTCAACACACAGCCCACCTCCACCTGCCCTTCATCCTGCCTATTCAATTTCTGTTGCAGCATGAAGCAGAATTTATGAAGTTATAGTTTATTTGAAAAAAAGACAGACTGTCTCCATTGGTTTCATCAATTTGAAAACAAGATGATGACTTTCTATGGATTATTGATGCTTAAATACCAACATGGCCCCACTAAAAGCTGCAGTACCCAATGCTGCAAACCCAGCAGCCACACTACAGGTAGCCACACATGCATGGATGGCAGCACTGGATAGAAAATATATGATCTTTATGGTCCCCTTTCAGGAAGACAATAAAGAGAAATTTGCTTTTACTTGGGAAGGTGTCCAGTGTACCTTTAGCAGACTCCCATGGAGGTATAAACATTCACCCACCATTGCCCATGCTGTGCTTGCTGAACTTGCGGAACTTTTACAGACAGTCTCACTTCCTCAAATGCAACATTATGTTAATATAGATGATATTGTAATTGCAGGAGATTTGCCTGAAAAGATGAGGAAGCATCAGTAACAGTGCAAGCCCTGCATAAAGAAGGTGAGACCTCACCAGAAACACATGTCAAGGGCCAAGTGAAGAAGCAAAGACTCTGGGTACTTGGTGAATAGCAGGCAGTGCAGTAAGAAAACACCTTAAGAAAAACAGAACAGCTGCAGTCATCCCAGTCTAGGAAAGAGTTACAAAAGTTAATGAGAACTTGGGAGAAAACAAGTATCTGGATTTTCTACCACTGCTTGCACATTGTATTTGCTTTTATGAATGGGAAAACTGTGGAGGTGGAATTTGGAACATGAAGAGGCAGTCAAAACCTTAATGCAGGAATTAAAACCATCAATCACTAGGACCAGTATACCTCCATGACCCTGTCATAACAGAATGGGGATTTGCTGAACAGGGTACTTCCAGTAACCTATTTCAAAGTGTTTCACTGATGCTTCAGCAAAAAAGATAAATGGTAAATGGCAATGTAAGGCTGCTGCACTAAACATTAACACTGGCAAACAAAAAATAGAAGAAGGCGCAGGTAGTACACAAGTAGGAAAATGAAGGGCAGTTATTTTGGAAGCACAAAATGGAGGAAAAAATATATACGTGGAGTCCTGTGCTGTGTAGATAAGCACCACACAATGGTTCAGTCAATGGAAGTATCTGAACTGGGAAGTAGGCAGATCTTCATTTTGGAGAACTCAAGACTGGCAATTACTTCTTGATATAGACAGAAAACATGATTCAGATTGGGATGGGTGAAAGCTCATGCCAAGGGTAATAAACCAGGCACAAACTGCTATGAAAAGGTGGATGATTTGACTAAAATTAGGGAGATATAAATAGGGAACTCTTTAAATCCTGGGTAGTATCTGTTGGGAGAATAGTCACATCAGAGATTAGGTCACAATGGCAAATCAGCACGTTATTGCTACACAGACCAAAGGCTTAAAAGCTTGTCGAGCTACTCTTATAGAATGCCATCAATGCAGCTTAAAATACAACCAGATCACCCTGCTAAAGCATCAATCAGGAGAAAACATTATGGTCTACATGGCAAATTGATTGGATCAGGCCATTCAAATCCTCTGTAGGATACCAACCTATCCTCACAGGGTGCAGAAGTAGTCTTCCAGTTTACCAACAGTGACTAAGTGCTGAAAGGATGATGGATGAAAGTGCAGGGGTTATAATCTTGGTTATTGAGCCTACTTACTCCCCATAATGTGATACCCACCCACACTTCTCATGTGCAAAGGTGGAAGAATGGGCCAAACAAGAAGAAATTCAATGGGTATTACACACTCCAAATTACCCCAAATAAAATGGGATGGTAGAAAGACCTAAGGATTATTGTAAAGGAGCCTTAAGACACGTAATGTTCAGTGGGATACCTGACTTTCCAAAGTGCTTCATCAATTGAATAATCGGCAATCTGCGAGTCAAGCATTCTCTCTCTCAAAAGCTGAACTTGGTGCTTTACCTTCCACTTGTAGAAAATATCAGATAGCATTACAGCCAGGACAACCTAATATGGTAAATTTACCACAAATAGGAACTGTGCCTGTGGCTCTGACTAGACCCTATGGCTTACTTGCATGGGAAGCTACTGATAGGAGTGTTGAAAAATACAGAATCAATGCACAGTGGATTTATCCTGCATCACAAAAGTGATAACCAATTCTACTTTCCCCATCAAAACCTTTTATTTCTTTTCTTTTACAGCAGATATATATATCTTTATATTGATAGCAATGAAAATAGCTGTATAGCCCAAACTCAGTCTCGGTTTTCCACTTGATTGAGAAAATATAATCCCTCCAGATCAAACACAAAAGCCTTGGGATCATGCACTGCATTATACTGGAACATTGGGGAATCCTGCCAAAAGATAAGGCAAGCTTAAGCCTTACTACTTTGTTTATACATTGAAATGAGGTATATTTAGAAGATACGTGAAGATGGAAGACATTTCATGGGAAAATAATTGGAATAATAATAATTGTAATACTAGGAGAGGAGATAAAAAATAAAAATAGGGCATTGGGCAATCAACGGCTCTACTGCAGAAAGTCCCATCAAGATTAATAAACACTATACTGATTTTTTCAAACCAAGAAATAATGAGAAGTCTTTCTATAAATTGTCAGAACCAGACCATTGGTTCACTTTTACTTTTACACAACCCTTGCCTCTGGATAAACATAGTGTAGAACTATTATTTGATTTCATTATTGTTAAGCACAAAATGTGGAATTTGTGTACAACAGGGTGTCTATGGGTTGATGCATATGCAATTCTAAATGTAGCTATGCCTGATCTAAATATATCAGCAGTAGCACTACACAATAACTTCATATGTAGGCAGGAATGAGTTTACACAAAGGAAAATGACAACCAATAAATTCCATCTTTAAATGGACCTGAAGGAGATACAATTTTGACAATACTTTGGGATACACCATAAAGCTAATCATTGTGATGGGATTAAATCAGCATGGAACTATATCAGGTAGAACATAGACTATGGGGCCAAGAAAACTGGCACAAAGCTGTTGATGTTGGTGCCTCTGTTGCTCAGAAACAACAGGGATTTATTTGTGAAAGTAATACCCTTAAGACCCAAGGGTCTCTATTTGACACTGAACAAATTGTTTGTAATTTTGAAATGCATCCTGATGAAATCCCAAAATTGTACTTGTATATGTCAGAATTGGATTTTGGGTATTTGGAGAACTCTTTGTGATTCTATACTTAGAGATAACACCACTGTAGAGACAAGCAATCAGTCAAATATCTGTGTCTGTAATTTTACCAAATTTAGATGCAATTTTAATCATTCAGCTCCTGTCACAACCCACCAATTGTTGCAAATTAACTGCATCTCACATCAAGATTTACCACCACTGGCATGAATTTTATCTTGGTGAAGAAACTACTAGAAAATGATGACCTGCGTCAAAAAGCACAATATACATGTCTAAAACCATGGACATAGGAATCTAAGCATTGTGCATTACACCACAGAAGATACATACTCTGTCCTAGAAAAAGCAGAGAAGGATGGAGAACATCACTAGTAGGATACTTTATTTGTATGGCTCTCATTGCCAAAAGGAGCCCTAAATTGAATACCATTGTAATTTTATTTATTTATCTCATATTATGCTTGTTATTTTACAGAGTGTGGAAAATAGCTAGATGGGTGGCACAGCTGCAAAGTCCTCCTTACATATGCAATACTACTCAATCATGTTTAATAAAACCTAAATAATTACGTAACAACCAAAAATTTCCCTCAAATTACAACTGGAATATGGCATGAATTCCTTTATAGGCCCAGAGGCAGGAGGTGACCCCATCACCACTCTGTGGAGCAAGACGAATTGACTTTAAGTCATGATGTGGGTTGTGGTGGTGCATTTCCCACACCCTCACAGTCCCCTTGGACCTGCTCTGTAACTTCAGCAACTCCCATTAAGCCTTGACCATACCAGCAGGGCAGTGAAGCGTCCCTTGACTGTACGAGCTGGGCTGTAAAGCATTCCCTGACCAGACCAGAATTACTTGAATTGCACAGCTGGGAGCGGCCCTGTTCATACAGAGGACATCCATTTCCTGACCAAGGTGGAATACAAGGGATAATCAATTATGCCCTGACAGCGTTGGAACATTACTGAGCTGAATTGTAGCCAAAGTGGAATGGCACCATTGTTATCAGACTTCAGTAGTTATTGACTTGGGGTTTGGCCAGGATTATGGCCATACTGATTAAAGTCAGTCATTTTGTGACCTATAAACAGGGGATATAAGTGAGGTCCTTTGAACACTGATGGACTGTAGTGGACAGTACCTCTGTCTGAGAGGGATGCCTCTCAGAGTGCACAAACTCTCAAGTTTGTGATACTTGAAGGACCATCACAAAAAGCTGATGGGGCATGGGCTGATACCCTCCACTTTTCCAATACTCAGCCCTCACCCTTTGAGAAGTGCAGTGCACAGACCTTCAACAGGAGTATTTCACTGAACTTAAGGGGAATTTTTAACAGGTACCTATATATATACATATATATACCTCTGCATCTGTGTATATACATTTGTGAATTGATCCAAATTCCCTCTAACATGCATAGTATGAATGTTGTCATCCTTAATCTATAATTAAGTAGTTTGTTGTGAGTGTAGTAAATCCTGTAGGATCACTTTATAAATAGTAATCAATAATTATGTGCTGCTAAGCCCTTTAGAATCGTTGGTCAAATATGGGACTTAGATTGGATTTAGCTACATCTTGGATCTTTCAGGAGTTTAGAAAGCAAAGGAGTCCTCCTTGAACTTTGTGACGTAACAGAAGGGTCTCCCTTACCTTATTGCATTCTTACCCTTTTGCATCCTCAGTCTCAGTGTAAATCATTCTAAATTGATTCTAAACTGACTTTCTTTTGTATTCTTCTTTTCTGTAGTGAGTAATAGAGTGAACCTTGCCATGAACTCTGTTAAGCCACACTTTTGCAAATCAATATTAAAACCTGCTTTTTCTAATAACTTTGGTGATTTTTTTTTTTTTTAGTGACCTAAACTACTTGTTTTCAAGAGTAGCATATGGGGAAAATGCTCTGTCTGTGCCACACTGGGCAGAACAACATCAGCTTCCTCAGCTATGCTCCTTTAAAAAGCCCTAACAGTGACTTCAAAATTTTTGGCGTACAAATAACCAGAGAAGGTTAGGAATAATAATATTGAGCAGAATGGTGCTGCCCAAGAAAGCACCAATTTCATTGCATTGTTCTCTCTATTAAAGATTTCCAGGCAAACTGTGAACATGAATTATTACAGAAGTGCAAAACTATAATGTGCTTTCTGTTGGAATGGAAGAGAGCTTGTCATGCACAGGTGTACAACCTGTGTGTCCCACTGCAAGAGTCTGTTTTGCTAAACAAGGCACATACGGCCTTTCTCAACATTTTTTACTCTCTCTCCAAATAATTTTCAACTGCTTGATCAATATTTCAAATGACGCGCACAATCACTCCTTCACCTTTGTGTGTGTGTGGGGACCTGGATGAAAGTTTGGGGTTTTTTTAACTCTAAATCAAAGAAAATGTTCTTGAATTAAACATCGCTTTTACTTAAGGGAGGCATGCCTTCAAGAAGGTTAGACTGAGTTAGAAGTGAGCATTGATTATTTCATACCTTTGTGGTAAAACTGCACCTTCTGGTTTTTTCTCTCTTCAATGGGTAGTAAGCATTCATGTTTCATATAGCTTCTCTCCCTTGCATACCACCTTCAAGGTATTTTTAATATTTTTTAGACAGGAAGGGGAAGATACCATCCCTGTTGCTTAGGAAGCTGTAGAGACCAAAAGGCAATTTATTTATTCTTTCTTGTTTTACAGTTATTGTTCTAATAATTCATCAGAGGGTGTGATTACATTAATTACATTTTACTTTCACCAAGTGCTTTATCTCAAAGAACAGCACAAGAATGCTAATCCCTAAGGTAAGGTTTGTGCATTAATGATGTAACCAAAAAATAAAACATGAGATAAACCATCAAATTTTCTCAGGCATCTTCTACCCTAAAGGTGCATTTCAGGCACTCTGGTTCCAGATTTCCAAGGAGCACTGCCAATCACAAACGGATACTGGGTATCAGCGGTCAGCCTGTCAGAACTGCTGGCTAGACTTCTTGTGCAAAGTCCCCTAGGCTCTTACTAAACATCTTTAACTGTAACCAAATATTCTTGGAAAAACAACCAAAATGTAGATGTTTTACATGGCTTCATGTGGGCAAAAATACTTTTTTTCACCAGGGCAACACGGAAGCCATCTACTCCAGCAGCAAGCAACTGCATCTGCATAAATGGCAGCAAGCTGAAGAGGTGGTGTGGCCACAGTGACCCTCTCAGCCTTTACAGCAGCACCAGAGGGCTCATCAATCTGTGACCAGATCTGGGCCCCAAAGCCTTGGATCCTGACAAAAATTCCAAGCATAAGGAAACCCATTGCACTTGTGTTGCTAACTTAAGACAATACATCACTCTGCAAGATACAGAAAGCTACATTAAATTTTTTAAACTCCCAACATATTTAAGATACTGTTAAGAACTTGTAACCTTAAGTTACATCATAAATTTAAAAAAAAAATCTAAGGCAATAGATTAATATTTTGAAGTTATCATTAAACAGTTTATAATTTTCAAACACTATAATTTACTGAATAGTTTATCTGCTTTCAAAAGTAGCCTTAAATAAAAGCTGAATAAGAACTGAAAAATCACTAATGTTTCCCTGACAAATACTTAGGACTCGAAGTTGTTTCAGTCAACATGTTATTATGTAAGAAATAAATAGACTGCATTTGTTAACACTAAGAAAACATTGTATCAGAAATACTACCAGCAGTCCGACTACAAGGGAAACTAGGGAGAAAGAAAGACAATAGTGAAACAAGTTAAGAAAGAGGAAAAGAATGCAATATGCCCCACAAAAATCCTGTGCTTCAAGGGCTGAGGTTCTCACATTTAGAATTACTGCTTTAAACCTATGAGGAACAAGAGAGGCATATAAGAGGGGGCTGCAGCAGTTAGTTTCTGTCTGTCTAGCATATTATAATTTCATTTTTACAGAACTGTCAGGTTCCTCAGCTTCTTCTGTGTTGACCAAATATACTTCCCTTCAGCTGAATCATGCAGTACAATCCCAATATGTCTTCTTTCCAAGGCTGTTTTCTGCAGCCAGTGTTTTTATGGGACTTAGATGAGGTCTTGGTGATTCATAGTACTTAAACTACTCAAGAACACTTTTTCAATTGGAAAATTCACTTGAAGTAAATGCATCATCAGCATGATTGTTCATGCATGAAAGAACTACAAGCAAAACAATGAGCACCATTTTTTAAAACCTACACTTAAGCCAAGAAAAACAGTTACCATGAAAGATATTAAAAGACCTTATTTTTCAGTTTCCATGAATCTCTTATGGAAAATATGGGTTATCCTTGTCTCTGTATCTCCTATTTTGAGAATCCCAAATTGCAAATGAAAAAGAAATATAATGTGCACATTGGTTTAGAGTCATTAACATGATACATAGCAACATAAATTAGATTATCTACAACAGATTAGGGTACTGTACTACTGATTTTGCCTTATTCTTCTACCAGACTTTTCCAGGGAAAAAAGTCTATAGGAACTAGGCATCAAATAATCTTATTATTCCCTACTTTGCTTTCAGAAGGCTAAATATAAATAAAATGAAATTTAAATCTTTTTACCATTAGTGGAAGATGCTTTGGTATTTGCCAAGCACTGTGGATTTGAAGAGTATGTCAGATACTTAAATGAAAACAAAGGCCTGAATTTTTGACATTTATCCCAAGGAAAACATACTCTCTGGGGGTTATGCATGTTCATGTCTATGTGGCATTTTTCACAGATGATTTGATAATGGTACTTCCAAAATATTTCTACTCCTAATAGCATCAACACAATCTTTCACTCTTATTATGTTCTGGAAATGTTTATTTATTTATTCACTTAAATAGATTTATATGATACATAAAAAGATCTATCTGCAACTCTGCACGCTTTTGATATATAGGAAGATATAGTCAGACTAGTGACAACAAGTATAAACTCAGCAACCTCCATTAAATCAGAAAACAGTCACTGAAAAATAAATTAAAAACCACTGCCTGCTCCAGACAGTCATTCAGATAACCTCCACTAACCAAAACCATGAGGCCACTTGGAGAAGGTGGCTTCAAATCTCTAGAGCATTTTAAAAATACCCAGCTCTGAGTACACCCAACCCAGTCCCAGCTTTTTGTTCCATAACTAGTGGGGACTGGAGATGGAGCCATCAGATCTGAAGGCGAATGGAATTAGGCAGTTCCACAGGGGAATGGTACAGTCCAGATGAGAGAGCTCCTCACCAGGATGAAAAGGAGAGGATGCAAGTTCATGTTGCCATTTGTATGTAGTTTTGGGGAAGCTGGATGCTTTTGGACATGTATGGAGACTCCTGCCATTGAAAGCTGAATTGTCTGGAGAGCTGCCAGCTACCTTACAGTTTGCTAATCAAGGTTCAGAGGATTAAACACCACCATCAGCAACTACCAACACCTCCTCTCCAAAAGCCCTGCTCCACCAAAGGCAGCAGGGCTGTGTCCTCAACTATCTGTGATGGGCTGACAGTCACCTCATAGCTGGAATAACGAGTCTGGATATAGAAGAGGAGCATGTGGCATGGGAGTTAGCAGGACCAACTGTGGTCCAACACATGGAGACAAGAGCAAGCCAGTGAGTGACAGCCAGGGGAAATGAGCTAATACCTACTGGATAGATGGAGCATTTTCACTGGTTTACTCCTCTAGCAACTTCGCTTGGTGAACTTGAACTGAAATATGGATATTTCTACTGAAGGTGATACAGATGTAGTCTGTGTATTCTCAGGCTCATCTATAAGCAGTCTGCTTGCATGGTTTCCTATTTGTTTCCATCACTGGGTAAAAAAAGTAATCGGAAGAGTACGTCAAAGCTTACCTTCAAAGATGACTGTCACGGCTGCTTGGCCTTCAGTTTGTGACCTCTCTAAGCCACATACTCCATTTAGATCCTCTAAAACTGCTGTAGGAAATAATTCCTAAAGGCCCCTGCGAGGATGAATTCAGTCCTTCACCTCTACATCTGCTCTAATTTTCTATTCTCCATCCCCCTGATTTAGAGATCAATCATCTCCCTCAGTCCACACTGCTCCTGACATTACAGGTGCTAAGAAAAATCAGAATAAGCACATGTACTTAGTGTCTTCCTCCTACTCCTAATATCTCAATGATAACATTTCTTTTCACTCCTCTTCCTATTACAGGGCTCTTTTTGTGATAGGAGGATGCTTCCCAAGTTTGTTTTTTTTTTCAAATAATAGAGATTCCTGTGGCAATTCCTGTGTTTTTACCAAGATATCTTCTGTATCGAGCCAGGTTTTTGTAGGTGGGGTGGGCCACATGGGTGGCTTTCATAAGAAGCTGATATAAGCTTCTCCCATATCCAACAGAGTCAATGCCAGCTTGCTCCAAAACGGACCTGCAGCTGGCAAAGGCTGAGCCCATCAGCGATGGTGGTAGCACACCTGGGGACAACAGTGTTAATCACAGATCCACAGAATGGTTTGGGTTGGAAGGGGCCTTAAAGGTCCTCTCATTCCAAGCCCTGCCCTGGCAGGGCTGCCATTCATTATACCAGGTTGCTCCTGGCAATAATCCAATCTGTCCCTGAACACTTTCAGACATGGGCCATCCACAACTTCTCTGGACAACATGTTTCAGTGCTTCACTATTCTCTTTTTCTTCCTAACACCTAAACTAAACCAGCCTTCTATCAGTTTAAAACCATTGCCCCTTGTCCTGTCAATATCTGCCCATATAAAATGTCCCATCCTTTGCATAAAGCCTCTTGAGGTACTGGACAGTGTCTATGAAGCCTTTTTTCCAGGCTGAACAACCACAGTTCTCCCAAGTTTGTCCAGGTCAAGAAGGCAGGCGGTGGAGGGAGCCCATGGTCAACCACAGCCAAAGAAAGGAGTGAGAATATGTGAGAGCAACAACTTTGCAGACACCAAGGTCAGTGCAGAAGAAGGGGGAGAAGGTGCTCCAGGCACCAGAAAGAGATTGCCCTGCAGCCTGTGGTGCAGATCATGGTGAGGCAGCTGTGTCCCTGCAGCCCACGGAGATCCATGGTGGAGCAGAAATCCACCTAGAGACTGTGGAGGAATCCATGTTGGAGTAGGTGGATGCCTGAAGGAGGCCATGACCCTGTGGGAAGCCTGCACTGGAGCAAGCTTCTGGCAGGACTTGTGACCCTACTTCTTTGTAATGTATCAAAATCGTTCTTACTTGTCTTTGTAACTAAAATATTTGTCTTAGCCTCAATTACCTCTCCTTCTGATTACAGAAATCCTCACATCTTTCATTTATTCTCCTTGCTGTTCTTGAATCAGCTGAAATTGCCTGTTACTGTGACCACAGCACTGCCTCTTTCAAATATATTGAGAAACATGGCTTTGAATCCAGAGATATCAAGGGATACATGAATTGAGGAAAATGAACCAAGGCAGAATGTAGTGCTGTTGAAGGAAGTAAAATTAAAACCTATTGCAAATCCAAAGTGGATCATGAGCTGTTACAAACAATGGGTAACTCATCGCAATCACTTTTCAGCTGTTTTTATCAGTAACCATACATTTGAGGCACTCTGATGTGTAGAGAGAGATTACCTATTCTCTGATGAAATCTTAAAAATTATATACTGGTTTGACAGAGAATCCTGTCTCCTAAACAATTAAAATGCTTTACAGTTGGCCTAGAAATTTCATTTAAGGATTAGTGAAGCCTGTTTTGCCTATCATGAGTAATTTACCTCAATTTTGTCCACTCAGAAGTGGTTTTCTCTTAACAGAAATGAAAGCAAAAAGTTCCACTTTGGTCACTTAAGAGAATCTATTCAGTGGGTAATCTTGACATGAGCAGTGATTTAATACTGAGCATTTTAAATCCAAGTTAAGCCTCGCTCTTTCTTCTCTTTATCATTTTTAGCTTATATCTCCAGCTCAGGAAAAATTTCATGAATATGCTGCTAATATTTGTAATTGCATTAGTATTCTAATATTCCATCAAAATAATTTCAGATGGAATACATTGAACCACTTTGCAATATTTTGTCAGCTTTACTTCATGAAGGAGGAAACTTCATTTATTAAGGAGGTTGGGGCATCTGTAATAATACTATTATGTTTCAAAAGAATGCTTCTTCACCTTTGGCTCATATTTATGTTCTTCTCCTAAACTTTTTTTTTTAATGATGGTTGCTAGCAAAGTACGTGCAAAGTAGGTTTAGTGACAAGATTATGCTGCATGGTTTGCATTAAATATTTTGCTGAAGAATCTCTCTGGTTCCTTCCTGCATTCAGAGCACTTTACAGTACTTTCTGTAACTGCAGTGAGGAATTGGCTCACTTTTGTGGGGGTTTGACTCTATGAAAAATCAGCTGCTTTATCAGCCTATCAGGAGAGATTGTGGCTATATGTCACATAGTGAAAATTAGGAGGTATGGGCAGTTTGAAAATTTAAAATTATGGCATTATCTACTTTGCCCAAAGTATTCTGTACTCAGAGTAAATTAAGCAGCTATTTCTAAACTGAATGTTTCAGGTAAGAAGCAAAAATGTAAGAATCATATCTATGAGAGCAACTGGAACAATTTACAAATATTGAAGAAAAATTAATGTGATGCTTTCATAATCTAACATTTTATAACATTATATTATAATAAATCTAGTATTTTTTCTGTATGAAAATTCAAATATCTCCCACAAAACCCCCCCTTAAAATGATGTCTTTATTACTAGTATTATTGATCATGTTTTTGAATAGAGTCAAGAAATATCAGTGAACAATCAAAAAAGCTGAATGTGAAGAAAATGCATTCTTTTCCAAAGATATCTCAATAAGCATAATGGAAACTTCATTTTGCGCTTTGCACTGATTATTTTGTAGCCACAGTCATTATTTTCAAGCCATTAGCTTCATTAAACTAACTTTGCTTATGATTAGCCCTGTAAGAAAAGTAATATCACATATATAAAGTTCTGGAACTTTTTTCTAAAGCACGAAACATGTATTTTATAAAAATAAATTTCATTCATTGAATGGTAGTTTTTCAAGGAGCTAACTTTTAAATGGTTTTAGTCGGTGGTAAGAGATGGAAAGACTGTCCCCTTGTGGATAGGAATATGAGGAAAAGTGATACTGTAACTCACTGAGAGCAGCAGTAACCCCGGGTATTTGGAGCCTCACTAGGAATTTGGCTAGAATCCTGCCTTGCGCATGGCTCATAAATCAACACTCGAATGTACAAAATGCAATGGAGAGCCTTTTTTTATTGAAATTGGTTGGCCTGACAGACAGCAGAGGGTAAAGACTGAGCTAATGTAGCATCCTTGTTAACACCATCAGTCCAGACTAACACGTAAATCTAACTGCTCCAGGCAGCTGCAGCATCGTCTGCCTTTGAAGAAAGCTATTTTGAGAAGGACAGCCTCAGAGCAGAAAATTGAGAAGGCTCTATAGCAAAGACAAAGCCTTAAGGTGTATCTGTAAAGCAGTGTGCGGCCCACATGCATGCATCTGTCCACCCCCTGCTACAGCACCCATCACAGGACACAGGACACAGCACCATTGTCCTCGCTCCAGCAGCCTCACTGACAGAGGGACCAGAGCTGGACAGACACACAGCTGCCTGCAGGCACTTGTCTGTGCCTGCTGATGTTACATTATCTGTGTTGGAGTTCCCCCATACACATCATCGCCTCTGACCCATGAAAAATAGCAGAAGATGCCAGCACCCCATCTTCCCTCAGATTCGGGATAAACAATGGTGACTTCAAATTTCCGCATGGGAAAGCAGAACTTCATGGGGCTGCTAAGATAGCAGGGGATCTTTCTCACAGGAAGTGTTCTGGTTTATGAAATCCAGTCCTTCCCTATTGCAGGCAGTTATAGCCTGCCAACACATTCTTCTTGTTTCGCATTTATGAAGAATTTTCTCCCAGTTACCTCAACTGCAAGAATTTTCTGAAATATCATTAGAACCCTCACAAGTTTTGGTTTAGCCGTATTCATGGTCAGTGTATATCTATCTATTCATTATATTATTCTTTATTTTATACAGCTTTTTTTGCCTCCTTTTAGTTGAATCCCTGGCAAAGGGTAACCATATTCCCTCCTAGCCTTTATTTTGTTGGACTAAGTAAGCCATATGCCGGCTGCTTTATTGTACAAGTCAGGCTCCGAAAACACCTTCATAATGTGAGGTGTCACCTGAAAGTATCCTGTGGGCTCAACTTTTTCCAACAGTTGCTTAAGAATGCATTCAGACTCATCAATACATAACCTTACTCTGTCCCTAATGGAAACAGTCTAACTGATGCCTTCTTTTCCAGCATTGGATTTTTTACACAGAGATCACGCCTAAAAAGCCCACCAAACTCAGTAGTTGACTTCATCTATTGTTTCCTACTCCTTATTTCTCAGCTTGTTGCAGAAATTCTCATTTTTCCAGCAATGAAGGAAATGTTACTGTCTGAGAAACAGGTTAACAACATCCTTTGAAGATTTTCTACCACAAAGTCCTAAAAGTCACCAAGTCCAACACTGGCGAGCTGAGGTGCAGGTTGGTGTGAGGGATGAAGGGGACATAGCCTGAAATAATACTTGGCCTTTGATAAGAGGACATTTGTGAAATCAGCACCTCTGGAGGTATTTAAGAGATGTCTGTATCTGGCACTGGCAATACAGTTTAGTGGTTTAGGGGTTACGGTGGCAGTGCTGGGTTGATGATAGGACTGGATGATCCCAAAGGGCTCTTCCAACCTTGATGGTCCTGATTCTGTAATTCTGAATCATGCTAGGTGGAGCTCACTGAATCTTAAATTGTCCTCCACAGAAAGCGAATGTGTCACATCTAAGCTCTGATACATAAAGTCATCAAGCTGTTGCTTGAAGAGTTGAAGGCGAAATCCCATGGGAAGTCATTGCAGGCCTAGATAGACACAAATATTTGCAAACGTACATTAGCACTTTTCATTCAAATATATCCTGTTCCTAAATTTATGACACTGGATGAGTTCCGTGCCCATGCTGGCAAATGGCCATGGCCTTATAATCTGGACAATGTGGGATTCTGGTAAAAAAAACATCCAGACACAAATGCAGCAAACCTATACTGTTGATACGGGGTTTTTTGGTTTGGGTTTTTCGTGTGTGTGTGTGTGTGTGTGTGTGTGTGTTACAGGTCACTTTGACTGTCAGATGACAATGAACTAAAAGTGAAAAAGAGGAAATTCTTACAAACTGTTTCCTCCACCTCTGACCTAATGCTAGGAAGCAATGTGAAGCCAGACTGTTTATTTCTGTACTTCAGGGGGGAAGCATCATAGAGGTTGTGAAAGTTCCTCCCTGGTGATGAAACTACTTAAAAAAAAAAAAAAAAAAAAAAAGGAGTATCTTTGCATAATTTCATAACGCGGGCTCGGGGCAGTGGCTGGCGCTCAGGAGGCTCCGGGCCCGCTCCCGCCCCGCCCCGGCGCGGCCCGGCCCGGCCGGCACTCGGCGCCCGCCATGGCGGGGCTGGGGCCGGCCGCGGAGTCGCGGCCGCTGCTAGTGAAAATCGTCATGGCCGGAGAGTCCTGCGTGGGGAAGACTTCCATCGTGCGCAGGTACACGGAGCCCGGCTCGCCTCCCGCCGGCTCTCCCGCCACTTCGTACATGGCCACGATCGGTGAGTGCCCGCCTGCTCCGTACGCCTCCGCCCGCCTCACTGCCGCCCCTCGCCCTCCCCTCCCGGTGCCCGCGGCTCGCACACGGCCGGACCGGCGCTGTCAGCGCGGCTCTGCCGGGCTGGGAGGTGTCGAACCTCCCTGCGCTGGGCTGTGCGGGTCTGCAGCCGCGTCCAGCAGTTAAACCTTTGCCGGGGTGTCAGGACAGGTTGTCACACTGGCTCCAGAGCCACTGCAAAGAGCTGGCTTGTTACACTGTCCTTGCTGCTCGTCTGGGCATTGGGAACCTGCTCCTGGGGTAAACTTGTGAAGACTTGTTCCTTCTTATTGCCCACTGAGGCCCTCCTGCTGTACATCGGTGCAGGTGCAGAGAAAACAGTACAGAGCCCTAGATCAGCTAGGCTGGAAATGGCCTCTGAGATCATTGGGTCCAACCTGTGACCAAACATTGCCATGTCAAACAGACCATTCACTGAAAAGCTGGAAATATCAACCAGAGTTAAACACCTCCAGGGTGACTCCACCACCTCCCTGGGCAGCCCATGCCAATGTCTAATCACGCTTTCTATGAAGAAATTCTTCCTAATGTCCAACCTAAACCTTCCCTGGCGGAGCTTGAGTCTAATTTCTGTCGTTCTGTCACTTGTAGCCTGAGAGAAGAGGCCCATCCCCACCTGGCTACAGCCTCCTTTCAGGTACCAACCTCAGAGAGCTGCCAGATGTCAGTAAAAAGCCCAGTTAATCAGTATTTCAGGCTAGAAAGGGCTTTAACTTTGTGTTTATAAATTTAGTAGCATAAAGATATCCCCTACTGTAGTTAGCAGTGTGCATGATGATTAAAGCAGAGCTGTTGCAATGATGGAAATCATTAACCCTGCCAGACCATGTTATTTCTGTCCTGGCATGCTGCAGCTGGTGGGTGATGGGGAGCTCTCCACTGCCTTGGCATTCCCAGGTTCTCATCCGCCTGCCATGGGGAATGGCAGGATGACTCTCCACATGCTGAAAACCTTGTCTCCAGCATGAAGATGTGTTATGTGAGCGCAGTGGTTTGATTTGCTGTGGACATTTTCCCACATCCTCATTGGGAAATTTTAATTTTTAGGAGTTTGTATGTAAGAACATTTTTTCTTTGATTTGATTTGATTTGATTTGATTTTGAAGGGAAAACTATATTATGCCAGGAGATTGTGTATTCCTGCATTTGGAATATTCATGGTTCATTTACACATCTTCCAATCTGGAAGGAGTTGGCATAGTGGAATTGAACACCGGACAGTAGCTGTGGCAGTAGTTGGTCCAGGGAATACTTAATATACACAAGATGACTTGACCTGCCCACATAAGAATGGCTGAACTTTAACCACTTTTTATTTTCTTGCCCTTTCTTACAAAGCAGTTTCTGAAACCAGCACAGACAAAGAGGGAAGAATACAACAGTAAAGTCAGGAAATTGATCCTAATAATAGGCAACTTAGCAAGAAACCCCAAAGAATGGCTGTAAAAATAAGTAACAGCTTTGTTGATGTGGTTTACATGGAGATTCCTGACCATGAGGTTATTTATTATTTTGAGACGTAATTTCTTTTACACCTGATTCAGTCCACTGCAGACTCAAAAAACTTTTTATGCTATTAAGTATATATTTCCCAAGTTGGGACTTGAACTATTTTAAGGAATAGTGAAGATAATAGTTTTTGTGACAGTTTATGGACTAAGATTAATCTCTTCAGTTTCATTAGTGACACCTATTATTGCGATATTTAAAAACATTTTTTAAAAAGTGCTTATCTGTAATATAAATGAATAATCCAAACGTGGTACTTGATACCCGAATGTGTTTTTAAAGTTATTTCTGAAATACTGTGTTTCATTTAATTCCATTTTACTATGTGTTTTAGAGCTTGGACTTCGAAAACAAATGGGATTATGAGTGGTGTCTTCCAAAAAAGTAATGTTGGAAGTGGAAGGTTCCTTCTTCATTGAGACAGCTGGAATGGATAGGATACCCTAGAGATTGTGGCTCCTAGTGTTGGAAAGGAAGAAGACACATAGTGTTTTCTCAGTTTGTGATGTCTCCTTCCTCACTGTTGATACCATCAGAACAAATAACTGTTTTTATCTGGATGCCTGTTTCATGCAAACTCAAGTCAAATGATTCCTTTCTGTTGTAAAACCTATTAAATGCCCAGCTGCTGTCAGGTGATTTTTTCACCTTACTTGTCCACTTGAAACAGTGATTTGAGTAGAGGGAAGATTATCCTGACTGTGCAGTCTTACAACTTCCTGAGGTCCCTGGCAAAATCACATGCCATCACCTTCCTTGGTGGCTGAGGGTCATAGGCACAGAAGTTAAAAGGTTGTTGAAAGTCTCATTTCTATGTCATGAATCACAGATTTGTGTTACTAGGAGAGATCCTAGTGTTATTGCAGGGGGGAAAAAGCCGACAAGCATTTTGTAGTAGGTGACAGCAGTTTCTAAAATTATGTATTCTACGAGAAAATGCAAAAAATACATCCACTGTAAATTTTCATTGAAAACTTTTAATGCAGCACTTAAATGCTCAGGATTGGGTGCCCTTCCTCCTCTTCAATGACATCGTTTGGATAAATTATCAGCAGTATAGTTTTCTAATGAAACTTAATCATCATAAGGTGAATGCATTGTGTTATGAATAGATTATAAGTTTATAAAGAATAAATGTTTTGTTTAAACAATGGTACTGCATATAAACTCGTAGAGGTTTATGAACAGCAAGACCTCCTTGTATACCAGTGAACAGAACTGTGATCTCACAGGCTGTGAGGTTATTTTGCTGTGTTATGGTCGCTGTGGTCCTTCAGCACCTGTGTTTTCTCTGAGAAACATTTCTGCAGAGCTGTGACTCCTCCCAAATCTTTTATAGTTGAAAGTGGTACAACTTCAACATTAGGATTAAAAAGTGTGTTAGATTCCCTGATATTTACTTTAGAAGGGAATAATCAACAAAAATGAACCATATTGAAGGTAAATGTATCCTTTGTTAAGAACGCCAGTAGCAATTCACATCTTAATTTTTTTTAACAAAACTGGATATTTTTGTCACTCTTTGTTTTCCTAACAAACTGTCTTATCCCATGAGTTGCTTTTCTCAGCAAACCAGGAATTATCAGTACTTGTGACTGCTCAGACGCCTCTCTGCTTCAGGCATTGCTTGACGTGTTCAGAAAAGGATCTGATGCAAGTAATACACCAGCAACTAGGAGGGGTTAAATATGGGTTAGGAGTAACAGCGGAAACTCAACCCACCATGTCTCACTGGGCACTTGCCCAGTTTGGGCACAGGAGCTGCTAGGAACTGCTTCTCTGTTCCTGGAGTTGAAGGTGCTGTATGACAGGCAGAGGGCTGGGTAGAACCTGCACAGGGGCATTCACCACCCTCTGTCCATGCTTTCACTGTTGTGTCCTGCTAAGCCACTCAAACTTGCATTTTCTTTGGATAGATATACATTTTTGAGCATTTTCTATCAGGAACCTACCAACTCTGTTTGGGTGCAAAGTGTGATGTAATTTTCCAGGCCTGCTGCAAAAGACCTCTTTGAAGGGGACTTGTGCAGATGGACAAAGGGAGGGAAGAGAGGGGAATTTCACAGCTCAATTACCCTGTGGCTGACTATTTTTATGATTTTTAGACTTAATTGTCTTTAAGGTGCCTCAGTGCTAATATGGGCATTATTTACTCTTTGGAATATAAGGAAAATAAATTTTCATGGCTATAAAAGTTGGAAATAACAGCCAGAATTAGAGCTTGCACCCAGCATCCTCCTTCTTGGTTTTATTTGACAGCTTAAAAGAAGCAAGTACATGCTGTTGCATTCCAATAACATTTATCTCAAGAGCTGTAATCAATGCCTGCTTTGTTATGTTGATCAGGTTATATACCAGGTAGGCCTTAAAAGCATCTGAAATCCGTGAGCTGTCTTTGGCATTGTGTATCTCATTTTTCTTTTCTGTCTTTCCAATTTGCTAAGTTTGCTGGAAATTTCATATAAAGACATGAACAATTCATGCATGCAGAACATATTGACTTCTGTTTTTCACTAACATTCATTGACCTTTTAGGTCAATAAATTTTGAAGTTGACTTAAGAAGTCAATATGCCTGATTTTAATTTAGATTAAGTTTTAGTCTGATTCAGCACTCTGCTTCCCTTTTTACAACTTTTTTTTAAAAAGCTTATAGCAATTTATTATTAAAATGTATGTCAACTAAGAACTTTTCCCTATAGTTCTGGTAATCCCTGTTTGGAATATAACTTTTTGCTGTGTTCCCAATGCACCATTTGTAAGTGACATTCCAGCCTCCCAGTGTATACTCTGTCCTTCTCAACTGCTTCAACATCAATTGTAGAAAATTATACAGATAATTAAACAAAACCATGTGAATTTCAGGAGCAAATGTTTTCCATCATGTTGGAGTTTCACCTTACATGAGCAAATTTTCCTTAAATCACATTTCTTTCTGACAATATTAATTCCATCAAGGAAGCTTTGTATAATACTAATTACCAATACCAATTATATTATTTCATCTTTCCTTTTCATTGAAGCTTCAATGAAAATTCATCAAGTGAAGGACATGATTATCATAATAATTTTAAAAATCCACCTCAAGTCCCTTACCACATACACACAAAAAAATGGTAATAGCATTGAAAGTGCATGTGAGTGCATGCATGTGAGAGTGTACTTGTCAAAATTTTGTGCACAATACATCTGTCAGTGCAAAGGAAGGGAGTATTTCCTCTGTATTTTTGGTTTGCTGCCAGTGGTGCTTTCCTTTGATAAAGTAATTTGGCTTGCACATTCTTACAGAAATCAGTTCAGTGGTATTAACTTAAAATTTTTGTGATTTTTCAATCTGTTTGGTTCCTTCAAATGACATTATTACTGGTGAACAGACCCTGTCTTTTTAAGTAGCTATAATTTGATCTTGTGGAATTTTGCCCATACAGTACGGTCAGCTGTCACAATGTTACCTTAACTTCATTTACCATAATTGACAAAAAGAGCCTAATTGTTTTTCACTGGGGGACAAAAGCAGTCATGGAAATTATCAAATGGTATTTCAAACAATGAAGTAATAGGAAGAACAATGCTTTACTCTGCAAAAATATGTCACTCTAAGATAGCAGCTGATAGCTGGCAGATTCTAATTTTAGAACTGGAACTTCAACAGCTCATAAATCTAGGTATCATCTGGCACATCTGGAGTACTAATTTGACGATTCAATAAAGGAAAACATTATAAATCATAAGGAAAATATCTTTGAGGAAGGATCTGTAGTTTACGTAGAGACAGCATTCTGCATTGATTTTAAGTGTTAATACTTGCTTTTAGCGTTGGCTTTCTAGGTCTGATTTAGGCTGTAGAGCCAGTCCTCTTCATTTTGAATTAAATCCTATGTATGTTTGTCTTTGCATTTAATGTGTACAGGCAAGTCCTATTTCTGCTCCTGTACACCTGGATATTTTTTTAGGGATTTGAAAGTAAGGACAGAAAAATTGTGTTGCACGTGTGATAGCTGCTTTGTAAGCATTTTTACCTTCCCACTCATAACCGCCATGCTCTTGAAAATCGCCAGTGTATTTGCACACTGTGCTGCTGTGCGCAGGCCATGAAACTGCTGTCATGTCCCTTGCCAATCCATGGTAATACTTGTAGTTTCAGAGTATCTTCACCTTTGCTTTGACCTGCCCTTCTTTGCTTGGTATTGGCATTGCTTTGGATTGTATTTGTGCAATGTATTGGCACTAAGCAGTGAATAATTTCCTTTTAAAGCTTCCATTTTGAGTGTATGTGGTTGGCTAGTTATTCTTTCTATGGTATTGTTCCTTTTCACTTTCCGTTCGAAATTGCATGATAACTAGAGCTGAGAAACAATCTTCAAAGGGAATCCATGTTACTATGAGAAATGTTACCGATTTTCCTTTTTTCTTCTAGGCATTGATTTTAAAGTAAAGCCAGTAATGTTTAATGATACAAGAGTGAAACTTCAAATATGGTAAGTTTTAATTAGTATCACAAAAGAAAGCCAACTAAATTGCATTATGACATGAAAAATCTCATCTACTTTGAATTGTGGTTCTTCATAATGTGCAGGTGCTCCTACTAGAAGATTTTAAAATTTGAATTTAGCCTGGGAGAGTATATTTTTTTGCAACAACTAATGTATGTTAAAAAGAGGGCTGTCACCGGGTTGCGTTAGCAATGAAACTTGCAGCATACAAGCAAGTGCAGGTCTGTGATCCCTTTGAAGTGTATTTAATTGTGTAGGAACATTAAGGAAAGTGACAAAGCAAGAATATGTTACATTTCATTACCCATCAAATGTGTGTTCAAAAGGGTCACCAAGAGAAATTACTTTTGATAAGATGAATCTTTGGGAATCTGCACTATTTATGGTTTTGAAATTTTTCTAAAGGTTGTTTAGGACTTCTGACACCTGGCTCTCCAGGCATCTAGTACTGAAGATTATCTCTGTATACCAGTATTTAACTTGTCAAGGAGTAAATCTGTGTATGAATTATCTGACCAGTATTGGATCTGCACTTATTTCATCTCCGGCTTTAATGCAAAAATAATAGAGGTTTCTTTATAGTTTTCTTAAGGCATAATTCATAGAATCATAGAATATGCTGAGTTGGAAGGGACCCATCAGGATCATTGAGTGACTTCTGGCCTTGCACAGGGCACCAAGAATGGCACCATGTGCCTGAGAACATTCAAATGCTTCTTGAACTTTTGTCACAGTCAATGGGTGACAAAGGTTTTTCTCTGGGTGCAAAACTGTTTCTTGACAGCCAGCCTACCTGCCCCTGACTCAGCGTCAGGCCATGTCCTCAAGTCCTGTCACTGGTCATGAGAGTGAAGAGATTGGCACCTGCCCCTCTGCTTCCCCTTGTGAGGAAATTGGACTTCATTGGGACAATGAAGGTGTCCCTTCAGTCTCCTCCAGGCTGAACAAATCAAGTGACCTCAGACACTCCTTGTGTGGCTTCCCCTATTCTCGTGGCCCTCCTTTGGATGCTCTCTAAGAGCTCAATGCCTTTTTTATATTGTGGTATCCATAACTGCCCCCAGCACTTGAGGTGAGGCTGCCCCAGTGCACAGCAGAGCAGGACAATCCCCTCCTATGCCTGGCTGTCCATGCTGTGCCTGATGCAGCCCAGGACATGCTTGGCCCTCCTGGCTGCCAGGGCACTGCTGACTTGTGTTCAGATTGCCAGTGACCAGGACCCCCAGGTCCCTTTCTGCAGCCCTGCCTTGCAGCAAGTCATTCCCCAGTCTGTACACAGGACCAGGATTGCCCCCATCCCAGATGCAGAATCCAGCACTTGCCCTTGTTGAACTTCATGCAGTTGGTGATTGCCCAGTCTTCTCATTTGTTGAGGTCTCTCTGCAGGGCCTCTCTGCCCTCAAGAGAGTTGACAGCACTCCCTAATTTAGTGCCATTGGCAAACTCACTTAGTGTCCTTTGAATCCTGCATCCCAGTGGTTAATGAAGATGTTGAAGAGAAGTGGGCCGAGGATGGAGCACTGCAGAACCCCCCTGGTGACCAGACCCCAGCCTGATCACCCCATTCACTGTAACCTTTGTCCCCAACCTGTGAGCCAGCTGCTCACCCATCACTGAGCATGGTTATCCAGCTGTGTGCTGGACATTTGGTCTGGAGGGTACTGTGAGAGACAGAACCAAAAGTTTTGCTGAAGTTCAATGAGATCATATCTATGGCTTTCCCAGATCAACTAGGTGGATTACCATTTTAGAGAAGGAAGTCAGGTTCAACAAGCAGGACTTTGGCATGATGTGCTGTCTGTGGCCAATGACTGGGTTGTCGTCCAGGTTTATCTCCCAGAATAATATTTTTCATTATTTTACTGGGCACTGAAGTGAGACTGACAGGCCTGTAGTTTCCAGGGTCTTGCCCTTCTTGAAAACTGTGACAGCTTTACCCAGCTTTCAGTCAGCTGGGACTTCTCCAGACTCCCAAGACTGCTTAAAAACCAAGAGAGGCTTTGTGATGACATCAGCCAGCTTTTTGAGAATTCTCATATGAATCCCATCAGGCCTCATGGATTTGTAGGGATCCAGCTGGAGAAGCAGTTCCCCTGCGACAATTTCAGGGTCGACTGGGTGTTCATCATTCATACAGTCATGGTCCTCCAGCTCAGGGTGCTGAGACCCCCTTGGTCTGTCATCTGTGTTGAAGACAAAGAGTGCATTATACACCTCTGCTTGTCCATGTCCCTCTACGTGAGGTGACCATCCTCATCCTGTAATGAGCTGATGTTATTTCTACACCTCCTTTTGCCATTCATATATTTGAAAAAATTTTGTCTCCCATGTTTCTGTGAGCTTCAATTCCACACGGTTTCTCCCTATGGTGGCAGACAGGATCTCTGTTTTCTTTCCATGTCACCTGACTTTGCGTCCCCTGGGCATGCATCTTCCTTGTTCATTTTATTTCCCATCAGGTTTCACTCATGCCAGTGATGTCATGTCTCTGGGACTGGGACAAAACTTGGAGCTTGTCTGATTTGTTCCTCTTGCTTGGTGTAGTAGTGTAGAAACATTTCAGGTATGGTACTTTGTAGCCAACATCTCCTGAAGCAGATTGAGGGATCCCATTTGTGTTTGTTTCCTCAAGTTTTGGCATTACATGTAAGAACCAGCGTGTCCTTATATTTTATGGCTTTTTCCCCAAAACCTGTTTTCCATCTAAACTAGGTTGTTGTTTGAATCACAGTTTACAAAGGGGTTGTCAAAATATGGGGATGTCATCTGACATCTTTTTATCACCTCAATTATTTATATAAATAAATAAAGAATAATAAAAGAATAAAGAATAAATAAAGAATAATATAAAGAAGGAATGGTGGGCTTGACATTACTCTCAGGTTTCAGCCACTGGCTTGGCTTCCCTAGTAGGGCTGTATCATACAGAATGAATTTCCAGTGTATTTCTTTTATTGCTGTATCTGGCACCCAGATTTTCTGTCATCTGTGTTTTTTCTTCTTCCTTTCTCGTTAGAGTACATAATTTAAAATTTGAACAATACTCCTTAAAGTAAAGTAATCTTTCTTGGGGATTCTGCAGTCTGATAATCTCTTTTTTGTTTGTTTGTTTGTTTGTATGTGTGTGATTTGTTACAATTTCCTTCAGGGATACTGCTGGCCAAGAACGGTTCCATACACTTAGTACCAGCTATTTCCGTGGTGCACAAGGCTTTGTTCTCGTATATGACATCACAAATCTGAAGAGTTTTCAAAGTATAACAATCTGGATAAATGACATATATGAGGTAAATATATCTGTCAGCAATTGATCACTAAATGAGGGTAATTAGTGTGTCATTTTAAACGGCTGCATGAGAGGTATTCTTGTTCCTGTATGTTTCTAACCAGAATTTCTTGCATTTAACTCAGCACACAGTATGATAGTAGAATTACTGTCATCTGAAACTGGAACATGTTTTATATTTAGGCAAGCCCATGTTGATGGAGGAATGTTTTCTGGAGTACTTCTAAAGCATAGCTTCCAGCCCCTCTTTGTGCATGCTGCATTATGGTGCTCTTGTCACTGGTGTGGCTATGCACAGATAGTCTGCATGAGCTCATCCTGGGATTTTAATTAGATTCCATATCAAAATTCTGTATCACAGCCAATGATTTCCCTTTCCTAATTTCATTACTTCAGTGTAGTTACCTCATCCCAAGATCAAAGGAATTAAATATCCTCTTTGTCCTTGCTGCATATTCCTGGAGAGGATGGTTTCAGGAGGGAGGAAGTGGGGTGGGAGGCTGTTTGGTTAGCTCAGCTGCTCGTGGTGCTGCAGCCAGAAATACGTGCTTTCATGTGACATAGGAAGTGATTCAACAGCACATGGCTGCCAGACAGGGTATGTGTTCCCACTGGAGCTTGTCAGAGCCCTCTGTGCTTCGCTCTGACTTCCTAATGTGGTAGAAAACTGTCACAGCAAAAGAAGCTGAGTGTTTTTTCTGCTCTATTAGTGAGTTTAAGAGGCTCATAGAAAGGTGTAACACTTACTGGAGCTGCAGTAAGGTAAACAGGTAAGAGTAGGAAGGTCAGAAGATGAATGTCTGGAAACAATGTGAAGGGATGGAAGCATGGGCAAGCCCTTAGACGAGAGATCATTCAGCTGACTAACCCTGTATTCAAAGTTTGTTTTGGTAGGTCTCTGGGTGTGTTCTCTATTAGATAGACACAAGGCAGTTTTAGACTAGAATAGTTCAGCTGTAAAGGACCTTCAGTGATCGTCTACTCCAGCTGCCCAGCCACTTAAGCACTGACCAAAAGTTAAATTCTGTTATTAAGAGCATTTTCCAGATGCCTCTTAATTTGGCTTGGGGAATTGACCATCTCCCTAGGAAGCCTGTTCCAGTGTTTGACATTGGCAAAGTAAAGAAATGCTTCCTAATGTCCAGTCTGAATATCCCTGGCACAACTTGGAGCCATTTCCATGTGTCCTGTCTCTTGATATCTGGGAAAAAAGATCAGTATTGTTCTCTCTACTTTGCCTCCTGAGGAGGCTGCAGGGAGCAGTGTTATTTCCCCTCAGCAGTAGCACAGCAGTTTGTAGTTAGTATGCTTGTGGAAGTTGATGTAAGAATACAAGCAAGGTAGTGCTCTCCATTGATCAAAATCAAGTAAAGTTTAAGGCAAGGTTTTTAATATTTTTGTGATTTTGTGGGCATGGATGGGAAAGGGGGCTTTTCATCTTGGGACAGGGGGATTGAAATAAAACCATCAAATGCATTCTTTTCTCTCTTCACAGCTTCAGTATACAGCTGAATTAATGAATTACACATGATCATATATCCAATAGTGTATACATGGGATATCTTTTACCCTTAGGAAAACATTACATGCACATTATCTCATTTTTAAAAACATTACTTTGGTAACCTAGTAAATCATTGTTCTTGACCTTAGAGGCATCTTAAAAGTCTTAGTGGTAACAAAGGCTAACTTCAGTAATGTGTTACAAAGGAGATTCGATGACACAATATTCTTATTGGCTTGTCTGCACAAACTTTAAACTAACACATCTGTTTTCTTACTTTTTTAAAAAAAGCATGTGCCTTTCTTCTGTTGGACAAACAAAAGTCACAGCTAGATATGCCACTGGTTGTACAGTTTCATGGTTAACATAGATTTAGCTCAGCAAACAGTATGAGGGCAGTTTTACTGTTACCTGAAACTGAAAATGTAGATTACCTGCATATATCCTTTTCTGTCTGTCTAGCTATCATCTATCTATCTATCTATCTATCTATCTATCTATCTATCTATCTATCTATCTATCTATCTAACTATATTTCAACATAAAATATTGTTCTGGCTTCACACTGGCTCCAATGGGGTCATATTGTCCTGTCATCTTCAATTAGATCAACAGGGTGATTGATTCAGTGGCCTACAGTGCACAGCCATAAACAGCAAGAAGGTATCAGGGCTGTATGGCCAGGGTGGAGGGAAGGATGAGAGTAGCTCCTGTGGCCCCATGCAGGTTTAGATCTGATTTAGTCAGTCAGGAAATGACACCTGCACAAGCCTGCTCTCCGTTTGTGACATTTTAAAAGCTTTCATGTAAATGTACTCAAGGTATTGAAACTTAGACTGTTTAATCTTAACCCCTGAAGGTACTTCTGTTATTTTAAAGTTTAAAAAATGGAAAAATACTCAATCTAAAACAATTTCTAGGAATGTAAATTGCATGATTGATTGTACCAATCTCAAAACTAGCAATTAGTGTTGTAATAGAGCTAGATAGTAATAAAAAATTTAATTTAGTCCTAGTGGGATATCCATTTCTGAAGTGTCTTGGTGAAAATATATGGGGCTATTCATTGCAAAAGAAATGTTTTTAAGCAATAACTGTTAAAAGGCAGGGCATTTCATGAAAATTAATTACTTCCTGGAGGTCGGTGACATTCCTTGCACTTGGTTTGGTCTGTGAATGTAAACCAGTATTTAATTCCCTACAAATGCCCAAAATCAAAGTGACTGTTGCTACAGCACCGTTTAAATTATGCAAGTGTAGAAAAAATAAATAAGTTTTTAAAAGGGAAACAGAGAGAATCCAGACTTCACTAAATACCAGACTAATAGGTGTAAAGCTTGCACCTGAACCAGTCAGACAGGAATTTTGGAGGCAATTCAGTTATTACATTATGCTCTCATTTTTTGGTTCTTTGCACATAAAGATTTTAAACAGAAAGTTTTCTAAAAATCTGTTCAGTGTGCTAAGCCATTTTTGCAACAGTTGAAAATAACAATCCAAGCAATTTAGTATTCTTAAAAACTCTCATTGATTTTATAAAAACTGGCCAGTCAGTGCAATTACAATCAGATTACCAGTAATCTTCTCATTATATTTCTGTTAGTTTAAGTGTGGAATACAGCAGCTTCACTATTAAAAATGAGTTATTGTCCAAGGAAGTACAAGACACAAATATGCTTCCATATCTGTATTGCTGGAAAATTTGAATTCAGAACTAGAGGGAACTAAGTAAAATAAAAATGTACTTTTTAAAAGCTTGCTAGAAAAATATACTCATACACAGATTAATATTTTAGGACGTTGCTGGCAAGTCCAATATAGGAATATTGGATTTATAATGCATTCATTAGGAGCATGATAATTGCAGGAAGATAGCTTTAGAACCTGAAACTATTCTTTATTTGTAGAATTTCAGGTTATGTCCAATTTATGAAAGTGTTCCTCCTGCTGACCTGGCTTTTAGCTACTGTATGCACCTGTTCAGAAAGGCTGATGCTGCTTGGCCTTTGAAAATTAAATAAATGCAAGGAGCTGTGTACCAAATCATTTTGCAGAAAACAGTTTTTTGCAGGATGTTTTGAACAAGATTCCAACTAACATTTGCAAAAGGTTCCTCACAATAGAGTGGCTCAAGTGCTCAAATAGGTGCCCAGAGAGGATCTTAAGGAGGCACTTAAAACTCCATTCAACAAGGCCTTGAGCAGCCTGACCTGGTTTTGAAGTTGGGCCATCTTTGAGTGGAAGACTAGACCTGCTGACTTTTAGAAGTCTGGCCAACCTGTATCCTCCATTATTCACACGTGGCATCTGGGTCCCCAGAAATGGTTGACATAGATGGTAGGTCATAATTTACTTCTAAATACCTTGAATTTGTTTTAATTGTGCTAGTGTCCTGATGTGGTCATCAAGGTAGCAATACCAGCTCCTAACAATTATCTCTGTGCTGGAAATTGTCTGCCATCACAGGATTTTCTGCATGGAGAAGATCATTTTCTTTTCTTGTGCAAGTCTTGGTTACAGTAGTTTAGTGTTTTTTTGATACATTAATTTTCTATTTGTCCTACCTGAAGAAGTGACCCCTCAACCAGAAGGGATATGAACTGTATGAATTACTGAGTTGCTCCCATTTCTGCATAGTGGCCTTTTAGGATTTGGTTCCTCTGGTGCATTTGGGAGACTAGACTGTGTTTCAGCATCATACTTAAATAAAAGCAGCACAGCAAACTGCTTTATAAGTGCAAATTAGTTTGACTTGAAACTCTTCTCAGTTTTTCTTCCTCAGGTAGGAAAGCTTGATGTCAAAAGATTGAATTGTCCCAAATCATAGATAGGTTTGTCATTATGGCTCTGATTAGAACTTAAAATTCTTGCTCTTGTCATTTCATTAAATTGGTTTGTCTGTAGTCCTGGATTGGCTTTGGGATAAATTGGTTTATATCTACTGCATTCTAAATTTGCTAGTAAACAAATAAATTTGATCATTCTTTTATTTCCACTGAAGTCCTGGAAACCAGGTATTTGTAATGGAGGTCATAAAGTAGCACTTAGGAAAATATGTGGAAAGAGACATGTTTGGCAATCCTAATATGAGCACTGCCCATGGTGCTTTCAAAGACACTCTGAGGACAATCTATTTCTAACAAATTGTTCTTCAGTACTACAAAGGGTAGGTTTCTAGTGTCATTGTTTAATGAGTAAGAAGTTTCCCAGTTTTATGGCCTTCTCCAGCTCTGCCTTCATCTTGATGTTTGACCATGTACATCTTCAAATGTGAAAATCTACATTTCTTCCTCAAATACAAACTATTTAAGAATTCCCATAGTTTATTTATCAGGCATGGGATCTCAGTTTCACTGTTTGGACCTACGAACAAACTTCTGTTGCCTTTTCAAGCTGTAATTAATGAGTATCACTATCAAGCAGCCCTTCACAGCTACACCCTGGAGATGTGGTGAAGGGACAAGGTGGTGTTCTGCAAGATGTATCCCTGGATAGAGGGATATCTATCCACTTTATATGAGGACTCTGGGTGAGCTCATAATCATCTTGGGGAGTTTGCTGCAGGGGAGGTTGGGATTGTTCTTGGTAGATCTGTGTTCACCATTTAAGAAGTGAAGGGATGATTTCTTCCAATAGTCTCTAAGTACAGATATGGTGTAGTTTTCTCATAGAAAAGGTGTCTGCTACTTTTCATACTCACATGAATTCACAGCACTTCTGGAAAATAAAAACTGTAGGAAAAAAAAGACTTAACATTTGAAAAGAACCCACCCAAATCCCGAGACAAATTGTATACAAAAGGAATGAGCAAGATATTTTCACTTTTGCATTTTTAATG
The DNA here is from genome assembly GCA_024362935.1 of Setophaga petechia. Lineage (NCBI taxonomy): Eukaryota > Metazoa > Chordata > Aves > Passeriformes > Parulidae > Setophaga > Setophaga petechia. Next base: position 2,702,977 of record JANCRA010000019.1, on the reverse strand, counting down.
TCTGTTAATTTTGGTGGTGTTCATAGGGGTCTTCGGATAAGGGAAGAGACGAGAATGTTGACTCCATGTTTCAGAAGGCTTGATTTATTATTTTATGGTATATTAAAACTATACTAAAAGAACAGAAGAAAGGATTTCATCAGAAGGCTGGCTAAGAATAGAAAAAGAATGAATAACAAAGGCTTGTGACTGACTGAGACAGTCCATACAGCTGGGCTGTGTTTGGCCATTAATTAGAAACAACCACATGAGACCAATCACAGATCCACCTGTTGCATTCCACAGCCGCAGAAAACCATTGTTTACATTTTGTTCCTGAGGCCTCTCAACTTCTCAGGAGAAAAAATCCTAAGGAAAGGATTTTTCATAGACCATGTCTGTGACAGTTAGAAGCCTCATAGTCAGGTTGTGTATTTCCCTGCCTGGGTGGGCATTAAGCAGTAGGGTTCAGGGCATGGGTGGGTGGCCCCTGTCAGCAGTGTGCTGCAGAGACTGTGGTACTGAGTGTCCAGCGTTCCGAGTCCAGGATGTGGCGCTGCTCAGTTGGAGTCTCTGCTGCTGCTCCCTCCTGTGGCCATGGCTCAGAGCAGCCTGGCTCCTCTGCTGCCACATCTAGCTGCCTGAGAACCCAGAGGGAGAAAAACCCTTCTGCCAAAACATGGTGGCTCCAAGCTGTGCCAAACACTTGAGAAGACTTGGTCAGTCTCAGTAAAACTCCTGGCTCCATATTTTTCAGAAAAATACAATGATGATGTTTTCCTTCTCAAAATATAGTAGTGTAGGTATTCTTCAGTTCAGATTATATTTATTTTAACCTTCAGTATAATGTGAACTTTGAAATGTTAAAATACAAAGAAAAAGTCAAAGAGTGAATCAAAAATTGGCATTTTTTGAGATAGCAGAGTAAAACTTTATCTGGAAAAAAATTATTTCTGCTTTGATGAAATTGATGATTTTTAATAGTACTTTTTAATAGTACATAATATGGGGGAAAAATGTTTCCTGGGTCTATGAGCTTATTCAGTGCTGACTTGCATAATAGGATTTTAACTGTAAAATAGCCTTCATCTTTTTAGCTATAGATTTTGCATTTGGAAAGCTTATTCCTGAGCCATAAATAACAGAGCATGAAAATATACAGCAAGCTTTTGGAAGCACTGAAAAGCCATATTTTTGGCCAGTTGAAATCAGTGTACCCATGCAGTTTTTATGCCAGCTGAGCACATGGTCAAACTGCTGCCTAGTTGTATTGATTTAATTTTTAAGACATCATACATAATCAATTTTCAGAATTTAAAATGGACATCATTTTGACTAACAATCTTCAGTTTTCTAAATGCATGATACTGCAAGATACCATCTTTTAAAAAGGAGAACTGTAAGTGCTTTGGTGGAGGATCCAGACAAAATGAAAATACATTAATACATTATATTGAGGTAGAAATAGTAGTTATATGCAGAAGTAAATACTTTGTGATTGGTAGAACTAATAAATATTTGATGAAAGGCCTGGTACCTCAAATCTAATTTAAATGTTGTTATTGCTTGATGCTGTTTAGAAAGAACATTCCTACTGCAAAAATTTGTGCGGATAATAGAGAAATTAAGTTACAGAATGAATTTAGTTGGTTTGTACATGCAGTATGCAAGTATTTCCCTCTAACTTCACAATGAAGGCGAATGTCACTTTTTTCCAGATAAAGTTTTACTCTAGTATCTCAAAAAATGCCAATTTTTGATTCACTCTTTCACTTGTAAAACCTTCATCAGCCTTCAGTATTCTTCCAAGTTAAAGGTTGATTACATAATGAGATTTTATTGTTTATTTAGCCTATTTTGGGGCTGATATATGTGGTTTTATATAGAAGAGCCACTGATCTTAATGAAGCTTCAATGCATTCTGAAACAGCTAACATTTTGGTCTGTTAATTCAGATTAGAATAATTTATTATTTTAGGCCTCTACTCTGTACTCTTACAGAGTTTACTTCATTTTAATAAACTGTGGGTATGAAATAAGTCTAGATGACTCTAAGAGGAGAATAGAATAAGAAAAAAGAAATAATGTTCCTTAATGTTAAATTGTGCCTACTGATGAAGTCTTCAAATTATTGTAAAAGTAGAAATAGTCTAAAAATAGTGTTCTCTCATCCTTTAACGGATAGAGGTTTTTCTGTGTATGCTTGTGGTGGATTTTGTTTTATGGCAGATTTACAAAAGTTAAGCATTTGACAGAGATCAGAGATTTCATCAAAGTCCCTGTGGAGAGATCTGCAGCCTGAGACCAGGCCTTTTGAGTCATCAGGGAAGCTGTGGGAGCATGTCCAGAATAAAAGCCATGGCATCAGACTACAGTAGCTTCAGTTGTTTGTAGATTGAGACCCTCAATGTCCTCCATTTAAGCACCAAAAGCGGTTTTAAATGTTATATTTTCACAATGAGTGTCAGTTTTCAAATTCCACATGCTGTTTCAGAATTACTCCCTTTTCTTGTCATTATTCTAGTCACATATAGTTAAAATTACTTATCTTAAAATAACACTGATGTGAAAAACCCAGTGCATTTCACAGTCATCATGCATGTGAGTGGATTAGAGGAGCAGAAAAGGAGACAAGGTCAAAAAGGTAGATTTTTCTTCCTTTTGAAATCAATGAGGTTTTAAAATTTTACTTCATTAAAATCTATTACCTTCTTCCTGGTGTCTTGGAATAATCAGACTTTTATGTTGAGTTTGAACACTTTGAAAGTAATTTTACTGTCTGTGTGCAAAAGTGGAGCTCAGAGAGGTGCTCTTTCAGGTGCAGCAAATTCCTTCCTTTTACTTGTGAGTGCTGGATGTAGAGCAGAGTCATATGCTAATCCATGAATCTATTACTTTTAGTAGGGCAATGTCTGTGAATTCAGGGCATTTCCAGTCTCTTTAAAGCCTCAAGCTGGAGCATTCATCAGAAGATGGTGCCCATGCACCATATACTTTATATCTTATGAAAGAGGTTGGAAATTATACGTGGCACTTCCAAGTAGCTTTTTTCTGCTCTTTGCATTCTTGCTGTTTTCCTCCAAATCCCAGTAACTGGTGGAAAATATTTGCACATATGAAGGTCATGAGAGGATTTAACCTTTACTTTCAAGGAAATGGAGTGCTGAGTGTGTGAGCTGAAGGTGAAGGGCTTTTGTTGTTTGCTTTTTTCTTACTTGACATTTATTAATGCTGGTTCTCTTTTAGAAAGCAGGTGATGAAGTGGACGTAATACTGTTGGGCAACAAGTGTGATAAGGAGTCAGAACGGGTAGTTCCAAAACAGAAAGGAGAAAAGGTATCTTTAGTACTTTCTTTGGGTCCTCCTGAGTTTCTTAGTATGTGACTGAGCTGTTAAACTGAAAATGATAAAAAGCTCCTGAATTCCAAAAGTTCTATTAGGACTTGGCTCTAGAAGAGCAGTTGTAAAGTTCTAGAGTGCTAGAAATACATTAAGTAATCCCTTGCTGATCTCTTCAGAATACCAATTTTTCTTTTAAAGGTTAAAATGTACTTTAAAAGTTTCAGGTGTTACAACAGAAATCTTATATAGACTGCATTTTCAGAGTACTGTTGTAATGTAGAATATTAAAATGAAATACATTCTGCATAATTTTTCTGATACCACCCATCAGGGATATTTTTTGCTCCAGTCTTGACTATAAAGAACTAATCTGGCAGCCTGTGCAAAGTGATCTCCTATGTCTCTTGAATAAACTGGACAAATACTGAACATCCGGCTCCCCAAAACTGTGTATGTGACATATAGTTAACTCTACTGCAGTAGAATTTCTAGCTGCTGATCATGGGTGGGGGAAGAACTTACTAAGTGGAGAATGCTTTTCTAAAGGGAATGGCAAAGGTCTTTCACTGAGAGCCAGTGAGGAAATTCAGAAGCCATGCTATGACAGAAGAAACTGGGATAATAATTAAATATTGCAGGGCAGTGTGTCCTATATACCAGTAAATTTTGCTACTGCAGACTGTATGCATCTGTTCTTTGGAACTTGGAATTAGCCCTCCTGTTAGGCTTTCAGGCATGGTGAGTCAAGCAGGATGTCTCATGTTTAAAGAAAAACACACTGATAGCTTCTTGCCAATTATATAAAATCCCAGATTAGGAAACTTTTAAAAAATAACATCAACTTTTGGACAGCATTGCACTTCATAGTTCCCAGGCAAGATGCTTTCAGTGTTAATGGACCGTATCTGTGTACAAGGAATAAGGTTGCTGAAAAATACATGTTATAGTCTCACACCAAGGATGCACTGTCAGAAACCTAGAGAGTCACTGGAAGCATGTGCACCAGAGGGCACTAGTAGGGTTTTGCTTAGGGTATTAACCATGACATTTTCTGACTTCTGGGCTCTTAACCATGCAACCAGAATTCCTCTTAATATAGTATTTTTTTCAGAAAGAAATCATTACCTCCTCCCCAGTGAGTCTGCTTTCTAGATTTCACCTGTGTTTTGAGTCAAGGCAATTCTTCTGTTATAATACTTCTTCTTTTAATATGATTTTAAAGTGCTAAAGGATCTGACTGAATGTGCTGGAGAAAGATTTGTTAGCAGAGAGAGAGAGAGACAGTAATTGTCCTTTCACTCTAAAGAAAATATCCTAATTAAGAGGGGAAACGGTTTGATTCTAACTTTGACAAATAATAGTTTGTAGTTACATATTTCATATTATCCTGATAGAATGAGCTTTAAGTGTTGTTCTGTTCAGTCTCTTGCACAGAGCTCTAGGTCCCTGGGAATCTCATCATCTGTATTGGCATTTCTGTAAAAATCTGTTATAACTGAGTGGCTGTGATGTATAATTTCATTTCAGTTTAATGCTGAGAAATGTTTTTGTTGTTTCTTTTTGCACAAAATCATGTAATAATTCATTTTGTACAAACTTATGTAAGTGATCACTCAGAAATTGAGATATTTAATTTTAACACTATGAAGTATAATTTTCTTGTATTTATTGCTTCTTATTCACTTACATAAAAGTTCTAATTCAACCTTCTTGGGTTTCTCTGTTCGTCCCCCAATATGATTATCATTTTCATTGAAAGATGAAAATGCTGAAGGTAATATGACTTGGTAGAATGTGGCTGGTTTTCTCCTATCCAATCTTTCTAACTGAAAAAGCCAAGTAAAATCTTCTTCCTTTTTTTTTTTTTGCTTTTGCTGTCTTCATAGCTGAAGCTGATTTATAGTTTTAAAGCTGATTTTTCACACGTAATAGAACTCTGCACAGTTTTGGAATATTTCAGACATATCTCTCTGATTCAGCACTAAGAAATCACACCAGCACTTTGCTAGGAAGTAGTATTAGCATTACTTATTTTATTGCTGTTGGTAGGATACAAGCTTATTTCACACAACTTCTCCAAACTGTTATCAAGGAGATTATAAAATATCATTTCTCAGTAGCATAATTCCCACAGGTTTGTAAATGTATTTAGGTATTTTATTTATGGATAAAGATTGGATTCAAGATGCTCCCAAAGGGGAAAAAAAAAGTAGTTATTTGAATACACTTTTCTATTGTCTTTCAGAGAGGGAGTAGCCAAATGCATGTTAATACTTTCAGCTGCTCTACCACTAGACCAGTGGGGGTTTTTGCACTGAGCTACACTTTTGGAGGACTTGCTTGCCACAGAGTTTAGCAGTATATAGGGTAAAGGTAAAAAATACATACAGTTATCTTCTGTGACCAATATTGTGCACATACAGAGAAAATGGGGATGCATTGATAGGTGTGGTGAGCAATGTTGTAACATGATACAGAGAAGGCTCAAATTTGATTTTATTTGATTTTTCTTTTCTTTGGTCTTCACAAATAGAGCTTGCTCCCAGGTCTCTGCAGGTCCCTTCTTGGTTTGGGAAGGAGCAGGTCAGCCAGCAGGGTGAAAGCTTTGGATTATAAATTGCTTAGGAAAGCTGGTGTGCCCATAGACATGGGGAAGTTCTCCCAGTTGTGCTGAAAGAGCTGATCATTGTGATTTGAGCCACTGTCAACTTTGAAAAATCATGGCGGTTAGAAGAGATCCCTTTTGATGCCATGATGTGTCTTTTTAAAAAGGCAAGGAAGAAGGTTCCGGGGGCTATAGGCAGTCAGCCTTGCCTCAGTCACATTGTTTGGCATCTTCATTGGTGATTTGGCTGATGATAGAAGGAGATGTACATGTGACATGAGATTAAGGGGTGTGACTGGCACAGCACATGGGAGAACACCAGTTCTGTGGGACCTTGATAAACTTGGGAACTGGGCCAGCGGAAACATCATGAAGTTCATGAAGTGCAAAGATTTGCACCTGTGATGGAATAATCCAAGGCATGAGTCACTGCCCTGCCACAAAGGACTGATGAGTTCCAATGAACACCAGCTTGAATATAAGTCAGCAATGTTCCCTCATGGCTTTAAAGGTGTTGGACTACATTAGAAGGATAATGGATGGTGAATCTGGGGAAATTATTACACCCCTTACTTAGTGCTGACAAGGCCACATGGAATATTGTGTCCAGCTTTGGCTCTCCCGTTTCAAGAAGGGTGTTGAGAAACTGCAGACAGGTATAAAGGTGATTGGTGTCTAGTACTAGTATTCCATGAGGAGAGGTAGCTGGGTAAAGAGCAGGCTAAGGAGCAGTTACTGGTCTGCTGCAACTGAAGTGGCACTAAAGGAATGACAGAAATAGACTCTTCCCTGTAGAGACAGACAATAAATAAATGGGGAGCAGACACAAGTCCTGGCTTGGGAGGTTCAGGTTGGAGTTGAGGAGAACCAGTTGCATTAGAACGTTGATGTAGCCATGGAAGAGGGTCCCATAAAGGCTACAGAATCTCCATCATTGGTGGATTTCAGCATTTCTGTAGGCAAAGCCATGGCTGACCCAGTGTTGTGTGGGCAGTAGCCTCATTTCAAGTGGGGTTGTCTTTCCAAATTATTTCTGCAATTCTATGATTTAAAGGCTTGGTTTGTGTTCATCAAAGTTTGTAAATAGGTAATTTACCTGTTACATGACACAGGAAAGAAAAAGGGCATTTAATAGTAGTTTCTATGTACTTTATAATCAGCAAGCCAGTAGTTCTCTCTACTTTATTAGCCCAGTATTCTTTTATTGCTTTTTTTTTCTTTATGAACCCTTATGCATCATTGTTTTGTACTGGCAATAGTTGAATGATCTTAACTTTCTGTAACAAGTTGCTGCAGTACTGAAAATAGTTCACAGCAGTCCACTGAGTTTCAGAATCCCTTATGAAGTTATGAAGTGGTCTCTGTCTAATGAATCAGTTAGATCTCATCTTTATTTTCAGAACTACAATTTCTTGTAGCATTTTGGAAAGGAAACGATTTTACTTACTTTGGGTTTTTTTACCTTTAGTGAAATCTTTATTATATTTTGACTAAAACTCTGGAGTCTGATTATTGTATATATATTGTGTTGAGGTTTTTTTATTCATGCCAACATAACTCAAAGCTATCTGTAATGGAAACATACTGGAAATAAGACAACAGGAGTAAATTAAAGAAAACCAACCAGTGTAAAGTCTGTGCTGCCCATCTAAGTATTTTCTCTCTTTGCCTTTTACCATAATATCATTTTACATGCATATGTTTTCTTTGCTTGTCTGTTATCTCTGTGCTTCTCTCTATCTAGCATAAAGGAACATCTCTTTTTTGTATTTCATCCTGCCACTTTTTTTCAACAGTTCTTGTCATATTTTTATCTGCAGGCACTCCATTAGTTTCCTCTAAATAATTGCTTAGGAGACAGTTAATTTTCCAAATAAATCAAAACACTGAGAACAGACCCACTGGATTTTATCCTTGTTATTTGGAAGTAAAGATTGGTTTAAAAAGCTGTTTTGAAAACACACAAATTTAAGAAGAATGTTTTAAAAGGTACCAGAAATTTATAAACTGAGGATGAATATAGAGTACTTTACTGAGCAGTTATGTACCTAATTAGTGTTTTTATGGAGTGTTAGCAGTCAGAACATCTTCATATTGCTTGCTGCTAGTATTAGGAACTGAAGAATGTTCATCCCATTTCCTACATTTGTTTTTCAGCTTGCTTGGGAATTCGGAATGCCATTTTTTGAGACCAGTGCTAAAGAAAATGTGAACATCGAGCATGCATTCTCAGTCTTGACTAAGGAAATCCTGGAAAAGGTAGGTTTCTTTTCCAAGGAGAAAGAAGACGGGAGATTTTTCTTGACAGATTGGGTAAACAGGGTTGTAACTACACAATAGATTAAGCAAAGCACAGCTGATGCTTTTTTTGCATTATGGAGTTAGTATTTTGGGGGGAATCCTGTAGTTGCAGGCATACAGAAGAGGAACATGGAGGAGAAGAATTGTGGGAGAAGAGAGAAATAAAAAGGTGAGCAGGTACAATACAGTTCATAGAGAAAGTGAAAATTCAGGAGGACTGCGTTTGTGGCTTTATTTCCCATGCTTTCCTTTAAGGGTGAGGTTAAAAGCTCCCAAGTAGTTCCACTTCTGTGCCTGGAAGATTCCTTTTTCCTCTTGGTTTCTGCAGAGTGTGCACACAGTGAAGATGCCACGTGATGATGGAATCAGTGGAGCTTTTATATTTAGCAATCAAACGTTTTAACCAAAGTTCATAGCTGTTTGTTTGGTTGATTTACACTAGTGCTTTTGAAGTTATCAGGGCCTAAAGATTTGAGTTAATTAGTGGTAGAATCAATATTGTATCTGTCAGAATCAGCATCTCTCTAACTTGAGTGTGTTGGCTTAAAGGCCCTTACTCCTCAAAGTTGCAATTCTTTTGTAGGACTGAATTATTGTTCATTAGCTCTGAAAATATTTTGCGTTGCAATTTATTTTTAGGCAGCAGAATATTATTTTAGACTTTAATAGATGTTCTTCATGCAATGTATTATCACTGCCATTCATCACCAATATTAGTTGTACAAAACTAACCTTCCACTCCAAATACTCTTCAAACCATAATAAAGATAAATGAGTAAAATTACTGACAAAGTCACAAGTAGCAGTGTTTTGATTAAGTAGCCATAGGGGTTGGTCAGGGGATAGTGCTTCTAAATCGGGGTCTTGTCATATTACATAGTAACACAAGTTGTAGTTGGTTATTTTGGGGGAGAAAAAAAAAAAAGGTAAAAAGATATTTTGGTTACTTTGACATAAAAGTGAAGCTCAGCAACTGAACAGTAAAATATTGTTTAGAACAGGAGGATAATGGCAGGCCCTTGAGTTACTGAGCTTGTTGGAAAAAAGTCTCAAGTAAAATAACTGATTTTGTTGTAAATGAAAAAGACATTGTCTACTGTAAATAGAGAATATATTGTTAGTATGAAACATGAAAACTACAAAACAATAGCTCTGATCATAACTGCTGCAAAGACAAATATGTGTGAAGTGAGCATTTCTACAGAGTGTGTTTGGATGATGTTTAAGAGAATTCTCTGCACATGCAGAAATGATGTTTGGGTATTTTTCACATTAAGATTGGCTACACTTACTTTACAGTAAGTGAAACTTCAGTATTCCTACTCACCTTCATGAAAATTCACAGGGTTTGTAGTTTGGACATGGCAAAAAAATTCAGGCCACGTTAAGCATGTTACACTACTGCTTGGTTTTAATTAGAACTGTTTGAACGGCTGTATGCTCTGCATGTATATGTGTTTGGAAAATGTGCCCATGAGAATTTGTCGTATTTGTCTGTAGTAACATTTCACCTTAACTAAAAATATTTGGAATCCTGATGGGGCATCATGTACCATTACTTTGGTGCATAATTTGCCATTTTTAGTAAAATGCATTTGTTGATTTAAACAAGAACCCCTTTAGCCCAATTGGTTTTACCACTGGCCTGATAAGAAAGAGTTTGCTGGGGAAAAAAATAATCTACTATACAGTTTCATCATGGTTTTCAGGTTCGACAAAATAATTTGCCTGTTCACAAAACTGTGAAATCTGAATGTACTACTTGAATTTTAACTTCCTCTAACTGATGAAATTTTGGAGAATGGAAAATGCAGTAGCAAGTGTGACTAGTAGCTGTGAAAAATGACATGATAGATGCCACTCTGAGATAATTTCAGTCATACATCCATTTGGTAGTGGTGAAATACGTATTTGCTGATTGTAAAAAGGAGATACAGCTTCGCACAGTGTTTTGGCCCAAGGCACCTATGCCTGGGGATATCAGGCCTCCCTGCCCTCTGCGATGGACCATCTGTCCCAGACTGATGAGATGCTTCAGTGGAAGCACATCATTGCTTTCCCAGTCCCACAGAAGAAAGGAACTCCCTAGGACAGTCTATTATGGCCACGCTTTTGGGAAGTGCGTGAAGCCTACTAAGAGATAAGATAAATAAGCAGGGTAGGCTGGCAGGCAGTAGGCCGTTCTCAGATGCATTGCAGTAGACTGTATTAATCTGAGGAAATCTAGGGCTTTTTATGTACATTCTTGCTTGCCATCTACTGTGGGCATGTCCTTAGTAACTTCATTTACACAAAGCACTCCTGTAGATGGGGAAGATTGATGTCCAGAGCTATAGAGCTCATACTCAGGTACTAAACTTCTTCACTCTTACAAAATTTAGAACAGGTTGTGGCTCAGTGCTGGGTTGGGGAAAAAAACATACTAAAAAGTTTTATACTAAAGACATTTAAACAACACAAAACAAAAAAGTTTCAGTGTATTGTCACTATTTTGTACTGCATTTTCCCATCTTTTTTTGCAGCTTGTGTTGTAGTGGGCTTAAGGGAGAGAGAAGAGTTCTGTATCCCAGTGATCTGGGTAACTGAAATGCTGCTTGACCTTTCAGATACTTCTCATCTCAACCATTCTATGCTGTCTTGGTCCTACAGCTCTAATTTACATGGACAGTCTCATGAAAAACATCAGATTTTTTTTGAGGTTTTTTTATTTGCTTACGTTGGTAACAGCTAAGGAGTCATGGCATATTTCTGAGAACTCACTATTTTCAAACCAATCAGTTAATAATCACTGTATGCAGAGGAGTTTTAACTTCCTCTGACTGATGAGTTTTTGGAGAAGGGCAATAATAACCAATTTGATTACATTGAAAGGCTGCAGTGGAAATAAATGTTAATGACATAGATTATTCCAAGAGTTTGCTTAGACATGTTGACAAATAACAGTATTTTATTTATTCATAAGTCTCCTAAATCTCAGATATGCCTAAACCTGTTTATTAATAGATGACAGCTGTTCTTTGACAGTGCTTCTGGTTGCCAGTGAACTATTTGAACTTGTGAGTAAGTCCTCTAAAAACAACTAAAACCGAAAAAATACCACCCAGAATGCAGTTAGCATTTGCTCTTTTGTGTTCTTTGGTTTCATGCCTGGCAAGCAGTAGTTTTCTTAAGTAGGTTTTCAAAAATATTACAGGCCTTTGTATGTGTCCTTTTGGGTGTGATTGTTGGTATTTTTCTAAACTAGAATGGGGAGAGAACTCCATTAAAAAAAAAAAAATAAAAAGAAGAAGGAAGTTATCACCGTTTTCTGAAAACTTCAATAAAACTAACCAAAACTTATATTCTGCCTACCTCCCAAGAGTGATTGACTACTAAAACTATTTTAATCATATTAAATAAACATATATCTCCTAAGTAGAGAGCAGTGAAAATCCATTTAAGACCTTGCCCTGTGCTGTTGAGAGTAACATTTAATGTTTAACAGCTGGATGTCATTTGAGATGAACATTCAGAAGTAGCAGGCCTCAATTTTGCCCTTCCTTCATTTCTTTACACTTCTTTCCTATGGCAACAAGATTGTTGTGCTTATACTGTGATTTCTATTCCTTTGCTCTTAAAGTACCTTTGGAACTTCTCAGCTGATTTTAAACAAATTTGACAGATCTAACTAAAAGATAATTAAGTTCCTGAGTAGTTCCTTTTGAAAATAAGGTGAGAGGCAGAGTACTCTGCAGAAGGAAAGTCTCCAGCATTAGTTCATAGAATATTAGAGACCACTACACAGGGAGACTGAAAAATGCTTCAACCAGCTACTCCAGCTGGAACTTGCATCACAGATATCAAATTTAATTCACTTCAAGACCTAAATCCATAGGAAATCGGATTTCATTATTGCTGAGGTTCATGGAATTGTTAGTTTGTCTAAAAGATCCCTGTGTCTCCAGCAGTGCATACTCGGTGTTTCTTTATTACCCTTAGTCATGCATGGAGCCCCAGGCTTTATTTGCCCTTTATTTATCTTGTACTGACCACAGAATAATAATTCCTTCAAGAGGTTTTTCATAATGCTTCTACTGCTGTAGTTTAGATCCATTTTAGATTTTTATCTCTTAAACTTTCTTAGTAACATTAGGTATATTCAGCATTGCACATGTGGGAACAGAGGTTCAGAGATTAAAGCAAAGAGGATAAATGGTACCAACCCACTTAGTGCTGGTGCAATTGTAAGGCAAAATTTAACTACGCTATCTTATTTAATTTTTTTAAAGTCTGTTCTGGACATCGAATGAGCCAGATATTTTTCTGGAAACAGGAGCATATAATTAGGTCATGTAAATCAAAACTTAATCACATCATCTGTATGTAGGGGATGAGACTCATCTTAGCATGCAATTTTAGCCAGCTAAAATTTGCGTGACTGGTCTGGTTGTCTGGAATCATGTCTATTCAATGGAAGGAGATGAGTCTTTAGGATTAAATTGTGTTTTGGAGGTGCCTTTCTCCCTCCATTGATTATGGAGGCCTCCGTATCTCAGCCTGTATGGTTTCATATGATTCAAATTAAATAAATTAAACTCCAGGAGAAAAAAAAGGAAGTTACAGACTTGGCTTACTTCTGGAATTTGCTTCTGCGGGATATTGACTTTGAAGATACATTGCTCTCTTAAACAGAGTTTTTATGATGCAACTGTATTAAATATCACCTAGATGATCTGTAGGGTTGAGGAACCTCACAGGAGATCCACGCTTGTTTTCTCAAGTTTGTGAATAACTAATTGCAGGACAACATTGTTACAGTCTACATGGTAGTAACAGGAGAGGGAGATAGAGCCCCAGGTTTGCCAGTGGGTTAGATGTTTCAGACATGGTGGAATACCAGGCTTTGGGAGCAAGACCTTCATCAACATTCCTTGAGGAACGTAGTCAGCAGTTAGATCCTGCTGTGCCAGACCTCATATCCTCCTGTCCTGCTCCTCTACCTGTTCCCACAGTGATTGCCTTCCCTGCTAATATATCCCTAGCCCTTGCTTACTACTGCTTGTGCCATGTCCAGCCCATTTGATTGTGAGTCTACTCTCTTGTATTTTGAATACTCTCTTGTATTTCCCCCCAAATATGGGGGAAATACATAAAAACTGTCGGGACTATTAATAACTGAGCTCTCTCCAATGGCAAGTCAGGCACTGAAGTCACGTGGGACTTCATTTCATGAAGTTCTCTGCCAGTCTTTTCAACTATCACTGTTAAATATAAACAAAATTATTGCAGTAATTAAGTAGGATCATTTTTTAATAAGAGTAAAAATCCTCAAATTTAAAGAAATTATAAATAATAGTAACCTCAGTTCCAGTCTCTTCTGTTTTTCTCTAAAGGTTCTACTTTTTCAGCAAGCACTCTAGGTCTGACTTTGACTGGGAACATGATATGGGTAAAGCAAAATCCTGTCAGTCTTTCAAACCCACAGTGAGCCCCACCTTCAAAATAACTAGTATCAAGATAGCAAAAACTGATGCTAGAGAAGGCGGATCCACCATTAACCTGAGTAGGTTTTCAGCAAGGAATGTGCAGCTGAGATTAATGAAGATTTATATATTTACTCCATTAGAAGCCTTTCAGAGAGGTTGTTAGGGTTTTTTCATTACATTTTCCTTTGTATTCTACCCTAGCTTTTTTGCCTTGGTTAAAAAAAAAAAAAAAAAAAAAAAAAAAAAAAGGTAACTGAGCCATCTCATCACAATTCCCTGTGTCTAGGTATCTGTTGCATGCCAGTGATATGGATTCTGCTTAGAAGTGGGCAGGAGAGACAGCCAGAAGGGGAGTTTTAAGCAGGAAGTTTAAAACTGGCTTGCAGAGATGCCTGCCAGTTAGGTGAGACATGTCTGCTCTACTATTTAACAGGAAAAACTAGTATTTAATAGCAGGAAATTTCAACATCTTACTGAAATCACTGCAGGGTACAGAAGCGTCTGTGTCCATGGCGGTATTTTCAAAACCTCACTTTGCCCAAGATACGGAAGTGGAAACTCCAGCTTCTTGGTACCATTTTGGTTCTTCTCACCTTTTCAGTTTTTGGCTGTTTGTTGGCTGACTTGTGGGGCAGTGAGTTCTAAGCAGCTGAGCTGAAATGTGAGCTGGAAGTGTTGGTGTTCATGGAGCCCTGGAGGAGGAATGCTGCCCGCCTTGTTCTCACAGGTGGGAGATTTGCATACCTCCCTGCTGTAATTTCGGGAGAGGGGGTGCCCCACCTCTCCCAAGGCTTGGCTGAGGCTGAGCACTATGTGGGATTGCCCAAATCTGATTGTTGCTTTATGCAGGACTTGTAGTATCTCTTTAGATTATGAATGTGCACTTTTTAAATATGTGTGCAGCACATTTGCTTAAATGGATCCCAGACCCTTATTTGCTTCACAAAGGCCATATATGGAACAGTCTTAAAAACTGAAGTGATTAATAGTCCTCAACTTTTAAATTAATTTCAAAATGGCTGTTCTTTATTTGTGGAGTGGTTGTTCTTGTCTGTCTGTCCTGGCTAGTTTGTAGATAATGACTTTAGATATCATAAACAGTTCTTTAATAAGAACTGTTGCATTATCAAATATGTTTCATCGTTCTTAATCACATAACAGTACTGAGGATCCTTGCCAAGGATATATGACAAGCTTACTTACCATCTAAAAGTACTATTGAGTAGTAAAATGGTAAGGATGCAAATAAGTATCCTAAGTGTTTAAGGAAATGTAAATTTCTCCCCTTTGACTGAAAGTTTGGTCTTGAAATATAATCTGCAACATCTTCAAATTACCTGTTTCCTCTAAGTAAGTGAAACTTGAATTCTGAAACTTACACATAGAAAGTCACAGGGTAATTCAAACAGGGATTTTTCTAGAGCTCTTTTACTACCTGAACTGATTGTTTTTTCCAGAAAAAGCATGGGTGGAACAAAACCTGTTTAGTTGATGTTTGCAACAATCAATGCTCAGTGTTATTTCTTGGTCTTAATTGAGTGAAATTAAATTTCTTACTGTACCATTGTCTTCCAAAGCTTTTATTTTCCCTTCAGAATCTTATCTCTAAACCAGAGTGGTATCTTGTTTCTTGAGATGACAAGGTTATGTTTGTGTAATTTTGAATCTGCCTTGCTCCCTTTTTTAAAAAGGTCTTCATAAAAAATTATTTTACAAAAATGTACTGTCTATGCTTGCAGACTACCAAATACTGTTTCTGCCTAGCAGAAATCATAATAGCCACAACTGTGTAAAAAGTTAAAACTAATCAGAAGCTATAAAAGCTGCATGTTGGTATTTCTAGGAATTCTCAAGGGTAATAAAAATGCTATGTCTTTTGGTCCTTCCCACTCAAAAAATAAATTTAAAAAAAGCCAAAAAAACCCAAAACAGACAAACAACCCCAAGTAAAAGTGCACCTGCTGTATTTCTTCCTTATGTGGAAAATAAATTATGACAAGAAATTTCTAAAATCAGTAAGCAACAGTCTTCAGATATCCTAGTCTGACCATATTTGCTAATAATTTTGCTGATGACAGCTTTAGCATCCATCCTGGGGTTTAGACACCACAATACATTTCCTGCCCTCTGCTCCTTCCTCTATCCATCACTTTTGATCCCTTCCCAGATGTTTAATGTTCTCCCCCCAGCACTAGGCACTGTGGAAGCCTCTCTGGGTCCCTGCAGCCTCAGGGAGGAATGATCTCAGCCACTCTTTGTGGGGACAGCTCTGGCACAGCACAGCCAACACTCTGGAAGAGCTGGAATTATGGCTACAGAAGGAAAAAGGAACCCAATTCCATGCATCTTCTCCAGAATTTTAAGAAGTGATGAATATTCTTAGCCAGAGAGGCATAAAGCTTATTTGTAGCACAGGGGAGACTTTATATTTTACCCTCATTCTGATGCAGCTGAGTAATTTTAGGTGAATCTTTCTGGATGTAGTCAATGTTCAACTACCCTGTGACTTTCTATGTGTAAGTTTTCAATTCTGAATCATGATTAGTACTGTACTACATTATGCCTTTTTTCCCTTCTTCCTTTCTTTTTCTCCTGTGCTTTGGATTTCACTCATTCAGCTTAGATTGTTGTTGCCTCTGGAAGCTTTCTTTATTGTCAGACGTGGTTGTTTATGGCTGTTGGGTTTGGGTTGAGAGAGGAATGTGGTGAATCCAGAGGTTGTACTTACTTCTCTGTGCTTGGTTGCTAAACCTGCCAAGACACAGACAGCAGAGTGGCAGGTAGAAAAGTTGGGGCTTTCATTTTCCTGGGCATGTGACAATATTCTGTGTGTCTTTGTGCCCTAGTTCAGGGTTCAGTGTTCATAGTTTCAGAGAACAAGATTGCAACATGTTCTGCATTGCACAACTGGGTTTGATTGTTTCTCTGGTCAACATTAATTATCTAGTTGAGTTCATTGCTGAAAGGAAGAGTCCTGGTTTTGATGATTTTCATTTTTGTTACAATCTGCTTTTGCAATCAGTACATAAATGTTTTACAAGGGTGGAGTGCTATTTTGATAGTTTATCATGATAAAGACTGAGCTGTTTCCATTTGGGGGTATTCCTGGTTATTAAATAGAGGCAAGAAAACAGAATTTTAGTGAATTTCACAAAACAAGCTAACATCCTTTATAATAGTTAATAGCCTGTGCCTTTTCTTTAGTGAGTAATAATATTCTGTATTACCTGTTCCTTTCAACTGGATTTTCCAACCCATGCTCAATACTTCAATGATAATGGTACTTAACTGAAAATTAGCTAAAATTTGTAGTCAACAGAAGAACCTGTACTTACAGAAACAGTTCATGTGAGTAAAGATTTACAGGATTGGCATGTATGGTTTGTAGTGAGTCCTCAAAAGGCATTTTCTGTTACCTTCAGATTTAGGAGAGGTGTTTGAGGCAGCTAAAGAATGTAAAGATGCCAAATGGGACTTGTGTAGGCATCAGTTTCCATCTAATTTATTAGAAAACTTAAATAATTTAATGAAATATTCAAAGGAAAAACATATGCAGCGACTGCACCTAATATTTTGCATTAAAGTATGTGAAAAAACAAACTTTTCAACAGTTGTGTTCTAGTTATCTTAATGAAGTGTTTGCTTTTGTTTGTTTTTCAGAAATCCGGTGTATTACATGAGTTAGACGTTGTGTCTCTAAATGAAACTAAGAGGAGAACCTGCTGTGCATTCTAAAACACTGTTTCTTATTCAGTTTTCTCTTCAGGAAATATCAAGTGTTACAAAGGAACATATAAGATTTTAAAAGTAAGCCTGTAATCCAAAAATACAGTGTTTAAGCATTACACAGACATTGTCGCCAATTTTTTTTATATATTTATATTATATTTTCATATTTTTAATGTGAAGATAAAACAGTTATCTGATTTAAGAATTATTAGGTGCTTTGCAGGGTGACAGTGCTTGAATGTAAATGTTTGCAGAAATGAAGTCTAAGTGTACTAATTTTCTGTTATTAAAAAAACACCCTTCACTTTTTTTTGTGTGTTATTTATACCAGATTTGCAATACAATGAACATTGACATCACCACACGAGCAACCTTCCGATATATGAAATCATATAACATCCCTTTAAGTACCTGATATTTACTGCAATCCCTTAAGACAAGTCTCAGATAATTTTTGGCTTGGTTTCTTTTATACTAATTTCAGACACATACATGCTACTTTAATACCCTTGAATAGGGACTCTGCAAAGGTGATGTCTGAAAGAAAGGGATAAACCATATAAAGATTGGTGTCATAGAATGGTTTGGGTTGGAAGAGAGCTTGAAGATCATCTAGTTCCAGCCTCCCTGACATGGACAGGGACACCTTCCACTAGAGTATGTTGCTGCACCTTCCTAAGAATTCTGAAAGCATGGAACAACAGAATACATGCAGCATCCAGTAATAATAATAATGGTTCTGTTATTTAAATTTCATAATTCCTTAAAATAATTTATGTGTTAGCAGCATACCTGCATTTTCAAATGTTCTTTTTGTCACAAATGATCACAATGAAAGGCTTTCTTTGATATTGTGTTTATTGTATTTCTTGTTTTCTCGAAGTGTAAATAGAGGAGGTATCTGATTCTGCTCATGTAGATTTGTTTTATACAGACTTGTAATATCTTTAAAATCTGTGGAGAATATCTTATCTAATTTTAAACAAGGGCAGAATCAGGATGCTGGTTACTTTTTCTTTAATCAAAAGCAAAGCAAGCACAACTCAAACCTGCAAGATAAGCAAAAAGCAAACATAGGTTAAAAAATCTAAAGAATTGTGGCGACTATACTGTCTTCTTTTTTGCTCCTTGCATAGGAGATGTGGTTGTTTTATCGTCATTTTAAAGGACTAGTGCTGTTGTGCAGAATTGTGTTTTGATCCATCCCAGCACATCCAAAATAACTAGCCCCACTGGCTTACTGTTCTGAAATGCCACAATCTTCTGAAATACTCTTGGTTCTTTTTGAGGGCTGTTTGCAGATTGTCATAATATCAAAATATTACTAAATTTGGTATTGAGAAAGGGAGCTCAAATGGAGCACATGGGACCAAGTCTGCCTGAGCATAGTGCCAGGTTTATATGCCCCTAGCCCAGTTAGTGTGCCTGCAGAAATGTTACAAAAGGATGGGCTGGGCTCTGTATTTACAGCTGCTCCTGACTACTCATCATGGCCAGTCACTGAAGCTAGTGCTCTTCACAAAATATGCAAACAAGGAACAAAGGATAATCCCTGCCTTCATTAAAACCATAGCAGAGGAAAGAAATAGTGCTGGAAGGGATTTTGAGAGTCTCTCTGGTTTCTCATCATATCTCAACCTCAGATCAGCTGCCCCTGATGAAATGCAAGAAGCTGGTCAGAGACCTGCGTGGTAGAGATTTCCAGAGTGTCTCTGAGCGGCAAAAGTCCTTACTTAACTGGTCTGGTAAGGAGGAAATTTCCTAATACCTAACCTAACTGGTACACATGGAAAGTAGGTTCTCTCTTTTCTCTTGATGCAGGTGAACACCTCTAGCTGCTCTCTTTCTCTTCTCTTCTCTTCTCCTTCTCTTCTCCTTCTCTCTCCTCTCTTCTCTTCTCCTTCTCTTCTCCTTCTCTCTCCTCTCCTCTCCTCTCCTCTCCTCTCCTCTCCTCTCCTCTCCTCTCCTCTCCTCTCCTCTCCTCTCCTCTCTCAAGAGAACTCCCGACTTTCCTACCTTCCCTTGTAATTTGGATTTTGAGAATCTTTTGTCCTTTTTGTCTCCCTCCTCTTAAGATTCTTGAGTTGGTTCTCAACTATCCTGGACTGTAAACCTCAAAACTGAGCAGACTATTCCAGTTTAAATAAAAACAGCTGGATAGATTTAAATTATGTTTTGTCTTACTTGTGATACTCCTATTTATGCATTCCAGCATCAGCACAAGGCAA
Organism: Setophaga petechia; assembly: GCA_024362935.1. NCBI lineage: Eukaryota > Metazoa > Chordata > Aves > Passeriformes > Parulidae > Setophaga > Setophaga petechia. Next base: position 2,683,328 of record JANCRA010000019.1, on the reverse strand, counting down.
GGTAGCCTAGCACCACTTGGGATCCACAGAACTGCTTTTTTTATCTGCTACATACTTGTGCAGTTGATTATTCCTTTGGATGTGTAAAACCTTCCGTTTCTCCTTGTTCAGTGGCATTTCAGTTGCTCCAGTCTGCCAAGATCCCTCTGAATTGTAATTTTGTGCTCCAACATAGTTGGAGCCTCTTCCTAGAAATACTGTCTCCAAATATAAGTGCACTCTGTTCAGTCATCACTGATGTTGATGAAGGTCCTGAATAGTTCTGGATCCAAGATGGATCTAAGTGAAATTCTGTTCAATGTATCCTTTCAGCTCTGGAGTACTAATTATATTCCAAATAATTCCGTATTTATACTGCCTAGACTGTTCATTTGGAATTTTTTTGTAATAGGAGCACATTATAAGAAACTCTTAAGATCCTCAGTCTTTCTCCCCATCCACAAAGCCTGTTAAAACACCTTTATTTAGTAGAAATTCACTTGATCAGTTTGTATATTGTATCAGTTTGGTATTTCCTTCTCTCCTTTGAGAGAGATGTAATTCCCTTTGTGTTTTCTGGCACTCATTCAACTAATTCTTGGAAATAATCAGTAACAATTTTAACATAGTTTGAACCATAAGGGAATTTCACCAGGTTCAGTCTGTCCAAAAATCTTTAACTTGTCTATGTATTTTCCAGTTTATTTTTTCCTTTTTCTGGCCTTATACTTTTGTTGGTAGTGGTAGAGTGAAATCACATTTGCCTTCTAAAATTCAAGGCTGAAGTTGAAAGTATCAGCATCATTAGTGATGATTAAATAGAGTTTCACCTCTGTGGAATAAGAGACCATTTTTTCCTTAATATTCTTACTATGCATCTTATCAACAGGCTTGCTATCTTTAAAATCCAATTTTCCAACTTTCTGGGAGCATATCTTTCAGGTTTTGTCCATACATAATCTATATATTTATTAATAATTTAGTAATTTGACCTACTTTCTATTTTATTTCAGGTCATTGAAGATCTCATGATTCATCCAACCTGATCTTTATCTCACTTCCTTTCCCTCCTCTGTATAGATCAAATTCTGCAGTTTTGCCTTTCAACAGTAGTTCTGTGATAAACTTTCAGCTGTCCTGAACTCACAGTTCATCTACTGATTTTCTAGGTTTAAGCATCCATGTAATTCCTCCTTCTTTTTCTGACAATGAAAATAGATTTAAAAGGGTCAGATTAACTTGTAATTTTGATTTCTTCTCTTTTTAGCTAATGAGAATTTCAAGTAAGGAATTTCTTCAATGCATTTTCCCTTTGTGCAGAGTTTCCTACTACTTGTGCTTAAGTATGATCCTGTCCCACCTGAGGAACAGGATTATACCTTTTTCTTTTCTTCCCAGATACTCAGGTTCCCATGGCAGTTTTTGTAGGATGCTAACTCCTGCTAGCTGATTCTTCACCTAACCCTCCATGAGCACCATGAGTGCTCTCCTTTTCACATCTCCTGGAACAAAACAACTGCCTTTTTCCAGATATACTCGTTGTAGAATACAGGAGTGTGCCAGTGGGGAATTAACATCACTCTCACTAGAAAGGGCCAACAAAGGTTCAGGTTGGACATCAGGAAAATTTCTTCATGGAAAGAGTTGTTAAGCATTGGAACAGGCTGCCCAGGGAGGGGCTAGAGACACCGTCCCTGGAAGTGTTCCAAGAAATAACTTTAGGTACTTAGTGCTGTGGTTTAGTTGACAAAGTGGTGTTTGGTCAAAGGTTGTGCTCAATGATCTTGCTGGTCTGTTGCAACTGAAATAATTTTATACTTCTGAGATTCAGAGAAAGAAATTTAGGATCTCTGAAATGATCACTGCATCTTCTGTTATATCCCACTGGATTTGTAAATATTGGAAAAACTGGGCCTTTGGTATAAAAAAAATACAGGAACAAGGAATGCAAATGATTAGGGCTTTTCTTAAATACCAAATATTATGGTTTCCCATGAAACTTAACTATATAAAGCTCAGTTTTATTTGATGTATGCACACAACACTGTAAAGCATCTTACCAGACTCATCCTAAAATGAATTTGTTGTCAACAGTTCCTTTTCAGATGTTAACACATATATGATCTGAGAATGATCTGAAATGCTTTAAAAATAATGTTATTGGCAATGGAATACGTACATACTACAGATTTTACAGACTGTTGCATAAATGTGTTGTGAAATTAATGTGCAAGTCAATTCAAAATGCATTTAAGAATAATTTCAGGAATTATTCTGGGTCCTTTTGCCACTGCTTATGATTTTTTGACAAGAATTTTCTGTTGATTCATAAAGACTGTCCCTGAACAGCGCCTGAAAAGCACATAGACAAAAACTAAGACAACGTGAAACTGAGGCCCTGGCCCTAGGGTAGATTTGTTCTTCAGGTCTGGTGGCTTCATTAGCATTTTACACCAGTAGGAGACTGCTAAGAGATCACACTAAGGCATTGCTAGACATCAGGAAAATTATCTCTAAAGTGTTAATTATACATAAGGTGCAGTTAGAACAAGAAATTTCTGTTATGTACTGGTGATTTGAATACCATTTATGTACTATTAGAATATATTCCAAGGAGGTGGAGCTGGAGTACAGTTAGGACACATAACATATAAGTGACTCCAAGAGCAAGAGCAAGACATTTAAATACTAGTGAGCATTATGAACTCTGCCTGGAGACAACTGAATGAAATGTAGATAGTATCTAGAAGTTACATCTTTTTAAAATGCACATTGTTCCAGTAAAATGGTTACAAGTGGGCTGGTTTTTCACTGGTTGGAGAGAACACAAACACAGTTATAGGAAGGTAGATTTAGAGGCCGTAGGACATCTAGTACAGAAGATTTCTGCATGAAAGATGCTTTTCTTCCCAGACAGCAGAAGTGCCTGATGTCTGAGAGAGACACATGCTGTGAGATGGTATCTCTCCTGGAATTAATGGTACTCAAGATAGTGTTTAAGAACAATTCCTGACGGACTAGTGCTTCAAGTCCTGGTGAATCTCAGTCTGATCCGATCTGCTTCATTTTACATACTGCACCTGGAAACCTCATCAAACCTGAATGAGTTAAACCCATGCGTTCCATATTTCAGCAATAATGCTCTTACCAACAGTGCTCAAGTTCACTGATGACACAGAGCTGTGTGGAGTGGCTGATACGTGCTGACCTGCTGAGAAACAGCTCTGAGGAGAAGGACCTGAGGGTCCTGGTGGACAACGAGCTGTCCATGAGCCAGCAGGGTGCCCTGATGGCCAGGAAGGCCAGTGGTACCCTGGGGTGCATTAGGAACAGCATTGCCAGCTGATCCAGGGGTGATCTTGCCCACCTACTCAGCCCTGGTGAGGCCACATCTGGAGTGCTGTGTCCAGTTCTCAATACAAGAGAGACATGGAGCTTCTAGAGATGGTCCAGTAAAGGGCAACAAAGATGACTGAGGGGCTGGAGCATCTCTCTTATCAGGACAGGCTGAGGGAGCCAGGCCTGTTAGCCTTGAGAAGGGAGAAAAGATAACTGAGGGGACTTTAAAATGTTTATAAGTGCCTGAAGGGAGGCTGTCTAGAGGATGGAGCCAGGCTCTTCTTGGTGATGCCGAGCAAATAGGACAAGACGCAACGGGCAGAAACTGAGGCGCAGGAAGTTCCTCCTGAATGTCAGGAAGGCCTTCTTTACTGTGCAAGTGACTATGGACTGGAACAGATTTCCCAGAGGAGTTGTGGCACCTCCCTCAATGGAGCTATTCTAGAAATGTCTGGATGCAATTCTGTGCCATGTGCTCTGGGATGACCCTGTTTAAGCACAGAGGTTGGATCAGATGACCCAATGTGGTCCCTCCCAGCCTGAGCCAGTCTGTGATATTGCTTTGCACTTCAATAGCTTGATTCACTGATGTTGTTGAAAAGCATTTGGTGAACTTGGTAAAAGGAAAACTACTTTGAAAAGAAATATCTTCTCAAGGTAGATTTAAAAAATTTTAAAAGCTATCTGTTCTGGTAGGTAGGATCAAATAGCAGAAAAGCCATCTTTGTAACTAACAAAGGTTTTTCAGTGTTGGGAAAATCCAGTGCCACACTATAGCTAAACCATGGACCCACAGTAGGATGAGCTTCAAGCCACCCTTGATCCGCATAAAGCAAGATAACTTGGGTTTTCTGTAATCTTCTATGTCGACTAGTTTCCACGGGCTTTGTTTCATTTTGGAGGCCATGGATAAAGTCCCAATCTCTGTGGCAGAGCAGAACAAGAGCGTGTCTGTCTCAGCCCTCCTCGTACTGGCAGTGCTGTGCCACCAGCAGTGACAAAAGCACGCAGCAGTGTCTGGCCCTTTACCCAGGCCATGAGGAAGGGTGAGCTGCAGGAGGGCTCTGGAACCACAGCTCTTCCCGGAGCTCTGCCATCCCCAGTAGTCTCAAGGATAGATAGAGAAGCTGGAGCCTGGAGAGGGATGTTGGCTGTGGATGTTGTCAGTCGTTTTGCTAATCACTGCAAGGCACTTCTATGTCTGTAGTCAACAGTAAAGGCTTAAATGTAGCCAAGTTTGCTGCAATAAAATAAACAGTTTTGACACAGAAGGGAACAAAATAAACTTGAGCACAGTACAGTGCAACCACACAGGAGTTTTGCTGGTTTCATTTCCCAGAGTTTCTGCAGTCTGGCAGCCTGGAGATCAAAATGCATAAAATAAAGGATTACATTAAATAAAATATCTTACGAAGATCATATAAGATTTCATCACAGAAGCCACTTTGAAGAACGAATATCTACAAACGTTCCCATGGTGTGAAGACCTTTGAATACGCAATATGTGTAATACCTGCGTGTGCAGTAACAGTGCACAGCCTGTATACATGAACTCACACGTATATACATGACTCACAGGTGAAAACTAAAATAAGAGCTACATAGCCCAAGTGCGGGCTGCACGTTGGGCGAGCGGTCGGAGGGTGGAGTGAGAGGGACGGGCTGGGCGGCTCTGGCAGGCTCTGGCTCTGGCTCTGGCTCTCCGCGCCGGGCGGGCGGGCGGGCAGCCCGGCACTTTCCTTTTCGGCGCGGGGAGGAGCGGCAGCTGCGCAGGCGTTGCTCGCACCCTGTTGATTAGTCAGTGCTGGGATGGCGCTTCCTGGGCCAGGCGCGGCGGCGGGCGGCCCCAGCCGGTCCCGGGGGGCGGCGGGAGCAGCAGCAGCAGCCGCCGCGGCAGCAGTAGCAGCAGCGGGCGCCCGGCGGGCCTCCCTCTCTGCCTAGCCCCGCGCGTCCCGGGCGCCTGGCGCGGAGTGAGTCCCGCTCCCTCCCTCCCTCCCGGCGCCCCCTCCGCCGCCCGCCCCGTTGGCAGCCGCCCCGCCGGGTGGGAGCACCCCGCCGGAGCTGCTTGTCTGGCTGCTTCCCCCCCTCCCGGGCCGGGAAGATGGACCCCGGCCCGCCGCTGGGCTGCAACCTCAAGGACGTGAAGTGGAGCGCGGTGGCCGTGCCCCTGGACCTGCTCGTCAGCACCTACCGGCTGCCCCAGATCGCCCGGCTGGACAGCGGTGCGTGGGGCGGGGAGCGGGGCCGGGCGGGCGCCGGGCTGCGGGCGGGCTGCCGGACACGGTCCCGGGAGCGCTCTCCCGGCGCTCCTCGGGCTGGATCTGCCGCTGCCGGGGCTCGGTGCGAGGCTCCCGCTCGCTGCGGAATCCGCGTTGCTGTGTACCAACATATCTCGGTAATGTGCCCCCTGCGCGGGAGCAGCCGCTTTGCTGTCAGCAGCCTGCCCCACTGAGAGAGGTCCTCGCCCTCCCAAATTAAGCGGAGAAGGGCACTTTCAGCACTGGAGACCCGGTGTTTCGATGAAGTGATGCTACAACAAGGCCAAATAAGAAGGGATACAAAATAGCCAAGTGGGCTAAATCCCTTGTCTTACAATTCCCTAAGAAGGCCACGAACCCGTAAGAAAAAAAAAAAAAAAAGAATAACATATGAAGCCTTTGCAGTCTCCAGATAACTTTTTATTACAGTTCACTTGGGTGCTCACCTGCCGTTTCCAAGTGTGCAGCTTTTTGTTTACTCCAGGAAATATGAAGCAGGTCTGACAGAACAGCTATGACAGCGCCGTTTTACCGTTGCTAGATCCATGCCTTGAAAAGTAATGTGTTGGCACGGAGAACCAGGGAAATATGTGAATTTTTTTATAAAGGCTCAGACAGCTGCTTTGTAATAATGTGTATGTGCATGGTAGCTCCATGAAAACTGTCCAGCACTCTAAAGGAATGCAGAAGATTACTCACAAATTGGAAAAAAATTCTAGGCTTTTTAATTCATTAGCTTATGAAGTCACCATGCACTTTTACGATATAATAGAACAGTTATTGATTTATCAAGTTTTGTATTGATTTGAAAAGTTAAAAATGAGCACAGGCATTATCCTCTGTTACTTCCCAGTGTACAGGTCAAGACCAAGACTGTTTTATTACTTAACTGCAATTTCCATACTGCAGTGATGATTTTTGACTTTGCCCCTGGATTATGCAGTATTTTTCCTTTCACTCGTAGTACTTCCTCAGAGTTGGCACTCAGGAGGAGGTTAAAGGAAAGGGGTTTTTTGCTTTTTTAACTGCATCTGCCCGTTCATCATACTGTCAAATGTATGTTGTCCTGTGAGAATGGCAAAGCTGGTATATTAAGGAGTTCCTCGTGGTAATACCTCCTGTCACTAGGAACAGCTAAGATGGCCTCCAGTCACTGCACTTAAGGCTGTTAATTTCCTTGAGGCTCCTGGCACTGATTCAGGCTGTAACAGGATGTATATATATTGATGACTTATTAATTTCCCTCTCTGTGTGTTGCACCTCCAAATATCCCCGCTCCTCTTGTCTTTCTTCGTTGGAAGGTACCTGAAAAAGCTTTGTGGGTAGAGAAAGTTTATGGCTTTTGAAGCAGGCAGCTCTTGGGGTTTTGCTGGGGGGGAGTCCTTGTGTTGGAGCTGTTGATGGGAATATCCCATAATTGTTGGGTAGACAAAGATGTTGAGGCATTTGTGCAAAGGCTTCTTTGTCCTATGTGCCACATTTAAGAGCATATGCACAGGCAAGTGAATGTAAACAGACCTGAGCTCTTCTGCCCATGCCCTGAGATGGCCAGACAGGAGGCAGCTGTTGGTGTGGGTGTCCTGCTGTAGTGGTTCAGCCCTGCACTGAGCCCTGCCAGGAGGCAGGCTCAGGTGGGGCTCTGTGTGAAGGGCTTTTGGTTGGAGCTGATTTAGGACTGCCTGGTTCAGCAGCTCGTAGGTCTGGTTTTACCTACTCAAATGCATGTACTTTTAACTTGGGGCACTACAGACAGCAGACAAATCAATATTTTATAAAGAACGCAGACGCCATGGTCTTGGGGATAGGAAGAGAATGCTTTTCCTTTTTTCCAGAGAAGCTTGTCTTGCAGTAAGAGAAAGCAGCCATGAATCAGTGCATAGCCTTCTAAAGGAGGAAAGGAGGAAAGTTGGGAATGTGCAATGCTTGTGGAATTGACCAGAGCACGGGCTGTTGCGGGGTGCTTGCTCTGCATCCCAGTTCTTGTCTTGCAAGGTTAACAAGTGGAGCTCTGTTGGAAAATTTCTTTATGCAATGCTGAAGAAAATAAATGCAGAGGCCAATCCAAATGTGTGTCATCCAGTGCTTCGGAAGTTTAAGGCTACCTCTGTTAGCAAGGCAGTGTCGTGTGCCAGTTTTATCAGGGTGTGGCTCTTATCTTTGGGTCAGGGTTTGTTTGCACAGAAATGCCCTCACATCTTCTTCAGGTGCTGAGTTCCTCTTCAGGTCAGTGGAAGCTGCATGCGTTTCATGCTGTTGGAAATCAAACCACCTGTAGATGTCTGTCTTCAGTCACCTTTTTATTCTGTGGTTGGCCTCTGTAGCAGCAAGCTGTTTCTTGGCTGTTGTTTCATTTTTCAGGAGGCTTTGTGTAAGCCAGAATCTGTTTCTTCTGGCAAACCAGGATGTAGGAGAGGATTGTAAAGCTGGAGCTGTATTCTCTTCAGAAGATGTCAGTCTTACTGTGTTGTTTCTACATTTCTTCATGGAGTTTAGCACTTGGTGGATAATGTTCTTAGATGACACCACACAAGATGTCCAGTTTTGCACTGTTGCTTCACCTTCTGGCCTTTGAGTATGAAGCGGAAGAATGGGTATAATCAGTTCAGTTTTATTCTTCAAGCTTGGATGTGCAGCTCCTGGAAAATTGCCCTAAGTAATTCAGTTTGATTTCTTGACAGGATGAAGTTATGAAATATTTATGTGCACTAAATTTGGTCCTCTGCTGAGAAGGGAGGGTTTTTCTTGATGGTATGGGAGGAAGTAGTCTTTTGTTACATCAAGATATAGTTGGAAGTAGTTAGGCATTCATGCCTACCTTATCCATCTAAAAATGATAAATATGTCAACTTCTGGGGTTTTTTTTTCAGCGTTTGAAAACCTGAAATACTTTTCCGTTTTTTTTTTTCATTTTTAATTTTAAGACTAGTTGTGTTTCAGGTTATGATTTTGGATGCTGTTAAGTCATAAATCAATTTTTTTTTGTTTCAATGTGTTCATGTGTTTTATTGTTTTCCTGATGAACATTGTTATATTAATTGAACAAATAGACTGAAAGAAACCCAAACTTATCACTCTTGAAGGGAACAAATGGGTTTTGTATGCGTTTTTTCCCAACCTCCATAACAACTTAAATATTTCTAGATGATAATTCAAATACAAAACTGCTAAAAAGTGCTTGAACACCCTACCAGAGAAAATGCATGGACTTGATCTCATGCTGTGGAATTCACTGAGTGGGCTCTTTCAGATGAAAAGAAGCAAGACTTGAAGAGCAAGAGAGGAACGAGCTTTGTGCTGTGTTTTTCCTGTCCTCCCCCCTTTGTGCCCCCTAGTCCCGATTTGCATTGTCACAGCTGAATACCACCCCAGTGAGAGACCTGTGGGTGGGTGCAGTGGGGGAAAGATTTTGCTCTGGGAACCTGCAGCAGAAAGAGATCTTATCACAGTGTGGTTTTTGCAACGGGGCAAAAGGTGAGCGTGGCTGGCCTGTGAGAACCAGGGCTGCATGTGAGCCTGGGCTTGGCTCTCCTCAGACCATCAGGAGAAAAAGCTGATGGTGAAGCTGGGACTGTGTCTTGTTGTTAGTGCATAGATGATTTTGTGCCTGGTGATCTCAGGGCTTTAGATTTCTGGTAATTATTTTTCTAAGGATAATTTTGGAGGGGAAAAGAGAAATGCTGTCAAGGTTAAGATCAATAAAATATTGCTTTGCATAGAGCTGAGCTTTAGGCCAAGCTTTTTTTTTGTAAGCTTACTGCTCCCTTCAGACTCATAAGACCCTGTCATTCTTTTTCTTAGTGGAACTCCCTTTTTCCCAGACAGTCTTGATATGTTTTCACAAGTAAAGATCAGCCTTTGCTTGTAGGTATTTTTTACCCATATCCTGAATGTGAACTGGAAGAGTTCACAGAAATTCTCAGTTTGTGTACAAAGATTAAGGTTTATGGGATTAAGAGGCCATGTGGTCCTGTGATTATTTTTATTTTTTTCCTAAGTGATATCTTGGAAAAAAAAAATGTGGTGGTGCTGTTGGGATCAAATACAGTGGCACTTGACCTCAGCTGACAGAGAAGTGATTCCCTACTATGCATGGCAGTGAAAACATGCTGAACTTTCCTGTGGAGGAGATGATGGATCTCAGTGAGCCACCAAGGCAGTGAAGGAAATTCTTCCTTACACATTGTAAATGTACTGTAAGATGAAGTGGCAGAATTGGTGGCTATAAAGAAAGGAAAAATCTGAAAAATGGGTAACAGATTTAAAAGGTGATTTTCTTCTTTCTTACCCTTAAGTGAACTCCTGTGCATATCAGTAGTGGGTGAATAGTGAGTTTGTACTGCTGTTGCTCCTGGGGACAAAGGGATTTTATTTAGTTATATTGCAGGTTCTCTTTTTCTCTTCCATTTCAAAACTTTCTCATGGTGACAACTGTCTGCCCCAGTCCTGTTCAGGGGACTATTGTTCTGTTCAGCACATTACTGCAGAGCTGATTCCAGTTCTGGAAACTAAGCACCCTCACATCTTATCAAAGAAGATCATACTCAATAGAACAGCGTGGCCATGTACATAATGAAAATTTTGCATTGCGTCACTCCACAAATGTGGGTTATCTGTGCAGCTGAACAATACTTTGAAATTACAAAGAGACTTATTCTTTAAAGGTCTGAATGCTGCTATCCGTGCTTTAATTGTCTTGAATGACCTCCTTCTTTTGCTAAGCTGGTGCAGCATGTCTCAGTAGTCTGCTATTGAAGAAATCTTTAAAAGGCATCATGTGGGAGTAGGGCAAAGCTTTTGAATGGACCAGAAAGAGGTTTCAGATATGCTCAGACCCTGGGTAATGGCTGTGATCTGATTGCCAACTGTAGGTGTGGCTACCTTGTCCACTGAGGTGTAGCAGGTGATAGTTCTTAGGTATGGGGCAGACAAGACAAGTGTTTGATTTGGCAGCAAATATCCTCAAGATTCATTGTATCCACATGGCTTGATTTCTTCCTGAGGTGCTGAGCAGCTTTGAAACTGACTGTTTACACTGTGTGTTCTGCCGTTAAAGAATAATTCCAGTAGCATCTCCTGCTTGCTTCCTCTTCTTTCTACCTTCACAGTGCAGTCTGCTCTTTCCATCAAGACAGTTGAATGAAAAAAACAATTGACAGGTTGCCACTAACCACTGCTCCTGGGTTTTTGTTTTGGTTGGATTGGTTTTTTCCTTTTCCCCTGCTGGCAGAGATGTGTTCCAGAAACATTTTAGTGAAAAAGCTTTTAATTCATTTAAAACCTGCAGCTACTGAATGGTGTCTGTGAAGATTATCGTGCCTTTCTGGAGATGGAAGCCAGTAGCTTGGCAAAACCTGCTCCCAGGAGTACCCTGGGAGAGGGTGAGATGGATAAAGAGTTCAGCATCATACCCATTTTAGTAGTGTGTATTGTGTGTTCTTAACCAGACTTTTGAACCCTTGGTAGTGTGTTAGGGCTGCTAGGATGGAAATTAGTTACATTGCTCTTACTTCTTGTGTGCTTAATAAATGTTCATATTCTTCTCTGTTATTCAAGGTGTGAAAGTACTAGGTCTTTGTTTCAATTTCTAAAGTTTTGACTTTGTGAGGTGAAGCCTTTGTGTACATAACTGGATAAACTCTTCTGGATAATTATGTAGTCCAGGTATTGGAAGGTGAAATACCATTAGTCTTTTCTTAACTGGAATTCAAGTGCTATAACTAAATTCTCCTCCACATCCCCTGCCCCCCATTTAAATTACATCTAGCATTCAAATAAAGCACAAAGTACACATAAAATTTAAGGTATTAAGGTGCCTCAAACAGTTAGTCAAACCCCTAAGCTTAAAACAAATGTGGTGTGATGAATCATATGCTGCTCTTGCAAGGAATGGTATAAGTCTAGCATAGGAAAGAAGGGCTTCGTTGTTTTCTGCTTTGTCTGTAAGTGCTGTTCTGGAACTAGGTGTTCCTGGCTTTGGTGATTACGTGAACTGGCACTCCCTGTAATGCCCCAGCAAAGGCAGCTATGCCAAGATGAAATGCTGGAGGATATTGGACAGCATGGTCTGGTGCAACAGGATTTGATGGAAGTTGTGGGAAGAGTTGCAGTGTGTTCCAGTCATTCCAGTGGTGGTTTGTCAGAAGCAAAGGGCATGGGTGTTGCTGTATTTCCTTTTGGCATTAGGAGTAACAAGTTGGTTGGATTAGGGCAGCTTAAGTCTCTCCCCTATAGGAAAATATTCATCATCTTAATGTGAATTGCATATGACTCAAAATCAACCTTCATAAAACTCAGTGAGCCAATATTTCAAGTCTGAAATTTTTTGCTTTTAATGGTGCTTCTCTTTGAAAAGAGTTTTACGTAGCATTTGTGGTCTGCGATTTTCATATCGTTTGCAGTATGAAAAACTTGTGGAGCGAACTTCACTGTGCCTCCACCTGTAAACCACGTCTGCTCGTCTGAAGGCCTTAACACAGAAATGCAAAATTGAGGTGTATAAGCAGATTGGAGAGTGTCTTTGCTTAGGATTAGAGCCACATCTGCACTGCAGTCTCTGAGGTGGTGTGCAAGTCGGCATAAAACGAATAAATCACAGCTTTGTCAGGGCACCTGCGGGCTTGGCTGAGGCTTCGCACCAGCAAGAATAGCTGCTGTGTCTCAATATCCCCTGTACTGCTGCTGTGTGATGTATTGCCCTGCCAGGCTTGGTGCTGCATGCTGGTGGGGAGAGAAGGGTCTTCCTGAGGCTGGGGAGGCTGTGGAGTCCAGCCTCTTCATCCTTTAGGCTGCCTCCAGGCTCCGCAGTTATGCGGAGGGAGATGCTCCTGAGACTGCAAGGTGCACACTGAGTGGATCAAGCCATGATGAAGATGTGAAATGCCAACCAGTATCTGCCAGAGCTGTGTGTTTGGGGGTGTGGGGAGCCCTGTGCCAGGGTTTGCAGCATCTGCATCCTCAGCAGAGGAGTGAATGGTGGTTTTCCCAGGAAAAGCAGCAAATCTTGTTGCTGTGGGGAAGGTCACTTGGAGCTTCCTGGAAGTGCAAACGTTCAAGAAATGCAAAATTACTTGAAAAGTGTCCTTTTTGGTTTTGGGGTTTTTCTTTCAGGATGTTGTAATCTTGTAATCACAGAGAACTTGGATGCGTGTGGACTTCCTTGGTCTGTGAGAATGTCCCTGGGCTTCTAAGAGAACCAAGAATAAAGATTTAAACATGGTCTCAGAGGCTGGAAGATGCCCAAGAGCTCAACCTGATGAAGTTGATACTGGAGTTGCTTCATAGCAGGGCTGAACCCTAGTGACTCAAATGTTATATAAAACACAACATGCTGCAATTCTGTTTGTGAAATGAGCAGGGAAAATATTGTGGTGGCGGCAAGGAAGTTGGGGCATTTCTCCTTACAGTCAGAGCTGGGGGAGTGGGAAGAAAAGCTGAGTAAAGTAGAAACCCCTTTTGATGGACCATTTTGTGCCATGTGCTACTTTGCTCTCTGTCTTGGTGCCCTCATGGCAAAACATCTACCTGACATGGGTAAAGATGTAGCTCTAAGGGTGACAGGTTTCCAGGGACAGGCTGGGAGACTGCAGCCACTGTTTAGAGGAGCAGCAGCTGCTGGCTGGGATACAGTGTGGGGGTGTGCACCCTCCAAAGGTGATGTGCTGGACAAGAGGCTGTGTGGGGACACTGTTCTGCTCTGCAAGCAGCATGTGGGCTAGGTGCACAGAGTACAGAGATTACCCACCCTGAACAGAGTGCATAAGCCTTCACTCTGTCCTGAAGGGACAGGCTGTGTGCCCAAGGCTGAGCCGAGGGCACAAGTGGAGGAAGGTCCCTGTGTCCAACATCAGCCATCATTTCAGAACTGCCCCCACTCAGTGTTGCACTACCAGGGCTGCTGCTCAGCACTGCCTGAGCTGGGCAGCCAGAATGAAGCAGAGCATGTTTGCCTTGCAACTGGGTTTGTAAAAGCTATGCAGTCTAAATACTCAAGTTAGTAACTTCCAGGAGCTATTTCCAAGTAGTCCACAAATGCTTGGATACCCCCTCTCCTGTGTTTGTTTTTCAGTTTGCAGCTTTTCTGTTGTTGTGGTTCCAACTGGCAGTTTTGCTTATTTGCCCCACTGAAAGCTAGTCTTGTTACTTCCTGGCACCTCACCATTTTGGATATGAAGGAGGGAAGATTGGAGTGGGAAACTGGCATTTGTGCACAGATCTCTTTTTGTCCAGCTTTCCTGTTACATCTTTCAGTGTGTCCCTTCAGAACATGCTGGTTTCAAGGAGCCCTTGGTTCCAATCTGTGTAGTTTGTTCCATGCCCTGTCCTGCACTTGTGGGCTTCCAGGAGGTGTTGCAAGGTTATCTTCAAGGTCACTGTCAGGTAGAACTCGCAGCAGTGGCAGAATGGAGCAGCAAAAGGAGCTGCTTCTCTTATCCTTTCTTTTCTTCACATAGGATAGTCCTTCCTCTTACCCCTTTCATCTGTGGTGCTGTCTTCTTCCAGCACCTGTGCAAACTCTGCTTCTCCATCCCTCCATGCCCCTCTTTTTGCTCTGCCCTCTTCTTTTTCCCTCAGCGTGAAGGAAGTCAGGCTCTTTGTTGGCCCAGAGAGCAGTGTGGTGCTTTGCTCTGTGTGTTCCAGGAGGGATAGCTGCCTGTGTGTTACCTTGTGGGAAAGCAAGCAAGCAAAGTGATTTTAGGCATTTGTAGAGACTTCAGTGTTTCTGGTCACTGGGAGCAGAAGCTAGAATTGCAGCTCATTGCTTTTAAAAGGAGCTGCAATTCCTTCCCTGCTGCAGATGGGTGGCTGCTGTCAGTGCAGAATATGTGGGATCTCCCCCTGTGGAGTCCAGCACTGTGCTGCTGACATGATGTTTTCTTTCACTTTGGTGAAGGGAGTTTTGCTAGCAGGACTCAAATGTGAACTGATAGGCTTTGCATGTAATTCTTCCTTTTCTTAGCCCACGTTGATTGCTGGCTTGACCTAGAGAATGAGAGTGGGCATGCTGTGTATTTGTAAGAATAATAGTAATCCTTGTCAATTTGTGGTATGATGTGATGAGCCAAAAGGAGAATCTTAGGTGTGTATCCTCGCTGAAAAACTGGCTTCCAAAGCACTTTATTATATTCCTGCTTCTTTCTTAACAGTTTTTGTTTAGGCTTCTATGTATTCCAAGGGCAAACTGCTCTGTTTCCTCTTTGAAGGAGCCACACATAGAGTTAAACCTGAGATCTTACCCGAGGTGCACTCACATAATTTCATTATGGTCAGACATATTTTTTTTCCTATCCTTATCTCTGAATGTAAAGCAGAAAACTCGTAGCAGGAAAATATAAAAAACATCTGCACATGTGTGACTTGGAGAGATGAGAGGGCTTAAAATACAAAATGTAGTAACACACACGTGTTGCAGCAGTCCCTGGACCTCGGATGTGGCTGCAGAGCAGCAGCAAAGCTGTGACAGCACTGCAGCCAAATGTAGGGCAGGCTGGAGGAGAAGAGTTTTCTGTTGCATATCTTATGGGTTGCAATGTCAAATATCATTTGGATTCCTGTCAATATATAACAAAATATCTTTAGACCAAATTGCCTGTGGGCAAAGATAAATGTGCCCTCAAGGGGAGAGTGAGGCATGATGGGCTTTTTTTATTCACTCTGTGTTCTGCATGCTGCTTTCCAAAAGTAAAAGCTTTCCTTTCCACAGGAGGGTAGGTTGTTTTTTGGGGTTTTTTTGTTGGTTTTTTTTTTTTTTTGTGTGTGTGCCTTCTTAAGGTGATAGAAATATTATCAAAGAGCTGTTATGAGCTATGATTCACTTGTCCCTTATGTTTTATTAAAAGCAAAATCCATTCTTCTTATGGATTCTTACAGCTGAAGTATAGATTTCTCTGAAACAGTGGAAATAAACTGCATTCAGGAATAAGACTGTTCTTGATCTGAAAAGGTGTAGGGCTGCTTTAAATGTGTTCCTCCTGTTAGTATTCCTGTATTACCCAGATACTGTTCCAGGATGTAGGCAGACCAAAGAGATGCCTAATTAGAATTGAACATCCATACTTCTGTCCCTGTATGCAGTCAGCCCATGTTTGAAGAGGCATTACCTGCCTGTTAGTGACACTTGAATTTTTCCAGGTTGAGCAGAAGGGGTGGGGTGGATGTAGCTAAAAAGCAGAGGCAATGGCAGCTCCAACAATCAGGGGCCACGTGTGCACAAGCCATTAGTGCCTGCTCGGACTGAGAGGACACAGGGAGGTGGGCCAGGCCACTGGGCAAGCAGCCAGGTGGCAGCCCCACTTCAGAGCAGAGCTGAACTTTTGTTCACTTCCAGCTGTTTTTATTTCATCCTTAAAGCCAGGCTGCAAGAAAGATGAGAGACAAATTAAATTGTAATGATGAGTTCTCTGAAAGCCAAAGAAAACTATGCTTGAGCAGCTCCTGCATTTGGGGTACTTATTTTTAATTGGGAACTTGTCCAAGATGCCCTAAGTTCAGGCAGGGATCACTGCTGTGCAACACAAAGTGCCATAGTGTCCCTTTAGGACTTGGGATAGATAATGAGAGGATAGAACATGTTTACTTGGATGCTATTTTAAAATATCATCTAATTATAAATAACTGTCAATGAGAGCTCCCCAGCTCTCATGCTGTGCCCAGGAAAAGTCTGAATGAATAGACTGTTTCTCTGTCTGCCAGGGCAATCTGGAATCAAATTCTAGCTCTTAAATCCATGAGGTTGGTAGGGTTAACATTTTCTTCATTGGCATCCCAACTCTGGGGAGCTTTCCCCAGCCTTCCCTGACCTCACTGCCTCAGACCTGTGCAGCAGCCAAAGGTGTGCAGCTGCCTCTGGCTTGATCAGCTGAAGCAACCACTCTGTATCTGTGCTTGGACATAAATAGGAAGTCAGTGACAGTGTGTTAAGTGCAATGCTAAATGCTGACCTCCCACCTCTTAAGTATTAAGCTTCTCCAGCTGGGCACCTGATGCTAAACAGGCACTTGGAAGTGTGTCCTCCAGTGGACCTCACAGTATTTATAGACACATCTGAGCAGGAGCTCTCTAGCATGAGGAGTGCCTGCCTCTAGTGAAAGAGAACCTCAGTTCTCTGAATGAAGTATTTAAAGGAGCTTATGTGTATGGCAGCAAACTGCTCAGAGGTCTTGTTACTGCTGTGTTTTTCCTTTGGTCAGGTAGTGCTGTTGTTCTCTTTACCTATCAGATTGCTTTTGAAAGCTGGTCTTTACACTCTTCATTTCCAGGCCCAGTGCCTTCATTGCAAAGGGCAGATAAATATTTTAACTTTTTTACCCCTTTGACTTTGGCCATGAGAATTCAAAATGGAAAATTAACAACATATGGGATCAACATAATTCCTTTCTCTCACTCCCTGTGGTAACAATAAACTAGGCTGGAACCTCTCTTGCATGCAATTAAAAGGTTTTTAGCTTTCTCCTCAATATTTCTAACCTGTGACCATTTACATGCAGTTAAACTTGTCATTCCTTGCTGGTTTTTTTAGCACTTCGGATTTGTGGTCTTAGGTGACTTCAAAACCAGAGAGCTCTCTTCTGTAAGAATCTCATTTTTTTTAAAGGAATGGAGTGGTTGTATGATTTTTTCCTTCCTTTTTTTACCATGGCAAATAGTTGCCACTAATAGTTGGCAGACATTCTACGTGTTGCAGAGTATCAGAATACTTTAAAGAATTGCTGATATTTTCTAGGCTGTTGTAAGTAACCATGGTGTTTGACTGTTTTGTTTGATCAATCATAGAATTAAATCTGTCATGAGGATACAGCAAATCTGCAGTTACATCTGATGATGCTCAATATTAATAAGAAGAGTAATTATGGTAGCAATAGCAAGCTACTCTGTTTTGGAATGTGAATGTTAAGATGTTGTTGTACTGAGTGGTTTTTTCCCCCTGTGTGGGAGTGAAGAGCAGTCTGTGTTGAAAGATGTGTTTTGGCTTGTTTGGCTTGAATTCATAAAAAGTAAGGTTTCTCATTCTGGGATGTTACTTCTGAAGGCTTGAAATAAACACAAACAAAGCTCAATGAAATCTGTGTTGTTACTACTCTCTTTTTTTTTTCTCACTAGTTTTCTTATGAACACAAAGAAAGCAAGATGCCAAGGTTCAAACTGTGAGATTGCTGAAGTCAGCAGAGAGTTTACCATCAGTGGCAGTGGCACCAAAATTCCAGTTACTGCTTATTTAAAATATTTGTCCTTCTCTTCCCTGCAGTAGGTCAAAGAGGTTTTTTTTGAAGACTCACTGAGATGCTGTCTCTGTATATTTGCAGCTAGGGAAAAGCTTGCCTTGGAACAAACTGGATTTTTCAGTGGATTAATCTGTCCCATAGCTTTGTAATGAGATTAAGGTTTATGCTGATTTGTTGCAATAGTACTGGTATATCCAGTCATTCCAATAGCAAAATTCTAATCCTAGAGAAATAAATCCGTCTTCTTCCTGGCAGGCATAAAAAGAATAGGTGGCTGGGAGTCTCTGCTCTCTTGTTAGGTATTAGTGGGTGATAGCTTAAGTTCAGCATCAGTTGGATTGAAGCAATTTGATTTTATCAGGCTTTTGCAGAGGGATTGGAAATTGCAAAAATAAAGCCTTATCTGCTTTCTCTTGATTGTGAAATATTTAATGGTTGCCCAGAGCAAAGTCTGATCACAGTACTGTGAGGCTGAAGGATTACATCAATGCACAAAGTCCCCCAGGTAGTAATACAAGGCACTCTGGGGGTGATGCTGTCCTTGCTCCTTCCTTGCTGATCAGGTAGGGTCAGTGAAGCAAGCTGCATTCCCCGTTCAGACAACTGAAAACTGTTGCAGTGCAGCCAGCAGCAGTTGTGTTTCAGTCAAGGTGTACTGTAGCAAGAGGCTTCATCTGGGACAAACTGTTTCTTGGGTAGATACATCTTGCCCAGCTCTCCCTGAAGCTGCAGGAAGATTCAGTGTCCCTCCCTCCACCATCCAAGGTGGGGACAAGAGTAATTGCTGGTGGCAGACCTTGATGCAGATGAGCAGCTTTTGGGCAACACTGGATGAGGTTGGGCAAGTCTCATGGACATCTCCTACATTGTTTCAGCAGTGAATTAATGAAGAGATGATGTGAAATTGTTGTTGAGTTTGTGAGGCACAATCTGAGCTGGCTTTGATGCCTAGCTCTCAAATAAAAATAATTTTTAAAACCTCTTTTTTTAAACTCTTTTTGTGATTAAAAAGCAACACTGAACACCAGTAGATTGAGTCTTAATCTGACAGACAGCACAGAAGAATTTAGACTAATTTTAACTGGACTTCCATGCTTACAACTTTTCCCCACTTCTTGTTTTTTGCAAAAGAAGGAAGTATGTAAGTCATCTTAAAATCAAATTAAGTATGAATCTTTATGCTGTCAAAGGAAACTTTTCACCCACTGGAAGATATGAATTCTGTGCTGCTGATGGAAGGTCAAGTCAGTATTGTTTTGGGTTTCTTTTTTTTTGGAAAGAATAGTGTTAGGTTGCAGTTTGAATCGTAACAGAAATGCTCATTGATCCAGATAATGGGAAGCAGCACAAATGAATGTGCTGCAGGAATGGAAGTGTTACATGGAAGCACATATTGAAAACTACTTGGGAATTGGTTTGAGAAGGAAGAAGGGAAACTGAGAAGTGAGGCTGATTATCAATAGATATAACTGGAATATTTTTCTAGATCTTTGTGTTGAAAGCTCAAAAGATTGTGTAGCTGGGTACAGAGCCTTCTGTTTTCATCTTTTCCACTATGCTCAGACACAGAAAGTCAGTTGAGACCACTGTCAGGCTTGCCTAATGAATCTGCCCACTTTAAATTAAAAATTTAGTACACTACATTATATAGCCCTGAGATGTTTAAATTTTAATGTGGTTAGTTTTGGTTGGGTTGTTTTTTTTTTCATCTGACTCCTAGAAACTACAATATTTGCTCCTAGAAATTATAATATTTACCCTTTTAACTTACTGGCAGGCTGTATTTAGACTTTGCATGATATACTCCCACGCATGTTGCTGTGCTTTCTTTTAAACAAGGAAGTTTCTCTGATCAGCTTGATTTTAATTTTTTAATCAACCTTTTTTTTGAGTCTGTATGAAATCAGAAAAGTCAGACTGATAACATGAAGTGGCTTTCAGAGAAGGTTTTTCTTCAGTAGTAGTAGTGTTTTCTCCAATTGCATGCTCTTTCTACTTCTCTGCCATTAGGCATTTAATGCAAGAGTAACTCTTTAGAGCATCTCTTCAGTCACAGTAACAATTAAAAAAAATTCAATTTTTGTAGGTCTAATGTTGATACAAGTGGGCTTCATCATGTAGCAAACTATTTCTGGGATGTTCTTCCCCTTCCTTTAAGGAACATTATAATTATGTGAATTTTCCCCCTACAAATTTCCTTTGCTACTTCAGACTTGAAAAATTCAGATGCTCTTCTCTACCTAATGAACTTTTTCTGCTGACCTACATCACAGACCAGTGCTTTTGCCAAAGAAATAGCACTGACAGGCTGAACAGCTCAATGGAGATTTGACTCAGTAACAGAGGACAGTGCCAAAGCTTAAGCAAGCAAACCACCCTAATTTAATATTTATTAGTCTTTGACATTCATTGAGGTGCGTCTCCATAGATAAAACACCCAGCAGATAGTGTGCAGTATGATGCAGTGTACAGAAAACAAAAGGCCTGACTTTCTCCCTCCACCCTTTCTCAGAGTTCAGATGGAGTTCTCATAAGGAGAGGTGGCACAGCCTGCTAAATAATAATAAAATAACTTGTCCTAATTTAAATATTCAGACTTAGCAAAAACTTTTTGTTTCTTCACCCAAAATGTAAATCCCAGAGTCATCATTATAAAAGAAGAAAGCTCTAAGTATCAATGAAATGGTCGCTAGGAGAAGAGGCAGCTGTTGTGCCAGGGAAATGCTGTGGCAGTGACACAGCTGAGTGCTGGGGGTGGTGAAGGATCGTGTGTTGACAGCACTGTGCAAGTCGGATGGAAGTGCCCCGTGCACTGTTGCAAGGAACTTGGAGTTCTCTGTCAATAGCTTGTTGCCCATGCTAACACTCTGAGGCTTTTTTTGTGTATGTGTTTTCAGAGAACTTGTATTCTTAATACCATGAAAGCAACAAACTCAGTGCAGTGCTGTTTGAGTGCTGCTGGTGCTTCTGTGTGTCCCTGAATCAAATGAGTACAAATTCAAACAGTGAATGCTCTTTGTGATGCAGCCTGGTGTACATATTTTTGTTTTTGCTTACTTGGTTTGTGGGGGACAAGAAGTTGCCATCTGCTGTTTTTTTGTGGATGTTATGCCTTGGTTTTTGTTGTGTTGTATTTTAAGAGATCAGAAGCCCAAACAAACAACTGACTAAACAAGAACTAAAGTGCTGAGACCTCTTTGAAGATTATCTAAAGGATTAGCCCACCAGTGAGAGGAAACAAAGACTCTCAGATAGGAATGGCTCTTGACTTATGATTGATATTTTTTTCTTATTTAGGTTTTTAAAGACAAAAATATTGTGGTACCCAGCCTTGTTTTAACACCTGGTGGTACCTTGGAAAGGCTTGCAGGTACCTGTGCTGTTCCCAGACCCTCAATGCCAAGGAGACTGAAGTGTGTGTGATGCCTGCAGTTCACAGCTGCCCACAGGTGCTGGGTGTTTCTGACCTGTGTGTGGTCTCTTCAGATGTGCTGTCTCATCAGTGCTCAGCCCTGAGCTTCTGGTTTTAGATGGGGTCTCCCCAAAGCTTTTGTGCTGAGAGCAGGCCTTGGCTTCATCTTTTACCTTCTGTGGATCTCCCAATAAGATGAAAAGAAATTGAATTCATCTTAAGGTGTTACCTTGTGTGGGAGCTATGTGACTAGCTGTGTCTGTTGAAACACAAATTTGCCTTTCCAGAAACAAGGCAGCTTTTATTAGTTTGCTAGTGACAGATTTTGTAGGTTCCTTCTTCTGCCATGAAAAAGCAGCACTGGCATTTATATTTGTGCTAGCAGTGTGACCTCCCTCTGACCCAAAACATCTCTTTGCACAGAGCCATGCAAGTCTGTAATACTGTGGGTTTTTTGTTTTTTGGTTTTTTTTTTTAACAAGAGATAGATTATAACTTCATTTCATACTGTGTGGGGCTGTCCTTTTGTTTACATGATGGGGCAGGGTAATGTTGAGGTTTATCTTAATGCATGGCTTGTTTGGTCCTCAGCTAGGGAAAGTCCAGGCAAGCTGCATGCCCAGTGAAGCTGACAGTGTGTGAGTAGGGCTCTGCAGTGCAATGGGAGCATGATGAATAAGTAAGAACCTCACCTCTTTCTTTTTTCTGGCTTCTGATAGTTTTGCTTTCTCTTAGCTTTCAGTTGTTGCCAGATAGACCTCCTTCCCTTGTAACACTAGGCACATGCTGATAGTTCAGCCTAATTATTTCACAGCACAGGTGCTCACCTGACCAGCCAGCCACCTCTTTTTCCAGTTGACATGTCATTCCTAGCAAATGTTAGTGCAAACTCGAGGGGGAATAAGGTGGATGTTATTCTTTTGTGTGGTTTGGTAGGTACCTGGCTGAGCACCCAGTCATGATTTTTAATATTGCTGAGATTTTTCTATGTAATGATATGTAATGTGATTATGGAGCATTAGATGGAATAATTAAACTCACCACCTACTTAACTGACCAAGACAGTCTGGGTGATGCACTTAATTGTACGGCATCTGTTACCTTGCATGCAGATGGTGTTCAGGCTTAATGAAAACACATGGCCCTAAGTCTTGCTGAGTTTTCCCTGGGGTTTTCCCAGGCATCTTTTTCATCAGTTATTTCACAAAAGCCATCTTAAGTTTCTTGTGAGCTCCTGGTTCTTTTCTGTAAGCCTTTTCATCCCAGAAAAAGCAAGTTCAGCGTGCTTGAGCTGATGTGCAAGGGACAGCACTAAGCTCACTTTGCAGTCTTCTGTGATGAATGAGATGAGTGGAATGTGTCCATAACATCTTCCTGGCAGGAGGAAATAGTATCTAGCTCATCTGGTGTGTGTAAATGGAATCTCTTGCGTTACTGGAACCTTGCATGCGGCAACTTCTCTTTCTCTGAATTACCTTGTTACCTACTATTTTAATGTCTCCAGACGCAAAGCTTGTGCTTTAAAGCAGTGATGCAAACTCTTAGCCACAGTGACAAAGTATGTGGCATTATAAAGCATTTATATTCCTGTACATCACTGCCTATTTTTAGCTGTGTAGTTTCTGTGAGTGAGTGAGTGAGTGAGTGAGTCATATTGGCCTGAACATTTTGCAGTGACTTGAATGTTAGTTTTTCCAATATTAGGAGGAGAAACGTAAAAGTTTTCTTGTTGGATTGTTGATTGTTTCTTTTCATTTGTTTCATGAATTTTCTTTAGTGGTTGGTGTTGAAAAGTCATTGTTTTTGGCAAGCAGAGTACGTGGGACCTGTGAGTTTTCTGTTCTGGACTGTAACAGGACAATAGGAAAAGGCTCTTTCTCTGAGAGAGTGGTCAGTCACTGGAACAGGCTTTCCATGGAAGTGGTCAGGGCACCAAACCTGTCAGAGTTCAAGGAGTATCTTGATGATACTTACCCATATGGTTTAGTTTTAGGCAGTCCTGTGAGGAATGAGCAGTTGGGCTTGATGATCCTTACAGGTCCCTTCCAACTTGAGATATTCTGTGATCCAGGAGGAAGCAAAGAGGAGACAGGAGTGCTCAGACCTTTCAAAATTGAAATGGTCTTCAGTTCTTCTCCTGAGACTTTGGGGGAATTCATAGACATTTTGGAATTGTGAAATGCTAAACTAAATAAATATGTGTGTGTCTTTAGAAAGCAAGCAGTGGCAACAACTTGCAGAAATGTCTCTTTTCAAGAGAAATTACTTTCTTTCTGTGTTGCAGCATAGGCATATATAAACTCAGTCCCTGCATGTAATTGACTTCTGTTTTCTCACCTGGTTCTCAAAAAGTGGAGGTGAAGACATAATTTCATCTCTGAATTTGTGGATGAAGGTATCCTGTTCCTCCTTCATCAGTCTTGCTACAGTTGTTAGCTGTTAAATTGAAATTGGAATATTTACACTGACAGAGTCAAGATTTGCCAAATGTGGATGATCCAGTTTTGGAACTAGAAAGAATTATTCAAGTAGTATTGGTATTTAATGTAGATAGTATTTAATAAGAATGGGACTCTTGATTAAGCAATTACCTTTTTTTGTAATGACTGTATCAACATGTGAATGATTTTCCTTTCCTGATCAGTGTTTCCCCTGCAACTACCCTTCAACAAGCATGGTGTTGGCAATATTAGAGGGTTTTAGGAATTGTACAGAAATGGGTCATGCAATTAAAAAATGATAGTGAATCTTATTTGCAATGAACACCTGAAGACCTATTACAGTGCTGCTTTGGTGGTGCTAAGTGAAGTACCCAGATATTGTTTGTGGTCAGAGTGCTTGTGGGAGATCAGCTTGTGTTAGAACATACTGGCTAAGTTTTCAGTTTAGAGGTGTGAGGCTTTTAATCTCAGGTAAGGATGGGTGTTGACACTTGACTTAGGGCTTAGGAGCTGCTAGCAAATCATGAGTGTCTTTGTCTCAGGCATTATTATGAATAAACTTGACTCATATTTTGGAAGGAGGGAGGCAACTTGGGGAAAGGTGGGGAATTGCATGTGGTAGTTCATTGCTTCTCTTGACTTTTATTTGGGGGAGTAAAAGACCAGCACAAGTATTTGCCTGTCGATTCTTTGTAGTGGTTTAATTATATTGCAGGCATGTGGGGCAGGGAGGAGAGGGTGAAAAGATAGAGCAGCTAATCCACACTGGATCATAAGAGACAAAACTGTTGCTAAAGATGAGTGGCCTGTGTTCTCTGTTTCCTCATGTTGTCTTATTTTTATGTAAGCAGCAGCCTAGGAGTGTGTTGAATAGGTGAGAAGCAAGTTGCATAGCTGGTGAATGTGAGGGCTGCTGAGTTCTCTCCCACACAGCCAAAATGTGATTAATGAAAGGCTTGCACAACTTGTGCCACTGGGGTGGGGGGAAATCAGATGGAGTGTGTGTGTGGCTGTTTTGCAAGGTATGGCTGGCTGAGAGAAGTGTAAAGGGATAACTGAGCCTGGGCTGGGTTGGGCTGGGAAAGGAGTCTTGTAGCAAGGGTCAGAGGGGTCTTCAGTTTGGAAAGTCCTCCCCTCCACAAACAAAGCACTTTAAAATCAGTGAACAAGTTTTATGGGGGAGACAGAGTAGAAGAAAAGAAAGAAGTGAGTTTCTTTGTTGTCCTCAGTCACATTTTCCTTGCATAGATTGGATACCATGATCAGCCAGGTGTTTTTGAGAGTCCTTTAATCCCTTGGTGACAAGGAGCCTCTTGCTATAAAGCAAACCCCAGAAATCTGTCTAACCTATGGTTAGGAAAGATAAGGGCTTGGTAAGAGCAGACCTGCCCTTTGTTAAGGAGCCAAGGGGAGTGTCAACTCCTTGTCACATCTGCTTCACCTTGTCTCCTCCAGTCTCCTGTGGCATAGCATGTAATTCATTTCCGATGTAATCAGTTGCAGCAAATAATTGGTGTAATGAGAATTGTGGTTTCCAAGGTTCTGTTTAAGAAAATACAGCTACTTCCAGCTGCAGACTCAATGATGTAGTCACTCTTGGACCTGCCTTACTAATCTCTTTTTACACTCACCTGTCCCACCCAGTTTTAGTGGAGCAACCACTTAAACAGATCGCAGCATGTGAGCCGTGGCTGGAAGCACCTTTTCATAATGGGTGTCTTTATTTTCCTGAGAATATCTTCCTCAGATTCTTCGAGGGTGACCCATACTGTAATTATTTCCCTGCAATTCTGGATATGGAGTCCAGCCTCTCTTTAGGTAATATTCTGAAATTATACCTACAGATTATGAGGCAGAGAAAATGTATACCAGAGATGCTTTGTGTTTCATTCCAAATTTGTTCACCACTGTCAATGAAACTGGTAAAATACTAGGTCTTCCCTTAGGTGTCATTGGTTGGATTTTGTTGTGGGACAGAATAATTACTTGTTGCTACGGATTATAGGAAGTATGAGTGTAACTCTCAAAACTGAAACATGAGTTTCAAATAACACCATATATTATTATTATTATTATTATTATTATTATTGTTATTGTTGTTATTATTGTTATTGTTGTTATTATTATTGTGCTTTCCCTCAAAATCATAAAGCTTTGCAGCAAGCCGAAGGTAATTTTTATACATATTAGAGGTTGCCCTGTGAACAGAAAACAGGAGGTGCTCGAAGTCTGTTAATTTGCTGAAACGTAGCAGATGCGTAATTCCTTCAGCAAATATATCTGAATTTCTTTCAAGATATGGATGGGAGAAGAGTTCCCTGGTCCTGCATGGTAGTTTTGCCACTCTTCCCTGGGCTTTACGAGATCCTTTATCCCTTTATCCCACTGTGCTGTGGGTGGAGGGGGTGGTGCTTCCCAGGGATCAGGAGCTGGTGTTAAGCAGTCTGCCTGTCTGGGCTGCCAAGGGATGTGGTCCAAGGAACACCTGGAAGCCAGTTCATGAAATGGCCTGTTTACCTGGAAGCTGCTTTCTGTGCCGTGGAAAAGAAGGAAACCTAGAAATGTGCTTTCATATGAGCAAGCATAACGTGCTTAGGAGCTTTGTATTCCTTCTGACTTCCTTTTGTTTCTCCTTTACACCCCCATCATAGCAGTTTACCCATGGTTATAAGTTAAAGACACAAATGGGCGAAGCAGGAATGCTTTTAAGGTTTAACAGGCCATGGAACAGCAGACCCATGGAAGTCCATCTATTGGACTCTGCAGGTTTGGCCATGTCTCTCCCTTGTTTAGCCAGATCTGAGGTTCTGGAGGAGACAAGCAGAATCCTGTGGCCAAAGGCTGTCGGAGCAGATGGCCCTAATGCTCTCTTCTGATTTAAAATTTTAACAATTCTCACACACACCAGTTGCTCTGTTTAAAATCGTGTGGGAGGGTGCTTTCTGATAGAATGGGAGCATGAAATCAGGCAGGAATGGGCTATGTAGAAGCTGTTGCCTACGGTGGAAGAGTGCTGCCTGTTGCCAGCAGAAAAAAAGCTCGGTGGGAAGTAGCTCTCCTCTGCAGAGATTGAACAGAGGAAATGTCTGCTGCCCCTGAGGCTGAGGAAATTCTCATTCTTCCAATGAATTTTAGGGATATCAGGACAATGTGGAGAAAGTTCAGTTTGTTGTAGTAACCAAAGGGGATGGGTTTTGTCCAAACTTGATTCCAGGGCTAAACTATTTGTGTTATTTTTGGCTGTAACTGCAGAGAGCTGGTGGGAGAGAAGGAAAATGAAATTTAAAGTTTCATTATTCTTGGACCATGTTTAGTGTCTACTGAGTGTTCCTGGAAGTCCAAGTGACTGCTTCAAAGACACCTGGAGAAAGGCTGGTTTTTTGTGTCCTTAGTTCAGAAGTGTACTGAGCAGGACTGCAGGTGTGTAAGAGCAGTTCTGTGATGATACACAGAACAGTTTCCTGCTCTGTGAAATTTTGTTCACATATCATATCACGCTTGAGATGTGCAGCTGGCACTTAGGGTGGTCTGTCTATTATGGCTCTTGCAGTTGTTGGAAAACATAGCAAAGCACTCTAGACCTGATCATACACTGCAAACTGTAGAACAGGGGAGGATACTCTGCAGAAATGCAAAGTTGTGAGGGGCAAGGGAAGAAAGGAGAGCTTGACTGTGTTTGGGATGGGTTTGACTGACACTAGAGTAGAAAAGTATAAGAGAGAGCCTTAAAAAGGTGAGCAACACGTTGTCTGGGTAGGCTTCTCATTCAGTTTCAGTCTGAGAGGGGACTTAGATGTTTGTGAAAAATTTTTAAATATTTGTTTATTAATTTCTCTTCCTTAAGTGATAGGATTAAGTTTATAGACATCTGAATGGCTAATTAAGCAGTGGCTTGCAAAGGGATAGAATGAGAAAGATGAAATCTCTGTGTCTGAAAGTGTTACTACTGCATGGTAGTGTGATGCTTCTCTTTTAAGATATGGAAATGTGTTGGATTTTTTTTCTTTATTTAAGAACTAAAGGACCTCTTGAGTATTTGTATCAGGGGAGATAGGCAGACTGAAATAGAAATATGAAAAGTATGTTTATGTAGAAAGTTGAAAAAGGAGCCTCAGAACCACTGCTCAGTAATCAAGATTGCATCTGTGTGATATCGTATGCATGCATTGAGGTGTTTTGCTTCTTTTTTGTTTTCTGGAAGGTAAGGTGCTTAAGTGACAAAAGTGAATACTGGATAGAGTCAAAATTTACTTAAATTGCATTTTTAATTATCAAAAAGTCTGGAAAAAAATAAACACCAATAAGAATAAAATGCTTGTTGTGATGTTTTCCTAATTCATCATGCAGTAAGTGTGGTTTGTTTTATTTTTTTAAAAAACCCTACATCTGTTTTACAGGAGAAACTATAGAAGGTCTTCGGGAGAGCGATTATCTTCTGATTCATTCGTGCCGGCAGTGGACAACAATTACAGCTCACAGTCTGGAGGAGGGTCACTACGTCATAGGGCCAAAGATAGAAATCCCTGTACATTATGCAGGTAAAGCTAATGTTCACCGAAGTACAAATTCAAAAATAATGAATTGCCTACCACTCATGCTGATGGTTATATTTGAGAGGGTGAAGCTAAGCCTCTCATGCCATCATCTGTGAGTTAACTTTTTAGTAATGTTACAGAGCAAGAGATACTGACTTGCTTGCAGGGCTGCTAAATAGATGTATTTCATTGAGCAACACATTGACAGAACACATAGCTATCTAGAGGAATTGATTTCAATTTGAGCATAATGACTTTCCAGCACTTCTCATGTGTGAATGTGGAGACACAAGTGTGAAAGTTTGAAATTGCCTTGAAATGTTTGGTCAAAGATGGAATAGATTTTACATTCAAGCTGGGGAGGATTTTCTGTTGTTTTCATGTTAAACACCAGGGACTCTTCATAATAATACTGCAGTTTTAAACTAATGCTCTTCAGTAGTGCTTTATCTTTGTCTGCCTTCTTGAGTGATAGAGTAATACTGTTGTTCCAAGTAGCTATGATCCAACTAATCCTTATTTGTTTTATGATTTCAAATTATTTTTACTTTGCTAGGAAATTATTTTTAATACTTTTTTCTGCTGTCTAGTGTTCTTAATCACAAGCTGAACAGAGCAATACAATGAGTGGGAGCTGCTTATGTTACAGCAGTACATAGAAAAGTTTTCAAAGCTGGAAAGTGTGAACTGAAAGAGCCATGGCTACAAAGTAAAGATGTGGGCTTAGAGTTTTCATTAGTCTTCTGTATAAACAGTTATCAATTGAATAATGTGTTTGGGTCTGCTACAGTCTCCTTTAAAACACTGTGCACTGAGGGTGTGCTGAGTTGGACAAGACCTGACTGAGTTGCTTTGTGTCAGTCACACAGTGCTGCAGCTGCAGCAATGCACCCTATTCCAGTGATGGAAATTACACCACTTGCCTTCTTAGGTATTCTTTCTCCTTGGAGTTCACTGCTGGAATGTTAATTTTTCTAAGATGTATTAAAAAGCTTTGGTCTGATGGCATATAGTGTCATAATGCACGTGGCTTTAAAACTCTCTAAAGTTAACTTTCTTAGGATAAACATTTTCTAGTGCTTATGCTTAGTAATGTTTCTTTTTTTTTACACCTCCTTCCAGTGGTGTGGACAGATAAACACTTCACTTTCTTTGAACTGAATGCCATGTTTTAAAACCTTACACTGATTCCTGGAAGGAGAATGGAAAATAAAATGGTTAATGGCATAAGAGATCTTAAGGGGTTCACTGAAGGCTTGGTTTGGTTCTTCATTTTTAAAGTTAACAAGGATATGCCAAGCAGGGTTTCCTGACTCTTCATGTTTCCGTTCATTCATATCTTAAATTTACACAGACACCAGAAAAATAAAAATCCATCCCCTGAGATACAGCAAAAGTCTCAAAGTGCTTTTCTTCCTGGCTTGTGTTAATGCAGGAAAAGAGGGTGTGTTTAGTTAGCAAAATAGGTTTTGCTGTTAAAGAAAGTTCCCTGCTACAAAACCCTCATTAATGACATGAAAATACCTGAAAGTTCAGAAGCTTCCACTAGTGAGGACACTTACTGACCACGAGATGAGCTCCAGTGTTGCCAAAGGAACTTCACAAAAATGATTTGGTCTAATTTGCAGAACCAGAGCATGTCTGATGGGCTTGCCTCCATGAAAGGAGAGATGAATCTACACATGTGAAGGGTTAGTTAGTGAAGCCCTGCAGTTTGGCACTTGGTTGCTGACATCTAAATGCAGTTAGAGGTGCCTTCCATACCCTAAAGATGAGCTTGTGCTGCTGTGGAGTGCCATCCAGAGGTGTGTGAGCCAGCACTGAGTGTGCTGTCAGTGCTGCCCTGTGCAGTGCCTCGTGTTCACTGCGCTTGGGATCCAGAACCCCCCACTGGAGAGGCCAGGTTTGATGGAGCTGCCTGAGCCAGCCTGCTGGGCTGGGTGCTGGCCTGGATTATGGGACTGATTCTTGCATGGTTAAACTTTAAACTTCTGTCAGCTAAAATGTACTGCCTACCAGAATGACCCCTAGAGATGGAATATAAGAGTTCATTGAAATGACTTTCAGGGTTTGTTTTGGCTTTAATAGAGTACCTTTTTTTGTTCTTTAGCCCTAGAAGAATTTCAATGTCACAAATTACAACATGATTTTCATTGTAACAGTTGAGCAGGAAGAGACATTGAAACTGATTTTACTTTCCTGAGATTACAGTTTAAGTACCACAAAGTCATCACTCATGTATATATAACTGTGAGCATAAAGTAAATCTTATTTTGCTACTTGCTAAATCAAGTTTTGATACACTTATTAAACAATAAAATAAAACATATACAAAACAAATACAATAATGCCTTACTAAAGAAGGGGAATGCTGTATTTTACATTTAAGTGAAATTTTATTACCAGAACCTGAGTTGTGCAGTCTTGCTGGTGGTGCTTTCCCAACTATTAAAGTGCTATCCTGGTTGTTTCTTTTGGTGGTGGCAGACATGGTTAACTTTTGCTGTTAAAGATCATATATGACAGCTGTTAGTGTAACCATTCTCCCTTGAATATTCTCTCCAGTCTGCTTCTCTTTAGAGTAAAACTTAAAGTTAATGTAGCATCAAGTTAATTTTTTATGTAATTAAAACCAATAACTAATGTGTTTCTGGCACTTAAAACAACAAAAGTCTTCACATGCATACGGAATGGAGAACATATTGAAATTAATGTCCTGATAGTGCCCTGTCTTGGCCTGAAAGACTGAGTTTCACAAGAATCCAAGGTAAACCATCACAGCAGATGGACATTCCATTGGTGTTGTTTCCTTTCTTCAGGTTCACAATTCACACTTGATACTTATAGGAAGGTCTTATCAGCTCTCTGTCTGAACTAGTTCTGTTTTGTTCCTGGTACGCTGATATCCTTAATTTCTACTCTAAAAGCAAGTGTGTGTTGCCAATATCCTCTAGATGACATTAAATATTACTATTAGGTTTTGCTTAGGCAGCACAGTAACCTTTACCTTGATAGATGTCTCCCCTGGTAGCCCCTGGAAAATACTGGTTTGTGATCTCAGTTTGGAAGATACAGGGCCTGTTGGTATTACACTTTGCTGTGCTGAATTATACTTTGCTGTGCTGCTGCTTGCCAAGAAAGATACTTTTCAGTCTTCTGCAAAAGTTCTGTGTAGGAAAATGTGTCCCAGGACATGCTGGTGACCACAACTTAGATGTATTCTGTGATAACTGAAAGGCACTGAAGACACTCTCATGGTTTTAATACTGTGGCCCTCAGGTGTTATCTGATTCTTCTTGCATTACTTTCCAGGACTCTACAGCCCAAAACTATCTTTCTGAGGATTCTGAGGTTTGTGTGTTTGTGTTTCTGAGGATTCATCAGCTCAAGCCACAGAAGTGTTCTGCTCTGACTGTAAATGGCTTGGGTTCAGTGGCCATAGTTGTTTATGTGTGCAGATTATTGATGTGAAAGTGGATGATCAAGTTGGATGATCAAGTTGGTTGCTTAAAACCTGCTGCACAGGAAAAGTGGCACAGAAGGCTCTGGAGTGTGTGCATACCCCCACCTACACAGTGCAGTCTTCTCTTTCAAAGGCTGTGCTAGTGTTGGTGAGTGCATGCAATGAAAGAGAAAAGTATTTTGGGCTGAATTGGCAGCATCCAGGTCATTTTGCCCCAAATACTCACTCCCATGTTTAATCAAATCATAACAGGACTTTTAATGTTGGGTATTTTTAGGGCCTTATCTCTCTTGTTGCAACTTGATGTTTCATTTTTTCAACTATTTGTTTTTTTCCATTCTGAGAGGAAAGCTGTTCCTTTGAGATGATGTTTAAAAAAAAAGACAGACACACAAATGTAAAAATCCTTTTCTTTTTCTGTAGTCTTCTATTCAGTTTTGCCCAGAGTTTGGAGGGAATGCCTCTTACATCTTTGCTGCCATCTGTGTGCACACAGGAGACAACTAATAACAAAAATATTTCTATAAAGATATTAGAAAGTAACACCCTACTCCAGGGTGTGCCACATTCTAACACATCCAGGATGTTGAAAATACTCCTGTGAACTCACACGTCCCTACTACAGACTGAAGGTGTGCAATTGCTAATACAGAGTAATCACTGGTGCCCTGCTCTGGTTGCTTACCTAAGTGTGCTGATAGCTTTCTTAATGTCTTTTAAATGAGGAAATATAAAACCTTGTCATGTGAACCTTCCACAGGTGGGGTGTTGGGTGGGAATGAGTCAGAAGGCCCTTCTCTGGTGTTGGAAGTGGTGTACAACAAACACCCCACTGAAACCTGTTTCTACTGGTTTGATTAGTTAATCACGGAGCTGTGCCTGCTCCTCCCCGTGTCCTGCTAACACGGAGGAGGACGCTCTCTGCAGATCTCCTCAGGAGTGAACTTGCCTTGGCAGCAGGAGAGCAGGACAGCTCCCTGAGATTTGGCAACCTGCCTCTGTAGAGGTCCTCTCTCAGGTCCAAAGGCATGGCTGCCTCCAAGGCACAGTTTGGCCATTCCTGGAGGCTTATTGCTATCTGCTCTCCCTTGGACACTGAGGGAGGAGGGCATGGTGTGAGTTTGGTATCTCCCAGTTGTCTTGAGATGATGACAGGGACCGCAGCTGCTCTTCCTCATTAGCCACCCTGAACCTGCTGCATGGTGGTTTGGGAGGTCTGGAAGAGCTCAGGTATTTCCTTCAGTGATGCTGTGCACTTTGAGATGTTTATAAATATGTTGGGTCTTCTGTAGGTTTGCTGTAGAGCTCTCTGCCTGGCCCTGGGGAGGAGAGCGAGCACTAGACTGGCACGCATCCTTTGCCTGTCAGCATTATGGTATCTGCTGCCAGATTGTGCTACTATGGGGACAGAGCCTGCTTAATTTCAGTTCAGCCTCTCCACTCCCTCAGATGCAATTTCATGCTGTCTGCTGCTCAGGGAAGGTGGTGCTGGACAAAGAGCACTTTGTCCTGTGCTGTGCCTCCCTTAGAAGAGCGGGTGGTGCCAGGGAAAGCGATGCCTGTTCTTCTCAGTGAGCTGAGCAGCACAGCTCTGTAGGGGTAATTTTAAGTTCAAAGAGGTGGGTGAGATCTAAGGCAGGGAGGGACACTGCCTTAGAGAGAGAACTTAGTAAAGAACTTAGGTGAGTCCTTTCCAGCCAACAGGCACACCACTCCCTGATATGAAATGTTTTGCACTTTAATTTGTGTTTTGCTTTGAACTTGACCTGGCATCGAGCTATCACATAGTTCTCCTGAGGCTTTTGTGCTCTGCAGCTGAATATCACTTTCTAGAGAGCAGGGCCCAAATGCAATGCTCCTGAGGGGCAGGCTGCCATGTGTACGTGGGCTGGTAAATGATTAATGAATGGATATCTTCCTCCTCAGAAGAAAACCAAGAAAACAACCTTCCCACACATTTAATCCCCCCAGTACTCAAGTTTTGTTTAGTTTTTTCTCTTTTTTTCTGAAGAGTTGCGCATCTGCAAAGCGATCTGTTTGAAAAGAGGTTTGAAAACTTTTCACAAATACTTCTAATAAAAGAAAGCATTGCCACCAGCATATAGCCTTCATGCTTTTAAAAGAGAATTATGACTTCTGTAGTTCAGAATATTTTACTGTGTGAAGGTTCTTGAGAACAGCAACCTTTCTTTCCCCATAAACATGTAGAAGAAAGTGTATTTGGTATTCATTTAAAAGTCTGATTGTAAAGTAGTGCCTGAATATTGCAGAGAGAGAGGCCATGCATTTTATTGAACAGTTTGTGCCTCCTCAACTCTGAGATCAGTAATGTCCATAACACTTGTAATTGCCCATACAGCATCATTACATGCTTTTCTGGAAATGTTTATACTTTAAAATATATTTATTGACTTGATTTTAGTTTGTTGCCACCTCATTTTCTCCACAGAGACTTAGTTTTTTTTAACTCTAGGAAATCACAACTTTGTAGTCTGGAAAGTCTTCATATTCCTGACTTCTCAAGCCTGTCACCTTGAAAAACTGGATAAGCTCTTCTAATATACAAGCAAATATCCATATTTGTCTTTTTTTTTTTCCTCAGGGAGTTACCATCAAGTTGTCAGACTTTCCCACGTGTCCTGTCTGTTACTTCACTTTCTGTGCCCATTTAAATTTTGGCAAACACTTCTCCATTGATCTACAGTGCAATATCAAATTGCTGAATCAAAATGCAGTCGATGAGATTGCTGGCAAAAATTGCTTATTTCTTTTGCATCTCTGGGTGCACTTGTTCTTCCTGTTCTTTCATCTCCCCCTGTTAGCCAGTCTGGTGAAGCAGCAGCTTTTTACCTAATTTTAATGAAATATTCCCCTTTTGTCAGACCACCTGTGTTGGAGAATCTTGTCTGCTTTGTGTTTTGTTTTATAACAGCTAAGGAAAGTATACATATGACTTCTCTTTTTTTTTTTTTTTTTTTCCTGGGTTTTTTTTTTTTTTGTGTCATAGACAACCTTATGTCTATGAGAGATTCCTGGTATCCCCTACAGAACTTGTAGAATTTGCTTGATGTTCTGATGTTCAGTTTGGTGGGTGGATATATCAAAGTTTGCATCCAGCTTTTTAATGATACCACATTCAACATTCTTCTTCCGATTTACCTTTCAGATATGTCAGATGGGCCAGACAGCAAAACTGGAACTGCTGTAAGAGTCTCCAGCCCTCAAAGACTGTTGCTCTTTGATGTAGTGAAAAAAGTAGCATTACTTCACAGGGTAGTAATATTCCAAGCAATGGAGGAAAAGTCTGTGTCCCAGAAGTTCATGGAAAAAAAAATACTTATATTTTCTCTCTTTCTTTCTGACCTGGAGTAAGAATCTGTGGTTTGTAGGCACCAATTCTACTCTAAAACATGCTTGGTGCCTTAAAGGGACCAAAAGCTTGAGATGACAGGGATATTTTTCAACCCTGTTACAGTGAAGTACTAGGTGGGAAGAGGTGTATGCTTTTAAATACAGCTGTCTTGCCCTCTTTCTCCCATCTACCTTGACTTCAGCACAAGTATAATCTTATCCTTGTTCTAAAAACAAAAACCCTGAGTTTTGTCTCAGCATTGAACTTTGTGTTTGATTTGTGAGAAGGGAGGTAGGAAGAGAGAGGGAAAACTTGCAACTTTTACAACTGATGTCTCCTAATATCACATGCTCCTCTCAAACTTCCACAGTCCTTGGCTGTTACTCAAAGTCTGCAAACTTGAAACTTGCTGAAATTCAGCTGTGACCTTACAAGCATTCACTGTAAGGTAGTTGGTGGGGTTTTTTGTTTCATTCTGTTTGCTTGTTTCAGATCTCCATGAGCAGCAAAAAAGCCAATTGGAGTTGCATCAATTAGGAAAAAGTTCTAGAGGCTCATACAAAAGAAATTAACTGGGGAGGATGACTTTTTGAAAGATTGCAATTGAGGGCAGGGTAGAATAGCAGCCAGGAACCTGGTTCCCAGAAGACTGGGAGATGGCCTGAATCACACAGGATTTGTTTGGCATTGCTTGAATTACTTTGCCTGAGCTCTTGGCTGGTACTTTGTGGAGTGCTGGGCTCATTTGCATGATACTTAAGTGCTTGGAAGAGGGTCTTAAAAGCTGCCTGACTTAACCACTGGGAAGCTGAGAGAAAAAGGCTGATCCCCACCGGGAATCTGAGGTGTATTCAGTGCTGCACTCGAGGTTCTGGTCTGATCCCACATTTCTATCGATTTGAAGCTACCCTAAGCACTAGCTACAAGAAAATTGGAAATTGGAAATCTGAGTTCCCAAGAGACAGCTGTTCTCCTCTTTCATGAGGTCTAACTTCAGAATTCAGAAGGGAGGAGTTGTTTGAACACTACAGCCTACCCAGCTGATGAGCTCCTGCCAGCAAGGTTGGGGCAGGGAAACAGTTCCTGTTTCTAGGCACTGAGCAAGGCATGAATAAAGTGAGGAGCTGCTCACTCCTTGCTTACCTGACAGGCCTGTAGAAAACCATACAGTTAAAAGTCTTTAAGGATAGTTAAGGAGCTCAAAAAGAGGGTTTCTAATTCTATACTCTGTAATTGCAATCTGAAACTTCACACCAGTTTTCCTAAAGTAGGAATTTTACAGTTTTAGCACCACCCATCTGGCTTTGAAGTTATCCCTTAATGGGGTAAAGGGAGTTGTAAAGGCTATGTTTAATCAGTTAAAAATATGCTTTCTCTTCTGTGCAAACTTGGGGGAAGAATTTTTAATAAATTCTGAGAAGTGGGATATTTTGAGTTGATGGTTCATATGGGCAGGGATGCCTTTTGATAATCTCTTGTGTAAGGCTGCATGAACTTTCATTTTTACAGAGTACCAGGTGCAGAAGAAAGCAAGCACATGTTACTGCTAGGAATGAAGCAGT
The DNA here is from genome assembly GCA_024362935.1 of Setophaga petechia. Classification (NCBI taxonomy): domain Eukaryota; kingdom Metazoa; phylum Chordata; class Aves; order Passeriformes; family Parulidae; genus Setophaga; species Setophaga petechia. Next base: position 2,646,769 of record JANCRA010000019.1, on the reverse strand, counting down.
CACCAGTGCAGCTATCCCATGACTCTTACCCGAATCACAGTTCATGCTAGTAGAGGATGAAGACCTGCAAAGAAGTAAAGCCCATAATGCTTGGGGAATTTGATTATGCACATCTCTTTTCATTTCGTTGATTCTTCTGCTTTTGGTTTCACTTTGTTTCAAGTTCATCCCCACTTTTTCCTTTACTGATGACTTGTTACATGGACTAAATCTGTATGGGAATTTGTGAGGGAAGAAATTGCCATGAGCTTTCTATAATTAGTCTGTGAAATCTCTTTCAGACAGACTGTCCCTTTTGCTTCTGGGGGCCAGAGGGGGAACTGTTACAACTGAGCTGACATGGCAAACAAGCAAGGCAAAAATTATTGATGTCTTTCCCTTCTGTAAATACAGAACCCAGCTGGCAGGAATGTAGAGCAGGAATTTTGATAGGTCATGTGTGTTTAGGGAGGGAGCTGTAGAGAAATCTCACAGGGTGACGTTGTCTTGTGAATTTTTGTTTGGATGCCCAAACAGATGGGTTTTTTTGTTTGGGTTTTTTTTTTTTTTTTTCCTACTGGAGCCAGTATTTGCTGCTGAAAACAACTGATAGGAAGTGTTGTAGGAATTCTTCAGTCAGCATCCTCCCTGTGGAAACCAGCACACTTCACGTCTGGGAACGAGAGCTGGTCACGTCAGTGCTGCCAATTAAAGCAGCTGACATCATGGATGTCCTAAGCTTTGACTGAACTACTGTGCCAACAGGAAAATAAAACCATGCTATTTAAGTCATGTATAACTGTTTATATGGAGAATGTAATTTGTGTGATTAATTTAGCCTGTGATCCAAGGCAGTGATTTTGCTGTGTCAGGGAAAGGCACTTCTGTGAGCTTTGAAATTTAAAGAAGTGGAAAAACTGGCATTTTCCTCTGTTGTGGGCTGTTGTGCAGAGATTTTCTGTTCTCAGTTGGCAGAGATGAACTTGTTTCAGTGGCAGGGAGGGGAGGGAAGCTATTAACACTAATAGCAAAGGTGACCATTATTACCTGCATAGGAGGAACATGGATATTTAACTCCTTGCTCTGAGGGACCTGTGCAACAGAGAGAAACTGAAAGCCTGTACTTACTTTCTTGCAGCTTTATGTACAGACATGAAGCTCTGTCTTCCATTCATCCCCTTTACTGCAGGTGAGACTCAACTCTTCTGTTGAGCCCAAGTGTGCAGTTTGGCTCCAAAGCTGGGTGGAGCAGAGGCAAAGAAGGAAATCCATTGTACGCTGTAAAAGGGCTTTCATAAGTGTCCTCAAACTAGGAACACCAGGCTGCTGAGCCACCTGTCATGAAATCTACAGCACTGACAGATGCTACTGTCATCTTGGATGGTTGATAGCCTATGTAGAGTTAAGAAAGACCTTTCAAACCAATGTGTTAAGGTTATGTTTTACAGGGGAGGCACCTTGACATCACGCTCTTTAAATATTTGTCACCTGTTCAACCTTTCTGGTTCATCTCACATGAATTCTATATTGCAGTGGACTGGGAATAGCCAGCCAAGGCTGGTTGGCTGCTTTTGAGTAGCTGAAATAACTCAAACCAGCTGCATCTGTTCCTTGTTGGCTTATTTCATGGCATTCACCTGATCCTTCTTTTGCTGTGTGTGGACCAGCTCATCATGAGAAAGGTCCCATTTTTGTTATGAGTTCTGCACACGTGCTCAAAAAGGAAGAGGGATGTGTGAGTAAGATGCAAAATCCCACCTGAGGGTCTTCATCAAAATGATTGGAAGTCAATTTGTTGTGTTCTTCCAGAATAATTGGTTTGTGTATTTTATGTAGTTTTTTTGACAATTTATAACTTTTTGAGCATAGGTGAGTGTAAGGTGTGTGTCTGTGGAGGAGAAAGCATTCAGCAGAAGGTACTGACTGAGAAAGCTGTCTCTAATAAAATGCTGTCTAGGCCTCTGCATTTCCAGACCCAGAAAGTAAAGTCTGTGTAGGCCAAGTGGGATCACTGTGAAGCTTCCATTCTGTGAAGATGGGAAAAGTGAAACAGGTGAGACAGATGGGCAGGATGACTTGAATAATCCAGTTCTTTAGCTACTGTGTCTCTGCTGAATTCATTACATGGGCTCAAAGTTTGTGGGAGAATTAAGACATTGGCTACACAAATGGCATTGCCAAAAACAGAAGAAAAACAAAGTAGTGCTGCATTAGATTCATGGATCTGAGTTGAGAGATTCTTACAAATGTGGCTTAGAAATCCAGATCCAACTGCTGGGAAGGATGTGTCCCTCAGAGTCAGTGTAGGAAAGGAGCTAAAGCAAGTCCTGAGGTGTGGGATGAGAAATACTCTGAGTGGGAATGAAGTTGCTGTATGATACTAAATCAGCCTTAGGCTTCACTAGACACTGTGGGACTTAGGATGGGGGAAATGGTCAATACTTGTAACTGTTCATGGTATCAGATTTTTTCTGTGCAGTGCTGTTGAACCATCCAAGAGGAGAGTTGCTATAGAAACATAACATGAGAATTTAGACAAACTTTCGAAATAAAATCAACAGAAAACCTGAATTTGAGTTCAGACTGCTAGTGTCTTAAAACAGAATGTAAATAGAAGAGAGAGGGACATTTATAATAAGATCTAGTATGCATATGTTCCTATCTGAAAAACTGCTTTATTTGAGTGTAAAAAAGGCTGTGATAGACTCGAAATCCTAAGGGTTGGGGTGGATTGCTTGTTCTCTTTTTTTTTTTTCAATTTGATTGCTGCTGACTGACCACTGTCCCACTTTAGGAATTTGTGGCTGCCTGTGGGTTACCTGTTTGTCTACTGGACTGTCAGTACACACACTGTCAAAGACACACAAAGCTGTCAAAGAATCTGATGGATCTAATGAATCCAAAGGTCTGCAAGAGCTGTTCTAGGCAGATGGCTGGGACCAGATGTGCTTGTGCTGACTTTTGTCACCCTGCTGGCTGTGGGAGTGTTAGGGCAGTAGTAGGGAGGGAGAGGTGTGAGCAGGAGGTGCTGGTGGAGGGGGAAGTAGGGGACAGTAGGAACAGCAGTATGGGTGGTGGTGGATGGCAGCAGGAGGAGGAGGAGATGGAGGGACAAGGGCTCCCTACTGGGAGGTCATGAGACACCACCCTTGCAAGGATGAGGCATTGTGCCAGCCCTGCTTTGGGATCAGGGTTCTCCTGTCAAACTGATAACTTGCTCTGAGCACCGAGTAGCTCTCAATGCTCAGCTTAGGAGAATTTCTGGTGCCATTTTAGCAAAAAGTTGCTTTGCTAATCTGCATTTCTGGTCAAAATTTTAATGACTAGAATTAGTCTGTCTAGAAGAAAGAGACATATGGCAAGCAAATGGCCTTTTTTAATGAGCCTCCCACTCAGCAGTTGGCTGCTCATCCAGTTTGTGTGTGGCACAGTCTTAGAGCAGCATCTTCTTGCCAGATTTTAAAATAAAAAAAAGTTAAAATCCTGCAACTTTTTGGTGAATCTCCTTTCAGGAAAGGGGTTAGGAAACATCATCATGTAAGTATTAGAAAAAGACAAAACTTCACTGTAGCTTCTGCAACAATTTGTTACCAAAGCTGTAAGATATTCCAGAGGCTGGTTTAGAAAACTGGAAAGCACAGAGTTCTTTAGCTCTCAGTGTTGGTTGGGTACCATATATACTTTTTTAGAGCTTGTGAAATTTTCAATGATAAATAAAACAAAGTAACATAATGTCTGACTTCTGAAAGTCACAGTAGTCCAAAAGACTGTAGTAAATGATTGCGGCTGATCTATAAAATCATATTAAAATTAATTTCAATAGATACTTGTCAGAAAATACTGTATTTGATAGCCAGTAATGGGTCTGGAGGATTGATGGGACTATTGTTTCTGAACCATGGGTGCCACCAGTGTGGGAGCATAAAATTTATGATGATCAGTCTCTGCTGTTAGTAATGGCTGCATGACTGATCTAAGAGAAATCCATTGCCAAGGTGTAGCTGTGTAAGGATTCATCCAAGTAAAAACTTACTTATTTATGCCCAACTTCCTCATTCAGCCTTATGACTTCAGATGAACTTGTGGCAAGGTCAGGCTGTCCTTCAACACTTAACCTTGCCTGCTGAAGAATATTCTGTGCTGTGGCAATGACTTTTAATATTGGCTCTGACATTAGTGTTTGTTCTCACGTAGGAATTAGTTTATGTGTAGCAAAGGGAGAATGCCTCCTACTCCATCACCTTGCTGCTAACCCCTTCTGAAGTTCTGCCTCACCTCATGTGCAGTAGTGCTGCTTTTCCTTCTTGCCGTGACTTCTGACACTTGTATCACTTTTCACTTAGTGATTGCTTTGAAAGTGCAAAGTACTTTACTACCCTCCATGTGTATTTGTGGCAACCCAGCCCTGAGCAGCCTTGAGTAAGGGCTGCTTGTGCAGTCCTTTATCTTGAGCCCTGCCACTACATGGTGGGTTTGTTGGATCCTCTGTAGGAAAGAGGCTGGTTAAGTACTTCAACAAGAAAAAAAGAGAGAGATGTTTCAGACCTGTTTCAGTAGGACTGCCTGAAAAAAGAATGGGAGGTACTGGAGTTCACTGGGGTGGTAGCAGCAGCAGAGTGCACCTAACCCTTCACCTGCTGCTATTTACTTTGTCTTTAGTTGCCATTACTAAAACCCTTGTGGCTCTTTCAGAAGAGAAGAGGAAGCTATTAGCTGCAATGACTGTGTTCATCCGGCTCTTTTGATAACTATGAACTCGTAATTGCAACTTAAAATAACTTCTCCCAGTCCATCCCTTGGCTGCACAGTTGTTATCTAAGCAGCCTGGAAACAGAGCTGTGCTGCTGGCCTCAGGCACTGCCAGGTCTGGTGTCTGCAGACTGGTTTAAAATCTGGGGATGAGCTTTTCAGCTGGCAAACACAGTCTGGGTGTTGGAGGTCTTTTTGTAGACTGTTAATCTTCAGTCTTGCTTCAGGCTTTCTTCCAACTGTGTGTGTCTAGCAGGGACTCTTGGGAAGCTCTCCCTCCCCATGCTTTGCCTGGACATGTGCCAGCTGAGTGTGAACATACAAACCTTTTCTATGTCACATTGCTGGTGACCAATTATAGCAGCACAATATGGAGGGGGGGAGAGTGGAGGCATTTGACCCTCTGTATTTGCCAAGTCATATTATCATAGTAAGGTATGAGTAACAGCCCCTCTCTCTCTCTCTCTTTATATATATGTATATATACACACCACAATAGCAGATCTTACTTTGATTTGATTTCCATACTATCTGTGTACCTGAAGGCAGACTACTCCCAGATACTTCTTCTTTGTCTGTAAGCAGTAAAAATCATTCAGTCTGAGTGGCTTGAACTTCTCAAGGGGGGGAATGTAAATATATTTTAAGGAAGATATGCTCTTATAGGCAAATAACTAAAAAAGCAATGCAGCAAAATTGCCTACCTAATTTTAATGTTGCTAACCTAAACTGTGTTCTTTGCTGTTGGGATGCTCATAGGGGATTTAATTTTTTTTAATCTAGGTCTTCCATTGTAAAGTGTAAAGGGTGTGTATACTCCTGTAGCATGGTGAATTAAATAGGATCAATGAGGAGTTGGTAGGTCCTGCTGACTGTACAGAAAGTAGTTGACAGTTTCCTACCTGGGACTAAGCTCATAAGGTGTCTAGCTTATTTCCGTTGTCTTAAACTCATCTGAAAAAGGGCAAAGAAAATTTAAGGCAACTCAAAATCAGGTTTTTGCACTTTCTGTCACTGGTTCTCCAAAAATAGCCAGAAGAATTCTTTCATGTGCAGTTTTCAACAATACTACAGTACTTTAATATATTTCAGTATTTAATTTACTTTCAGGTGTTTAATGTCACAAATTTCAAGAGCACAGAATAAAGTTAACTGATGTGTTTGAGGAAGATGGTGAAAGAAGTACATGATGCTGTGAAATTCCTCTATGACATGTTGCCACAACTTGTATACATCTGAGTGGGTGTGCAAGGAAGCTGGTGTTTCCATTAGAAAGTTCCTGCAAAAGAAGTTTGAAGTCCACACTTTTCATTTTGGAAAAAGCTCTTAAAGGAGTGAGGAAGGAAGGTTAAGTCCTAGAATTAGAAACTTAGTAAGTGTTTAAGGGCTATGAAAATTAAATTTCTCTTCCCCAAGTTTTGAAAACAAAGGTACTATATGAATGCTTCTGAGGGGATTGCTCTGCCCAAATCACACAGAATTACCTGCTGCCTTGCTTAATAATTAAGAAGGCTATTTTTTCAGGGTAAGAACATTTTCAGCTTTAAATGCCTGTTGTGCTCATAAGCTGCTCTGATGGATAGGAGTTGTACTGCATGTAAACAGAGACCCTCACTTTGAAGGGGCTGTGTCATAGGAGCCATATGTGTGATTTATGTGCATATTTCTAGTGTTTGCATTGTGTGTGGTGAGGATGGGTATTGATTGTTTTCCCTGCTTGCTGGTCTAGTCACAGTGATGCTTAGATGCATTTATAAAATGAAGTGGAGGAGAAAATAAGCATTACTGCCTGGGGTCTCCCCTTGAGCACCAGTAAGCCCTGCTCTTCCAAATCTGAATCAAAAGTTTCAGCTGTTGTCTTTTGAAAGGCAGCACTTGAGTAATACTTGATCTTGTTCATAATTTAGTTGGATCAGTTTAAAAAATAAAGGCTTAGTTTGTAAAGGCTTAGTTGTTTATGAAGCTCAAAACCTTGTTTGGATAGCTATTTGGAAAACTAAAATGGGGGACCTGGGTGGTAAGCATTTGCCCAAGGCTTCAGTATCATTGACTTCAAAAGAAATCAACAATAGAAACAATTTGGGCTGGTTTTGGCAGATGGGGCTTTTTGTTTCTTGCTTTCCTCAGTTGGAGGGATGATCTTGGGAACAGACTGAATACTTTGACTACCAATGTTATAAATATTAGTCTCCCTTGCAGGAATTCTCTGTACTAAACAAATAAACAAAACTGGTTTTAAAGTTTGTTCTTACATGTGAGGAACCATTAAAATGAATACAGACACCCTCTTACCTATGTCCTCAGACAGTTTCTCTGAAATAGATTTAAAAATAGCTTTGTGTGTTGTCTTTTTATGTTTAGGCTCCATGTTGTTGCATGCTACAGCCTGTTGTATCATGGCTACTTAGGCCAGATGAGTTTCAGTAGTTAATTATGCTTAAAATTAACAAATGCTGTAACTCTGAAATTTATCTTGAGTGATTTGGTTTGTTGTTCTAGGGCTTGATAACCCTTGTCATGTAGTTCTTCAGCAAGTATTGTCTTTATTTGAAATGCTCAGCAAGTGGTTTCCCTTGGTAATTCCTCACTGGAGGAAAAATTCTTCTTTCTCTGCCATAAGAAGGAAATGGCTATGGCACATGGGTGATATCAGGACTTTTGGGGAATGTTTGGAGTAAGTGAAAATGTAAACAGCATCAGGGAAGGATTGGGTGAAACTCTTCACTGGCCTTTCAGGAAAACTTTTGTGGATGTATGTAACATTACCTTAGCTGAGCCATTGATTTATTTTTTTTATCTTTCTCTTTTTCCAAGACAGTGATAAAAGTCTCAGTAAATTCAATGGGAGCAGAGCTGGATTACTAATAAGGGCTCTTGAGAAGAGCCTATTTCTGAGTATTTGGAAATACTTGTATTCTCTCTCTGGTGTTCTGCTCATACTGCTGTGGTTCAAAAAGTGAGAAATATAAGGAAGCAATGTGGGTAGTTTTTAGTTATATGAACACAGTGCTGGATCTGTGGGTTCGCCTCAGTGAGAGGAGGTGGAGGCTACAGATGGCAAGGTTTCCAAATCTTACTCAGGGACAACTAAGGTTCAAAAGCCTTTTGCCTTAAACATTAAAGCTTAATCCAGTGGCTATAAAAGAACATCCACCTATATACAGAAATAAATTATAGCAATATCAGTTTAATGCCCAGGGATGAATGGAGATAATGCAGATAGGAGTGTGCATATATTTGTTTAACTGATTTCATATGAAATGTAGGTCATATGTAATGGCAGCAACAACAAAAATGTGATTCCATATTACATTTAGTTTGGTTGTAATAGCAGCGACAAAAAAAATGTGTCCTTATAAACTCAGAGCATGTAAGTACAATTACTAATTTTAAATGCACAGAATTAGTCACTCCCAACCACCCACAGCAATGAATTGATGTGTGTTGCATTTTGGAAGCACCTTTTAGGTTCCTTACTCTTGGCTGCTGTATCTCAGCAACACTAAGGAGTGAACATTATAAATGTGGTTTCCACTGAGAAGAGCAGGTGCAAGATCATATACAAAGGATTTGTATTATTTAATGAGAGCACCTCTTGAAGAAGAGTTGAGCTGCAGATTCTTTGAACCATATCCAATCAACATTTGGAAACAGATGCCTTCAACTGTTGTTTCTTCTCTGTTTCCTTCCAGTGGATAAAATTGCAAACTTTAAGCTAGCTGGTAGAGGTTAATAGTGTATGATCACTTTTTAATTTGAAAAAGAACAAGAACAAAAAAACCCTACACATCCAAACTGTAGTAGACAAATCTCTGTGTTTTCGTGTGCATTTGTAGGATTTTTCATTGTAAATGGAATGTATACTGTGCAGAAGTCAGTAACTCAGTAAATGTAAAACCCCACAGTACTGTTTTCATGGATGACTTTCAGTCCAGTGGTGATGTTTTCTTTCTTCCTTTTCTGCATGGGAGTTATCACTTATGATTTGTGGAGACCTATTAACTTCACTGTTTGACTATTCCAGAAGGTCTGACTAATAGAGATGAGAAAATTTTGTCTGTGAATAGGAAAGAGTTCAGGCCAACGTGGAAATCAAACTTTGGGTGTTGACACCAGTATTCTTCTAAACAGTGTAAACAACCAGACAGATTATTCTTAGCAATGATTTACAAACCCACCAGAGATTTGATTGCATCCAGATTATAATGCAACATTTCCCTCTGAGCTGCAAAGTCAGTTATTTTGTCAGTAGAGGCTGTTAGATTGCCACTATTTTATTTTTTTCCTGTTATTTTGTGCCCATGTGTAGTATCACCCCAATGTTTTTGGCTGCTGAACAGTCTCACAGTAACTAAAGCAAAATCAAAGTAAACGTGTGAAGAATAGCTAAGAGATTGCTGAAGTCATGTAAAGATCTGGTAAATTCCCCCAAACAAAAGAAAGAAATTCCCCAAAATGAAAAAATTTCTTTTGTGCCTGGCAAATCCTTTTACTGGAATCTTTCCCCTTATGTTATCAGACTGATTTAACTGTTAATTTATTTAATTATTTACTTTTTTTGTCTGCAAATGTACTGCCTCCAGGCATTGGCGACTAACCCAAGTTATATTTGTGGAGTTGATATTGTATTGATTGTGCTGCTCCTAAATATAGCAAAGTCACTTTTAGACTGTTCTCTCCCTCTTGTTTTGCAGTCATTCAGTGATACATGTTCATCTGTTAAGCACCACTATCCTGCAAATTCAATACCTTAGCATTTAAGTTTTGAGTAAAAGCTTTGTGATCTTAAGATCTGTGAAAAGCAATAGTGGAAAAAATACCTTTATTCTGTACTTGCCTAGGAGAAATTTGTAATTATATTTTTGAATAGCTGTTAACTCTGAAACTCTGAAGAGCTGTTAACTCTTTGGGCCATTTAAAAAATCCCTAAACATTCCCCTATTTCATGGTGCAGTTAACAGGACCAACATATTGTTTGACAAAATCCATTATTAATTTCCTAAAAAGTTAGTAGTATGTTGTCTTAAAGGGTGCTTTGTGTTAGAATAAATCCTTCTCAGGTCCAGAATGGTGGCAGTAGGTTTTCTATGGTTTTTAAGTTCTGTAAATCTTCCAGTAAGAGGCTACTTATTGTTATAGCCTTGTAAGGACACAGCAGTGGGGCTACTCCCGTGGTTCTTTGTGAGATGAACTGCATTCTTGGCTATGAATGTGCCATTCAAAGTCTTCTTCTGGAGGCATCTCAACATTTAGATCCAGCCAGGAGAAAAGGAGAATTTCCCAGGTGAAACAGGAAGGTAGTTGAAGCTGAAGTTCCACAGGCTGGACACAGCGAGAAAGTGTTGTAACCCATGTCTAGATAAACTGCTCCTTTTAGATGAGAGACTCTGTATTTTTATTTACCAGATGCTACAGGCTGAGGTGATGGAAAATGAAGGGGAATTCCTGGCTCTGGGCTGAAGTATTTGTGTGGGCTTGTGTAATAGAGACCCAGAATTAAGAATAGTAACTGAACTAGCCTGATCCTGACCAGAGACCAGCTTTAAAAGTACTTGGTCTCTGGCTAGAAAGGAATATTTGTGAGAACAGTTGCAATTTGGCACTGAGTTGCAGTGTATTCATGAACACAGATGCAAAACTAGAAGAGCATCATGTAATTCCAGTGGAAAATGTCTACCCAACCACTGACATTTCAGAAGCAGCAGCAGCTTTTGGTTACCTAGTGCTGGATTCTGAATCCATTCTCATACCCCAGCTGTGCCTTGTCTTTGGAGCTGTCCTCCATCAGCAGAGGTGCCCCACTTTTGGTGTGTGGCCTGTGGTGGCCAAGTGGGACACTGCTGCAGCACAGCAAAGTGGAACACCTGCTATATGAGTTCCTTGCATGCTATTTCAGTTTGGTAAACAGAACGTAAAGCACTAGAGGAAGTAGTAAAGACAATAATTTATAATCTCTTAAATTCATGATGTAATCAGGACTCTTGCAAGAACAGATTTTGTAACCATCTTTCCTGTTTTATTAGTATTATCTTGTGTTGCAGAACTCTTCCTATTATCAGATCAGTTTGTAAGTATGTTTATTCTTAGGGGCTGGAACTTCTCTTTCATCTACAAACTGAACTGTTAATGTCTGGTGCATTTACGTTACACCCATTTGCCATTTTTGAGTCTTTGAAAGATTGCAGTCTGCAGTTTAACATTCTTCACTGACCATGTAGTATTAGAACTTTCTTGAGTCTGATTTATATGACCTTTCAAAGGAACAACCAGCCTAGTTCAGTTAGTTAGTGCATGGTGTTAATAACACCAAGGTTATTATGGATTTGATTCCTGTATGGGCTGTTCACTTAAGAGTTGGCCTTGATGATCAGTGTGGGTCTCTTTCAACTCAGAATATCGTATGATTTGTGAGTCTGTACAGTGCATTTCCTCTAAAAATGCTTAATTACATAGCCTTTTCTAGTCCTTTCTTCATCCTGGTGAATCCAGCTGGTAAAAATCCCTTCATATGATCTGTATGTTGACTGCTTACACATAAATGTGGATTTAACAAAGCAGTTAGTTGTTAGCCTGCTGTATGTCCAACATACTGACAAAGGTTTTAAGCAGGACTGAAATCAAGCTGACAAGGGCTTAAATCATACAGCTAAAGGATATGAATGCAAATTTGTCAAGTGTTGTAGCCCTGATATCTAAATAGTCCTCTAAAAAACAACTGCTGCTTTGTTGCCAAGATTTTCTTGAGGAGGTTTTTTTTGTGTATTTTTCTTTAACAGAGGTGGAAAAGGTGCTTGGGCTGATATTTTTGCCTAATCTTGGAAGGTAATACATCCAGAAGTACAAATGTGTACTTCTAACCACTTGTTTTTAAAAATGTATCATTTATTAAAAATTCTTTGTGCTGCAGAACATTGTAGGCATCCAGAAAAAATGCTACTGTAACTTCAGAAACTTCTTACGTGAACTAAGCTGTGACTGGTCTTAAGCTGTATTTAGTGGGTATTTCAAAATTAAAATAATACTTGCAGAAGCTGGTCAGAACATGGAACCATGAAACCATTTTTTATTCTATGCCTTGTTCTTGCATGCTGACACATAGCAAGAAATGTGTTTCCAGGTCTTTGTACATGTGTATATGCACACAGCAATACCCATGATCAATCACCAGACTACGGCTCATTTTCTTACACCTAATTTTTTCTGAAGAAAAGTGAGTATCTGTAGGACGTGTTCAATTTCAAACTTGGTTTAACCAGTTAGAGAGCTTGACACTTCTTTATTATTTCTCTCTGTAGAGCAGCCATAATACCTGAAGCACCATTCAGATACATAGGCAGGTAGTTCTTGTGGTGGGAAACTTTCTTCCTGCTAAAGGGAAGTTAACAGAGGGGAGGTGAAGAGAAGATGTCAACAGAGCAACAGAGTATATATGTTCAGGGTATGTGCATGCAACTCTTTAGAGGTGCATGGATCCTCTTCAAATGGCTGTATGACTTTTTTTTTTTTTTTTTTTTAATCTGGCACCCTCTTCCTCAACTGAGTGATGCTTCCTGCCTCCCTTTCTTGGTAGGGAGCCTGCGTGTTCTGCCAGAAAGCAGCTGTCACTTGACACAATCTGTTCTGTGCTCCAGCGTAGGCTGGCTGCTCAAAGGGGAGCTCTGTTGATTCTTACACATTAGGAGATTAGAGAGTGACTTCAACCTCCCTTGGTTATTAGGGCTTAAAGACCAGCTGCAGAGTAAAATATTTGGAGCCTGTCTCACTAGCTTTCTGCAGTGAATTCTGTCAGGGTTATGTGTTGAAGGAGAGAGGGCTGTGCTATTCTGACATCTCTTCCAACATCGACAGATGCTTTAAGTGTGTCGTGGTAGATGTGGGAAAGGGAAAGCAAGGGGAAGGAAGGTGTGAGATTATGGGTTATGAAGTGGGGTTTTGGTTTTGTTTTTTGCAGGGGTTTAATACGTAATGTCCATGTTTTAAAATTTATGTAAGGTCCATGTTTTAAAATTTATACGTATATATGTATTCTCTCTATATATGCACTCATATGCTCATACATATCCAAATATACACACACACATCTGTCTGTCTATCTCTTTGAAATTGTGATAAGTAATTACTACTGCCACCTTTTTTTTGTGCCTGTTAGCAATTCAGAGTTGCACGATGTTCTTCCTGAAGGCCAAGTTCTTGTTGCAAACAGAAGAACAATGGGGTAGTAATACCAAGCTTCCATAACAGCAGCAAGTGAAAGAAAAAAAAAAATACTTCTGCAAAATAATTAAGCCTGTTTGGAAGATAATGAGCTCCAGAATCACGTGCCAAGACCTAGTTGCAAGGAGTTTCTGAGTTACAAGAGACACTTGTGTATAAGCTTTATTCTCTAGAATAAGCTTTAATTAATAATTGGCAGTACAGGGAATTTTGCCATCTACTGAGTCATCTGAGAGTTGTGTCTAAAATGTCTCCTCAGGAAAACTTTGAAAGAGTCAGTAGTACCCTACATAAATATCTTACTAATGCTCTGTTTCTGTGATTAATGTCCAGACAGTCTGATATGAAACACATTTTGGGGTATAATAATTACATTTAATTGAAAAGGAGTGTAGCTGAAGGATATAAGAAGAATTTATTATCCTTTGGCATTTTTCATACTCCTAAATCTGAATGAAAAAACATTATTTTTGTGTAATTTTAAGTCATCCTTACACTTGGAGTGTATGCAGTCTTAAATTTAGGAGAATTTCTGCTACAGACATCTTTTTTCATTCTTAACATTTATACTTCCGTGCAAAGACAGCACAATTAAAGCTTATTAGCTAAACTAAAGTGGTTTGAGAAGGTAATGTGAAAAATCAGACTTCGGTGTATATTAGGGTTCTCCAGTGGTCTCATAGGAAAGCAGATTGTATACAATTTGACCCATTCATTTTACTAGAAAAGCAATTGTAGACAACATGGGAGTGACTCCCATCTTGGAAAATGATGAAAAATATTTCAAAGAATGCAAATGGCTCAACAAGAAAAGTTGTCTGTTTAAATGCAAACTCATATTTAATTTACAAACAGTGACATTTCTTAGTTTCGTAAAGAAGTGATTACTTTCTCCTTCAGGTTGTGAAATTGAGATTTTTCACAATAATTCAAAAAATTCATGAGCTCCACAGACATTGTCCATGACTGTTTCAGCTGTTCAGCATTGTTAAAGATCATGAGATTGAGGCTCCTCGCCACTTTCCCACCCCTTCCCTCTCTTCTGTCTGTAAAGAGTGTTTTGTTTGTGTAGTTCCTTGGAACAAAATCCACTGACAGCAGTCTGTGCAATAGATTTATTAAGCAAATACAGTAGCTCCTTCTGTAGCTTCCTTTCCTGTATCGTGCCTGTGACCCCTGGAGTTTTTCCAAGATAATGTCAGTCTTATGCTTCATAGCTGGATCCATTAATTATGCTTATGTGGAACTGAGCCTCTTAGAGTTTATTCATTCATTCATTGCTTCTCTTCACAAATCTTGCCAAGTTAGCTGGTTCCTAGAGGAGGTTGGTTCCAGCAGAAGGCCTTTAGGTTATGCTCTGTGGGACCACCTACTAGCTGGTCATTGGTGCACTGGCAGAGTGGTGGTGACACCATGCTGCTCCTTGTTTCCAGCTTTTACCTAACAGGTGAAAGTTAAAAACCAGGACTACTCTGGAAGCTATTTTAGTACAGCAAATTTGTGTGGGCTTGTGTAGCTGGAGATAGTCATTGTAACCTCACTGAAGAGGCTGCACCACTTACCTGCTGTTGAAGTTGTTCAGGGCTCTCTTTTTAAAGTTACGTCTTTGCCCCATTTGAATTTTTTTTGTTTCTGTAAAGATCCTGGTATTTCTATGGCCAGTATAAGCTGAATAACAACAACAGAAAAACTCCTTGCTTTTCACAGTTGCATTAAGTGTAGTCAATAAAACATTAAAACTCACTACTGCAGGGTAACAAACTTGGAAGTCTTCCTGTTCCCTCCAAAGTCTCTTGTGTATGAACTGTGTGTACTCTTAACATAATTTCTCTAAGCCTCTGCAGAAAAATATAAGGCAAGTGGTAGAAAATCAAATGCAAAGCAGAAATTAAGTGTCATGCCTCACTGATTAAACATACCTGAAAAAAATACCTTGTCTTTTAAGTAATGTGATGATAATCAACTATTTGTCAAGCCAAGCATAAGACAAATGTGTGGTGCTTCTCACCATGTTCTGCTGCTGTAGGTGTGAGCTGCTTGGTGCTGCACAGACCTGGAAATCTTCTGCAAAGGTGTCCACTGGGTTCATTTCTATTTAAGTGGTGAATTGAAGTAAGAATCTGAATGAAAGCAGAGTGGAAATAGTGATGGAGCAAGCCTGGCAATACTGAATGATGACGTCTTTCATGTGATGGTAGGAACAGGAAGCACAGCAGAGTAGGAGGACAGAACTGAGCTTTGGTTACTAAACATGTTGATCGCTCTCCGTTCTCTGCTAGTCCAATTCTTCCCTAGTGGGTGAGTAGGATGTGCAGGGCTTGCTGCTCTGGAGGTTATTTTATACATAAAAACTGCATTTCCTTTGCAGGCTGATGTGTGCTTACATCAATCAAAGGGCAAGCTGGTCTAACTTGGATGATGAAACTTCTGTTTATGAAGACTCTTGATTGCATATTGACTCAGTTATGCCTAGCTGATTGTGATGACACCCTACCTTGTTAAATTGAATTTATTTGCATATTACCTCTGGAGTAATCAAGAATAACTATAACTACCAAGTGCTTGATTTTGTTCACATCATTACTCTGAAGCATAAACTTTCAGTAGTGACAAGAATGGAGAAGAGTAGATTTCCTAGCACAGTTTTCCTGGAAACTTGAAGTTTTTGATGAAGATGGTATTTGGGGCTAATGGATTTGCCCCATTATTTTAAAAGTAGTAGATGACAAATCAGAATCTGTAGTGGATGTTGATTGCTACCAGTAAAAGAATTGTTGAGGGCCTGCCAAAACATTGGGTTGTCTGGCTTTTTCCAGGTGTGTTTTTGTTTGTGAATTCTCTTACTTTACTAAATGCTTCCTAAGGGCTTTCCTGGAGATTCAGATGTTGTCTGTAATCTTATAAAGGAGTTTGTAAACACATGTAATTAAAATCTATATAAGGAGTTAAGGTTTCTGGGTAGTTATGGCTGTCCTACAGCAAATGAAAAAACTGCCTGACAATTTTGCATGGGTGAATAAATGTAAGTAGACTGATGAAAGCTTCCAATTGAAGCTTAAAGTCTCTGCTTGTCCTCTGTCTGAATTGAAACTAGAAGCTCATGACTTCTATATGATGCATCAGTTCACATTCAGAGGCTGTAAATCCTTCACAGATGAGCCAAAACTGAGGAATACTCCCCATAGTGTTTATTAACAGGAAAACTAGCTTTTGATGGGTGGCCACTCTGTCTTTAGGAGAGTTGAGGTGGTTTTGACCTTCTGTGACCAAAGCAGAAACTCAGCCCTAGGCACAGGTCTGGGATTTACAAATGGTGACAGATTGCTAGTACTTGGCTAGTTGTAGATGGGGAGGGAATTCAGTATTAAAATCTTACTGGAGTGACTCTTGCTTGGTAGCAGTGGTGGAGACCCTACTGGGAGCTACAGCTGCCAACCACCTCTTCCAAAGGGTTGAGAAGCCAGCCTGGCTCTGCAGGGAGTGTGCTGTCTTCTCTGGGATGTGAATGGGTTGCTTGGGAGAAGATGGAGGCCTACACTTTTATCATCTGAGTGCACAAACATGAGCCACTTATCTGCTGAGGCTGTTGGAGATCTACATCATAGAGTTATAGAAGGGACCCTAAAGATCCTCTAGTTCCAACCCTACTGTCATGGGCAGGGATATCTTCCACTAGTCCAGAGCCCCATCCAGCCTAGCCTTCAACACTTCCAGGGATCCTCTGGGCCATTTGTCTCAGCATCTCACCACCCTCACAGGAATTAATTTCTTCCTAAAATCTAATCTAAACCTTCTCTCTTTCAGGTTAAAGCCATTCCTCCTTATCTGTCACCACACATGCCCTGGTAAAAAAGTCCCTCTCCAGCTTTCTTGCAGACCCCCTTCAGATAGTGAAAGGCTACTCTAAGGTCTGCCCATAATCTTTTTTTCCCCAGGCTGAAGTACCCCAACTCTCTCAGCCTGTGCTCGAGCCCTCTGATCACCTTTGTGGCCTCCTCTGAACTTGCTCCTGCAAAGCCCTCCTTTGCTACTTGCAGCAAGGCCAGTGCAAAATCCCTCAGTGGTAGTTGATCATACAGGCAGTTTTGGTGAACTATAGATCTGTTACTGTGATGGTCTGTGATTGATCAGAAACCTGAACTTAATGGCCGTGGGGACTTTCCAGTCCCACATTTCTGTGGATTCTGCATCTTGTTAGTGCCAAAATGCCAGCTGATATTTGAGGTATCAGAGAGCTTTGGCAAGCAGTCTGACCAGTTTCTGGCTTTTCCTTGTAAATCAAATAACTGACAGCTTTTTGGGTAGCTGTCTAACCTCTGACTTTAAATCTTAGCTAAGGTTTTAAAACCTGGATACCCTGGAATGTCCTATTTCTTTCTCTATGGAAGAAGTGAGGAAGAAGGAAGGGAATATGCAGGCAGAGAGGGGCAGTAGCTGTAGTGTTTGTAGGTATGTTGTCTCTGTGACAACAAGTTATATAGAGAGGCATAATATTTTTGTTAGACCAGCTGGAATTTCACATGATACATTTGGAAAAGGCAGGCAGACTTTTGGGCACATGGCTCTTAGGGAGGAACAGCTATTTTTGCACTGCATGGGAGGGATGAGACACATGGAGTCCTTGGCGGGAAGAATAAATGGAGGATTTGAGTATTGAAGTAGGAGGGCAAAACAGTTTGATGTAGAGCAGAAAATGTTCTCAGCCTTTAATCTCATCTTTACAGGGTGAGATTTTACACTTTCTCTTCTCTGTGACTAGGCATTGTTACTACTAGCAGATAGCAGTGTGGAAAGCATCCAGATTAGTCCTCAGGTTGTTTTTTATGCAGAGAGGTTTGGCTTGGAAGGGACTTTAAAGACCATCCAGTTCCAAGCCTCCTGCCATGAGCAGTGACACCTTCCACTAGACCAGGTTGCTCAAAGCCCAGTCCAGCCTGGATGGAAAGTGGTGCCTTCAGCTAAGACTAGTTCTGGTTCTTGGTTCTTTGGCATATGTGAAATTTGCATTCTGTGGGAAGGTGCAAGTGAGGAGGGGAGGAGGCTTTCTTGTTACACAGGGAGAAGAAAAATAGCTGTGTTGGAGACCTTCTCACATGTAGCCAGCAGTGCTTACCTGAACATGAGTCATCTCCACTTCAATACTTGCTCTAGCTGAGTGGAAAGACAGACTTCTTGTGTTGCAGGGGAGGCTGATGACGGCCTGGTTTTTGAGGCGTGAAAGAGAGATGCTGCCTGCACTCCCAAATCTAAAAAGTGAACCATGGTTAAGATGTTGTATTAAAAAAATCCAGTGAAGACTTCTTAGAAATAGCCATTATTTTTTGGTTTATACTGTTAAAATAGATGTTTTTAAAATGAAGGTGTTTTAATAATATTTTTTAAGCAAACATAAAAGCCAAACAAGTCCTGACTAATGTATCTCTGTGCTGTAATATGTCACTAACTGCATGTGCCTTCTTACCCTCTAATCTCAACTAGTTCTTCAAAAGAGTGAAGGTGGTTGCTTACTGTGTAGTTTTACACTTACTTGATTGAGAATGGATTGAAGGGGACTTCTGCAAGTCCTCCTCAAAAGCATTCATTTACCAGCTACCAGTGTAAGAAGGGTTCAGAGAGTGATCTGGGTGAATGTTACTTTATATTGCATGTGTTCACCATCTGTGATTAATCTGGATTAAAGAGGTCACACATGCAAGGTTTTAATCTAGGCACTTTACCCATGTGAAAAAACCCTACTGGTATTTTCTAACAGGACAGAACTCTGAGTGATTCTAAGAAAATTTTGATTCTCTAAATAACATCCTAGCACCATTTTACTGCACACCCTAAATAGTGTAGTCACTATAAGCATTGTGTGGGAGGCATGTAACAGAAGATAAGTGTGTTAAGATGTCTTACATGCATCTAGAGATTTGTTTTGTTAGTCTTTATTGGGAGTAGTAGGCTTAGTAGTTTTTGAGCAAACCGCATCCTTAAAAGTCAGATGAGCCAAGGAGCTCTAAAAGATGCTTGTTATTGATGGTTAGGGATCAGAGAGATCTACTCACTTGATTTAAAAGAATATCTGATGGACATCTAGAAATATTTCTAGAACTCAGAACACTTTCCTATGCTGTTTCCAGACAAGACTGTTGTGGAAATTTATATAGTGTTTATCTTGGTAAGAATAACACTGCTTCCATAAAAGACTTTGAAATGTTGGCTGTGGTTAAGTGAGTTTCACCCTACAGCTGGAAATGGGTTCACATCAGGAAAACTGGAAAAGTTATGGTTTATTAGAAACCTGTTTAGTAAAATGTGAAAAATAAAGTAGTAGAAAAGGCTGAACTGTGTTCATTTACAAAAAGTGCAATTCATATCTGTTGGTCTCATGTAAGTCAGTAGCATCTCTCATTATAAATGAGCGTGGTTCTAATAATATTTACTACAGTTTAAAAGCACTTCCCTTTCCTGTCAGATTTGAGTATTGCACAATGCTATATTTGGACATTTTCAATAAAATCTGTGTTAAGTAGCAATTCAGAAACGAGCCAGGCAGAGCTGTTTCTTAAATGATGTTCCCTTTTAGAACCAGGAGGACTTGCACTGTGTAGCTGCTAATGCTTGAAAGCAGCTTTGAAATTCAAGCTGGTTTAAGGATGGCCTCTGCACTTCATGTACAAAGGAGAGGAGCTGGCTCACTTCAACTCCTCCATGCTACTCTGTTTACAACAGTTGAAAGAAGAATCCAGGGATTTTTATTGCTTGAAAGAAGGATACTTCTATGCTTCTAGGACTTGTATGGGTATATGAGGCAAGGAAAATATTAATCATTACTTGGGAGACACCATGGAGATGTCACATTTTGTAGCTCTTAATGTTATGGCTCATTTCTGCCTTTTATGGTATTACTTCAGTTGTTATTTCTGTAAATTCTTATGTATTCTTAATGCTTCTTGTGACTACTTTCCTTAGGAGAGAAAAAAAAATAGAACATGTTTGCCTGACACATGTCAGAAGGAGAAATACATTTCAACAGAAGCTTCTTTGGGTTTTTTTTTGTTTGTTTCTTGGACTAATTGACTTTGATGAATTCAAAGCCCATGTCAGAACTTTAGGAAGATCTTAACAGCACCTTACTAGGTGATGAACAAAGATACACATTCAATTGCTTCAAGCAACAGATTGTGTCTGTCATTATCTGTCTGTCCAACAGCATTTAGGAATATTTTTTATCAAAATGAAGGCTGTGAAGGAAGTTCTTTCATAGTGTTTTTTTGTGTCTTTCATTAGGAACTATTGAGACTTAACACACACATATGCATTATATATCTCCTACCCAATGGTTCATGTATTGAAAATGCTTCTTTTGACTCTTCCTCAACGCACTGGCCATTTCACTGCTCTTTCACACCAGCATCCCTTTTGGAAAACTACTGTGATGTTCAATACAAACATCATATTTTCTGTGAAGTTGCAATGCAGTACAGTTTGTAGTGCATGTTATTTACACACATTTCTAAAAGATGGGGAGTATATTTGAGATGACAGCAGTTGTTACATGTAAGGGACACAAGCTCTCTGAACTCAGGAATGTTTTGGAGGGTTGTAGCCTGAGTGCTCCCTTGCTGTGTTTTTGTAGTCTAATTTTGTGTTACTGCAAAGACAGAAATCTCTGTGTGCTGCTGTACACTTTGCTTGTTTACCTCAGTGATCATTGCTGGTGCCTTTTTTTTGTAGCTATTGGTCAGTTCCCCAAGATGTTCTACCTCACAGAAGCTCTAAAGAAGAGGGCAAATAAAGAATGTGTTTCTTTTGCTGTTCCATGTGACACTTGAGTTGTTTTTTTAAAAATACAGTGTTTGGCATCTGTAGCTCATTTACCCAGTTCTTTCTTTGTTGTTTATTTTAATGATAGATTTTCTTTCTCCTGAAGAAATAGCAGATATTGTCCAGTGGACTTGGTATGTTGGAGAGTAGTTGGGGGCAAGTAAAATAAAATGCCCTTTCACCCATACAGGTCTGCATCTACTGCTTTGCTCTGCTTTTTTTATTATTATTTATTAAGAAAGTGGTCTTTTGATATGTCTGAAAATCAATCATCCAAGCTCCTGATTGTTCCAGTTTTAGAGTTCTTGACAGCTGAAATGGAATCCGCTTTAGAACAAGAGCATGAATAAAGGTTAAAGGCAGGCATCGAGCACATTGCTGGCAGCAGACATCAAAGATTTTATTTTCAGCTGGATATTTAGAGATGGAAAACAAATTTAGTAATAGTTTACTTCTGTTTATAAATCTGAACATGAGTCAACTGTGTCATGCTGCTGCCTCAAGGAAAGAGGAGGGGTGAAGTGTCTGAGATGGAAGTCAGTCTGTGGGATGATACAGTTCTGCTCTCCCAGCTCTTGGTAAGGCAGGAGCTGAGCCGCATGTTCACTTCTGACACCAAATATCAAGAAAAGTGCAGGCAATTGGAAATCCAGATGACAGCAGCAAGAATAACCAAGAGCTGGAAAGCACAACCTCTGAAGGGAAGAGTCCTAGCAAAGGAGATTTAAATTAGTTATTCCAAGTAACCCAAAAAACTTTTCTGCATATGAGGATGCCACACATTGGCTTAAAGTGCCTTGACAGTTTGAAACATCTCCTATGTAAGAAGCTTTAAAAACAGGTCAGATATTTGCCAGAATTGGTTTAGAGATAACAAATTCTGTATGGGAAATGAAAGAAGGGAGGGAAAAGAGAACCTTGGGACATCTCCTCTTGTTTCCTGTGATTTAAGGAACTGAACTATTATAAAGTTCCATTCATACCCATTCTTTCTCAAATGTGTGTGTGTTTTTTAGCATTTTTATTAATGAATTGAATATCTGACAAACAAAGGATCAGGCATGGGTAGAAAATTAATTTAGGTTAAATATTATTCTAAATTAAAACAGCATTTATTTCATTTTAGAGAGATACAAAAATTATATATGTGGGAACAAAGGCATGTAAGTTATATTTACAGGATCAAAACCCACTATTTTAAGAAGCATCATTTCTGAAAAGGTCTTGATTATCCACTGTGAGATTTTTTTAATCTAATTTCTGCGGTAAATGGGCCTCATAGTAACCAATGGGTTGAGAAAACAGAGGCATATACAGATTTCTCTTTGGGAAAGATGTGACTGCAGCCAGAATGCAATTTGTGTCTAGTTTCCACAGTGGAGCAGATAGTAGGGGAAAAGCAGGATTCCTAGAAGAGGCACATTAACATGATGGGCTGGACAATAATATCACTTAGAAACTCTGGGGGCTTGGAAGGAAAGTTGGTTTTATTCAGCTGTAGTCTTAAAGAGCTTTCCCTTATTGAAGCAGTGAAATTAAGCCAGGTAATGTTAAAGCTAGAAGAGCCTGCCAGGCCAAGTCACATCAGAACTGGAATTGAAAGTAAACAAAATGGTGGCAGTCAGCACAAGGACAAAAACATTAATTTGATGGTAAAACTTCCTTCCCTGGAAACATTTCAGTCAAAATTGATAGGGGAATTTTTTTCTTCCCTTTTGGAATAAGCAAAAACCTATAAGCCTTAACTCAAAAGAAATAATTCATTGCAGTTCTCTGGCTTGTTCTATCAAAGAGATAAAGACTTAGATGATTACACTGGCTCCTTCTGGCTTCATAATTTATTTTGCAAAATGAGGGAGAGGGAGAGGATTAAATGGGAGATTAGCAGCTCTGGTGGGAGGGAAAGGAGGGTTTTCCCATGACTGGCATTTTGTAATTTCTCTCGGAAAGTGGTGTTTTCAATCTTTGTGCCTGTTCTTTTTAGGTCATTAGTATTTCTATGAATTTTCATATCAGGGAAGTATAGTTTAGCTTTTATCCTTCTCATAGCAGGGAGAAACACTGTTCATTTACCATCAAGGGAATCCCTCTCAATTCTTGATTTTTTATTTTTTTTTAGTAATTGTTTCATTTGTTATTTTGTTGAGCACCATAGTTTCTGGAGTCACATAATTACAAGCAATCTTCTTTCATAGTAAAGAAACTATTATACAAATATATCCTGAAAGCTGTAAAATCTGACCAAAAGGCAGAACGAAGTAGTTGATAGTGTGGATATTGTACATGTTAAATATATATTGATTTGGGGGGGAGGGGGGGGGGGCAGGAGGGTAGAAAAGGCTTGGTTTACATTTACAGGTGCTAGCTATTTATAGATAAAACTATGAAACTATACATCCTTCATGTTGAGGGGAATTGCAGTAATTTACTATATAAAGGGAATGTCAGAGAAGGAAAGTTACTAACTTCAGAATTATCTTACTGGCAAGATTATTTAGCTGTGAAGAGCTCTCGGCAAGTTTTGGTCTATCTGGAATTAGTGATGAGCAGTAAAAAGTGACTGGGATAGCTGAAGGCTGTAGCATGTGGTGTTATGAGAATAGCTGAAGGAAGTTGGGCTTGTCCAGCCTGGAGAAGAGACACACAGGGGGTGATGGTGTCTGTTGTCATCTTATTGCAGGGGTTCCATGCTGTTGTCTCCTTATCACAAAAGTTCCATACCTTCTTCATGTTTCTCACAGGCAGCTCCTCAGAGCACTGACTCGTTCTTCTTCACAAAGTGACCAACTGACTCCAGTTCCCTTCTTATCCAGCCACCCCACTCTTTTATAGCACTCTGCTTCTCATGGGTTACAGCTGTGGCCTGTTAAAGTCAGGCCTGTTCCTAATCTTTGATAATTGGCCCAGCTGACACTCATTAGGGGTAAGATTACTTTCTACACTGTCTTTATTTTCTTCTATTCTATCTCCCTACAAGTGTCCACCAGCCACAGGGAGTTTTGAGGCAAGACAAGTGAAACACTTTGAGGTGCACAGTGGAAGAGCAAGGTATGCCATGTCCAACAGGGAAACTTAGCCTTGGATGTAAGGAAAAGCTTTGTCACCATCACTGTGGTTAAAGCTGGGAAAGGATCACCCAGAGGTGCCATCCATGGACACCTTCCAACCCTGATGGAACCGGGTGCTGCAATCTACCTTTCAAGTTAGTCTTGCTTTGAGCAGTTCATGACCTCCAGAGGTCCCTGCCTGATTAAGGACATTACAAATTTGTCTTGTAAGGACAGACATCTCTTCCCTTTGTTTCCTGCTTATTTTTAAATGCTGTATCTGTAGCGCTGAAACCTTACTTTGAAATGGACAGTTTTATTCTGATGTTTGTCTTGCTTTATGAGACGCTCTTAGAAGTTGGACAGCAAGAAGAGGAAAGGAATGAACCTATCTTTATCACCTGCAGTGTACTGGTGATGTTTCTTTCTGTGGGAAAGGAAGTTTGGTGGTGTACCACAAGGTGTAGTGGTAAGGGTTATAGCTGTCTAGTTTCTCATGTTTCCCAGCCTTCTGAATTACTGCCTGAAATCTGGAGCTGATGTTGAGATTCACTGTTTTCTTCCTTTCTGTAGGGAGCTGGGGATGTGTGTGGGAGGCTTTTTGTCCCACTCCCTTTTCTTCTCGTATCTCTCCAAAATATTTCTTCCTAAACTTTACAAATGCTGCCAGGAGAAATTTTGGCATGTAGCATTAACTGTTCTCCTGTTCCTGATTGATGAGAATACACCTTTGAAATTACTAAGAATTTTTTGCTTTGGAATTGGTTGTAAGGTTTATTTTGCATCTGATCTGTGACTAAGTGGCTGTAGCATTTATTTTAAAATAAGACACCTCCGTGTTTATTTCTTTTTTTCAGTTTTGTTGATTTAAAGGAATTTTTATGTTTAGCTTTTGGTGTTTTCTGGACACTTCTATTAATGTTTGAGCCTAGTAAGGGCAGGTCTGGAGTTCATAGCTGAAGTTCACTTAACAGATGGCCTTCCTTGGCTAACTTGCTTATTCTCCTCCCCCTCTCTTCCCTTCTCTAGAGGTCTCTCTGCTCATGGCTGTGAACTTGTGAAAACTGGATTCTACTGGTTTAAACCCTTATGCATCCAAGCTGGGAATACTCATATTCATCTGAGTAGTTGTGCTGATGTACACAGTTTTCTTTCTTTTTCAGCCTCTTTGTTTTCCTGCTTCCACCCACAAAATCTTCCGCACCCTTCCAGGTTGCCTCTTTGGCTACTCAAACATCCACAGTTTTTCACAAAGCAACTGGGTGGTTTTCACAAAGCAGAAACTAAGATCTGTATTTTAGGATTTAGGGTTTTTTAAGAATAAACAGCCTTTTACCTATTTTTCATATCACCTCCTGTAAACTACCTGTACTCTCAAACTTTCTTGCCATGAGATGTAATGACCCCGATATCCTTGAGCCTCACTGTTTCCTATTTTATAAGTGTGGCTCCAGATTTCCCTCTTAACTAGGGCATAAGTTAGTTCCTTGGAAACTCTTCTTTGTGTTCTGGTGGGTTGGGGCTTCAGGCAGGGGTGCAAGGAGAGGGCTTAGCAGTTCTCTGGGATGGATGCCAAATAACTTCCTCTGAATCCTCACCTCAACTCTCTTTTTCCCTCATTTCTTGGAATAGAATAAATTAACTGTGCTAAATAGGATAGAGTTTCCTTTTTGTAGCTGAAAGACCACAATTTCTAAGCTTCATAATTTTATAAATTTATGTGAATATAGTTTCTTGGTAGATATGGCCATTAATATCACCGATCTTTCTTTTTCCTTTTCCATCTTCCACAATTTCTTTGTTGCAGTGCTGATAATGACACTTGCCAAGAGTTGCTAATAAAAGACAAAATTAAATACCTCTCAGTGCAGAATTTTGTACAAGAGTGAATCCCATGTCTCATAGCTCAACGTAGGTGTCCTTAAAAGGTAGGTTGGTCATACATTCTCCTCAGGGGCAAGTGCATGAAGTGCCAGCACTGTGTTTGGGAGCATTTGGGTTCAGAGACCTGAAGCTGACAAGTATGACTTTGGGATAACAAATGAGTAAATGAAGCCTTAGTGTTCTGGAGGAGTTCACAGGATGTTCTTGCTTTACCATGCTTGAACAACTCTGTGCTCTGTCACACCTGCTTCACACAGCAACTTCCAGCCTTGCACCAAATGGCAAAAGTTTGACATCCTGAACTTCCTTACTGAGCAATAAATTCCATCCTGTTTAATGAAGTATGAACAGAGGTCTCCTGCTGATTGTGTTCGGTCAGGTTTTTTCTTGAAATTAAGGATGTCCTTCTGTTTTATTTTACAATACTTGAGAGCAATATTGTTTTAGGGAGCCAAGTACTTTTTCCTTTACCAATCTGAAGTGCTCTAAAGCATTTAATAGTAACCAAACCATTTTACAAAGTGCTATCTCAAAACAGATTCAAATGCAGCTTTACCTAGGAAAGCCATGGAAACACTTTTTTTTTTGTTTTTCATATGGAAACAAATGTTCTGTTCTTGTACCATGTGAAACTGGAATAGATTCAGGTCAGGCAATGCATATTCATTCCTTGAGACTCCTTGACAGTTTTAACTACAGTCATTTCCCTCTCCAGCCCACTCCTTTCACTTCTAACTATGAGAATGGGAATTCCTTCATCTTTTGGGAATTGTGCTTGCATGTCCATGCCTTTATGGATAAAAATCTGTTAAACTTTATCTATATGAAACAGATTTAGCATGTGAATTGTGTTCTTGGGTGTTGTGATACAAAAATATCAGCATGCACCAAAAATGGCTTTCAGTGGTAGGCTTTTCTTCTGGATTATTGTGGGCACTTTTTATACTTCTTTCAGTATTATAAAATTTGCCATGGGAAGTATTAATCTTGGTGAGTCATGGTAGATCAGCAAAGGTTCCCTGGCTGTGATCTAAAAAGTCACTGATAAAGCCTAAAACCTTGTCCTTACACAAATGAATGTAACCACTAGTCTGCAGTGATGCCAATGAATCATGTGCAAGCAGACATGTAATGCCTGTCCTGTCTGATCTTCACCAAACATCTGATTTGAAATATGTTCAGGAAAATAGCAACTGTCTCTTTTCCTTGGAAAATTGAGAAATACCCATAGGGAACATTTGTATGAACTACCAGGTGTGAAAAATATTCCATAAAAGCTTTTACTATCCCTTAAGCTGGCATGTGACATTACACCCAAAGGAGACTCAGATCAGTTATTTGCTTTATTCATTTCAAAATTGTTCTTCCCTCGCCTGTTTTGAGGGTTTGAGGGTTCAAGTGGCAGCATTAGGAGTTGAGAAGGCTGTATTGTACTGAACAAAATGAGGGCTGTTCTCCAAAACCCTGTCCCCTGTTACACAGGGTCCATCTATACTGCAGGAGAAAAGAATAAGTAACAACAGATTAGTTGTGCAGGGAGTCACACAAAACACATTGCCTGTGTGGAAGATTCAAGCCTCTTCTGAACCCTGAATTCATGTGCTGCTGAAAAGGTCTCCCCTCCCCCAGCTTCTGTGAACCAACACCTTTTCTTTTCTCTCTTGTCTTTTCTCTCTTCTCTCTTTTCTCTCTTCTTTTCTTCCCTTTTTTCTTTTCTCTGTTACAGAACCTTTATGTGCTGGAGGTGGTTAGATATTTTTCTCATTAAAATTTATGTTTTGAATAGTTACCAGGTCACCAAACTGGCTAAATACAAAGAAGGAGGATTTAGCTGAGTCTGAGCCAACCATTTACAAATGAATCTCTTGGGGTCTCTAAACACTGGTGGATCTCAATATCACTTTGATTTGGCAGATTAAGGATTACAAATGCTTTATAAATCTATTTTTAGCTTTGCTGCCATTACATGAAGGTGAAGGATTCAGTGCTACTTTTTCACCCTTTCTTACCTCTAGCACCAGACTGGAATGATTTATTTTGATAGGCTGAGAAATGTTAAGTGTTAATGCTCCATTTGTACCCAGTGCATGGAGCAGTGGTGAGTGGTGTGGCCAGAATGCATTGGTACAGAACTCAGGGAATTTTGGTATCACAAAATGGGGGAGCAATGGAAAAAAAAGGGGTTACCTGGTAAACTTCTCTTTCACACAAACTGGATGTGGATGAATATTTCAACTTTCATGGCTCTTTGTCTAAAGTATGGATACTTGTGCGTGATTCCCACTGAGGAGCATGGTCACTGTGGGATACTGCAACTCCTTGACACATCACTCCTGACTTGCTCTTGTGTCTGGTAGGGAAACATCTCTTGCTGTACTTTGCCATCATCCTCTTAGATACAGGGATTTCAAATAACAACAGAAATTGCCAGGTGAGTTTCTGTAGGAATAACTAGGGGTTGGATACAAGGTGATGCACCTGCCTGCTCCTACCATATATGTGATTTGCGTTTTCCAGACTTCCAGGGGCCTGTTCTGGCAGTGTGAAACTGCAGGAATTCTGTGAAATTCTGTCACAGAAAAGCCCTGTCCACAGGGCTGCACAATCAGCATCCTTTAGTTCCCCAGTGCATTACACCTTTTCCCCATTCCCCCTTTGTCATCTGCACCAGTTGCTTGAACCATTTTGCTCTGCCATGTAAATTCAATTCAATCCCAAAGGAGAGTCGGGATGGGGTGGGAGAAGGCATGATGGCTCCCATTTCTCTGAAACCTTCTTGATTTGGTGCTTTATAAATTTTAGAAATAAAATCCTGAGATAATATGTAAATATTAATGAGCCTTAACTGGCCTAAAGGCGTTGAGATTTGCCTGCAAAAGCCATCTGGATATCTGTCAGCACAATGTTTGTTCTTCATATTATTCTTTCAACCTGCTGTAAACAATTTCAATGGCTTCTGGATTTCCCCTTGATATACAAATGAATTTTCAGTGCTGATCCTCCCTTTGTCTCTCTGTATCGGTTCAGATGCCAAGTAGAAACAAAACTCCCTTCTGTGTAATCCTGAACTGTGTGCTCCTTTGGGACTAGCCCTGACAGGGAGGGAAAGGCAGCCTCAGCCCTTTCTCTGCCACCAGCCTTCAGGAGAGTCAAGCCAGAAGAGTGCAGAAAGTCAAGGTGGAGACCTGATCCTTGAAACCTGTCTCCAAGGCATCAGCTCTGGCACCCCAGGCAAGGAGAAAAGACAGGGCAGAGGGTGAATTGCAGCTTGCCCCTTCCACAGCTTTGTACAAAGGCTTTGAACCCTTGCCCTAAGGGGAGCCAGGGTGCCCCTGCAAGGCAGGGGGCTGCTAACAATGTACCCCTTGTGCTGGCTGGCTTCTCCAAATGCTGCAGCATCTTGGATTATCTTGTTAATTGCTTCATCAGAAGGAACTCCCTTCTGATGTAGGAGCAATTTCCTACTCCTGTTGCTGGATGGAAGCTGAAATAAAGCAGTTTCATCTTTAGAAAACTATCAGCCCTGAAAGAGTTGGGCTATTATTTTAAGTAATGTAATGAGCAAATGCTGCTTGGAAATCATTAAAAGAACATATTCACAGCTCCAGCCCCTGCTGTCCAATGGGTATTGATGAAGCTTTTCCTAAACCAGGAGGATGCAGGTTAATTTCTTCTGCTAAATTGACAGCAGTGGGGGCAAGATATTTTGCTGCTGCTGTGTATTGCATTTCCATCACAGGAAATTTGCAGTCAAATACAGGCTATTAGTGTAAGTGTGGGTGAATGGTGCGAGGGAACATTCATAATGATTTCTTTGTAGAGGTTTGAAATTAGACTTGGCAGAATTAATTTTTAGCTATACCATTTTTTTCCTGGGAATGCTGAACTGTTCACACTTTTGTAGCATGCTGAGTTCAATCTGAATAGGTAGGCTTGTGGTTTGGTTTTGGGTGTTTTTTTCTTAATTGAAAAGCTTCTCAGATCTGCAATAGAAATAGAAAATCATACCCTACAATAACTAATGATTTAAAACTTTTGCAGGTAAAATATAAGATGTGTATACTCATGCATTTCCTGTCCTGCTGGATGTGGAACAATGACTTGAAATTCGCTTTCCATTCCTTGACTATAAAGATGTATAATCAACTACCCTGCCCCAAGGATTGTATTTGGAGCAGTTATTTTCTTTTTCTTTTTATTCTTAGATATATAGATTTCTGACTATGGCAGAAAGATTGAACTTGTACCAGGGATGTAATAAATTCAGGTTGATAGCCCAAATGAAACAGAAGAGGGGTAGATTATCTCCAGCTGCCCACCACATCCATCTACCCAAAAGGTGTAGGCTTTTCTAAGCCTGGTTGGTAGCACTGAGTGCATACAGGCATCCCATGCAGGCTTTAAAGCACTGGGAAAGTATCTCAGAATAATTTTCTTGCAGAAAAAAAAGAAACAACTCTAAAACTTCTGGAGCAGTGTGAGGGACAGGAAAGTTTCACCAAGTTTCAGAATACAGAATTGGTCTGTACACTCAGTGCAATAAAGTTTTCAGAGGAGCTTCAAGATCCTTTGGAAAGAGGCTGCTGAAAAACATGGCAAGCAAATTACTAGCATAAGGTAAAATACAGATGGAATATGCAGGCTTGTGTTCTTCCTTCAGAAAAGCACTCTTCTTTTTTGGTGTTACAGCTTTGTAAAATAACACCTACAGCAACTGTTTTTTGGAGCAATATCACCACCTCCATGGTTCTCCTTTGTATAGATGTTGTTCAGCTGACAGGAGCTGGAGCAGTGGATATTTCTGGATCCTCACAATGGGCAGGTTTCTAAAGCTCCCTGTGCTCTGTGTTGCTCAGTGACAGCAGGGGACGGGTGCTGAAGGTGACAGATGAGCTGATCCAGCAGAAGCACTGTGTCATTTCTTTGTCCGTACCTCACACATGTGCAGTCTTTCTGCAAGGGCTTCTCAAGGAGACAGCCAAAACTAGTGAGAGAGCACTACAGTGTGGGAGAAATTGTTTAAAAATGGCTGAGACCCTAATTAGCTGGAGTCCTAAAGAGAGAAAATGAAGACAATTTAGGGTATATTTTTCAAGGGAAAAAAAATCAGATTATTCTTGCATTTCACTATTGCCTTCACCTGTGAAGAAAGAATTATTGTATTCTAGGGTTTTTAGTATTTAGTGATTGAACTCTCAGCTATAAGGCTAAATCAGATGACCCAACACTTGTTCTCTTTCACTCACTTCTTTCCATCAAAGATGAGCTGAGTTTGCTCCTTGAGTTTGACCATGGAGGTGGAATCAGATTTCATAAGGGAAATGAAAATCTCATTTTCAGACAGATGTTGGGTATTAAAACCAGACACATGTTAGGAAGCTTGATCTGAAGAGCTATGCATATGGTTTAATTTTTTCAGTAGAAAATGTAATTAAATTGTCTGATATTCCTGGATTAGCCCATAGTGCTTCATGCTGTAATCTTGCACAAAGACCTAAGTATGTGGTTTTGATATTTCTGGTATATGTAAGCTTTTTTTATTGTGAAGGATTGGTATCTGGTTCAATTTATTTACTAATTAACCTTCCTTTTTTCAGTGATTGTTGGAGTTGGTGTGCTATGTGGTCATAGATAAACTTATCCCCTGTTGTTACTATGGGAAGAATGTGTTTAAACTTTGATTTCTCTAAATATTAATAGTAACTGTGAAGCTTTTTCTAATGGTAGAAGAAAATAATAATTTTGTGCAGCATAGATTTCTGTACTCTATGTTTTCATAAGTTTACTATGAAATTTGGGTGATATTCTGATTTCTGGGTATGCTCCTTCCTAGAGGAGAATCACAGAAGATAATTCCAAACATACTCTTTTGCTTGTTTTTCCTTTTCTTCAGAGGGAAATAATTGTGGATGAGGGAGAAGGGTACCAGAGAGGCATTGATGCACATGATTTTTGTCAGGGGAAAAAGTGAGTAAGTAAAATATAAAGGGCCATGCCTTCAGCATGCATGAAGATGTGTGCAGGCTTTGCAGATCAGCTGTCTGCAAGGGCTGAGACTTTCTCTGGAAACCTTGGAAGTGAAACATGTAAGGTCTGGTCTGAAAAAAACAAGTTACCACATACCCCATGGATGTGTAAGAACATCTCCTTGCCTGTTTAACAGCAGCAAGGACAGAGCAGCAGCCCAACACGTGATGGCAACCAGGGTCAGTGTGCTGGGTGTCCCTGGGAGGGAGGCATCCTGTGCTGCTGGGAGTGGGATGTGCTGCTGCCATGTCTGCCTCGCTGCTGTCAGACGTGCTGGCTCAGAGGAGCAGAGTGTGGGATGTGACACTTGTGTCTGGATGTGCCACTCGTCTTCTCCACTGTGGAAAATGAAAATAGCCACCTTTTTCCCGGAGTGCAGATGTTTGTCACTTTGTGGTGTTTGGCTACTGTAAGGCTCATTTAGTGTGGATCAGATGGAAAGTGTGCAGAGTGGTTTTCTGACTCCTGTCCAAGGAAAACCTTGGGTCAGCTGGCATAGAGTGTTCTGAGAGCTGGCTCAGCTGAGTCTTTCTAGAGCTGGCAAATGAGCTGCCTGTTCACCATGAGGAGCCTGCAGCAGGCAGGGGTCCATCACTGGGGCACGGTAATACATGGGTAAGACATCAAGCAACCACTGTAGGTATTTAGACTCCCAGCCACTTGGGCAATTCCAACTTGAAGAGTGGCCAGGGAGCCCAAAATAATATGTGCTCAAAGCATGGAGAGTGACTGCAAGGAGGGAAAGTGAATTACCCACTTTGATATCACTCAAGAGAGCCCCCAGCAGACAAAAAGACAAAGATTGTAAACTAGGTTAGGTGGTCACAGTCTTTCTCATGATTTAACTAAATGTGTTTTGTACTGATTTATGTAGGCAGGCACTGAGGCTTCTTTCTCTGTGAACCTTGCCCATTCTGCTGGCCAAGCCTCACCCTCAGTGGCAGGGTTTTGGTGGCATGGACACTGTCCCTTCAAGGTAGCTTGGTGTGGTAGGAGGAGGTGGCAGAATGAAGGGGTAAAAGAAGTGTTGGTCTGCCTCCTTGGGGCAGGTGACCCTTCTCCAAGTGATGTTCTGCAGCACGGTAATGACTGTGCCACTGTGTGTCTGTCAAGACCTTGTGTGCTGTTGGGTTTTGCTCCACTGGGTGTGCAGGAGTGCAGTGAAAAAAATTAAGGACTGGACTTCTCTGAGGAAAGATGTACTTTAAAAGAGCATAATTTATGTCATTTCAAAGGCAGCAGTTTTTAAATGTCTCTGCCTCTCTATTTCTGTTTGTAAGCATTTTTGCCTTTCTATGTTCAGAAATCTCAGCTGAAATAGTCGTTTTCCTGAAAGGAATATTAACTGTTGGGAAAACTTTGTAACAGCTCTAGCAGACTGATCTTTTGATGGGTTTTGGTTTTGAGTTACTTTTAGCTTGGGATGTCCCAGTTTTTCTGGTCTCTAAGCACCATCTGCCTCTCTTTCTAAATACCTACAGTAACCAATTCTAATTGTCTGAAACCCTAATATGCTTTTTTCCCATCCATGGCATCTTCACAACTTTAAATCTATGTGCTAAGGCAAACTATCCAGTATTGATTTAGCTTCATTATTCAAGGACTTTTTTTAATGAAGGTTTTGATTTTTTTTCCTAATCTTAGAGGCAGATTTAAGATCACTTTGTTTTACAACTTAAGTTCTTTTGCAGAAATTTAAAGCACAGAATTTCCCTGGAACACTTGCAGCTGCTAATGTTAGAATTTATACTTAGAAATCAGTATGTAATAATATATCTCATGACAATCTAGCAGCTGGAGAAGTCCATGAGCACTCGAAGACAAACAGGAGGCCAGCCACACTGATAATTACCACTTCACAGCCCTTTCAGTGAAAGGCTACAAAGTGGGATTGGTGCAAAAATGCCTTTCAACGGGAGATGCCCAGTATAAGTGAGGAGTTATCACTAGAAACACATAGAGGGAAAATATTCACTAGCACAGCTCTAACTCATGAATTATCACTTAGATGGAGAAAACAAAATCCCATAAGTGGTGGTCTGAAAACATTTTTGGAATTACACCACCCCATGTGTAGTCTGTTGCATTTTTTTCCATCAAGCTGTTTTAGGCTAGGCTGGCAGCCTTTAGTAATGGGATTCATTTGGCTCTCAGCAAGCTGGCAAGCATCTTACAAGTGGGAAAATTTGGCTGGGCATTCTGTTTCTTTATACCTTTTGGATTCAGCTATGGTAAGTTGAACTGCCAGAGAGAGGTTTAGATGGTACCCTCCTTATTTAAGGTGTGTGACGGAATGCATTCAAGAGAACTGAGGCAGATGCATATCTTGCTTAGATCTGCATTTTAGATTTATCATCTTTGTTGCCTTCTTGCGTAGCAGTGAAAATTAAATGAAGTGGCAGTGCTGAAGCAATGTGCTCTTACTCATCATCTCTATTCACCCACCTTTTCAGCTCATCTCTCTTCCTCTTTTTTTCCTTTTTTTTTTCTCCTGGTGACACTTCAGCACATGCTGCGAACATATGCCAAAAAGCTCATTCTTAAAAGCTGCCTTCATTCATCTTGAGCTGTTATCAAGAGCTTTGTCTGCTCTGTGGGTAAATTGCGCAGCGCTGAATCAATGTCCTCTTGTACTGGAAACCAGACAATTCTGACAAACTCTGTTGCATTCATAGGGAGTGAGTGAAGAGATGGCTTAGCTCATGCAGAATGCAGGGATCAAAACACCTTCTGCCTCTCAACTGAGGCGGTGACACAAATGTGACTGCTGATCCTAGACCAAAAAAAATCAGAAATGTTTCCTTGCTGCAAGTTACTTTGTATGCTTGATAGATATTCCAGCATTACAGATGACAGGTTTTGGAGCATAAGCTCCTATGTGTACTTCATCAAGGTGATTTTCAGATCATGTATTATTTTGGCTCTGCACTTGTTTCAAATTCTCCTTAATGTAATTTTAGCTGTAGCATGAATGTACTTAATACTCTCCTTGACAGGAAACCTCAGATGAATAAACCAGACCTATTGTGTAATTAAAGAGTTTCTTTGGAAATTGGCTTCGTTTCAGTTTTTAAAATGTTGTTTAATTTGTTCCAGAAGTAAAGTGAACTTGTTTTTTCAGAACTTGGTCATGATTGCTGGTGGTCGGAGCTATAATAAATTGAATTCCTTCCTAATAAACTGAATTCCTTCCTAATTTAAACACATTATAAATATGTAAACTGAGCTATAGTCTGCAGGCATTGACAGACATTGGCAATACAAAGTGATAGTACCTTTCCAAAGAAAATTGTCTCTTTCTAATTACACAGAATAACAGAAACTGCTTCTTCCCATTGCAGATACACAAATGTTGGGAACTTGTTTGAGTGACAGGTTCTGCAGTAATTTGAGTACAATCGTTTAGCAGATTTATGTTGAGGGAGAGGAGAGAAGGGGAAAAAATACAGGCTTTGCTAGAAACTACATATATATTCAGCAAGCAAATGAGATACAAGCCTTGAAACAATAAGCTGCTCTATAATGCACAGACAGTCTTTCAGGATACCAAGCATCAGCTCTGAAGTCTCTCTACACATTGATAAAAATGTCTAACTGAATGAAATAAGTTTATTCTGTCTCATGTTAAAGCCCTGTTAAGCTACTGAGAACTGACTGAGCTTCTGACTCAGTCATTGTTCCTGTTTTTTTACAACTCCTCCCATTCAGTTAATTAAAAAACCTGTTCCTGAGCAGGGAACAAAAGCACTTTTTATACAGAATT
The DNA here is from genome assembly GCA_024362935.1 of Setophaga petechia. Classification (NCBI taxonomy): domain Eukaryota; kingdom Metazoa; phylum Chordata; class Aves; order Passeriformes; family Parulidae; genus Setophaga; species Setophaga petechia. The sequence goes on along the minus strand of JANCRA010000019.1, from coordinate 2,611,297 downwards.
GGTCTATGTGCATTTTAAAGATTTCTGCCTGGTGAATGCAGTATTTCTTTCGCTTTGTTTACTGCAGCACGAGTGGCTGCCAGGGGCAGGGCTGTGGATGTGGCTGCTCTCCTTGGGTGGAGGACACACCGTCCTGCACTTGGGCCAGGGTGTGCTGCCCACGGCGTGGGGGCAGAACCTGAAAGGCACAAAAGACTCTCAGTGAGCAAGAAGTCAATGAATGGTGCTCAGGTCAGGCCACAGAGATGGGGATACTCACGTGGCAGTAGCAGGAGGAAAAAGATCTGTCAGCAAAAGAGCAGAAAGCGTAAAGGATGGTCGGGTTTCAGCTGAAGAAAGTGTCTTTGCACTGAGGCAGAACCATTAAGAGCTTGAGTTTTGGTGAGTGCTGGCTTTGAAGCTTTTGCCAAATCAATAAATAAAAGCTGTTACTCAGAAGGCAAAGTTAATGGTTAAGCTCAGTGGTTGCTGCTGTTATTTTACTGAAAGTTTTGACTTACCAAGAAATAGAAGAATGTGTATGAACTTGTTCAGGAGAGCTGCTTTCACTTTGCAGATTTATTTTTTAAGAGATGGATACCAAATCCAAAAAGTTGTCTGGTGTAAATCCACAACTTGTTTGTGGTTAGGATCCCTGGAATCCATATTGTGGTAAAAAGGCACTTCTGCACATCTTAAATCTCTCCCTATAATTGCACTCTGTCAGTTTTTTAAATCAAAGTGAAATTCTAGGATTCAGAACAAGCCTGACACAGAGGCTGGAACTTGCTTGTTTCTAATTTGCAGAGGTTGGCTCTCTTCAATCAAATTTTGGTCCCCTAAAATTATTAGCCCTGTTTTCAAACTCGATTGTTTCTCTAAAAATGAAACCTCTTCCACCTGTACTATAACATTTTTCTGTTGCTACAGGTGAACACACTTTCTCTTTTGAATGCTGTCTGGATTTTATCTTTCTGTCAGTGCAAAAATTATTTTTCATCCTTTTGAAAAAATTTAGGCACTGGAATTAAAAGATGCTGTTCCACTAGAACTGCACTGAACTCAGGTCCTGAAATATTTATGCCCTCAGAAAATATTCCAGTTTGTTTTATTGACACTTCATTTGCACAAGGAACTGAAATTCACTGTTTAGCAACCAAAATGACAAGGTGAAAAGGTGGATTTTCTGTGAGGAGGCACCTGCTGAGGCAAGGGGAAGGATGTCATTGGGTTTCTGTACTCTTTAGGTACTTGCAGTGCATAATCCACATGCAGATTATGGACTACGACTGCACTGTTGCTGGTATGGGCATCAGCTCACAGGAACATATTGTATTATTGTGTTTTCTCCAAATTATTAATTAAAAATTTGTTCTGAAATAAAAGGAAAAGGGATTTTCTCTGCCAGCATTGAGGAGGAAAAGTTACACATTCATAATTTCTTCTGAAATCAGTTTTAATGAGGTGATTAATCTGTAGTATAAAGGCAAAATATTTGGATGCAGCTGTGATAGAGAATCCCAGCATGCTTGGCTAACTTTTAACAGGTATTCTAGCATAGTCTGTTTGAGCCTGCTTGAAACTAGTAATATTAATTTCAAATTAATTAATTTGCTTGCAACTAGTAATATTAATTTCAAATGTTAACCAGGAGTTTGTTCTGTTACTCTCATCTCAACTTTCTTCTGTGCTTTAATTAAATATTAATATGTTGTAGACAGCCCTGTTTGTTTAATGTCTGTATGTCTTGGGATGGATGTACACTGATGATTTGGGAGATCACCTAGCTAGGACTAGATCCAAAGGCAGATTAGGTCTGTGTTGCTTCTTACTTTTAAAGGTATGTGATGTCTTTCACTCAAATAGAAAAATTTATTGGCGCAGCAGTGTTCTGTTAAGGGTCTTATCTGCCACTCAGTGAAGGGTTTCTTGCTCAGTTTGCATTGACATATCTAAGCTCAGTCTCTGCTCCTTAAGATTGATTTTTAGCCCCAAATCAGCGTTAATGTAAAAGTAAAAGCAGTGCATTTACTTAGTAAAGCAAATGTTTCAAAGTATAGTAAGAACTGTAACCATAAATGTTCTCACCTTTGTTTCTGCCCCGATTTCTTTTCTGGTAACTATTGCTAAAGGCTACTAAGTGAGGGGTTAAGTTGTCTTTGTCTTCTTATTAAGTTTGCCTCTCTGGTGGCAGGCAGTTCCATTGGATGTTCCCATAAGGATCCTGGATGCTACCGCAGTAGGTTGGAGCCATTAGCTTTCAGTGACTATTAAACACTGTCAGAACTGAGATCTGCATGGGTATTATCCACTCCAGTATCAAGGGGATAATGCTCATACAAGGAAGGATTTTGCCATTAGGCAGCTGCTGTAAAATGTAGTCACCTCAATACTGTTTCATGCAAGCTCTGGGTTGGTTTAACTGGGCTTTCTGTAACTCTTTCTCTTTGTCTCAATCCCTTTTTGAGCTGTGATGAGGGTAAATACTGATACTCACCAGGAGAGCATCTTATCATCATCTGTATGTCTTTTTATTCTTACTCTTCAACAGGAAACTTTCCACAGCTTTTGTTAACAGTAATTAGGAAAGTCAGACAGTGTGGTACTCATCAGAGTCCTCTGCATGGTCAAGTGAGTGTGTGAACTAACACACTGCTTATGGAACATACTCTTCATGTCTGTTGGAAGCACATGGGAAAGGAAGAAAATTATGCTAATTACAGGTTAGATTGATGATAACCCAGTAAGTTAAATCTAGTTAACTTACAGTCCAGACACTCAAAAACATGTGACCCTGTAAAATGGAACATTTCATTGTGGTAATCTTGTATTTGTGATGGTAATAACTTATGAAACAAAGGTTGGAGGTTAGGCTTGTTTTCCCTGTCTGTCTTTTTACATGATCTGTAACCTAAAATTCCCTCTCTTGCAATATCTATGAGTTAAATCTGCTTTAAGCTATCATCAGTCACCATTTGAACTGATTTTTCTTTGTTATGCTGCCAAAAGAATCTTTCTCTTTTTTTTGTTATGCTACTTACGAATCATAAAAGTAAGATAAGACAAAAGAGAATGCTAGGCTGTACCATCCCATTTGCTTTGCCTGCACAGGATTAGAGGGTTTGATTAGCAAGCATTGCATTGCTGTGTGGGAAACTTGGTTGGATTCCCTTCCTTGATCTCTCAGATGGTGTCTGTGCATATGCACAGGTGATGTGTCAGTGGGCTGATGCTCTGCTTCGACATGTCTCACCAGGTTGTGTGCCTGACTCATTCTTTCTTGTTTGATTGGGTATTTGTGCCACAGACATGACACAGTGAGGAATAAAGGCATTTAAGCCTTCAAAATCTTCATAAGATTTCCAGGAAGTAGAGCTATTCATTCTGAAGGGCTCCTTCGCCATGAAATGTTACACAATATCTGCTGACTGAATGTGCCTTTGTGCCTTGCTCTCTGCTTTTCAGTGCCGTAAGTTTAGCTCCAGTACACTTGATGAATTCTGCTGGTGTCATGTTTACTTAGATCTGTCTCTAGTTCATGTTCCATCTATTTTTTTAATTCATTCCCAAAATTTCCAGAAGATTGGGTCTAGATTGGGACACAGGAGTTCCTCTTCTTCACCTGTCTCCTCAAGAAAAAGTATTGACAGGCAGTTCTTAAAAAAACAGAGGGAATATTTCTGTTTCTCACACCTGTTTCAAGGTGATTATGCCTTAAGAATCAATCGTAGCATTTCTTGTTTGTATCCCAGTGGTCATCCTTTGGAAGCTGTGCACCAAAGATATACTTGTGTATTTCCTGTTGTATTCTCCACCCTTTTATAGTTTCCTTTATGCCTTCAGCAGGCTACAATATGAAAATAAACAAAGAAGTTCTCATGAATAACTCCAAAAAATATCTTCTCTGCCCCCAAGCCGTTTTTTCCATAGCTCTCAGAAGCTGTCGGTGTGGCAGACAAGGATGAACCTGTGCTGCTGGGCAATCTTGCTCTTTCTTTGACTGAGGAGTTGAACTTACCATGGTACTGCATCCATGTTAGTTTGCTGCCACATCCGAACCTGAGATGGAATCAGCAGCTCCTTCAGTGGAGAGTTCAGAGATAACAGAGCAGGTGATTCACTTTCCTGTCTCCTCTGTGAGCAGCGAGCCTGCCTGTGCTAGTCCATTTGTGACCTGCTGTCTGCTCCTGCTGTTGAAAACAGCATTCTCTAATTCCATTTACACTTGCAATTCCTCTCTTTGAAGTGGGACTCTTCTGCTGAGTGTGCCTGCACTCTTCTCTCCTCCAAAAGCTGGGAACAAATGTTGACAAGCTGGAAGATGACAAAAGTGAAGCAAGGCATTTATTTCCCACTCATCATAACTTCTGCGTGTCTGCCAAACCCTTTCACATTGGCTTAGTGATAGGTCCCTGAAAGAGCTTCAGTATTAATTTACACTGTGGTCCCAGTTAGCCACATAATAGCTCTGTCAAAGATTGTGATGGGCTTTTCTTCCTTTTCTCAGGTCTAGACAGCTACAGCCACTGCTAGGACAACACTTCTTGCAACAACAAAATGCCACATTAGGTTCTGTGCAAAGACGTGCTGGCAAATGTCAATTTAAATTAAAAGTTGACTATTTTTCTTTAAATTGCAATGTTATGGTTATAGCTTAATCTATTATTTTTGAGTCTATTTTGCCACACTCTCTCTTGACTGGCTGCCTTATCTAAGGATTAGTTAGGGATTAAATAGCTCTACCATATGATCTAGTTGATGGGCTGACAGTTATGGTAGACCATAAACTGAGATTTCCTTCCTTTGTCCCCCACTAAAATGAATTTATATCTTTATCAGACATTGAGGAGAGTTGTATACACAGTCAGATAAAGACTGCACAGGTGCATCTAAGAACCAGATTTGCTGAAGTGTTCTTTTGGCTTATGCTCTTGAACTCTGCCCAGTTATATCAAAGATCATCATTTTATGAAGAAAAACAAAGTAATTTGCTATCAGTGTTATGCACAGCAATGCTGAAAAATATAGGCAAGAACTGTCTTTTTCCAAATTATGTATATTCTGGCAGGTAGAACCTTTCCTTTTTGAGAATCTCTGCAGTTCTTTGAAATACTAAAATGCAGTCAGCAGTCAACAAATAATATGAAACATAAACCTCTGCAGTACTTTTGCTATCCTGCTGTGCTGTCTGCACATTCTTGAGGAGCACTGGGCCTTGCACACAGCCTCACAGAGGGCTGTGATACTTACTAAATAATCAAAGACAGACAATACAGCTCCTGCCTCCTTGGAGAAATGTTTAATAGCTAACACAGCTAAGCAGATGTTTCAGTGACCTTCCATGTTTCCTATTGATGACATGCATTTTTTTTTTTTTAAACAGAGTTTATTTTTTCAGCTTTTCTTTTTAGTGTATGAGGATAAGCATGCTCTCATGCTTTTATATCAATGAAAACTTGACAGTTTGTCCAGCCAGTGAATGCCTGCCATAGATAAAGACTGCCTGGGTCTAGGTACAGTGCAGTCACTGTACAGAATGTTTCTGTTTCGGGAACATTCGGGACTGTTGGAAACTGCTGGACTAAATGAGGGTAAGGGATAAGTCACTGCAAAAACCAGGGGATCTTACATCATAGAAATAACCTGGATGAGCTGCTAGGTTGGAGTTAGGAACGTTTGTAAGCCTGCAAGAACCTAAGCAGTGGAAGCAGCAGAAACAGGGACAGAAAGGGCTGATTAATGCCCCTGCTCACAGCCATTCCAGGGCCAATCTGGCAAGAAGGAAGATGGACTGATCTTCCTGCTCCTAATGGGTTTTTATAAATGCCTTCATAAACTGGAGAATAAGCACTGTTTTAGGTCCTTCCTTGCCTTTTTATTTTTCCAGACTCATTTCCACCAGTAGTGGATTTACTGTCTTTGCTGTAAGTACCTTCACAGAGAAATAAGAATTCATAATCTACAGAGATAATATATACTGGAATGAAATTGTTCCAATACTGTGCCTGCCAGAGGCCAGACAGAAAAATAAAGAGATATAAAGGTTGCAGGAGTTGTTCATTTCTCCCTAGCGTTTGGCTGCAGAGGAATAGCCATACCTGCTCAGTGGACCATGCAGGTATTATGAATCTTTGATCTTTCTGAACCTTCACTGATTTTCCACAGAAACATTTCATTATTCTTTTTGTGCTAGTGAGAGAGAGGGGTGAGCTTCTATAAAAGTATAGTTTTAGCTTTATATTTTCTTTTTTCTTTTTTTTTTTTGTTAAATTCCTAATTAACACAAAGTGAAATTGCCCTGTGGTTTGTTCAAGCTTTCTCTCAGTTTTTTTCAAGTGTCCCAAGGAAATTGTGGAAACTGTGCCTTTTTCAAAGTGGAATAAATTTCCACTTTAACATGCAGTCAAGCCATACTTATGTCCATTAAACTTGTGTTTCAGCCATGCTTTGTTTTTTTATGGAGGCTTGAATAGAGACCAGGTAGAAACATAGGAAGAAATTGTCTGTTTCCTCCTAGTTAGTTACTTAGTTAGTTAGTGACATTTGGTTCAAATGTGTATTGTAGGCTCTTCAACCCTTTTTTCTCTCCTTCCAATAAAAACAAGTCTGTTTTTTTCAATGAGGAAATAAATTTTTAAAAGCTGTCTATAGAAAATCTCAAATTATAAACCCATCCTTTTCAAGGAAGAGACATTTTAACGTCTAGCCCTGACAGCTCCCATGCACAGCATACTTCTTGATTTCGTAACAGGCAGAGATTAATGCTGCCCTTCTCTTCTGTGCTTTGGGATCTGTGTGTACTCCTCTGTCGTCAACCTCCTCGTGAACTGCTGCTTATTAGCAGTGAGGGCACAGACGGCTTTGTGTTTGTGAGGCTCAGCTGAAGGACGGGGAGGATGGCACAGATAGCGACACAGACAGCTCTGAGCGTCGCTTTGTACCCAACCAAAGCTCCCAATGATGATTTTCTTTTTTTCTTTTTTTCTTTTTTCCTTTTTTTTTTTGCAGGAATGTGTAATTCTGCAGTAAAGAGCAGACTCTGCTCCCAGTTGCACACAGCCTAAAGCGTTTGTTCTATGTTGAGGAATTTGTGACTTTTTTTGTAGAACTTTGGGTTGCAAGGAGTAATAACTGGCCTTGTCCTGCTACCAGATTCACTGTTGTTAAATATATAACAGTCATAGAAAAATAGTATTATTATGCTTCCAAACAGAGTAACTAGAGAACCTAGAATTAAAGACCACTGTCTCATTCAAAGGCCTGGATGAGTATTGTTCATATCATGTATTACTATTCAGTATTTTGTTTTCTTTCCTTGTTCATGTGAATTCATGCTTTGTTACTGTGGCCAACTCAGTTCCCACTCTGAAGTGAGAATTCTCAATTTCTTTCTGAACTAATAAAATTTTATTACTGCAGTATACCGCAGTTCCAAAAAAATATTTAGCTTCCATGCAATATCATATTCACCTCAGTTCTGTGCATAAGCATGGAGTATCAAATCAGAAGTAACTCCACTGAGTTTAGATCTGTCTAAGATGACCTAAACTTGCTGTGGTTTGAGTTTGGGGTTTTTTTGTCATTAAAAACTCTAATCACAGCTTGCCTCAAGTGGTAGCCACAGCCAAGAATCCTGCAAATCAGACCCCTGGATCCCAAACTGGACAATCAGTTATGGCTGCTTCCCAATGGCTGTGTCAGTAGTCAAAGAGGATAACAATCAAAAATAAACACAGCCTTAGGTCAGCCCATGGTGAAGGAACACTGTGTGACATCTGTTAAATTTCAGAGCATCCTGCTCTTAGTGACTATCTGAAGTACATCTACTGGCTCTGTGCTTTAGAGTAGTGGTTTTTCTGTGCTGTCAGATGCTCCCTGGTGCAGCTCATAGTCTCTGCTCCTACACGATGTCTTGGCACGTCCTGACTCCATGCACAAGGGCACCTGACTTCACTCATCTTCCCCACTCCTCAGGTTCTTTTAGAGGAAAGTGGGGTGCCTGTGAGGGAAAGGACCTGTTCAGCCAGGGAATGCATCTTCCTCTTGGTCAGGCTGTGGCTGAAAGGGAAATTCTTAAGACAGGATTTTCATGGTCTGTGGCAGACTGGGGATGGAAAAGCACAGCTCTCTCTTCGTCTCCATGTGCATGCTTTGGCATCAGTCATAACACACTTCCCAGCACCAGTTAACTGAGCAGCTTACTGCTAATTTTTCAGATTCCCTTAGCCCAAAGGTGTTGGCTGCCTGGCCCCTCTATTGCTTTGCACCCAAAAGGGCTCAAAGCAGACAGGCTGGAGAATTCAGGTTCTATTGAGTATGTGAAGCATTTTCCAAATGCTCGTCTGCTGCCAGGTTTCCTGTGGCTACCCATACTGTCTGCCAGGTATAGCTTTATCATTCCTACAGTTTGTAGTCTTAATCCCAGAGGTACTCTAAAGTTTGTGGAAAAAGAATTGGTGAAAATTTCTCCAGATAAGAGGGTATGTCTACAATGAAAGTATACCATCAGTAAGCAATTAAACAAATTTAGTGGGGAGAAAACCTCTGGGGCTGCTAAGCCCAATACCCCTTCCCTGCACTGGCACTCATCCTTCAGCCATGAGTTCCTCTGAGAACTGGGAAGGAGATTCTGGGTAGTATTGCTAACTGTGCATTAACTCCAACCTGCTTACACTGCTGTTGCTTACTCCTGTCTAAGGTGGAATGCTGCATGAGGCAGACCTGTGGTCTGACCCAGAGAAGCCATTCCTGCTGTTGTACACTATAGGAAGGGCTTCCTCAGGTCAGACCAAAATTCCTGTGGCTTCTACCCAGTGCTGGTCTCCAAAGTACATTAATTGCCTTGGTTGAATGTCACATCATAGCATGTCCTGAAGCAGACGCAAAGTTGGGAAAAGTCAACTGATTTTAGGAAGCATAATGAAGGTTACTAAAACACTGGAAAAATAGTCCTGAAATGAGAAATACCAGCATGTAGTTACCCTGCTGATAGTACTTCAAAGTTACCATGATCACTTTAGAAAGACAAAACGTATGGAAGGATGTAAAAGGAAGTCCTCTGCCTTGCAAGTTGATTTTCAGGGCTACAGCCACAGAGCTCTTAACATACTGATTAAAAGGCTGTGCCCCTGGCAGCAGGTACAGCTGAGGATGGGCAGCAGCACTGAGCCTCTTGCTCTGGCACCTCTCCTGAGGGGTGGGTGGGTTGGTACATGTGTGTGCACACACCTGGCAGGGGCAGGACAGCTCTCTCATGGATGCCAGGACTCGCTGAGTTTGCATGGTCTTCTGCTGTTGTGTGGCCTGAAATAGTTCAGTGTGGGTGAGTTCTCCCAGTGTGTCACAGAAGTCTCAAGTCTGATGGGATGTAAAGGGGCAGCAGGGTGCTGAGCACAAGAATGCTGAAGGAGTGAGAAAATATTTCTGTAGGTGGCTGACATCCTCACATACTGGATGTATTTTAATGAAGTTTAGCACTATTTGGGAACAATAATCCTGTGCATGCATTGCAAATTTTAAAATGTGATTTACAGGAGCTGCTCCAACCATAGATTTTATTCAACCTTTTTCTCATTTTCTAAAGTTGTTTTTTACATCAAGTCTTGCTGAGACCAGCCTTTAACTTAGTAGTAGTTACCATTTCTAAATTTGGAAAGATCACTCCACTGATTTTAAGCTTAAGTCATGCAAACAGTAAACTGTCTAAACTTTTCTTATCTCTGTATTTATAAAATAAAGTTTTAAAACTTGTGTTCATAGTGCACACAGGTGATTGATGTGCCTGGCTGTCGCTGGCAGGTCTGCCTGGGGTGGCTCCCTCCATGTTAGTTCTTGCCTTTTACAAGAGATAGAAAATAGCCAAAGTTTTCATGCTGGGGGGAGGTAAAATTAGCAAGAAACACTTCTTTCTCATGCTCTTCTGAAGGCAGACACCTTCAAAAGAGTTTTAAATGTGTGTGGTTTAATATCTTATGTTAGCTAAAGTTCTCAAAGGGTTCAGTTTATCATTAGGAAAGTTAGATGCTGTTCCATTCTTAGGGAAGCCCAGGGGTAAAAGGGCTTAGGTTTAGCCTGCTGTTTGATGATGCTAAAAACAAACCCAAACTCCTTATGTTTATTGTTTTGGGATTTTGTAGATGTGGTTTCTTTCTGTAAAACTTTTAATATTAAAGGCCCAAAAGTGCTATCTGTACAGATACTATGACGCTGAATTAAGTACACAAATGCAAATGCCTGCATAATTATTTACTATTTCTAGAGAGCATGTGATAAACCAATCTTTTTTAATTTCACTTTGGCTGCCACATGTTCTTTTCATTCCAAGCCAGTGAAAGTGGGTGGATTTCATGGCAGGTTCAGGAGACTCTACAATCTTTCTTCTTCTTGTTTGGTTGCTAATAACTGGAAAAATTGACCGAGCAAAATGGTGCAGAAGTTGAGCCAGTAGTTGCCACAGTGACAGTTGTCCAATATAAATATCTTACAATTCTTCTGTTTATCATCTGTTTTCAGGGCAGTTTAAGCTGCTGGAACAAGACCGAGATATTAAGGAGCCAGTGCAGTATTTTAACAGTGTGGAGGAGGTGGCTAAAGCATTTCCTGAACGAGTTTACGTCATGGAGGAAATAACATTCAACGTTAAGGTAGTCCCTGAATAAATATTTGTCCCTGTCTAAATGATTAACTGTTGCAACCTTTATATACATGGCAAGTGAGCAGCGGCGCTGAGTGGGAAGTGTGATTTTTGAGACAAACGAGTCTTTAGTGTTCCACATTCGGTGATGGTGCTCTTTGGGATCATTTCTGCAGTCTTAAATCAACACGTCCTCTAAGGGCTCTCCTGCCCTATGGCACTTTGGGGAGCAATCCTGATGATCCATTCAATAATTCATCTAATTAGGATGCTCCTGCCAGATTTTAAACAAATGTTGTTTGTTGTCCCCTTCCTCCTCCCCCTCCAGCAGTCTGAATTTCATTCTCTGCTAAGCAGCAGCTGCTCAAATCCCTCTCCAGAAAGCCTCTTTCTCAGAGAGCACGCAGGGTGAAATGATGAGGTTGCTTGTCCCAAAATTACTGCAGCTAAATACTATTGTGAATAAAATTTAAAAAAAACCAAAAAAAAACCCAAAAAAACCACACCAAACTAAAAAGACACAGTTGTTCTCTGTGTGTATGTGTGTGTTTGTTTGTGTACAGCTCTTGGGCTCATGAAAGGGTCACTGATCCCATGAGAGGGTTTGCTATCACCAAACATGCTGCAGTGCAGGGGCACGAAACAGTGAAATCACAGCTTGTTCTTCTTTGTCCTACCCACACGTGTGACACTGCACAAGGTAGGTCAGCTCTGCCGTGAGAGCAGAATGGTCTCCAGGCTTATCTGGTTGGTTTGAGCAGCAGCACCATCTCAGAATGGTAGAAGAGCATCCTAGAGCTGGTGTGCAGTGGTGGAGATCCACATCGTGTACCCTGCAGGGGAAACTGGCTAATACTGGTGATGCAAAACCAGCCTGGAATTTCCTGGTCCTTTGTGTATCGGGTTGGGCTTTGTATAACAACCTTTTAATGGCTTTTTCCTCTTTCTTGCACTGCTAAGGCTGGGAGACACCAGCTAGTTCACAGTTTTTATAGGTGTAAGTGGAAGAGCTCATCAGTTAATTTACTCAGTGACTAAAACTCACGCCTTGCAAGACAGTAGGTTGTTTTCATTTGTGCTCTGCATTAACCTGAGCCTGTAAAACAGAGGCTTTCATTAATGAAGGCTAGGTGAGAAAGTTGGAACACTTCTGTAAATTTAGGCAAGGGAACAAGAAAATTTTATCTCTGCTCAGAAAAAATCCTTGTGAATGCTAGCCTTATCCAGAGTTGTGCTGTTATTTCTCTTTTGATCAATGACCAAACCAAGAGAATGGCACAGTAGAATGTGCAGCTTTGATTTTCTAGTGCAAAAAAGTATTTGTCTACACGCCTCTTTAAACCTAAAATGCCATGTCTTGAGTTTACCATGAGTGGTTTTAAAACTCTTTTTCATATGTGGCAAACTGAGAAATAAGCAAAGCTTTCTGTTAGATATCAAATCCATTTTTAAAGGTTTTATAGTGATACTCCTTAATGTAAATAACAGTAGTAATAATCCAGGTTTAACCTAGTTACACAGTTATCTTGGCAGTATTCCTTTTGGCAGTTTTTCCAGTTTCACAGAAGTCTATTCCAAGGTTATCATCTTCCAAAAAATAAATGAACTTAGCAGGATTTATTAAAGTGTTTAATAACCCTTTACATGCAAGAGAATTATGTACGCTAAAATTTTAATATGGGAGAGATTTTGTCAAGCTGATTAGAGCAAAGGGAGGAATACTAAGTACGGTTGATTCCTGTCCAATGTAGCGTGCCTGTTTAAATTCCGAAGAGAGTATCAGAAGGCAGCTAATCCAATAGAAAAAGAAAAAAAAAGTGCCCAAAATATCTGATGAAGCACTTAAGATGAGAAGGAGCTCTGAAGTCTGGGAATTATTTCTTATTCCAAACACTCAACTCTTCAGCGGATAATTTTTGAAGAAGGAGCCTGTAGAGTTCCAAGGTGACCAGACAGTCACTTTGTTCTTTTGTCTGTGCTTGTTGAGGTGTGCCTGCATGTGCCAGTACACCATGGTGATGATTCCACTTGGTGTGAACCTTGCTCCTGAGTGTAAATCCTTGGCAGTTCCAGCAGGATTTCACAGCTACTCCGCTGCCATTCTCCAAACTTCTCACTGAAATGGGCTGTGAGATCATCTCCAAGGGGTTTACTTTATTTTTGCTTCCTGTAATAGTCATTAAAGGGGAAAATCAGCCACCTTATCCTGGCAAAGCAGGGGAGATGGTTCTCCCTTCCTTCCCTGTGGTTTTGCAGCTGGACAGGTTCTCTGGGCAGTGTTTTGATGCAGGGTGTTGAGGACCTGATGGGTATCTGAAGAACAGCTGTTAATACATGCAAGGAAGTGCCACTAGGAGGGAAAGGTGGTATCTTTTCAGAGATTAGCAAACAAAAATTTTGGGTTAAATAAAACTTTTGCAATGGCTAAAAGTACTTAGTAACTTTTTTGGTCATATGTACTGCACTGGATACCCACTTGGTCATTTCGAGTGGTAGCAGCATCTACAGGCACAGTAATTTAGAGTGTTCTGGAGATAAGTGAGTTTCATTCAGTCAATAGTTTAATCTCTTCCTCATCAAAAAATAGAGGCATTCTGTCCTTTCTTCACTGACCAGATAGGTGAGAACCTTTTTTGTATTAGCATTCAGTGCATAATTGAAGAAGATTTTGTTTATGTTACAGAATTATGCTACAAATACAAGAATTTTTTTTTCTATTGTTAGGAACAAAATACTTAGAATGTTGAGCTACCCCAGGACCCTGTCTTTTGCTGAAGCAACAGCAGTAGATGTCTGCTTTTGACAGCTCTGGTCTCATACATATGGCAGTGTGTACAAACACCCAGGAAGCTCTTTGCACCAGGTCTTAAAAACAAGACAAGGAACAAACACACACCTCCCCCCCAAATAATACTGAAGGCAATTCACAAGAAGTTCCCTAAAAAAAACAGCAGTATTGTCAGATAGATTGAACAGTAGACAAACTAGGAGTTCCTTCACTCTAAAAACCAGCTCACTTAGTGTAGCAGGACCCTTCAGATCTTCCAGAATAACATTTTACTTCTGAAGACATCACTTGGTCTCCCTGGAGAATCTGTGAAGCTGTTTGCAGACACTTTCTAGAAAGGATAAATGGGTTAGAGAATTAGCCTTATAATGATTCTTTTCTTACCTATCAAAGATATTGTATGACTGATATGAACTTTTGATACCTGATTTGTTAATATTTTTAATGTAATCCTCTTTTCACCATGATTTAACTGTGTTGGCCCATACAATGTGCATTTTGGCAGAAAAAAAATCTGTAGTGAAAACTTCACCATTTTTTGTTGGGTTTTTTTGGTTTTTTTTTTTGGCAGATGGTAATGCAGTACAGTGGAGCAAAATTGATTTCCTGATTGTAATTCTGGTGCCTCTGATAAACTCACCCTGAGTTGCCATAAAGCACATATATAGGAGGCTGTAACTTACAGTGACATTCTTAAGTGCTGCAGTAGTGACTTTCTTGAAATGAGGTGCTGTGTAGATTTTGGCTCCAGAGTGTCAGGCAATTCATAATACTTCACCTCAAGAATTAGTGCTTTAGTGGCCTTATGGCTTGATGCCAGCCTTACAAAGCAGCAAGAGTCAACTCCAAGCAGTTTGTGTTTTTTCTTTTTCCCCTTTGCCCCTGGTACACACGGGCTCGACACCTCGGTGTCTTGCATTGGCATTACAGTGCTGTGGCTGCCTCTTTTCCTCCTGTTAAAAGGTTGGGTGGCTTGAGTAAGAGAAGCACTGGAAGCAGAGCTGCTGCTGCTGTGTGCCTACATTGAGGTACCTGTGGGGGGTCCTGCTCCAAAAGAAGCCTGGATGACAAGTGCCACTGCCTTGGCAGCTCCTGGCATCCCACAGAAAGAGACACTCCATGTTACAGCTCTGCAGTGTTATCTGCCACATTTTGGGTCAGTTTTAGATCACCGATTTATTTGAGACATTCCTTAAAGAGCACTGAAGCCAGCTGTTAATGTAGTAATTAGACAAAGTCCCTCTTATCCCAGAGGGAAATGCATGAAGACTTTTACTTGCTGATCCTCTCTTGGGAAACAGACATTTCTAAAAGAAAAATGGGATACTTTCTCACTGAATTTAGCCAATTTCCTTGGAAATGTTTGCTCTTTTTTTTTTCCTGCTAACAGCTCTCCTGAAGACACTGTTTTACATTTTAAAAATCTTTTCCAATTTTTGTGACCTGTAAAAAAATATATATATCTAATATATATGATCTGTTAAATATATGTGTAGTGCTACAATTGGTCCCTTGGCTCTAATAGTAAAAACCATATGCTGTAGCTATGAATCAGAGACTTCACAGTTACAAAGAGCTCTAACAATTAAAAAAAAAATTCTAATTGTATTTTTAAAGTGAATGCAATGCTTGCATTACTCTAATAAAGTCTAGTAGCAATACCTACCTATATAAAGCCACAAATAATTTTTATAAAGGTGCTCTTATGTGTCCAATTAAAGACTTCTGCTTCAAACTATGACAAATTAGAATATTTGGAGTCCAAGACAGCATATTGACTCAGGTGTTACCAAAATCTATTATTGCTAGTTAGCCTTTCCTTAAGCAAAAGGAAGATTATACCTGAGCTTTTCCAAAAAACAGTTTCCTAAGTAATCGTTCCTTGCTTTTCTGATGCGTGTCTTCTGCAGACTTTTCAATGACTTTTCAATGTTACTGAAATTGCATGAATCTTAAAATATAAAATATTATAGTGACTTAGACCACTGCAGTTTTGCAGTGTGTTTGGCAAGGCGTCTGTATGCCTGTAAACTTTCTGCTTACCATCCTGGCATCAGCAGTGAACAGATAGTATGGATTAACAGCTGGCAGTCAGAAGGGAGAAGGCAAGTACAACACGGAGGAAGTTCTGGATCTGTGGGTCTTCTGCATTCATTTTTCAGCTTGAATATCTACTCCTGATTCCTAGATGGCACTGGGAGTGTAGTGTGGCAAGCACTGCCTCTTTCACAAAGCTGGAGTCACTGGTTATTCTCACCTGTTACCAATGAAAACTGGATGAGAAGAGCAGAAGAGGGGCGAGTGCAAAGGAAAACTGCAGGAGTTCTTACACTGCACGAAACATTGTTAAAATGTATAAAGCCCTCCTTGCATGTGTGATGCAGCTGAATGAAAGCCTCTTGGGTGTTTTCTGCCTTCTGTAGTGGTTACCTCTTTTCCAGAATTATTATGAGACTTTAGGAGTTTACCACAAAAATGTATGATTATTTCTGAACTAGTCTGTGATCTGGACCACCTTAACTCTGCCACTGTGCACTGCTGTCTCGAGTCCATCATATACCAGGGATATGCTGTGTCACATTCACCAGCTGGGACCTGCCACTAGCAGGTCCAAGTGTCTGAAACAGTTTAGGGCTCTGCTTCACCCCAGCAGCAGCTGCATTGCAGGAAGCAGAGGGGGCCCAGAGAATGGTCTCAGCAGGGTTGTGAAGATGCAGATCCTGCTGGGTCAGTGCTGAAAGCTTAGAGGGTAGAGGGAGATAAGGCTGATGTGGGACTACCCCTTCTGCCTTCTAGGAATAATTTATGATATGCACTTTCATGTTGTCTATAAGTGTACTATTTGGCATGGAACCATAGAATCATTTAGGTCAGAATAGACCTTTGAGATCATCAAGTCCATCCATTACCCCAGCACTGTCAAGTCCACCAGTAAACTATGTCCCCAAGTGCCACGTCTTCACATCTTATAAATGCTTCCAGGAATGGTGACACAACCACTTTCCTGGGAAGCCTGTTCCAGTGAATGACAACCCTTTTGGTAAAAAAAAAATTCCGGATATCCAATCTACACCCCCCACCCGGTGCAACTCGAGGCCATTTCCTCCTGTCCCATCTGTTCTTAGGAAATGCTCTGCATGACTAATTCCTGGGCTTCTGGAGGCCCTGTGAAGCTCACCAAAGGCAGTGTAAAACCAAGCTAGAGTCCATGGCTCTTGGTTGATTTTTCTGTAAGTTTTGTGGCTGTTGATAAAGTGAAATGTTTGAACAAGGAAAAGCAAGTCTGATTTTCATATGTCATTGCTACAAGGACAAAGTAAGGATCACTTAGCCTAATGATCCTTAACCTTTGTAATCTTCAGAACAAAAGCTGAGCAGTATCTGTGCACTGTTATGTTTTTTGAGAGAGATATATATATGATATGTATGGTATATCTTTGTTGCCAATTTGCTGGAACATATATTTACCTACCATTTACCTACCAATTTTAAAGTATAGGCAGCCCAGTGGGATGTATCAGCAATCTTAACATCACCATAAGTAGAATTTATTAGATAAATTTCTGAGGTCTTAGACTTTTAATTTCATGTTTTTGGTTTTATTATAATTTTGAGCAGCAACTGACACTTTATATTTTTGTTTAGAAGAAAGAATGCAGAACAGTATTTTTCTCAGCATGCTTAACTACTACTATGGCATCATCTTTCTTTTCATAGAATATCATAGAATATACTGAGTTGGAAGGGGCCCATGAGGAAAATAAAATCCAATTCTTTGCCTTGCACAGGACACCCCAAGAATTGCACCATGTGCCTGAGAGCACTGTCCAAATGCTTCTTGAACTTTTGTCAGGCTTGGTGCTGTGACCACATCCTTGGGGATCCTGTTCCAGTGCCCAAACACCCTCTGGGTGAAAAGCCTTTTCCTGATATCCAACCTAAACCTCCCCTGACACAACTTCAGGCCTTGAGCTCCTGTCACACAGAGAAGAAATCAGTGGCTGCCCCTGCTCTTCACCTCGTGAGGAAGATGTAACTGCAGTGAGGTCTCCTCAAAGCCCTTCACCATCCTCATGGCCATCCTTTGGATGCTCTCTGAGAGCTTCATGTCTTTTTTACATTGTGGCACTCAAAACTGCCCCCAGCACTCAAGGTGAGGCCGCCCCAGATCAGAGCAGAGAGGACAATCCCCTCCCTTGCCTGATGCTGGCAGTGCTGTGCCTGATGCACCCCAGAACACAGTTGTCTCTCCTGGCTGCCAGGGCGCTGCTGACTCATGTTCAACTTGCCATCATCCCAGGTCTCTTTCTACTCTGCTGCTCTCCAGTGTCTCGTTCCCCCATCTGTACACAGATTGAGGGTTAAATTCAGCCTTATTTCACCTGCAATGGTCCTGTGACTGTATTTTTTTAACAATGAAAAAAATGTTCTCCAATGTTGTTAATTGAAAATAAATTTGTCTCTAAGTGTGTCAGTTGACTTTAAAAGCCCATTTGCTATTTGGCTGGTTGAAGTGGGTGGCATCAATTAGTAGCTGCTCCACAAGACCCTCATTGTAAAGCTCAACCATTTAGTTACCTCTGTGTTTCACATCTGACCCACCGCTTCCTCCTACAGTGGCTTGTTTGTTTGTGGATCACCAGGGAACTGTAAGTTAGCTGAGGAGGAGCTCCCACAGCTGCAGGTTGTGACTCCTGCCTTGCTCCAGACAGTGTCCCACAAGTAGCGAGGAAAAGCTGTGATGGTGCAGCATCAAGTGAAAAGTCCAACATTGTCAAAGCAGCCATTTGCAGGGACTTGTTGATTCTAGAAACGAATATTCCTAGAGAAAACACCCTCTCAGAAAGAGAAGGGGGAGATTGCATGGTACAGGCACAGAGCCCTGTGTGTCCTTAGCCCTTATCAGCCCCTCAAAGGCAGGGCTGTGTGGCTGCAGCTCCAATGCAGCACTCTGTGACAGTGTGAGGAGAAACCAGCAATGAACATCACATGGGCCTTATCGGCAAAAGAGCCTCCAGTGCTTTCATTTCATGTCGTGGTGTTTCAAATGCTGCCAGGCCACTGGTGCAAACTGTGAGTGAGTATTACGTACCATAAACCCTAGTGGTTTCCTGGATTAGACCAATTAGTGTTTGTTTAGATAATTCAGGGTTTGAATGACTTCCTCTCCGGAAGCCCTGAGCCTGAAGTGCTAAGGCGGTGCACCTCGCCTGAGCCGCCTGTGCAACTGCAATTCTGGCATGCAGAAAATAATCACAGTTCTGCAAATCTGGAGGGATTGCAGGTCATGTCTTAGGAGAGGAAGCATTATTCACTGTGCTTGTCAGTTATTGACTTACTGGAATTACAGCTTTGATTTCGTGCAGTTGTGTGATGATACCAGGGTTTGAAGCTTGGAGTTTGAACTTCACTCAAGTCCATGAAGTCTTTAGGGATTTTGGAGGTGAGGAAGGGATATACAATTTTAGCATATGTTTTCATTGGCAATTTCTTTAGTATGTTCAGTTTCTCAAATAAAAAGCAAATAAAATGGTCTATAACAGACCAGTAGTGTTTATCTGGTGCACTTTCATTTATGAGTAGGGATCTGCTGCTACCAAAGAATTGGGTGGGTTCTGTTAGGTCCCTGAAAAGGGCTTTTCACATGAAACCACTCAAATATGAGGCAGAGCAGTCTTGTCTATAAAGAGTTATTTCAGTCATAAGGAAATAACTTCAGAAGCAAATGAGCCTTGGACATCTGTTTTGTTGGGGGTTTTTTCCTGGTACAATTTCCATACTAGAAACGCTCACACATGGCTGTGCATATGTTGTTTAATCTCTTAAATTGCAATTACGATCAAAAAATGAGGAAGGAAGTCTATGACTAGGAGAGCAAAGAAGGGGGGTGAGTTAGGCATGTGGGATAGACCGATATTCTTGATTTCTCCTTCACGGAATAAATGTCATCTGTCATTCCCCCTAGCCTGGAAAAAATTATATCAAAGGGATATGCTTCATCTGTAATGATGAGATCACCTTTTCTGCTCCTCAGGGAGCTAAAGATGGTAAAAGACATTTGTTTCCCTCAAGAGTCTGGCAAATAAGTTCTAACAAACAGCAAAAACAAAGGTGGGAAAAGATACCTGAGGGAATCCAGACAAAGTCTGTCATAGCTGAATGACACAAGTGGCTATTTGAACTGCTGGGATAGGTGGATTTGCCCTTTCTGATTATGGTTATGTTTGTTCTCATGCCTTCTTTGGCAATTTCAGGTGGCTCTTTCCTCTCAAGTAAGATGCAAGAATGAGCTGAACAATTTTAAAAGGTTACTTCAGCTTAAACACCTTGCACTTGACCAGTCAGCTGTTCAAATAAAGCTACTTTAAAGTTTTCCAATACATAGTCTCAAGAGTTTTCATGTGATTTAAAGTATTGTCTTCATTGGAGGAAAATCAAATTTTTCATTATTATTTTGCAGGTAGCTTCAGGTGAATGCAATGAAGACACTGAAGTTTACAACATTACCCTTAGTACTGGGGATGAGCTCACTTTAATGGGGCAAGCAGAAATCCTTTATGCAAAATCTTCTAAGGAGAAGTCACGGCTCAACACCATCTTCAAAAAAATCGGAAAGCTTAATTCAATTAGTAAGCTAGGCAGAGGCAAAATGCCCTGCCTCATCTGCATGAACCACAGGACCAATGAGAGCATCAGTCTCCCTTTCCAGTGTAAGGGCAAGTTCAGCACCCGCAGCCCACTGGAGGTGCAGATGCAAGAAGGCGAGCATACGATTCGCAATATAGTAGAAAAAACCAGGCTGCCTGTGAACGTGACTGTGCCAAGTCCTACACCAAGAAACCCTTATGACCTGCATTTCATCCGTGAGGGACACAGGTACAAGTTTGTCAACATTCAGACCAAGACTGTGGTAGTTTGCTGCGTGCTTCGTGGAAACAAAATCATTCCCATGCATTTTCCCTTGCACTTGACACTTCCGAAATTTATTCTACCCGATAGCGTGGTGAAGGGGGAGCTGTGGCACGAGCCCCTCATCCAGCACTGGTTTAATATATGCCAGGAGCAGTTTGACATAGACGAGTATTCGCGTGCCGTGCGGGATGTGAAGACTGACTGGAACGACGACTGCAAGAGCCCGAAGAAGAGCCGGTGCGCGGGACACAGCCACGTGCCCAACTCCCTCAGCTACGCGCGGGACGAGCTCACGCAGTCCTTCCACCGGCTCTCCGTGTGTGTCTACGGCAACAACCTGCATGGGAACAGCGAGGTGAACCTCCACGGCTGCAGGGACTTGTGCAACGAGTGGGCCCTGTTCTCTCACGATGCTCTTCAGTACCAGGAGTCGGGGGACAGTGGCAGTGATTACCTTTTCCCTGAAGTTAGCGAAGAATCCATGTTTCTGCCCACGAAACCGGAGCTTCCTTACGAAGAGCTCTGGTTGGACCAAGGGTCTGGAAAGGGTGGTGATCAGCCTCTCTCATGCTCGCTAAGTGAGAAGAACAAGTGTGACAACTACAGAGGGTCCTTCCGATCAAAGTGTGGTACCGCGCCTCTTCCTGTGCCTGCAACTATCGGAACAACCACGAAGTCTTCAGATGTTTCCCTACCTCCACCTCCAGTGCCTCCCAAATCAGAAGCAGTAAGTCAGGGTTATTTATGTTTGTTTGTTTCCTTTTCTAGGTCGTGAAGAGTTTGCACGCAGATCTTTTTAGGGAATACTTGGTGGAGGGGGGAAGGGCACATACAGGGCAAGGGAACAGTCAGACTTAGCAAGATGTGCCAATTCAGTTAGTTTCCTAGTGTAAGTCATGTCTTAAATATCACAGGAGTGTATTTAATATTACTGATCTAATAGCTTAATCCTGATACTTTCAGATTATATTTATTTTGGGTTTCTTGCTCACATAAACAAGGTCTAAGAATTTCTGAGTCACTTCATTTTCTTGCTTTCCACATCATCTCTCCATGTAACCTCATTGTTTTCTCATATCTTCTATCTTCTGTGGCCAGAGTGTATGGGGCATGACCCACCTGGAAATACCTCATATTGCCTTAGTGTGTCTTCAATTAACAGGCTCTGATAATAGAACAGCTAGAATTTTTACAGATTTTAAATTTTAGATAGAATTTTAAGTGTTTGTTAATGAGAAATTGTCTTACCTATTGTTACCCTATAGCAGATTTTGAAGAATACTGTGTCATTGTCCCCAAGGAAACTTTATCAAACTAGACCTGAACTAATTGCTCTGTACTGCTTATTGAAAGAAAATATGTTTAAATAGGAGCTCTGCAGAATTGATAAATGAGCCTTCTAGAGGACTCAGTTGTAAACAGAGCATGTTTCCTGGCCTAAGGTTTTTAATGAGAACTCATGGGAGGAATCACTTCTCCAAACCTGAAATGTCATGGAGACTTAGGAGGGAAAAATGCAAATGTATTTTAGCAACAGGAGCTTATGCAGGCTGGCTGGAGATTCCACTCATTATGTAGTCTCTTGACATAGTTCTAAGCATTATTTAAGAAAAAAAAAAGAAGAAATGAAAGTAAAGGAAGAAGATTCCCTAAGGAAAGAGTGTCTAGGAGTCTTTAGCAAAATGTCAATGATACATATATCACATGAATCTTGGTGTATATCATTATTAAACAAATTTGTTTTGCAAGGGTTTTTCTGGAACTAAAAAATACCATTCCACTTGCAAGTCCTATGGTGATTTCAAGAGCATGGCTGTACAGTAAATTAAGACTAATTTGAGATCAAACTGCAGCAAAACATGATGATCCCTCAGCTTTCCTGTTGCCATCTAACAGTCCAGTAGTGTTAGCTGTAGCCTTGCCCTCATGAGTCAGGTCACAACCTGGTTGAAAGCTAAGATGTGTTCATTCATGCTGGCTCAGCCTGCAGTGGATTTCTGTGGGGATGCCCCTGGCCAGGCTCTGCAGTGCCTGGGGAGGTGCAGTGAGGAGAGAGGAGGAGGACACCAGGCAGGCACAAAATGCCCAGCTACAGCCCTTGGACTGTGCCACCAAAACTTCCCCGAAAAACAAATGCAGAAGCTAGGGTGGCCAGGGAAGGCAAGACATTGTGTCATCTCAGCAAAGTGTTTATGTGCAGTGTTAAGTGCAGGAACCCAAAAGCACTTCCTTGCCTCTGAGGTCAGGTATGCACTGACACTTTGTCCAGACTCTTGGACAAGTGCCCAGCAGCACCATATGGAGATGAGGCTCCCTGGCAGCCTACACTGGCGTTAACTGGAGTGGGGCTGGTCCCACCCTCCTCCACGTCCTCCTCCTCCTTTCCCAGACACATCGTCCTGGCTTCCCTTTTGTGCTGTCTCTGGCACTCCTGTGCCTGGGCAGGCAGCCAGGTCTGGATCTGGAAAATTATTCGTTTCCTGCTGATTTGTGTGAGCTGAACTGCTTCTGCACAGGGTCAGAGGAGTGCTGCAGTGTTGGGGGTGGGTGGTGGGGGAGGAAGGCTGTCCCCACAGCCCTTGTGGCATGGGGGTGCCGACCACCTGGGTCACGCCTGCAACATGAGGGTCTTACCACTGAGCTGTGGGTGCTGGGAGAGCTGTAGAGCACCTGCACAGCATCAGTGTGGACCCTCAGACCTGGGGAATCCTTGGGGTAGATGTGTATGTTGCCCTTTAGAGTTATTTTGGAAAGTGCAATTTTGTCATGTGTGTCTTACATTACTGAGGTAATATGTGACTGCTGTCAGCAATTTCAGGGTATCTTTCTAGCCATTTTGGAGAAATAACTTCTGCTAAAGATATTAGCTGGAATTTAGAGGTGGGCAGGGGGTGTAACCCCATTAAAAATAAAACAAAACTAAAACCCTACATTTCCGTAGATTATAATCATTTATACTTGCTTTTGTGGCTTCCTGGAACAGCTTTGGAGTGAGTATCAGTGACCTACAGAATTTGTCTGTGGGCTGGGGCCGAGGAGACGTTTGCATGGTTTCCATGTAGGTATTTATAGAGTAAGTAGATCTCAGGAGCTGCTGGTTTAGTCATCACTCCCTCTAGAATGATATTCCATAGCATTTCTGTGTAAAGGTTGGCTGGCAATTGTATTTTTGCACTAAATTTAAAATGTGTGTCCAGGAACTGTTTGCAGGATGGGAAAGGACATCTGGGTATTTCAGAAGCTGTTCTGGTTTTCTTCTCTCCAGCAGGATGAAGCATTGTGATACATTATGTGTATTTTCTAAATACCTTTCAGAAAATCAAAGTAGCATGAAGTCAGAAGGTGGAGGAGGGGGGAATAACCTCTGAATTAAGGCCTGTAAATTAGTAATTTCTTTATTCCCCAAACACTAATTTGCATAACTTCAGAAGCTGTTTTCCTGATTGATACAAAGCACATCCCTAATGGAGTGCGCCGGAAGCTCAGGCTCCTGTGGGCGAGGAGTGTGGAACTGCTCTGTGTTACACTCACAGCCAAGCTGGTGACAGGGCAGGTTTTATCCAGGCAGCCTCAGAGCTGGTTACTGCAATGGGCACTCATGATGCCCAGATTCAGCAGTGGCACCCCAGGGCCCAGGTGCTGCTGGCAGTGCTTGGGCTGGCAGCAGGGAAAAGGAGCAGAGGTCTTAAAATCAACGTAGCACCTCATGCCATTGGAAACAGGTGACCATTCCTAGGTCACAGGAGAGAACTCAATGTCAAATAGAAGTTTCAGGTTGTGCAGTTTAAGTGTTTTATCTGTATCTGACAGCCATGTGACATCTAGTGCTTCCAGGGCAAAGAGTATTTCCAGCTAAGAGCAGCAGCCATCGAGGTCGTTGTCCTGTCACGCCGCGGCTCTTCCACTCATCTCCTGCATTTATTTCATTGCCATTCTCTTGGACCTAGTGAGCTTGGCTTTCCTGAAGCTTCCCCTTGCTCTTGTCAGTTTAATCTGCAAAATCTCTCCTTCTTATTCCTCTGCTGGGTTTCCTGGGGGCTGTATGTGGCAGCTGTAATTGTGGTTTTGTGACAGGGACCAATTGGGACTATGAACAGGTATTATTTATGGCTTCATTCTGATCTGCAATCTGGGTCAAGCAAGGGAGTTTGGCATAGTTTGTTATGCCAGCACCTTTGAATTCCTCAATCTTCCAGGAAAGAAAAGCTTTAAGCCTTTGACCATCTGCTGTGCTCCAAGAGCTCCCCTGAATTGTTTCTCTAACCCCATAGATATATATTCAATAGCATTCACTATTAACTTTGTCTATTCTGACTTGGGGGGAGAAAAAGTCTTCAGGCGTCCTTGGGGCACAATATTAAAATGGTTGAAGAATTTTATGCCTGAATTCAATAACAAATATGAATAAAATTGATTCATTTTTTCCCCTTTCCTTGAAAGAGCAAATAAGATCCCTTAGAACAAGATTTATTTCAGTGTTTTATGCTGACGGGCATTTCCTGTAATTTTGACTTGTTTTGAATTAGGGAAAAAATGTACTACAATGTCCTAGTCCCCAGTTTTCCATTTCACTAAAGTACTAAATATGTTGTTGCATTTTGAAAGCACTGAAGTGGATTGCAAAAGGTTCCACATTTATTTTGTTTTTAAATAAATTAAATCACTTTATTTGCTAATTATATGTTGCAGAACTGCTAAGATAACTTTTAGTTCTGCATTGTTGTAAAATTTAAAAATAAACTTAAGCTTTCAAACACAAGAATAATTTCCCTTTTCTGATACATCTAAGACTGTTTCAGACAAGGAGAACATAGAGGTCTCCTCCTGCCCAGGGGCAGGTGGTGAATCGTTAAAAATCCTGCCTGGCAGCCGAATTCTCAGCAGCCTTCTCACCTCTAGCCCTACTAAATAAAGTTGCCCTCTCAAATATGTCCTGATGAGATTAAGTCCTTAATTCCATCATATTTTTTATGGGGATGAATCCTGACATTTTGCTCCTACACGGGCACACCACAGTAAATTTCAGGTAATCAGTGCTACAGCTGTGTGTTTTAAGCTGTGAGGTTGTCTGGCTGCATAGAGCAGACCTCTAGGCTGGGTGTACACTTTTCCATTTGTACATTTTGGACAACCTTATCCTGCACTGCTTTGGCAGCTACAGAAGGACTGAAGCTCCTAGTTTGAATCCACAAGATGGTAAATATGAGATAAATGTACTATTCCTGAGGGAGGGGGGCTGGGAATCATCTTAGAGTTGGATGACTGACTATCACTGGTGAAGTAAATCAGGAAACATCAAAGTATATTGAGATTTTTTCATTACATAAGCTTGGTTTATTAC
Source organism: Setophaga petechia (assembly GCA_024362935.1). Lineage (NCBI taxonomy): Eukaryota > Metazoa > Chordata > Aves > Passeriformes > Parulidae > Setophaga > Setophaga petechia. Next base: position 2,585,644 of record JANCRA010000019.1, on the reverse strand, counting down.
ATCTAAGTAAACAACACTAATGAAGTTTAGGTGTAATGAATTGCTCCTTACAAAGTGTATAATATCGGGAACAGTCTGTCTGATTTTCTGTGTTACTGGAAGGTTCTTTTACATAGTTTCATTGCTGCTACTTTTTAAATGAGTGGCTGTCAAACTGCTGAAATGTGCCCTAAAAAAGACTGCTGGTAGTTCTACCAGTGGCAAAGCGTTCTTTTGGACTTCCTTGACAGATACACACTGTTGCAAATGTATATACTTTTTCATTTCTCCCTTCTCCTCCCTATTTAATTATTTCCTTTCAAAGAATAAGGCAGAACCAGATGTGCTTCATTTGGTTGAGGCTGCTGTTGCCCAGATTTTCTTGCTGCTTGCTTACATGTTCTTCTTTTGTGCAGGTAAAAGAGGAATGCAGGCTCCTCAACGCTCCCCCGGTGCCACCACGGAGTTCAAAGCCGTCCTCCACCAGTCCTTCCATCCCTCCTCGCACAGCGAAGCCTGCTCGACAGCAGACCCGCTCTCCCAGCCCCACTCTGTCCTACTACTCTTCAGGACTGCACAACATGTATGTGTTTGAGCTGTGGGAGCACCGTGCTAGCACTTTCTGAGAAAGTTAAATTTAGCACTGTTCTTTTCGAAGGCACTTGTTTCTAAGGCACTGTGTGGTGTCAGACTTGCAGTAAAAGGGGCTAACCTGTCAAGTTGTTGTTAAAGATTCAAGAGTAAGGAAAGCTCCAGCCAAAACTGTATTTTACAGATAGGAAAAGCAGTTTATATTAAACACCTGCATGCATTGCTAGTGGTAATATCACTCTTAGGTGACATAGGCTGTCTAGTTAAGAGATCATGTATAGTTCTCCATATTTCTTGAAAGGCTTGAATCTTCAAACCAGACCACCTCAAAGCTAGTTTTTGGGTGGGATTTCAGTGCTGCATGCAGTGCAGCCAGCTCTGATAATCAGGGACACAAAAAGAGTGTGGTAATCCAGAAATGTGTTGTGCTAACTGTATAGACACCTAGGGGGTGGATGTGATGGAGGACAGAAAGACCAGCAGACACCACTGAGTGCTAAGTGAGGTGTAGCAGAGGGGGGCCAGACAGCTTTCACATCAGATGCACTTCAGCACAAACCCAACCCACAATCCAGATAATCCACCCAGGCTAGCTGAAAGTTGACCGTAAATTCTGAATTATGTGGCTGCATAGCTTTTCTTAGTGGTACAGTGTCTTTCCTTCAGCTTCAGAAAGTATATGCACCTTCTGAAGCCTCACTTCCTTTTTGCCTTGGATGTCTTCTTGCCATTGTTTTTGCTACCCCTTCAATGACACAATGCAACCTGTGTGTGGAAATTATAAATTCATCCAAAACATCACTGAATTAATTTTAGCCTGGATACAGTTGTTATAATCACTTAGGCTGAAATTGCCTTACTAAGTCATACTGCACATTTCCAGCTTAGTGTTGTGGATCTGGCAATGATCACTCTAAATCAAGGCTGCTTGCTTATTTTATGAAAGCCTGTTGGGTAGTTCTGTCAAGGTCTACTCCACGGGAGGCTGAGCACAAGACCTCCCAGCTTTAGGGGCCCACCAAATGCTGCTTTCTCTCTTTGTAGCTAAGAATACATCTGCCTTCCAAAAACTAGGGAAAAAACTAGGAAAACAGAAATGAAGTTTCTCTGGAATGCAGAAAGTTACAATGAGATGGGGATCAGTCTTTTCTCCCAACTAACAAGCAATAGAATGAGAAGAAAAGGCCTCAAGTAGCACCAGGGGAGGTTTAGATTGGATGTTGGGAAAAATTTCTTCATGGAAAGGGCTGTCAAGCATTAGAACAGGCTGCTCAGTGAAGTGTTAGAGTCACTATGCCTGGAAGTGTTCAAAAAAAGTGTAGATGTGTCACCTGGGGACATAGTTTAGTGTGGACTTGGCAGTGCCGGATTAATGGTTGGATTGATGATCTTAGAGGTCTTTTCCAACCTAAATAATTCTGTGATTCTATGAAAAGAAAGCCTTGACTTCCACAGTGTTTGCATGAAATTCATTTCCAGCTGGGTCCAGACCAAATATCTCCATTTTGGTAGAGCAGACCTGGTGCTGCAGAGGAAGCCACTAGAAAATTGCCATTGTGCAGAGTAACCAGATTGCTTTGCCATTTATATCAGTAAACTTGTTTTCTGGATCCTGAAGGGTTGCAGACAGTATTTTAAACAGAAACAAAGTCAGTATGATTTGTCTTTATTGCCTCTAAAAATGCCTGATACCTGACTTCAGCTGTATTTGAGGCTTGTCTTGCATCCTTTCCCACTGAGTCCCAGGCAGTTCATTTTAGTGGAGGCCAAATAAGAAAGCACTTCGAAAATGTAAAAATGTTTTCAGAAATTCCATTAATCTTTGAACTCAGTAAATGTTCCAGTTCTAGTATGGAATTAGAGAACAGAAACAGGATCAATAATTTTAATTGCTCTGCTTTGTTGGTTGTTTACAACACCTCACTGACTATTGTCTCAGCTTGATGGCTTGGTTTGTGAAAAATGATTTGCACTGTGTGCAATACACCAGTTGGCCTTTAAGCAGCCAGAAATAACTAGTTGATGGTGTATCCTTGTTGAGGGAGAAAAACTCCATGTCTCATATTGAAAACATCCAGCTGCTTTACCTATCAGACTTGTATTAGTGACATAAACAGAGGAAAAGTTTGGAAGGCACAGAATGGAGACTGAGAGATGTTTAGAAGAGGGAAACTCTATTTGTTGGGACAGATATTTTCCATTGATGTAGATTAGGACTGTTTTGACACATCTGCACTTTATATTTGATCTGGGCAAGTCCAGATTGGCCTCTCTGATCCACTGTAAGCACACAAGGAAGTAATTTTGTGTCAATCCATTGAAAACTGTGCTGTTTTTTGATAGCTCTATTGATCCATTTTGATAGCTTGTTCCATTCTCAAGCAGTGTTCACTGAGCTGTCTTGGGCTGACTACTGAGTTTTTACTTGAGTAGTTAGTTTTCAGAAGAGAGAGAGACAAGTCATTAAAACAATTTTTTTCAGCTGTTGGTTTCTGTCTGTTGTGTTGAGTAAGGATTTTATAAGTCTGCTAATTGTTTTTCCAGTCTTCTGGTTTAGTTGGCCAAAATTCCAAAGACCAGCACAATCTTTTAGATTTTCTTTTAGAAGGTGGCATAAAATCAGCAAACATTTGCTTTTGATAACAGATTGTGTGCTTTTGTTGTCATCTCCATCTCCTGGGGACACTTGGATATAAACCATCAGTTCCCTTGGACAGGCTGAGCTTAGTTCACCTCCTGGAAGTGAATCCAGGGTAACTTTCTTTAGGTGCCTTTGAAGAGCAAGTGTTTAACATCAAAGCTTTTTAAAGATCCAGACACACCAGCAAGTTACTCTGGGTAAGCTTAAAGCCTGATCCTTCAGCACATCCAGCCAGGTCTGCTTACCCTTCCTGCTAAAACTGTTCCTTTGACAGTGAGCATTGTCTCACTCCGTGTCTCTGTACTCTGCACTGGTTCACATGGCCTAGGACAGTGGTGACCTGCCCTCATATGAGCTTTTGCATACCATGACACATCTATGGTATATATATAGAAAAGTGCTGGATTGGAACATCTTTCTGGTGTATATGAGACTCTTTCTTATCTGTGGCGGTATCCCTCAGGAATTCAGTAGTGAAAAACTGAGTATTTGTGAGATGACACAGCTGAATTGAGGCACCAACTTTTTTATGAGCTTGAAAAAACAAGACATGGGGCTTTTGGGTATATCAGCATCTTGTCAGGCTTTTAGAAGGGGTAAAGGATCTGTCAATACATTGATTCAAACATGTTAATTCAAATGTGAAAGTTCTGCTGGAGGAAAGAATGTGATGGTCACCTGCTATCAGATGATTTATGAGTTTATTGAAATGTCATTTTTTTTCTTACTAACAACATCCTTTCTGCTTTGTTCCTTAAGTAATGTCACAGAGAGCGACAACACCAACCCGACTGAGACCACACCTGTTTCCTGCTACCCATGTAACATGATGAAAACTGAATCCAAAGAGCCTGACAGCACAATGCCTTTGGGAAGCCCCTCAGCTGAAGCTCTGCCTTCGAGGTTATCTTGGCCAAACCATTTTTCAGGAACTGCTGAAGGCCTGAATAGGAGTGATTTCCTGCTTGATCCAAGCAGGAGCTACAGTTACCCCCGACAGAAGACTCCAGGTACGCCAAAGAGAAACTGTCCAGCACCTTTGACTTTTGACTTCGATGGATGTGAGCTCCCAACAGGGTACTCCCCACTGACTCCAACAGAGTTCACAAACACCATCTCCAGCTGTCCAAAGTCAGCAAGTTACTCTCTAGACTGCACTGATGAGAAAACTCTGGGAGTCAGCAACACAAAGCAGAGCCATTCGTGTCCTGCCTTACCTCCTCGGGCACCAAAGGCAAGCGAAGATAAGACAGTTACAGACATGTGTCCCTTGCCACTGAAAATAGATGGTGCTGAGGAGGAATCAAAAGCTGGCTCTCCAGCCGTCTTGGAAGATCAGTATCTGGCTAAAAAGGGCATGCAGGATACGTTCTCTGTGTCTTACCCCTTCTCATCTCCCCTCCACCTCCAGTTAGCACCAAGGTCTTGTGGGGATGGCTCTCCCTGGCAGCCACCCACTGACCTTTCTGGACTCTCCATAGAGGAAGTGTCTAAATCGTTGAGGTTTATTGGTCTGTCAGAAGATGTCATATCATTTTTTGTCACAGAGAAGATTGATGGCAATTTACTGGTTCAGCTTACAGAAGAAATCCTATCAGAAGACTTCAAGCTAAGCAAATTGCAGGTTAAGAAAATATTACAGTTCATTAATGGCTGGCGGCCCAAGATGTGATGTTGGCTAGTTTTTAGTGAAACTGTACTCGATACATTTGAGCTAATACATCACTTCCTGGTTTTTTGCACTAAAAATCCTTCTTGTAAATAGTAGAAAAATTCTTACTATGCAGATAAACATTTTTCAGTGGTGAATGGACTTTTTTTTCTATGTCAATAATAAAGATAGAGAATCTGCAGAGGTGTGCCTTTGTGCATCCCTGAACATTCAACAGCTGCTAAAAACAGGACACTAAGAGAACTTTGACTCCATAGTCTGTTAAGACTTAGTCGTATTTATTACTGAGCAATTTGATGCTGAAAGACACACACCAATCCAGTTTACAGTTTTGTGTTAACTGCAAAAAAAGATATTTCTTACGGGATTATTTCTGTTCACATAATATTTGGCAACATGCTGTGACTTTCAGATATACAAAAGCATTGGTTTTGACACTACATCTGAAAATGTTAAGAATTGCTGTGAAGTGCCACTAATACACTGTTCTTGCAGCATTATTTTTATTAACTATATCTTCCTGACTATCTGTAACGTGGATGCATTTTCCATGTTACTTTGAGCAAAAAAGAGTTAAATGTTTTTAAACCAAGAGTCAAGCTTAGCTCGTTGCCCAGAGGGGAGGGAGAAGGGGGATTTTCTACTGAGCCACTCTGCCCTGGCCAATTAAAAGTTTATGACCTGTAGATTTCAAAAGTTGCTTTTGTAGTCGGATGACTGGAGTAAATAGCATGACTTCTGGTCGTGCAGCTTTCTCATGGGAAAAGCAATTCAGTGCACAGGCTCTTTTCTCAGCAGATCCTGCCTGCTGCAGCAGCCTGCTAGCACAGCCCTTGCAGGAGCCGTGCTGTGGTGAAAGGTAACAACTCCTTGTGTTTCTTCTGCTGCTGTTCTGATTGTCTGAAAGTGTGCTTGGTCTGCTCTCCTCTTTCTGCAGTCAGACCTGTGTGGGAAGGTGACAGTGCTCCTGTGTCATGCCTTTGAAATAAAGTGCTGGCAAGGTGGGAGGGATCGGAAACAGAGCATGGCATGCTGCTGAGAATGGGCTGAGGGAGCTTTTGGGCCATGCCACAGGAAATGCTTGTGATCTTTTCACTTCACCTGTCTTGTTTCAAGTGGGCTAGGGGGATGTGGGTGTCAAAATGGGAGGGGCTGTAACATCAAAGGATGTGCTAATTCAGTTGCCCAGCTGCAAAAACTCACTGCAGTAGATGTCACATGGAAGCAGCAGTTAAAAGGGAGCACAGAGATGGTAAGTGGGCATTAGTTTGCCCCGGGAGACCTCTCAAATTTAACTGCTCAAAAGGCTAGGAGTAGGATTAACTTTTGATTATCCTTTGTGGATTTCTTGTAGTTGATAGAGCTCTCTGAAATGTGTCTAGATAACCCCAGGATCCTCCTGCCTTTATGTACTGGATTTGTGGAGGTCCCCAGGAAACAGACATCCTCAGTGCACACGCCCAGGATCCTCAGGTGATCAGAGCTAGGAATGCTAAAGCAACTTTACCTTCACTTCCTGCTGAACAGAGCCCTGGCCAAGAGAACACCATCACCTGCCTTGCTTACCTTTCTGATGTATTAAAAAATATCTCCATTGTTAGGGCATGTAGTTGGGAGCATCAAGAGAAAATACAGGGCAGAGACAAAAATGCTAGAGTTGCCTGTTTTCTCAACCATATTGACTCATTGAAAGTAATTTATTAGCAAATAGAGCTTTCTGTTGTTGGGACACATTTCATGTCATGTTGCCGTGCCGAAGCCAAGATGCATTATTTGTCTTCCAGTAATGCAAACCACCAGTTCCCACCTAGAAAGCAAAGCCTAGTCATTGTGGGTACTATAGAGCCAACAAATATCCCAATAGAAAAACCCCCAAGAGTTTATAATCCTGTTTTTCATAATGTATTGACTTTAAGCAACAGATCAATACCTTTCTCCAAATGGTTTTTAATTAGCTTTCTAAAATATTTTAGCTTCAAATAAGACTAGAGCAAATTCAGATACTGTTTAGATGTGTATACTTGTTGGTAGACCACATGCAAGTCAAAACCAACTGCCTTTTAAATCTCACTGTGTCAAATGAGTGTTCAAATATGAAAGGCCCAAATCTTTAATGTCAGGTACATTGTTTTGCTCAGCTTGTTAATTCCAGGTAAAAGACTCCAAAATATCTCAAAAAAAAAAAAAAAAAAAGAAAATATTACAATCTTGATAATATTAACATAATAACACCCCCCAGAATATTAACATTCCTGAGAAAGTAGTCTTCCTTCACTGTAGATTCGTATCTATTCTATTATCTCTGCTTACCTGCTTAAGGTGGTTATTCTTGCAAAGAGACTGGTGGGATTTGCATTCATGACCGTGCTGCATTAACATCCCATGTACATAAACCAAAATAGAACTGGCTCACAGAAAGAGCTAGAAATGTGCATTGATTGCAGAAGCTGAGCCTGTGTGCCAGGGTACGGCTAAAACCTCTAACTGCAGACTTGCTATTGATGGCCTTCCAGTTGTCTCATTCTGCTTGGCACTTCTTACTTACTTTTATGCATAATGTATTAGCATTTAACCTTTTCTTTTGCCCTTAGCCACTCATCGCCTTCACTTTCCAAGCCGTTTTTGGGGATTTAGGTGTTCCTGACATTTGTGTTCTGTGAATTATATGGCTCCAGTGTCAGTCTGCCTGCTGTGGAACACAAGTTGAACTAAGTGTCTGCTCTGGTGAAATCAGCAGAGTGATGAGCAAACTGGGTGTGTGGAGTGTTGTGGCTCAGCCTTTGGATCCTTGGTTATGGAAAGGGCTACCTTTCAATAGGTGGCCAGGCTATGGCAGCTCCCAAGCACATCACTGAGGTCGGAAGTGGGGAAAACCAATCTGGTTTTGGACAGTAGTGGAGTCCAGCCATGTTGATGGGAGTTGTGTTGATTGTCTTTGGGGCCTGAGAGCTGTAACCATTGAGCATTGTGCCAGAGTTGGCCTAAAATCACTTACATTTTTAAGGCAGTCCACTAAAATAGGCCAGTCCTAACCTTGGATTTCTTTCTTCAGATTAAGTAAATGTATGGCCTCTGGTGCTTACTTGGTTATCGGTGTCTGAGCTGTGTGTTATCGTTGGGGTTTTTGTTTGTCTGGGAGTTTTGGTAGCAAAAAACACATCATGTCATTCTGTATGGAGCTGTCTTTCTGTCCTGTACCAGGAACCACATCCTTTCTATGCAACTGTTATATGTTGGCACAAGGACTGATGCTGTCTTCAGCAGTGAAAGCTGGATTCTGGCATGGAGGCTTTCCTGGAGGTGGACACCGAATCGGGCAGGGAAGGGATGGAGAGGAAACTTAAGGGGAAATTCTAGTTTCTTTCAAGTGCTCATTGTGCCTAGGATGATGATTCTTTGTCTTGCTGCCTGCCTGGCTAACCAAAACTGTGTTGACAGCAACTCAAAGTGCATATTTGCATTCTTGTTCTTGCCATATTTTAAAAATTGCCGAGAGCTAGAAACTTAGACGGAAAACATTTGGTCCATCCAAAATTAGAAGGGAAATACATTTTGAAGTGTTCTTTGCAGCCAGAAGCAAGGGTTAGAATTTACTGTGTATTTTCTAATAGAACAGGTTTACTTGCCACTTAAAAGAACTTTGTTCCTTAACAACAGCTTCAAGAGAAACAGCGTAAACAGCAAAGCTGCCTGAAAACATGTCGTGTTTCAAACCTGTCTATAAATAATTGTTTTCTCTTGTGTTTTTATCTTGAATTAACTTCTTGGTTGTCCCCCCACAAAACAAATTGTGCTTCTTGTGTGCTTCCCAGTGGGTTGCCTGCCTGTAGCACAGGCCAGCCAAGTCCTGCCTGCGGGCCAGGCAGGGGGTCACACCATGGTACGTAAGAGCTAAACACCAGCCCTGTGAGAGGACTACGGCTTAGCCCAGCTCTCCTGGCTCCTCTTTCTGATGCTCTGAAATTGTAGCATTCCAGTATGCAAACCAGAAGGTACAAATGAAATCCTAATAAGCAAGAGAGATCGTCCTTTATATTTATAGAGATGGCAGGGCAAGTGGGGAAATGCAGGCCCCTTGTTGAGACCTAGCAATAAATGACTCTCCATTTTGTTACGTCTTCAACTCCTGATAGTCCAGGAGTTGTTCAGACTTCACAATTTTTGTGTGTTATAACCAAATTTTCAGTGTGAAAATCTGCAGAGTGATTCTCTTGACTTGGACAATCTTCTGAATTGTATTAAAAATATGTTTGTTCTTAGCTCTTTAGATTCACTTCGGGTATGTCAAAAAAGTAACGCTTGGGGGGGGAAAAAAAAAAGCCCCAAAACTTTGGCTTAGTACATTTCCGTTATAAAACGAAGCATGGGTTTTGTGGAATTCTGTGCTGTTTTGGGCTTTTGTGTAAAAGGCTGGAGGCAGATTGTTATTTAAACCAGGTGCAAATAAATATCCCTGTAATGTATATGAACAAATTTAAACTGCGTATTGTAAGTATATAAACTGTATATTAAAGACACTATTTTCATGATACTTCAAATGCCTACAGATTTTGTTGTACTAAATTGGTCGGGTTGCATGTATTATATAAAAGGGTTGGTTTTCATTTAGTAATTTCACTGACTTATCCTCTTGCTCATCTCAGTATAATTTGGAAATAAGCACTTCTCAAATAGTGAATTTCGCAAAGTAAGATTGGGATAATTGAGAGGAGTAATCAGGCTTTTGCATTTAACCTCTCAAGACGTGTTACTTTTTCGTCTTGTAACTTCACTCGTTCCCCTTCAGCAAGAGTATTGAGCTGTGTTTCCCCAAAGAATTTGTTGCCAGACAGCTTGCCAGTCTCTAGTAGACATCACCTAAAACATTATTTTCCCAAGCCCTATTATCTTTGTTTTGGAGGAAAGCATTCCATTATAATTTGGATATGCTTTTAAGTGCAAGACCATCCACAAATATTCCTGCTTTGCAGAAAGTTTCTGAGGCATTTATTGGCTGGGGAGGAAATCTGAGACGAAGCAATGTTGTGCTGTAAGGTTGCACATTGCCTGTTCTCACCTCCTTTGATATTGGCAATGCAGGGAAATGTCAACTCTACAACCATCACGGTGTTGTGCAGCTAAGTTGCTACTGTGCCAGATTCCTTTGGGCTGAAGCTTCATTGGCTGATACCAGGCCAAGAGAAAGTTTACTACAGCACAGCAGTAGTTGTGGGAGGGTTTATGGAAGGAATCGTCAATATATGTTTATGAGATATAAAGCAGGGCAGAATCTGACACAGTAGTTGCCATTGGATTTGAGACAGATGGGGTTTACTTGCCTCCAACCCTCACACCTGGGAGAGGAAAAAGTGTGTCTGGAGGCAGGATATGCATCACAGAGGGGTGAAGGGAGGGACAGAGAGAAGCTGAATTTCTTTCACATGTTAAATCTCATTCACCATGAGCACGTCTGTCTAGGGCACATCTCTGCTCCCCTGTCCTAAGAAGGGAAATGAAAATATTTAATTTTTTTAATGCTCTGGTCAATTGAGTCCAGCCTGAGCAAAAAGATCTACAGGATACAGGATAGCATTCACTGCATGTAGGGGGAGCGAAGGACTGTGTCCAAATCAAAATATGTCGATCTCCCTATAAGGAAAGTGCTGTTCTAAACCAGGCAGGTATATTATTTTTATATATATTATGCATAGCAGTTACCAAGCCTGACACAAATCTCCTGATTAGTCACCATGGCTACCTATAAACATGAATAAAGAATAGAGGTAGTGTTGGGACCTGAAACCACAGCTCTCTTTTCTTTGGAAAGTGCAAACTTAATGCTCTTGGACATGCTCCTCCTCTTGGTGTGATACAATCAACTAAATCTCTCCTGGGTCTGTTGGGTGTGTATATCCCCTGGCCTCCCTCTCACTGGGGCTCCTTGAAGCAGTCCTTGAGCTGCTGTGGGACCTGGGGTGCTGACAGAGCCTGACATCCTGTCTCGTGTTGCTGCTGATTAATCCCTGAAGTCCTTGGTTGCAGAGGGCTGCACTAGCTCAGGTCGTCACTAGCTCGGGGCACTCTACACCACGCTCTGCTGCCCAGGTAGAAACACATTTTATGTCACCAGATGCACACGTCACATGTAACCACTCTCTCCTGTGCGCTGAGTGACTCAAAGCTGCAAACCTGGGCGAAGCTCCCGTGTTGTCCCCTTTTTCTCTGCCGTGAGTGCATGATGGGATTTGCCCTTGCAGAATGAACATAAAATCAGTCCTGCTTGGGCAGTTTGCCCTTGGTGATTTTGCTTAGGCCCTTGGTGCTGCTGGACCATTTCCCTAGCAGCCTCACTTCTATGGCTGCATTATTTTTAGGGATTCCCTTACTGACCACTGACCACAGCCTGTATGGGAGACTGTTAGAACAGCAGCTCTGGTAGTTCCATGAAAACTCGCCATTAATTGTACTCTGTATATAGAATTCTCTTTCCTGTGATTGTCTCACTCAATGAAGATCAATTTTTGTTGAAAGCTGGCAGGATTTATATTTTTATTCAGCTGCCTGGATCCAGCATTTCTCCTTTCCCCCCAGAATAAATCATTTTATATTCATTCTTACTTGACATAATGAAGAGCTGACATGAAGAGTGGCTTTGAGAAGTAGGTGTCTTCTCACCATTCTCTCCATCAGATTCCAAGGGTGGAAAGCTCAAGATGGATAACCAGGCCACCACAATGGGACAACAAAAATAAGACTCAAATATTTATTTATTGCTCAACAAGACCTCAAAATGCCCTTGACTCCTGGGCGGGACAAAAGGAATCTCTTGCCAAACACGCTTGGAATAAATGAAAACCACTCCTCACAGGGAGTCTGGGGTAGGAGGAAAGAGAATAAAAGGGAAAAAAATTGCGACTTTTTTTTAGGACAAGGAGAAAACCTTTCTAAGGTGCCAAGGCTAAGGAGCTGGCAGTGAAGTGGAGGGACGTGTCCCCTGGCTGTGTGTGGCAGCAGTTGCTGTAGTACTTGTACGTGCCACGCAGTGTCAGAGCGGCACACAGCCACTGAGAATGGAACCTGCTGGAGGGGCTGCCGTGGGTGATGGATGGGTTCAGGGACTTCATTAGTACTCTCTGCCAACCCCACAAGGGCTTTGGCATGAGAAGGAACTGTTTTAATTGTGCTGGTGCTGTTCCATTGTACAGAATCAACAATTATTGTTAACAAACATGGGGGTCAGCGAGGCAGGTCTCCAGGGCTGAGTTTCCAGTGGATTAGTGCAAGCAGAAAGCAGGAGGAAACTCTAGTAGGTCAGCACTGTAAGACCTGGCAGAATGTCTGGCAGAGCCCTGAAGAACGGCGTATATCTTGGCTAATTTTATTTATTTAACTGCAGTTCTGCAAGTGGGAGAGACATATGACAGCTAGAAACTACCCTAAGTGCTACTCCTAGACAGTAGCCTCTGCTCCTGATGAATGAAGCCTTGGCCATCCCGGTAACTGGCTCTCCAGTTTCCTCCTGAAAAACATGGGTGTTTCTATCCCTCAAAAAGGACTGGAAAATTGCACTGGATTGGTATTTCATTGAATGATAGAATCATTTGAGTTGGAAGGCACCTTTAAAGATCATCTCATCCAACCCCCTGCCTTCCACTAGACAAAGCTGCTCCAAGCCCCATCCAACATGGACTTGCCTACTTAAAGGGATCCACAACTTTTCTGGGCAATTTTTTCCAATGCTCCATCATAAGAAATTTCTTCCTTCTGTCCAAACTTAATTTACCCTTTTTCAGTTTAAAACCACTGCCTTTTGTCCTCTTGTTACAGACCCTGATAAAAAGCCTCTCTCCATCTTTCCTGTGATCCACCTTTATATGTTAAGAGGCAGCACTAAGGTTACCTTGGAGCTTTCTCCAGACTAAGCAACCAAAACTCTCAGCATGTCTTAATAGTAGAGGTGTTTGATTTTCATGGCTCTGAAATGTCTCCTTTCATAACAAATCAGTGAAACTGCAATAGAGATGGGCACAGTGCTCCCTCTGCATCTTTGTAGGTCTGCAGTTACTCTTGTTTTACTGTTGATTGCTGAAACATTTTTCTCTTCTGATTCCTTTAATAAAAGGTAGTGATATTTAACATTTTTTATCTTACCTGTTGAGTAAGGCTTCCAATAACTCTTCTTTCCTGATTAAAAAGAAAAATAAATCCAATATTGTTTCTTCTGATTCTTCTCTGCTACAGTTGGTTTACTGAAAAATGAAATGTCATTTCACAGATTCCACAATGTTCATTTTTATTTATACAATTTAATCTGAGCTCCTTGTACAATGCTAAAATCTAGGACTTGGAAACTGAGCCTCCAGAAGGAATGTGGCAGGCCAAGGTTAAAAGCATACAAATTTAAAAAGCAATAAACAGTACAAATCCAGGTTTCCCAATTTCACCTACAAACCCAACCCAACATATCCTTTCATTTTGTCATCCTCCTTTGCTACCTTTTTGTCTTCAGAGCCCGACTGGGTGCCTCTTGCCACGGGTGATAGTATGGTTGCAGGGGTGAGTGGCTGCCCAAATCTGTTCCCATGTGGACCCCTACTGCCATGTCCAGGCAAACTTCATCCTCTTCCTGATCTGCTGCTGCTGTCTGCACCCCTCTTCCTCCTCTGAGATCTTTAACCCCTGATCTTCCACTGCAGAGAGTTTGGCTTCCACCATGCCTGCAAATCCCGAATGAATAAAGTACAGTGATATCCACATATAAAAGCAGGTAAGTAATGCTTATAAAATACCCCACTGCTGTTTAAAAAAACAGAGAAAGGCAAAGCTCAAGTAAAATGAATTACATTCAGGCAGCAGGTACTTAATCTTAAGCTTGAAATGTTAGGCCTGATCATGAACCTGCCCAAAGCCATGAATTTCCATATCCAAGATGCAGCTTCAAAATCTTTTTCAAAGCCTTGCGTTTGAACTGTGGAAAACCAGAGATGAGGAGCAGTTTCTAAAGGAGGGAGGAGAGGCCTCTCTGTCACACTGCACCTTTCATCTCCAAACACAAAGGACTGACATATAGGAAAAGAACAAATGTAAGCCAAGCTGCAGCACCTCAGCCTGAGGTTGCAGCCTGGCATCACCTCCCTTGCAGCAGCCCCAAGCAAAGGGCATGGCAAAGGAATGGCAACAGGAAACACCAGAATGTTTTTTGTGACTGCTTTCCCCACCTCTAATGATTTACATCTCAGGGACTTTCAGAGACAGTAGCACTATTTTGTATTTAAAAGTCACTGTCTTCACTAATGAGCTTTGAAGTCTCATGCTAAAATGCAAATTTTTACCTGTGACTTGTGTTGGATTCTGTTCAGAAGCACTAAGCAAAAATCTAGGTTATAGGAACAGATGCATTCAAAGACCCCAGTGCCACCACTAAAAGTGTGACAGTATGTTGTGTTTGTAAACAGTATGTGACTCTGCCTCTGGTATTTTTGTCCTTGGATGCTTTTCTAAGGTGTTACAACTTTCTGTTGGTACTCACAGAGCTTGATATTCATGCAGTAATGTGTGGAGTACTTGGAATTAGGGGATGCTTGTTTCTGACTGGTTAAAAAAAACCCCAATTGACAAAGGATGCAGTTTGCACCAACTCATGGGGATTTAAAGGAAAAGTGCCAAATTCCAAGGAACAAAGAAAATGTTGCCTCAGACCCCAAATCTCAGAATTTCTCAAGTTATGTATGAAACCAACCTTACTGCATGGTTTTCTGCATTTATGTCTAAGACAAAATTTGCCTTGAAATGAAATTGGATTTTTAGAAGCCAGAGGGGATTCCAGCCAAGAAACTAAGGTAATGTTCATCAGCAAAAATTTGACCCAAGGCATTATTGAGCCTCTTAGGCCTGTGTTTTATATCAGAAAAATTCTTCCCAGAGAGCTGTTCTCCAAATCAGCAACTGCTTATTGCTCTTCCATTTGCCATAAGCCAAGATAATAAATGTATTTTTAATTGATGTAATGTAAGTCTTGGAGTTTTTTTTGGGGGAAAAAAAGAACTATAATTTCTTCAGTTAAGCTGAAATACTTGTGAGATCATTTTAAATAGATGTCTTCTAGAAAGCTTTGCTATTTCTTCATTTTTACCACAAGCTATTTCAGATGGAGCTGTCAGAGCATCAATAAAAAGTTGTTAAATGCAGGCTAGCTTCCAGTGAGCTCAGGTTTTTGCTGAAGGTGTGTTATATATTACTGAACGCAGATGTGTGTATGCACCTGTGTGTCTGTCTACATATGCATGTAGCTAACAAAAAATTCACAAATAAAAGATTCATCTGCTGCTTATTATACAGCTTAACTGCTCCTGCAATACTGAAAACTCGAGTTTTTCTGGCATGTGAGAACAAGCAAGTGAACTTGCCTGATAGATAGAAAGCAAAGTCTGCTCCTGAAGACAGACTGACAGTTCAAGAGCAAGGAAGTGGGGAAAGGGCAATCCAGGATCCCTTTTAAGTTTGCTTAATAATAAGGTTCTCTCCTCTTCTGAGAAAATCAAAGATTACATTCAAACAGGTAAAAGGCTTTTTAATTTAATTGTTTTAACTGAGTTTCTTTATGCAATTTTCCATTTGATTTAATTCTATTTAGTATGATAAATGCTGCTTAATCTGAAATTCTTTTCCTTGTCATTTTCATGTATGAAAACCAGAGATGAAAGATTAGCTTCTAGTGACCTGCATCAAAACATAATTTGGTTGGAAATGAAATGAATTTGGATTTAGCTGTATCTCTTGGATAGTTGTGCTGCAACAACAAATCTTCATAAAGTTAAGCTGCCTCTGCTCAAGGAGTGGAAGAGATTGTTCAGGCTGTGAGAAGCTCCCGCAGTCTCTGCCCTGCCTGTGTGTGTCTGACTGGGAGTCGGTGCCATCAGATCCTCAAAATGTAAAGGAATTTAGGATTTTTAAGTAAGATTACTGCAGCAGCTTTTCATGGTTTAATTATTTTATATTAGAGGCTGCTGAATGATGCATTCGGTGAGCTGATTGCTTTTCGGAGAGCATTAAAAGATTTACTTGCTTGCTGTTTCAAACATTTGGAAGTTTTTTGCAGTGGGATTGAAGGGAGCCATGGAGCAAATCATGTCTCTCCTTGGGTGCTGGCATCTCGCTTCCTTGGTAGCTTGGACTGTGTGGAAGGAATTGTGACAAAATGTAATTATTTTGGATTTAAGCTTTGTTGTAACTTGGTCTGTGTTTTGTCTCTCAACTGTATAAAAGGCAATATGCACTGGTTGTCAGGTTTCCTTACCCAGAAAGTATTAATGGCAAGAATTAATACAGCATTTCCCCCTGCTCTGCTGGTAGCACCGGTCCCGCTGGGTGCCCACTGCCTGGTCTGGTCCTGTGGCTGTAGTGGGGAGCTGCTGTCCCTCACTGGAGAGCAGGCATGTCCAAGCAGATGTCTCTTAAGATCCTGGTGTCCTTATATACCTTTAAGGTGTTGGCTGCTGCTCAGGTTGAAACAGGCACTGGAACAGAAATATGGGAAACCTATGAGCCATTGCATCGTCCTTTCCTCAACTTACCATTTTGTAGCTGCTAGAGTTGCCATCCATCCTCTTCCTCCTCAGTGGAGAAATACCCAAATACCCCATGTCTCAAGAGCAAATGGTCTGCTTACAATATTTACAGATATCATGTGGAAGGTATTTACAGAAAACTCAATTTCTTTTGGCCAGTGTGCGGGAGAAATAAGCAGTCATAAAACTCTGTATGGACCGGCATGGCAGCAGGAGAGGCAGGGACTGGCATTTACCAAACAGTTAAAAATTTCCCACTTTTTCAGAGCCAGGGGCTGGCCTGGCCTGTGCCGGCTGCTGCTGGCTGCTCCCTGTACCTGTTGGAGATGGTTGCCACGCCACCACTGGAGCTGACAGCAACCCTTTCCACCTAATGCCATCTCCTCTTTGACAAATTTCCTCCCACTGCCTGGCCCTGGGACCTCCCCAGTAACAGCTTGATGTCCCCTGTTGAGTCCCTGCTCTTCCATGAGCCCTCTTTGCAGGGACTGATGTTGGAACTTCATTGAAACCTCTTGCAGTGTGGATTTCCCTTGCTGAGCCATAATAAAATGGATAAACCTAATGATTTCTTTGAATTCTTTTTTGTATTATGTAAAACAATGGTCCAGTATTTATTTAATATTTAATCTCATTACATTTCTCTGCATCTTCAAGAAAATGCCCAGGACAATAATGTTTCCTAATAATATCAAACTGATGAGCAAAGAAATAGCACCCATATTCTCAACTGATGATGTGGCAAAGATCAAGAAATTCTGCAAAACTCAAACCAAAGTAAGATATAAATTGCACTAATACTGGCTAATGGATAATGAGATTGCATTTAATGTTGGTAATGTGCAATGTAAGTGTTTGTTGTTTCTTAAATAGGGTATCTTTGACCATTTAAGCAAGCCTTTAGCACCAAACATTCATGGCCATGAGTATATTAAAAAAGCCATTTTTTGTATGCTACTGCAGGGTAATGAGAATGTTCTCAACAATGGGGCATGCACTAAAGGAGACATCAATATCTTATTATTAGGTAAGAGCATGTAGAGTTAATAGTGCATTGATAAGTTATTTTATTATCCCCCCTCCTCATCATGCCGGCGTAGCTCTGTTATGCAATATTAGCAAGAAAATAAAAGCCAACCCAGTACAAAGACTCATTTTGCCTTATACAAGAATGTTTGTTAGTGTCTTAGGATCAATTTATTTTATCCTTGGGCACATTTTTACAATTATTTCTGTTTTGTCCCACACTTCCCTATTTACTTGACATCTGTTTTATGTTTCTAGCTAGCGCTGGCACGATGCACAATCGCGTCTAATCCTGCGCTGCTCATTCGGGTGAGACACCCACTGATTTCACCAATGGGCTCCACTTCATCTCCAAAGTTGATGGAACTATTCTACTTCTGTCACTTGCAGTCACGGTAGCTGTTCAGTTGTGACTTCATTCCTAAATGCTTTGTTAGCAGTACCCATAATTAAGTTACATTAGCCACAGACTCCAGCCTGCTCCAGAGCAGCTCCTGGCAGAGGTGTCAGCTTCCTTACATAAATCAAGGTCTTTGTTTCTCTGCAGAGTTTCAATCAAATATTTGATAACATGCTTTAAAAAATAAAATAGCCTAAAACAATAATCCTTGTCAAATCTTTTGGGGTTTGTAGTTTCTCTCCTCAAGAGGGCAATTTGAAATTCTTCCTCCACAGGACCCTGCTGTGGCATTTTAACCATGTCAGTACAGGTGGGATCTGTTGGCCAAAAACCCCTTGTCCAAAGCACTTGCTCAGCACCTGCATTGCCTGGCTTGGTACCCAAAAGTGGCACACATGGAGCCATGGAAGTTCAAAGCAGGTGTCTAATGGCACTCAGTGACATGCTAATGGATCTGCTGCTTTCCAAAGGACTGTCTACTAAAGCTTCAATAAAGCCAGAAACTGGTCCCTTAATGAAATGCAAAACCAGGTGGGACCGGCAAGATTCTTTGAAGTATGGAACAAGATCTTAAGTTAAAAATTTTAAATATTTATTCTGGGAGGATTCTGAAGAAAGAACTCTAATTAGAGGAAAGTACATTTTGAGCATTTCTGTCTCATTTATTGAAACAGTAGAATTTCTGAGGGTGTCTTTAGTACCCACCTGTGTTGTACTATTATCTAGAGGAGTGTTAGGTATGCAATAATACTGTAGTAATATAAACTTTGCTTTAGAAAACAGACCTAGTTATTTTATATATACTTTTTAACAGTCTTGACCTTAGAAATGCCAGCTTCTGTTTCTTTTCCTTCCAGTTTGAGACTGAAATGAAAATTGCAATCACAATACACACCAATACTGTTGGTACAATCTTACAAGTAATTAGGCAGTTTAGAAGCTAATTAGTATTGCAAGATTTCCAAGCTTGGAAGGACTCAGGAGCATTCTAGAGAGGAAATGCTGGGGGAAAAAAAGGCAAATTAAAATTCTGTAATCACAACTTTTCAACTTTGGGAACTTCTTTAGGGCTTAAGCACATGTTTCTCTAATGCTTTGTCTTCTTTCCATTGCCTGGACCTATGCTTTTGGAGATCCTGGTGAAGCCTGGCAGGCTCCTGTACATGGAATCATGAAAAACGTTGATTTTTTGATTTATGCACAATTTTCTCCTGTTAAGCTGAAGTAGATGGGATATTTATGACATTTATATGGAAACTGTATTTTTGAATAATGAATGAAATACAAGGAGGAATAAATATGTAGTGAAGATGTTTCAAGGTATTTACAAGATTTAAGTGAGTGTTTTAAACTTTGTAAGTTTTGATCTTCATTACTTGAAAACAGGAAAAGCTTTGACCCTTCTCAACACACCCGGAACACTGTTAAATGCATCTTCCTCTTTTCACAGTGAAGGAGCTTAGCAAACACTGAATAAAAAATACTTACTATGAAGATCAGGTGGTAGCATATAAAAGCTGCTGTAAATGTCATTCAGTTGCCTGGAAAGCTGCATCTTTTGACACCACAGTCCCAAGTACTTCCTTGGATTTAGCAAGGTCAGGGTTAGCATCCCCTGACCCATCATCAGGGACTCCTGATACTCCTGGTGCCACCACCTTCATCCAGCTATTGAAGAATGTCATCTAACAACTGTGGGATTTTGGAGACCAGGAGGAAAGGAGTGTCTTGTCAATGATTGTGGCCATGGCAGAGAAGCACTGACACATGTCCTGGGTTTGCTCCCCACAAGTGGCATTTCCCTGATTGTGACTGCTGGGCTAAACAACACCACTGGGGCAGCAAAATGTCAGACCAGCAAACAGGTACTGGTGGGTTGCCTTTCCTCAATCTGATTTGGCAGGAATTTATTCTGTGCAGTTCCTTAAGCCTCCTAATAGTATTGATTTAACTCTTTCCAATAAATGAGGAAACTGATTTCCCATTTCCCAGAAGTATTTGGGTAATTAATTGCAAAACTACTTTGCAAGTGCTTGAACATTCATCTCTTGAGCATTCCTTACCAGAGATTGGAAGTATCAGGATTCTGGTGCACTGGGGAAATTAGCCCAACATCATAAGTCAGTATTTAGTGAGTATCCCTAACATCCAGTTCAGAGGCCTGGACCTTCATCCTGCAGTCCCTGGACCTGAAGGAGGTGACCACAATGCTCCTCCTGCCCTTTCTTTTGCACATCCATGGAGAGGAGTCAGGACTCTGACTGCTGAAATGCACTTTTCCCTTCCATAAAAGTTTTTTTGTGTATTTGTATGGAGTTGCTGTGCACTTAGGTATCACTGAAGTCTGAGGTTTATTGACAAATAAGCCCTTCTACACATGGGAAAAGATCTTTGGCAAGGGTAATGTTGTTAATGTGTGGCTCTGTCTGAGATGATCCAGACCCTTGGGAGTGCTCTGCTATGTCTTACACAGTGACCTTTGAGAGAGATGTCCAAAAATATTTTACTTCACCAGTAGCTACTGAAATTTCAAATGCTTTCAGCACCTCTTGTGATAAAAGACAAAGTGGTGGGGAAGGAGGGTTTTCTGCTCTCCTGTTTAACCAACTAAGGGGAGTCATGTACTCCCAGATACTGCACCAGTTATTCAGCACAGTTTAATCATTTGCATGTATGCTAAATAAAATGGTAGCAAAGAAAGGTCAGGATTTCTCTACTGCTTATTAAGCTATCTGGTTTTTCCCATTGCTCTAAAATCAGTGTGCAAAAGGCTGGAAGATAGCAAAGTGCTCTGCTTTCCCCGTTTAGAGGTGATCTTTGTATTGTGAAACGTTCCCTAAACCACTTCCACCATCAGCAGGGGACTGCCAGGAAGGCAGTTGACAGCAGCTGTAACTGCTGATTAAAAAACTGATGCTCAGCCTTGCATATCAAAGATATCAAGCTTTCCATCTTCTGAGCTTTAAAACCCTCTTGTGTTGCAGGGGGCTGCACACTGTGCATCCACGAGTATCAGCCAGCACCCATTGTACCTGAGCTCCTGCACCCCAGCCCATGAGGGCTTGGGTTACAAAGCCTCAAAATGGTTATTATGACACCTAATAAGAAGTAGGAAAGAATTTTATAGTTGAAGAATATTTGTGGAATGGAAAAGAACAAAAGTAATTTTAACCCAGCCTATCCTAGTCCTCCAGATCATTGAGGTGCTGTGGGAAATAAGTGAGAAAGCAAATGCACAAGTGAGCCTGACCACAGCCAATCTGAGAGCAATCTGACACACCTGCAAAGTGGTTTGTGCAGTATGGGCATAAATCAAGGCAAGTGGAAGCCCAGATGGCTTGCTTTTAAGAAAACAAGTAGCACAACTGGATCTAGGCACCCAGGTATTATTATGGAGTAAAGAAAAACATTTTTATTACCGTCTTAGCACAAAGGGCGGAGTGGCTTTTTCATTTGAACTCCCAGGGGGGAAAAAAGTAAATAAACCTCTTTTTCTCTTTTCCCCATATTTCACTTCAAAAATGTCTTAGAGGCTGCTGGGGCTGCACTCAAAATGAATGCATCTGTGGCTCTCTGTATTTCTCAGAAACTCAAATTTCTTCCAAAGCTCAGGATACACTCATGGGAGAAAGGTGGTTACCTGAGAGAGCTCTTCAGATCTTCCACGGACAGGCTGTTGCCAGTGGGGGAGGTTTGATGTTAATCAAATTGATTTGCAGCCACTTCTACCATGTGACCTTGTGGGGACCTGGCCAGGGAAGCCAGTGTGGGCAGAGTGCTGGGAAGGGCCAGAGTGGCTTCCTGACAAGGGGTACTGGATGTGGGATGGTGACTTCCCTCCCAAGGGAGCAGGACAAAATCCGGTCTTCAGTGTCTATGTGAAACTGAGATTCGATTTCCACCAGTTCCTCCAGCAAATCCTGCAAGGTAAGAACCACTTTTATTTATTGCTCCCAGCTGCAGCTTATGCAGGGATGAGCCCTCCACAGGGACTCAGCAGAACTGGCACAACAAGGTACTACCACTGGCTTTGCCCATGGAAAGGGTTTTCAGGTTTTTCCTCAGTCTTCCAGCTCCCAGTGGCTAAGTCTGTTTTGTGTGATGCTTATGCCAGCTCTGCATCTCCCTGCCTGTCAGCTTCCCAGACCTTCCCCAGGGAGAGAGCTGCCTAAAGAGGCTTTGCAGCCCTGGGATTTGGGGAGCTGGAGGTCTCACCTCTGAGAAACGTGGGCATTGTTGTAAGCTGATGGAAATAGCTTTAAAAGGACACACCTAGTGGTAATTGATCTTGCTGTGAGCTGACAACCTGTGAAAAGCAGAGCAAAAGTGTGGGCTGCTGAGTAGGAGGAGTCTGCTTGGGAGACATGGTCTGTAGATGGACTATCATGCAGTGGCCCACAGCAGGTATTCCCTATCTCAATTTAAGTTTCTTTCTTTTCCTTAAGAAAATTCATACTATGTTATCCCAGTGGCTTTTCTGATTCCTCACGATTGCACCTGTTAAAGCTTAAGTACGGTCATTTTTCTTTTGGTTAAGGCAACCCTTTAATTTTCTTTTTCTCTCCTTACCTCCAGCTTACACTGGCAAATCTTTTCTGGTGATGAAAGCATGACAGTAGCTGCCAGAATGAAACCTGACCCTTCTAAGGAGCAACAGAGACTCCTTCCACAGTTAATAAACAAATCTTATTAAACAACTTAATAGCTACCAAACTCAATAAACTAATAGCTTTCTTAACAAGCAAAACTGGAGTTGCAATGATATCTTTATGTAATTTATAATGTTCTGTTTTGAACAAACAAATATCATTTACATGAGTGAAAACTGCCTGCAAAGCCAAGTGTTCACAATATGATGAAAAGTATGGGGGGGGTCAAAGTAGAGATGAAGAGGGAGATGTGCCTCTGGGAAGTTTTGATCTGTTTTTTTGTAGCATAGACTTCATAGATCCAGATGGAGTTAAAATAAAAAATCAAGGCCGTGCACATACACAGAGCTCTAGCAGAAGAAAGCGGCTGGTTCTAGTTACGTATTAGTAACTATGAAGTAGAAAGGCTATCATTAAGAAGTTAATCAAAGTATTCCATCAAATGGTTTAGAGATAAGATTCAAATCTCATAAAGAGCACACAGGTCTTTTTTTCCCGTGAGTATTGCATTGGAAGAGTGACCATGTTTATGTATTGCAGGATTAAACATTGCAACCTTGGGAAACAATGAGGTTTGGTTTTGTTCTTCTAAGTTCTTGACATTCCAGTTAAACTTCTTTGATGCTATTTTGTTTTCACAGTAGGTGAAGTCAAAGGCATAGATCAAGCATGGAACTTTTCATCTCCAGTAGAAGTTTAGGAATTTATGAGTTAAAGAACTCCAATGTAAACTTGTCTGCAGCCTTTATGATTCCAGTTAGAGTGTATTTGGTGTAAGTAGTAATCAGTCTGAGTTGTTGTGGTCATTGTTTTTTCCTAGTTATTTTTGTTGATGCTTAGAAGAGGGGAAGACAAGGAGAGCAATCACAGTGAATCTGTCTGCTGCAAAATTTCATTAGCTTCTTACATGAAACCAATCCTTAAATCTCAACTTCAGAGTTTTCTTTTTCAATAAATCAGAATATATGTAATTGAAAGAAGTGGGAAAATGACATCACCATGTATTTCTTTATAATTTCATAACACAGAGCAAAATACAGATGTTTTGCCATTACTACATCAATATTACAAAAGTCTCTAAGCAATAACTCTAGAAAAGCACTGTCTGTATCAGAAAAAGCAGTTTAATTGTTGGTTATCTTCTCCTTTTGAGACATAACTGTCTGTACTACCAGCTCCAAAGATACCTTGGAAATGCACTCCAAGAAGAGAGGAGAATTAAAATCATATTTATCAGAGTCAAAGGTGGTTCAGCTGATGGCATCTGTGTCTTAGGAAAAGATCCTGAGCTCTAATAGCAGCGGATAAAGAGACCTGTGGGGGAAATAAAAAGGAAAAAAGCCACTTCTCTGTTCTGAATTACACCTTAAGAAAATGACAAGTCATGACTCCTGCCCTGTACCCTGGGACTGTGTCTGCCTGGCGTGGGTGGCACGAGACACCTGACACTCAGCTGAAACAGGAGGATATAGGAAATGTGAATCCCACAGGCTGGTGTCTGGGATCAGTCCCTTTTTTGCATTTAGACAATGCTGTGCCAGCCAGACTGAGACATTATGACTCAGTAATTTGCTACTTGTGCAAAAGCTAAACTGAGCAGAGCTACTCTGTGTGATGTAAATAGCAGTGAGTTGGTTTGTCTGAATCAGGAACAGGAGGCCTCCTATGCTGTTCAGCATAGATAGTAGGTAGTAGGATTAAAAGTGCTGAGATTCTTGAAGAAAGATCAAGAAGTAGCTAGAATGATGACCCACGTTTTGGTTTTTTCTTTCTTTATTATTCCACACCTGAGCCATTGACTTGAATATTGGAGTTAGTTTATTTTAAAGCCCATGCTGTGACTCCTGATAGGCTCAGCAGTGGGGAATGAGTCATGCACACAGTTCTGGATACAATGTGCACATACTCTGCTGGGTCCAGCTGTACAGAAAATCAGGAGCCCAGAAAAGGAGGAACAGAGAAGAAAGCATTCACTTAGATCTGGGTCTTTGCTAGAGATGCTCTCGAATGAGGAACAGAAGCAGGGCTGGCCACCCAAGGAGTCAATGTCCACAGCCCAAACCTTTGTACTGCACGTTGTGGGAACACAGTAATAGGGTTTTCACACTAGTCCTGGTGTGTAGAGAGTGGAATGTGCCTGAGCAGGCATGTGGGCACAATAAATCCTTGTTGCAAATCAACCTGAATCACTACAGTGTGAGGACAGGAGAGATAAATGGATTGGTGCAGATTTAACATTGGTGGCATTTACGGTCACATTAACATCTCAGTGATTTTACAGAGAGACCTCTACAGGGAAGATTTTTAGTAAAATTTTCTGTGAATAAATTTGCTCCAGGAAAATAAAGTAAACAAATAAAAAATAAAGCAGCATGGGCTGCAAGCCCATGTATAGCTCTCTGACCAACAAACACAGTATTTGACCTGGGATAACTATACATATTATCTGTAAATGTGTAAAATGTACCTCTCCAAAATGAAGATCATTAAGTCATTTGTGCTAGAGCTTTTGAAGAAAAATGTATTTGTTCAGGAAGTTAAGCTAGTAACATAACTTTTGTGATAAACAATAAAGTGTAATATTGAATCTCATTCTGCATTTCCTGAGTAATTTTTCTGCATTGTAAAATTAGAAAGAAATACTCCTCCTGACTATTTTTAGGTCAGTGAAGGACATTAAAAAGCCTCTCTTTTGGCTCTACAGAAGTGAGTTGTTCACACTCACTGACAGGGAGATTCAGTTTTAAATCATGCTCTTCATTGATTCCTGTTTGAAATTAATAAGCAGAAGCTTTTTTTTCCATGAACGTTTAACATTTCAGGATATACCCTATGGAGTTTGTATCTTCTGTGATGTATTGAAATTATATTGTAATACTGCTCTGTGTATTAAGCTCTCTTCTGATGAAAGTACAGGTAAGTATCTCATGTAATCTGGATTTCCAAAATATAAATGATCTCTACTGTCACAAATCTGGTACTTCACATTTGAAATTTCAAATGCTAGCAGTTTATAATGTTAAGGATTGTTGCCAGGGTTGAATTTATGAACAGTCTCATTTGTGTCTTCTTAACTCCATGTAAATCTATGTGCATATCTTAATTGAAGGCGCATTTGGAGGATTATTTGCATGAAAACTGCTGATGAAGACATGTGGAAATAGGAAAGTTATTTTAAGACAGCTATAGTAGGGTATTTTCCTATCCAGGATGTTTGTTAGCTCTGACAAATCTTTGTTAATTTTGTCTGGCTGTTTTCATGAATCTTTGGATTCCAACAAAAGCTAATAAATCCAGCTATGAATGCTTTAAATACAACTACATTTCAGAGAATATGAATCAGAGAAGGACTACATATATAGCACTGATACAGAAGAATACACATTTGTTGCTTTGTGCTGTGCAGTAGCTTTCAGAGGAAGACTTGCTCCCTCATCAAATTTCCATACATTTGAACTGCTCTTGCCCAGAGTTAGGGTAAATTGCATGACAAATGTTAAAATCATCAGCACCCATCCCAGGCAATCAAAGTAGCTGCTGACCTTTAAATGTGAACACATTCACATACCAGTCTACCAACCATCTGGTGTGACCTGACATTTCCATTACAGGCACTCCTGTCTCACAGCCCCCCTGCAAAACACCACAAATGTGATGATTTGTGCCCATGGTGGCTGCCATCTCCCCTTGTGAAGGGTCCTCAGGGAGGGATGTTTTGCTTCCTCTGGCCCTTTTATTTCCATGCTTACTTATTTCTCTAAATCCTACTGAATTGTAGCCCTATTTGCCAGGGGTGTAAAGGAAGCCACTAAATCTCCCAGACCCAGGATCCAGCTCCACAGCCAACATGCCCAGCCAGGAATGGTCCCAGGTGATCTCTGCATCCCAGACCTCAGGATGTGGCTGCTGCTCCCAGGTCTGGCTGGCAGCAGGGTTGTGTCCAAGACACACCGACACACACACATGCAGGGGTCCCTGAAGTGGCTGGTGGTTCAGGCTGTGGCACACACACAGAGCAGCATGGGGTGCACAACCCTTCTGTAATGCTACCCAAACTCAGAGAAGAGCACACTGCCCTGTCCTCTTCCTCCCCTCCAGGAAACCAGAATACTGGTTCTCTGGTTGAAGAAATGTGTGCCCTCATTCTCCACACCCAGAAACACACTCAAACATGTACAGTCCCCTTAAATGTGAGCATGGCCTCTAACCCAGTTAAATATCCATGCTTGTGAGCTCTGGCAGTGGTTTACAAGTCACCTTCTTCTTGCCAGGTAGGGCACTGTGGTGTTTGAGTCCTCCAGATGTGGAAATTCTTCCTCCAACTCACCAGCTAGTCGAGCTTGAAGTTTGCTAGTGAATTATGCACGCGCACACAGACACCGAGAATTAAATTCACTGAAGAAATATTAACACACAGATTTCTCCAGCTGCCAGCACTTAGACATCTTACACACCAGCACACAACCAGATCCCTCCAGCTGCTGCTGGCCCCAGGACCTTTCAAGACACATACAAAATACACATTCCAGTCCCTCCAGTTGTTGGTCTTTAGATCTACAAGCCCTGTAACCCACAGTTCCTCCAGTTCCTTGCACACAGACCCTTCCATGCAAGTCCCTCCATGTGCTAGTACTTAGATCCATGAGCCCCAAGACGTGTGGTCTCCTCTGGCCTTTGGCATCCAGCTCTCTCTTGCAAGCAGGTCTCTCCAGTTTCTGGTCCCATTTTGCCCCACTTTTCTTTGGATCTTTTGATTCTTCCCCTAAACACCCCATAGTAATTTTTACAAAAATCTACAAGTGTTTTCTGATAGCCCGTATCTCAAGCAGCCTCAACTTTTCCACAACACTCATGTTAATGAGTGTTGTGGGAATTATATATGTGTAATAATATATATTTGAAATAATATATATTGTAATATATTATAATATATTGTGTTGTGAAAGAATATATTTCCCCTCTTCCTATCAGTTAATAATTGTTCAGGTTGACATTCTTGAGGGTTCTGCCTGAGTAGTTCCTCTAATGGACCATCAATCAGTGGCTGAAGCATTCTGGATCCTCATTATTATCTCTACTGTGACTTCCTCATTAACGTGTGTCTGTGAGATTCATTTATTACTTTCCTCATTACTTCTTATTTCTCTTACATTGAGTAGATCACAACCAAATCACAAATGAACCAGACACTCCCACACTTCACAAACTCTCACACTACAGACTGACAGCTGCAGCAGGACTGAGAACCGCTGGGTACCCTGTGGACACAGGGTTCAGCTCCTCTTTATTTTAGACTGCTGTACAATGATAATATTTATTTTATATTTAGCAATTGTAGACTTTCCTGTGTTGACTGCAATTCAGGATGCTGTTTTCATGCTTTCTTCATGTTTAGGTAGACTTGAAGGACAAGGCAGCATGTCACACAATTTATTTCCATTTTTCTCTATTGAATGACGATACACAGCAGTGTCAGACACTCCACTGACTTTAGCACAGTGTTTTATCCAGATGATGAATTATTTTCCAGACTTTACAAACTTTTATCATGATGGTTGAGATAAAAGGAACAGAAAGAGTGATGACGTAGTTGTGGTTTTGCAGTGATGTTCATCTTGTGTCTTTGATGCTTGTTTGCATTATCTTCAGAAGGATGTTTTAGTCTAAGTGAGGGAAAAAAACGAAACCCACATCTTAAAAGTGCATAGGGAAGGGAAGTATGTGTATAATGTAAGAGCATTACTTGCAAAGAAACCAAAACTATTTATTGGATGGTCATAAAGTAGCAGTGTCAAGTATCTGACACTGCACAGAGGTACTGCAACTCAGTGGGGTATCACACAAAGAGTATTAGGACAAAATTAAAAATGGAACTCTGCTTTCTGGAAGGATATTCCTCTTCAGTTTGTTTACAAAATTTCTCCTGTGCCCTGTGAGTCCCTCTAAACTATGTCACGCTTGCTATTTCCAGGACAAGCCTCTACTAAAGTCAGAGTCCACATATCTCAGACTGCATGAAATGTCCTGTGAAAACATGCCCAAATGCTGCTTCTGTCCAGTACATGGCATTTCTGATCCTGTCATCTAGATAATTTTAACCTGCTGTCTTCTTAACCTTTCCTTAAGTTAATATTTCCACAACTACTTCATGCCTTGCATAAAAATGGCCTTTGAAGGTGGAAAATAATTTTTTAGATTTGCTTTTTGTTTTGACACCCTGGGATGCATTTTTTAGCACCATATCCAGGGGGGATTTAGTAGAATAGGCAGCAATAGATGAAATACAAGTTTACTGAGCAGAAAACATGGTTTAATTACAAATTGAAAATGAACCCCTGTGTTCACACTATCCCACTCAATTTAGGCTGTCATTGGGGCAGAGTGGAGGGAGGTGGAAGAGAACAGATTTTTAATTAAGTAGGGTTTTGGTGTTTGATAAATTAGTGTCACTTAAAGGAGCTCTTTAATTCTTAATCTGTAGTCTTTAGGCTTCAGAAAGGTGACATCTTCCATTTACTTCTTACTTAATTTGATTGTTTGCTTTTTAGTGAATGTAGATATGTGTGCATGTGTCTATATTTGTTGAAAGAGGCAAGATACTTACTTCTTCCAGAGTCACACTCTCCTTATTCTCCTTTTCTTGTTTGTATTTCTTTTTAAGGCACACTGCAGTTGTGATGGTGACAATAAGCATTACAACAAACACAGTTATGGTTGAAGAAACAGCTATTATAATATTTTCTTGACTTGAGCCTTTCCTTTCACACTTTTCTCCCATGTACCACCAGCTGTCACCTGCTGGACATCTAGAAAGAAAAAGAACTAACATTTACTATCACCTAAATATTAAAGGTGTGAAAATATCTACTTCAAAAAAAGGCATCTCTGATGTAATTTCTATATCCTAAAGCATAATGAAGTCATCTTAAAATGGACTCCTATTTTAAAGTTCTCTTAGTGGCCCGTGTGGCCCACTGTCCTTACAGACCTAAAGGTGTTTCTTTCAGCTCCTAATGTTTCACAGGTTGTGCCTTCAGAGAGAGCTTTTGCCAGAAATCCTAAATGCCTTCCTGATCCTCTTGACCTCTTAAGGCTTGGATGCAGCTGATCTATGGAGCTTTTATTTTTTTTATTTTCAAATTTAAAGAACTTTTAAGAGCTGCCTCTGCCTTCATCCTACAGGCAGGTAAGAAAAGAAATTCACAACCCAGCAGCCATCCAGTTTTAGGACTGAAAACAACCTCCAGGCTCTGATTCCATCACCTTACCCAGCACCACAGTCAGCACACCCACCTCTATCTTTCTAACCTTGGTTATTCCTTATGTATTGATTTCCTAGCTCCTGTCTAAGCCATTTATTCAGGACTACCTCAGCCCTGAAAACAAGTCTGTTTGCAGTGCACTGCAAAGATATTGCCTGCTAGGGGGATTACAGGTGATTCAGCTTGAACAGATGTATCACATTCCCACATTTTCCCAGCAGAAAATTGGGGTGGAAACTGACTGCTGGTCACACATTTCTGTAGGACAGAAAGTAGGTTGCAAAGGAACTAAAGCTTCAAAGAGTCCAGAGATGTCAGAAAATAAATGTTCTCTTCCCATAATTTTGAAATGAAGCATAACATTGAGCATATTTTTTATTTTTGTCTTCTTGGAACTACTTCTTGACATTTACTCCTATTTGTGACCTGCTTCTAATGAATGGCACAAGAATTATTTTTTTAAAGGTTTCTGAATGGGGATATATAACACTTAATGAGTCATCCTGACTCCTGTAGCTCTTGGCCTTTATGTTTTCCTCACAGTACTCCCCCAGTCTACCTGCCCTGGAACAGCATCTGAAGTTACTGTCTTCAGCCTCAGAGGTTATTTGAGAGCTTGAACAATGCTAATCAGGCAGGTAGGTTACATAAATGTATCCACAGAGAATTAAATAGAAGTTGATATTAATCTTCTTGCAGGGAAAACAATCTATTATTTCTCAGCTTTCACTGCTGATTTCAAAGGCAAGGGACTACACTTTGGTAACTCATGGTCATAATTTGCACTGTACAATATTTCTGAATCAAATTTTAAAATAATGTCTACGCTGCTTCCTACATGATAAGTATTGCAAATCTACTCGAATTATATAAATGCTCTTTTCTTTCAATTACATCTATTCAACTCTTCTACATTTTGCTATAGGGAATTCTGAAGACTTGGTGTAATACATTACTGAAAATTATAAACACGTTTAAAATATAATTTACAGGAAAGTCAAGCAGAGTACTTCAAAATGATCAAATACTGAGGTTAGGAGCTTTGTTGCCCAAATCGGCCATAAATTCAGTCTCACAGGAGCAGTTGCAAATACTTGCCTTAATCAGCTACAGTCTGTCTTTCCTTTCACTAGGAGCAAAGATTTATTTTGTTAGAAACTCTCATTACTCATCCTAAAGCAGCATTTGAGGGTGAACAAAGGCAGTTACCTGCACACGGGCCTTCTGTTCACCATGACACAGACACCGTCATTTTCACAGGGGTTGTCTGGGCAGAAAGCTGGAACCTCTGGCTGGGGGGTGGTGGTGGTGGTGGATGCAGTAGTGGTGGTGGTCTCAGTGCCATTGGGGGGCTTGGTGGTGGCAGAAGGGCCAGGGCCAGGTTTGGTGGTGGTGGCACTTGTAGTTGTAACAAGAGGGGGTGGAATGCTTGGCTGAGTTGACAGGAGGTGAGATATATCTGCACAGTGAACACACAGGCAATAAGGTCTTTGCTCCACATTATTTTCATTCTTATTCTAAAGATAATTTCTAATAATAAAGAACAGTAAGGCTGTCCCAAGGTTTAACAGATAGACAGTCTTTTTTGCATTTTAGGAGCATGATGTATTTTGGAAATGTCCTCTAGAATTTTTTCAGAAACAGTTTTATTCAAATTAATATATTCAAATTAATTTGCACAGGATTAGCATTGTTTTATACATCTTCACATGAGATAAAGGAATTATACTGGGTATGTACCTGTTCACAAATTTATTCAAACACATGATTTGACTTTAGACACAGGCATAATTCAAACAGTGCTCAAGTGCAAAGTACAACGTGTATTTATAATGACAGCACTAGTGACTTGGTATCTGACACTGTTTGCTGCATTGTAAAGAGTATCAGCTATGTTTACATACCTTCCATTGTTAGAAGAATATAAACACCATCTTCTTTGATAAAGTTGCGGCTTCTAAGTCTCTCATGAGTTAAAAATGCACTTGTTCCAACTCCTGGACCTCTCATGTATTTAGTTCCATTGGGAAAAGTTGCTTCGGATCCTACTTTATCTGGCCTGTCCCAAGTATAGTTTGATGAGGATTCTGGGGAGAAAAAAAAAGATAAAAAGAATGTGAATGTGAGACTGGTCTGTATTTGTGTCTCAGCAGAAACCTCAATTGCCTGGGATTCCCCACTGATGAGAGGCACAAGACAATGGAGATCTTCAATTATTTGGTTTATCCTGAGGTACTGAGAAAAGAACCTGCTGGAGGTGAGGTTATTGGAGAGCTAGTTGAAAACCTGTTGCATTTTCTTTTTAGTTTGTTAAAGTGAGGTGGTGAAGAAGATAAGTAGCACATAAATCATCTATAACATGAGTTAATGCAGTGCTTCTCAAAAGAGAGCATCTCCTGTAGTAGATGTGGAGCACAAGATATTTGAACAACCTAAATGATCACAATCACTGATGCCTGCTCCATCAAACCCTGCTCTAAAGCTCAAAGCTGAGCCTGATTGTCCATGAAAGAATCTGACAGAGGGAGAAAGATCTGCCTGTTCCACCACCTCTCTGGTTAGATAAAAAGCGTGTGTTACAAGGCTTCCCTTAGAAATCGTGGACTATTTGCAATATATGAATAAACAAGAGAGAAGGAGCAGAGAGGAAACAGGCTGCATGTCCACAGGCTCAGAGAAGGAAAAGGGCACTGTGGCTGTAACAGCAGAAAGCACAAGGAAAATGTGCTTTTACGAACATCTGTGGAGGACATGGTGTGGTGTGTCTTTCATTTACAGAGAGGACATTTAAGTCTTTCTCGATTACCCACTTTGTTTTCATGTAAAGCCAGTGTCACAGAAAATGCAATGTAAAACATACTGGTTTTCAAATAATAATATGAATTGGATGGCTTTGTGCCTTCCTTACTTCCTTTCTAGTCAGAAAACTAATTCAGTGGCAGAGATGATTTCTTTTGGCAAAAAGAAGAATGTCATTATGACAAAAGCCATAATGACTTAAATCCAAACTTTATCCAATGCTGAATGTGGGTGTTTTCTTTAATATCTCCCTCTGCAGAGATTCCTATAATTTCTCAGAGTTCCTTTTACCTCAACTGTCACGTTTCCAAGTTATTATGGACAACAGCCCTTATCTTCTCACACCTCAAACAAGTACAGATTACATAATATGAATCAGTACTTTGTCCATTTGGAGGCTTTTGCTGGCCTCACTTTACCTTTCACAAGGAGGGCTGGGATTTGTTTGATAGTTGCTTCACTTTTATCTGCTATAAACTGCCTGTATTGTTAATTCCATCCTTTTCTTTTCATGACTTCTGGAAAACTTCCATTCTCATTAAAACAGAAATATATGTATCCTCACAGAGCATATGAAATAAACTTTAGGAATAGATGATCCACCTGTTTCTTATGCAAATGCAACTCTGAAATCCTGAGTCCCAGCTTAACTTGCTTGTAGGTTTAATTTTTTCCCATCTGTGGATCAATATTATTGTTGCTGCAAACACATGAAACATTCCAGAAGCTAAAAAATATGTATTAATTTAACCAAGAGGAGATGTGACCCCTTGTCTTTTGGTTGTGTTTTACATGTTTGATTTTAACTAACCTGAAAACCTCTCAGGGTCTGTTGTTACACTTCTTTGGTTTGACATCTGTTGACGAATATCAGGGTGCTGGTCAAGCAGGATCATGGTGACTTGTTGCCATGGACAGGGCCATTTCAAATGATCATCGTTTGCTCCAGAAATCAAGGACAAGTATATTCCTAAATTAAATGGGTTATCAGTGGTACCATTTACATACAAGCTGACCTGAAAAGCATATCCTTCACTAGAATAAAAAGGTGGACTGTATATTATTCCCTCTTTTCCTGCTGGACTTGTGTTGAGGAGATGTGTGAAATTTCTGATATGCCAGATGTGGTGGGGACACTGAGTTTCTGACAAGTTGATGTCATCAAGAGAGAGGCCTCCCTTTGATAAGCCACTTCCTCTCACGCCTTGAAACACAACCCGGAATTTACTGGTGACATTCAAAGGAACATGGTGGAGCTGCCAATAGGTCTCAGGTGAACCTGGAAAACAAGGATAGAGATTTCTGACTCAGCAATACAGTCAAACACTGCACAGGTCTGTGAACCCCATGCCAACACTGTGTAAGAATCTTTCAATTCCACTGGCACTGATGTGGTGGAATATTTCTTCTGTAGATGTTACTTTTTCAGTTCAAGATCATCTTTGCTCAATACAATATTTTAACAGAATTAATATGCATAATAACACTTGTTGATGGGTTATAACACTGCTTTTTCTTTTACATTTTTTAATAAAATTTCATTAAATTAATCCAGGAGTTGTGAATATTAAATCCACAATAAGAGTTTCACCTGTATTGTTAAAAACAAAAAATTCAGAACAAGTCATATTCAAATAACTGAACGACAACATGCCTCAACAAAAAATGCTCCAGAGGATTCTGGGAACCTAGAACTACAAGACTAGCTCATTCATTTGTTTTTCTGTTTCTAAATGGCTTCTTGGAAGCTTGCCTATTCAGAAGCACTATTCACCCATCACGTTATTAATGGTACTAAGGTCAAATTAAAGCCAGTCATTTCCAAACCTACTTCATGCAAGAGAACCTTGCTGCAAGTTTGATGCTGCATCCAAAAATGCCTGCACTAGCAAATTCCACTTGACTCCAACAGCAGTGTACACAAAAGCAAAGACCTCTGCACAGGGGCCTTGTGAGGTCAATGAAAGTAGAACACCCTTTTTAAAAAGTATGTGCACCAAAACAGTTTCTTTTGTGGCCTGGTTTTAGTTCATCTGCATGGAAGATGAACCAGCTGCATTTATTGAACAAGCACGTACAGAACTCATATTCATCACTCTCCTAACAACCCAAAACACAGCACAATGGATCTCAAATATGTCTTAATTTCTTGACATTTTTCATTACTGTTATAATTAGGAGGGAAAAAATCAACCAAGAAACAAGAAGAAAAGCACCTGGCTGTTTTCCATGAAATTGCCTTCAGCATAAGCTAAAGGATTTTTACATGTAATACATGCAGTTCAAAAATCCCCAGTTGCCACAAACCAGTGAGAAGGGTTCAGGGATTGTCCCTAAGCCTCTCAAACATCGTAGTTCAGTGCAAACCCATGAGCAGCTCAACCAGGGTGTCAGACCATGGATGGAAGGGGTCGTAGTGTCACTGTTACTTACAGGTTATTGACTGCATTGGAGAGAGCAACTTCTCACTTGAGAGAAGTGAAGCAGCTTAGGGGAAAAGTGGTTTTGAACCATTCCTAAAAGTTTTGCCACAGATTGTCAAAATAGGGTGCCTCTTTGGACATACTTACGAGATCAGAGACTTCAAAGGAAATTATGGACTTGAGAAAGCAGGAATGGGAGATGGGGCCTAATAGACACAAAAGAGCATTTGTGAGGAAGGCTGAAGTCTGGAGAAATTACTCTTGGCATCAAAGCACAGTTTGAAAGAGTTTGGAGAGCTCAGGCTGATGTGAAGTCTACACCTGCCTTAGCAGCTCTTACATTAAGGATGCCTGTTAGCTCAGAGGGCACAGCGGGTGAAGCCATAGAGGTCAAGAAAAGAGTGGAAAAAAACCCCAGGCACCAGCAGCAGCTGAGCCTAAAGGAACAAAAAGTGACAGAAATTGCACCTATTTAGTAAAAAAACCTGTACAGATCCTTCTGGTGTAAGTGAAATGGAGACCACATAATAGTTAAGTATTTGAGAAAGTAATTTAATCATAAGGTGGCTTTGGCAATTCTAGCTTAAAGAACTCTTGTCCATTAGCTGACCTCAACTGATCATTGTGTAGGCCATAGACTGCTAAAACCACAAGGATTTAATCTTCTTCAAACTACAACTGAAATCATGATCTGTTGCTCATATATTTCAGTTAAGTAATTTAAATTTTATTTATCTTTTTTTAACTTAGATATTCCAGGGAACTTATGCTTTCCATTTCGTTATTATACTTTCTTATTAATAGTAATTTACTCTAATATTCCGACTTCATCAGCTGCTATTGATACCAGCAATTCTAGAACAGTTAAAATGATTGCTCATGGAATTTTAGCTAGTTTGGCAAGAAAACTATCTTGATAATACAAGAGTTTGAAATTTGTGGTAATTTATTATATTATAGGAAAGCAGCTGACTGAGGATCCATCAGGTATAATTTCAGCAGCAACGAATCAATTACATAGATAGAGAAGAAGCCAAAGAACAGCACTAGAAAATGAGTGACTTTGCCATAATAATTTTCCCCAGTACTTTGAAAAATAGTGAGGATAGATTAAAACAAAATGCAATTTTATTCCATACCTTTTATCTCTTTGATGAATCTCAGAGTGCCATTTGGATTGGCTGACGTGTACTCTCTGACCCAGACATTCAGTTGGTCATTCTCGTTACCACTGTTATATAAATAGAATTGTAAGCACTGGAAACCTCTTTTGGGATACAGAATTCGGCTCTCCAGGGCAGCTGTGCTTCCTTCTTCTCCAGCACTGGTGTCAAAATGCATGAAGTAGCCAGAATCTACCAAAAGTCAATGAGAAATGAGCGGTAAAGGGGAGAGAAAACAGAATTTTCCTGATGTACTGGCTTTCTTAATGCTGTATTTCTTAATGCTGTATCTAGAAGATACAGTCAGGTCAGGGTTAGGTAGATCCTGTACAAATCTCTGACTGAGGGCTGCTACCTGTTCACCTTTTCCAAAGGTAGAACTATTCTCTTTGCAGCTTTTGTCCTCATTTCATTTTCTCCAGGAAACTGTACCCAAACCATGGGTTTTTGCTCTTTACCCAGTTACTCACAGTTGACACCCTGGAGGACAGATTTAAACTCCTGAACTCTTCGACTGTTCTGACAGGTTGAGATACATCTAGCTAGATTGTCAATTAATTTTTCACCTCTGCCCTCATAATATGCATTTCAAAATCCTACTCCTGTCCAAGGACTTACTGAGCAATTATTGAGAAAATCAGCAATCTATTTGGTGTGCCTATATCACAGGTTCAATGCTTTATATAACTCACATGACAGGATATCACACTAAGACCAAAAAAACTGATCAAAAGAGATAAGGACGTTCGATCCTCTGAAATAAGCAGAAAATCAGCATATCACATGATGTCCCTAGGTATGTAGATTTATGCTGCTTAGTTAAAAAATAAACTGCAGTTTGTGAAAAACTAAATAGATAACAAGGCCAAGCTTGAAGGAACCCTGCATGCCTCTGCAGAAAACACCTCCCAGAAAGATAAGAGTTTTTTTCTCATACCTTTGCATTCTCCCATATTGGTGTGATCTGTATTTGGCCCAGCAGGAACCTGAGACAAACGCTGCCAGTCGCTGTTATCATCTGAACTTTGAACCATGCCACATATATTTTCAAGTTCAAAACTGCATGTGTCCATGAAACTTAGGGAGGAGGCTATGATAAAAAAAAAAAAAAAAAGAAAAAAAAATTGTGAATCTCCATTACATAACACATTTTAACTCTGAAGGTCCAACGCAATGAGCAGAGAAAGACTAAATGCAAACACCAAGTAATCAGTGGTTTCAAAAATATGATCAGCATTCATATATACAATGTTCAGGAACTCAAAACACTTGGTGATTAACACTGACATTAATAAGATGTCATCAGGGACACTCTGGGCCCTGATGCAAACACAGGAGGGCATCTGCTAATTATCATATAATGTCTTTTATTTATAAAAGGAACACTAATATCAACCCAATCCACACATCTTCATATTATAGTCAAAAGATCCTGAGACTTCCCATTCTTTGTTCTGCTTTCATTGGGCCAGCCCACACACGGCCACAGATTTTGATACAAACTCACTAATGTATCAGCTGGAGTCCTAATTTTGAAATATAGAAGAGCAGAAGATATTTGGTTGGAATAAACAAACCTTGATTTTTCCAAACATAGAATTAAAAAAACAAAACAAAAAAACCCAAACAAACAAACAAAAAAAAAACATTTGGCAAAAGCATATTTGGGACCAGTAGATATTTCTTGTCATACTAATTTTTCAATATTTTTCATGTAACAGGTGAAAAATTAGGTGAAGGAAGATAGTGCAGTTAAATATGAAAGGGGGAGCACCATATGAAATATTTCCTCTGTCTAAAGCAAACTCTGGATAGGTGAGAGATACCACAGACCAGGTTTATCCCTGTTCTTATTTTTGTTTCTCATTGTACCATGTCTAAGCTCATGTGTAATACCAGCCACTATTTGAAAAGAGCTAAGTAAATGAAATACTTTTTAAACTATGTTTAAAATATTGTGGCTCAAAGGTTTAAAGGTTTCCTTGCATAACAAAAAGACCTTGAGTACCGCAAAACTCAACCTCAATAACATACCAAATGCTTCACTTAAGCTGCAGCTCTGGGAAACACTTAAGTATGAACTGCTGCCAAATCAGTTCCACTGCTGAGATATGAGATATAGACAGTTCTACTGCTGTCCTCACAAAAAGCTAAAAACCCTCTAGAGGCTGCAAGGTAGCCAGAAGTGTATGGCAGATATTTTTTAAGATATAGTTCAGTACAATGTCGCACGAACTAAGGAAAGGCTTTCACAGCAAATGTTATGCTGACTGCTGGAGAAAGAAGGTAAGCAAAAATGGAGAATTATGAGATGAAAGAACTCTTTGAAATCAAAATACAAAACAAAACATGAAATTGATTTGGCCAAACAGGAAGGAAGTAACCTAATGACCTTAAGTAGAAAGTGCTGGCTGGCATGGAGAGTTGACGTGAATGCCAGGAAGACAGAAAAGCAAGACTCAG
The DNA here is from genome assembly GCA_024362935.1 of Setophaga petechia. Taxonomy (NCBI): domain Eukaryota; kingdom Metazoa; phylum Chordata; class Aves; order Passeriformes; family Parulidae; genus Setophaga; species Setophaga petechia. Next base: position 2,547,030 of record JANCRA010000019.1, on the reverse strand, counting down.
TAGATTATGATGTATTTCTGAGGTTCCTTCCTGAAACAGGTGAAGGGGCAATGAGTGAGGTAGGTTGTGAATTTTGTCTGCACCAAAGCCAGACATTTATTTGGTATGCAGTTAAAGACTGGACTCAGGAGAAAGCATGTGGGGGATGAGCGCCAAGTGCCAACTTCCAGAGGCTGAGGGAAACCTCATGGTCAGCTCTGTCAAGCAGTATGCTCCAAGGGGAAAGCAGACTAAAATCTACTGTTATCATATGGCCTGAAAGAAAGCAGTGAATTACAGATTGGAGCAGCACTAAACAATCTGTCAGTATTTCTTATGCTGTGGGTTGTTTTCTTCTATTTAGGAACGAAGAGTTACATTTTTAATGTAATTTCCTGTCCACATGGGCCTCTAGCAGTTATTTAGCTTACATGTTTCCTTAAATCATGTTCAGCAAATGAAGTAATCTTTTGTGTGGGTGAGGGCTGGGACCTGTGAAACACCATCCTCCCGGGCACTGGTGGCTGATCTGACAATATTTATGTCTCTGCAAATATCATCCACACTACACACATCACGTGAAGCCAAGAGAGGGAACTGGGGAGCAGGGCAGATCCTGATTGTACTGCAGGTGGTGGAAGTTTTGTCACTGATTCCAGCAGGACTTGGGCTTTTTTAATTTGGGGAATGTGCCTGTGGGTTAAGAATAAAGTTAAAACATCATGAAGTATTTCTGTAATGCACAAGAATGATCGAAAATAGATAAGATTAATGGAGAGGAAGAAGGACCCCATCCTCTGTGAAAGACATCCTTAGCTGTAAGCATTTTTATAATGCCTAAGTGATTGTGTAGCAAGTGCTAGAAGCTAAGGCTCTGTATGTGTGTGTTCAATTTAGACCTACATGAATAAAAATATTTTCATCAGAATTTTACGCTCAAAAAACTGCACCCTTTTAATAAACCAGTTTGATAGTTGTTTAAAGAATCTGTATAATAAGGCTTAAAATATAATTGTAAGCCAGTACTCGCTACTTGGGATATTGTAAAAGTTCTCTTCTGAGTGTCAGGGCACACTGAATGGCTGCAGCAACACTTACAGAATTATATTCCAATTTGATAATGGACTTACCTAGATTTCTCTGTCTCTTACTTTCATTCAGCTTTGTAAAAGAAACACCACCTAAGCAAAATAACTCTTTGACCACTTTTGTAAGAGACTAGGTTTGAAGCTTAACAAGAAAATTTAGAAAGCTTGCATTTTATTCAGAAAGGCATCTGTACCCTACTTTTATGAATAGGGTATATATGAATAGGCATGAATCTGTCTCAGAGATTCCATGAAAGTGGAGTAGGTATGATAGCCACAGCAAAGATGCTCATTTCTGTGCAGTGTCTGAGCATCAGCTGTAGAATAATGCAGGGAAAAAAACAAAAGGCTTTGTGCAGAAGTACACATTTTAAACAGCCACCCAAGGGATGAACAAAAGTCAGCTGCTGAGCAAAGCTGGTTTTTAACTAAAGGTCAGATAAAATTGCACAGAAACCTCTGCTACTCAGCAGTGTTTCTGCAGGAGGAATGCTATTTCTAGCTGTACCATTATTTCTGGTGTTTTTAACACAATTCACTTCTCTAAATATGTTAGCATCTCTCTCACTTGTGTCTGGATGGGTACAACATGTATGTATCACTCTCATTTCTTCCAAATGATTCTTTCAAGAAGTATAAAATAAATGGAGAAACTTACTGCAGTTGTACAGCCGGTTCAGTTTCTGGAGGTCGTACTCACTGAAATCCATTCTCTGCCCTATGACATCAATGAAGTCTGGTATGTTGGTGATGATGGTGGGATCAGTTCCATTCTTGAATGCAGTCTTGCTGTAGTGCATCACCGAATTGTAGTCATAGGGAACATTCAGGAAGTCTGATCTTTTATCATCGTATTTATTGAAATTATGTTCTTTACCTAAATGGCAAAATTGAAAGGAAAGATTGTCTGTTGTTCAAGGGAATCAAATTTTAATGTAAAGACTTGCAGTGACAGAGAATCCATCACATCTCAAAATATTTTTTTGTAGTAATTTACGTGCACTTAATTTGTAAAACAGTTTTATTTCCAGTCTAGGGCTATTTACTTTCCTCTTTCAGCCACTGATGACTTCTGCTGGATGAAGAAAAGCTTTTGCTACCAGAAAATTTTTCCTGTGGAACAACTTATAAACTTTGATAGGCTTGTGATATCCAAGAATGGAGAGAGTGTTTCAGTACTCAAATTACTGTAATTTGCAATTGTTTAATTGTTCTAATCTGTATTCTCTGACGTTCAATTGCTCATCATTTTAGGTAATAATAAACAATTTAGAGTTGTCATCAGATAAACTTCCAGAATTTAGCTTTACAGATGTTTTCAGGAGTATGAGCAAAGAACCAGTTGCTTACTACCCAATGGGGAGTCAAAATTTAAATCAGTCAAAATACAGTAATTATATTCTGGTCAGCGTAAAAAATTGCAGCAGTTTCAAATGTCTCACAATAGTGGAGCTTGTCACTAAAGAGTCAGCAAAATATAATGGAAATCAAATAACAGAGTCTAAGTAATTTTCTGTAATATATAATTGCATGTGCACCTGACTATTGATCAGGACTGAATAAGAATGCATTAGATTTAATCATTACCCAGTTTTTCAGTCTTCTGTGTCTACCTATGTTAGGAAAACAGCAGGTCTATGTATATAACTTTGTTTTTGAACAGCCTGAAAGTCACAGAGGACAGCAACAAGCTAAAGAAGCAGAGACAGAGCAAAGTCCTAAGGAATTCTGTGCCATGTTTCAGGCTTGTGCCAAATATACCAACACTTACAATTCACAAGCTGCATTGCTAAAGTAACTGCTGGTGTGACACAGACCCTGAAATGTCTCTCCTGCTTGCCCACCCTCTGCACACTCTGCTCTCTCAGCTCTGCAGCCAGCACCAGGTGTAGCAGACAGGCAGAAAGAGAAGGACCAGTGTTTTCACTGGAGATTTTCTACTGGTTTTGGTCACACTGGATTTTTCAGACTTGGGGGGGTGTTAGTTATTTTTATTTCATTAAGGGCTTTTAGAGTAAGTGTATTTCTAGAGTATTGCTTTAAACAAACTAAATTATCCTCTCCTGCTGCCCTGTGGTACAACATGAAGCATAAGAGGATACAGATCTCTAATTAGAGCTTCGGAAACTGTTGTGGCACAAGCAACTATGACAGCAAGAACAAATGAGAATTTATGTTTCAAGCAGACATCCCTTTATATCTAATTTATTGATATACTGGCTTTGGAAAATAAGTCCAGGCAAGAGAATAGCATGACCACCAAAAGATGGCTGAAAGGGATGTTCCACATCTAAACTGCTAACACCAGAGATTGAGAGGGAAATCAGAGGAGTGACTGACCAGACTGAATCCTGTCCCAGACGATGGTCACATAGTCATCCCGGTCAGACCGAGACTGCTCATGCCAGAATCCCAGGGCGTGCAGGAACTCATGCTGGATTGTTGCAATCCTGTCACAGTTGGCTCCAATGGAGAGTTGCTGCAAGCCCATTTGCATGTTTCCCACTGAGGACCAGCAGCTGGCAGTGACATAAAATGAGAGAGGGCTCTTTGAGGTGCACACCATCCCCATGCCATGAAAACCTCAAAACCAGTCTATTCAATAGGTATATTTTTAACCTGAGCATTGAAGTCAAAATTTGTTACAGAGAGCACTTTTCCATTGATCTGTTCCTTATCATACCCTTTTCTCTCACACTTAGCTCTGTTTTGATGAACAAGAAGGTCCTTGTCTTTGGCTCTATTAGAAGAAAAATGTTGATCTATTTGTGACAAAAGAAAACTGATGATGATTTCTTTGGTACTCTGGAACATTAAAGGTTGTGAGCACATCATTTAGAGAAATTAAATTACTGCAAATTAACAATTTGCAGCTACTGTGCTACAGAACTTGCTGCTGTCACACACTCCCAAGTAAGAGCAAAACTGCAGCTGTGCTGCAAGTTTTTATTAAAGGGTGAAAGAATTTAGTGAGTTATCTGCACAGGCCAATAAAATGGCACCCCATGTCCACAAGCTAGCAGGCACAGAGAGCTACATTTAAATTGATATTTTATGTAGCAAATAAATCAATACTTACCCAATGAAGTACATAAAATTAATAGGGCACAAAATAGACCATAGGATTTGCAGTCCTATCACCCCAGAAATTTAAAAATACAAGCACACCATGTGCTTTCACACTCTGTGACTTATTAGTGCAACATATTCCCCAGTATTTCATTTTCCACAGAGCAACACAGGCCTTGCCTATTGATTACTCATTAAAATCACAACATGAGACCTGTTAAGGACTCCATGTAGCATCCGTAATTTCAAGGTCTTTCCTTGAACAAAGTCTCATATTGGTTCTTGTGTTGTGCAGAAGAAGTCCATCATAGGCTTGGGTCCATCTCCTACCAAAGCCACCTCTGGCTTCACAGCTGCTGCACAGTGCACAGCAGGCTACAGCAGGCACATCCAACTCGGCAAAAATGACACCCAAACGACAGTAGGTGCAGCTGCCCCGTGCCTTTGGTCTGCCAGATGCCTACAACACTGTCATTCAACAGACACAGAGGGAGAAAACACACAGTCTGAGTCACCCTGCGCTGAGAATAAAACTGAGGTGAGTGGGACATGGCACTCCAGAGCAATGGGCACATAGAATCCTGGGTCTTCTGGATGGGAGAAAGGAGAGGGAAGTCTCAGCTTTCCCCAGGTGTGTGAGAGCTGTATTGCCTGTGGCTTGATAGGGAAATACTTGCTCTGACTAACCCCACCATCCCCTTTTTGGGGATGTAAATAGACACACGCCATCAGTTGCAGTCATGCCACTAATTTCAGGCACACTTTTATACTAATGCCCTGCTACTAATTTTCTTCCCACAGTATCACAGATCACCAAGATCAGCTCACAGACAGCCTGACTTACCAGCACCAAGCTGGAGAGCCAGGGATCTGTGTCAATCTACTCCTGCATGGATTCCCTTTGCCATGTGCAACAGTGCTAAAGAGCTGAAGCAGCCTCCCAGGAGCGCTCCATAAAAATTCATGTGGAAATACTAGAGATGATGTTGATCCTCCCTGGTCTGTAAATCATTTGATTCTACCACACCATGTTAGTTTTCCTGCTGAATGAATCCTGCTCTTCATGAGAACAGTAAGGTGAAATGGCACTTCCATTGCAGGTTTCCAGACTCCTCTGTGAACTTTGCAGCCAATCTGATTATCCTGCATTTCTGTAATTCACAATTACATACTTCATGTGTTTTGCTCAGCACACAGGCAGGAGCTAACATGATACTGGTAGTAGCCAAGGTGAATGATAGATGAAGAATGTGTACAGGGAGTGGGCTCTTAGTGCCAGGCCTCAATACACTCTGTATGTACACCAGAGACTACAAATGCATTTTTACACAGGGCAGTCAATACAACTAAAGACAGCTGGCTTCTTTTGTGGCTGACTTAATTTGAATTCAAAAGGGTAATCCAGACAAGGACTTTATGGCTTATTTCAAATCCTTTTGACACAAAAGTTCCCCCACATTCCTCTCTTTTATAGATGCAAGCAAAGATCAGAAAGGCAAAGATGTGATTTATCAACCTTTACTTGAAGTGGTAAAATTTTATGTTGCCAGGAACTTTGTGTGCCTCTCTGCACTGTGCCCTCTGGGCTGAGGTCTTTAGTCAGCAGATAGAAGAGTCCTAATTGATTTTAAAAACTTCAAAATATTAGGAACAGCAGAGGAGAAATGGGTTGGTTTACCCAGCTTACACCCATTACACCAGAAGTAAGGAATGGCCTGAAATGAAAGCAGTTCATTCAGGGTCAGTCCTGATTTCTTTGTACAACCCAAGATGACTCACTGAAAGTGGATGGACCTTTTCAGGAGACTGCACCATTTAGCTCCAATCTTTTAAAAAGTTCTGCTGTGGATGTGTCAGCTAAGGTGATGGAAACACTTCAGGGCAAGCCACACACCAGACAGTGAGGGCAAGATATGCTACCCAACTAGAAGGATTCATCTTCTTCATCACCATGACTCATCTATTTTTAATAGACATATAAATGAAACATTGCACAGAGGCCTCCTACTTGCCATAGGCTAAATATTGTGGCTCTTTTTCAGGTACAATTATTAGTAAATTCAATGCATATTTTAGGGGATGAAGGATTACAAAATTCAGCTACATGAATTTTCCATTTAGCTCAGAAAGCTGGAGTCATTAGCACAGGAAAATGCATTGCTCCCTGAGTCTCCAATTATATATCTTTTAGAGCTGAGTTTCAGTGTCATGTGTACAGCATGAACAGCAGCAACTACAAAGAGCCAGACACCAAAGAAATTTTGAAACAATTATCTGCTACGAATATCTCAGAACAAGCCAAAGGGAAAGAGAAACATTTTTATTATCAGAAAATCTTTTCCCATTTATGAATGCATTCTCATATCAGGAAATGAATTTCTGAAAGCAAATTTCCTCACCAGGCTATCAAGTTCTCCCTGTTCTCCTTTTCTATAAGAGAAATGGTTCAGCACAGAGTGAAGAATATATTTGTTCTTGCTGCACTGTTTTGACAGAGAATGTCTTGAAGGAAAGAAGTTGGGGCAATTTTGACTTCTTTACTGGAGTCTTATTTTGCAATATTTGACATAAAATAGCATGACTATTCATCAAAACGGGTAAATAAAGTAAAATATCAGCAAAATATCTCAGTGCTGGACAGAGTTTAAAAATACTGCTCTTTTATCTGAATGCTCCTATGGAGTTGTTCAAGTGCATTTCCATTGTTATATTCAAGAAAATTCATTGCCCCACAGTGAGAACAATCATATTTCTCCTTGGTTTTTCTTTTCCCCTAGAAGTCAAGGTATACTAGGAATAACCAGCTGAAAGTAATATTTCATATATCTAAAATCAGTCAAGAACATGATTGCTTTGTTTAAATAATTAACATGTCCAGTAAAATATCTCTTATAGGACTTGATTTCTTCTTATATTTAAGAATAAATATCAGGATTGGGAAAATGGTGACAAGAAAAACATAAAGTTATGACCAGATATATAAATTTTAGGTTGAATACTGGCCATGAGAATAGTCTGAAAGCAAACATAATGGAAGTTATTTTTAATTGTTTCTCTTACCCACTTCCTTTGAACACAGATATGTAATTTTTCTCCCCTTCCCAAGGTTTGAAGTCAATACAGGTTTTCAGTCGATACTGTTCAAATGCCTTGAGGATGACTCCCTTAGCATTCATTTCTGCAAAGCAAACAGTGTTCTTGTCAATACTGAACAGAAAATTTCTACTATTATCCATATGGAGCAAGTCCCAAGGGTCGCTCTTGCTCCAGCAATCTTTGATCAAAATAAACAGATTTTTTGTTGGATTAAAACCAAAGGGGGGGGACCTAAAAAACATAAATTAGGGTCTTGCAACACTCTATCTTGGTCTTGTTTTGTTCCTGTGTAATTTTTCTTTGGTATTTTTGGATCAAATATGACATGATGAGTATATAGAAGGATATTGGGGGGGGGGGGGGTAATTTTGTAGATTCTTTCATTTATTTTTTTGAGATTTATGTACACAAGTATTAAATAGATAGGAAATTAAGACTTCACATTTTACCTAGCCTACAGAATGCAAGCTACAGATCCCTCACCTAAATTTCTCCAGGACTTGATTTTTTCAGATTATATCTGTGTTATCTCCTCTAAGCAACTTGCACAGTTTCAACACAAAGATTTAAAGGATGGGGTCAAATTGTGATGTGTCTCTGACTCACACAGGGGACTTAGCAACGTACCATTGCCAGCTGTCTGTCAGAATGTCATTTTGCCCTCACTGCTGTAAATTATATAAATGACCAGGTAAGCTTCCTTCCTTAAAAATATCTTCAGTGCCCTCTTTTCACCTCTGCTTTGCAGAGTTTCACAACTCAGACACAAGATTTCAAAACCAAAACAATCTGCTGGGCCATAGCAGGGTAATCATTCAAGAAAGGAGGTGAGAGCCAGCTCTGATACCAAGATTATAAATCCTGTTTGTGCACACTCAGCCCCACTCCTGCTGTGCTCTAGATTAAAAGAGGAAAGGACACCATAGGAGCTTTATCAATCTGTGCTGGACAGCTCAATCAACACAACATGCAGACATTGTGAAGGGCAATACTGTACCCAGGCTGTCCTCAAGGACGTAAGGGATAACATGGGGCCACCGATAGTTTTCACCAATGATGGAGTTTCGATCCTGTATCCAGAAAGAAAACAAGCAGTCCTCAGGAAAAAAGAAAGTATGCAGTCCTCAGTAGAAAGAGATTTAGCATCAGGGACTACAATAGTGCTGAAGCAAACCTACAATTCCAAGTAAGACATAAAGGAAAACAATGAGCTCAAAAGATTACTCAGAGGTCTGAGGTTTGGGTTTGAAATCCCTTCATGCCCTTCTACTGGTGTCTTCAACTTCTGCTCCATTTTCTCCATAGAAATTACCCAAGCTTTTGATGCATGTGCTCAGGAGCTTCTGCTCCTATGGGAAGCCTTAAGATCTAAAGTCCTGAAAACTGTACAGAGATTAATAGTTTTGTAATTTTTCATAATTCAAGCATTTGTTTCTGTACCTTTAGCAAGTGCTGTCCTTGCTCTCAGAGACATATTGGCATATCTCCCAAAAGGGAGAGTAAAACACTATTTTCCAACTACTTTCAGAGTGCAAGACACTTTGGGGGTTTCCTACTAGATATTTTTGAGATGTAAATGTTTTTTTTTTTTTTCATTGATCAGATAAGGATGCTGGCCAGATGCCTTAAAATGTGATATTAGAGATCTAATTTTTTCATCAGTTTTAGTCAATCTACTTACAGGATGAAGGTTTTGTAGCACTGCTCAGTAAATTTAACTGGCTCAATATTGTACAGATAAACAAAGAATCCTTTTTATACAAACCTGCCTGGATGATGATCAGTGCTGCCTCATCTCTTAAAAGTGACAATGTAAAAAAGGAAACAAGAAGCTAATAATATTGATCTAATCACTGATGGGATCTCATGCTGGATAATGTTTCTGCAAATGATGTTGACTCCTTCACTGTCTATGACATTTTGTAGAATTCCATCCCCAATCATCTTCAGTTTATTGTTACATAAACAGCATTTATTGTTTGTAAGAGCAGGATGCATCTATTATTTCCATGCCAGTGATACTTTACATTTAAGTCAATGATACATTTTTGGCTTTGTATTTTATATTTGAACTCACCGCAGGAAGTTTGATGTCTCCCTCAAAAAGGTCCAGTCCTAAAGCTAAAGGGAAGAGGAGATTATCATTCAGTTATGGTATTGATCTGTGACTACTATAATGAAAATTATTTCTAAAAAATTAAGACTGAATTTTGAAAAACCTTCATTTATGTCGAAGATGTCCTGATCAATTCCTCCATCTATGTCTATTTCTGAAAAATAAAAAGACAAGTGAGGTAGGACATTAGCCCTTGCTGTTATCTTTATGAAGTGTGAAAATTAATGCAATAACAATAACAGTAATTATAAATCTGTGTCTGTCGTAGCCATGTTTATGAGCAGCTGGTTTTGTTGACTGCCTCCTGTGCATACAAATAGATCTCTAAACAGAACTCACCAGTTGTCTCTGGAGAAGGCTGGGGAGGGGAAAGAAAAAAAGATGTTATTAGAAAGGCAGATAATGAAATGCAGCTTGTGTTACTTTGTCAACAGTATTAGAGATGTGATTCAAGCTCAACTGACAGCACTTAGCACATGGCTTTGAGTTGGACTGACTGCACCCACTGCCTCCTCATTCGACTGGAAATCTGTATTTGCTGGTGTGGCAGCTCTGTGCCCTCCCCATCTCAGGGTGCCCAACAAGTAATTCAGCCAGTACTGCTTCTGTGGAGGTTTCACAGCTGCTTTTCTCTCACAACTCAGGTAGTACTAAATTGTCCTACACAAATGGGAAAAAAAGGAGTCTATTATTTCTGTGGAATCAAGTATTGCTACTAGTCAGCAGCTCTGCAGAGCCCTATGGAAGCTATGATGAACTTCCCATCACAAATGTGAAGACTAGGGGAGAGAATGAGTAGTCTGGTGTTACCCAGTGAGACTTTGAAGGACTGGGTACACAGCCCAGGTCACCTCAGTCCCAGTTCAGTGCCCTATCTGGACTCCCTTTACCTGAGTAATAACAACTCAAACACTTCCTTCACAACATGGAGAATCCACAGACCATAATGACATATGATAAGATATACATAGAACAATTTCCTTGCCATAACATGCCTATAGAATCTAATCTTAATTCTTTTATTTATCTGGACACTTCATTTTTGGACTGCCTTGGACATACTTGACATAACATTACACAACTACTTCTCACATAGTGAGTAAAATTATGAGCAACCTTTCTAAGCAATCATTCCTGGGTGTCTTGTATTTGTATGTTTGAATAGCAGTTCACAAACTGAAGATAAAAAACATCCTTATATTCTAAAATAAATGTAACAGCAATTCTGGAAAAAAGTGTGGGATTTTTACTTTTTTTGTTTTACCACAGTTTTCCCCCTGTGTTTCTTTCTCCATATAAATAAATTATTTTCTGTACATGCAACTTTGCATGTAGGACTTCTTTTTCCAGTGTGATAAGTATCTGCAACTTCCACTAGATAGAAGTAATGAACAATACAAAATCAGAATACTAAAAAGCAACAAAAATCAAGTCCATGTGGTCTCTAGAAACATTAATTGTGATAACCTCTAGTATCTGTATAATGTGTAAGACAACACTATGGCCAGAATATTCAAGAGAGATTCAAATGCACATTTTCTTCTAGACCTAAGTTTCAACACATAATGATGGGAACAATTTTGAGGGAAGCAACTGTGAGCCCTAAAACTGACTCCATATAAAAATTTTAACCAACCACAGAAAAAATATCCTACCTCCCATGAAATTTCAAGGTTCAGAAAGAAAGATTTGAAATTTTCCTAATGTCCTATTTTAACTTCATAATGAAAGATTAATTTTTAATCTGAAATTACTGCCTTTTAAAAACTTCAGCAAATATCAGAAAAAAATATTGTAAGTACAAAGACCAGAAATCTCATTTTATGATTCACCTGAACTAAAATTCACTCAAGGTGCTGCCACTGTGTCACCAACAAAACTAGGTCTTTCCTCCTGTGAATCTCCACTGCAAAATACTCTGTTTCAAAAGCTTCATCTCTGCATACAGGTATCACTTGTTCATATGGCAGTGACTTTGGTCTCAATACCAGCCTGACAAAATATATGATGCCATTTCAAGGCTGTGAAAGTATTGTAAACACACAACAAATACACAGTTCATAGTCTTGGGCAGAGGAAGGCTGTGTTAGCTGAACTGTGCCGAAGAGGAATCTAATTTAGTCTAATCTACACATATACAAATTACTGATAATTTTTAATATCAGTCCCTAGTTTAGGACATGGACAATGTGTGAATTAAGACATATTAATGGTTGGTTAAACCACTTGTGAGGGCACATTTAACTGACAAAAAATTCAAGTGCGTCTTGGACAGGTGGGAAACATCGCACCTATTGTAATAATGTAAAAATCAGGTAAAGGGACTCAGACATCAATCAAGAAACAAATGGATAATTCTTATGTGCCAAGATTATCTATGGAACCACCATGATGCCCTCACCCAGCCTGGACATCTATTCAGATGGAATATATTCATCTAGTCTGGATGAAACACCTAACTTCCCACTGATTTTTCCAGACTATATTATTATAGTATTGGCATCCAGAAATTTGAAATTAGCTCTTCCAGGCCATAGAATACATGGAAATGAAATAATTAGCCCTGGTGGTCAGAAGCCACTCCCTCACAAGAGACTTCGTCTTTAGGAATCAGTTTGATGTAAGGTAATTTCTGGATGTTAGTAATATCTGTATCACATACCATAGGCTTTAAAAAAGCCTGCAGTGGAGTCCAAACAAGACTGAGGTTTGAATTTCCAAAAGACTGGGGCAGAGGCACAGGTAGTGGGAATAGTAGGGAAGATGGGATTGGAGTTATTAGGAATACAGGAGGACTATGGGAAAGTTTGGAATGTGAGGCTGAGAGCTTAATTTAGGGAGATGTATGAGCACGTGTCAGTGGAGAGGAAGAAGACAAGGCTGCCACAGGTAGTTATGCTGTATAACTTTGCTAATGTTATTGCACTTAGGTAGTGTCATAAAAAGTAAAGCCTTACTCTGTAGATTGCCCTGAAGATATGAACAGCTGAAACAAACATTCACAAACCTTTTGGTTTTTGTTCTCTCAGCTAATTATACTGTGTTTCACCAAAAGTTCCTGACCTCTACAACAAAGCCTCCCAACATAAGCAAAATGCTACATTTCACTGAAAAAGACAGGTAATATCAAAATCTCAACTGTTACTTTTTGACCTGAAATATTTCAGCTGGATTGGAGGAACAGGGAGCAGTCATTTCCAAGTATATCCACTGGCTAAAAAAGTATAAATTGCCAATATCAATTATATTGTTCTGTAGCAACCCCCCCCAAAAAAACCCAAAAACTAAAAACTAAACAAAACAAAACACCCCACAAAAACAAACCAACTAACAAAACCCCAAAAACAAAACTAAAAATAACCCCACTATAATCCCACAAAACAACAACGAAAGAAGCCAAAACACTCACACATGGATAATTGAAATAAATTTCAGTTCTGGATTTTAACCTCAGACTTATTGTTCTGGCAACTTTGAATACTATTGGACATTTTTCTTAGTTGGGGAACACAAGGTAATCTCTTTTCATGTATAGACAAATCTATGAAAAATAGCAACACTAAGACCTCAAGGAAACAGGAAGCAGAAATATTTATCTGTCCCATGCAGAGAAAAAACAGAATTATATTGATTCTGCAAAATAATAAGTCTTTTCCACTCAATCTCATCTTATCTGCATTATTTTCTAAGTCATATAAAGAATATATATTCTTTGCTTTCTTACCAGACTCCAGACCACCTGAAGAAGAAGACAGGTTAGAAGACCAGGCACAGAAAACAAGCCCATGTTGTTCTCCAGTCTACAGTTGTGCGGACAGAATTTTACACCAAGTTTGTATTTAAGATACTAACTATCATAAATCAAAACCTTTGTCCTCTCAACAAAGATTAACTCACCTTACCTATCTTTTTGTTGAGTAAGCATATCATTGTCAAGTAAGTCCATCATATTTTTAAGAACTACTGTGAGAAAAAGCACAGAGAGAAACTGAAATACAGGATGAAATAGAAATAAGAAAAAGGAAATATAGGGGAAAGACACATTGAAACACAGGAAATTCCTTCTAAATTTAAGAAAAAAAAAATCTTCTCATTGTGTTTTTATGCACTGGGACAAGTTGCCCAGAGAAGTTGTGGAATCTGTCTCCTTGATGACAATCAAAACAAAACCAGACAGAGATCTGAGTGACCTGCTGCAGGTAACCCTACAGCACAACTACAGGGGAATTGAACTAGGAGATCTCCAGAGGTGTCTTCCCACCTCAGTCATCCTGTGATTCAGAGAATAAAGCTGGCACTAAAACCTTTTGAACAACAGAAAACTAGCAGGACTCTTGACAAGATGTTAATATATTAATAATCATACATTTTTTTGACAGAAAGTGAAAATGAGAAACGTGTGTGCATAAAAAAAATCTGTCAGCAACATAATTTCAGTGTCCTGCTTTTGGAAAATGCAAAACTATTTCTAGTGTTGATATATGTGAGACACTGAATTTATCACTAGTGTAAATAATGGCATCCTTCTGGATTACTTAAAGATTCCTTTCAAATTAATTATTTAAATGTCAGTACCATTGTACTGTCACCACTGTCTGTGACTCTTGGGTATTTTTTTCAACTTTAACCATCTCTTCTACTTCTTAGCTGTCAGTGAGTGGTGGGATTGACACAGCTTCTTCTTACGCTTAAACTGCAGGTACCTGTGGTAATTGTATGGTCAGGCTTTCCTAACCTTTTACTTTCCCAGACCAACTACTTGTACAGACCAACAGAAAAATTAAGAATTTATTGTAAATTCAGACTCACAAAATTATCATATCAAAATTAATAACATGGTGCATTCTATTTTAACTATCAGAGCTGATAAGAAAGATCCTAAGTAATGATGACGCCTAAGCTGTTTAGAGCTGCTCAGATCCATACTTGTTACATCATTGCTTTTGCATTGAGAAGAAGCAGTTTTAGATATTATTATTGTTGTAATGGTATGGTCTTTTTCTATGAAAGCAGCTAAATATTATAATTCCCTAGTCACCAATAATGATGGTGTCAATTGTTCTGAAATCAGTGTTGTTTGGTAAGTCAAAAAGCTCTTTTGTCAAGTTTCTTCTGCAAGGTCAGCAGCCCTTGAATTCTGCATGTTGCCATCTCCAGCTGCTGGGAGATGATTGGTACGGGTTCTGGAGGATACCCACACACAAAAACCCCTGAAACTCAGATTGCAAAGCAGAATTGTTTTGATTACATGCAGTACCAAATAATACATACCAACCCCTGGATTTTTTGGAAAGCCGCTGAGCAGGAGAAGGAGATGGAGCATGGAGCTCAGGTGGGAGGGGTAGGCAGGCACTGCACCTTCAGGAAGTCCCCTGGATCAAAATGCATGCATCTTGTCCTCTTCAGCCCCTCCACCCCAGAACCACACCTCATATCTCCTCCTCTTGGAGTGGAAATTTTCCAGTTACGACATCATCTCACACTTGGCCAGAGTGTGAGATGAGGCCACCACAGCTCACGATACCACCTCCATATTAACAACAGCTCCATTGTATATTGTTCTTCTTTCAGGTTAAGTTCCCAACACATTGTTTCTCTTAAGGGTCAAATTCCCACCAGCTGAACAATAAGGATTTCTTCATTGCCTTTTCTTCATTGTCTGGTCGATGTGCCCAGCAGCAGAACAAACATGGCGGGGCCTCAGACACAGCTTTGGTCCCTGACACATGCAACCACATGATCCATGGCTGGAACATGCCAATGCACCGTACAAATAACAGTACAATGCAACATGCTATCTATTAAAGATCAGTTCAATGATACTAAACTAGAAATACAACAAATAGTACATAGAAACCCAATACTTAAGGCACAAAGTAATACTAATCCCTTTTTCAGCCAATTCCAAACCCATGTCCCTCCAGCAAACGGATTCCAACTGGTGTGTTCTGCAAGTTGTTGAGTAAGTGTCCATAATTCCTGTAGTTGTGCATGGGCAGAGTTAGACTGGTCACTTAAGTTTATACAACATACCTAATCAAAATCTTCACACCAATGCTCATGTGTTAAAAGTTAAAAATCAATTGCTGCTTGATTTTGTAGTGTAGCATGTTTAATGCTGTCCACAGTAATTAACAAATCAGATATAGCTGTGCTGGTAGTATTGCTAAACTTTGCTAACCAACAACTAACTCCATCCAGGCTCATGAGGGCTTGCAACCCCAGGAGCCAACAAAGAGGCAGTGATTGTCTTGGTAGTGTTCTAGAATTTAGCTGTATCTCTGTAGCCAGGAGTAAAAGCATGTATGCTCTCAGTATGATAGTGGTGAGTTTAGTTTCATTGGATCCATACTGAAGTTATTATATTTGGAAATAAGAGGGTTAGTTTTCTTAACTAACAAGGAAATTTAATTGCCATTGACACTCTGGCCTAGGCTCAGACCCCAAAGATTAAAAGGATACCTTGTGGGAGTTGCATACATGTACTAAAACTCAGGGTTAGCTGTGCTGTGGTTGAATTACACCAGCGTGAAGCATTTTAATACAATGGTGTCGTTGACCCACCAAGTTATAGGGCTCTTTCTTGTGCTAATAAATTTAAAGGTGGTACGACTATCTGCACTCAAGGTGCCTCAAGTCCACAACTCCTCTGAGGGTAAAGCAGAGGATTTCCTGAGGCGGGACAGCTGTTGCCAGAATCCGGTAGCCATACAGGCCACAGGTGCAGGGGTGCTCTTACATAAATGTTGCGGCTCATGGGCAGTGAGAGAGACACAGATCAGACCACATTGTGAATGGGTTCTGAGCCACAGCAGTGCTAAGGCATCATGAAGTCTGGCTGCCTTAGCCAGAGTCACCCAGATGTTTTTTCCAAGGGGGGTATGAGTCTGAGATACCCTGTTAAAACATAAACAGAAGGAAAGTCACCTCCCCACGCCTTCTCCCACTCCCATCTGTTCCTCCCACCGCAGAACTGTTTAGCAGGTACTCAGCACCAGTGCTGTTCCCCTGGAATGATAATAGTAACCTGCTTTGCTTCTGCTGCTATCACCTCAGCAGCCATAGAACCAGATTCCATGGGGGGGGGTTTGATACTCTACCTTTGCATCTCAAAAATAAAACTTGAATGGATAGGGAGGGCACAATCCAAAAGAAAATTGACCCAATAGTTCCACTGGGGAGCATGTGAGTAGAAGGAGTGGTGTTCCTAATGCCTAAA
The DNA here is from genome assembly GCA_024362935.1 of Setophaga petechia. Classification (NCBI taxonomy): domain Eukaryota; kingdom Metazoa; phylum Chordata; class Aves; order Passeriformes; family Parulidae; genus Setophaga; species Setophaga petechia. The sequence goes on along the minus strand of JANCRA010000019.1, from coordinate 2,530,463 downwards.
GTGAGTGGATGTTAATTTTCCTATCGTTTAAAACAGTGCAACTATAGAATAACTCCACTGAAACAAAGGTAAAATAAACTTAAAAACCGAACTATATACATCTGAAAATGTCTCTTCTTTTCTCATCCTTTCTTTACACAAAGAGGCTTTTAATCAGGAGGATTTTAGTTTTATCCAAAGGCATCCAGCCCATATGCGCCAAAACCATCCCACAATGATAACCAAAGGACAGTCAGCAGGGACAATAGGGAGTGTTGTTTCAACATTGGCATACACTGTGAAGGAGAGGAAAGATAACTTCCAGAACAATAGTTTTATTCAACAATGGTGAGAAATATGAACTGAGTTTTGTTTTAAATCAATAGTGAAGGCACTTCAGTATAATATTACAAATAATAAAAATAGCAAAAGTATGAAAATTACTTAAAGCGATAATTATAAGTAAAGTAATATTACTAAAATGTTAGATCAAGCTATGGCAAATATTTTTTAATTTTCTTGTGCTGCTCTAATTGTCCTTGTGAATAGGCTAATAATCAAGGCTATGGAAACAGCAGAAGTCATACTTTTCAGACCATATGAAACTTGGTGATATAGATTAGAAGCACTAACAACTCCAGAAAGTTGCTGTAGGAGCTGGGTGTTCAGCTCTGTATCCTGCAATACCCCAGTATGAGATCATATCTTTCAGCAGATGAACTACATCACTCCAGGACCTCAGTGGGCAGGTTCACATTGTGCCTAGCTCCTTGACAATTTCCCAGGTAGAGGTCACCTACCTACGTTGCTCTCCAGTTCTCCTTGGAAGGAAATCTGCTAGGTCTGTTCACACCAAAGCACGGGGGCAGCTGTGGATAGCTCACTACCAGCCCTTCCCAAACAATAGCATGGACCAGCCTATTGAGACCTGTACTCTGTAGGTTCTGCTCAGCATAGTTCTCCAACACTGTTGCAAAAAAACTCACTGTCTTTTCTGTCATACTTCAGAACTTGCAGCACATACTTTAAGATTCATATAATGAAACCTCCACTCCAAACGACTGAAACAAGTTACATGATACACTTTGATTGGAAAAACATATAAAAAATAGCAACTTGTAAGGTTGCTCTTGTTCTGTGTGTATACAGAATTTAACCCTACAAATCCACTTGCTACCAAGGCAAGGTTGAAAGCAAAATATAAGAAACACTTGCTTGAAACAAATCATGAATAGTTGCTCGGATTTCTGCATCTCTTCCTGGAATCTTAATTCTGGCCTGTGGCCACCACGTGGTGTCAAAAGCCCAGTCGGCAGGTTTTTTTCTATTCCAAGCACTTCCCCAGGGGTTCCATTCCCCAAGATTACCTAGCTGCTGCATTTTTTCAATTATCTCATCCAGAGGATTTCCTGTTTCATTAATCAAAAGGGGCTTTATTGCATTTTATATGTTGAGGGAGCAGTCTTAATCAGTCTATTTCTCATGGTAACAAGTGGGGATTTTGCATGAGAGTGTCAGTGTCCCCAGTAAAAACCACTGCTTTCATTCCTTCTCCCTTCATTCACTGTATATAATCTCACAAGGTATACACACACACTCAGACCCTGGTTATGCATTTTCTGTGGGTATTTAATACTACAACCCTGAGTAGCCATGGCTAGCAAATTAGTATCCTGTGCATAAGTGTTAAATGCATTCTCTTTAAAAGAAATTTGGGCTTAGCACCAAGAATTTCTTTCAATCTCCAGCATCCAAGGTTATGAACAAGAGTTAGAGATTGCTTAAAGAATCATCAGCAAAGGTATCAGCCAAAACTAGATTTAATATTAAGCGACAGCATGACAAGGTTTATTGACAAGATTCACTCTACTTACAGAACAGTTAAAGCACCCCAAGTTAAAACAAGCAACAGCAAAGCCAAATAAAAGCCAATCAAAACAGAATAGAACAAGAAACTCTGTGTGTGCGTGTGTGTGTGTGTGTGTGAGAGAGAGAGAGACAAAAGGACAGTGAGGCAAGGATAAAAAGGAATATGGCTTAAAAGCTTAATATCACTCAACAGTACTTTAACTTATACTTTAAACTTAAAAATTTAACAAAGGAACAACACTTAACTAACGATTAACTTAACTTATAACTTAAGTTATACCTCAACTGTAACCATTTAACAGAAGAATCATGCTTAACAGCATTGAAATTAATTTATAATTTAAAGCTTAACCTTACTTACAGGCCTAGATTACTGAGATCTCAGATTGCAGTGCAGCAGCAGCAGCTACAAATACTTGCCTTTGCAACATTATATTGGCCCTCAGCTGCTGTATGTCCTTGTCTTGTTTGTCTGTTTTTCAAGCTCTGTATTCCTTTCAACTGCAACTTTGTATGCCAATAACAGACATTCAGCAATGCATCCAGCTTGAAAAAGCCGCTCTTTAGAGCATTTTTGAGGAGATTTGCACAAACTTTCCCCAATATTTCAACAATCGCATGGGATCTTTAGCTTCCCATTGCTTGGGGTCAATACTTGTACAAATTCCTAGCTTGTCCCACAATGTGCTCCAGAGTTCCAGTGTCCACCCCAGTTTCTCCACTGGTGGAGCCACAAATGCAAAGGACTAAGAGTTCTTCTGAGTGGAATCTGAAATGTACTTGAACTATGTGTACAATACACCATGCAACCACGTGTGTTTGACAGTGATTACTTTGGACACAGAAAAACATTACTAAGTTCCCACACACAGCTGAGTACTCAGACTAAGTCTTGACCTCCCATAGACTGTACACAACATGGAACAGTGTCTCTCAGTACAGCTATGCATTTCACTTTCTTGGTGCAACCATGTGCCCCACTGCCCAAGCCCTGTCCTTTCTTTACATCACTTTTTGTTCTCTGGGCATCCCATCCTCATCATCATTAATGTTACAGGTTCTGGAGGATGCCCACACACAAAAACCCCTGAAACCCAACTCAGATTGCAAAGCAGAATTGTTTCGATTACATGCAGTACCAAATAATACATACCAACCCCTGGATTTTTTGGAAAGCCGCTGAGCAGGAGAAGGAGATGGAGCATGGTGCTCAGGTGGGAGGGGCAGGCAGGCACTGCACCTTCAGGCAGGAAGTCCCCTGGATCAAAATGCATGCATCTTGTCCTCTTCAGCCCCTCCACCCCAGAACCACACCTCATATCTCCTCCTCTTGGAGTGGAAATTTTCCAGTTACGACATCATCTCACACTTGGCCAGAGTACGAGATGAGGCCACAATGGCTCACGATACCACCTCCATATTAACAACAGCTCCATTGTATATTGTTCTTTTTTCACAGGTTATGTTCCCATCAATTGACCAAATACATTGTTTCTCTTAAGGGTCAAGTTCCCACCAGTTGAACAATATGGTTTTCTTCATTGTCTGTTCTTCATTGTCGTATCTTTTCAAAACTGGTCAAAACTGATCAAAACTGAAAAACTGTATCCATTGTTTCTTGATTATAGTAGCATACAAGGGCTTTCCATAGATGGTGAACTCAACAGAAATACCACAATTTGGTCTTACTATTTGATTTTGGAAGAACACTCTGCTTTTCTGCTCCCCTTTAAATGGAAATAATCACTACAATTGCTCTCTGTTCCCTGTCCCCACTTCTAAGATGTATCAACCGGTACTAGAAGCTCACACCAATTCTTGTCAATAGTAGGTAGAGGGATGAAGGGTTATATGAACCTCCACGTCATGATTATTGCTGCTTTCAGGACTGGCTAAAAAGTGAGTTACCTAAAGATAATATGAGCAGGTGTGGGAATTCGCATATAGTGACACAAAAAAGAGAAGGCACAAAAGTTATATGCTAACCCACATTGCTGTTTCATTAAATAAACTCAGAGTTTTGACATCTCAATCAGTCATCTGGTAAAATAAAACAAGATGCAATGGTAAAATAAATACTATACTAATTACAGAACATCAGGACTTTTAAGATGGAAGCTCTTGGCAGAAAATTCAGTGCCACCCAGTAAGTAGCTAAAATAGGCTTTTGAGCCTATTTTATATTGAGATGAAAGTTATTCATATAGGGGTAGTCTTCAGGAAGCTTTTTTCTCTCTAATCATGGAAGAGACCTTATCTGCTTTTGTGAGCATGTTCTCTACAATGACAAACATTTTGCCTTATTACTGACTTATTGTCTATGCTCAGGCAATATACCTACCCCTTCTTTTTCTTCAGGGTTTTCCTACAGAACTTGCATTTTTCTTACCAGATGAATACAACCATGTGTTACCTCCAAGACTGAGGCCCACAATAAGAAATAACTGAGTATTACTTCAGATTAATTAATAAAGAGTAGTGCAACTTACTTGAATAGACAGTGTGCATTTTCAGAAGAACAAAAAGAATGGCAGTCTTAGATTAAGTCTTGGTTCCACAGCTACCAGGGCATATATGTTGAGGTCAAGGTAGCTCAGCTTACAAACTGCAGATTGAGATGCCTGAGAGTCTTGTGAATGGTCAGGCTGAGAAGTTTCCTTAACATATGACAGCCAAAATAATGCATGTCCTTTCTTGACAGTCAGGGATCTGTGGAATTCAAGAATGCTATTTCCATTAACATTTTGATATGCAAGTAGACCACCAGTATCCTGATTGCAAGCTCTGAGTTTGAAGAAAAATAAAAATATTAAATGCAAAGGAGAATGAACAGGTCTTTAACTGGTTGATTGCTTTTTCCTTTCTTGCAATTCTTTGCCTCTAACATGTTTCACAACTTTTACAAGTGCTAAGATATCTAATGAGCTCTGAGTAACTATAGGAGACACCTGCAAAATCTGAGCTTTTGCCAGTCAATTACATTTCTTTCCCCACAGACTCTCATGCTCTCATGCTGCTAGGAGAAACAACGAAAATGAAAGACATCAGAACTTGCTGTGGAGCTTGCTGCTGACCTGTTGCAAGTGACTGCCTGGATCTCCTGCTGAGCTTAGTTTGTGAGCACCAGAGCAATGGAGAGCATCCCAGAGCAGACTGCATGTTCCCTGGGACAGGTATCATGGCATCTTGCTTTCCTACTGGCACTGTTGCATGGGGGCTCTTCCACAGCACAGCAATAAAGACACTGCAGTGCTTTTCCCCTGCCTTGCTGCAGAAGAAGGAACATCATCAGGCATCATACAATGCAGATGGGAAGCATCACCTGTTTTACTCCTCTTTGTAAAGCTACTAAACTTTGTAATAATCTGGGAAGAGACAGTAATGGGGGCAGAGAGATTGGGAAAAATGAGTGGAGGAGGGCAAGAATGCTCTTTTAAAAGCCAAAGGAACTTAATCGCAAAACACAATTTCTGCTGACTTCTGAGAACCATAAACCCAAGTAAAATTAGCTCCATACATATAGTGATTTTTTAGAATTTCTGGTAGGTAGTTTCATATTTGAATAGTTTTGTTAATTTTCTGTAAGGCAGCAGACATGCTTTGGTAATTTTGCCATCTGTATACTGCTCAGCAAACAATGGTGATTCACGACTGCTCGTTGACATTTGGGTGGATACCTGTCTGATAGCAAGTTTCAGTGTCAGCTTCAAGCGATATGGATTCATTACATAACATGAAAAGTGCTGGTTTGCAGAACACTACATGTTCCACTCACAGAAGTGCTTATAGTTCAAATGTGAAAAGAGCAGGAAGATACTTAGATGGTCTATTACTCTCAGTGGACTGTCCCTTGCCCTGTCTCAAGCTCCCTGTGTTATCTTGCACAAATTGGGTTCACTTTTTAGGTTAATCCCTATTGCAGTGTTATCTCCTTGGCTGATGAGGCAAAAAGCAGCAATGAAGATAAGAGTTGTCAGATAAACCTGTAAGATAACAGACCCTAGATCAAATCCAGAATGCTACAAGTTCAACACCTAAATATTTAAAGTTGGGAAGCTCCAGTATTTACAAACCTAGCAAGTGTCATGTGGGATGTAATGAAAAAAAGTGAAAATTACACCAGATATCAAATACAAGTGCTCCAACTGCTTGCAGAGGAGCAAACAAGGCAGGTTTGCTTTCATTAAGAGTTTATCAAGAAAATGAAGCAGACCTTCAGCTTCCTCGCACTGCTTAGCTACAGGTATATTAAAAAGCAAATGGCAGAAACTTGGGTATAACATTGCACACCTTCCTGCCCACTGCCACTTTAGACCTACTTAAACCATCATTTTTTGTATTTGTAAGAAAACGGTATTTCATAAATCAAATAACTACTCAATAACTACAGGATTACACCTCCCTCCCTCTCCGAGGGTGCTGAATCACGTCTGACATGTTTTTACACAAACACATTTCACGCTAAATATGAATCAGATCACCGTGTGAAACGAGCTGTCGCTGCTCAGCAGCCACTCAAGGGGCTGTGGCAGGCCACTATCGTGCCACTGCAGAAGCACACTCCAGGGAGACCATTCTTTCTCACATGAGGCAACATAAGCCTCAGCTGCTACAATTCCTCTCTTCGTACCAGAGGGCTGTCCCGGCCCCAGCCTATTGGGAGCGCTAAGAAGGGATAACGCAGCACACCTGGGCAGGGCACCTGGCAGCCCTCACAGCACCGCGGCGATGGAATCAGCGAGGGCAGTCATAGGTGTGCAGTCTCACAAAGCCAGAAGTCAGGACTGAGCACTAGCCCCTTGTCACTGTCACAGAATGCATCAGTCCCCAGCTGCCCCCGTGTGCCTCCTGCCTGCACTACAGCGCCCGAGCTCGAGAGGACCCTGCAGAACGCCCTTGGGCAAGGAGGGGTCTTGCGAGTACATGGCGCTTGCAAGAACGTGTCACATTCAATGCTCGCGGGTGAACAGGGGAGCGCTCCATTCTTCCCACACTGGAGGCCAGGGGGCAACGCCGCTTACTTGCCACAGATGATAAAACAACATACGTAAACCTATAGTTTTAAGATTTTAAAGTAAATTGCAAGTATTCTTTCTGTAGAATGGAATGACCCCAGCCAGTCCCTTAACCCCCCCCCCGCCCCCAATTCCATAAAAGATTAATTGCATTTTATGAAACATCAGGAGAGAAATTCCGTATGTAATAGTGTTTTGGAGTATAGCTACTTATTGAATTATCACCCTTAAATGCTTATTTAGAAAGTACCCAAAACTACTCAGTGCCCTCTGGTGGTTTGATTTATGAAAGACAAAAAAAAAAAGAAAATAAACTACTCAAGTTTGATCAGCCTCACAACTAAGGCGGCACATGAGTCTCACCTTCTATGGCAGTAGGGCCACAGCAGTTACCCTGGAGAAAAGACATCCCACACTCTTCAGTCCATACCTGCAAAACCAGAGAGCCTAACACAAGGTTTTCTGGGCAAAAAAAGGTGCTATTACCATCAAAGAACTGGGCTTTGTGAGAAGTTTTTGATTTTCAAACTGATCTTAATCTCTCCAATCCTAAACCAAATCCTCCCCCTACAGAAGACAACAAAGTAAACACCTTAAAATGTGTTCAAAAGCAATAAAATCTATTTGCTAAGACTTTCCCATTCTTTCCAAGTGCAAACACATTCTGAGAAACATAAACTCCTCTAGCTATAGAAGTAAACATGCCTGAAGAACTCCATAAATAATTGGTGCTAAGCTTCTTAGTTACTGTATTTACCCCCGTGGCCCACACAGGCCCCATATTAAGGGCACAGCCAGAGGAGCTTATAAAACATACAGAATATGAAACAATAATTAGTAGCCAAGTAATATAATCATAGCAATTTAATTGATGACTACTTTAGAAGAGAGAAAAGGGAGTGGGAGGGAAATGGGTAGTATATATTTATGAGAACTGCTGTAGCGAAATGCACATAGAGGAAAACAGGTGGTGAGACACTGGAACAGGTTACCCGAAAAAGCTGTGGGTGCCCCAGCTCTGGAAGTGTTCAAGGCCAGGCTGGATGAGGCTCTGAGAAACCTGGTCCAGTGGAAGGTGTCCCTGCTTGTGGCAGGGGGTTGGAATAAGATTATCTTTAAGGTTCATTCTAACCCAAGCCATTCAGTGAAAAAATGAGTGACAGAAACACAACAGTAGAAAAAGAATGTAAAGTAATAGTGAGAAGCACTTTTCTCAGTGACTACACATTCTCGTAAGACTAAGCAATTTCATAAAAACAGTATTCTGTCTCTAAGCCCTGGGAAATAACCTACAGCTTCACAGAGCTGAGGAATGCCTCTAAATATATAGAGTACTTTAAGGCACAGATTTGAAATATAATTAAATGCTACTTCACAGAATGCATTCAGCAGTGATGGCTCCTCCCTCCCTCCTTGCCCTCAATTTCCTAACAGTGTGAGTTGTGGTGAGGCAATAAATGTAAAATTCACTTTCTTAGCTCTTTCCTGATCGTGTCCAAAAAATGTTACAGATAAAAAAAGGCTGGTTAGAGCTGGAAAACGAAGAGGTGAAAACTGGTCCTTCCCAAAGCAGACCTAGCGTTTGAGAAATACAAGCAACAGTACAGACCTACTCTACTCTTGAGACAAAAAAAAAAAAAAACAAACCATGCTTTGATCCTAGTAAATCTGGAAATTCCCTGGGAAGTAGAAGTTTTAACATTATTGAAATGCCTCCTCATTGCAGACGCCCTGAATTTTGTCTCCTTTTTTTTTTCCCCAAATACAGCCACAACAGGAAACATGATTTCTGGAGCAAATGTGCGATGTATGGAGAACAGACTATGTAGTTTTGGTGCCCTTTTATTGCTTGTTTCTCCAATTCTAAAAAAAACCCTGAAGATGCCTTTGTCAGATATTCTTGTGGCTCTTCTGTCTTGCAATAAAGCAGCCTTGGATGCCAGGCTCTGCAGTCATTTCACAAATGTGCACTTTACCACATGTAGTAAATACTGCCCCATCCCCTAACAGTGTTCATGAGTTGGTGTGTCTGTTTCTGTATAAAACAAAGGATATAAAAAAATACACCATTCACTCTTTTATAGCAGTCACAGGCACTTGTTCAAATCTCACCAGACTCAAAAGTCAAATCTAGAAAAGAGGGACCCAGAAATGCTTCCCAAACACAGAAAGACTTCTAGTCCCAACTATCTGTCAGAAGATGAACTGGGTGCACAAAAAGCCCCCTCTCTCCGTGGAATGAGGCCCTGGCTTAAGGCTGGAGAACAAAGGGCAGTTTTACAGAGCTCAAGTATCCTATAACCAAGATACTGCCAGTGAGAATTAAACACATCACATGCACTCTCTCTAAGTAGAGAAATATGAATTGCTGTAATAAAATCAAATCAAATTAAATCTCTAACAAAGGGCTAATGAAGAGATTCAGAAGATACAGTGGTTTACTTAGAGATCAGAAAATTAGATTATATGGGGAAAGAATAAATTAATAAAAAGGAAATGTACATAGTTTTGTTACATTTCCGTCATTTAAATGAACACATTAGGTCAATGTATCTGTGTGTCCTTAGAATGCAAAAGCATAAGAAATAACCAAAGTTTTTTTCAGCACAAGAACAAAGCGCAGGAGAGATCATCTAGCTGCCACTTTGCTGGTTAAAACTTGTAATCAGCCTAAATTTACTGGCAATTCTTTCTTCAGAAAAGCATTAAGTCTTCTCAGAAAACCTGTCTTATTTCAACAGTTTGTTCATGACCCCAAGTGTTACGTACCTCTTTCCATCTCCTTTTTTAGGATGTTATTTCTCTATTAACATTACGTGGAACAGCAACAAACAAACATGGAAACAAGAAAATATGCACAAAGCAGATCTGGGCCAACCTATCATCTTTTCTGCTTGCGGGAAACATCCAAGGTATGATTTAAGGTGTCTTGTCTCAGCTCACAGACACATCACCAGTCACATCTCATCAATCCAGCAGCATACACACTGTTCCAATAACTTGAAGTGTGAAGACATACACTGATCACATATTTAAGTTTTAGAAAGCATCTGAAAAGGAAGAAGTAGCACCAAGGGAACTGATCATCTTTATTATGCAACAAAAAGACAAATAGAAAATAAAATACTTTAATAGGAAAAAACCCAGAAGGTACAATTCAAACATAACGTATTGAAACCATACATAATGCAACATGAACATGAAAACATTGTTAAGAAGCAATCTTCTAGTAAAGATTTCATGTTTTGGGCATCACCCATCACAAATACACAGCTTTTTGAGCATGTCTGAGTTTCAGTGAGAAAGATCATGACCAGCAGCAACATATTCAAATAATTTAATTTTCATTAAATGTTTACCTAGTGAATGTATTGGGTGCAATCTCTTAATATTAAAAGTACAAAATCTTAAGCAAGGCAGCACCTGCCAATACAGATTTTTAAATAAAGAGGATAAACATTTTGAAAGGTTTTTTTGTATTGCATTAATACACACTTGTTGCTTTAAAATGTGTACTCAAGTCTCTCAACATTTAAACATGACTAAAATGCTCAGAACTATGCATCAAGTGACAACTATTTATTGCTATAGAAACCATTGTTTCCCAGAGTTTTAAAACAGATGTCATCTCACTCGTAATTCCCAAGATATATTCAAGTAATAGAAATAACTAGTTCCAGCGTCCATGAGGCATTCAGAATCTGTATTGGCTGTAGGCAGTTATTGCCAGATCATATAAACATTTTGTTGAATCTAAAAAAGTTAACTAGACTTACATCTAACTGTTAAACTCCTTAGGAAATGTATGCAGTAATAAATCACCATAGTATGTGGTTTTATTTTAAAAAGGTAAAACTTTATCATCAGGTACCTTGATGTTCTTTTCTGTATAAGGGCACTGATTAATAGTTGGCTTTGCTGAGCAAATGTAAAAATCTACATTTTTTTTCTGTTGGCTCAGTGAACCACTCCAAATCAATGTGGTCACACAAGCACTAGAGATGACAGACAAGTGAGAATACACAGACATGTATGGGGGCAAACTGGAAATTGGAATACAAGTTCCAAGTGTGGTCTGCTGTCAAAATACCGTAGCGAAACAGTAACAAAATGCAAAAAATGTAGTTATAAAAAAGTATAGAAGCTTCAAACAAGGTTTTTGAAATAGACAGCTATTTCTGAAATAAACAACTTTCTCTGAAGTTTAGCCAGCAATGCCTTTAGTAGCATTTTACACTCAAAATTAGGATAGGAAAGGCAAGTTAAAATGTATAGTGGGTTAGTTCCAACACTCAATAAATTAGAACATTCAGTTCTGAAACACATTACATTGTAAAATGAGGCATTTCAACCTTACCAGCTTTGGAATATGAAATATCTCAGCATTTAAAGAATAATCAAAACCTTTGTTTGGAGAGGAACAGGGAGGCAGGGCACAAGAAGCAGACTGTACTTTGGCTTCACAACTGATATTACGACACATAAATCACCATCTAGACTAAAAAATTTACTGGGGATGTTTTCCACCACATATGCAATGCTCATTAATAACAAGAGCTTGACAATGGGTGATGGAAACACAGAATGTAGTTAGTCCTAACAGGTATATGTTCAGAACACTATTTAAAACACCAAAATGTATGCGGTGCAGCCTTCTTTCCCCTTCTCCCTCTTAATCTAACATAAAGGATCCTAAAGTTTTTACAAATGGATTTTCCATCTAAATTCAAAATTGCATTATTTGTATTTTTTCCAATTTTAACAATGTTCTTGCTGGGAAGGTGGAAATCTAGAACAGGAACTCTTAGAGTATGTTGCTCACTATTTTAGAGTAAGTTCTTTTCTTCTCAACAGTTTTTTGAAGCCTTTGGGTGCAGGAGATGTACAAGTTTTAAACAGCTTTACAAAAATAAAAGGTTTTTGTAGGTGTGAAGCTAGTTTAGTTATTTAGCTACACAGCCTTCCATGAAAGACAGGACAGACCAAAACTTCAATTCCAAATGCAAAACTAGAAGCTCTTAAAAAACTCCAGCAAGACCTGGTCACAGCCATAGGCCAAAATAGTATACCTTTTGCATGTCATCTTGAATTGCTCAGAAAATATGTCATCTTCCTTAGGAGTACAGATAATATGCCTCATCACATTAGTAAGCAAGCATCCTATTTTAGTTATTCCCAAAGAGGAAAAAATAGGTTTAGTTATTCCTAGGCAATGGCATCATTCTTTCTCAATGAAAGGTGAAAAAAAGCCCTGCTCTGCATTGTTGATCAGTAGAAAAGAAATTTTTTAATATTTTAAGCTGTTGTTATTTTCAGTCACATAGCAATAGTAAAAAACAAATCACAATATCAAAATAAAATTAATCCTTGGCAGGACAAATGCCTGTCCTCGGCAGGAAGAGAAAAAAAATAAATTATCATCTCATAAGATACCTTAGAAGACAGCTGAACTTGAAGAAACCCAACAGTGCAACAGAGCATCACTGCATGTCTTTCTAAAGATACTTTCAAAGTTGGTTTGGGTGAATTAAAACATCCTACAATCATCATATGAACATGTAATTAACAGAGTAGTAAAAGTTAGAGAAAATCAAGACAAGAGTGAGAAGTTCCAAAAATGTCCCTTCCATAGGGGCAGAACTCAGTCAAGATGTCAAGCCCGAGTTTCAGCAAAATCATTTATCAGAAGTCCTTATGAGTGTGAAAAGAAGCTTAGCCCAAAAAGTGGGTACTGAAAAACATTTTTATTAATATACCCTTCAGATAGCCAACAGAATAAAGTAATTTTTCTCTCAGATAACCAGTACGAAGATGAAAAGGGCTCTACTTTAAAAGTTCACATGACAGGATTCTTGAACTGCATTTTGGTATTGAGCTTCTTCATCAAGCTGAAGATTCTAAACAAAATGAAAACATCATCAAAATGGACAAATACTCAAGACGTAACATAGTCATTAGTTTAATCATTCATCTGCTATGTTTTAACATAGGAAATGGCACCTAGACAAAGACTCTGTGCTACTAGATGATTGTCTATATTGCACAGAATCTTTTTATTGAACCAAGTACCAAGAGACATATGAGACAGGAAAAGACTCAGTAGAGTGGGACAAGGCTCACTAAGCAGAAGGGTCCATCTTCTCTCCCTGGCCCAATTGCATTACAGAACAGCCAGCTCAGGAAAGCTGACTGTGTCACACAATCCTTTTAACAGGGCTTCTAACCAGCCACAACATCCTCCATTAATAAAACCAAAATGGGATCCCCAGACAACACTAATCATAGATTGTTGAGAATACATTGCCTAAAACAGGAAAGCAAACACAGAACACAAAGAGTCTGCTACTTTTTGCAGGAATATCCTCCAGGTTCTTAATATGCCAGAATGATGAATCTGATAAGTGCAATTCTGGCAGTTTCCCCAAATCAGAATTCCTATCACCAGTTTCATACATGCACTCACAGTGAAGAGCCCAATCTCCCCTATCGTACCCTAGCCCTTCAGGCCTTTATCAAAGCTCACTCATCTCAAAGGACAAGATACATAATCTTTGCCATCCTGACCCAGTGAGGCTGCCTGTGACTCAAATGCTATGCCTGTTGCACACCCCAAAGCCTGTCAAACTCTGCAGAAAAAGCCACAAACTCTCCGGGTCTCTGACCCCACATGCAGAACCCAAATGGTTGGCTTGACTTACGAATCAGCTACTGACTACATCTGCGTATGTAGTTTTCCACCTACTAAAAGTCATTTACTCAAAGACAGCCTGAAAAGAGACAACCTAAACACTGATTAAGTGACACATCTCTTTTTCGGTCTCTCTCACAACATACAGGAAGAGCAGCTGTAGCAACAATACCAGCTAGTCAAGCTGCACATTAAGTCCTGAGAATATAACTTCACAATTTCTACATTAAAAGGTCAATAATGTTCATAAAAAGAGTAGCATCTATTTTATTTCCCCCAGAAACAGCAGTAATAAACTGTTCTAATTAACTGAATAAAAGCAATAAATAGTTCAGATTGAGAACACTAAGTCAAAGACTTAACTCATCAGCTTGGAGCAGTCTGACTATTGACAACACCTATTCCCAGTACCACTTCATGTTGATAACAGACAGGTCTGCTTCCGAGTTCCATAAAGAACAGGAACACAGCATGTCCAGAGCACATGTTAGGTACAAAATTTTTATTTGGCATTTTGATTTTTAGGAAAAAAGTTACCATTTATTCCTCCACATATCAAAGAAGAAAAAGCTTACCACAAATTCTCCGTAATCAAACCGGTGTCTTAGATTTAGATGGCTAACAAGATTTCTAGTAACCTGGTTAGTATCTGCCCAAGGAAGAGATACGCAAATAGGACAGATCTGAATTTGGAGGGGGAAGAGAACAGACAGAATGAAAAAAAAAAAGTTATTGGCAATACAGAATGCATTAAAGACATGTTCTACTGGAATAACTAGTCTATTACTCATCCACTATCAAAATACAGTAAGACATTAACATCAAATCATGCTGCTAAGTGTGCTTTTCCTCAATTGTGTAACATTCAAAAACTACATTTCAACTCGGTCGATTTCTATCATATCTGTCTGAGTTAATTTTGAAAAGAAAGTGCCTCTTACTTACTGTTTGGGTTTTCGTAAAATTGAGATGATCAATTAGGCCAAAAGGAAAAATAACACACCCTATACAGATGAAAATAATAGAAAACCAAACAGATTTTTCTTTTTCAGACCCTTTGGTTACCTTGGATTACTTTTCAAGTAACTGTAGTTTCACATGAAACAGTAGTTATGTTACAACTGGGATTCTATAGAAACAGACCTGAACTACTAAATAAAGAAGAGTTAAGCATCAGGCTCAAAAACTGAGCCTGTTTCACACCAAGATAAATGAGACAACTAACTCAGAAATGTCTTAGAACCAGCAGGCTGGACATGAAACGTTTTCACATCAAAGTCACTCCTCAATTTAAATGCACTGCGTGAAGTGTATTGTCTGTCTTTCTCAAACCACAGTGATTGTTACAGATATAGAGTAGTGACTGCACAGTTAAAATTGTCCACATATATTACAATGAAAGTAGCCTAAGAAACACACATAAGCAGCTCTACTTACCACAGGAACGATCTGATAAAGATGTCTATTATTACAGTGATCCAGCAAACGCTGTCTGGTAAAATTGGCCTCCTGACACAGGGGGCATTTGAAGGTTGGGTGTCCACTGTAAACAGAAATATAAAAGCATTAAACAGAGAGTTCCAGAAGTAGCATTAAGAAAGCATACGAATTAAGCTATCATTGTTTTCCCTTGCTGTGATAACAACATAAAAACCCCCACACCCCCACTGACATATTAGCAGATCAAAAGGTGTCCCAGTGCTACTACCACATTGCAATTTTGAATTTACTAATTGTAAATTAGCATGCCTAAATGCGCTCTTCTGAGACTTGGGCTTCTTTTGTTCCCACTGTAGCTACACCTGGGTTTTGCTTTCTTGTAACACCTTTCAAATCCTTCAGGAAAGTACTAAAATACCCAAATTCTAACAGATACAAGTGTACAAGAAACTACAGGATTGTATAAATACAGCTTCTGGTGTTTTTGTGTGGGCTTTTTTGTTTTGGTTTTTGCATTAGCAGAAGTTTGCACTGTGACTATCAGAATCTATTTTAGTAACAACTATAGACAAATAAGCAACCTACCTTGTTTCTCCTTGAAGTATTTGATTATTAGCCATCTCACCAGTATCAGGTATTGCATCATTCCTGCTACTTTAAATGAAGGAAAAAAAAACCCACTTGAGATTATTTTACTCAACTATCAACATTTTAAAAGTTTAACAGTAACAGAGATGGGGGGTGGGGGGAATGTACCTTAAGTCCCATGAATTTCAAGGCAACATATAATGGCACATATCCTAACCCTCACAACTTTTCCTTTGGATCAAGGAATATCTCAGTATTTACAGAATCACCAAGGCTGAAAGAAACCTTCAAGATCATCTGTTCAACTATCAACCCAGCACCACCATAATCAGCCCTAAATCATATCCTTAAGTGCCATATCCAGACACCTCTTGAACATCTCCAGAGACAGTGACTCAATCACCACCCTGGGCAATTTATTCCAATGCCTGACCACGCTTTCAGTAAAAAAAAGAATTTCTACTATCTAATCAGAACCTCCCCATGTGCAACTTAAATGGTGAGGCCATTTCACCTCATTCTTTCACCTCAAGACATGGTAGAAGAAGCTGACCCTCACCGCACTACAACCACCTTTCATGTAACTGCAGCAATGAGGTCTTCCCTGAGCCTTTTCTCCAGGATAAACAACCCCAGCTCCCTCAGCCACTAACCATAGGACTTGTGCTCCAGACCTTCCAGCAGCTCCACTGCCCTTCTCTGAACTCACTCCAGCACCTCCATGTTCTTCCTGGATTCAGGGGCCCAGAACTGAATACAGGATTCAAGGTGTGGCCTGACTCGTGCTGAGTACAGGGGGACAATCACTGCCCTGATCCTGCTGGCCACACGATTTCTGATGGAGGCCAGGATGCCACTGCTCCCAGCCAGTGACACTGCCTGGGGTTGTTGTGACCCAGGTGCAGGACCTGGCCCCTGGCCTTGTTGAACCTCACACCATTGGCCTCAGCCCATTGATCCAGCCTGTCCAGATCCCCATGCAGAGCCCTTCTGCCCTCCAGCAGATCAACACTCCCACTCAACTCGCTGTCATCTGCAAACTCACTGAGGGAGCACTTAATCCCCTCACCCAAATCATCAATAAAGGTATTAAAAAGGAGTGGCCCCAAACTGAACCCTGGGGAACACCACTGGTGACCAGGGGCCAACTGGATGTAACTTCATTCCCCACCTCCCTCTGGCCTGGCCATGCAGACAGTTTTTTTCACCCAGAGCACACCTGTCCAAGCCACAAGCTGCCAGTTTCTCCAGAAGAATACAGTGGGATGGTGTCACATGTACTCCTGAAGTCTAGATAGACAGGACCCACAGTCACTCCCTTATCTACTATGCAGGTCACTTTGTCAAAGAAGGAGATGAGGTTGATCAACCAGCACCTGACTTTTGAAAACCCATGTTGGCTGGGCCTGATTCCTGGGTAGTCCTGCACATGCCACATGATGGCACTCAGGATGATCTGCTTCATGACCTTCCCCAGTATACCAAGGTCAGTCTGACAGGTCTGTAGTTTCCTGGATGACCCTTCTCATATATGGGTATTATATTTGCTAATTTCCAACCAACTGGGACCTCTCTGGATAATTTAATTACCATGGTGATGCTTCACAGGAAAATGATATATAACACAACAAACATTTAGTCAACAAGATTGGCAATGCAGGTGACAGCCAAGTATTATGAAATCATTATGAACTATATGAATGTAAGACAGGTAGCAATTTCTAAGTTTTTTGACCTAGGAAGGTGTAAAAGGCCTTTAACTGCCATGTATTCACACAAGCAATTTGCAACTTTCAACTACAACAAGATAAGTTTTCCTATGCTGAGCACAAAATAAACTTTTTTCCTAAAGGAAGGGTAAAGCAGAAGAACATTTTAGAAAGTAAATTTGACTGTATATGCCCCTCTAGCTAAGGCAGAAGTAACTGTACAGACATGCTAAGAACATGAATATTTACAGTCACATACAGTAATGGTAAATTTTTTTTTATACTTCTGTGATATTATAATCACAGGTATTCTATTGTAGCAAACTGCATAAATAGTGATATCAGAATATGCAGACACTTCAGAGAAACATTGCTGCAGCTAATTCCACTAACAGCTTCAAGTTTCAATAGACTGAAGGGTTGAAAACCAAGCACAGAGAAGTTCAGACTGCTAAAAATAGAAAATCAATAGCAAAAAAAAAGGATATATATAATAAAGCTCTGTGGAATGGACATATAAAAAGCTTTTCAAAGATAACCAAAAATTCCCAACTCCTACATCAGTGAGAATATATATAAAAAAAAGGTTAGCTTTACTGCCTGAAAACAAATGGCAAGTGTCATTTGATTTTATGGTGTGTAACACACTGGAATTCCTTATATATTTCCTAATAAATCTGTTCAAAATAAATTCAATCAGAAAGCAAAAGCTTGCACAGTAATGTTTTGAAACAGGATACTCACTTAAACAAACTTAGGAAAGGGGAGGAGGAATAAAAATAGACAGGAAGTTCTCCAGAGGTAAATATTATTAAATATGTTACAAAGTAAACTGCTCAAATGCTGTCAAGGCAAGGAAAGCAAACTACAAATATTAAATACTTCTCAGGAGAGTCTCTAGAAGACATTTCAAAGCCATCATGCAGAAAAGTTTTCTTCTGTCTGCTAAGAGTAGAGAAAAAGACCTGGAAAAACTCCTATTCTGAAGCATAAAATATGGATAATAATTAATGCAAAAAGAAGAAATGCCCTGGAAAAAAACACTTTCAATGGGGGGAGGGGGTAGGAAAAAAAGATGCACTGTTACACATAGAACACCCTGATTACCTGTTCCCTGTTGCATCTTGGGAAATCTGTAAGTTTGGCATAATTGAAGAAACACCATATTCATCCTGATACTTCTTACACGTTTTATAATGCTGTCTCATCCATGAAAATCTAACCTGAAAATAAAATGCCAAATTACTGAAATCATACTAAACAATCCAGGGGTAGATAGAAGGAAGAGATAGTTCTGCCAACAGAAAGCAATGCATGCAGGAATTATTTAGACCTCATGTGCAGCAGAAACCAGAACTTGTGTCTCCCTTCTGAGCATGAACACTTTCTTCACCAACAGGACATCTCCAATTCCTCTCTCCTGAGAGCCAGTGTCACTCTGTGAGACTGGAGAACATTGCCACTCAAACTGCAGGACATCTGAGAGTTCTCTCAGGGATAAAAGATGCAAGAAAACACCATTTAACTGAAACAAAGTCACTGGAACTACACTTCCCAGATCAAGGATGAATAGGTGATGAGCTAGAACAGAGAGTGGCTGTGGGGATGGCATAAGCACCACTGCTCCTTCAGTCTTCTCTGGCCTCCTGTTACCTCATGCAAGGAACATTTTCTTTTTGCATTAGGTGTGTTCGTTTACTCATTGGCAGGGGAGGGAAACAAATAGGTGAATGGTCACCAACTTAAGGCTGCCTATTGACCTTTAATTCAAATTAAGAGAACGAGTTGCTTACACTTGCCAGAAGACAGCTGTGTTGGACATGCCCCTGAATTTCAGGTCCAACAGCACTGTCAGAAGGTGCTCACAGGTCTAGAGGCTGAACAAGATCGTATCTCACATGCCTGTGCCTAAATTCCATTAAAATTATTCTGTTTGGTTCTTCTGTTCAGTTTACCAACTTGCAATCAGTTTCTTTTCCCCCACTTTTCATCCCAATGAATCATGTGGAACAATGCAAGCAGCTGAGGGTTCCATTAGTGCTGATCTTCACATTGGCAGAAGTCCCAAGTGAAATGAAACCAACAAAGACTACCTGGACTTGATGCATTTTGTTATAAACAAAAAGTATGGCAGCAATCCTGCATCTGTTTATATTAAAAGAGACATAACTCTTGGTTTCAATGAGGGTCAAGATTTCACCCAGCATTCCAAAAATAATGATCCCTTTAGAAAGGAAATGAAAGGAATGTAAAAGGACTGATGGGGAAGGAGGAAATTACATATGATTGATCATGTGGACACTGCAACTAATCAACTCACCTATTTCAGTTTTAAATTAAATTTTATAGCAGCTCAAAGCAGTTGGATTTCCATACTGAGAGTTTCTGAGGTTTTCCATATATCTGCAATTTTCACGTTCAGCTTCTTAACTTTCCTTTTGCCAGTTTTATAGCTATATCAAATTTTTCCATCTTTTCAGGGAAAAACTGGCACTCCACTTAAAATGCCTTTATTGACAAGTCAAGATGCTCTTTCAGTTTACACCTGTTAGCTACAGCTAGCAGGCACTGCATGCCCAGTATTTGCATAAGCCATACAAAGCTAAGTTCAAATTGCTATAGGCTCTTCAGCTCCAACATGAGAATGACACATAGTAAAGGCGTGTCTGGACAAAACCACAAACAATTTATTCAACTTTTTTTAGTTTTACTCTACCTGCTTCTCACAGCATCTACAGCCCCCAGAAGCTTTCTTCATACTGTTTTCAACATCTAGAGCCCTTTTGGGATACGTTCTTTCTTTTTTAGTCACGCTCCCCCGGCAGAGAGGACAATGTGTTCCACTTTCTCTTATAGCTGTCAAGAAGCACTTCCTGCAAAACCTAAATTGAAAAGTTACCACAAACACAGGTTAGCAAAATATACAGAGTTGGATACTTTGTCCTTGAAGAGAGCTGGACGATTGTCAGGAAAAAAAAAAAAGAGAAGTATCAGAGTAATAGTTTACCAGATACAAATCTGACATTTAAAATAAACAATGGCGCTTACGATGAAGTATATAGAAGTCAGAGGAGCTGGGCAATGCACTCTAGATAAAACTCTTCTTATTTATTGACTGGCATTACCGAGCTGCATACCAGATTGATCACTAATGAGGTATTAAATGGTGCAGCAAACACGTGATTTTAGACAATCTTATCAGCGTAACTCCTGTTTATTGTCCTTAAGCGGAGCCAAAAACCACTGCAAAGCTTCATTCACCACGCGTTTCCAGAGACCTCAGGTCACCAGCTTTTGCAGCCCTCCTTCCTTACGCACCAGCTGCCAAAGCTATTTTGCTTTTCTACAAAGTAGCACGTTGTAATCAAACGTCCCTCTGGAAAAAAATGCTGAATAGATGAACTGAAAAGAGAGAACAACTCACACTACCGTCCTTGTTCGAAAAGGAACGGGGAAAACCATGAAGTTAAAAACCGCGAGTCAGCTCAGAGAGCACAGCAAAACTCCCCCACCGCCGAGCAGACACCCGGGGAGGTGGGGGGGCTCCTCCTAAACCACCGGTCCTCGTCGGCTACAAAAGAAAGAGGCGAGGGGAGGCTGGAGCAGCACCGGGCTCGCATCCTCACCGCCAGCGTCTCCAGGCCGAGGGTCCGTGCGCCGGGAGCGGGGGGAGCCGAGGAGCACAAGGCGGAGAGCAGGAGGAATCGAGGAAAAGGCTTGGGAAGGGGCGGGGGGTCGGGATACCCACACGTGCTGGCAGTTGGCGGTCCTCACGGGCGTTTTGAACACCTCCTGGCACACCGGGCAGTAAAAATCATCCTCGTTGAAGCACGCCGGGGCCGCCGCGGCCCCCTCGGCCATGGCAACACGTACGGGCCTCTCCGCCAGGATCGGGGACGACGAACAAGCCCCGCCCTGGCGGGCCGAGGAGAGCCCGGCCCCGCTTCGCTCCCGGGAGGCGCGGCCGGGGGTACGAGAGCGGATGGCTGGGGGCACCGGCGCCGGGTGGGATCCGGGCCGAGCTGCGGCGGGGCAGCGGAACGAGCCCGGCCTGCGCTCCGCCCGCCGCCCTTCGCGGCTCCGCCCGCCCGGCCCCGGCAGCCCCCGCCCCGCGCTCTACCTGGCCCTGCCCGGGGAGGAGGGACCCGGCAGCTCCGGCCGCGCTCCCGGCGGCACTCGGGGGGGCAGGGGCGGGGCCGGCGTTTCCATGGCGATCGCCTCCCGGCCCGGCGGGGCCGCGACGACACGGCCCCCGCTCCGCCCTGTCCGTGAGGCTTCCCCGCTCCGCTCCGCCCCCGCGCTGCGCCCGCCCCGCAGCCCTTCCGCGCAGCAGCGGCGCTCGCTAGCCTGCCCGGTGGCAGCGCTCAGGCTCCGGGGTGTTTCTGGATGGAATCGTCCAGTCCCCTCTACTGGGCACCCGTCAGGCCGCGCCTTGAATCTGTGTTCAGTTCTGGGGCCTTAATCTAGGAAGGACACTGGGGTGCTGGAGCGAGTCCAGAGAAGGGCAGCAGAGGTGGTGACGGGTCTGGAGCACCAGTGAGGAGCGGCTGAGGGAGCTGGGGTTGTTTATCCTGTAGAAAAAGAGGCTCCTTATCGCTCTCCGTCGGAAAGGAGGGTGTAGCCAGGTGAGGATCGGCCTCTTCTCCCGATTAACGAGTGACGAGACAAGAGGAATTAGCCTCAAGCTGTGCCAGAGGAGGTTTAGGTTGGACGTCAGGAGGAATTTCTTCAGGGTGATTAAACATTGGAATGGGCTTCCCAGGGAGGTGATGGCATCAGCATTCCTGGAGATGTTTAAGAAAAGATGTGGCACTTAGTGCTGTGCTATAGCTGATTTGGTGGTGTTCGGTCATAGGTTGGATTTGATGATCTCAGAGGTCTTCTCCAACCCAACTGATGCTGGAATTCTGTGGCTGGCACTAGTGGTGATTTTAAGGAGTAGTTTTAGTGGCATTACTGAGAGTTGGGGCAGACCTTCTGAATGATCCTGAACCAAAAAAAAAAAAAAAAAAACCAACAAAAAAAAAAAACCAACCAAAAAAACCCAGAAAAAACCAAACCCCAAACCTTAATTCAGTGGTATGACTGTGTTTTTCTACCAGAATAAGAACTTTAAAGAATATCTGCTCTATACTGATGCCAAAAGACTTCTCCAGGTAGAGAAGACTTTGGACCTATTAAGCACATCTAGTACTGACCTCATCTGGAAATAACTCTTGGCATATAAGCAAAAACTAAAATGTTAAAAATGCTTTAAAAAGAAACAGATTTGAAGAGACTATATCAACAATATTAATTTCTGAAGGTTGTAATCATAATAAATCTAAGATTCAGACTAGGCCTGGTCTTTTTTGCTCAGAGATTATAAAATGGTTTGGATTGGAAGGGACTTCAAAGATAATTTAGTTCCATCTGCTCTGCCCTGAGCAGGGACACCTTTCACTAGTCCAGGTTGCTCAGAACTCCATCCAAACCTGGACTTGAACACTTCCATGACTCCTCTGGGCAACCTGTTCCAGTGCCAGGACTGAGAGAAAATGGATCCTTCATCTTGATTCCTCTGTGTCCTTGACTACAGCTGTCTGTACCATAGTCAGATGTTCAGAGGAGATCTCTGGGTGGGGAGATCCCCCTCTCTCTCGGCCCTGGAGTTAGATTTTCGGGAAAGAGAGAGTGCAAAACATTAGGAGCTGTGATTCACATATGCTTTCAGACTCCAGCATTTCAAAACCAAATAAAACCTAAATGCTTTAGACATCCATCAGAGTTGGTTCTTGTAGCTGCTAGTGGTCAGCAGCAAGAGGCAATGCCCATGACACATCGGGGCTCTTGGTTTGGAGGGGAGAGGGACCTGCAGGGAATGAAGCTGAAGCTGAGGTCTCTCTTTAGGTGAAGATGAGAGAGATGAACCATCCTGTGATTCTGTGAAGGATGTTCTTGTTCAGTATCTGTCACAATGACTATTGGCTATTAATGTTAGTATCTTCCTAAGGAAGAGCAGAGACAGCACAACAAAAGCCAATCACTACCTGAATACCTTCTTATTAGACCACACGGAAAAAAAAATGCATGCCTCTAAGTACCAAGAGTTCTGAAACTCTCAAGGAAAGCACTTCCAAAGCCTTTGGCCCATAGTGAAATAAGTTGCCTGGGCTGGGATATTTGCTGCTCATACTTCAGGCTGGGAGAAAATCTGACGGAAAAGGCAGAACTCCTTGGGCAGGGATCTCCCAGGGAAGACATGCCTGGGATTTGAGATGCTGTGGTAAGTTGTCCTCTGGTAACCATGGCTGTGCTAGCTCAGGAGGTTACTGCTATCCTGCTCTCAACCCTGCTGATAAGGGTTATCTGGGCTGCTCATAGGCTGGCAAATCCCCTACTATTTAAAGTGATTGATTATCTTCCATGGAATGGAGCAGGCAGCCACACCAGTCAATCTGAGTGGGTGACTAGCAGCAGTTGGTGGCAGTAACCTCATCAGCACTGCAGGGACAGCCAGAAGAAGACACAGAGCTACACCTTAAGTGCTAAGTAGCCTGCAGACATAAGCTTCTTGTACATGCTTGTGTCAGTGAGGATGACACCACACCTTCAGAGGCAACCTAGACAGCCTGTGACAGTATATGAAAAGGAAAAATTACAGAAGCCACAGTTGAGATGCTACACAACTGCCATTTGGGTACAGGCAGCGTGGCCTTCAGCCTCAGCACATGGGAGGCCAGCAGAGATGGGTTTCCAGGTCTTTTACTCTTCTTTTATGACTTCATGGTCTTATGCATCAGTTTCTCAATCTTTAAGAAGGGAGGAGGTTTTAATCACCAAATAAGGCTGTTAGGAAGTTTAATTACTGCAGGTAAAGAAGGTTATGTCTTTTGAAGGCAGGTGTTAAACAAAAGCAAAGATTTATTACTAAAGCAACATGATAGAACCACTTGAACTTTCTTCAGGAGACTGCAGTATTTATTGATTAGTAGCTTTGGCAGGGGGAGAAATTGTGCAGGTGACTTCAGGGAAGTAAACTACAGGAAGGTGTCTGTGAAGGCATTCATGCTCTTGTTAACATTATTGTAAATCTTGATCCTTTAATAAAGCTGTGACCTTGGAGCTGACAACTGGTGCACCGTGGAGCAATATAGAGCATGGCACAAGCCTTGTAAATCCTTCGTAGTTTTTGCCATTCACATAAACAACATGTAAAGAGAAATCAGGCAGCTGAAGTTTATGAAACACATTTATTTGAAGGAGAGCATTTTAAATCAGACTTTTTAGATGAAATGAAACCAATGGCCCTTCCAACTTTTTATTCCTTGTGATAAAATGTGTTTGTGAAATGAAATCTCATCAGTAAAAACTTTTAGAACTGCTTGTAAACTACTGTTTGCAGGGGTAAATTGCCACTCCAAAAGTACATTTTAGATCACCTTTGCACAACTATTGTACAACTTTGTAGGAATATTTTTGTACAACTATTATTCTGTTGCCTTCTTGACAATGCTGGTGCAAGAACAGTGCATCTACTTGCCAATAGGAAAAATGCAGAGATTTGTTCTGTGGGAACAGTCAAAGATGGATGTGAGAAGAAGGGGAAAGAGACAAAGCTGTGTAACTGCAGAGAGGTCAAAAGGTGTCATGTGCAAGGGGAAGGACGTCTCTTTTGCTCTTGCCAGATGTATCTGCAAACACTGGCAGCCACAGACAAAACTAAGGACAGCACTCCTACAGCTTATTTCATACATGTAAAAAGTTTTTTGGATGTCCAGGAAGCCGTAAATCAAATATCTTTTCCCCTATGTTTTAGGCTACTTTGCTCTGGCAGACTAGATGTTTTTTTAGTTACACAGGTCATCCCACCATATCAAGCAACACTGCAACACCTTTGGAGCAATACTGTCCATCTTTCTGACTGAGGAGTTTTCTTTTGCGAGGGCAGTTCTCAAAGAAAAGGAAAGCAACTTTCCTAGGCATGTGAAACACTGAGCCTTTCTCTTCCCAAAAAGGATCCGCTTTCTGATTCCAAAATTTTAAGTGTAGAGGCCAGTTTCCTTGTTAATATGTTACCATGTGAGTAAAGCCACTTTAATCACTGTATATGCTTCAATGAATGAACACGAATTTTAATTTTTTACAGTTCAAGTGCATCTTTGAAAGATACTGTGTTATACTGTGCATGCAAAAAAAATGGACATGCTTTTTTATAAACTTACACCGTAAGAACAGAGGTTAGTTATAAGAGTCTATTCTCTTGAACAGGGTTCAATTTTTTCTTACTATAAGTAGAATATTTGCTTCTTGCTATCCTTTCAAAACAGCTTTAATTTAACCAACTTTGCTTATTTTAAGTCTCATCTTGCACTGTAAATGGAAACTTACGTGCAGCTCTTGGCAGTAGGTAGTACACCCAGTACCGTTGGGGGCGAGGAGGGCGGAATTTGTTCCAGTTTGTTTGGTCCTGTTGCATCTCCAATGCTGCTGTTTGTCATCTACCTCCAGCATTGCATTGCCATCCTCAGTACACAACACAAGACTGGCCTGCTCCTGGAATGGAGCTGCAGACAAATAGGAGAGGCTGCTGTAAAAGCCAGTGTGCCTGTATACTGTACACATAAAAGCATTAACTCATATAAAAGTGCAGACTGTATAGACTCTGTGTGAATTCCTTTAATTTACTTGGGTTTCTGTCTCTTATATGATCATGATTAAAGTGGTGAAAATAAAGCTGCAGTGTTAAAGGGAACAGAGTGTGTTCCCCCATCCCACTCACTGTGAGAAATGGGAGTGCTGGTTAATTTGTCTACAGGTCCTTGAGTCTGTAACCTCTCTAAAAGACCTCTTCTGTGAGATGTGAGAGTCACAGTCTAAAATGCCATGGCAAATAATGATCAGAGAAGTAAATTACATTTATCAAGATCCAAGTCTACACCCTGTTGACCTCAAACCTACAAATGGAGTCACAGTAAGACCTTGCAGCCTCCATGGACCTTCAGAATGGAGTCATTTATGTGAAGTTATCAAAACTTAGGGGAAAAAAGTTAACCCTCCCGCTATGACAGACTCCTATATTAGACCACATAAGCAGTTTTCAAATTATGACTACAAAACCCAGATAAGAATACAGAAGGAATGCTACACAAATCTGATTTAGGGCAGTAGAAATAGCACATGCTGGATTTAAAATCAGGCGAGTCGCTGAACTGTGCTCTTTGATCTGGCTGTAAGCAACTGTTTGTTGTAACCCTAATAAGAGTTATTGCACATTTTCAGTGGTTCAGGCAGCACTTAGAATGATAGGATTGCTACAATTTTAAATATTATGTGCATACCTGCTTTTCTAAGAGAGATGGGGGGGGGGGAATATAGGTACATTTGTCCTCTGCTGTCAAAATCAATTGAACAATTAATACACTTTCTCGATTATTTCCTATCAGCAATGGTTGCTAGAATTAATCCGTTTAATCTGCAAATTCAGTAAAATAATATGCTTATGTACATTACTGCTGCTGTCCCTTCTGATCTGTAGTGCATGAGGCATGGCCCATTAGCTCACCCTCATCTACTTTGCATGGGCAATAAGGAAAAGAGGATCTGTGAATAAGTTGTATGTTTTTAGTGGATACTGATACATTTTTGTTACTACAAACTATAAAAGAAGTTTATATATTTGGAATATATATATTGTCTGGCCAAGGAAACTATTGAAGTTTCCTTGGCCAGACATCATAAGGATCCTTCTTTTGCCATGCCAGACTGCAGCATGAGTGTGTAGCAGGCACCTGATGTATGCTATGCTGGCAAGAGGTCAGCCTTGCTAATGGATGCTGCACAGTTCCCTGTGCCAACATGTCAGGATATCGATCCAGAAAAGCACTCAATTTATGTTATGGTTATCCATGACCTTATTGAAGAACAGATGAAAATACTGATCACTACCACTACAGGCATTTTCTAAAAGCATAATTTAATTGCTGTGATATTCTTGGAGCAGGCGTGACCAAACTATCAATTCTCAGGAGTGCTCATTGAGTATTGACACCCCTTAGCAGAGGACTTCTACTCATTTTTCAGTACAGAGCATGGTCCTTTTGCATGGTGGAGACAATTTTTCAGGTCAGTGCAGCTTTCAAATGTATGTGGACAAATGCTCAAGTTTTTCTGAGAATCAGAACAGTAACTGAAAAGGAGATGAGTCTGTCTTCAGCAACCTCAATAGTATGTAGTTTAGGAATTTACACAGCAGAGTATAGGCACTTTAAATTCATAAATAAAAACATTTCAATAATGATACCAAAATTGCTTCTTATCATTAATGAACAAAACTAAAGGCCATTGAATTTCAAGACCTGAGTAATTTTAGAATGGCTACACATTTAATCAAATTCGCTAACATGTTCTGCTCTGAAAGAGAATGAAAGGAACATAGAATTTGAACTTTTGACATACAACACGCATATATTTTAAAAATACATATATTCTTTCTATATACTATATATTAATAAGAAGAGCTGCCAATCTTCATAATTCAAAACTATTTCTGAGGAATAAATTCTTAGGAGATGGTCAATTACATTCAGATTATGATCAGTCTTATTCAACATTTTCAAGTAGTTTTATTTGAAAGTAAACATAATTCTCCCCCAAGAAAAACAGCAAAAACTGCTGACTTTTCAAAATATGACTGTTTCTAGAAAGCAGGTTATGTGGAGCTAAGTCTATCAAACTACTAAATGCTAGTAAAATGTATTGTAGTTGTACACAAAAAATAGCATGCATCTGAAGTACTATTCCAGTATTATAATTGAAAAATATTAATCAAGGATTAATGTCGAACTACATGAAACAGAAACAAGTCCAACTAAAACAAAACAAAACATAAGAAAATCAACAAAGAGTTTTTCTACCAAATTGAATTCACTATGCTGGGATAACAAATTTAAAAGTGCTTTTAAAAATTCTTCAACACTAAGGTCTACTTTATTACAGCAAGTCCAAGCTTCTGTATAGGTCTGTATTTTTCTACATATTTTTCCTAAGTTCTTAAATGAGGTTTTATTTTACTCAGATATACCTAAGCAGTGAGAAACAGCAGCTTGTTATGGTTTATACCATGACCCATTCATGCTAAATCGTTACTCAATATATTCTAGTTCAAACCTTATTACAACATTGTGGCTATACCTAGGGAAGGCTCTCCTTTGACTATGGGCTCAGTTCCTCAAGCTATTTATTACTGGGTCAGTATTGCACTAATATGTTATATAATAATAATATTCACCTTGTAAAAGTAAGGTCCATTTGGGTGAAATGATTATTAGTTTGTGGTGAATTTATTTGTCCATTATATTTGCTCTTAATATTTTTGAGTTAAATCTGGAAGGCAAAAGGGAAAAAAAATTAGTTTGGGGAGAGGGACCCTTCCAGATCACATCTGGCTTGTTTTTTGTGATGAAAATCTACACCAACTGCACTAAAAGCAAAAAATATTCCAATGTGAGGGCCTGATTCAGACCTCAATGTAGTCTTCAGCCAAACTTTCTTGCAGATTCATTAGGGATAATTGGGGTTTGATATTGCTGCTGCTACTGGCTATCTGATTTCCATGAACTCAGAACCTCCATATAACAGTGAAGTACTGTACTTCTGATGAAGCACAATCATGAGGTATTTTTTGTGTCCTTTATCTGGTCAAAGCCAATGTAGTGGATCAAGAAGATTCAGCTCCTGTAGGTTTAGGTCTGAGATTAAGACTTACAATGGCACTGGCAGAATGTTTTAGAGCTCTTTTAGATATCAGCTTGATGAATTCCAAAAACGTATTCTTCCATCATTATGCTGGTGGAATTTCTGTTTATACCTGTCATTAAAAAGGGATTTCAATACTGTTAGTTCTCAGGCATGGACACATCTCTGGAATTATTTAGCAGTTAGTGTTCAAGGCTGCAAACTCATATTTTGCATTCTGTTCAGTTTCTGTATGTATTTTTCTGTCTTGGCCATATCAGTGGCTGGAATTCCTGCAGAAGAAAGATAAGTGTAACAGTAAGGACAGAGCTATGCCATATTATTTAAATCTGCAGAAATATAGAAATGACAAAATCTATACATAGAAGAAACAAAACCAAATGCTTTAAAATAGGCTTTCCATAAGGGAGGGCATATAAAAAACAATAAACATTTTGGACCACATGACATCCCTGGTGTAACGTGCAGGATATTTGTTCTTCTTAGAATGTGTTATTAAGATTGTGCAAATTGGTCCTGCTTGCATCAAGCAGAGAGCTGAAAACAGACAAGCTGAGCCTCCTGATAGCACCAAAATACACAATGAGTGTGAGGATTCACTGAGAGCAGAAGTGAGGAACTCATTCCCCATGGGCCAGGCAAAGCCTCCAGTCAGTGATTGAAAACCTGACATCACAGCAAAGATGATTTCATTTTTTTAGTGTTGCTGCTGGACAATGTCACAAATATGCTCATTAACAGCTTACTTAAAGTCCTCCTGAGCCCAGAACCAACAGAATACTTCATGCTGCTTCTGTAACAGACAACCATTTTGGGGCTGTCCTGTGCAGAGCCAGGAGCTAGACTCCATGATCCTGTGGGTCCCTTTAAACTCAGGATATTCTATGATATAAGCTACAAACTATCCAGGTCGTTGAGACAAGGCAATTTCTCCAGCACATGATGAAGTCAGGAGATGGAGAGTTACGTTTGCGGTTTTAGGCAGCAATTGAAGGGGAAACTTTGGGCTGTTGTGTGGCAAGTGGTTCCTTGATTTAACCATCTTGGGGTTGGGCTTGTGGAAAGGGATACCTACCTTTGGGAGTATTTTAACTAGGTCTCTGGTTTTAGGAATTACAACAGATTGAATTAGTGGTCACTGCAGCTGCTTTTGAAAGCTTTTTTTCAGCTTTTGTCAAATTTGTCAGATATGATGGATAAGCTTTGGTGAATTTTCTTGCAGAGATGTAGAAAAAAACATTACTGCCATGTGCACTATTGAAAACTCCTGGTGCTAATGGGAGAGGAAAAGGCCTTCCTTTACACTTGCTTACTGCTTTCTATCATGTTGCGATAGGGATCTGAAGCTCAAAATAACAGCCTGGGGCTGCATGGAAGGACAAAGGAAAGGATGCACACTGACTGACTGACAGCCCCTCCGGCTTTGGAGGAGCTAGAAGGAGCTGTTGTACCAGACTGCAACCTTCAGTGTATCACAGACTTTTCCTCAGATACTTCTACTCAGTTGGCCATTTTAGAGCGAATCCACCTGTTTTCCCCGTTGCTAAAATGCTAATCTTTGCACCAAAGTGGTAAGGCAAGAGTCCACCTTGCTCCCACCAGCTCTGCAATGTAGAAGGCAGCTCCGGCAGGGAGTGGGGCTGGATAATGAGACAAAACCTCAAACCACCGTAAAACAACCTGCCAAGCTTGCCAGAGCACTCTCCAGCAGCATTTCTAACATACTTAACAGCCTGAGATCGATCTACAGGAGGATTTCAGATGTAATCTCTTCTTTGGAAGCTACCATCATCTATAGCTCCACGGAGCCATATAAAATACAATCAAAGTCCAAGTCAGACAAAAGGTGGTATTTTGCAGTTATTTCACAGAAGTATAAATGATTGCGCAAGGTGCAAATAGGGTCCAGCAGAGACCCGACATGCTCCCTTGTCCAAGGATAAACTGAATTGTTACACACTGTTTGCCCGCAGGCAGGTTTTAAGTTAGATCATTCCTGTACTTTAGACAGGGTTGAAAAGGTTTCTTTGTTTCCCTGAGGAACAGATGAATCTTCTATAAATAACCCTGTACAAGGTTCACAAATGCTGTCTGAGAGCTTTCCCCTTTTAATGTAACAGAATATAAAATCAGATTACCCTTTGCCAGTTTGTTCACCCTCACTCTAAAACTGTCAGTAGTAGGAAAAAAGTTGATATAAAGGGTTGGTGAAGAACAACTGCACTCATGCATTACATGCAAATGGTCTTATGCTGTTAACCAGTGATTTCTTACCTTGACTATAAAAGCAATTTTCAAAAAATTCAGGTTCAGCCACAAAAACCCCGCCACCCTTAACTCAATTTATCTCTTTCTTTGCTCAGACTGCACCTAAACACATAAAACAAACAAACAAAACTTAACATGGTGCAGATAGATTAAATAACACGTAAGTACCTCAGGATATTGACTCTGAACACTGCTAAAGCCCTACATTTTCCCCTTCCTGCCTAGCCTCCAAACAATTGCCATGAGTCTCTAGCCAGGGGCTGCCTAACACCTCCCAAATCCCACAAAAGCTAATGAGTTACTTCATCTAGGAGATATTGAGGCTGATCCAAACAGTTGCACTTTTAGACATGCATGCATATATTAGTGTGTTTCAGCTCAGGAGCACCTAATTTTCCATAATCTGTGACCTGGCATAAATAGTGAAAAGCCGTGCCGGATGAATAGCGGAAAAGGCCCAACTGCTTAGCTGGATCACTGTTGGGAAGGAACACTGCAAAGCTGACTTAGCTTCTGAGGCCAGCGAGTGATCCTGGAAACAAGGGAGCTCAGAAACATGCAAGGAAACCTTTCATCCTTTTTTCTCATTTTTTCCCCCCTGGAATAACTCCTGAACACTTGCTTAAGTGACACTTCTGCCTGCCATAAGCAGCAGAAGGAGGCCTGTGCCAAGTGCCAGGCTGGGAAAGGGAGCAACTGTTGAGCACAGATGTAACTGACAAGGCATTTAAATAGTGGTAGGCAGAGGTAGGTCATCTCAAAGCTGATGATTCAGTCATCGATTACTTTTAAAAATACACTTCCATTAGCACTGGAGAAGGCATTTCCTTGGGTGTGGGCAGCTGAGGCCCATATTCCTTGTGCCAGCATGATGGACCATCAGCTACCTCTGTCAAAGAAAATAGGGAAAGGCTTAATGGCTAAATGTTAAAAACAATGACCACAGATATTTCAGAGAAATTTATTTTGCTCTATTTATAAAAGTTATGAAGGATTCTAATTTTTATCTGTTTTCAGCCTGTTATTTCTTTACCCAGTACTCTTATGATGGCTGTGATGGGGATGTCTGTGGCAAATGACAAGATAGGGCAACAAAAGATATGAGACATATCCTTGTGTTGGCTGACAGACACAAATGTAGGTTAATTTTAGCAGGAAGTTAAGGTGCTCAAGGAGTGCTGGGCTGTGGAAAAAAAGCTGTGATTTTTCTTGTCATATTCTCTCACATCATTCATCCCTGTGCATGAAGCTTCTCTGCCAACAGTGGAAATGAGTGCTGAAGCCAAGCAAAAATCATAGAAGGAGTTGAAGATGTACAAACATCACACAGTGACCTTAATGCAGCTGTCAAAGCAATCTACCAAAGCAAGTGTTGGGTTGGTTTTGCCTGTAATGAAGCAAAAAAAAAGGCAGATTCCTTCTAGGTGTCCTCAGGCATGTGAACACTCCAGGAACAAAGTAATGTTCCACTTATTTCTTCAGGCACTGGGATATATATGATACATTCAGTAATGCATTTAAATGTTTTGGGATCTGTCTAGGTTCTTCTCATTTGGCTAAAAGTTGCATCTGCCCTATTAAATACAGTTGGAAAAGGTTGCAATATCTTTTGGGCAGTGTCTTTTTTGTCATGACAGAATATTATTTTTTCTTTACTATTGGGAAAATTTGAATATAGAATCCTAAAACCTAATATCTGTTAATTTATGAATATATTTTCTACTATCCAATGTATTTTCCACAGCTTGGTATTTTTACAGAAGCAAAGTCAAGTATGACCCACTTTTGAGTAAGAAATAAAATGGGAAATGCAGTAGACTTGGCACCTCCAAGATGAAAGCATCAACACATTCAGTTATCTTTCAGTTTGCATCTGGCCTGCAGTAAAACTAGTAATCTCCTGTCAAAGTGATTTTCTTGGAAGTTTCCATCACACATTTGGTTTTGGAGAAGTTATCAGCATTTTCTGGGCCCAAACTCTGCAGTGATTATTGTCTCATATAAACAGCCTTTACAGTCATGTTATTAACTTGCTAAATCAAACATGTAATGACAGCAGAAGGACAGGAAATCCTGTCCTTGCTATTCACTCCATTGCTATCCCCTGATGAATAATAAAAGCAGATCTAAGAATTGTATGTCATCTTAGGTAAAACCCACAAAAACCAGGATAGCAGCATGCATTGTTATAGAAACTGCAACAAAGTATGTTCCAGCACATGTGCAATCTTGTCAGTCAGAATCAAATCAATAAATTTCTTCTGACAGCTACTGGTTTCTTTTAGTATCCAATAAATCAGGAGGAAAACAGTAATACCATGCTACCGGCTGGACTCTAATTTTGTCTATTAGTGCATTACATTTGGTGTCACTTGGTTAAGATTTAGATCTGAATTACACCCAAATTCAATTTCTTTGCATATGACTGCATTAATAATCTAATGTGATAAAAGGTCATTAGCCACTCTAAGATAATTAAGTGCTAGGATTATTAAAAAAATCAATCAGGGACTAAATCTGTAGGGTTTTTCTTCTGGTAAATCACACACGCATTTAAAATCTGACTTAATGTAAGAATGAATAATATATGGAAAGCATTAAATCAGGAAGGTTAAAAGTAAAGAGGATTAAAAAAAAAAAGCAGACCAACAAACCAACATTAAAATACCCAGCAAATAAGCCCTTAAGTGCCTGTCAATAATATGTGAAAACAGAAATGGCATTGTTATTGCTGATGTGAAGAATGGAAATCTCATGAAGACATTGGTAAGATTGCATTAGAGATTTCAGAGATTGCTGATGATATTTTTCCAGTACTCTATAGATGGCACACACAGAAACCTGACTGTGGTGGGAAGGGCTGGAATGAGCACCAGGATGGAAGGTTGTGATGGTCTGAAGACAGACACAATGTTCACAACCAATTACATCAAATGTGGTCACAGGGAGAACAGGCTCAGCCAAGCTCTGTTACATGTGCATGTGTTTATGGCTGAGTAGGCATTTGCAGAGTGTTTGCATGTAATGTGGATACACATATACAAATAAATTCTACATGTGCCTGGTTTTAAGTTTCCTAGAAAAAAATTAGTTAAGAAATAAGGAAAATGGAGAATGTATTAGATGAGAAAATTAACAGTATTAATGAACGTAGGATGTGTATCAGAAAATTTCATTTCATGGTGTTAAGCAGTATTTGAAATTTTAAAATGAACAATTTTATTTAAAACCTTTTCTGGAAAAGGAAGGAAAAAGAATAGTTAGAAGTAGGTAGCAAGCATAAATTTGTCAATAAAAATTACCACACAAATCCAGAGAAAATTCAAACCTAGTAAAATGACGGACATCAGAAGGAAATCTAGAGTAGAAGCAAGAGAAGGCAAAACTGCAGGCAAGATTTGGTGCTAGAACAATAGGAGAGTGCTAATGTTAGCTAAGCTACATATCTGGTAAGGAGTGAAAGGATGTATTTACATCTGATCAGGATCGTGGATAATTTGCTAGGCCAAAATGCAAATGTAAGTTTTAAACTGCATTAATAAAAATTCTTTAAAAAAATATTCTAAAAGGAAGGGAGAGAAATAACCCCAGATGAACTAGCTGAAGAGTTTTCTGTCTTGCTGTTAATCATTGTTAATAATTCTGAGCATGCAATGGAAGTCCTCCAATGCTGGACTCAAACAACATGTTTGACCCCATCAGTTATAAAATGTAAAACATGAAGCACCATCAATAGAAATATATTGATGCTCACTATTTTGGTTTTAGAAACAGGACTTGGCAACCTCAATTCAGGCTGTACTCTGATGAACTTCAATTATAATTGGGTTTTGTAACTGTGCTGATGTAATGCACTTCTATAGGGTATTTAACTTAGTCTTTCATGGCCTTCAAACTAATATAAAATAAGATTATATAATATAAATTAGATACTTGGGAAACAATAAATGCTGTATGGCAGATCTTACAAAGAAGCATCAGAAACATACATACTTGACCTTACCATAGGTAATATGTTTATGGGCATTGTAGAAACAAATACACAACCACCAAGTGACTGTATTTGCAGATGCTGGAAGCAGAGATGAAGAGATAAATCATGATGGAAATGTAGATTGCACAGCACAATCTGCATTCCAGGATAAATTGGACCCATTCAGAGAAAGCAAATCCTAAAATGTCAAGTGCAATCTCATATATCCAGGGGAAGAAAAAATGTGTGCTGTATTTCTGGAAGTTTAACTAGTGGCTGAACACAACCTGGCAGTAGGTTGGAGAGGCAGCTTGCACTTCCCTGGAAGCTCTGCTATCAAAGAAGCCAAATGACTTCTGATGAGAAAAACAACAGTGTAAACTGAAAAGTAGGATATTTATTGCATTGGATTCACTGCTCTTAAATGCAGAGCAAGTGAAAGAAACTCTGCTAGTGCAACTTGACCAATTTTTTTTCTTATCCAGGGCATAACATACATCAGATAACCTGTGCCCACAAACAATCTGCACAAGGACAAGGGCATAATGGGAGGGGATGAGTTCCCAAGCACAGGATCAGGGATACATTCTTCTGGTGTAACCTGAGCATGCATATAATGAACACTGCTGTTAAACCACAGGGCATTTTCCCACCCACACAGAAGCTGTGGTTTTACAGTTGAGAATACATGTTGAAGCACAGCAAGGGATGTTTGTTGATTGACCTGAAAAGAGCACATCAAGTTGCCTTTCCTCTTTGTTCCCTTGTCCTAGTTGAAAATGCTAAGATTGTAGAGGATTTCCTCATATGAGTTTCCTGTCATTTATGCAAGTCAGAAAGAGGCAAGGATTTCCTACTCCCAAAAAGGAGACATTACACCATGCACGTATGTCAGGTAGCAGCAGCAGTGCTGTTGCCTTGAAATGTGAATTTTAATTTCAGCAAACTTATTTACATCATGACCCTTCATCTATTTACCTGATTTTAATGACACTATTATATGAGAAAGTAATCTGTGACAAGTATGTTATTTGGTGTAACTTTCTAAAACCTTAATGTCTTAACCTTTGTTAGAGTGAGTCATACAATTAAGTAATTGGGTAAGGTCAATTGAAGTAGACACATGGTGCCTGGTGAAAGCATGTGTTGACATGAATCTGGTTTTATAAAATCATGGTATAATTTCTAGCTTCTGCTTGTACCTTGAGAAACTATAGTTCCCCCAGGGAAAACCATTGTGAATAAGAAAAGATGGCTGAAAAGATAAGCCATGTAAGTACTGATATCTTTAATGGCTAGGATTTTAAGAGAAGGTTTTAAATCCTTTTGTTAATTTAAGAAATCACTTCTTTCATGGCAAAGTGGCAATACAGTGCCCAAAATTTACGTTTTGGTATCAACATTTCGGAAAACTTTTGAAACTTCCTTCGGTATTTTGATTTCCCCATTCCTCATATTTGCATCAAGCTCTGATCCTATCTGTTGCTGTGGCTTCCACACAGATTCACTGACCACCCCACTTCAGTCAGGAGAACCTTCCCTCCTGCCTGTCCTTCACTTACCCGCAGAGTATTGCCCTGTCATCCTCATCTAACTGAGATTTGAGTCCAATGCTTTTTCCTTGCAGTGTTGTCCTTCCAAGTCCAACTTTCTTCATCTGTGTGGCTTTTTCTCCATCCTGTGTTTCTTTACAAGTTAGTTGCCCGTGTCTGCTGGCTTAGTTTTCTAGATTTGTCTATTGTTTTGCCATGCAGTATTTATTGCCTGACCAGTGAGTGAAAGCACACACTGCTTTCCTGATCAATTTGAAGTAGAAATTATTTGCAATGAGTAAATTATTTTCCTCCATGCAAGAATGCGTGTTTGTCCAAATGTTCAATTTTTCTGTGTATCTTCCCTGCAATTTCCCCTGCAGGAACTTTTCCTGGGAAAGAACCAGCAGACCTGACCTGGTGCCTAGCTGAGGAATCTGGATAGTTTGATTGATTCACCAGGCTGGGCTTTTGGAAAATGAACCAAGTGAGTGAAAAAAGGCCCTGGGGAATCATGAATAGGAGGGAAAGGGCAAGCAAGCTATTCCAAAAACTTCAAATTGCCTTAGAAGGGCATAGCCACAGCGACCACACTCAGATTAGTGACATTACACCTCTTTGCCAGGCTCAGCTCAGGAGCATAAGATGACTTTGATGAAGTATAGTAGGTGTAGAACTAACAGTTAAATCCTGTTCCTCAAGAAATGACCTCATTAATTTTTTCCCCTTAAACTGGAACAAGAGTTGAAATTTTGAAATCTCCTACCAGCTGGCATTTTGAGGGTAGAAAAAGTCAGGAATGTGAAATACCTTTCTGAATTAAACAGAATTAGTAAATGCAAAAATTTAAGCAGGCTGTTTAGAAGTGGTTCGAAAGTTTGGATGTTACCTTGCCATGTCTGGTACAGGACACAAGACATGGAAGAAAAAGTGATTATATCCTCTGGTCAGGGCTTTCTAATTTGGGAACCAGTATTCTCATGCTGAATCTATTGCACTCCTTTCCTTCCTCCATTTCCCTTCCTTTCCAAACAGTAAAATAATAATTATGTATTCAATTCTAGTTCTCAGGAGCGAGGATGGTTCTCTCATGTGTTTGCATTATGCATTGTTGGAAGCTGCTGGAGTGGAGTGCTCTGATTTTTTTATCCAATTTGACCCCATCTCTTCCCAAGCTGAGGCCTATATCCTTACAAAAATATAGGAGCAATCATGTCTTGCACACTAAATCCAGTGGCTTCTGATATAATACAAATCAGAATTCATTCCTTTGTTCTTCAAATTATAATGCAGCAATTAAGATGTTGAATAATATCATAGACAAAAATATGCATGATGGCTCCTAAAACATAGTATTTATTTTTAATGCTGATCTTATTCAACAAGCACTATGATTGAAAGATATATTAAAATGAGGAAACCTTATAGATTTTAGAGGCTATTTGGACAGTTTCATATTTCACTAAACTTTCTAGGCAGAGAGAATAAAAGGAATATGTAACTATCACGTTTCCCAAGAGCATTTTTGATAATGTCATTAGTAAAAAAATAATAAATCTCTTGAGTAGCATTTCTCATTTGCTTTTCTCTTCCGCTTCAATGACTTTTTTTGTCAAAAAAAAAAAAAAATTACAGTGACAGAGAGTCTAAACAAGGCACTTTCTAGGAATACAGTGAATTCTATTAACTCGAACCCAAATAAAAAATTTTTCGTTTGGAAACACTACTTCTCACATCTTTAAGCATACAATTAAGACAGTTTTAAAAATTTCTGTAAATTCATTTGCCCTGTGATGGGACAGATGAATCACATCTACTTGACTATTGCAACTGGTAAACTCTGTCAAGCTCAAAATGGCCCTTCTATGCCTACCTGTTGTTTCCAATACATTGAAATATATTTTGCACTGAAAATCTGAACTGCTGATTCAAAGACGAAATTTCTTTAAATGACAAGGAAAAGATTGTTTAGACTTTTTTATTTGTTGATCTCTTAAATGTAGTAAAAGTATGTTTGTGGAAGGATAGAAAGGTGATTCTAATCCTAGGAAAGACAGGAAATCTCAAATTGATTGTATTTCCTGGAGTAATGTCTGGTGAACAATGGAATACTGATATTATCACCTCACAGCATTTTATTATTATTTTATGACTTTGCACTACATAGCACTGTATTTATGTATCGAAAAACATCAGAAAATATATTCTGTGAACCAGGAAAATATTGATTTCTAGGTAAGAATCTACTGTTTGGTTAATTTTAATCTTCTGTCTCCAAGAGTATTTACTTAAATATGTTGAACATAGAAGAGAAAATCTGGTTGGATACAACAATAATGTGGTACAACTCTCTTTTAAGGAAAAAAGATGAGAAAAAAAATGTAGTATTAAGATGCCTTGGTAAATTCCTCTGCATAAAGCACATTGCCATTTGACTTAAAAAAAAAAAAAAAAGGATTCACCTCAGGTGAACAGATATAGTTTATTCATGAAATCACATATCCACTTGCATTTCCACATTCCCAGCTGTCATTTCTCTAATTATTGCTCCAGTGATGGTTTTTTGCCCTTATCTTTATATTGCCTAAATTTAACATCACTCTGATAGCTACGCTCAGTAAAAGCAGAGTGGAGTCTGAGGAAGCAGATTTAATTAATCAGTTTTAATTCATACTTTCAGTTATTTGTTTACATTTATGTATGCACACTGTAACCAGCGCTTGCCTCCCATCTACTAAAATACACCTGCTTGCTACAGATCACCTAAAATCAAAGCTGCACACTATACACACACACTAAGTCATAAATACTGCAGTAGGCACTTTGTTATAGGGACACATTACATGTATGGCTTTTGCATGTGACTAGGACTGCAAAAATGGAACAGCTTTGGAGAAATTGTACAAATGTTGGCTACAAATGAAGAACCAAGTTTGTTAGTCCTTTGTTAGTTTAGCGACTCAGTTTCAGGTAGTGGTAGGCAACAACCCCAGGAGTTTCCCTCACAAAGGGACCCCCAGAAGATCATCTGACTACAGTATAAAAGAAATAAGCAGCTAGGATGACAGACTTTAGGTAGAAATATCTGAGATAATTATGAAAAAAGAAATATGAGTGTGTGAGAGAGTGCACATGAGAACTTCACTTTTTCTTACAAGGAGAGTGGTAATATTTATAAATGTCCAAAGTTTTGTGGTGAATGGATCCAAAGACTGTGTTGCTGAGTTTTGATACACTTGTTTTACTTAATTTCTTCTTCTTTTCTACTTGTCTCTCTCTTTTGTTACCAGCAAAGAATAGAAGATTACTGCTAATCCTGGGCTGATTCAGGGGGGTGGTACATGGCTGGTGCTGGGGAACAAAAGAGAGGTTATAGAGAACGATTACTTTGGAATTCCCAGCTAGAGCAGGATCACCAGGAGCTACTCCTAGCTCTCTCTGAGTACCCAGAGCTGTTCACTGTATTATCAAGAGCTGTATTATCATGCCTGGAAGGAGAACTGCATGATCACCGATTCCCATCCCGTGCCCATCAAGGGCTTTGGGATCCCCAGTAGTCAGGGACAGTGTCCCATTGATTTAGGAGAGCAGGAGATTGATCCCTGCTACCACCTTGAAGCATGGCTGGGCAAACCTTTCCCATTAATTCTTGTAGCTTCAGATCTGACCTTCTGTTTCAGCCAATAGACTGTCCAGAGGATCACCTGGACCATGTCCCAGCCACCCTGGCCTTCATACACACTTGAGGCCCCTGGAGCAGTTCTTACTGCTTTGCTGTCTAAAATCTTCCTTCAGAACTGGGTTTTGTCCTTGTCTTTTGGGAAAGGACAAGCTGTGTTGATTCAGCTTAGGAGGAGTTCCTCTTTCTTCTGTGCATGTGTTGTTTTTCCTTTGTCTTGCAAGCTGCAAAAAGGCATTTCATGAGCTCTTCTTGATTTGTG
The DNA here is from genome assembly GCA_024362935.1 of Setophaga petechia. NCBI lineage: Eukaryota > Metazoa > Chordata > Aves > Passeriformes > Parulidae > Setophaga > Setophaga petechia. The sequence continues at coordinate 2,489,725 of JANCRA010000019.1, read as the reverse complement.
GAAGACAGTGAAATTTAGTGGGCTGCTGATGCATGGCAGATGCAGGAACCACAGCTTTGCTCTGGCAGCAATTCGTCTTCCATACCACTGTCTGCTGACACAGATGACCACATTGTTCAAGTTTGTGAAGGTCATGACCAAATCCAAAAGTTGAAAAATCAGGGTCCCAGATTAACCTTGAGGAGTTACCACACAACAGCTAAAATCTATGGTTGTAAATCCATGTTGGTATCAAACTTGAAATTATTTATATTGCTGTGGTTTATTAAAAAAAACCCTCAACCAACCAATTCCACCCCTCCAATAGATAACTTCTTGTGTGATTTTAGCTAAATTTTAAATTTTTCAGTTCAAGTTTTGCTGCAGAGGATTGCTATGAAAAACACTAATTCTGTAACTCAGAAATTTGAACAGACCGTAAATTCAAATGTGAAGTTGAAGTTTGCAAGGAGCTGGGAATCCATGTTGTAAACTTCCAAGGACCTAGTTTAACCTGTAACTACCACAGGGAAACAGCTACATCCCATATTTAAATGACTACAAATGAAAGTATTGGATTCAACCTGAGATTGCAGCTCTTGCAATTCTATATTCTTTTTCCTCTGTTTTAAACCCACACGGTAATACAAATATTTTATTAACAGATGCAAAAACCCTTTCAAATGAACTTCCTCAGCAGTAGCTGAGTTCAGCAGAAAGATCTAGCTGCATACAAGAATTGCAAAACTTACAAGTTCAGTAAGCTTCCAGACCAAAGGAGTACAAAAGCAGCAGCCAAGAAACAGCAAAGGGTAGAGGCTAAGCAATTTCAGCTCCAAATTTTACAGTCATGTTCTGGTTATTCTTACAGTTGAAGCAGTGGACATGCTGTCATCTATTAATGACTTTCTTACTATTTGTTCTTTTTTCTATTCCTTGATTAGGTCTGCCCTGTCACTTTCCATCCTATACTCTCAGACTTCTGTTCAGATACCATTTCCTTTGATCCATTGCTTTCTCTGCAATAACCAGAGAAACTGGTTTTCAGTTAAATAATTCAGATGGTTAAAACATGGATTTGTGACATTGTATTATCCCTTTGTATTTCTGTCCACTGCCTTTCCTATCAATTTGTACACTGTCAGAATCTGAAAGCAAAATGTTGAGCACACATTGCCAGACTTAGGGTGCTACAAGTCACCTATTATATTCCTTCTAATGAATCTTCTGCCTTGTAAAGGATGGTATTTGAATCCTAATTGACTGCCCCAATTTTTAGTAACAGATCTGGGGTACAACACCCTGAGCTGCTGTGTTCATTGAAGATGGGGTTGTTCATCCCTCCACAGTACTCCAGGCAAGTCCCAGGCTGCATCAAAAGGTTCTCAGTCACCACCTCCAGAGGTGTTCAAGAAATGGCTGGACATGGCACTTGGTGCTGTGGTTTAATTGACAAGGTGTTGTTCTGTCAAAGACTGGACTCGATGATCTCAGGGGTCTTTTCCAACATAATTGATTCTGTGATTCTGTTACCTTGTCTTAGGAGAGCAGTCCATGAGATGGCAGAGCAGCATTAAACTAGTGTGACAAAACTGGTCCTGTAGGCAGTGTCCTACTGGGAGAGATCATCCAAAGACAGAGACATTCTAAAAATTAAAAAAAAATTAATACTGGGTAAAAAGAAAATTTGTACAACATGTTTGCATTCACAGAGAATAAATTCTGAGCACAAAAATATAAGTTTAGAGCTGCTATAATAAACAAATCCTCCAACACAATTACAACTAAATGAATGATTTGTCGTTCTGTGATGGCTACTGAAGATTGGTAATAGCCACATGAAATCTGAATCTCTGCCAGAAAATTAAATAAAAATTTGAATCTCTGCCAGAAGGATGTGATGATGGTCAGAATTTTAAAATAATTTTTAACCATAAGTCATGTGTGCACAGGATCAGGAGTTCTGATCCACTTCACTCTACTAGATGTAACTCATGCAGTATTCAGAAGTAATAAATCAAGAGGAATGGGAGACAAGCACCATTTTCTCAAATTGTCCGTGTGGAGGTCCTAGTTTTAAGTATCTGTGAAAACATGATTTTTCAATAGCTCTGGGGAATTTCCAAATGTGGATAAGCCATAAATACTGTGGAAGTCTGCTTTCCTCTTGCTCTAATAATCTATCAAAGCAAAAAACCACCTTTTTTTCTGCAATATTTAGTAGCTTTTAGATAACATTCCCAGGACCCAATCCTGAACAACAGCAACTTGTATGGCCTATTAGATTTTTTTTCTTACTGTCTACATGAAAAACTACTTTTTCATTCACAGAGGATGGGTTTTTTTGTGATGTTTACAAGCCCTGTCCCTGGCAGGGTGTTAAAAATCAGCCCTACTACAATACTACTTTTTTGTAAATAACATGTTCAAAATCAATTACTTCACCATGGATTATCACTGTTGTCTTCCAAATGACTTCCTTCCTCAGGTGACAAATGCAAAAGGACTTTGGGTGATAATCCTGCTTTAACATGCAAATCTCAAAAAAAAAGGAAAAGGAGCTATTTCATCCCATTTGAATTTCATGCAAACAACTGAGCAGTGACAGGTCTGCCAGAGAGCACCCAAAAACTCCTTAATTTTTAACGGAGTCACCGAGCTCAGGCTGGAAGGGACTGCAGTGGTTATATCTGGTCCAACATCCCGGCTCAAGCAGGGTCAGCCCGGAGCACATGGCACAGGATTGCATCCACACAGTTCTTGAGTATCTCCGGTGAAGGAGACTGCAAGTGTCTCTAGAAAATCACAGCAGATTCACCCACACTGTCAAGAAGTTCTTCCTCATGTTCCAGTGGAGCCTCCTGTGCATAAGTTAACTATTCTGGGGGGTTTTGTGTGGTATTTTGGTGGTTTTATTTGGGATCTTTTTTCTGCTTTTATTATTGTTGCTTTGTTGGGGTGGTTGTTGTTGTGGGGGTTTTGTTTCTTTTTTTTTTTTTTTTTAATAAAACTGACAGAAGTGCTTTCCTTTGGAGGAGATTTTTGGGGCCAAATCCCAGCACTTGTCTCACCACAAACCAGCTTCCTGGTGCCAGAAAATCCCCCAGGACAGCTGCCCACCCCGCTGTGCACAAGGATTTTGTTTAATATCATGCTTTAATGGGCAAAACTTTAAAAATGAAGCTATTTTTCCCAGTTTGAATGTCTTGCATACACTGACAGATCTGCCAGAGAACACCCCAGCAACTCTTTACTTTTTAACAGAACCTCAGAATTATTAGGGGTGGAAGGGGCCAATGGAGGTCATCTAATCCATCCCCCCTGCCAATGCAGTGTTATCTGGAGCAGGTGACATTGGAATGTGTCCAGGTGGGTTTTCAATATCTCCAGAAAGGGAAACTCTATGTCTTCCCTGGGCACCTGTTTCAGTGCTCTGCCACTCTCAATGGAAAGCACTTCTTCCTCATGTTGAAGCGGAACTTGTGTTTTAATTTATGGCTAACCATTCATGGGTTTGATGTGTATAGCTTTATTCATGTGTGGGGTTTTTCTTTTGGTGGGCTGCTTTCCCCTTTTTGGTGGCTGTTTTTTATTTCTGTCCCTCCCTCCCCCCCATTTGTTTTGGGGGGGGGGGGGGGAGAGGGTATAATTGTTTTGCTTTTTTGTTGCTGTTTTGTGTAATTTTCTTGCTTTGCTTTGGAGTTATTTTAGGGTTTTTATGGTTGTTGCTTTGGGTATTTTTTTTGTTTTGGTTTGGATTTTTATCTTTTTTTTTTTTTTAACTTTCCCCTCCTTAGTTTTGTTTTGGAGTCATATTTGCTTTTTTTTTTTTTGTTTGTTTGTTTTGGTGTTATTTGGTTTTATTTTTGTTTTAAATGTTTTTGCTTTGTTTTGCTTTGAGGGTTTGTTGCTTTTTTACTTCCCAATTTTATTGTTTTGATTTGTTTCGCAGTTATTTTGGCGCTGTTTTTGTTGTTTCGGGGCGCGTTTCCCCCCCTCTATTTTTCTTTCTTTGGGGTAATTTTGCCACTTTTGGTTGTTATTTTTGGGCTTTTTGTTTGTTTTGTTGCTTGTCTGTTTTTAATAAACCCGACAGCATTGTTTATCCCGTTCCTTGGCCAAACCCGCTTCCCAGCTCCAGGATCCCGCGGGACCATCCCACGGCCCCGCGCCGCCCGGACCGCACCAACTGCCCGCTCCGGGGCGGGGGAGTGTTGCGTTGTGTGCTCCCTCTCTTCCCCCCCTCCGGCCGGCCACCGTCGCCTCCCCCTCCCGGCCCGGCACCGCCCCTTTGTCCAATCACATGAGCGGGCGCGGGGGCCGCCGGGAGCGGGCGCTCCCCGAGGGGCTCGGCTGAGGCGCAACATGGCGGCGCTCGGCGGGCGCTGAGCGGGGCCCGGGCGGGAGCCGTGTACAGGCAGCGGCCAGGGAAGGAAGGAAGGAGGGAGGGAGGGAATAATCCGGAGAATTGCGGAGAAAGGTGGCGGGGCCGTCTCGGGCGGCCCCGAGCGGCGGCCATGGCCCAGTGCGTGCAGTCGGTGCAGGAGTTCATCCAGGACTCGTTCGTGCCCTTGGTGGCCGCGCTGTGCAGCGAGGAGGCGGAGCGGCTCACCCGCAAGAACAACCTCAGCTTCGCCGAGCTCGTCAGGCCCTTCTGCCGCCTCACCTCGGAAGGTCGGTGCCGGGAGCGGAGCGCGTTGTTTACCCGGGGCGGGGGAGGCGGCGCCGCCGCTCCCTTCCGCCCGCGGCCTCCGGGGGTCCCGCACGGCTGCGGCCGCCGGGGCTGTGCCTGCGGGACGGGCCCGACGCCCCTTCCCGGCGCCGGGGCAGCGGCCGCCCGGGCGGGTGTCACCGGGAGCCGTGACGGGCTTGGCGGAGACACGCGTTTGCCGGGGTTGTCGCAGGTGACAGCTGTTAAGTTAGCTTAGTTTCATTCAGTCTGCGGAACCGGGGAAGTTAGGTTTCTGCTGGAGGCATTCCACGGCTGAAGAGGAAGGTGTCTGTAAATTCAGCTCTTCCAGACGGATTTTTGTCTTCCATTAAAACCACTTTGCTGTTACCTCCCTAGTACTCGTGCCTGACTCTTGCTGTAGTCTCTACTGGGTTTCACACTTGCCGTAGCCAGGCGTTGAAAGTACGGCCAGTCTTTCAGAAACATGAATCGTGGTTTCAGTTGCAGGGCTTTCCTTTCTCTTGCCTGTAGCTTTATCCTTTATGCTTTTTTTCTTTTTTCTTTTTCTTTTTATTTTTTTGTTGTTGTTGTTTCTGTGAGTAAGACCTGTGCAAAGAAGGAGTGGGAATCGAGCTGCTTATGTGGCAAAATGACCACGTGAAGCAGCAGGAAAACTGGAGATTGACCATTTACGAGAAACAACAGAGTTTTTTAGCTGTGATGCTTTAACTTATTATCCGGAATTTGTTTGTTTTTAATTTAGATAAGCTATGCATTTCAAGCTGCTGCTCATTACAGTAGTGTGCAGGACAGCAGTTTGCAGAGAACTGCTTGTCAGAATAGTGCTGCAATGACATTTGTCAGATTTGGTTTCTGACAGACATGTAGCTCAGACTGCAGCCCCTGCGTGTCATGTGCTGAGGAAAGAGTGCAAGAAAATGAAGCTTGTACTGTCATTCTTGTTAGATTTTTGCATTTCTCAAAAAATAGCAACAGCTTAAAAGCTACTTTGTGTTAAAAATCTGCCTTAATTTTTAGGTGAGTCATAGTAACTTATCAATTGTAACTTGTTCATAAATGTTTTTCGTTTTATTTAACAATGCTTATGAACTATGTGAGAATGCAGCAGAGATAAAAATAATAAATGCGGATGCCCACATCTTTAGAGTCCTGGAGTTAATTATCTCTTTCTTTTAGTGAAAAGCTCTCAAAATGCATCTAGTAAACAAAACCAGGCAGAGTATTGGAAATGAAGCATTCACTTGGAAGGTTAATTAATTCACTTAGTTGCAACTATTTTGGTCCAGTTATTGTGACAGTTAAGGAACTTGCAAACCTGAATTATCCTCAGTGTTCCCTGCGTAAAAGTTGGCACAGGGGTTTTGTTGTTGCACTACTTTGTGTCTATTCTGACCCAGCAGGCCACAAGCCTGACTCCAGTTCCTCACTCCAAGAGTGACTTCCTCTTCCTGCCTGGAAAAAATGTTACTGCATGCTGACTCTCAGTTCTTGTGTTAGAAGCAGCATGTGTGAGGGTAAGGACAGAGAGGAAGACAGGCATGATTAAATGATCTGATGGTGGTACAGCAGAATGTGTGCACATGGCATGCTCTATGATTTACTGCTTCTGGTTATAATGTTATTGTTATTCTCATATTATGTATGGTTATGGTATTGTGGTGATAACTATTCTGGGATTCTGTGAGGAGCAGTGGCCATAAGCTAAAATACAAAAAGTTTTACTTCAACATGAGGCAAAACTTCTTTCCGTTGTGAGTGGCAGAGCACTGGAACAGGCTGCCTAGGGAGGTTGTGGAGTTTCCCTCTCTGGAGACATTCCAAACACACCCAGGCAGTTCCTGTTTACCTGCTCGAGGTGATCCTGGCTTGGCAGGGAGGTTGGAGTAGATGATCTCTAGTGATCCCTTGCAACTATAACAGTTCTGTGATTCTTTAATTCTGTTTTGATATCTTCCTTTCTAAGCACAGTTTTTCTTAAGGGGGTGTGAAATGCTGTCCATTTTAAATTAATCCGTCTTTCCTTACTTAGTTGCTATTCCATTGAATTTGTAACAGAAAATTGGATTGATTAGTATTTCATCCCTTTAGAAATAAGCTGTCCCCTGCTTATGCCGAAGTTCAAAGTACATGAATAGCTTCTTGAATTCTTCTATAACTTGAAAAGCTCAGTCATGGATGTGCTACTGCATTTTTAGAGTCCTGTTAAAATGCATGTTTTTATCTGAAATTAGGAATTATGTAGCTTATGAACCAGCTGAAGGCTGTGTGTTCATCAGCCTTCTTGCTTAGAGAAGCAGTGCAGGTAGGAAATTAATCTACTGATGTATGTGCAGAACAATTCTGATAAACAGGAACTGAACTGAGCTCTCTACTGTGCACGTGTCAGTCATCCTTCACGTGCTAACAGATGTGAAGGACCAGAACACCATGTAATCCTTCAGGTAGAGTAAAACCACACACTGTTGATGTTGCTTAATTTAAGGAGGCCAGATTCTATCTAATTTCAAGTAGAACCCCACAAAGATATGTAATGTAGACACAATGGGAGCACCCTTTGCACAAGTCAGTATTTAATCTACTCATCAACTTTGGCCTATCAGTGGCTTGCTAATATTGGTGTGGCCAAAAATACCCTTGCAATACTCAGCAAACTGTGATGGTAGAGTGTGCTAAGCACAGATTCAGGTTGCTCTGTCCTGTAAATTTTAGCCTCTTGACTTCTGTAAGAAAGTCACCTCCTGTTAGTGAAGGAGAAATGTTTAAAAAAGTGAAAGGACAGCTTCCCCAAATTTTCAAGTTCCTTTAATAAGGAAACCAAAACTGAGGATTTTATACCTTTGTATTTATTCTCAAAGTGGCTTTCTTAACTTCTGTTTTGTTTGTTAGTAACAACTGATGCCTGATTTAACATGTGTATGCATTGTATTAATTGTGTATATAGGTAGGTTTTCTTTAAAATAGGATCCTGTTTTTAAGACTCTTTAAAAATGCTTATGAACTAATACTGTCTTTGTGGGAGGGAGGATTATGGTACATATGTCAATTAGCAAGTATCACTTTAAGATAGCATTGGTTACTCTTAAATCAAAGTATTTGACCTTAAGACAAAAAAAGAGAGCTTCTGATAACTTAATGTGATTCTAAGCCTTAAATATGTGCAAGATGTATAGAAGTATAATGGGAACACTGTGCTTATTCAAGCTTAGTGTGATGTTAGGAGTTCCTTGTGTATCCTAGCATCTTCAACTTTTGATGAGAAAGATACTGTTCTAATACATGATACTGCTGCCAGTTTTGACAAAGTTCTTTTTGAAATTATCTTATAAACATTTTAAGAAAATGTATAACACAAGACATGTCTTTTTTTTTTTTGTATTAAAACTTTTTGGGGTTCCAAGTATGTCTGTTATTTCAGTCCTTGTCATTAAGCATATGCCAGAGATGTCATCTGTGATCTGTATGGAAATGTGCTTGCTCTTCGTTATTATGGCTGTTATGTTTAGGACAGACAGCAGGGATGAGTTGTAGTGTTACAGCTGTGCTGGTGAAGGCAAACTAGTTTCCTAGTTGTTTGCCACTTCCTTTACATCTGATAATTTCAAAATAGGGTTGATAATTTACCAATGTGATAAGATGAAAGAAGCTGCATCCAAAACAACTGCTTCAGCTTTCTGATAGAAATGCTGAACTAAGTAAAGTTTAGCCAGCACAACTGCCTTTTCTGGTGTTGGTAAAGCCTTATGATATACGAGTTCAATCTGAAACTTATAGCTGTAAAAACCCACTCAATTTTAGGTTGTTTTTGGCAGGATGAGTTTTCTAGCCTGCTTTACTGTGTTTTCCCATAAGCTTGAGTGCTGGTAAAGCTTGGGAGTGAATATGTGCTTGAGGAACGTAGAACTACATGAGTCAAGATTTGAATGACATTAGAAATCTGTTTTAACATTCAAAATGGATTGTGAACACATCTAGTGTGATCTGACTTTAGCTGTGTACTTTGTACTTCAGAAGAGGCTTGTGGAGAAGGTGTGGAGTGCTTTCCAGGCTGGAGCAGATTGAATACTCAGTTTCAGACCTTTATGGTGTGAATCCTGTAGTTAGTTGAAAGATGAAGAAAACACTAGGAATTTTCCTTTGTGCTACCTTTTCTATGCTATACAGGAATTTGTGGAAAAACATGCAGAGGAGTCGGGCTGTGCTGCGTGGCACATGGTAGCACCAGGTGGCTTAGGCAGCTGTAGTCAGTGTGTCCTGCCTGCACTCACAGTCTGGCTTGCTTGGTGGGGTTGTAGTTTGAAATAGGGTGAAATTACATGAAAAATCCAGCAGGCCCAGAATTGTAACGAGTGTTGAAAATGTTGCCAACAGTTTTTTAAAACCAGATGGCTTTAGGAAGCAATTTTCATGAAGATTCTACAAAGGAAGCTATAGCTAAAAATCATAGAATGGTTTAGGTTTAAAGGGACCTTCAAGAACATCTAGTTCTAAGTTCACCCTGCTGTGGTTAGAGTTACTTTCCATTAGACCAGGTTGCTCACATCCCTGTCCAGCCAGGCCTTGAACTGTTCCAGTGTTAGGGCATCACAGCTTTTTGGGCAACCTGTTCCAATGCCTCACCATTCTCATGGTAAAGAATTTCTTCCCAATATCTGATCTAAATCTGCTTTCTTCTTTCAGTTTTAAACCATTCCCCCTTGTCTTGTCACTACATGCCCTTGTACCTCTCCAGCTCTCTTGAAAGCCCCTGTAGGTACTGGAAGGCTGCTCTAAGGTCTCCCCCCTTCTCCAGGATGAGCAACCCCAACTCTCTCAGCTTGTCTTTTAGGATATGTTAATTTTGGATTAATGAATACTATGTTATCCCTGTCAAGTTTCTTATATGCTATTTATTTGTGTGTGCGGATTTCTTGGAAACTTCTTATTCCTTGAAACACGATGTGTTGTGTGAAATCCATACATGGTTCCTATGGCTTTTCCATGAAAGTTGATATGTTCTACACAGAAGGGAGTGTATCAGTGTAGGATGTGCATGTACTATGTTAGATGGAGTGGATATTCTTACCAACTAAGATCCCATGCTATTCATTAATCAGTCTGCCTAGATGAGCCTAATGTTGAACATCAAGTAATTTTTTTGTTACCACCTTCCCCCCCTCTGTTTTTGGTAGTCAAGTATTATGGACTATGATCTAAAATTGATGATGGAGAAGTTTAGTGGAGCAATCTTTAAAGAGAAAATGTGTTGGAAAAAGACTAATTTATGACACTTATTTGAACTCTGTCATACTCCTCAACAAATCCTCTTCTTTCTCCTTTTTAGTTCACATGAGAGATCCTAATAATCAGCTTCACATCATTAAAAATTTGAAGATCGCTGTCAACAACATCATTACTCACCCACCTCAGCCCGGTGCTATTCGGAAACTTTTGCATGATGTTGTGTCTGTCAGTCAGCCTGCTGAAGGACTGGTAGCTAATGTGATCACAGCTGGAGATTATGATCTCAACATCAGTGGTATGTAATGCTCTTGTATTTTTCATAATGTCAACTGGAATTGGCTGAGAGATTTCTAGCCTTCATTTCACGTTTGTGGCATGTACTAAAATTATTCAGAGTTGCAGTTTTGAGACATTGCTTTTACTGAAACCTTGGATTTATTGAATAGTTTTGGCTTTATGTAATGCTGAAAGAGTGGTTGAACTGAATTAATAATTTTAATTTTCCTGGTATTGTACTTCTTCTCTACTTCTGTGAAATCATTATTTTAATGTAGCCATTAGCGATGCTTTGGTTGTGTAATTTTCTTGTTACAAAACTGATACAGTGACTTGTTGCACTTGGCTGAATAAATGTCAGAACTTGGTGTTGGTACTAATGTACGGCTTTATCTTGAAGTTAGTTGTCTTAGTTATCCTAGCTTCTTTTATTTTTTATGATAAAGTCATAAAAAGTTTAAGGAAAAAGGACTGTGAGGAAAGGTGTGTGACTCCTTTGATTCTGTGTCTTTTTATTTTTTTCCCTCTGTGGAACTTGTGCTTCATATTTCACTGTCAAAATGACTAGAGTATTCTAAAAATGTTTTTTCTCAGGTCTCCAAGTGATGAGGTATTGTGAATAATGCTAAATGAGACTTGATCTTGGGAGCTGAGAAGATTGAGCTCCTCCCAATTAAGACCCTAATCCATTAAAGCCTCTGAGCATGTACTTAGTTCAAAGCATGTGTGCACTGCCCTATTTAAACATGCGTAATTTATTGTATTTAAAGCTCACCCTGCAGTGAGGAGTTTAGCTCTGCTATAGCAATAGACTGATAAAACTTTGTGAGAATTAGTGACTGATGTTGCTGTAGTAAATTTTTTTAAAATGTTGATAATGGAAAAATGGCATAATCTCATGTCTTGGATACCTAATTTACAAGATATGTCTTCAGCTTGATGTCCCGTGTTGGTTATAAAGCAAAAGACCTGAGCCTGGAAATTTCTTGGTTTTGAGATGTGTGGAAAATCCCACATTTTTTAGAATTTCTGTGCCCTTCTTTATAGATCACATTGGTGAATTGCCATTTTGCTATGAATTTTTTTTTGATGGAAAGTTTGCTTCAATTTTAGAGATGGAAAGACCCTAAGAAAGCAGAATGATATCAGTGAGGAGACTTTTCCATGAGGTTTTTAATGACCTTAGTTTAGATGTTGAAAGAAGGGAAGAAAAATAGTGGCTATATTAAGCAATGCTTTGTAGTTACAGAAGCAAATATCTCTCCTTTTGTTTTCCATATTTGCTGCTGGAGCCTCAGATGTACAAATTACCATGTTTGACTATCTTTTATCTCTCAGTGATTAGGTTCCTATTTCCATTCACACTGGCTGTATGCTTATTTGACAGGAGGAGAGGTGTATAAGCTGTTTAAGATCACAAAGAAGGACAAATTCATGTAGTAACTTTGTTATTCAGTGGAGCTCTGTGTCACAAAACACTGACAGTGCTGTTGATGGAGGAGTTTGTATCCCATTACAGTGTAAGAGAATATGAAGAAGTACCAAGTAGGGTTTCTTTATGCTTAGATGGATATGAGTATTTACTAAGACATTTAGGGTATTTTATTTTCAACTTTCTTAGAGCATTTTATTCAAACCAAGGGATGCATTCATTCCTGACAACAGAACGTAGTCATTTGGCATTGCAAATGGGAAACGTTCTCATCAGTTCTTAATTTGTTCTTTTTTTGGGAGTGAATTAGTTTTCTAGGATAATGATATTAAAAGATAATTCCTTAATTTTAATGGTGATCAAGTGCAGTCTGTTTTGAAGAAAGATAAACACTGTTTAAGAAGCTGAGTTATGTTTCTGGCACTGGGGTCATAATCCTGCTCTTTTTTTGATAACGGTTTTGGAGCTGGTGTATTGTATTGATTTAATTGTTTGTAATCCTTCTTTTTTACAGTTTTATTTAATATTTTTATAGTTCCATAATCTAGTGCTGGGAGACTCCTTTGGTTGCTGAAAAGTTGCTCGTGTTCAGCCATGCCTGCTTCTCCCATGTACTGGTGCATGTAGAAAGTAAAGAAAAATTATCCCATTAAAGAGCTAAATTATTTGAAAGAAGGAAAGACTTTTTTCTACTAGATCAGTTCCCTGGCTATGTTTGTTCAAGGCTGCATGCTATAAATGCTGGCATGAGGCATTGGAGGAATATGTTTGAGATGAGAATGTTGGGGCATCCACTTTCAGCAGCTACTGTATTCGGGTACTTTTAACTAGTACTATAGGCTTGGAAATCTCACAAGTTCGTGCCTTAGATTTAGACTGTCTTTCATCTGGTAAAATAGAAATAAAGTGTAGATACAACTTAAATCTTTGCTACTTGATAGAATTTCCATTTTTGTTTGAGCCTAGAATTGGGGCTGAGCTAGAAATTAATATTGATTTCCATTAAAGTACTCTGTCAAATGTTGAGAAGCTTGAAATATTCATTTCATTAGCTGGAGTCAAATCTCCTCCATGCCCCTCATGGACCTGCATGGTGTAGATTTTTTTCTACTTCAGGCTACCAGAGTGTAACAGCCAAGAGTGTGTTTGCATCTGACCCTTTTTAGTATAATAATATCATGTTTTTTCTATCAGATCGCTCAGTTAAGGCTAGTGTTCCTTGGTACAGTAATTGGAAAGAGACACTGATGGAACTGAACACATCCACGTTTTATTCAGGTATTTTTTGTGGTTGGTGCTGATTTGCCAAATTGCCCTTTACTCCTTTTCCATGTGCCCCATCCACCTTTCCTTACCATCTGCTACAACTGTTCAGCACTTTTCCAGACGTAGATGTGTGTTCCTCCATTTTTTCCCCCTAACTGAAAAATCGTTGGTGGTGGTTGTTTTAATTTTTCTTTTAATCACATTTCTACTCCTGTTAATCAAAATCATTTGGTCTTTCCATACAATCAGTAAGGGTGGTGGTGGTAAATTGCCTGATGGTGTTAAAAACACTGGATTGTTTGATCCTATGGAACTGTATACTGTCACTGTGCTGTTTTTCAAGTGTACTTTCTCCTTCTCTGGGGAACGTCTTTCTCAGGGGACAGTAACACTTTTTAAGTTGGAACTCAACTGCTGACTGTACTTAGGGCACATATGTCTCTGCTATATTGACATTCTTTCTGGAGTATGATCCTCAAAAAAAGAAAAAGCTCTCTAACACATTTTTATGTAGTTTATGAGACTTATTGCCACCAAATAACATTGGTTATTGACCTCTCAAGGCTCTTCATTGTGGTCTATAAGAGCCAGATTTTGATGTTTTTCTTTTTTATATATTAATATGGTTTATGCCTTTGGTGAATAATATCCATTCATCCTTTCAGTAGTATCTGTTCAGATCCTGCTAAATGCCCAAAGGGTACAAAACTTCATTAAGTAGACTTTCCATTATTACGCTGTTATGTAGAAATACTACTTTTATTTATTCTTAATAAGTTCTGAATGTGTTAACAAGTGTGCCAAAACTTCAGTTCTGTTCCAGCATACTGGAAAAATGCAAAGTGTATAGATCTGGGTACCTGAATGGCAGTGCTGGTTTACACTGCTGTAACGTGTTACGAGGTGTTACAGTTGTGAAATTTTTTTCAAATGCTGCTTTTGTTTTGAGTATGGTGTGTGTTTATCAAGTATCTACAATAAGTGATTACAGCCCTGTAAAAGGCTCAAGTGAATCCTGTTGATGTTGCTGTGTAGAGGAAATCCCAGTTGCCTTTGAGACTGCTTCCAAGGTTTTTAAATAGGCCTAATGAAAAAAGAGGGCAAGGGAAACAATCTACAAAACAAAGTAGTGCTTCCCTGTTTGTAACTGTCAGATTTTTAAAAACACGTGATTTTTTTTATTTTGCTGTGATTCAGCTGTAAAACAGAAGTGAAAATTTTTTGCCTTAGGTTGTTTAACAGTGTTTACTTTGAACCAGTTACTGCATGGCTTGTTATACTTGTGAAAAATGCATATGAGTCACTTTCTTATGCCTTACTTTTAATAATAACAAGCTGTGTTTTCCTTAATTTAAATAGTTGGCATGTTTGTATCTAGGACTCAGTAAAGCCAAGAGCTTTTTATATCCTAGATGAGTACTCAGAGAACAGTTTCTGGAAAGGCTGTAACCAAAAGCTGGAAGTTTGTCTCCTGTTTGGCATTTTTTAATGTGACATGTGCTCCCTGCTAGACTGAATTCAAGTGTGGCTGTGTCCAACTTCTGTGTGTCTGAAGCCAATCTAAGATGGCTTGACAATGTAGGATTAAAGAAAATGCATTAAATGAATGCCATACAAGATAGTGCCAACATAAAAGTGAACCTGTTTCTAAAATCAGCTTAAGAAATCAAAGTGGTGGTTTGACTTCGTTTTTATGAGGAGGTGCATGAGAGCTTTACAAAGCATTAGATATTTTTATTTACTTTTATTTTTATTTACTAAAGTCTAGCAATGTGGGTTTTTAAGAGTCATATAAAGAAAATATCTTCAGATTTTCTTCACAAATTTTTTTCCCTGTTAGTTACTGTTTTCTCATTTGCAGGTGAGATGACAGTGGATTCCAGTTACTTCAGTGTGAAATCAGGTTATTGAAAGTGGATTGATTTTGCTCTGGAATCTGTTTCCCACTCAAGGGAAAGGAGTTGGAGAATAAAGATATAATAGAACAGGCTTAAAGGAAAAAATAATAGTTCACTGTTTGACCTATAGCTGGAGTGGAAAGAAATGGGCAATATTAGGTTCACGTTTTTTTTGATGTCCCAGACATCCTTGGTTTCCTTTGATTTGTTACTCTTAGGAAAATGAAATTCCTGTTGTGAAAGGGCATTGAACTTGGCAGGTTAAAATTATTAGGCATTAATGGCACAACTTAGATCTGAGGTTTTATCTTCTTGGATCTTTGCCAGCTGAACCGTTTGTTTTAGCAAGGCATGGGAAGGGGACTGCTGTCAAGCCAAGTCAGCACTTGTAGGAAACAGGCAGCAAAGGGTTTTGGTAATCCTTAGCTCCTCCACATACTCAAAAATGAATTTTGTTTCTTGGGCAATTCTTACATCCCCGGCCCAGAAATTCACTGACTGTTAGAAGAATTTATTTCTTTCTTTGCCGAGTGTTTAAATAGGGATGGTAAGGAGTAGTGGTTTAACAAGGACTCAATACATGTGAGCCTAAAGTGGTGAGGAATGTGGTGCTTAAGGTGCTATTCAGTTTCACAGGATTTGATTCAAGTGTTACTGTTTCTCCTACTTGTGTTGCATCTAAAATACTTTCTCCTTGGACTGTTCCTCCTCCTTCCCCCGGCCATGCAAACCTTGTCAGAGTTTGCCGGCTTCACTTTCAGGTGTAGTCTTTCATACTCCCTTTTCATTAATGGGTAAACAAGTTTCACTGAATAGTCTAATTTGTCCTGTTTTATTGTGTATTTCAGCTACTACTCCTTGGTTTGAGTCTTACAGAGAGTGCTTTCTTCAGTCCATGCCTGCGTCTGATCACGAATTCTTAAACCACTATGTTGCATGTATCCTTTAAATGTTGCAGACTGCTCCAGGGAAGGCTGTTACAAAATGTAATGTAGAAGACACTGAAAATTTTCAGTAACTCTTCCACAATTATGATTTGAAGCCTATATATTTTTCTTCTATGTCTGACTACACAGACTGATTTCATAAGGGCGTTGGGGTTTTCTTTGTGACTGTCTGGCCTGAGTTTTTTTATAGTGTTCCTATTGGGTTTTTTCCCCTTCTCCACACACTCTTTTTGTGTCAAAGTGAGCTCAAAGACAATACCTGTAAATGAAACTCCATCATCCTCAGACACTTTCTGCTGTAGCTCTTTAAGTATCTCTTGTCCTTCCCTTATCTACAACAGAGGAATGTGTATTTGGGATGCATCTGCTGCTTTTTAATAGCTTTTTGTAAGCAGATGGAGTGGTGGAGGTTGGGGAGATGATGTTTTGGAAATTTGGTGAACTTTGAACTATGCTGGATAAAAAGAAGTCTGGAAAGATGCCTGAATGCTTTCACTTTTTTTTTTTTTTACCAAAACTTAGGCCTAATTTGCTTGTCTACAGGGAAATTGAGAATAATCACTGTTTCATGATGTAGCTGGTGTTAAGCTTTACAGTAATTATGATACTGCAGATTTTATGACACTCCGTTCCTAATTCTGTACTGAACATTATAATTTCAGTATAGTGGAAAGGTGTTACAATGGCCACACCTGTGCAGAATTAACTTTGCAAAATACTGATTCTGGTTTCTGAATTTTAATAACATTTAAATTACAGCTTTGCTTTCTGGCTTCTCTGAAGTAATGTTTTTTGATTTGGTGAGTAGATGTAGCAGGGTGGGATGTTCCTTATTAATGATTGTGTAGTTGAGGTAAAAATCTGACCACTTCTGGTGATTACTGTTGTTCAGGTGATAGCTTAAAGCCCCAACTCTCCTTGGAGGTTGAAAGCTAAAATACAGTGGGGATGAATTTCAGCTACATGTTTGCTGTGTGAACATCTGGTTTCTATCTAAAATCTTAAATTGGCTATCATGTAGCAGCTTAAACTTAGATTCACTGTCAGAATTGGAGCAAACTCCCGTTGCATCTCATTTTACAGATGTTAGTTAACTGATTGTTTCTTATTGAGAGTAAGGCCAAATTCTGATTGTACATACTTTTGTGGCAGCATGTTTTACATTCCTAAGTATTGTATCATCTATTCTATTTTATGCACTTCCTGTTTTATTCTATGATCAGTGGTGTCCCTGTGTTCTTTGGATATATGTCCTTAATGAATTCAGGTATGCTGGTAGTTTCTTCTAGTGAACCTGACCCTGTGGAGCAGTTCCTGAAGCTGTCCCAAGAACAGCATCGGATTCAGCACAGTAGTGAATACTCATATCCCAAGTGGTTTATACCAAACACGCTCAAATATTATGTGCTACTGCATGATGTAAGCACAGGAGAAGAGCAAAGGTGGGTCATCTGCCTTCAGTGAGATTACAGATGAGCTCTTTGACCAAAATGTTTGTGTTGATAAATTCTGTTGAGATTAGACATGCAACAGGATCCATTAGCCAGTATGCTATTATCAAGACAGATATTTGAAAGTATTATTTTTAATGATCTTCTTGTGTTCATGTAAAATGAAATTAATCAGTCCCAGCTTTTGGGGTAGGTGCTTTCTTTGGTAGCTTTCTGAACTAATTCTCAAAAGATTTTCAGTTTACTCTTGCATAATAGATTGTTTTGAAAATAGGAGAATTTTCCTTTTAAGCACTATAGATAATAGTCTAAAATAGTTTGTTGCAGTACATGCTCTAAAGTTAGTTTGATATCAAGACAGGATAAATGTTGTTTTACTCTTTCAGAGCTGACTCCATTTATGAAGAGATGAAACAGAGATACGGAACTCAGGGTTGCTATTTGCTGAAAATAAATTCTCGGGTGTCTAACAGAGGAGCAGACGAACAGATACCAGATCCTTGGAGTCAGTACCTTCAGAAAAACACTATCCAGAACCAGGTATTACAGTATTCTAAAAACAGATCTTACCATGCTTATGAAAGTCCATTGTAGTTGCATTAAGTTTCACCTCGGTGTTATGTGTTTCTACAGAATGAGTAGGCAGTCCAGACACTTCTGACACAGCTGTGGCTTTTTGTGAGGGCATAAGATGAGTCCTCAGTAGGAACTGTCCTCTATGCTACTTAAGTTGACAGTAAGGAGCACTGAAATACTGCACTGTCTGAAATACATTGACAGGAACACAGAAATAATAGACAATAAATAAGAAATAATAAGAGTTGTAAGAGGAAGTAACCTCAGAAGTGTCATGTTCTTAGCAAATTTCTACCTTCATTTTTATTTGTCTTCCTCAGTCTTGAATTTTTTCCCTGGGTCTTCTGTACTTCACTAAATAGTCTGGGTGTGTTGTTTTGTGGGAGTGTGTGTGGTTTTTGTGATAACTTCTTGTGGGTCTAGTCTGGTCTGTCATCTGCTAAGATTGCAAGGGATAGTGGGTTTTGAGTTTGCCATAAATATCTGTATTTTTTGCTTTAGAACCAAAAATACTCTTCTTTTGAGTTTGCTTTTGACTGACTTTAACTAACTCCTTATGATTAAAAGGCTTCTGGAATCATATTTCTTTACTAAATGTAGCTGTCTGTTCTAGGTTGCCATTCTTGGCATCAGCTACCACTGAAATGTCAAAACATTCCATATTCTATAAGCTGAGAGGACCAGTGAGTTACAGTCCACCATAAACTATTTTTCTGATATTTTTCAGATTTTTCAGATTTTTCAGATATTTTTCTTTTTTTCTGTCTTGTGTGAGCTGTGCAATATAGATCTTTGTGTGTGTGAGCTTATTCAGGAACTTCTTTAGGGAATATGTTTTTGCTGCTGTAGGCATTGCTGTGCAAGAGTTGGAGTTACTTTGATTGACAGGGAAGCCAGTTGAGCAAGTTAGAAGGTACTTGATTCATTTGGTGAATATAACTTTCATCTTTAAATTAAGACAGTTTATTAAAACCTCAGAAACTACTTAGAGAAGTTAATACATATGAACAAACACGCTGCTGTAGTAATTCGGTTAACTTATTGAAACTGACAACTATTGCTTAATGACTTTTGTATGTGGGTGAGTAGTCTTAAAGTTCTCACTTTTTTCTCCTCTCTTTTCTGGCAGGATTCCTATGAAGATTATACTGCTGTTTCAAACAAGAATACTGATCACTTGATATCAGATGGCATAGACAGTGAAATTAAAGGTATTTTTGTAGCTTTATGAAAACCTTGATCTTACAGCATTTACACAACTGTCTTTTGTCTTGGACGGTATTTAATTAGATGGTCTGTTAGGCACCTCAGAGTAATGGTTTTTTAAATGCTCTAAGTGTCCTCAAAGAAAAATGCTGTGGTACTGACCTACTGGATTGGTGACATCTCCTTAATGAGGTGGTTAATGATGTATTAGGCTCATATTTTGTAAGTCTAAGCATATTGTCTGCTAACTCTGGTAATTATTGAAAATGGCATAGGTTTAAATGGCCAGTTTTCATAATAATTAAAGTTTTGGTTTGTATACTTTGCTGTAACTTGGAAGCTGAGGTTTTGGAGTTTGTCCTTGGTTTTGATATTACATCTGTAAATGTTAGGGAAGTGGTTAGTTTCCAAGTTGATTGGAAGCATTTGCTTTGGAACTTGGCTTGTGGATGGGAGAGGATAGTAAATGAAATTGAGTGCAAATTATTGCACCCTTAAGCACAATTAAGATAGCTATGTTAGATTCAGATGAGAGGCATCACCAAATAGGGAAAAAGTGAGGTACCCTGCATTGCCTGGCCTGCCTCAGCCCAGTTCCTTCATATCTCACCTGAAAGGCTTGTGGAGACCTAGCATGTGTAGGAGACGCTACAGTTGCCATCTTTGTAAGGCCTTGCAGCCCAGATGTAATCTGGGAGCTACCAATTGAACTTTAAAAACTCAGGATTAGATTTCATGAGTAATATCCACTGAGGATTTGCTTTCACAGCTCAACTTTGCTTGGTGCCACATAGAGCAAGCTGATTTTCATATAAATAAGAGAACTGCTTAAGTCTTAGAGTGAAGCAGTGTCTCAGTCTATTTCAGAGAGCTAAATGCAATAGTGATCAGCAGTCCCTCTCATTGAACAAAGAGGACTTTGGAGGAAATTGTTTTACATCATGATTGCTTGGAACAACATGGAAAATTAGGTTTGTTTTGTTGGTTTTGGGTTTTTTTTAACCTTAAAACACAAGCAGAAAAAAAGATAATGGACTCAATGGAACCATTGGAGTAATTGCTACAATCCCAACTTTGATGAATGCTTTATTTTGATTTTAATGTTTCCACAGTTTTCCTTCAAAGCTGTTAATATTAGTCAGCATACTGGAAGATTTTTTTTTGCACTGTAGTTGAGGACCAAAACCGTACATATTTAGTCATGTTGTAATTTTTGCGATTGCCTGAACTTTCTGAGAATTGCAGGAATGATACAGTACTCAGTGCTCAGCTGCTGCCTGCTCAGCATTGATCTCTAGTGCAGAACAGTTGGTGAATTGCTTTGCTTTCCAGAGTTCTGAGTAAGGGAAGCTTTGAAGTAGGTTAGTAAAAATGACCTTTAAAACCCAAAATATTTAAGTAGCTTTATACTTACTGGAACTTCTATTTCAATCTTTCAACAGATGGCTTGTCAAATAACTTTAAGACTCACCCCCTTCAACTGGATCATCCCAGTGGCAGCTTGGATAGCACTGATTACGTGAAGGCTTCTACATCACTTCAAGACTCAAAGAAGACAAATTCTGGGACACCTCATGGTGCTTGTTTAACTCTCACAGACCATGATCGAATTAGGCAGTTCATACAGGAATTCACATTTCGGGGACTTTTGCCACACATAGAGAAAACAATTCGACAGCTCAATGATCAGGTCAGTTTACCCTTAAAAACACATTGTGCTATAATAAGGAAAAATGGTTTGGATATAAATCCAGTTATTCAGAAATCTGTTTTGACAGTATTACTTCCTTCTGCATCTAATGATTCAACAGTCTTGCTGAAAACTGTTAGTAGATTTAAGAGAAATAACTGAAGTTTTCTCATTGTTACTTAATTGTCTTTTATAAAAAGAAGAACTAATTCATAGCAACAACTCCAGTGCAAGGTGGCTTCTTGGTGAAAACTTGTGTGACTTGTTTCCAGGGAAATCTGTTGTACCTTAATATTCTGTGCTTTTGGATTAATCTGGCATGGGGAGCAAAATAGACTTTGTGTTTCAACTTCAGAATGCACAACTAAATTTAAGAAATTTATTTAATCAGTAGTTGTCTGCAAAAAAAGCTGTCCCCCTCAGTTGCTACTTGACATGGAAGAAATGCAGGGACACCCTGAATTGTGTAATTCTGTTGATTTCAGCAGTTTTTGCAGCTGAATATGCTTCTCTCAAACTAGCATTTTTTTGAAGTGAGATTAATATCATGTCCATGTTCAGTCATGGTCATGCATTAAAGTTACTTGCATCACAGTGAAGTCCTTTATTTTACAAGTGTTTCACTCTTACATGGGCTTAAGCGGCTAAAGAGATGGATTGACTTACATTAGTACAATCAAATTACTGTATTCACATTAAGTTTTGGACCCAAATATCAGTCAGTTGTCTGAGTTCTGATTTTATTTTGACTGGATTGTCTATTCAAGTTGTAGTTTTAAGTATGAGGGCTTTCCATATGAAGGGTTATGTTGTGTTAGGAATGCTCACTCCCTGAATTGACTTTTGGGAGTTGATGCGTGCTGACCATATTTACATTTAGTAAGTTTTATGGAGAAGCATTAAAAAGAAGTGGTTACGTAAAGTGTAGCAAACAGGAAGGCAGTGATATATTCCTAGTTCTGATAAGAAAAGAGAGATGTTCTGCTTTTTAAAATTATCTTTAAAGAGTGATTATAGTTTGCCTTATAGGACGGGAGTGATAATTCCCTGCAGAAGTTTCCTTCTAAGTGGAACTTATCTAAAAGAATGAAGTTGTGTCATGTTGCTTGCCTCATACCTTTGACACTTGAAATTGATGTTCGTGGTGTGATAATGCTTTATGCGGATGAGAGAGAAGGTTCTTTCTTGTAGTATGCACTTAGTCTAGATTTTAGGTTGGACTACTACCCAAAATTATATATTCTAATTATGTAGAATTTAGTTTTCAAACAGATGTAGCAAATGTTCAAGTTCTTAAGATGTCTGTTTTACAGAAAGAATAAAAAAACCTCAACTGTAAACCTCAACTGTCTGAGATAAAATGAACATAGGAACTATCAATATATGAATATATAAAAATAAATATAAGAACTTCTGTCTCAATGTCAGATTAATTCTAAGAAAGAGGGATCTTAGTTATTTTACTCCTTTAATTATTTCTGGTTTATGGAAGAAAAATCAATTTACAAGTGAAGTTTGACTTTTTATATTAGTTTAACTTACGTCTCTTGCAATATAGTGCTCTAATTCTCTAATTCAATGTCTTCCTTCAGTTAATATCCAGGAAAGGCTTGAGCCGATCACTGTTTTCTGCTACTAAAAAATGGTTTAGTGGCAGCAAGGTTCCAGAGAAAAGTATAAATGAACTCAAGAATACTTCTGGTTTGCTGTAAGTAATCTCAGTTCTTATCTTTAGTTCTAAACTGCAAATGTAGACTTTTTTAGGGGCGGGAGGGAAAGCATGTGTTTGTTTGATGGTGTTCTGCAAAGTGCACTAAGCCAGCTGTGTTGTGAATCATTTCAATTAGAAAAATCATGAAAAGTACTGTGCCTGAATATGTACAATAAAGGAGTAGCAGAACTTAAAGAAGAAGGGGTAAAATAGACTGCAGAGTCATCTGCCTGCTCTATTTACAATGAAGCTTTCTAAGTTTTTATGAACACATGATTTTAAGAGTATTAGTCATAAAAAGAAGCTATGTTTTGTCATGGGGAATTTGTCAAGAATTTGTACAAGCTTTCCCACATGTCATTACAGCCAAACTCCATGTATAGGTGTTTTTGCTTATGTAACTATGCAGTTTGTTCCAGCAGAGTATTCAGTATATTGCTTTTACAATGTGTTCAAGAGCTAAACTGAAGGGAATTTCATACTTAGTGTACCCATGTCTTAGTATGCACTGAAACCAGGTTTTAAGTGTTAGCAAAATGCACATTCTGTATGATTTGGTAATTCACTCTGTGAATTAGGATGTATAATCTTGAAAAACAATTGTCTTTACCACAGAAGTCTAAATAATTTTGGTCATTGTCTAGTCAAGGTTAATGTCCTTGACATGCACATACAACTTCAAATGTCTGTGTTGTGCGTCTTTGGATTCATAATGAAAATGTTGCTAATTCCAGTTTTGTATTTTGAACTTGTAAGTGTAGTTCCCTTCCTACAGCATCTGACACACAAGTGTTTGTGAGAATGTATTTGATTATCGCTGAAGTGACTCATATATATTGGATTAACAAAAAATTAGATTGATGCTTGCAGAGGACAGGAACTTGCAGTGTTTTGGCATGAAGCATAGTTGTTAGTGGACTTATTTCAGGAGAAATGTGGAGAAATAACTTGAAGCCAAGTGAACAGTCAAACTCTTATTTTTTTTCCTTCTCATACAGTTCTGCTTAGCTCTGATGGTTAATCTGACTGAGCAGTTTGAGTGGTAGTTATAAACTCCATTCAGTATTTCTTGGTTAAGAGGAGTGTGTGCTTTCAGTGTTACTGAAACAGTCAGTCTTGCTAGTAAAAAAGTAGGATGTGAAGCCAAGTTACGTGTGGAAGCAAGGAAAGAGATTCACTTTTCTTGGCCATTTTGGGGCAAGGCTGAGCGAGGACAACTTTGAATTTCAATATTTGTATTTATAGGTATCCACCAGAAGCGCCAGAACTTCAAATCCGGAAGATGGCAGACTTGTGCTTTTTGGTGCAACACTATGAACTTGCATATAGCTGTTACCATACAGCAAAGAAGGACTTCTTAAATGATCAGGCAATGCTTTATGCAGCTGGAGCACTGGTTGGTACTTCATGTAACATGAACATTCTGTGAACTTTTTCTAATAGTCTCTAATATTTGTCTGAAGGTAACAAAATGCAATCTCTCCTCCACCTCCATATTTGTAAAGGTCTCCTCAAATCTGCTGCCTATCTTTAGGAAACTCTTAAGGTGTTGTAAAATCTGTTTTCTGCTGTTATATGAAGGGAATAAAGGTATGAATAAGAACTGGAGAGTTAATTCTTAAAATGTGGAAAGGAGCAAAACTAGAATGCAACCTCCAGAAAAATTGATCTTTAAACTGACAACTCAAAGCCAGACATAAAATAGCTGTAGAGTATCTCTTTTAGGCTTAAGAAAAATACTTATTTGCCAGAAATTCAAGACTCTGTCACTATAAATATGGTGTTGTACATGTTTTCGGGTGACTTAAAACTTGAGGGCTACACTTTGTCACTACTGAATTTCACTCTAAACATATACTCATTCATAATTTCCTCCTAAGAATGATGGTGTTTATGAATAAAATAATTTTAAACAAAATGGATGGGAGTACTGGGGGAAAATTAGTAGTTCTATCAATTTTTAGAAGATACATATTTTAAACTTTAGTCTGCTTAACTTGCTAAAATTCAAAACTCTGCTTCATAAACCCATGGAAGCATTATTGTACACCTTTGTATCTTGATTAAAACTTTTACTTAAATATCTGTTTTTACAGTTCAGAAAGTTGCTCTGCATTTGGATAGTATGAATAAGCAGAATAATATTAAGAAATCTTAATTTCCAAATGAATGGAAGCAGTCTTAATCATGAATTTGTTGCAATTTACTAGTCTTAATGTTTACTTTCTGCAGAAAATATTTGCTATAATATTTTCAATCTGTGAGAAAAGCAGTAAAATTTCAGACTGTGTGTTCACTAGAGTTTCCTTGGAAGCTGATAATGTAATTTCATTTAAGCAAAACTCAGAAAAACAGACCTCATTTTAAAATACATGTTAGTGCTACTTTGCAGGAGCAATCTTCCTGATAATAGGAAGTTCTTTTGGATTTGTAAAGCTGCACTGAATCAATGCTTCTGCACAATGTTGGGTGTACTGTCAGCTGCGAACACTTCTGTGTGTAACTCTCTGGCTAGTTACAAGTAGAACCATAAATAGGCTGTTGTATTAAACCTTTTATCAGTTACAGTGTATTGGATACTTTTATATGCCAGTAACTGATTAGATGAAGGTCTTGAATCTAATAGCTATTGAAACATGTTCCTCAGTATTTTGAGGTTTATGATTTGTTGAAAGGCCTACATTGACTTTACTGGGTTTCTCTTGTAGGAAATGGCAGCAGTATCAGCTTTTCTTCAGCCTGGAGCTCCTAGGCCGTATCCTGCTCATTATATGGAGACAGCAATTCAGACCTACCGAGATATCTGCAAGTAGGTTGTTTACTTTTGTGCTGATCTTTGTACGGTGAAAGTTGAAAGATCTGGTGGCTTAACTTTCTTGCCCTGCACAGTAATAGTGCCAGATGATCATAGAATGATGGTAACATTTTAAGGAGTAAGATAAACTAACATATCTAGGATAGCATGAAAGGAGACCTGGGCTGCTCTTAACAGAGTGCTCATTGAACTTGTGTATTGAATTCACATGGTAGATTTTTAGGTAGTGGGATGGCTGCAAGGAAGGTTTCTGTGAGAAGACAGCAGGAGCTGCCTGTGGCAGAATCAGTTTTCATTCATCTCCAAAATGAGCCTGCTGCTGTTCCAAGCTGGTAGTGCTGCTGTTACCTCTGTGATAACACATTTAAGAAAGGGTAAAAATAGCTGTGCAGCAGCTGGGAGAAAGGAGTGAGAAAATGATAGAAACTGCCCTGCTGATACCAAGGTCAGGAGAAGGCAGGAGCAGCCTGTGGTGAAGACCATGCTGAATCAGATTTTCCCTTGTGGCCCATGGAGGTGCATGGGCAAGCAGGGACCTACCCTGTAGCCTGTCCCAATGCCAGAGCAGGCAGATGTACCTTGAAGGTGGCTGTAGTCTGTACAGAGCCTATGCCACAGCAGGTGGCTGTCAGGAGCTGTGACCTGTGGGGAAACTGCACTGAAACAGTTCCTGAAGGACCCTACACTGCAAAAACAATACATGCTGGAGCAATTCTTGAAGAGCTGCATCTGTGGGAGGGCCGCCATACTGAAAAAGGGGAGGAGGATTTGGAGGAAGAAACAGCAAAGGAGAAATGTTATAAGTTAATGTTAAAAGACCACAGCTTCTTCTCCCTGTTCCTCTGCCTTGCTTGTGGGGAGGAGGAGGTAGAAGAATTTGGAGTGAACTTGAACCTGGGAAGAAGGATTAGTCAGGAGAAGGTGTTTTATTTCTGTTTTATTTACCACTGTGCTATTCAGTTATTAATTGCCAATAAATTAATTTAATCTTCCCCAAAACAAGTCTGTTTTGCCCAGGACTAAATGGTGAGTGGTCTCCCTGTCCCTTTCTTGCCACATGAGCTTTTTAGTCTGATCTTCTTCCCCTGTGTTGCTGAGTAGGGGGTGTGACAGAGCAGCTTGGTGGGCGCCTGGTACATGGGTACAACTTCGCCAGTACAACCTGCCTCTAGCTGTTGTTCTTGTTTATCAGATGATTTTATTTGGTACTCTTACAAACAAAATGTTCTAAAAAATGCTCTCTAGCTTTGACTTTCATAAAGCTCCTGTTGTAGTAGAATTGGACACTTAACGTGTCAATCTGTGTGTGGTTGTTTTGTGGGGAGTGAATTGTCATATATTTTACTTTAAGAAGAATAAGCTACAGAACCTCAGTCTGATGTCATGTCTAGCAAATTAGTAAGATTCAAGATAAAAAAGTTCTCTGAGGTTTATTTTGATAAATATTTATTAATACATGCATGTTTTTACTTCAGGAACATGGTTCTGGCTGAACGCTGTGTACTGCTTAGTGCTGAAATCTTAAAAAGTCAAAGCAAATATTCAGAGGCAGCTGCTCTTCTGATTCGTTTGACCAGTGAGGTAAAACTTAGTAGCTTTTTCCATTTCTGCCCTCTCACTATTTGTTTTCTTACTCAAACACTTCTAGGTTGCCTTCTGATTCTTGTGCTACAATATTTTCTAGCCAAAGGTAGGAAATGAACAGGTATAGAGCATGAAGTGAAGAGTACTGTGTACACTGTAAGTGAAGGAACTAGTACAGTTACTCTTTTTCTAGTCAAATGACTTGCTTGACTTTCTTAACCATGCTAAATATGTTATCTTTGGCTTTGTGACTAATTTTCTTTGACATCTGCCTATCTCTTGGATGGTGTAGCTTACAAACTCATGTGTTAAAAGTATTAGCATGGCTTGCTAAAGCCATAGTGGACACTATCCCATATATAATCAGAAGTTCTCTATAGTTTAGGCAACTAAGAGATTACTGTAGCTCAGCTGGTATGAATCATTAGAACCTTGCTGTGTAAGTGAAACCCTACACTTCTGTGATATTAATTGGTGGAAATTAGCATGGATCAGCTTCTAACCCAGGAACTGTCTTGCTTTAAAAGGAATGAAGAAAAATGTTATTCCAGTAATGGTGTAGCATCTCCTTTAAAGCTTGGAGGGAAGTTTAACTAGTAGTTCTGATTTCATGGCCAGCTGCACCAAATGTGATGCTTCTGAGACCTTCCTTGGACTGCTTAAGCACGGAATAAATCTGTTTAGTTCTGTAATTTTCTTAAGTGTCTCTGTAGCTTTTTTTCTTTCCCTTTCAACTTAAGCTTGCTATCAGTGTTTACAAGAGCAGACTAAGTTATTAAAGCAAGGAATTTAAATCCTGTTAGCTCTGCATGGTCATTTTACAGCTTAAAATTGCCTATAGTATGCCTGCGGAGCATTTTGGTGGTTGCAAGGAAGATCTTCACTGGATACTATATTGGTGTCCCAGAGTATATTTGTAGTCAAGATACAGACTTGAGCATCACTGATAGCATGGAGTTCAGCTGTGGTTAAATCAAGTAGATTCTGTTCTGATTGGTTAAAGTAATGTAGCTGTGTCTTGGCAGAAGAGGATATGATAGTAAGAAATTAAGAAATCAATATGTTCAAAAGGTTCATGTGGTAAAAATTCACCAAGTTTCATTGCTTCCTGTATTTTTCAGTCATCCTGGTAGAGGTCTTAGTTTTTGGTTTTAGCCCTAATATCTGCAGGGGAAGGAGAGGGTAAAAGGTGGGAAAGTTCTTCAGAGGTAATGGTAAGGGTTTGAAACTGTAGCCCGAGTAACTGAAAAAGCAGAATATACTTCTTTTGTTACTCATACTGAAACAGGTTTATATATGCTTTGCTAGAATAAGTAAGAACATGATGGCATTGAATAATATTGAAAAATACTTCTAGTCTTATTTTATGTACTCACATATGTATATTATGTTTGCATATAAAAGAATCTTCAGCTTCACAGAACTCTTACAACTTACTGTCCCTCTTAGCATTAAAACAAGGCCACTGTTACCTTTATGGTTTTATTCAGCTCAGGCTAAGTCTTCTGTTTTCCTTTTAAACAGGATTCAGATCTTCGCAGTGCACTCCTGTTGGAGCAGGCAGCCCATTGTTTTATAAACATGAAAAGTCCCATGGTTAGAAAGTTTGCATTTCATATGATATTGGCTGGCCACAGATTTAGTAAAGCAGGCCAGGTAAGTATTATCTTAAATATGGAAAATATGCCTGGTATTAGATACTTTGTGTGTCATTAGTCTGGAAAAAGATGCTTAGCTTCTGACACTAATGTGCTAGTATGCAATATTCTGTTTTGTAATCTTCTGAAAATGATTTCTGGATTGATCACCCCCTAGCCTTTTACTTCTGTTTTTGAAGGAATGCTGAAGGTCGCTCACTTGAAGCTTAAGTGATGTGTGTTTTCATTTCTGGGTCTCGTTTTATACACAGTAATTTTGCTTTTTTGGGCAAAGGAATATTTTTACTCCTGAGATAAGAGTGAATTGCGGGAGATAATTATTTGTTAAACTCAGCTTATTAGAATAGTAGCAAAATTGAGGTATTTGTTTTTCCTGGTGACTTAAATACATGTTCCGTATTGGAGATGCAGGTGTGCGAACAGTTACTCACAACAAACCAAAGCATCTCTGTGGCTGTTACACTTAAGTGACAGTTAAAGCAATACAGATCAGATTGTTTTTACTCCTATTCACACTACTTTGCAGGCAGTTCTAACAGTGGTAGATGAACTTCTTTGGATAGAACTTTTGTACTTTTTTTTCTGCGTTAGTTGTGGGATATATTCCGTAAAGATAGCTTGTGCTTGATACCTGCTGGGGTTCTTATTGCAAGACAATAATACAGGAGAATCAAGGTGCCAAATTTCTGTTTTAAACAAAACCCTATGGTCTTGGTTGGGGATTTTCTCCCATGCTACCTAATCTCAGTCTCACTGTCCTGGTAAGGACTAGAAAAGGTATTTTTGCATTGTTGGCCTCTGTGATGTAAGGCATAGTGGAGTACTTCATGCCCTCCTTGGTTTTCTTCATGCAACAGTTTTCCTGTCGTTACAACAGAACAGTAATGGCAGGAAGCTATTGATCAGTTTTTCATGTTTTCATTCTTTTATATCCTGTTCCTTTGTCTGGGAGAGTGAATGCATTTTGTAAAGTTTTGACTTTGTGTAACAGCTCTCTTCGCTGTTTGTGTCTTATATTTGTAGGGATTCTAGTTTCCAAGAAGTACTTTTTCAGTGTTACGGGAAATGTAGCTGTTTTATTTTTCCTTAGAGGTACGAAACTATAAAATGGCACTTAAGAGAAATCAGCTAGGCTGTTAGCTGCAGACCATAATACCATATTTTAAAGTGTACATGTGGATGTTAAGGATTTACTGCTTGTACTCTGCTGTCATCACCATATCAGTGTAAGCGTGTATTAGATTTTTTCCCCATTAGTGCTGTAAGTAAAGAAATGCTGTTGCCATTTTTTAGAAGCTGAGACTTAGCTGTACAGTGAATGTCTATACAGCTGTTCAACACCTAGACTTGGGATTGAGTGCCTGGGTCCTGAGGTATGTGCAGGAAAGGAACTATGTAGCTTACTGGGATCAGTCCATCTATCTCCCTGGCTGATCTGATGATTGGTAATTTTTCTTGTATGTAGGGCTGTGTTTTGTTGGTTTTCTTGGCGTGGATTTTTGTCCCAGATAGGTATACTGAACAGCAGTTGGCTGAAAGTATCACACTGAAAGTTCAGTTTGGGTGGAATGAAATTTATTAAATCTACCTTATGTCCTGAGGCTTGGCAATAGAGCTCTGTAGACTTTAGCAGTCAGTCCTAAAGGAACTTCAAACACTGTTTAAAAAGTAATCTTTTCTTATTTGCTTTTCTAACTTACTGCCTGTTACTATAGTCTTTGAAAATGTGAACTTAATCTGGAGGCCAGGCTCTGTACTGTAGGAGCAAGCACTTCGGTGCTTAGATTAGTATTGACCAGATTCTGTGAGGCACAGTTCTGAAACGTTACAGTTTGCATAGTGGCAGGGATGTGGTAAAAAATACTTTTCTGACTTACTGTTCAGTCTTCCTAATGTTAAATTTCAGTCAGTGGATAACAGGAAAATTTGACAAATGACCTTTTTTCTTGCAGAAGAAACATGCCTTACGTTGCTACTGTCAAGCCATGCAGGTTTACAAAGGGAAGGGCTGGTCTCTTGCAGAAGACCACATTAACTTCACCATCGGTCGTCAGTCCTTTACGCTTCGTCAGCTGGACAACGCTGTGTCTGCCTTCAGACATATTTTGATCAATGACAGTAAACAACCTCCAGCTCAGCAAGGAGCTTTTTTAAGAGAATATCTTTATGTCTATAAGGTAAATTACTTCCTTGTCTCTGTTTCTTAAGTAATAAGTAATTTTGTTGCCACCAATTCTCTATTAAATCATTAAATGATTTTCTGTCTTATCTGCTTTGTTCCAGAGTTTTTTGGTTTTTTTAATCTAGTTGATGTGTTCAGTTTTTTACTTCAGACTTCAAAAAACCTGCACATGCTGCATTTCATGTGTGTAGTGCTTTCACAGATGGGTATAAGTATGGATTATTATGACAGTAACGTATGTGTTTTTATTACAATAAAGTCTTCTTTTTGAGGGTCATAGCTGGATTGTAGTTATGATCAGTTTCACAGTCTTTTAGAGGAAATGGGTCTGTTCTGTTTTTATCAATTTATAATGATTTTGAGGGCTTTTGATAATACATGTTTAATAAAGACTAGATAACTGTCATCATCCATATAGTGAATTTAATTCTTTATTAGGGGTAGAATTTGTTGGATCAAGTGACTCATTGAGTTGTGTTTAAGTTCGTGGGTGATTCTGGGTTGCAGTGTACTATATACATCATGGGGTGTGTAGTGCTGATATTGCCGCACAATATGCAACCATGTAGATGCTGTCTTTTAAAGCTTATGAACAGAATTTCTGTGGTGTTTAAGTTATGGCAGACCTTACTCAAAGGTAGTAGTTGAATCCACAGCTTAGCTTGGTGAGAGTCTTGTTTAATGGTGGTGGGATAGTAAATATAGTTCATCAAATTCTGAGTTAGAGAGTCAAACTTTGCTTCAAATAAAGCTCATAACAGCAATGCAACCATGGTAGTGATTAGATTTCAGGGTTAAAATAATTATTCTCTTTTTCCCATAAGGATTTCACAAACTTGAAACACTTACTACAGAAAAAAAAAACCAATGTCAAACAGTTAATTGAAATTATTTATTCCATCTTAAAAGTACTCCCTGTTCAAACATTGAGTGTTTTTAACTTGGCTTCCTTATAATCCAACCATTGGCTCTGTTTTCTTGCTCCTTTGCTCCAGAATGCAACCCAGCTGTCGCCTGATGGTCCCTTACCACAACTTCCTTTACCATATATTAACAGCTCAGCAACTCGTGTTTTCTTTGGCCATGATCGACGACCAGCAGAAGGTTAGAAAATTTTAAGTTAACAGTTTCAAGTCCCTTTTTAAAAGAACCAAAATATGTCCAAGAGTTGATGCCATTTAAAAGAAGTCTGTCATTATGTAAAACTAAAGTGACTAGGTATCTTAAAAATATTTCAAAAGAAAAACTTGAGCTTAATATCTACTGGCTGGATGTTTTCAGACTTTCTGTGTAAACATGAAATCTGTGTGTGTGGATGTGCGCACTGTCACTGTTGTTCACACCTGGAAAGCTTCAATGCAAGTCTTTAATGGACTTCATGAAGGGGTTATTATTGCTGTAGCAAATACTGGACACTAGTGGCAATGCTACAAATTAGCTTTACTGTTAACTTCCTCTAGGATGAAATATTTGAAACACTCTGATTCCTGAGTGTAAAGAAAGCTGAGTGGAAATTCTTATATACTCCAGGTCTGTACTGTGAAGTTGTAGTCCATTTTAAAGTAGAAATGATCTCTAGCCTGGGTATACTATGTAGCATGCTAAAATCTTGGAATGCTGTGGTATCCAAATTGAACTATATTCAATCTCAGCGTTGTCTTCCATGTGTGCATTTCAAACTGCCCTGCAATTCACTTTTTAAAATCACTTGTAGTATAAGAATTTTAGTTACCTGGCATTAAATATTTTAAGGATAGTTACCAAACTGCCAGTGCAGCCCTCTGATGCAGCTGTTGCACATCACTGTTCTCACCTTTAAGACCGCCTTTCTCTCTGTAGGTGAGAAGCAGGCAGCTACGCACGTAAGCCTGGATCAGGAGTATGACTCGGAATCATCCCAACAGTGGAAGGAGCTCGAGGAGCAGGTTGTGTCTGTGATAAATAAAGGAACAATACCTTCAAACTTTCAACCAACGCAGTTCTGTTTAAATCGCTACTCGGATAACTCTAAATTTCCACTTGCTGTGATAGAAGGTAAAGTTAAGATTTTTACACTTCAGAAATAAACTGAGTTAGATAAATTTGTATGGATATTTCCTGTCTTATTAGAGATTTGAGCCAACATTCTTGTGCAAGTTGTTTGTATGTGAATACTCTGAGATAGCCTTCAGATTGTGATGGGGAAAGCCTGTTGTCGTTATTTTCTTGCACTTTTTTGATAGAACCAATAACTGTAGAAGTGTCCTTCCGAAACCCTCTGAAAGTTCCGCTTCTTTTGACTGACCTTTCATTGCTGTGGAAGTTTCAACCTAAAGACTTCAGTGCAAAGCATGATGGAGAAACAAAAGAGCAGGTAAAGAAAGCTTAATCCTTTTCCAACCCTAACAGCTGCAGGTATGGAGTATATATTGAGTATTCAAAATTCCGGAGTATGAAAACATTTAAGCACAAGCATTAAACATGAAAGTTTAAGTGTAAACTAAAAAAAAAAGGGAAGAAAAACAGTAGCTACTTAAACAATTTTCATATTATCTGGATTTTCCTAGATCTGTAGGGCACAAAGCAGCCAAGTTAGCAAAAAATTCTAATGTGCATTGTAAAGGTGAATACAAAACAAAATACCTCTAAGATTTCATTATATATGTACCACGTCTGTTTTGAGTCATAGTAGCCTTGATTTGCAAATATGAGTGTCAGTAGGTAGATTATAAAATACCTTTTTCTTATTTGAGTAGTTGTACGTAGTGAAATGTGTGTTCTGAAAAACTGTGCTCATATAACATAGAAATATCTTAGTATCTTGATTAGAAGAGAAATGAAAACTTATTGTACTAAAAATTAATGTTTTGAATACTTTAGATGAGCTGTTGTGCTACTGTTTGACTTAATGCTTCAACTAATGCTGCCAGAAGCTCTGATGGACTGTTGTCATATCCAGGTTTTAAAGGTTTTCATATATTCTGAGTAGTACAGTAAATTCCTAAATAATTTGTTTTCCTGGACAAAAGTTTGAGAACACAGTGATCTCTAAAGGTTCTGTAAGTATTTACCAGAGTTATAAACATGGTTCTGCTTAGTTTAAGTCTCAAGGCTTACCACACACTTTCCCTTCTGTTCTGATCTGAACTGCTACTTTAATGATGTGATAAATACTTCTGTGAATATCCGTGAAACAGACTGGGAATGGTTCCAATTTATAGTGCTAAATCTTAAATTTCTCTTAAATAAATGTTTACTGAGCTCTCAAGCTGCTTTTTTAATTCGTAAATGCTGAGAAGCTGAGCATGTAGCACTTGCTTTTCCAAACTGTTTGGAAATTTGTATGATTTTTTTTCCCTTGAGGAAGGGGAAGGGTATTGGAAATATTATTAATGGCAGTTTCTCTGCCTAGAAGTAATGGTATCTAAAGAGCTGTTTCTTCTTTTCCAGGGTACATGTGATGAAGATATGGTAGGAACTGAAGCAATAGCAGAATTTTTAATTAATAGTGAGGAGACAAAAGTGGTAAGTATTACACTTTGTTTTAAAAAAATCTTTTCAGCATTGAACTTTAGTATGCGTTTCACACTTGTTATGATCTGAACTTAACACTAAACTGACAGAACACATGACTGAATCAGAAATTCCAGTTCCTCATGTATCTTATCACTTTGTATAAATGTGATAGGACCAGAGACAGTGGGCACAAGAGGCTGCTCCTGAACATGAGGAAATGTTTATAACTTCATTTATAACACTTACTTATTTTGTAAACGTGGTGGTGCTTGAGCACTTGGCACAGGCTGCCAAGAGAGAATGTGGAGTATCCATCTTTGGAAATGTTCAGGGCCCTTTGGATGTGGTCCTTGGCAGCTGGCTCTAGATGGCCCCGCTTGAGCAGGCAAGTTGGGCACGATGACCTCCAGAAGTCCATTCCAGCTTCAGTCATTCTGTGATACTGTTAATCACAGTGAAAGTTAACTTTAAGGGATTTTTTGTAATGTAATGAGCATTTCTCAGCTCTGAAGTGGTTTGGTAAATTCTGTGTATATGAAATTTTCAATCTAGTAAATGATTTGTATTTACTGTTGCAGTTATAGCTGACACAGCTATAAAGTAAATGTAGCCATGAGTGTGTTTAGCAATTGGACATTTAACTGTAATACTTCTTTCTAGTAGCAACAACAACAAAAATTTAACGTATCTCCACAGGCAAGACTAAAGCTCTTTCCCCATCAAACAGGGGAGCTACATATTCTGGGAGTCGTTTATAATCTTGGCAGTGTTCAAGGTGCTGTGTCATTAGATGGGATAGATCCTTCTATTGGATTACAGACAGGTAAGTGTATTATTAGTTTAAATTGTGTGTTTCTGGAAGGAGGAGGCATGGCTTCTGCACAGTAGAGCTAAATTCTAGTGTCTAGTGTTTAACTATCATGATACAAGGCCTTCTGTCAGGTAGGGATGTAGAAATAAGAGAAACAACTGAAATGGAAATTGGCTCTTGTAGGAATCCACAAGGAAGGATGCCAGATCCATACTTTACTTCTCCTTTTAAATTTGCTAAATTTTTGAAACTTTTGAATGTAAAAAAATCAAAATGTAAATATTCCATCTATGCTGCGTTGAATCTATAACAACTTCCATTTACTCTCTTGCTGTTAATTTTTCTTCTGCATCTTTTTGCATTCTTAACTTTCAACTTTTTGTCTAAATGTTGCACTGAAGTCCTTTTTATAGATTCCTAAATTTAAATTTGGCTGATAACTTTTTTTAGCTTTTTTTTTTAGCATCTTGATTTCTCTTTCCTTTACATTACTGTATAAATTGACAATTAATTGTATGCTACTTGATCTGTTTTGTTGAATCATTCATCTGAAATTGTCTCTCACGTGGTGAATTTAGTTGTTAGATGAAATGGAAATTAAAATGTGTCTGAAAGAAATAGAAGCTTGTTTAGAGGCTGGAAACCTTTTGAATAAAAACCATTTAGAAAGTGGTAGCTGTCTTTAAAGGAAATAATCCTCTAAGTGGCTTTTCCAGCCTGGCAGAAATTGGGAAAGGAAATAAATGCCATCAGCTTCATGCACTGTCTACTGCTTTCCTTCCAGTTGTTGTCAAACTATGGAAGGGCCGAGTAAGCCCTCAGCCATGGATAAGTGGCTGTTGGAACTTGAGCCAGCCACGTGTTATGTGGCTGTAAGCTTTGAATAGTTCTTTGTTGGTGATGCTGCTTAATCAATGAAAACTGCATTGCATGGCAAAAATAAACTTTTGAGATTGGATTGGGAGCTTTGGATCATTTCTTAGAGACAAAGTCAGGAATTGCTTAAAAAAACCCAACTGAACAAAAGTTTAAAAACCCCTTTTTCAGGAAAGTTTGTTTCCAATGGATTATCTGTACGAGGAAGACAAGATTTAGAAATCCAAGGACCTCGGCTTAATAACACAAAAGAGGAAAAAACATCGATTAAATATGGACCCGATCGACGTTTAGATCCCATTATTACAGAAGAAATGCCTTTGTTAGAGGTATGTAGCTACTTCCTGTTGGCAGTTTTGAGAAAATAGCTAAATGCAATTTATAAATGTAATCCTAACAATGGCGGCTTGGGCTTTTGTTAATGCCTAAATCTTCCCAGGTAGTTTCTGATCTGTTAGTGACAAACTTGTGTAGGTTTTTTTTAATTGAAACTTGAAGCCTCAAAATTAATATCCTTCTGAAATTGCTATATTCCCTTTAGAATTTTTATTGGCAACAGCTTTGGTACCCAGATTTTAAGATAAATGAGCAACAGGGAAAAAGCTTTTTCTGTTTGCTTGCCACTCATCTAGAAAATTAAGCAGCTTAATTAATTAAAATACAGTACTTTTCCTTTCTAGGGTTATCAAAATGGTCTGGGTAACTGGCTAATGGCAGGGGCCTATAGAGTAGGATGGATCAGCTAGAAGGGACTAGAGTGATCATCCAGTCCAGCTACCTGACCAAGTTAAAGTATGTTAATGACTTTGTCTAAATGCCTCCTGAACAGTGTGGCTGACCCTTGGGGCATCGACCACCTTTCTAGGAAGCTATTCCACTGTTTGACCACCCTCTCCACGAGGAAATACATCTTAATGTCCAGTCTAAACATCCATCCCCTGGTGCAACTTTGAGCCGTTCTCACATGTCTGATCACTAGATTTCAGGGTGAAGAGATCTTCACTTCCCCTCAGGAAGCTCTTGGCAGCAGTAGAGTTTGTGTTAATGGTTGTTTTCAGCTGGGGCATTCCTAACTTGGCTCAATGTTGAGGGTTTTATTTTTTCTTTTTCTCTCCCATACAGGTGTTCTTTATAAATTTTCCTACAGGGCTTCTCTGTGGAGAAATCAGAAAAGCATATGTAGAATTTGTGAACGTAAGCAAGTGTCCTCTTACTGCACTGAAGGTTGTGTCCAAGCATCCAGAATTTTTCACTTTTGGTGGAAATACTGCTGCTTTAACACCACTAAGTCCTTCAGCCTCTGAGAACTGTAGTGCTTACAAGACTGTTGTGACAGATCCTACCTCTGTGCGAACAGCACTGCTGTCTTCAGCTTCTTCTGCAGACTTTGGGGTTGGCACGGGAGGTTCACCTGAAGTAATACAGGTTCCACTTCCTGATGCTGTTCTTCTTCCTGGGGCTTCAGTGCAGCTGCCAATGTGGTTACGAGGACCAGATGAAGAAGGCGTTCATGAAATTAACTTCTTGTTTTACTATGAAAGTATTAAAAAGCACTCAAAAATGTGGTAAGTTCTTCTAATCTATCTTCTCTGTCATAATTATTAGACACATTAGATTCTGTGATTCTGTGATTGTAATGGTAGAAGTAAATATTACTCGATTTCTCTCAGTTGCTGTGATGATGTGAAAATGGCCTGTTATCTATTCTAAGCAATGTTTTTTCTACCATATGATCTAATTTCCATAGGAAATTGTGTAGCCTATGCTGCTTTTATTGAAGTAGTAAATACTAAATTAGTACAATAAATTAATAGAAGGAGGGTTAATGGAATTGTTAAAACAACCTTTGTTTGTATTTAGTTCCCCTGGAACTACATTATTCTGAGGTTTAGCAGGAAAAATCATAACCTAATTTGTTTCTACATCTTATAAGACAAAATCTTGTCTTATCATTCATTGAATGAAAGATTTTGTTCTTAGTTAAAATTTGGTTAGTAATTGTATTGTGATGAAGGATATTCTCTCTGGAGGGGTTAAATACCAAGTTTGACTAGCCCACTGTTGTATAGTTTTTTTTTGGACCATCTTTCAAGAGACTCCACAGTCAAGTTTGACACAAGAAGCTAAAACAGCCCCAAGAAATTAATTCACCACTTCCTGTGGGCAGGCAGATTTTCAGAAAAGAGGGGTCCCATCATGTTTAATGATTACTTGGGAAGACATATCATCAGGCCCTGCTTTCTCTTTCTCCCTATTTTTGTTGCTGAGCGTAGCACCATATGATATGGAATATCCTGTTGGTCAGCTGGGGTCAGCCATCCTAGTGTGTCCACTCCCAGCCTTCTATGCAGCCCTAGCCTGCTTGCTGGTCGGGTGGGATGAGGAGAGAAAAGGCCTTGATACTGTGCAAGCCCTTCTTAGCAATAGCAGAAACATTCCTGTATCAACACTGTTTCTAGCACAAACCCAAAACATGGCCACTTACTGACTACTGTGAAGAAAATGAACCATCCCAGCCTAAACCTGTGCACTTGGTGTCTGTACCAGGGTTACTTCAGATAAACTCTAGTGAGATGGACTGAATGTCTTCTTGTGGCTGAAGCTTGTTTTCTAGGCCAGTTCCAAGAGAGAAACAAAGTTCATCATACTGTGAGACTAGTTTGGGGTGCAAATCAAACAGAGTAAGTTCAAGATGGTTGAGAGAGTGGATTGGCAGCATATTCTCAAAACTGAAGTCATGTAAACACACCCTTGGTTTAGATTTTTCTGTAGCTTCTGAAATATCAAAGTTACTATTTCATTTGGCTTTAAGCTAGTCTGTAGGAATAGGGAATTTGTCCCCTTACAGCTCATAGGATTCAGAAATGCAGGTGCTTGAGAGATGGAAGAGGGTTGTTTGTGTAATGTACTTGTTCCTTACTGTACTGAAGTTTTGAGGGGAACTTAAGGGAGCTGCTCTGGTTTAAGAGTGCGCTTTGTAGATGGAGCATAGCTTTTAAGTGTTGAAAAAATTATATAATTTGTACCATTTGAAAGCTATACAGGTGTCTGTATATCTGAACATTAACTGCAAAACTTAAAAGTTTATTCTGTAATTGTGACATTGTGAAGTAAAGTTTAGGAAACCACTGATTTTTCCCTCCCAAAACCAAATGTCACATTATGTTTTAACATATTCAGTAGGTAATGCGTATCAAACTTCTACATGCCTCTAAAATGTTTCCAAGTGGAAGTTATGGTAGCTAAAAGCTTCTACATTGGAAAAGCTTAAGTGTTTTGATGGTGTCTACAAATGGAATTGTAAAGATTAATTCATCCTTAGAAAAACAGGAAGATAACTTTCACAAAGGGACAGCTGTCCTGGAGGTTGAGCATACCTGGAAATAGGCAGGGTAGCTGCGGTTTGATTATCTTTTTTAATTCTCTTTTCAGGAGAATTTATTGAATGCAGTGGTATTCTAACTGCTTTTTAGTAAATATTTATGCCAAGAGATGTGACAAAGTAGTGATCTTTCTCTCACTTATTTACTTAGAAACTGTTTTCCGGAGCATTTGGTGGCATTAAATAGCTTAATGATATCTGTGTGCCAATACATGTGTGTTTGCTTTCACTCTGCCAGTTGTCTTACATCTGAAACATTTCTGAAGTGTTTTTCCTCATGGTAACACCTGAACCTTTTTCTCCAGTGTTTCACCCTTATACTGCGTGTTTAAAGAGCACCCTACCCATGCATCAAGATGGTTAAAAATAAAGTAGGTTTGATAGGGTATCTTTGGTACTTGGAATGAACAAATTTTCTAATGGCCTTAATATTGACGAACATGAACTCTAGAATTCTTGATGTCATGTTCTGGGCTGTCCTGGTTGTTCAAAATGTTGTCTTTTTTTTTTCTTTTCTTTCCTCTCCTCCCTTTCCTAGTCACAGAGTATTAAGGCACACTGCAGTTATTTGTACCAGTCGGTCTCTGCACATTCGGGCTACTGTCTGCAGAAGTAATGCACTTGGGGATGAAGAAGGCAGAGGGGACAACATGTTGCTCTTTGTGGATGTAGAAAATATCAATACTGTAAGTTCTTATTTGTATTAATAATAAATAGTACTGTCCTGAAGCGCGGCAGATACGAACCAGGACTCAAGTTTTTCTACAGTAACTTTGCAAACAAAAAACCCACAAAACCTTGCATATTTGATCATTCATTTACTGTTGGAAGGTGTATTAATGTGAAGTTATATCCTAACTCTCTGGAAGTCTCCTATATTAATCATATTGCAAGGCTATAGTTCATAGTGTTTTTAGGAAGATTTATTCAAAATTGATGAGTGTTCTTGGTTTCAGCATCCAAGCTTGTCTTATTCAGAACTGTGTCCCCTTTCAGTGGAAACACTGTTAGAATTAGTGGTAATGTCAAAGTCACAATTTAGGCTCCAATTTGAAGGAAGTTTTTCTGTTTACATTTATCACCAAACTATAAAGACATTTTTACTAATATAATCCAAATATAGATATGTCTGTTTACTTACTAAAGCAGATTAAAATACTCAGTTTTTCAAGCATGCTAATTTAAATTTACTCATTTTTTTGGCAAAGCTGCTCCCATTTTTTCAATCACAAAGCAAGGTAACTGAATTGTCTGTTCATAGAATTCATAGACACTTAGTTGGTAATGGAACCACTGAGCTGATTTGTCGTTTTCTTTTAAAGGTGTGTACACTCTGGTTTTTTTCTTCATTTACTGAATATTGTCCACTCCTTTAAGGAGGACAAAATGTTTTTATAAAGGACTTACCAAGTTAACAGTGTGAGGCTTATTTTTCTACCACTGCCTCACTCTTAACAAAAAAGGAAGCCAACTCCAAAAGCTACATTTTATTGGATATATATGTAAACCCAAAATAGATCTCGAGTTTCTAGGATTTATGATATAGCAATGCTCCTAAAGTAATCCTAAAAACTAAGCAGCCTTGTGGACAGTGTTCTGCATTGGAGTTAAAAAGCCTAGTTTTTGTTAAAGTTGTTCTTAATCTAAAATACTAGCTTGTGAGTCTTTTTCTGAGGGATCCTTATTTCCTCATCGTGTGGCTTTGTTTACTGGAATTGGAAGTTGCTGTGATCTGGGACTGTTGCTTTACTTTACAATGGGTCTTACATCTCTCCTTGTCTCTAAGTACTGTGTGTTATGAGTGGTGTGAACAATGAGTTAAATTAAGATTCTAACAGTGCCACCTTGCAGTAAACACTTACTGTGCAATGTAGCACATCACAGTTGTGATTGGTTTTCTTTGACATAACTTTTGTCTGTTTTGTAGAGTGAGACGGGTGTTAAGGAATTTCATATAGTGCAAGTTTCAAGCAATAGCAAGCACTGGAAGCTTCAAAAATCTGTTAACATCTCTGGAGACAAAGGTGTGTATCTTTATCACCGAAATGATGGCAAGTCTAGCTTCTGGCTGATAAAAACAATTAAAAGAATCTTACAAGGAGCTGAATTTGGCTTTTAGAGTAATTAGTTTGTAATAGCTTTGTCCATTCCAAAAATATTGAAGCCCATCTTTTGTTATATTTCATGAAATGTATATTTACAGGTAACTTATTCAGACTTAATGAATTTTAAAAACAAGCTTAATTTACGGGTAAACTATTTCTGTGATGTAGAGAAATCCACGTGTGGGGTGGCTGATAACTTTCCTCACAAGAAACATGATTGTGTTGTGTGCCATTGCTATGCCTGATTAGCTGTGCTTGTTGAGGGTCATCTATGTGTTTTGTGTTTGTGAATGTTCAAGACTTTTGTCTAAGGGACTCTGATTATGCTGAGAATGAATAAAAAAATCTTGCCACCTTTTTCTTTCAGATACTAAACTGGCTAGCAGAGAGCGAGCAAAGTTGTGTTTTAAAGCAGTGAGATGCAAAAACTCAGAAGGTAGGTTTTTTCCTGAATGTGGTAACTTTTTGAAAAAAAATATTCTTTTGGATACTGTATGCTGAAGTTGTGGCTTCTCATTATGCTAAAACAGTGCTTTCTCTTTTTATCCCTTAGAAAATTACACATTTGCAGATATTGTCTTTGGAAATGAACAGGTAGGTGGATGGGTACAACTGCATATTTTGTCTTGTGTAAGGTGTCCCTGTCATGTGAAAGGACAAAGAGGTGGTAAGGTACCTTAGGCTGGCTTGTAGTCAGGAATATTAGGATCCCAGCTCCACAGCTGAACTACTTTGGAATCACATTGCAATTCTGGCCTTTTTGCTAATGCTTTTCCTTCCTTTTCAGCTCTTCGGAGTAGTTATTTCAAATATGTCCCAGCCCTCTAGTTTTCTAGTAGAGGCCTGCAGATACTATATTCTTGTTCTTAATTATACTTTTACTAAGACAGGCTAAAAATTCTAATTATAGCTTATTTGAAAAGCTGGAAAACTAATGGATGTTGGTCCCCGAATTTCAAAACTACTACAGGAGGTTGCGGTGAATTCAGGGAGTCTGATTGATTTTTCTAGAAGTTTAGGATTCTAGACTACCATGTTCTTCTAATCTTTTTTAAACACACAGATATTGAATAATCCTTTCAGTAAATGATCTTGGTACTACAAATGCTTTCCCAAAACCTGAGGAAAGTAGGTCTCTTGCATTAGGTCAAAAATCTGCATAGTGGATTTAGTCAGTTGAATGACAGATTGCTTATTTTATGCTGAGCATACATTTTTCCTGTATTTATTCAGCTTTTAAAGCCAAAGAAAACCTATTCACTGCCATTTCATTTCATAGGCATATAAATTGAAGTCAGGACTAAAAATCTGAGGTAGATGATACCTCTGTGCATTTGTAGAGTTGGAATCTGAGCTACAGGAGCTTTAGCTTTCCTTGAGAACATTTTATAACAGTGGAAAGATGGGGAGGGAGTCCTCCCCTCTGAGCAGTGGCTCCAAAGATTGATTTTTTCCTGGGTATCAACATTCTGCTGGTGCAGTAATTATCAGCTCTGCAGCAGCATATTCTGGAAAAGCTAGCAATTTTGAAAGGAAGGGGTTGCAAAACTAAAGTTCCTTGCTTATCTTGTTGCCTCCAACAGGACACAGTATCATTGCCCTTAGAAACCCGTTTGTTTGCCAGGCTTTTGGTGTTGGAAAGCTTGGTACACATGACAGCACAGTGTTTCTGTTTGTGCCATGTATCTGTGGGGATGTGCTGTGCACATGTATTATCTCTGCTATTGCTAGCAAAGTGCATGTCTCTAACTTAGGTAAATAATTCTAACTAAGCTGAGGAAAATATTAGTAAGCAAAACTGACTTTTGTGTGACTTAGTTGGATGCTGCAGCTCTCTTTAATAGATTTGATATATCACAGTAGACTGCTTTGTGGTAATAATCAAAACTCCTATTTCCAAGTTTGGTATTTGTAGTTCTAAACTAGCAAGTTATAGCACTGTGTTCCCTATATTACCTTTAGCAGCCCTTTAGTTATTCTGGTCTCCAACAGGTCAGGCAAAGAAACCAAGGTGTCTGGCATCCTGTAGCTTTGCAAAGAGAAGCCCACTGGGATAATGGGACTGAAATGCTACAGTGATGAGCTAACTCTGTTAGAGCAACTTGAGTCAGCTCACATTCTGTTCTGAAAACTTTCTTCCTTTTTTTCTCTTGTAGATAATAAGTTCAGCCAGTCCTTGTGCAGACTTTTTTTTCCAAAGCTTATCCTCTGAATTTAAAAGAACACATGTGCAATCTCATACTCATGCATCTCAAAGGGCAGTGAAACAATCGTTTGATGAAACAGTCAGATTGATACAAAAATGCAGTGAAGTTGATTTGAACATTGTGGTACTGTGGAAGGTATGTATGGTTGTGGCCTTTGTGCTAATTTGGACATGAAACATTACAGTTAGAAAATAATTTTATGTGGTATCCTGAGCTTTCAGGCATATTCATATGGAATTTATGGGTGAATTTTTTTTCCTGAAAACAGTCAAACAAACTATAATGATCCCAGCAGCAAAGATATTATCTATTACTGTAATAAGTGTCCCTACATTACTCTGGATGCACCCAGTTCTTCTAATCTCTCTTTTAAAAGAGAAAATTATGAAATCTTAAACTAAGATGCTTATTAATGCTTGATCTTACAGAACTGTAAGAGCAACCCAGTCTGTTTTGAAGAAGAGTCTCATTTGAAGCAGTGGAAATTAGCAGAAATATGTCATGCTAACCTCTAAGTTTTGATCAGTACATCATGTTCCACCTAAGTTAGGGAGCAGTCAGTAATTCTGTGTTATGACTCTTATGATAGTTTCTTGTCTGCAAATGTCTTTGTATTATGTTCTGTAGGCATATGTTGTGGAAGACAGCAAGCAGCTTATTTTGGAGGGCCAGCATCATGTTGCCCTTAACACTGTTGGGAAGGAGGCCTTTTCATTTCCTCAGAAGCAGGTAATCTTCTGTGAAGTTTTCTTTTGCAATTGCTTCTTGCTGTAAATAGACTTAATGAATTCC
Source organism: Setophaga petechia (assembly GCA_024362935.1). Classification (NCBI taxonomy): domain Eukaryota; kingdom Metazoa; phylum Chordata; class Aves; order Passeriformes; family Parulidae; genus Setophaga; species Setophaga petechia. Next base: position 2,445,473 of record JANCRA010000019.1, on the reverse strand, counting down.
CTGGTATGTAAGTGGAAGCTTTTGTAGAATCTTAACATCAGATATGTGTTATTACTAAATAATTCAGGCTGACTCCAGTTTGCTTAGTCTTCTGTATTGAACTAGCCAGGCCCAGTTGAAACATGAGAAAAACAATATGCAGGTAAGCATGTTGATGAGCTGTTGTTGAGGTAAACTCTTCTTTGGTGTTTCAGATAGAACTAGAAACTTTTTAATGGCATGAAAGGCAATGATTATTACATAACAATAGTAAAATGGTGAAGTTTGTAGTTATTTTGCTTGATAAAAGAAAACAGCGTCTGTAAGAAACTGGTGGCTGTCTTCTGGTACATGAACTGATAACAACTATTGAAGTTACAGATAATGTTCTGTAAAAATGTCTGTACTAAATGCACTTTATGTGGATGAAGAAGACTAATGTTCAGAATAAGAGGAAATACATCTTGTGCTTGTTTAGACTTGTCCTGAGCAGCATATTGCTGTTCTCTCTTGTTTTGGTGCCATGCTTGATGTTTTTACCAATATTGCAAACGTAATATATAGCTTTTAGTGAGCTCTTAAAGTTGCAGCAAAGAGTACTATGTACTAATTTTGTCAAGAAAACAGTACAGGACAAATGTCTTCCTATAAATACCGTGCTATATGCAAGTAGTGAGGTGCTGTGAAGCTGTGCGTTTGGCTTTGGTTCATCAGCCTTAAAGTGTTTGTGCATTACTAAGATAATTTTTTCCACTTAGTTATTTGTGCTATGAAATAAATGGGAATTGGCACCCATGTGCTCTAGCTAGGCTGAGGAGTACAAGGGGCTGTATTAATCTAATGACAACTGCCCCTTAAGGTATTCCTTTCCCTGTGTTAATGTATATGTAGAACAGTAGATCACTCTCTGGACATCTAAGGTTAGGAGACACAATACTGTGAGCTTCTGATCTCATCAAGTTCTGATTCTCAGATAATTAGAAGGTAAAATAGAAATTAATTTCATCTGCATCCTAAAATAAACAAGTGACTGAATGGTATGGGTATGGGTAGAAATTCACATTTCTTGTTGACTGGAACTCTGTCTGTATCACAATCAATTTCAAATTAAAGAAATAGATCCTGCCACTAGCAACAAGGAGGATCTGTATGTACTCTCAATGTTTTTTGAGGAATATATGCTACTATATTAGCATTCTCTGTCTAAAATCTATTTCTAATCAGGTTTTATTACAACTATCTTCATATAGATTGTACATTGATTATTGTGTTCCCTTCCTTGAACATGAGGAGTGCACTTCTTTTGAAGCATTCTGTAATTCGGTTGGGAGCAAGAAAGCATCTGCATTGTCATGCAGTTGAAATCTGCTATGAGAGAAATTAGTTTTTGAGGTTTTCTTAATAAACATGTAAATTATTTGTCCTCATGATAACCAAAGCCCAGAGTTACCATAAATTTTAGGAACCTATGATCTCAGGACTGCTAAGAATTGAGAAATTGCATATCCTCACATACTACTTTTTTAAATTGGCTCATAATAGTGTGGGGAGAGCAGATAGACTGCTCTGAGTTGGGAGGTGAGGTGTAACAATTAATTGATTTGGGACTTTGCAGCAGTTTACTTCATTCAGTCCACATTTCAGAATTAAAAGACTCCTCAAAATAGAATTAGATTAGGGTAGATATAGAAAATAATGTACTTAATCTCTTAAGAGTTGTGTATTGTCCTTGAATTATTTTGCTCTTTTAAAGTAACAAAAGCAGTGAAAAGCTGGGGGGACAGTGGTAGAAAATCCCAAACTCAAACGTTGCCTCTTAATTTAGTATTTTCATTGTATAATTTTGTCTTATAAGCTTGTATTTATTCTCTTAAATCATGAACAGGGTTGGAAACTACTCTAGACAGTTTCTGATTTGCCTTGTGCCAACAGTATTGAAGTTGGTTGTTTTCTGAGGACTGGACAGCAGAGGGAGATGTAGGTGCATACTTTTTACCAGCACATGTGGGTTACCAGTTCATAAATGGTAGAGGGCTGCTCTGATCTGGGGGAAAAAAAATAAAATTCCTGACTCTGAACGGGGTGTCACCTAGGATGCAAGATTCCACTGTCTGCATTTATTACAGCTGTTTGTTGCTTCTCTACAGTGACTTTCTTCTTTACTTCTTTAGTTTCATGCTGTTGTATGTAGCAAAGGAATTTTGTCTGTCTCGCAGACACAGACAATTATCCCCAGCCCAAGAACAGTCATACAGTGGACAACGACGAAACATGAACAAAGTTCCTCTCTTCCCCCCACCCCTTCCCCCTTTATTTATTTTAGTCCTCTGAGGAATGGCTCAGATCTTAGCCAAATTAATCAAACAACTCTGTTGAAAAAAATCAGATCACTTACTTTATATTTTGGTCAAATTCTCTGTACTGGTTAGCTTCTGCTACACTGTCATTTGTGGTGTATCTCAGATTAACTCTTTGCCAGCTTCTAAATATGTAGTTTGGATTCACAGAAGCTTCTGCTGCTGTTCAGGGAAACAAAGTTTCAGTAAAGCACTGTAGTGGAGAACAGGAGATAGATATTTTTCAGCACTGTTCTGTTTAAGTTGTTCCTGCAGTTGCTGGTAGATTGGTAGTTGGGTGAACTGACATAAATTCATCCTCATATGTCTATAAGATGTTAGACTGCTGACTGAGCCATGGTGATGGGGGGTTACTTCTGCTTGGGTCCTTGTGGGACATTTAATGAGCAACAGGGATGTGGAACAGGCAGCAGGATGCAATTATTCCTGTACCACAGTAGCATAACTTGCTATAGTATTTGATAAAACCAAGATATAACTTCTGGTTACAGTGGAGCTTGGGGAAAGGCTGAAATGTTTTTCTGGGTAAAATTTCTATATGTACCAACATATTAAAAAGGTAAGCAGCAGTAAAATCCTATACAAGTTTTTTGATGCTCAAATTCATGTGCTCCCTTTTCTTCCCATGTTTGTTCAAAATAGAATTAGAGATACTAATCCTTTTTCATTCCAACCACTACAATAGATATGACTTTAAAGCTGGTTTTCTGTCACTAAATAGAGATGTTTATTGTTGCTGTTTGCACTGGAGTTTTTTTGTATAACAAAGTAGCACTACTTTTGAGCATAGGCTATTGGACAGCATAGACCTACCAGGAGATGTGACAATCTACTGACACTTCTGTGTTCTAGAAGTTTGAAGTCATAATATGCAGTGTGCTGAAGAAACACTTCCAGAATATTGACTTTGTTAAAGTGTTCATGTGTTTCATATAGAAATCTTTCTGGATTATATGGAAAACATTTATCTTCTTATCCTTCCTCTCATTTGTATTTTTGAAAAAATGTCCTTTGGCTAAAAGTAGGGGAAAAAATGCTAAATATAGTTTGTTGCCTTGAATCAGAAGGTGCCACAAAGTGATATGTTAATAGTCACAGGCAACAGTATATGAAGAAAAAAAATCACATAAGGTATAAATAAAGTGAATTGCATTAATTAGATCCATTTCAGGCTCAATAATAAACGCCTACTTATAAATTCAGTTAAGAATTTGTAAATTATGGCTGGTTTTTTCAGCTGTGGTACTGCTGTAGGTTTTGTTTCTCTTCTGAAACATGCTTTTTGGAATCAAGTAGTTTTAACTAAAAGTCAGCTTAAAATTGTACTTGAAATACAGCTACTCTGTCCCTTCTTCTTGACCTCTCTGCCTTAAATTAGTGAAAGGACAAAAACTTCAAATGCATTAAACATCCAGTCACAGTTAGGGCTGTTGATTAATATTATTTCTTACTGCTCTTTTCCCTGTTTTTCTAATCTGGTGAATTCAGTCCAAAAGATTCTGAAAGAAAAGTTCAGTGTAATATGGTGGGATAGAAGTAATAGTGGAAGTAATAGGACATTTGACACACTTCTGCTTTGGAAAGACTTCTCACCGATGGAAGGTGGGAAGCAGCCTAGAGGTTTGTCATTTGAATGTTGGGAATAGCATCTGTCCTTTCCAGGTGTGCTTCAGGACTGCAGATGATGTTCTGGGCTGCCCATTTAGTCCTGTGAATTAGATCAGTGCTAGCCCAAAGTAAAATCCATAAAATGTGTATAGAATGGATGCAGGCAGAGAGGATAATTTTAGGTAAGACAGCTTCTTAAAATGTTTGCAGCTTAGTGAGTCAGCAACAGTTTGGTTGGAAGCAGGAATTCTTGAAATGTAGGAGAGGGTAGGGTTTAAGTAACTGTTTTTCCTATTACTGGAAGTGACATCTTTTGCTTGTTCAGGACTTTTATTACAGAATATGTGGGAGGAGATGCTTGAATAAAACAAGATTGTTGGAAGGATTTAAGACTTTCCTTAAACCACCTCAGTAGAGGAAAAGCAAAGTTCTTTCGGGTAAATGAACATCAAGAGCTGAAATACACATTTTTCACTCTGTTGTATCAATTAATAGAGCAGATAAAGTACCAGTTTGGGAGATCTGGCTTATATTATTGTCATGAACGAAATATTACAAGTAGTTGCAATATTTGATCTGCTGTTTTACCCATTATGGACTGCAGAGCTGAAGGTATCTGTTTTCAAATGCATTATTTTATTCTTTATATCAGTAAAATACTGTTCCTGGAGTTCTCATTTCTGTAAGTTGAGAGCTAGAATGAATATGGATGAGTCACATGTTAAAGGAAGAAACTTAAAACTGGGGTTTTAAAATAGAAATTCTCAGATCTAAAATGGGAAAGGGGAAAAAAGCACATCATATAGACGTCTCACTCTTATTCTACTGCTTTCATAAATTCTGCTTTTACTTATGCTTGGTTCCATTCAAGAGTTTCCTGTTTAGGTTTTCTTCTGTGCTGTGCATACTGGTCCCTCATATTTGACTGAGCACATCAATCCTTTTGGCTACGTGTGACTTGTGGTTTATGGGGCAAATATGCTGATTTTCTGTACAACTTGGAAATCAAATTACAGTGGTTACCTTTTCCTGGTGTGCTTAAGAGCACATTGACCCAGTCTCTAAGGATATTGTTTATGAAACTTAAAACTTTCAGTTGTGTAATATTTGGTGTAAAAATCTTCTAAAGTGATTGTATGTGAAGATAGCATCACTTCTGTCTATCTGATGGAAAGGAAGAACTTCTCAATTTGAAAATGCGTTCTAAGATACTAAAGAGTGTATTATGGTAGATCTGTCTGTTACATCTATTTAAAGATGCTTTGAATTGTTAAAACGTTGCTTTTTCAACTTTTAGCTAAGCATAGTTGCAGGAGAGATCTGAAACTGGTGTGAATGACTAAAGCACCATTTCAGAAGTGTATGTAGAGATGATTTATAGCTATTTCAAACTAGCAGAATACCAGACTCTCATGGTTGGAACTTTCTTGTAACACAAATAAGTGAAGATGTTGAGATTATTCTACTTGAATTAGAAATCTTCTGTCTAGTTTTGAGTGTATTTGTTTGAAGGTGGCCTGTGTAAATGACTTTGGGCAACAAGAAGCTTTCTAAAAATAGAAGACAACTTTTCCAAGCACCAGTTGTGCAGTTTGTAGCTCTTGGAACATAACTGAGGGAGCACTGTTGTTCTGGTGCTAATGCTTGTTGTGTATTTTTAGGCAAAACCAAAAAAGCTTTAAAATACAGCTATAAAATGTAAAACAATAACAAAACCACACACCCCTCTTCCAACCTCTTCCAGTCAAGCCTCTCTACCTCTACCAGTTTGTATAGATGAGACACTCAAATTGTACCATAACTTTTTTGAAAGGGACAATCCTAACCATTCATGTGGCTTTCTTGTATGCAGCTTCTGCTGGTTACTGGAGCTTGTGACTCTTCTGGAGGCTTTGCAAAGAGCCACACTGGGTCAGCATGCAGATTTTCGGGGTCAGAATTCCACCCCCCTCCATTTTAAAAGGCAGTATTTCACTTGGGCTGATAATCAAGGTGTTCAGCAACAAAATATCACCTGTTCAGTTCTTGATTTTTCTTTTGCTTTGTTTGTGAGTATAAGGCTGTTATTGCTTCGTGTATATTCTTGAAGGGAAGCTACGGGTGCCAGGTGGGTGTGAGCTTTTGGTTTGGTTTTTTTAAGCCTTGATCCAATTTCACAAGCTCCAGAGTAGGGCAGGAGTTTAATGCATCTTTAAACTTAGCATTTATTACCAGTCTCTAGGTAGCTTTCTGATCTGTATGTACATCTTCTTGGTTATTGTTTGGAAGTCATTAATTCTTTCCTGAACCATTCATTAAGTAAGAGAAAAATGGGCTAAATGTTGTATCTTAGCCTTTGTTCTAGGTACACAGTCAGAAAAAGCCTAGAGTCTGAGCAGCTAAACTTGGAAAGACAGACATCTTTTCTGACTCTCACACCAGAAGGTGGCTGAAATTAAGGTTTAGCTCTGCTGGAAAGTGATTAATTTTGCTGCTTTCCAGTCCTTCATCAGAGGTGTAATATTAGAACTAAAGGTTGGAAGTATTAATAGCACTCTGCACTTTCACCAGTAAATGTTTCTGCTGCATTTCATGATGTTCTTGTCTACTTGTAGAGGTAAATATTCGTATTTGTCTTTTGTAGGGTTTTAAAAAAATACTCGGGAATTCTGATTGGGAGGACTTGGAACAGGTAATTGACTCTAGGGCAAACTACAGTATGTAGGGTATTGCTGTGTGGTTGAAGGCAGCCTTGAAAATTGGTTGGACTATTATTGGAGGGGAGAGAATAATTTAAATGAAAACTTGTAATCTCTGCTGTGTTTCATGCTGTCAGTTTGCATTGTTAGACAGGGTGGGATGGAACCACCAAATTTAGTCAACATTTAAAATATATTTTATTATTACAATGGAATATCCTTTTTTCTTCTCAAATTACTTTTGGAAAAAGCTACTCTTCTTTTCAAAGGGAAGACTTACAAGCCTATGAAAATATTTGGTGTCTTACTGGTATTATCAGCACAGTGACTAAGGTGTTCAGACACATTTCCGAATGCCCAGTGTATTTGGTTTTTTAGTCAGGTTTCATTGCCTGTACTGTTTCTTTTCAACTTAAAAGGTACAATTTATCACCTTTTAATGAAACGTATTAACTTTATTATACTGTACCAACTTACTGGTGGTTTTTTAAAAATCTTGTTTCATGTGTTTTTAGTGACATTTACTGCTGCAAATTCTTTTTTTTCCTTTAAAGATGGATTTTCTGCAGAATAGGTTCATAAGGGAGTACTAAAGGGCAGTCCCTTCCTGAATAAATCCTGCTCACAAGCCAAATTAGATGATCTTGGACAGAAACGCTGCACCAAATGCAGGCTGGTTGCAGCTTTCTGTATCTCTTAATTTCTTCTGCTTCAGAGACTCATTCCATCCAAAGGGTTAGGGGGAATCCCAAGTAGTGTGTAAGAGCTTGTCTTGGGCTTTCAGCTGGGGACGAAAGGTAACTTTCATATCTGCAACTGCTTGTTATGCAATTTCAAAGAAAGTCTGTTATTCAATCCTTCTGTCAGTGTTCACACGTTCCTGTAGATTTCTGTTTGCTTTACTTTGGATCTGTTCTGGGAAACTTGTGCATTGGCTTTTCTGTTTTGAACTTCCTAGGGCAGGTGATGAATTTTTTTTGTTGTTAGGTACAGCTGCTGAACAGGGAGCAGTGTAAATGCTGTCCCTTTTCACTAGAAGCCAAACCCAAGCACTAGCAAACCACTGCAACAATACTGTGCTTTTGTGAAACTTGCACAGATAGTGTTTTCATAAGCAACTGTGAAGTCTGTCTGAAAAGAGGGTAATAGATAAATCATACCAGTTCCTCCTCCAGCATGCTTAAATACAAACCACGTTGAAAAAAATGTGAGCTTCATGATGCTGCAGACTTGTTTCCCTTATGATTTATAGTTCATAGTGGAGAATTGTAACTTCTGTGACTAGATGTCTGGTACCTTATGTTACTATTTTCAATGTTGCTCTAAATTTGTTTCAGGAACTACCAGAAACAGTTCTCTTAAAGTTTTTTCGACCAGAAAACACACCAGTACCTGCAAGACCAACACCAGAGCAGCTTTCTAATCTTATTAAGACAAGTCTTCATTATCCAGAGTCTTTTAATCATTCTTTTCATCAAAAAAGGTTAGTGAAACATTACCTTTAGAGACTTCAAAAATATTGTTAATTAGACATAAATCCTTTTGAGAGATGCTGTATGTGTTATGATATTAAAAGTCTGGTATGCAAGTATGAAATCTTGTTCAGTTTTTTAAACTCACTGCTTCAAAAGTTTATAGGTAAAATGAAAGTTTCATCTAAAAAAGAATGCACTGTAACACCATAGCTCACGGTTTTAATGTTAACAAGTAATGTTATCAAACTTACTGAAAGAAAATAGTCTCTTCCCTTTGTGTTTATTTTTGTTGTCAGCATAAACAGTGTGATTTCTTTGAGAAGCCAGGCAGAAAGAAAGATGCACTTTTAGCTCAAAGGAACTGTTATGCCTACAACATCTCACTTGCCAAGATTAGCTGCGCATGGTTCTGACTTACGTCAGAAGGAAAAGTGGTAACAGTTCAGATCACTGGGGCTTGTCTCCTCGAAGAGTATCAGTATTAACCTTTGTCAAAAAGCCTGCTGCTAGAGTGAATTGGTTGGAGCCTGTAAAATCCATGAGTCTTTCAAAATTTTAATGATATGAACAAACCCCCTGGCTGAAGTTCTGAACGTTAAATGGGTTGTTCTTGAAACATGAAGGCACCTTGAGTTGTTGTATCTGAAAACTCTACTGTGTTACAGTTTTTTATCACAATTAATGTAAGTTGTCAAAAGAAAGGGATTTATTTCTAAAATCTAACATTTAAATGTTCTATAAGGTGCTATATTTTAATGACATGTATTTTCCCTGTAAGACATTCAGCTCTTGTTGGTTACAGTCTCAAATTGTTCTTTTCTTACAATTCAAATTTAGGATATTTAAACTGTTTAGGCAATGGCAAGGAATTCCAGTGACCCAAATCACTTACTGAATACACAGAGCAATTTTAGCTGCAGTAGTTTGTGTTCCTGCCTGTTGATATCTTGGAGTCTTTCTTGCTGCAGCGTTATTTATAGAAACAATAATAGTAATTGTGAACAAGCAGAATATCAATTAACTGTATTAGTTTTATTTAGTATAAAGGCCTGCATTAAATCCAGGTACACATGGGCTATCTGTTCTGGCTGGGCACTGTTCAGGTTATAACTTAAAGCCCAGTGTCCGCAATTCCTCTACAGGAGGCAGTGCAGAAGTATCCAGTCAAAGTGTGCCAACCAGAAATTCAGAATATAGTGTACTGGACCATGTTATCCCATTCTGGTATGTCTCATGTCAAACAAGCAGATTTCCTGTAAACTGAGATGGTATTTATGCTTTTTGTCTCCTTTTTCAGTTGGATGAAGGGAGGTGGTAACTTCATTTGGCCCAAATGAGCCAATGCAGTTTGCCTTAATTGACAGCTTTTATTATAAGTAGCTCTAGTCAGTATAAGTGATTATATTTCTACCTATATAGGCATAATTGATAACTACATATAAATTCTGTGTTACTGGAAATCATTTTAACTATTTAAGCGTATAATTAAGACTATCCAAAGTAAGATTTTTTTTTTTCTTTAATGTAGAACTGTTTCTCTTTGCAGCCTCTGTCTGGTACCTGTCACTCTCCTACTTTCCAATTGTTCCCAGGCTGTTGTAGATGTGATGATTGATTTGCGGCATAAACCAACAAGGTAGTGTGCAAATGTTAATAAACCAATATTTTTTAAGAACCCTTCCTAGCTTTGGAGAGTCTTGTAATATTTTAACTATATTGAATATCTAGAATAGGATTTTTTTTCTACAGCGGCTTCTTTGAACTTCTTTGAAAGTTGGTAAAGGTCTCATGCAATTAACTGTGAATCTTCAGTCTCTGCTAAGACAGGACCTTTAATTGTGACTCTTGAGTAGTTAAAACTTAGCAGATCTTTTCTAGAGAAAGGGAAATGCTTTTCCACTAGTGAAATAAGAGCTTCACCAGCCTTTATTAAACATAAGTTGTTAGGTTTTCATTTTTAAAATTTTGAGTAATTCATAGACAGCAACTTCCTCCTGCAATTTGGTTTCATGTAAAATTTTGTAGAGCCTTGGATATTTTTAAGACTTCCTATAGGTTTAGCAGCTGATTCTTATGACTGCCTTTTTGCTCAGTACTGTAATAGTATGTGGGAAAATATTATCATTGAGGAAGTGTTCATGAGTTGCTTCTAAAAGTTTCACTGAAGATTTTTTGTGGAATAGAGCATTCATTACCATGATATCTATACCATTGTAATTTTGCCACTTCTGTTTGAACAAGGCAATTTCAATTCATGATTAATGCAGGTGACAGCTCCCCTTCTGCCCTCTTGGGTATAATGCTACCTAGTCTGTTTGCCACCAGGAAGGGGAAGAAAGATTGTGAAGACATTGCAGGGGCTTAGTCATGGGTGAGCACTAGCTTCTTGCCAACAGTCTGTGAAGCCAAGTAAGATTTTAAAAGCCCAGGGCCCAATACACAGGTTCAGAAATGGAAGACAGAAAATTTAAGTGTGGTTTAGTTTTCAGGTACAGTTAGGGAGCCATTCACTGATCTGTTTTTTCACAAGATGGTGATATTGTGTTACATTGGGAGACATGTCCTAAGACAGTGTACTCCTCGTTTACCTTGAAACTGCTTTAAAAGAAAGCCTTCTCCCCCCCTCATGCTCTCTCCTAATGTGTCAGTGCAATGTCTCTAAAGCAGTGTATGTCCCTTTTGACAATTCCTGTGTGACATGCAGTCTGATTTAACTCTGACTCATGGGACAGATGTAAGAATGCCTGAAATAGGAATCCCTTAAACTATGACAATTTGAATATTGTTACTACGTTTAGTGTTAATGTTATGTGCCAGTTATGTAGAAAGCTAAGAATACACTGAGTTCTTCATTATACATCTGTGTGTAATTAATGTCCTGTGTATAGTGTACAGTACATTAGGAACCAAAGAAACGCATTGTTTGGAATGATTCATCTGAGCTAAGGGAAGAGCCTCTCTAAGGATTTTTAAGTGAGACAGAGAACATTAAAAAATATTTGGTGAGACTCAGAGTTAAACTGAGCTGATGGATAGACATAAACATCCCGAAATTTACCCAAGGCTACCCTTAGATACTCAGAGTCTGCATGTATTTATGTATTTGTGGGAACGGGTGTGAGTGGATAGGGATGTAGTAGGAAAGAAGACAGATGCAGGTGATTTTTTTTAAGTTGTATTACAGTATCTCGATAAAATGTTCAGTGGAGTTCTGTCTGTAGCTATGATGTCAGCTATTAATTCTTGCAATGTCCAGCTTTGTCTTGCTAGGAAACCTGCTCTTAAAGATAAGGAGGGTTTGCAGAACAAAGACAGCAGTATGCATTTGGGGAAGGCAGTGATTTAAGGGTAGTGATTGTAGGCAAGCAGTCAAAAAGACTTAGCAGCATCAAAGACAAATGGCAATTGGCACTCATCCAAGGAGGACCAGAATAGTAACATAAGTTCCCTACTGACTTCTGAAAAATTTCTAGAAAGTATCAGTCTTTGTAAGGGCCTGGTGAGGGGGACACAGTACATTCTGAAGTCTTAAAAAAACTTGGAGGAAGTCCTGTAAATTGGTAATACATACTTCAAGTGCAGAGAATTAACGTTTTTATCCTCTTTTTTTCAGCTCCGAAGCACTAGAAATACATGGCTCTTTTACATGGCTTGGGCAAACACAGTACAAGCTTCAACTTAAAGGCCAGGAGGTCTATAGCTTGCAGCTCAAAGCTTGCTTCGTTCATACAGGTGTCTATAACCTTGGAACCCCCAGAGTATTTGCCAAGCTTGTGGACCAAGTTACTTTGTTTGAAACAAGTCAGCAGAACTCCATGCCTGCACTGATTATTATCAACAATGTCTGACCACTTTCTGGAAAAAAAAAAAAAAAGGCACTAAAAGAAAAATAAATGGGATTCTTTTCTTACATTGCTGGTTGACATTTTGCTGCAGTTTTTTTGAAATAGCACCTCAAACATCTAACTTGTTACTAAAGATCGTGTAGAAAAGAAAATAGCAAAATATTCAGATGACTTGTCAGTTTGTTTCTCGATGCAATGCACGTTGGACTGAACATAGGTTTATCCTTTTATAATGTATTTCTTCTCTGGTAATTAAGATACTCATAAAATACTCTAACTGCAGATCTGAACATACTTGTATGTCCAATGCCCTGTCAAAAATGCAACTTGACTGCTGTTACAACTTCCAGCATGGTGTGTTTAATATTTGTGGCTGTATTAGGATATGATTCAGGAAGAAAACCTCATTGGCTTTTTCCTGTTTGAAGCCATTAGTCATGGTAAATCCCAACCTTACTGTGAAGTTCAATAAGGTCTCTCAATTCCATTTCTGATTCTCGGTTCTTTAGTTCAAGATTTTGGTTTCATATTTATAGAAACTGATGATGTTTCAAGGTTTACATAAAAGTCCACCTAGGGTGTTTAAAAAAAAAATTGAACCAGTTTGAGTATTTTCTCATTCATCTCAAAACAGAATGCACTATTTCACAACCATGAGATTGTCATTTAAATTGTCACTTACTTTATTATGTAACTATAACAACTGATCTGTTTAAAAAAATCTACTCAAGATTTTCAAGAAATGTATTATATTTATAACAAATGTACTGTAAATAGAATAAAGCATACACCATATTCACTGTATGGACTGGTGGCCTTTTTGCTTCCCTTTGCATACAGCTGTAGCAATCCACAGGTGCTGGTGCTATCACAGGACAGTGCTGGTGCATGAGACAGTGCATGTACCTTCTGACACATTTTATTCTTACTAGGTAAGGCTTCCAGTTTTACTCGTGTTTGGTACTACTGCATGACTGTCTCCAGGACTTTAAACTTTCTGAAAGTCTTGGAGCCCAGTCACAGCACATAACCTTTCATAGTCAATAGGACTGTGGAGCATGTTGCTAAATCAATAGAATACTGAAATATTCTCTGTCCATGAATATGTTGCTTCAGGCCTCAGGTCCTTTTCTGCTGATGTACAGGTTGAAAGAATAATCTGAATGGTTCTCAGCATTGTAGCCTTAAGCTGTGTCATCACTGCTTTTTCTGTCTTACACCCATTTAGGGAAAAAAAAGTCATTATTTATGCCATTCAGCTGTGCTCTGTAGGCCACAGTGTTCTAAGTCACAGTTGGTGTATATTTTAGGACAGCCTGTCCAAAGTGGGTTATCAAGAGCATCATGTTTAGAAACTGGATGAAATAAGAGAGCTCCTGTAGAGGGAGTTGGGCTTCTCTGATGGAGGCTGGAGGTGGTACAAATGGCAACTGACAGATCCAGCTGTTGAGCAGTGGCTGGCAGGTAAAAGCAGGTGAGAATTGGAGAATCTCTGAATGACAGAGCGATGAGATGTCATGATGCAGGGCAAAGCAGCTCCTGGAGCCTCTCAGCACTGCAGACCCAAGTGCGTAAGCTCTGACGCTCACCTGCGCGTCTGAGCCGTCTGTGATTCATCAGTCTGAGACTCAGCAGGAGCTGTGGGTGTTTGAGGGAGGAGGGTCCTTGGTAACCTGCTTTTCTAGATTTCAAATATAACAGTGGAGCTTTTCCTTTCTTGGAATTGCAGTAGCAGTGGTTAGCTGGAGACATTCTTTGTCTCTCCTGGGGTGTCATTAGAAATTCTTAAGTGCGTCTTTGGGAGCTGTAAAAATCAGTATGATTGCTTAGGAGAGGAACTAGCATGGAAGTAGGGCTAAGCATGCCTCCTTAGTGTATTCTCACATGGGAAACTGTGTCCATGTTGTGGACTCCCAGTGATGATGGAAAACAGTTCTATTGACATGAAAATCAATCTTTTCTTGCCATTGAGTAAACAAGTAATTTCCAAAGGCATGCTTGTGCTTCTGTCATAGCAATGTTGTGGCTCACAATAGATCATAATATCACATCTTACTTTTGAGATAGCTGGAAAAAGCTCTCAAAGACAATGAGATCTAAGGGTTCTTTTTTTGTACTAGGAATCTACTTTCTTGCTACCTTTGTAACATAAAACCATGAAATTTGCCAAGCTGGAGGTTTTGGTAAAAAATAAAATGCCCTATTTCAATCTGGGGAATATGGGAACAATTCTATCTTGTATTACTTAAAATACAGAAATAATTCCATATACTAATATACATAAAATTAGGCTTTTTTTTGAGCTGAGTAACAACAAACCTGTTCCTGAGATGAGGTGAATTCTGCCATCCCTTCCATACTTCATGGCATGTGTTGTTCCATCCTTTGCTAGGGGAATTCAGGTGGTTGTAAACTGCTTTGCCAAAAATTGCTGAAATGCTGCATTGAAGGTTACTATTTTGTGGAATGCAAATCTGGAGTGATAGGGTTTTACAGAGTCAGAGTCTCTGAATCCTGTAGGAGATGACTATGATAACATAGCAAGGTCTTGTGCTTTTGCTTGTCTCAAGCAGCAATCCCCATCTGCTTCCTCAAAAATAGTAGAAATCATTCTAAATGGAGTATTCCTCTTTTTAATATTGTGTGCTTGTCTTGGCTGAAACTAGGACGGTATTCTATTCTAAAATTGTTTTGAAGGGATGCTTATAAAGCTGTGGAGTTTTCTGAATTTGTTGCCTTGTCTTGTAACCTAAACTTTTCTATGCTTCAAAACAGGAAAAACGATCGTAACTTTAATACTTAAAATACTTATGGACAGAAACTCACTTTGTTTCTATCTGAAATGACATTTTTAAAATCCTGTCTAAATATTGAGTAACGGAATAATGACTTAACTAGCAATAAATATCTAAAAGTTTGTAGCAAAAGCAGTATTAATTGCTTACCTTGTAAACAAAATGGCCATTTACTTACTCTTGTGGTTGGTGTAGTTTTATTATTGCTGTGTTACTAGAAAAGTGTCTGGCAAATTACATAAGTCATTACATTTAAACCATTTTGTACCATGGTTTAAGACAGGTAGTATTCTCTTGATACTCAGCATGTGTGAAAACCTGTGCTCCCTAGGAGCTGGTTACAGTTCCAGGTTTGGAAGTCTGAAAATAATTGGGCTTTGCCACACAGCCTGACTTGATACCAGTTGATACAAAATCCACTGAAGCCCCTGTCATTTAAATACAGTTTTGTGACATTTAAAATCTTCCAGGTTTCTGAAATCATTTGCTTGTCCTGGAAAGACTGTCTGTACAGTGAAACAAGTAGGACTAGACACATAGGGTCAGTGAAAAATTTAGAAAGAAAGATGAGGAGAAAAATAAGTACAATTATATTTTTTATTTAAAATAATAAAACATTAACTTTCTAAGTAGAAAAAGGCACTGAACCAGCTTATCCATTTCATTTTTATAACACTTTTTTCCTAAATAAAAGGAAATTTCTCTTAATAGATTTCCCAGAGACTTCTAAAAATTCCAGTCAAAACAGCTTTTTCATCCTGTTTTTTTTACAGCGATAAATGAGGTAGAGAGTATGTAAAAAATCCAAAGCAAAATCAGAAACAGTGACTGTGATACCCAAAAAGGTTAGCAGTTTTTGGGAAAAGCACCATAGACATACACTGAGAAGGTTTTGGATAAATTGCAAAAACTGAGATGTACCCACTACAATGGCTTTAAAGATATGACCATTATAGGGAGGGAAAATAAACTTATTCTCTCTATCAAGAACTTGCTACTTGACTGAGGACAGATTCAGTGACTCTTACCAACCTTTTGGTATCATTCAAAGATTCAGGTTAAAATAGCAGGAGGGAAAAGTAATGTTAGGAGAGGTCAGTTCTGTGTTTAGAAACTTATCCATAGAAGATTTGAAGATCTGTTTCTCTCCCACTGAGTCCTTACACAGAAAGCCAAATAGTGTTCCTTATTATCCCTCATGTCATAGGCCATTGGTAATTATTGCTGTCTCTCAGGATCCGAGGCTTGAAGCTAACAAAGGAAATGAGCACCAATTGATTTCCAGCTTTGATAGTAACTAGTTTTTGCTCAGGTACAAATGCTCTAGTGACGTGTGCCTTGAAACATTAGCTTTCCCCCAAAAAACTTTAGTTTCATTTACTATATAATTTCATTATGGTTTTGAACAAGTTCTAAATATTAGGAAATTCTACTGTTTCTGGAAGCATAAACTTAGCTGCACTTTAATTTCATTTTTTTGGTCGGATTTTGCCAAGTCCAGTAGCAGAATAGAGAGGTTCAAAGTAAGTGTTCTTTGGCAGTCACTCAAATTGTGTGCTGCTCCAGAAGAAATGCATAAGATTCCAAGATAAAAACAGAAGAATTTCAAGTTTGAATTCATTGACATAGTGAATTTCAGCAGAAATAATAATACTTGATACCCAGGGCCAGTGTGGGTCCCACTGAATGGGCTGTATTTTGAGCTGTTACCAAATTTCTTTCCCTGTGTAACACAGAGACATACACGTATAGCTTGATTGTTAAGATAAAAAGGTAATATAATTAAGTTGTGAGAAAAATTCTATGAAAGTGCTAGAGTGCTGGAACATGCCTATGCCCTGGGAAAGAGGATAGTGTATAATTAGAATCATAAAAATGAAAAATAAAAAAAGCTGGTTTTCATTATTTAAATCCAGGGTCACAATAACCACACAATATAAAGAATCTGGATACTATACCAAAGCTTTCTTACTGATCTAAAGTTAAAATTTCCCTGCTCTGACTAAACCACTGAATCAACATTTTCATTATTCTTCAGCTGTAAATGTAAGTACAGCTGCCTTACTGAAAAGCCAACACCCTGCCTGTGAGACTGTCTGGAGGATGCAACCGTGTGGTGCAATGACAGCCACAGTCAGATTAATGGGGGCAGAACTTTAATATTAAAGATTGCCTTTAATTCAGAATCTACTGACACAGAGCTGTCTACACCAAAGGTGTTTCCCAGCCCAGGTGTATCAGAAGCCAGGTCACTGCATTGCAATAAATACAGTAGAGACTGCTGGATGTTTTTCACTTATTACTCTTGCTCCAGTGAGATGAGGGATTATCTCTGAGTATACTAAAATATAAAGATGTCTGCAGTAATGGAAATCCACTGATGGAACTTCAGTCTTCATATGCACATTGCCTTTTCTTCAGTCCCTTGAACAATTTCATGAAAAAAATGATTCGTATAGAGTAAAAGCTAGGCTGGAACAGAAGATAATTTTTTCAACACTTCTGTTTTTAAAACTGTGAATACAGATGAAACACTGAGTGTTTCCTGATCCTATTTAACTCAAGATTTATTTACTACACATTTCTAGTTTACATGAGTAAATAATTAATTTGTAAAATGTCACTTTGTTAATGAGTTTTACTAATTGCTTAGTGGTAGCTGAAGAAGTGGAAAAATGAACACAGTTCAAAAATTGTTGCTTATAGACTATAGCAGTGTATAAATAAATTCAGCTGATGCTTGCAAATATTATTCCTGTGGGTTTTCCTCTTTGTAAGTTAAAATACATGTGTTCTCCTCCTGATTATTGTGGCATAGTTCCTTTCCCTGTTTCCTCCAGGGTGATGAAAATTCTGCTTAAAAAAAAAAAAAAAAAAAAAGAAACAAGAAAACAAGAAAACAAGACTGTTCCTATAGATTTTTACTTACTGAGGGAATAACTTAGTGATGATCATTAAACAGCTGCCCCGTGATCCCCAGGTTCTTCGAAGCCCTAGAATGAGAGAGGTATTTCTGTATATTGAGGAGACTGTAAAGGAAATAAGAACCCCTTCTGACCAAACCAGAAATACTTCCTGAAATTCACAGGTAACATATTTCTTGGTATCCTCATGAAGAAGGCATCAATGATAGACCCAGCTTTCCTCACTTGTCATTGCAGATGCTGTTGTTGGGGGGATGCCAGAGGGAGGGACAAAAGTGTACTCAGGATGTGGGCTCCACTTATAGCTGCTGACACCAGGGTTGTATTAGGAGCATTTAGTTTTAGTGGCAGTTAACCTGAGGCTCTTGAACCCAGGAGATGCTTTGAAAATAGCAGGTTTTTGTAATCTGCACTGGTAGCTCTCACAATTTTGAGGAAATAATTGAAAACATGATATGCTTGTACCAAGAGTTCTGCAGCCATGAGACAAGTTTAAAAAATGGACCAACAAACAAACTCCCCAAAAAACAATCAAAGAAACCTCTATAAAAATCCATCCCAATTGTAATGCCATGGGCAACTGGAGGGAGCTGCCAGAGAGAGGAAATGGCAGTGGCAGTTCAAAGCACTTCTAGATCTGCCTGGGAGGAGCAGTGGGAGGCCTACGAGAGAAGACTATTTCAGAAAGTTTTCCTGCTGTGACAGAACTGATTGACCATGTCAGTCAGGGTAAGAGAACAAGACTCAGGAATCACAGTGATACTGTTTTTCATTTTAACATCTGTCCTCAAGGATCACAGCTTTTATTTTTCAGATCACAGAGGGGAGATGTCACTGCCTTAGAGGTTCGTGTTCTCTTTCTGGCTGCTTTTCAAATCCACTCTCTTCATCTCTAGGTCACATGGGTGCTAAGCATTCTGGATGACTTGTATCCTCAGATGTACTAAAAACACTATTAAATTTATTTGTTCTGTTATCAATGCAAATTAGAGCAGAGTATCTTGTCAACTTACTGAAATGCCACTTAGAAGTACATATATTTTTAGAGTAATATCTAGAACTTTTTCAATAATGGATCTGTAAAAGAATGTAAAAGGAGATGGAATAATTTATTGTTGCTTGTCACCACATTTTTTCCTACCAGATAAGACTTTTTTTTTACTCTGCAAGCCGGAGTTCAGCAAATATGTGTGGGTGTTGAACATAGTGCAGAGAAAAGTTTACTTTCGTTTACTCTTTTATCTAACTGGCTATGGTCTAGAATTTCTCAGAAGTCTTGGTAGGTATTTTCAGCATTCACAATATAATTTCTGGGTGTGAAACTTGACATTTATGAAGGTTGCCATGAAAATGGATTTATTTCCTTAGCATGGGGAAATGCCAACTAAAACCAGGATGTTTAAATCCCTTTCAGTGGAGGTCTTTGCACAGTGGTGTGTCTCTGTTACATAAGACTAACAAGAATGTGTGCATTGGGATGACAGTGGAAGGGCAGATATGTAGTGGAAACCTTCTTCACTGTGTTACCATCTTCCTCTCTTTGGCTTCATTAAGTATTGGTGGAAATGAGAAGCAGTAGTGAAGGAGCAGCTTTGTGGCTTCCCCTCTGACCCCCAAACAGAATCTTTACAGTGAAAACTTGTGCATTTAGGTGTGTTGGTTTGAGACCAACATCTCTCTGAATTGATGCTCTGCCTGGGCTGACAGTGTCCTGTATCCCAGTGAGAGTGAGGAGAGCATGACAGGAAGGTTCCAGTCTTGTGAAACCCTGCGGCACCAAGCAGGTCTGGAGAAAGAGTATGGAAAAAAAAGATCCAGCACCTGCTCTTTGGCTGATCACATGAACAATCCCAGAGTGAGCTGTGAGACCAACTCACCTGCACTGGCACCCTCAGGCCAGATGAGACAGCAGTCCAGAAACTCCTGCTTGCAAAAGTCATTTAGAAGGAACTTAGCAACTAAAAGCAAGTCCCTAAATTTCAACACTTTGGTGGTCAATGAAATGAGGACTGTGTTATCCACATCCTTTTTTTATCCACTGCCCCTTTCAGGGCAGTTTACCAAGTAGAATTGTCTGTGTATAGCTGGTCCTGCTCATTAGGAATGCTCGGCATCAACTATCTTAGTAAAAATCCTGTATGTTGCTGTAGACAGTTAAGTTTCTTAAACAGGTAATTATTCCTGTCAGGGGTGTTCAGTAATGTGTGGCTGCTTATCATTGTACAGTCAGGTCTGGTGTTCCTTATACAGCACCTGTATGAGGGATGCATCTATCAATGCAGTGTTTCCAAAGACACAGAGATGAGAAATGACAGCACTGACAGCACTGGCACCTGAGTGAGGAGAAAAACGTCAATGTCTCCATTTCAAAATTCTGCTTTTACACATTAATAGTGAAAAACCAACTGTTGGACACACTACTGTTGTTTGATGTTGGAAATAATTGATTAATAGAGTGTCTGCACCTATGAAATTAATTGAAGATTGCTGTATTTCTTTAGGAGCAGGGACGAAAATGCCTAAGTCCAAATTTTCATTCTACTAAGAAAAAATGAACTCTATCCCATCTGCCAGTAGGACAGTCACTAGGCAACTAAAAAGGGACAGAGGGGGAAAAAACTCCAAATAAATATTTAATCCAAATTAAATTTATTCTGTCCTGATACTGGACCTAAGACAAATTGATAGGGTAAATGAGGACAATGAGCAGTTGCACCTGTGGCCATGAGAAGGAAGAGGGTGGAAAATGGTGTCTGAAAAGTTGTATAAGTTTACTATTTGAGATTTCCTTTTCTAAGTTTATTAGCAGAATGGAAGAAGGAAAGATATAACCATCATTCCTCATTTTGGATGGGAAAAGGAGATAGGCATAAAAGCCTTAGCCTCCTCCCTCAGATTCCTGTAGAAATATCAGGAAACACCAGCAGGGGCAGATATGCTCTGGTGGATATTTCTGGCAAAACTCAGGGAATATGATGATGCAGCTTTTAATTTTTCACATAAGACTTGTGTCCTATAATAGAGAGCTGTTCTAAAGGGTTCTTTTTAGGGATTAAATCTGTATTATCCTTTATACTGCTTTAAAGAATATTAGGCTGGAGGTCAGAAGGCTTCAATGGATAATCACAGACCTCTCTAAAATTGCTGTTTATGACAACTGTCTTCTGCAAAAGCAAAATGAAACTAGCAAAACAAACCTAAAAATTACAGAAAGAGAAGTATTTGTATTATGACCCAGACAGAAATCTAAGGCAGGATGTGTTTGGGCAGAGCTTCAACATGCAAAGGAGGAATTCAAGAACCAGGGGAGGTAGTGACTTTCAGGATTCCTGGTAATCTCTCTTTGCATTCCATCAAAGTATTGCCTCACTTTAGTAATCAGTGCAAATCAATTCAAATTCCTTGGCTACTAATTTTTCAGGTCAAAAGTGACCATAAGGTTATACTGCTTCCTAAGAAACCCACTGTCTTAAAAAGTGTTACTTTTTGGCATGGAAGAGGATCTTTCAGTACATATACTGAAATGTACTGTTGCTTCGCCTCTGATTTTATGAATTCAGAGATGGGTGATATTTTGCTTGTTGCTAAAGTCAGAACAGTTTCCAGATGGGCATTAGCTTTGAATACAAGATTTAAGTTTTCTGGGAGATGTACTTATATTAGGAATTGTATACTATGCCATAATTTTGCTTGTAACATCAACAGTCTATGGGACTTCTTGATTTGTGGAACTGGAATAAATCAAAATAAGGGAATGTTTCAGGAGGGAAAATAAAAAATGGCAAGAAGGCTTTGATTTGCATTCTCCTCTGTTTCATTATCATATTTTGATGGGAATAAAATGTGAACTTTAAGGAAAATAATTACTTTTTTTGGTACAAAAATCAGTAGTTTTAAGTAGAGGTGCTTTTTTATCGGAGTTTTTTTCTTTATCATTTTTGGAAAATGATAAAATATGACTATTTAGGAGCAATAATTTCAACTCTGTGCCTGTGTGTCATGGCTTAGAGGACACTCAGATATGGTGCTGTATGGTTGATGGTTGAAGGTTGCTGGCATGCCACCCTTCACCCTCTGCCTCAGCACCACGTGCTGCTTTTTTGGGGACAGTTTCTATTTTCAGAGACATTTTGGGTTCAGCTTGTGCTGAAAGTGTGACAAACAGATCTGTGTTTCTCTCCAGGTGTGGGTATGGATGTGTCTGTGCTACTTTTATGGCTCTCTTGTATTTGATCCAGTGGCCTCCTGTGAGGGATAGAAGCCTACCTGGGAAGGATAGAAGAGGTTGGCTCCAGTGGCCCCTGGGTGTTTGTGGGAGCCTGGGTCCCTGCAGGGACTGTGGAGCAGCCCTGGCTCCTCTGCACTGGCCTGGATGTGACTTTATCCCCAGAGCCCAGCGTGGCAGCAGGGACAGCCTAAGGCTGAACCAGGTTTGCTCTAGAGCAGCTTTGGTTAATCAGATAGGCTGTCCCTTCACCTCTCTGTATGCAGCAGTAGCTTTTGAGGAGTGGTGAGAACACACCACATTTTATGGCGGAGATAAAAGGTTTGGTTTGGGTTTTGGTTTGCGGTTTTTTTGACTCCGGTGCTGTGGAGTCCGGGGTGGAGATTTTTCCCGGCGACACAGGAACAGCTCCAGCTCTGCGCTGTGTGTGTCACATCGTGTGTCACACCCAGGGGACCGGGGCTGGGATCGCGGTCGGAGGGGCTGCCGGCTCCCGAGCCGAGGCTCCGGGCGCTCCGGTGCGGGCCGGGCCAGCGCGGCCGCGGGGAACCGCGCGTCGGGCGGCGGCGCCCGCAGGGAGCCGGGACCGGCTCCCCGTAAGGCTCCATCCCTCCCTCATCCCGCCCCTGAACGCCTCGCGAACCTGCGGATGGATGGCAGCAGCACAGCCGGAGCAGCGCATCCTTTCTCCGGCCTTTGGAGGGATGGGATGTTCACACAGGGTGAACCCGGCTTCAGGCCGGGTCTGGCTGGCAGCGCCTCTCGGGGTGCAAGGCAGGGCTGAGTGCTGGAGCGTCGGTGGGTAGGACGGTCGGGACGGATGGAGACGAGACATATCTGAAGCCAGGTAGTGGAACTTGTGGTTTACTGCAAAGGGCGAGGGTGCTGAAGCCCTGCTGGGAGCCGCCAGCCGCAGCTCGGAGCAGGCTTGAGAGAAGGGAGGGGTAGAGAGGATGAGAGGGTAAGAGAGTAAGAGGGTAAGAACATAAGGGAGTAAAAAAGGTAAGAGAGTAAAAGGGTAAGAGAGTGAGGTTCCCGTTACAATACAATAAATCTTCTTCTGTGTTGAATATTCTAATTCTCACTAACCAATCTAGTACAATATACAAATCCTATAGCATTTACATACAGCCTATAAGAATCATTACATTACTATACTGTGTTACATTTTAAACCCTAAAAACTACTCTTTGGACCTCTTCTGCCAAGCTAGTAGGGTCTGCTCTGACCCTTGCACCTGTCTGCAGGCAGAGGGTCTTGTTTCATCAAAAGGGGATTACCTTCAGCCCGCCACACCATTGTTTTCCAGTTGTTCAGTAACTAAGGTATCTCAAAGCTTGCTTTCATTTCAATCTCGCTTATAGTTTCTATATTCTCAAAATCTTTTGATAGACAGTCATATTTATAAGGCTTTCCTGTTTCGTCTTCCCCAACAGTTGTGGAGGAGTGGAGCCGTGAGCTGCGCCGTGTCCCCGGCCCGGAGTGCCCCTACTGACCCGTCCTTGTCCCCTGTCACCTGCCTGCAGGCAGCTCCAGAGGTGCTCCTGCTGCGGAGCTGTCCCGGGACATGCACTGATGCACCATGAGGGGTGATGTATCTGTGATGCAGTTATGGAATCTGTGTTGAGCAGACATTCATCCCACTGATCTCCATTCCTGAATTGTTCATTCCGTGTTGCCTCATTGATGTGGTTGGAATGCCAGTTCTGGGATCCAGGGAATTGCAGGAAATCTGTAGATTCACAGTAGGCTACTATCCACTGAGCTGAAAGCTTGAAGGCATTACTTCTTAGTCTCTCAAAACATTAGGCAAAGAATGGAAATTTGGAATTTAGTCTCGTAAAATCCCATGATCCATTAAAAAATTAAATGATTCTCTGGAGCCACACTGCATGAGTTTAATGCTCTTGAGGTTAGTAGAAGGGCCAATATAATTTATTATATCTTGCAGTGCTTTTACATAGAGATATTTTTAATGTGTCATTGCCTGTGACAACTTAGATAATTATTTCTCTGGGTCTTTGAATATTTGTTTGAGAAGTTGAAATGTGATTAGTGAAGGTACAGGAGATGAATTTGTTCCTCTTTTTTTTTTTAGCACCTCATAAGCTGGTTGTACTTTGACCTGAAACAAAAAATATTTCTTAGGTACTAAACACATCTCAGCCAGTTTCCTACTGGCTTTTTGTGAATGGTAAATATAAATTCAGTTCAGACAGGCTCATATGAAGAGAAATTTAAACACCAGGAAGTGTGGTTTTATTCCCATGTGGTAATAGAAAACATTTGATTTGACATTTTTCTGGAGTTCATCTTCAGTTTTTTACTTATAGTCATATAGTGAAAGGATAATGCCACTTTTTAGAGCAATGGGTACATACACAGGGAGGCAAGAGCTGTTGTGTGAGAGCAGGAAATGTGAGCAGCTGTGTCAAACACTTGCACATTTGGGCACATTCTCAGAGCTCCAAACCAGAGGATAAGGAGTCAACTGAAAGTGTGTAACCACCATCAGAGGGTTTCAAAGACTTTCAGTACCACATGTAGGGTGTGCATGGCCTCAGACAGGTTCAGGATGCTGCAAGGATGTTCTATAAACAGTATTTTTCCTTTAGATTAGGGAGTTGCAAATAATTTATTCTGGGAGAGAAACCAGAATGAATGGAAACCACCTAACAAAGCTAGCAGAAGTGGCTAAAGACTGAGTTGACGAGACAAAACTCAAAGTTAAGCTATTTCCTTCTTTGCCTCACCATCCTCCTCTTCCCCCAAAACTGAGGAAGTAATCCTTCAGAATGGATACCACAGAATCACAGAATCTTCTGAGGTGGAAGGGAACCACAAGGATCATCAAAGTGCAGCTCCTGGCCCTGCACAGGACAGCCCCAAGAATCACACCATGTGCCTGAGAGCATCATGTGGGAATTCCTGGGAGGAGATATAATCCAGGTGGCATAAATTTCTGCTGCAAATGTATTACATGGTTTCATCTAGGTCTATGCCAGGTTTCTTTAGCACCCTGTAATGTTTCTGCACCTGCATGTTTATGGCACCACATGTAGAATCACTGAAGTTCCAAAAGTCCCAGAACTCCAGAAACTATCACTTATGAAAAAAACCTTGAAACAGCTTTCCAAGCATCCTGCAAGACCTCAGGGCTTACAGAAATATCATATGAGACGTAAGAAATGTTCCTTTAAGTCACAGGGAATTAGACTCCCTACAGAAAGGATTCTTCAGGCAGTGAATGACCAAGCCTGATGCCATGAAGATGATCTGGGGACTCTGTCACAGCTGTCCTGGTGGAGGTCATGGAAGGAGAGTTCTTTATAATTTTTTCCTGTGACATGATGGAAATTCTATAATATCAAGATACGACAGCCAATAAAAATGTTTACAAAGGAATAGAAGGAGAAAAGCTAAAAAGATGTGTAATCTTCAAATTTGGCTTTTAAGTACAAAAGGGGGCAAATTTGAAAAAAAAAGCAAAATAAATTTGGTGTGCAAGAAGATAGAGTAAGGGACAGCTAAGAGAAACAGGCAAGGACAATGACAAATGCAGAAATGATACAGTTAAGTGAAAGTATTGTACCTGTCCTTTTCAGAAGCTGGACAAAGTAATCCTGGAATTCTTAAGTAAAGGGCTTGAGGTAGAGAACAGAATGTCTTAAGTATTTGGTATAAAGCAAAGTCATTTGAAGGGCTGATGGACTTTGTGTGAGAGCAGTTGTTAGCTACAGGTGGGGAGTTCCACAATATCCTGGTTTTATCTGTGGCTGTAGCCTCTGCATCCCCAAAACTATGTAGCAGGATGAGAAAAGGCACAGTGAATATCAAAGGTCTAGAAAAGAATTCCTGCAGAAAGAAGGAATTTGCTCATAGCTGCACTCCACTATTTTATGTCTACCATTACTTTTTGTGGGCAAAATGCCCAAAAATGAAGCTTCTAAAGAGAATCATCCTTTGTGTTCTGCTGGTTTGAGGTTGTGGACCACTGAGCTGGGTGAGTGAGTTAATTGCCCTTTTAAAACAAACCAAACCAAGTCCAAAACCCAAACACTTGCTGTTCAGGGAAAAAGGGTTTGTTTCGTGGAGCCATAGGCATCTGTTCTGTCTGTTCCCTGAGCTCTGTGTAGTGTTTGTCTGTCAGCAGAGTAACTGCTGGGAGGGATGGCAATGTGATCAGGGCATGAGGTACTAACATTTATAACCCACTGCATTTCTAATGATCTCTGTTAAACACAGAGGAAAAAAACTTCTGATGCAAGAATGGAAAATCTATAAAATTATCCATTTCCAAAGCCACCAGTGACTGCATAGGGATCCCAGTTTTTATAAACAGAATAAAAAAGGAAGCAGAACTTCTTCCAAATTTATGCCTGGTGAAGGAGCCACAGATAATCCATGTGCCTATGGGCTGTGGAGGTCGTGGCAGCAACTTTGAGGCTGTAAACTGAAAGATGAAGTCTGGAGTGCAGAAAAACAACGGGTTGGAAGCCTAAAGAAAATACTGCCTAAAAGGAAAGCATAAAAATTACTGGAAAAGGAGGAGGAAGAAATGGGAGGGGAATATAACAGCATTTTATCTATTATTCAAGGCTGTTGCAAAGAGGAAGGGGATTAATTTCTTTTGGGTAGCCATCCTGGATAGATGAGGAAGAATTAGGACAAACTTTCTGACAGTAACACATTTTTGAGCCTTGTAGAATACCAACACTGCCGTAAGGGGATCATACAATGTCCCTCATTAGACACTCTTGAAAATGCTCCACAGAAGTATCTATCAGGAAGAGCAAACTAGAACTAGCCACGTTTTGTCATGCTGTGGGTGAGATCCACATTGAAAAAACAGAAATTAGGACTTTTTCTATAAAAAACAGGCAATGCCAAACTTTATGGTTTTGTGTGTGGAATGGGGCGGGTGACCTTCCAACTAAAATAAGAGTTCACTGCATTGCTCATGGGTTTTAGTTGAGTGTGCAGAAAGATCTTAGTTACCTGAGCACATGTTGGTCTCATATCATACTTTTCTATTTATCTGTTTTCTGTAAGATCTTTGCCTTTGTTTTTGATCAATGCCAACACTTCAAGGAGTTCTCTTAGCCGTCAAGGAGGGCTCAAAGCCCTTCTGGATCTTTTGAAAGACTCTCCTACACAGAAGTGAGGCAAGAGCAGGATAGATGCTTAAAAATGACTATCAGGTGAAGATATCCTCCCTGAGAGATTTAGGTATGATATTTATATGTGAGTATGTCTATATAGATAAAACCACATGGTAAAGCTGTATTCTTTATTGTGAAAGAATAGCTTTATTTTAGCTTTACCTTAGAAGACTTTAAAAATAATTGAAGAAAGGAAGCAGGAAATCAGTGTGAGTTTCTTTCAGTCCTTGGCAACCCACCCTGATCACCATTACATTTCAGAAATGGAGCATGACCTGTTGGTAACATCTGCCAACTCACTTGGCACTCACAGTTGTGTCGGATCAGAGGCCACAGGCTTGTGATTGTTCAGTTTGTGTAAATGTTCCTTAACCTGGTCCTGCTCCATGGAGGGCAAGTTTCCCTATATTCCAATTCTTCCTGCAGGACAGAGCCTCAGAGGAGGAATCAGATGCAGGCTGATGGCTTGCTGCATCCAAGCTGAAAGCTAATTTGGGCTGATGAGTTTTGTGTCTTTAGGTCAGTTCTTTGAAAGAAACTTGGGATGTGCTGGATCACCTCTCCTCTGGACACTGATAAATAGAGACAGCCCATCTGCCCTGGCAACTGGGTGGAGTGGCACATGATCTGCAAGTGAGACCTGAGAATCTGAAATATTCAACATTTTTTGAAAAGACTGAGCTGTGGAAAGCAAACTTTGGGTTTTTCCTCACTCTTGTATCTCAACTACCAAGCTATTGATCTGGGGTTATTGATCTCAACATCAAATTGAGATCTGAACATCAAGTTATTGATGTTCAGAGACACAAAGTCTCAGGTGCAGCACAGCACTGGAGGACATCTTCCCTTGGAGAGAAACCAAGTGGCTGTGAATGTGTGAGATCCTAAGAAGGGGTGTAAGAAACTGGGGGAGCAGGCACTGGACAGAATAAATTCATGGCAAGAGCTTTTGTCTTTTTGCTTGAGATGTTGTTTCTCCAGCTGAGAGGTACTTCTGGCTTGCATAAGAAGAATTGCTGTCAGAGCTTACCAAAGGAGGTTCTTTTTTAATTAAACAAGAAACACTTCTTTTAAACAGAAAAAAAAATCTTTTTTTCCATTAAGAGGTAATGTTCTGACTAACTGTTATGCAAATAGAATGAATTGAAGTTTTAAAAAGTGTATCATGTGACTGGACTTGTACATCTTCTGGGCTGCATGCAGGGACTATTATGGCATTGGGGAAAGTTTGGCCAACCTTTATCTTCCCAAACTGAAAAGTGCTGCTGTTTACAGAGGAATGTTGGAATGAATGGAGGGATCATCAACACACCTCATGATATTTCAGGCCTGCCATCTCTTGGAAATAAATAAGAACTGAAATAATTTGTTTTTTGGGTGATTGCTTATAGCTGAATGATGCTGGCATTTTCTTGTTG
Organism: Setophaga petechia; assembly: GCA_024362935.1. Classification (NCBI taxonomy): domain Eukaryota; kingdom Metazoa; phylum Chordata; class Aves; order Passeriformes; family Parulidae; genus Setophaga; species Setophaga petechia. The sequence goes on along the minus strand of JANCRA010000019.1, from coordinate 2,417,007 downwards.
CATACAAGTAGAGATATTATAAAAAAAAAGACCTTATAAAATATAGTTGAGGCTCTGCTACTCTAGTTAAGCTAACAGTCAGATTGTGACTTCCCATGTGAAAAATCGTTTTTAGCACAACAGAGTATTCTGGTAAGCAAACTGTTTGCATCTCTAATACACAAGAAATCTACCCTATAAGAATCAGTGAACAAAATATGTAAACTAACCGAAAATAAAGAAATGTAACAGACGTGCACCCTGGCTATTGACTGACCAATAAACTGAGTGTGTGTGTATTACTAGCCAATTAAGTCTAACACAGTGCCTTCTGATTTTTCCTATAAATTTGAGCTTTGTGAATAAAGAATTAGCTTTCCTGCATGAAGAAACTGAGTCCTGTCTGCTTTACTGCAACATTTTCTATGCTAACTAATGTTGAAGAGTGAGGTATTTGCCTTTTGCCTATCAGATTTAAATGCAGGAATGCTGTAAATAAGTATTAGGCCTGTCAGGAAGAGTTCTTGTTGGTAGCAATCAGGATTCACGCATGGCACATATGTTTCCTGGCATCTTTCAAACCCCAATAGCAAATTCTTGCTGATAGCCAAGATATTTCATGACTGAAATACCCTATTTTTCTTCAAAAATCCAGCCTTCTGTCAGACATAGAACCTTTATAAAACTGGGATTTTCTAAGAAGCTACAGGTTGTCAGCCTGACTACTATAGGAAGAAAAACAAAAAAAGAAATTCCTTCCATATGTCTGTCAAAACTTCATCTGCATCAGGGAATGTGGAGCAGTGTCTGTCTGTAAAGCAGCAGCCAGCCCATGAGTGCTTGATCTTTGTGGTGTCAATGTCAAAGCACTTGCTTACAGAAAGAGTCTTTTTGGTTCAGAGCTGGCAAGCATGGCTTGTTCTGGAGCCCGTCATTCCAGGTCCACATTTGCTCTTTGTTAGTGTGTTTTTCCCCTTCAGTCATCCCCCCACTTCTCCTTGCTCTTTTCTAGCCGGTTTGGTCTACTTGATCCCATTGCTTTGGCAATCTAGGATGTAAATTTGAAGGGATGCAACTTCTTCCTCACAGGGACAGTGGGGGCAGGGACTGGCAGCATGACATCAGAGAAGAGATTCCCTCATCTGTGTCAGACCGTATCTCTAAGAAATGTTTTTTCACCTCCTGTGAGGATGTACATGGTCATGTGCATATTGGAATGAGGTGTAGCTGGGCATTGTAAGCTGCGAAATACAAGAGATAATGACATTTTCACAAAGAAAGCAGTGCTTGTGTTATTAACTGGTGTCTTGGAGGACATTTGTGGGCTAGGTATCTTTTTTAATTTGGCAGTTACCTTTCTATACCAGCTGTATTTGTATGGAAGTCTTAGTTGAGAATGTTCCATTAGTAACAGACCAACAGGCCTCTCAAAGTACCATCTGTGATCCTTAGAGGCTGTTGTGACAGCAGCAGAATAATGTCAGAAGAGCCTGCAGCACAGACAGAAAATGAGAAATTCCTGGTGTATTTATCCTACTTACAATAAAAAAGGAAATTGAAGTAATAGGTTCCTGCAGGGATAATAAGGCATCGTATTTCCACCTCATTATTGTTGTGACCTCTGGCATTTAGTTCTTTTCTCAGAACTGACTTCCTCTCACTGAACTTCCTGGCCTCAAGGAGGTTCCTATGGCAGCACCTGATCCTGACACTGAACTTTATTAATAAGTTCTTGTTGAGGGGGAATACAGCCTTCTCTCAGCTTTCCCTACAGCCCACAAACTCAACTCTTACTTTGATGTAGGGTTCCATTAAATCTACAGTATGGAAGTAAATTGTATTTCAAGTCATTCATTATCTGGTTTTGTTTTGGCAAGAATTCTCAAAACCATATAAAGTCTCTTAAATAGGACTTTTTTAAAAAAATCAAAATGAGGACAGTAGCTGCTTCCCAAAGGCATTGTAGCAAACAACTAAATGGAAAGTAGAAAATTTGAGTGTCCTTTTCCACCTTATAAATGAGGCTGGAAATACAGTACTTGAGAACATTTAGAGATTTATATAAAATATGGAGTCTCATTACTCTTTCAGTTATTGAAACAAGGAGAACAAAAGTACAAATACTCTAGTAATTGCACTGGATAAATTGGAAGCCTTGGTAAAAATACTCAGTTAACTAAAGAAACCAGCACAGTGTGATGGAAATGTTTAAATGTTTTCTCATTTGCTGGAAGTTTCTTCCCCATCTCCTCCTGGCCAAAACTACAGTATGAATCCAGTGAATAAGACCAGCAGTGGTAACCAGCCAAAGCAGGAGCTTTGGGGTTCTGAGGACTGTCTGTCATGTTGCCTTGCCATGCTCAGCTCTGCACCTTTGGGCCCACATTATTCTCTGTTCTTGCATTCTGCTTTTATTTTCAGAATTCCTGAGAGAATTGCAATTGAAGATGAAGGTAATATGACATGAACTGTAAAAATACAGGAAATAAAGCTGAAGAATGCCTTTTTGAGGAGATAGAAGTTAAGGATAGTGCTGTGATGAGGTGTTCTCAAGGTACCCAATTCCCCTTCCACTATTTCACTTCCCTTGCCATCACTACTGCTGTCAGAGTGAGTGTGGTACCCTTTTGGAATGTCTGAAAACAAAATTTGAAATTTAATTCATCACATTTTTTAGAACCTTTCCACATTTTATACCTTCATAAGAGCAGAGAGAGAATTCTTATGTGATAAGAATTTTTACATTCATTTTCTTTATTTGTTTTTAAACCTTTTTTATAAAATCCACTCAGAGATGTTGACTTCTAATGTGCAAAATTAATCACTGTACTTAGCTCTTAAACTATTACAAATATCTGCAAAAGGGGAGGTTCTTGGAAACTGCTTAGGTGGCAGGTTTCTGGAGAATTAAAACTAAAATGGCTTTACTGGTCTTAAGAAAGTGAAATTTTAGATAAAAAATTACTGTAAAAGAATGAGAAGAAATTTTTACAGTGCTCAGAATAATGCAGATTTCCAAACACTGCAAATAAAAACAATTGGAAATGACTGCTCAGGTGATTCTCAAAATGTTGTTTCATGGACATTTTTCTGAGTTTATTTCTATCAACAAGGATGTGGTTTTATTTACTTGATCTTTAAGATTCCTATCTCTTTTTATTTTCTTATTTTGATATCACACAGAAGGGTGACACAGTTATCCTTAGCATTTTTACACAAGATCTGGTGCTGGAAATATGACAGAGGGAGCTGAGTAGACTAGTAGGAATAGAGTTTCCATAGCAGAAAAAATTAAATAGGTTACAACAACCTTGAAGTGATTCTCATTTAGAGTGGCAAGTGAAAACTGGGAAAAAGAAGATCAATGTCCTGTCATCACCTTTGTTACTGTCTCTTGAAGGAGGTCACATGCTGCAGCACTGGCCACCAGGAAGGTGCTAGAGCTGAGGCATTTGGTGTAATTTCTGCTGCATTTGCTTAATGAATTGAACAAATAATGGTAACATTAAAATGTCATGAATGTTTTTAGTCTATGCATGAGGCTTAAAATTCTCCCTGAATGAGCTCCTGGTGAATGGATGCATAGCCTCTTTGGTTTTATTGGAGGTGTCCTGGATTACAGAAACTGAGAAGACTTTATGTAGAAGCAAGGGATGGGCTACACTGAGAATAAGCAGCTTATAGGAAGATGTAAGGAAGATGGCAAGTTGAATTTAGAGACTTTCTCTTATTACACTGAAAGAAAGAAATGCAGCTATAAGGTTGCTGTTTGGTGTTGGTACCCAGCAGTGAGTTCAAATGCAGTGGATTTAAGTGCTTTAGCACTTAAGTGTGAGCTTTAGCTGTTTGCTTAGATGTCTTAAATTCTCCAGGTGCCTTTTTTTTTTTCACATATCCCATGTTTCCCTCAAGTCAAACATAAAGCTGTGCTGCCATGTCATTGTGAGCTGCTGTCAGTGGAGCAAGAGCCAGCTCCAGTTCACACTGATCAAGCAGAAAACAAGAGATTTTCCTTTGCAAACAAAAACCTCAATGGAAGTAAAGAGAAAGTGAGAAATGACCAACAATGGAAATGTATTATCTCAAACAAGGGCCTGAGAATATATCTGGAGGATTTTCCTGATCTTTCATCATCATGTTTTTGTGGTAACTTCCATTTGCCAAGAACAGCTTCAGATGATCTCTCTACTACTGGTTAAGACAATACACCTGTGAGAAGAGAAAAAACCAAATAAATAAAAGGATTGGCCTTTTCTAGACTTTTTTCCTTTTTTTCTGACTGTGGTAGAAGAAAATTGCACCTGAAGTCGTTGCCCTTAAATTGTGTGATGTGTCAAACCCTGCCTGTGGGAGATTTTATAGATCTGCTCTAGCAGCTATATTGACATTTTTTTCCCATGGCAGTGTCCTCATTTTACTCCTGCTCTCACATGCTGGGCAGTGAGGTCTCAGGGGGTTGTCATGGTTTGGCCCATAGCAGGAAAGCAAATGGTAACACTGACATTTTTTGGAGTTGTGCCACGTGTATTTCAGACCAACATGAACACAGACGACAGAAGCTCTTTTTCATTACTTTAACTCAATTCACAACAGATTTTTCTAGGAAAAGCTGAGCAATATCCATCTTGCCTTGACTTTATAGTAACACCATTGTTATGTTCAAAGCTGACACATAGGATACCTGAAATACAGACTTTCCTAAATTTAATAACCCTCTTCCTGAAATTTGAGAGAGTTCAATCTGTTGTAGTTTAAGGGGACATTAAGTAATGTCCAAGCTTTATATTCTTAGCTAAAGTCAGAAAATGACCTGAGCACTTAAAATGAAATTTTTACAATTCTGACTAAGCCCAGAAATATTACTGTGGAAGCTCTTGCTTGGAGGCTGCCTATGCCTTGAGGCTTCATGAAAATACATCTGTAAGTATAAAGTTTACCAAGGTCCTGCAGTTTTCTTTAATCTGTCTTGCCCTGTATATTAAGTGGCTATCACTTTCCTAAAACATATTAACATAACTGCACCATAGCATTCAATTTAAGCCCACTTTAATCTATTTATTTATTAACAACTGAATATTTTTACTAAAAAAACCAATAAAGCACAGGTAACATTATGATTAATCTACTTCCCATGTTAAAATGTCTGTCTGCAGTGTTTTTTTCTGGGCTGTTTTAGAATGACATTTGCAAGACCTTTAAAAAATTTAATGGGAGCTGTGTTTTGCTGTTGGTACTTGTGTATTTGCAGGGTTGGATAACTGATACTGCATTTATTATTATATAGTTCCATAAAAATAATTCTAATACATACAGAGGACATGATTGTTCTCATGTGACCTCTTCACTTATGCATGGGTTTGACAGCTTCTGGAGAAAACATGCTCTGAGCATAACAGATAATACAGGTAAATATTATGAATGTGAGCAGAGATGTAGAAAATTGCCTCTTCCCCAGGAGCTCCTTGGGATTAAGCTGTTTCAGAAACAGAACTTAGTTCTCCCTAGACATTTCAAGACATCTCATCAAACATTTGTCCGAGTACTATCTCTGAATTGTCTACAGAATATTCAGTTTAAATAATGAGGGCTTTGGTCTGGGGGATTGTATTCAGTTTTTGTTCTAGTTTAGACTTTGAGTATGACCTTGGACAAAACTCTTGTTATTCAACTTGTATTTCTTAGTGTATATAATCTGAGATACCTACGAAGTACCCAGTTTAAAATGCTGATGAATCATTTGGCTGAAAAAGTTGAATAATTCACAACTCTCTCATAAGGTTGTTTATTGAAGAAACTGATTTTGTTAAATTTTGAAATGATTTCCAGAGAAAAATCCCTGACCTGCACAACATGGAGGTTAATTTGTCTTAAATTATTTTTTACATAGTGATTGTGACTTTTCAATCCTTGTTATATATATTTTTTAAATTACTAGAAATTTTACCAAGAACATTAATGGAAGGTGTCACACTGCTCTGAAACTGGAAGTATTATACATGCACTGGTACAAGCAGTCTTGAAATCTGTGACTAATTACAGGTGGGAAAATCAATGAGCATAGAAGGAAATACAATGTAAATCAAATTGAATAAAGGCTACTCTTCACAGAAGACCCTCAACTTAGGGTCTTTGTTAAATTAAGCAGAGCTGTGATTTGCTGCAGGCATTTCAAGGCTCTTTGGGGATTTGTGGTCAGTGCTGTTTCTAATTGCGCGTGAAGGGCAAGAATCTGCATGAAGACACAAATAGTCTTAATGCCAAACTTGCACTATTGACTTCATAATATTAATTGATTAGAGGTGTAGTCAGTAGGGTTTTTGGCAAGGGTATGAGAGAACTGATAAAGAATATGTTGACTGTGTGTTACTGTCAAGGCTTGTTAAGGAAGAAGACATACATTTCATCTGGGCAGAATATGAAATTGAGGCCCCCTTATTTTAACACAGGTGATCACGTTTATGATTGACTTTTATTTTTGAGTTGCAGAAATATTTGTAACAATGAATCTTGAAAGAAGTACTTTCAGATCCCTATTTGAGCATTGTCCAGATGAAAAAACCTCTTCCATTAGGCTTCACACCTTTCAGGAAAGCTGCCTTCATTTTTACATGTTCTCATTTGAGAAGATCATTTATAGTGATCACTGATGCATGTATAAAAGCTCAAGGCTTTCCAGATGTCCAAGTCCTACAAAGCTGCCAGGCATCTTGGGAAGAATGACACTTTTAGGTTTTTTTTAAACCTGGAAAAGGATTACAGAGGTAAAGGAGGACAGACCAAGAGTGTGAGACAGCCTCTAGTCATCCCAAGTTCATTGGACTTCTGTTACAGCCTGATGAATGCCACTGTCATCCCTTTCATCCCAAGGCAGGAATAATACTATCAGTTGTTCTTATCTGTTGCTTTTCAGACTTTGCCATAATTGCTTTGGAATATTTTACAAGACAAACCTGCAATATGCCTTAGCTTTACAGGCCAGCTAACCACAGTTCTGTGGAATGTTCAGCTGGCTATTTTCAGGATTTCTATGCAAAATGCAACTGTTCAATGTGGGAAATCATGGCAAATATCTCCCTTACTGACGAAAACTTGAGCAATGTCAAACTACCAAGACCAGACCACCAGTGTAGTCATAATCAAATTTGGAAATCATTCTTGCTTTGCCTGGTGTTTAGCCTGTTGGCTTCTCCCTCTCGCATATTTCTATCCCCAGGCTTTGGTATGGTGCTCATGGTGAGGTGATTCTCAGCAAAGTTTGCACAGAGAGAGTCTGCACTATCCTCGTAAAGGCTATGAGATCAAGCTATGGGATAGTGCTATGCTTATGTTCTCCTACTTTCATCTGTGATCTGGATCAGTGGGAAGGCTTTGTTCTTGGCTTTCATAATTGCACTGGATGCTCCTTGATTTCTGAAAGTGGGAAGGCCAGAAAAACCATCTTTGGACACACTCCATAGTGTATGACCCCTAAAACTACCACTGGAATTCCTCTCCTGAGGGAATTTAGGTCTTCTTCAGCCATGTAAGTGGCCCTAGGGAAGGAAGGACAAGTGGAGTTGAAGTATTTAATCCATTGGGTTGTATATAATGATCCCATCTACACGACAGCCAAGGTAGTGTGTGGTGCAGGGAGGGTGGATTACCCTGAAGATGCACAGCTGACATGAACATTTTGGATACATAGCTGAAGATACATAGCTGACATAAACATTTTCAATGAAAGGCTCATGCTGCACTAGAGCATTGTTTCTACTTAGATCTACAGGCCTCCTGTATTGGCTCCTGACCACATTAGAAGGCATGCCCATTTATGTGTGCATTATCATAGGACTCACTTAAAAAACTAGCTTAAAAAACCCTCACTTAAAAACCAAAATATTTGGGGCAGTAAGAATCAGGTAGCATTAAAAATATTTTTGCCATATTTTAACAAGAGAGTTGAAGAGGAATTGTCTTCACCAGTAAACTGAGCTGATACAGTGAGCTCTAAGTATGTATACAAAAATAAATTTTTGTTTAAAAAAATTGCTACCAAAGGTCTGTTCTAATGTTTTAAGGGGTGAGAAATTATTGGAAAGTGGCTCATTGAATTGCTTTGGAGTAGGCACCAACATGAATCAAGGGGTTTTTTTCTGAACCATAGTATTGTAATGGTATTTTACTGTTTTCACTCTTTTTACTATATTGTGCTTTCTTGAATAAAGGGAGGAGTAAAATCCATGACATGAACTCTCAAAGTTTAGTCTGTGATTTTCTAATTTATTTCACTTCTTCCTCTATTTTAGCAATGCATTGACTCGCTGGCTTGTTATTTGGCAGAAGAAAACAAAGTAGAGGTTGCAATAGTTCCTTGAGGCATAAAAAAAATCAGTGGAATTAATTTGCTGCTTATAAGCATCCATTTGAACTAAGTCTTAAAGAATTTGAAAATAGATGCACTTAACCTGTCAGAAACGATTTGTAGGAAAAACTTTCTATTCTCAGCAGAAAAATCTCACCCACAGCAATTCCACTAGAAGTGAAAGGAAAGACAAAAGTATGGTTTTATTGGCTTTGTCATACCCTTATCTAATTACTTTCTGAGAGCATTTTTTCCCTTCTTTGTAGCCTCCAGGAACTCAGAATCTTTTAAGGCTCTACTACAGTAAGCGTATCACGTAAGTAAATTGAGAATAGTTAAGCACCCCCTGCAAATATTCTTTCTGTTATAGAGACAAGAATTAATTTGGCTGCCAAGAGGTTCTACAAAAAGTTCTGCAGAAGAGACAAATTATGGACAATATATGATTCACAGGAAGGACAACATGCAATCCTCTTGATTCAGATTACACAATCTCAGGAAAGCATGATTTTTCTAACTCATTTATGCTCAAGGTTTATGATTTAAATGATTCATGTATCTTCTTTTGGATAACCAAACAGTTTTCCAAGTCCCAAGAAAGTTCATTATATTAATGGCGGAGTGTAATGAAAATATATTATATAACTCTTACAATATATTCTCAATATTTGTGCCTATTTCTGGACAATATGATTCTTCTGCAAATGAAATTTTAAAACATAGAAGTTGGCTGTTCTGTTGAAGCTGCTGCATTTGGAGACCTAATATTCTTCAGGCTGATCAAAGATCTGCAGCTTGTACTAATTTAGTGGAATTTGCAGCTAATTGACATATATGTAGCTGTCAAATCTGAAATTGTAGGCAGGTGCTAAAATAGTGACATATGTGCTGAGATGTAGGTACCAAGGACAGAGTGATCCCAAGCATCTACATGGTTTCCAATTAAACTTGCTGAAATTAAATGCTACATGGCAGATGCATAGATAATTCATGTTTATAGATGTAATAATTAAAAAGCAAGCCTGCTATGTAATTATTGTACTGGTAAATAAACATGACTAAACATCTAATAGAAGCTTTCAGTTATAGCTCCATGCTGGGCTGTGACAAGGTAAGACAGTGATTTCTAATATTTCAATATTCATAATTTGTACCTCCATTTGCTATTTGAAATTCTGGTGATATAAACCAGTCTTGAATCCTTGGGGCAGCCTAGCATCACAGGTGTAAGACACACACCTGTTTCCTTGCATTTTAAAGTAAATTGAATGTATTTTGTTGAGGAAATAAAAGCCACTAGAATGCAAAGGAGCTTGTGCTCTTATTTGCTTTTGGGGTACAGGCACAGAAAACTGGGAATGCAAATGTCTAGGAAGCTAATGGCAGCAGATAAAAGAGGATAAATCTGAGCATCTGTAGCTGGAAATGATGGTGATTTCTGCTTCAGCCCCTTTTCATTAGAAAAAGCCACTCCATGGGCTGGAGTACTGGGAGGGTTCTGGGGGTTAATTTTCATTTGTCAGCTGCTCCTGGCTAAGTAGCACATGCAGGAGAAAGCTTTATGTCTTCATAATTTAGGCAGGAAAATGAGTGGTAACCCCACAGTTTTTCTAGCAAGAGAACTGCCAGTGCCAGGCAGCCTGGTTATCTGTTCTCACTTCTATTATGACAGTGTCCTGTGCTGTCTCCAGATCTGCAGTGCTCTTCTGCTCTGGGCTGGTACTAAAAAAAGGGTGATGAAAGATTAAACTGACTTTGCACATGCTGATGATTTTATACTATCCTTAACAGAATCTTAACAACCTTTATTTCTCTGCTCAGTCTCTGAGATGCCAAATGTATTTTCTTTATTAAGGACAATATTTTGCCCAGTCAGATCTCTGGCTTCTGATTAAATCTGGAGTGGTGGGCTGCAGTTTGGGCTGAAATTATTATTTTGAAAGGTTCTATGATTTCCTTGTGGCCCAGGAGGCATCCTGGGCTGCATCAGAAGCAGTGTGGCCAACAAGTGAAGAGAGGTGATTTCCCCCTTTACTCCGCTCTCTTGAGGCCCTACCTTGAGTATTGCATCCAACAGTTCTGGATTTCATGTTATGTAATGCAAACAGTTCATCCTGCCAAGATAATTTCTGAGGATACCAAAATGCATGAGGCAAGAGGTGACACTGATGTCACCTTTTCACTAAGCATGCTTTGGATCTGTTTATAATGGCCAGAAGACACTGGACCCAATCTGTGGGGTCTGTTCTGACAAAAATTAGGACACTGACCATTTCATAGTAGGACTACCTAGAAGGCTTTAAAAATCCCTTCAGCCAAAATGAGTTGCTAAAACCTGTATGGAAAATAACTTTGAAATAACGCTTTACACCAGTTATTAAATGTGTAGTCAAATCAACCTTTTGTAATGCATGTGTTCTCTTTCTTCAAGTAATTTCTCTTAATTATAATGAGTAATGGTTTCCAATGGATATTTTAATGCAAATTACCTTATTGAGTGTATTAAGGGAAAGATGGGAGCTAAAAATGAGAGAATGGCTGGTGCATCGTGTGCTGATTCCTGTAGATCAGAAGTGAGAATCTGGAAATCTGTAGGTGTTGGAAGTTAGAAAGTTAGAAAGAGAAGCCAGATAATAATATTCCTGTTCTAATAATTTTTTTAGTAAACAATGTAATTATCAAGTGTTTCATGTTTTTCAGTTTGTTTTCAATATGTATAATTTGATAAAATCTGTCTTCCACTAGAAGTCAGTATCTTATTCAAGCATTATGCATTCTTACTAGAGAAACTTACTGTAATCCTAAGAGGGAAGCAGTGAAAGATTTCAATGTGTACATGGTTTCCACTTTTTTCATGGGAACAAGTGGAACTTGACTTTGTTTGTGGTAGGCTTGACAGCAGGGTACTGCTGCCTCTTTATGCCTGGGTGTCTGGCTGAGTGTCACTGCACCAGGGATGTTCTTACCAGTGGTTCTGTCCTATAAAGCATCATTTACTCAAATGTGAAAACAAGCTGAATTTACCCTGTTTTATTCAATACATACTCCAATAAATGTCTGTTTTGAAGCAGCTGAATCAGCCTGTGCCAACAGCCAGGGTTTGTTCCAGTCTGCATGAGTGAACTGACATTCACCAGCTGAAGATCTAGCTACAGAGATGACTTAATGCTGCAAGTGTAGAACATGTATTTTCTTTTTCTATTTAACCATAATGTAAAAATATCCTCTGTAACTTGTGGTTTTTGTTATGAAGTTTTCCTTATAAACCACGTTTTCCCCAAATTCCAGCTCAATTATAATTCCCCAAGAGAGATTTTTGTCTGTAAATTTCTGAGTGGTGTCATCTACCATTATATTTGATATGTGGATCCCTTGTGCTTGTTTTATAGACACTAAGAACCTTTTTTTCACTTGTAATTTTGTTGTTTCCCCATGAGGTATTTTGAAGAAGGTTTTTGTATAGATTTGCCTTTGCAAAAAGGATAACTTTAAAACTTTTTTGGAAATTCCTCTCAGCCAAACCATACTGTTCACAAGCTCTGATCTGGTACTGCCAGAGGCAGTAGAGGCAGGGTGAGGGTAACTCCTTGCCTTACTTTAGGAAATTGTTATATGGCTATATGCCTACATTTATATGAATTTTAAGATTTTATGTAATGATTTATACTTGGCAAACTCTGCAAGTTATGTCAAACTTCCCAATCCCAGCAGTTACTGGGTGCATAGGGGATGCAATGTGTACTGTGATAGCATTTTTCTTTTATCCCTATATGACAAAACGGACCACAGGGATTCTTCTGATTGGTGAGATATGTGAGTGGAAATGCAAATAACTAAAATGAAAATCTGTCTGGATTGTAAGATATGGGAGGAAGGCATTTCTTTTTTATTTCTACTGCAGAGCAACAGCAGGATGCTTGATGGCCCCTTTGTTAAGAAAGGATGCCAGAAATTTCCATGACTATGCCTAATTATGAATAGGTAACTTGCAGAGTTGAAGCTGTTTTTCTCTCTATTTCTATGATAAAGACATAACAGAGAGTCCATTATGGTTTATTTAAATAATCTTCTTACTAACGCTAAGGGATTTTGTATTCTAAACCTTTTTTTTTTGGTACCTGCTACAAATTGTAATTAGTTAGCTTTTTCTAATAGTTTCCATAACAACTAAATTTTTAATGCCTTTATATGAGTCCTGCACATATTTTTCTAAGTCACATCACCACATTGTCCCTTAACCAGCCATCCAATCTTGTGCCAGATTTCCTTGTGTTCTGTTAAGTCTCAGGTCACTGTTCTTGAAGTCTTAACACCTGTGTATTATAGGTTGAGCCTAAAATTAGGCAATATGTCTCTTCTTTTCTTCAATGAGAGGCTAAATGATGAGAATACTTGGATGTGATCCAGCATGCCTGCTGTCCTCCCTGTGTCTCATTGTGTAGTGATCCACAGAGAATTGCTGCCTCAGGTGGTATCAGCTCCACAGAAGAAAACCAAAGGCTAGAACTGACACTTGTGAAGTGCCCACCATGTTTTATGTGGACAGATAGTGATAGGAAAATGCTTATAAACAAAGAGAGGACAAATTTAGATTAGATGTTAAGAAGAAATAATTTACTCAGAAGGTAGTAAGACCCTAAAGAAGTTGCCCAGAGAAGTTGTGGATGCCCTGTTCCTGGAAGTGCTCAAGACCAGTTTGGGTGGGGCTCTAGGTAACTGATCTAGAGGATGCCACAGAGGGAGGTTTAATGTACTTTGGGGTCCGTTCCAACTGCAATCATTCTTTGATTCAATGATTCTGCAATAATTGCACCAATCACACACTGATGTAAGGAAATGGGGTAGTAGACTTAGCTCACAGTTTGAAAGTCACATTTACTTATGAACAGTTCTCCTTGTGCACATAGTTGATATGTGGCTTTTGTGAATTAAAGTAATGAAATAAAAAGACAAATGCACAGATCAGCTGTTCTCAACAATAGTTTCTGGAGTAAAATGAACTCATAATTGGAAACAACCTACCTGAGACAGAAGTAGATTTTTTTCCCTGGCATATTCATAGAATTCTTGTTGGTTATTGGGGCTTGAATTAAAGAATTTTTGAATAGTTCTAATTATGCAAGATGAATCCCCTCCTTGCTCTAGAAACTGCATTGATGCAATCAAATAAGCTGACTGAGAACTCCTTGAAAATATGTGGGCCTAGTGTCTCTCCATGGGAAGAATTAAAGGCTATGCCAATCCCAAAGATGAATTGCAAGTCAGATCCCTACTCAGATCATGTCCAGAGGAGGTAAGCAAAGCTGGTGAAATAAACCTTCTGTGAAAAGCAACAATTGATTCTAATGTGCATTTCTTATTAATGTGATTCTAAAGGGCCACAGATTGGTTTAAATTCCACTCTTGAATACTGGCCACAGACTTTTGAGGAAAAAACCTGGAGATGTAGAGGAGATGCCCCTCTGCTGAGCAGTTGCTCTGCCCTCATGGCAGCCTCGAGGAGAAGCAGGCAGCTGCCCCAGCCAGCCAAGTGGAAGAGCCAGCTGGTGATCTGGACTTCTCCCTGTCCACAGTCCCAGTGCAAGTGATGGATTTTGTTACAGGTGCAAAATATCTGGGCCCAATCCCGTCCTTCTTGCACTGAGGTGATTGCATCATTATTGCCAATTACACTTTGCAGTTACTCATGGATTTTCATCTCATTGTTTTATGAACTGCAACTAATTAATCCTCTCGTTCCTCTCAGCTAAACAGACGCTATTGAGAATCATCTGCATTTTTGTTTCGGATGAAGAACCACAGCACAGATTTCAGGAGGCTTGTCAGTGTAATTAGAGGAGTCAAGGTGATGGAAATTGGTCTCCCTTCACTTGGAATCTGGGCACAGCTCTGGCTATGCATCTGTTATTTGGAGGAGTCACACCGTAAAATTAATAGCTGTGAGATGGAATGAGGATGAGTCTTGTTGTCTTTTGTTTAATGTGTCTCAATTTCTGAAGGGGGTCAGGGCCAACCTATTCCATTGACAGAGAGACACTGGCAGACACTGTCTGCCAGTCAGTTGTTGAGATTTAGCTCAGAGAGAGTGGCAGAAGTCGTCCTGAGTGCTGAAACATTTTCCTTTCCAATTAGCTTATTTCTCTGGTTCCTATCAGGCTTCATGCTGAGACAAGGCTGCTGCTGAATGCTGATTACCTGCTGCTCAAGGAAAATAACATTTTTATCTAGAGGCAATTTTTCCAGTTCTACATGCATGAACACAGACAGCTTCTCCATGGACTGTGGTCACAGTCAGTGTATTCTCTGATGTACAGAGGTGTACAACAGAAATGGTTACACTGTTTTAAAATACTGTCTAAGTCCACAGCTTGAAATTTCTTTACTTTCCATTCTCTGTTCAACCCACAGTTCCCCCACTGCAAATAATCACATTTGTCTTTTAAATATCTTTCTCTGTCTGGCCAGCCCTAAACAGTCTATTGAGACCTGGAGATGAGGTTCCTCCAGTGTGTCCTGGCTGCAATTCCAGTAGAGAGGCAGGGCCAGAGAGCTGAAGGACCCAAGTGCTGCCTGCTCAGCTGATGAAATAAACAGCACTCCCAGCTAAACCCAATTTGACCAGCCCAATGAAACCAACTTATTAAACAAATCTTAAGGCAGAGTGATTTCTCAGAAGGTATGCTATTAGGCACTTCCTATTTTTCACTCTTGACCCTGCCCAGTTCAGCTGAAAGGGAGGCAATTTTGTTTTGTTTTTCTCAGTTATCAGCTCCCTTCTCAGATCATGTCCAGAGAAGGTCAGCAAAGCTGGTGAAGGGTCTGGAGCACAATGAGGAGCAACTGAGGGAGCTGGGGCTGTCTAGCCTGGAGAAAAGGAGGCTTAGGGGAAGCCTTATTGCTCTCTACAAACGCCTGAAAAGAGGCAGTAGTGAAATGGGCTTTGATCTATTCTCTCAGATAACAAGTTACAGGATGACACAAAATGGCCTCAAGTTGCACGGGAGAGAATTAGACTGGGTATTGGGAAAAATTTTTTCACTGAAAGGGTGATCAAGCACTGGAACAGGCTACCCAAAGAGGTAGCAAAGTCACCATCCCTGGAGGCATTTAAAAGATGTGCAGATGTGGCATCTGGGGACATGGTATAGTAGTGGACTTGGCAGTGCTGAGTTAGTGGTTGGGCTCAGGGATCTTAGAGTTCTTTTCTAACTTACCTGATTCCATGATTCTCTCTATCATGCTATGAAGCACATGTTTGCACTGGCAGATTGGTCCAAATGCATCAATTGGTGCCAGCTTTCTGGTGTCAGTATTCATTGGATTCAGCTGAAAAGTTAAAACCAGAACTGAAATAAAGGCAAGACGCTCTTACTTGTAGACACTCTACTGCCTGACACAGGATTGATTCATTATGGCTTATGTTACGAAACTGCAGTTTCCTTTTGTTGTAACATTGTGTATCTTTTAAATGTTTCCATAGTGAACAAATTTACCCCCTCATTTAAAAAGCTGTGTAGGCTACTACGTATGAGGGTGGTGACAGCTATTTAGAAAGGTGATGCGAAATGTAAAGCATCTGAGTGCAGCTAAACTGCACCAACACTAAAAACTAAGAAAAAAAGGAAAACCATGTTACTTGTGTACTCACAATTTACCTAGTCTTAAAAGGAAGAAAATCATGCTTTCCTCCAGGGAATCCTTTTGGAAATAGAACTCACACTCAGGGTGTGTTAGAAATGTGAAGACAATGTATTTTTTTCAGCATGGATAGAGGATTTAAAACCTCCATTCTGTTTGGTGGACTGATATGTTAAAAGAAGGAATACATGAGATCTGCAAGGAGATCAACAGCAATTTTGTCTTGGCAAGGACAGCACGCTGTGCCCTAGCTGAGGACAAAACCCCTCTGCCCTCATGATCTGCTGCAAAAGCTAGATTCAACCCTTCTCTTTGCTGCTTGACCATTTCCCTCTCCTTGTCCTCCTAAAGGGGGAGAGAAGAAAGACTATCAGTGTGGAAAGGGCAAAAAGAAATCAGTAATCCAATCCTTAAGAATTTTTTGAAAAGACAATTTCATAAAAAGCAGTGTACGTATTGTTGCCAAAAGAAGGAAACTCAGTTTTAAAAATTTTAAGGTTTCTCAGAAGTTAGGTTTTTCCTGTGACATTTTTTGCAGTTTTACAAAGAAATCCTGCATACTCTGGAGGTATTTTGTTCTGTGTTCAGTAAGCACAATCGATGAGCCTGATGCCAGAGAGGAGCTGTGGTAACTCCATACACAGTATGGCCTGCATGATGCAGGGCTGAACATTCTCCAGTTATTTCTGCAGTGTGGGAATGTATTTGCACCAGTAGGGCTCCTATTCTGAGTGAGGCAGCTGAAACCCAGCTGCTCTGAGAAGCCATTTTTTGCACACATCAGTCTTTGGGAAAGCTGATGGGCTCCTTCTGCCACTGCAGGGTGCCCTGGGACTTATTAGAAAGAAAAGAACAGGTAAGAGGTGAAGCAAAGATTGTTAAAGGATTTGATTCTTTGGTTCAATCTTCACAAGAATTTAAGACAACAGGACAATTTTAATTAAGTAGTTACAGAATGGAGAGAAGTTCACGAGAGGCTAAAGAGCAGATTCAAGCATGTTTTAGCTAATGGAGATTTGCTACAATTCCTTGGCAAAGCAATATTAAAAAAACACTTTATAAGGGAATTTAAATAAACAGCCAGTGTAGTCTGTAAAACACCAGCACTTATCTCCACTAATGGAGAGTTAATGGAGGACAAGGAAGGTCTTGGAAGACTGGAAAAGAATCAACATTATGCATTTTTAAAAGGCAGATGGTCCATAATGTTCTGTTTTCTTTTTATTTTTTTTTTCCTGAACTTTGATAACTGCAAGGATTCTGCTCAATTATTAATTTTGATTTGCAACATAATAAAATGGGTTTATTAAGAACAGAGCATAATAGTCTAAATTCCTGACAAGCTGTCTGGCCTGGTGAATTAGAAAAATGTGACTGATGAACCGTGACCTAAGTTAGTAGAATTTTTGGCAGTATCTCCCAGGATATTCTCAAAAGAGGCATTCTTAAAAGCAGGCAAAACATATAAAAATGTGACCACCAAAACTTGCAATCATTGTATGAAAGGAGAAATGGTGAAATTTTAGTCAACCTGGGCAGGTATTTCAAATATGGAAAGACCTGTCAGATTTTGAGTATACCCAGGTTGTATAAGCATTACAGGCAACAAGGTGTTGGGAAAGCTATTGGCCCTGAGTTTGTGATTACACTGAACTCTGAAAAAAGGGTAAATTCATGTCATGCTGTCAGCAGGAGATGTTTTTTCCCAGTTAAATTGTCTTATTATCTTTATGAAATATGTGCATTACAGTTTTAAAACACCACAATTGAATCCAGAGGCCACTGATTAATTTCTATGGTGAAACTTGTACTTCCCCCCAATCCTGCCCAAGAAAGAAACACAGACTCTTTCATATCCTCTAAAACTTAATGCATCCAAGGGTCAGTGGCCATGAATATAATTTCTAGTCCAGGAAATTTGCATAACAATCAGTCTGAACTGAGTTTTGATCTAATTGCTTTTGGCTAATTATGCTTTTTCCTTATGCTTAATGATCCCTTATAGCATGGTTTTAATGGACTGCTCATCAAATGAAGATCTTTTTCTTATGGGTTTTCTGTTGTGTTTTTTTAAAAATCTAATTGCTTTTAAATATATTTTTGACATCATGAAAACAGCCTTTCTACCTCATTAGCATTCTGTTGGGTAGTTGGAAACAGCTCACAGCTTGATCCTTAGCATTAAAATGTAAGAGGATGTGGCAAGTTAGCCCTGGTTGGATGCCAGGTGCCCACCAAAGCCATGCTATCACTCCCCTCCTCAGCTGGACAGGGGAGATAAAATATAATGAAAGGCTCATGGGAGGAGATAAGGACAGGGAGAGATAACTCAGCAGTTACTGACACAGGACACAGACTTATTTTGGGGAAACTGACTTTATTTATTTTAAATCAAATCAGAGTATGATAATGAGAAATAAAACCAAACCTTAAAACACCTTCCCACCGTCCCTTCCTCCTTCCCAGACTTAGCTTCACTCTTGATTTTTTTACCTCTCCTCCAGCGGCACAGGGGGAACAGGGAATGGGGGCTCCAGTCAGTTCATCACACGCTGTGTCTGCCACTCCTCCCTCCTCAGGGGGAGGACTCCTGATGCTCTTCTGCTCCAGCTTTGGATTCCTCCCACAGAGCTCAGTTCTCTGTGAACTTCTACTGTGAGTGTGAGTCCTTCCCACTGCAGTCCTCCAGGAACTGCTGCAGTGTGCATCTCTTTCACAGGGTGCACTATTTCAGGAACAGACTTCTCCATGAGTGGATCCCTCATGGGGTCACAAGTCCTGCCAGCAATCCTGCTCCAGCCTGGGTTCTTCTGTCCATGAGTCCACAGATCCTGCCAAGAGCCTGCTCCAGCATGGGTTTCCCATAGGACCACAGGCTCCTCAGGGCATCAATCTGCTCTGGCATGGGTCTCTTCCATGGGCTGCAGGTGGATCTCTGCATCCCTGTGATCCTCCACGGACTGCAGGGACACAGCTGCCTCACCACGGTCTGCACCATGGGCTGCAAGGGAATGACTCTCTCTGGTACCTGGAGCATCTCATGCTCCTTCTTCTGCACTGACCTTGGTGTCTGCAGAGTTGTTGTTCTCATATATTCTCACTCTTTTCTCCAGCTGAAATGGCACAGTTTTTTCCTCCTCTTCCTAACTCTCCTGCCTAGGAGACACCTTCTACCTGCTACCACCACTCTAGAAGGGAAAAGATTCTAGCTATGTCTCACAGCATACACTCTCTCATTTCCAAAACCTGGCCATACAAACCCAATGCACAGGGCTGCAGATGGCTTATTCAAGAACAGAAATTCATCCTGGGGATGAAAATGAGATGTGGTGCAAGTGGGATGTTCATCACCCTTCATGTCAGTTTTCCAGAATGCATTCCTACTAACTGTAATTCTCAATTAAATAAAATTGCTCATATTTCCTGGAGCTGGGAACTAGAAAATTGTGATGGCTTTAGGTCCAAGGCAGTTCATTGGTTGGTTTACCTGGAAATAGAAGATGAGAAAACTTCCAGCTTTCTTTCAGCAGTTCATTACTCTGCCAAGTATATTGGCAGGAAAGAAGGTGAAGTACAATGTCTGGAAAACACTTTTTTTGCTGGTAACCTGCCTGACTGTTAACCTTGAAGTTAATAAAAGTTGATAGTATTCCATAAGGAACTTTGATTTAAGAAATGTACAACTGTAGAATATCTAATTGGAATTCCTCAAAACAGTGGCAACTGCCAAAGAACATAGAAAATCTTATCATCTCCATTTGATTTGTTGCACTATGCCTTTGTCTGAGACTTCTGATGCACAGAAGCTGAAGTGAATATTCAGTTCATCTTAAAGATCTGTTGCACTTTTCCAGGAGTGAGGAATTCTTGGAGTCAGACTCTACTGAAAGCATAGTAAGCAGACACAGTACACAGATACTTCTAAAATTCTAAAAATCAGGTGTAAAAGAAAGCCTTTCACAGGCAAGAGAGTTATCAAACTAAATATGGGTGCATTCTTTTCCTTTACCATGTCCTATATAAATTTTAGAGAATGTTTAAAAGATGGATGGCTGGGTCCTGCTTCCATACCAGGACTTTTAATGTGAGAAGAACAGCACAGTCTACAATGCCTGGTGTAAGAAAATAGGAGAGCATAAATTCTCTGGGGCAAGGCAGACTTTCTTTTAAACATGCTGTCCATGGATTAACAAAGTTAAAACATCATGAGTGCTGAAGAAGAAAGGAGTTGTCCAGGTTGATTTAAGGCTATTTATTTTAGGAGAAAAAATATTTTACTAAGCTGTCCTGAAACTCTCCTAGAGTAAGGTTGAGTGACTTAGCAGAAACACATTTGAGGAAAAAAACCAGCTCTTTGCCTGAATCTTTCCCAACTAATCAGAGTGCTTGTAAGTGAGCTGGAAGCTTGGCTAGAAAGGATTTTATTTTATTTATAGCAAGCTGAAAAAGACAAGAAAAGTGTAACTAACTCTCTTCCCACCTTCCCCCCGCCTTTCACTTCAGACTTTTTATGAGGCTGAAGGGTCAGAGCAAGGCCAGTTTGGCACAGTAAAATTTTCCAAATTTCATTTTTTCTGGTTTAGCTAATGGATTAAAAAGGACGGTGGTGTTTTTTGTAAAAGCTTATTTTCCTCCTGTTTTTTCCATTGTCTTTTTTTCCCATCAGATTCTCTAAGAGATAAAAAAAACCCCTACTAAACCACCCCTCAAGATCTATTCTGCATAACAGACTCTGCATGTTAGCTCAGGTATAAAATAAAACCTTGAGTATACATGTGGAGTATTTGTCAAGCTTGCACAAACTCACTTTTGCTTTAATGAATGTCACTTCCCAGTTTTAATGTGTGATTATTCTGTTATGAGACTAAACTTTGCACGATCAGAGGCGCTCAATGATTTCAGTCTTCACAATTTCCTCACAAAATTTCTTCCCTTTTCTTATTAGATTTAAGGTAGCAATTTCCCAGACTGTCCTTCCTATGATTCTTTGATGAGTGAGATGCTATTTGTTGCCCCAGAATAAATATATCCCTGATTTAAATAACAGACCCCTTTCCTTAATGTCAACAAGTGTCTATTTGTAAATCAGGTGAAATTACTTCTATCAGCTGTATTTGTACAGCTCTTTCACTTCTCAATATTTTGATATAAAGTCTACAAAAATTACCTCAATTTAAACATTCTTTAGTAGATATTGGTAACGTAATAGTTGGACTAAAATCTCAAGCCCAAGAAGATATCAAAGCTAATTAATTAATAGCCCAAAAATCTACCTAGACACAAGGACAAACCTGCAGGAAGTTTTACATTCACAGGCAAGTGTTGTGATGGAGTACATGTGCCTGGGAGCAAGGGACGTGCTCTGATTTTACTGCCATAGCATTTATCATGCTGTTTATCATACAGAGGGGCACTGAATTCTCAGAGTTATAGCAAAACACTGCTCTCCCTTCATCACTTGTCAGTGTTGTCTCATTTACACTGAAGACAAAAAAAGATCTTCTTAAAATTCCCTTTAAAACTTGAAATTGCTCAAAAATATTCAACATAACTTTTAGGACAAAGTCCACTGAGAAATTGCTTGGGAGATATCAGTCTCTAATCAAGTACAAGGCTTCACAGAGGCTCTGGAATATGATTCCATAGTAATATAAAATAAACTGTCCATATTTGCAAACTGCAGTACTTAGGGCTGAATTCCCCAGTGTCCTGTAGCGTATAAACACAGTAACACATTTTGAGCAGACTAACGAATTAATAAGGATTTAAGTCTGAGGTTTGCTTCTGGAGGCAGGGACAACAACTAATATAACACCAATCTCTCTTGTGGGCTTCTCTAGGCTGTAGGAAATGAGAAGAATGTTGCTGGCAGGCAAATGAAGTGTTGGTATCTAAAACAGGGTGGTGGTGTCCCTTCACCAAACAGGAATCCAATGTCTCAGTAGTCTTTTGGATATTCAATGCATCAGAAAAGTGGGGCAATAAGGTACTTTCCTTGCAGTACTTGTAGCAGAGCCTGTAGGTTCTGATGCAGTGAGTGCTGTCAGGTTTCACCGTGCTGCTCTGAGATGCTGCTCTTCCTACCTGAAGGAAATCCTGGTAGAAGTGTGGGGAAGGTGCACTGAAATCTGTTCCAGGAGGAAAGAAGTCAGTGGCTATGGTGAACACTATTTCTGTCTCTGCAGAAGAAATATATAATATCCTTTTGTCTTAAATATTTGGCTGCATTTCTTAGTAATTACTGAAAATTTGATTCAATCTGGCTACTTTGCTTGGGGAATATTGAGGAAACTGTAGTCTTACTGATCTCCCAAGTGTTTCTTTCCTTCTAGTTTTACATTCAAATGATGCTACTTCTGCAGACAACATTGTCAGGAAGAGGAGAACATCATTTAAGAATGGCTATTTACTATTTTGGGGCAGTGAACCTGAGAAAATTGCATCTCTGCAGGTGTAGCTCATTTGCCTGAAGCTTGAGGTGTGAGCAGTCATAAGTGAACTCCAGCTGACTACTGCATGCACTGTTCTGCTGAGGATGGAAGGAGGATGGAAACCTGCATGCCAACTTTACAAAGTGGTGTTTTCTCACAGAAATCTGGGGCAGTGAAACCCTGAGCCCAGCCCAGATGCAATAGGGTAGGAATAATACAATAAATAGGAAAATAATATAGAAACCCTTGAGCTGGGAAAGATAAGATTTTTTGCATGTATGCATAGATATATTTGTGAGAAATAAAATTCTTATGGGTGTTCATATACCTGAAAGCATAATGGAAATGCTTTTGGACTTGTATTCACTATTGGCTCTATGCATTTACATTTGAAGTATCAAGTCAGAAGATTTTAATTCCACTGTTTTTAAAGTGAAATTAATTTACTAATTCAGATCACCAAGGAGGAGAAGGGAGAGGATGAGTGAGAGAAGGTTCACAGGATGGAGGTGTTTGGTCCACACCTTCATGTGAAGTACCTTTCATGTGATGCTGATTTTGATGATCTGCAGTTAAAGAGGGGATGAAGTATTTGAGTATTTGTGACTATTATATGGTCACACTATGTGTGACACAGCTGCTTCATGGTTTTGTCACTGTATTATACTAGGAAGCCAATGCTTAAGATGTGTTGGTGCTAATAATCATTCCTGCCAGAATTAACACACTGTGACTAAACCTCCAACCAAACTCCTAGAGCAAGCACCCATGCATGTAATGACTTCCTACACTGTCACTCATCCTGAAATACAGAGTCTATCCCACCATCAATCAAGTGGAAGCTGGCAGAGATGATGGGCTGAGATGCTCTCTTTAAAATTGTAGAGACAAAACTGCAGTCTTTGTTTCAGCTAAAACGACAGAATGACCTAATAGTGCTTTGCTGCCAACCAAAAGTGTTAATATGTGCACAAGCACACTTCAGGGAGGTCAAGTTGGTCCTGTCAGAATGCCCCAGTGTTACAGCTGTAGTTACACAGAGCTCCTCCTGGCCTATGCTTGAACAATAGAAAATCCTGGAAGATTTTCCTCTGAGAGGTGCTCTGCTCTCTTAGGCAGTGAACTGCCTGGCACATTCATCAAATATATACATAGTGACTGATTCAGAAAGAGGGCAGGTGAAGAAACTGCCCTCTTTGCCTTACTTTGTTTCACTACATGAAATTCAGATAAAAACAAATAGTGAGTGTTTTTCCACACCATTGCATGCTCTCTTCCACAGTTTCGTGGAAAATGTTAGCTACAAAAGGCAACAGTCTTATACATCTTTCTATCTCCATTCCTCAGAAGATAATTCCAACTTGGACACTACATAAGTCTTAGAAAACTAGCAAGTCTCAAGTTCCCAAAACTCTATCAAGTATGCCAGAGCACAGTAGGGAAGTATTTCCACTGAGTAAAGTAATTGGACATAAAATATGTGATTGGAATCATATCTAGCACCTCTAACACTGAGAAAATCATCCAGTAGAGATATGATTAAAGACGTGACAGAAAAATCAAGAGACGCAATTTGTTGCTACTGAAGTTTTAAGATTAGATGGAATTTAATTAGTCTGTCATTAAATAAAAGGTGATGAATGACATATTCTGCCTAGTTGTTGTGTTAGAAACAATTACAAGTTGGGAAGGATGCTTTCAGCTTTGTCCTGCAGCAATGATAACCTTTTTTGATTAGCTATAACAGTACCTAACTAATCTGTTTGGTAATCATAACTTGATTTGCAATGTTGTCAAGGTGCTCTTGGCACACCTGTTCCAATATGTGTTGACCTTTCTCTTCAAGGAATTTCAATTCTTATTCTTTGTTCTCAGTGACAGCAATGTCTTTTAGAATATATGGTATTTGCAAGGTGTTTGACAAGGGATGAACCTTTTGTTCTGTACTTGCTTGGTCTTCATCTAAGATGGGAGGATCCAACTGCTGCAGGAATACAGATCCGTAATAATAATGGATTCTTTGTTCTCTCCGGTGTCACGAAGATTCATGGCAGATCCTTTTAAACTGAAGCTGTATTACTGGAGTTGAGTGTCTGGGCTCAGTTCCAACAGCTTAGACTCTTAACTCCCTGCTAATGCTGCTCAGCAGATAAAGCTGGTTATTACTGTGCTCTGTTCTAGTGACTGCCAGCAGATTAAATACTTGGGAGAAACTCAGTAGCATCCTTACAGCTCTGCCTGAGACCTGAGAGGCTGCAGGCTGCTGTGAACCTGTTCTGCCTGCAGCCTGCACCACGAGCAGCTCTAAGCAGCTCTAATGCCACTGCTTGTGACACCCTGGTGCCGAGCCTGAGCTGCTAACTCCAGGCAAGGTTTATGATCTCAAGTTGTGCTGTGCTGTGCTATCACCACAGGGTTGTTCATGCTAGAAAAAAGAAGGTTAAGGAGGGCAGCCATCACTGATCTAGGGAGGGATTATAGGGAAGACAAGCTCCTCTCGAAAGTGTACACTGAAAGGACAAAGATAAATGAGCACACATTGCAGCAAGGAACAAGAGTAATTCCTGGTGGGCTTAAGGAAGAAAATTACTCACTCTGAAAGAGGCTCAGCACTGAAAGAGATTGAGCAGGAGGTCCCTGGAACCTCTGCCCTTGGGAACATTAAACACTGGGCAGGATGAGGTGTGCGCTCACAGCCTGCTCACAACTTAGAAATTGGTCCTGTTTGAAAGAAGATTGCACCCTAGGACCTCAGAGGTGCCTTCCAGTCTCAAGAGTTCAGTGGAAAGGGGGCATATCCTACATGACTCTTCTTCCTTCTCCTTCTGGCAAACTGATTTCTATGTAAAAATACATTTTCCAGTACAGCAGGATTTAATTTAGCGATTGTTTTGTAATAGTAACTTCTTGTCAGTTGTTACAGTATGAATGGAAAACACCACTGTAATCCTCAGGAAAACAAATTTGTGAGGAAAAATGTTCTTGACCCTTGTGTCATGCCAAAGAATTTCCACTGAACTGCAAAATAGTCTGTCTTTGGTTGCCACCTCTAACCTGAGTTGATAGAGGCATGTCCAATCCTCTGTTTCCTCAACCTCAAGCAGAGTTATAGCACAGACAGTTTATTGTAGAGCTCAGCCCACTCTTTCAGCGTACCATTGTACACATCCTGGCCTCCTGCTCTGGCTTGAGAGCAGAGGAAGTATCCACATAGAGGAAGAAGAGTATCATTCTTCCACTTGTATTTCGTAAACTTGTGGAGATCTCAAATTCCCTCTTCACACTCAAGATGCCAATCGACACCAAGTCAGAGCAGGAAGACACTTCTCACTTCACTTCAGCCATCATCTCAAGTCTTGTCTGATGGTGCATCCCACTGTCCCCCTCCCCTTTACAGACTGCACTGGGATCTGGAATTAACTAGAGAAAAACTAGAGAACCTAATTGAGTCAAAAAGCACTGGGACTGCAGGGAGTCTCTCTACTCCCTTGCCAAAAGGTAAGAGTTCTTCAGTGCAACTCAGATGCAACTCCTGACCTAAGTACTATGGTATTGACACTGTTCAGGAGAAGATACTTTGAAAGAAAAACATGGCAAGACATATCTCTATATCTCTATCTCTGTATCTATCTATCTATCTATCTATCTATCTATCTATCTATCTATCTTATCTATCTATCTACACACACTTTTGCTTTTCTAGTCTGTTTCTATTTCTCTGTCTCTAAGGCACTTTGTAAGACAGGGGATTATATCATAGATTTATATCAAAATTTCACAGCTCTTGATGGATTGTTCTTCCATGAATTGGTCCAGCCCCTCTGGGACATTGCATCAGCAGAAGCAACATGTTGTAGTAGGGAATCCTGTAGGAAAAACCAATTTCCTTTGTTTTATTTTAAACAAACAAACTTTTGTCTATTACCCAATAAAATAAGCTCCTGTGATAAATTCATGTTTCAAAGAAGTGACTTAGTTGTAAACCACCTTCTGTGTCTCCCATGTAGGGAGAGATTTTGGTTTTTCTGAATGGAAATGGACTTATTTAGGAAGAATAGCCCTAAACTCCTTATTAAAATGACAAAAACTCGAAATATTTTTAGGACTCTCAATCAGCTGTTCAATGGCAGAGTTTTAGGCAATACATTTCCTTAACATGCTGAGGTTTTCCCTGTTCCTTGTTAGTCCACAGTGGTTTCTGGGATGAGTAGAACAATTATGCCAGTCCCAAAACATTTATACACATGAGAAATACTTGAATCCAGCAGTATTTGACTGATAGTCTTAACTGAATTTCTGTTGATAGAAGGTGGTGTAAATTCTTTACACTTTCCATTCTTTCAGCAAAAGAGACACCAAAATGGAGGTTGTTTTTGTTTTTTTCATTTTGATTCTGTCTTGTTCAAGATGACTGTCTTCTAGGAAACGTGCCAGCGAAATAATTCCTTTTTTTTTTCAACTTTCATGTCACAGTAAGAAAAAAATGAATGAGGAAAGGATCCTTGTACATATCCTCTTATCCAAGAAGTGCAGTTCTTGGTTCTCCAGAGCTGAATGCCTACTCTAACAGACTGAAATTACTACCATAACTCTTTAAAAATTCCACTGAGCTTTTCAGTACATGGGATCATGAAATGAATACTAATTTTCTTGTCTCTGGGCTGCAATTCATTCATGAATCAAGAATCATTGTAGATCTACTTCCTTGCCAAAGGGTAAGTTTTTCAATGCAACTCAGATGCAACTCCTGACCTAAGTGCCATGTTATTGACAGCAAATGTGGAGACAACTTATGGCTGGCTTTTATGAGAACAATGCTTGTACACACTGTTTTCCTTCTGACTTTCAAGCTTAATAAGAATGCTCACATTATAACTCATCTCAGTGAAGTAATTATGTGTAATTGCATAATTACCCGTTACAGCTGTTTGACTTACTGGCTCTTAAATTAATTAAACTAATGTGATGCACAACCACAAGTTAATTTAAAACAAGGAAACCTTAGAATGATCCCCCTTGAGGGTGTCTATGCAGCATTGATACTGTGAAAAAAAAGTGAAATGTGGATCCTACATCTTTTCTTATACCTATAGCTTCTACAAAGTTTACTTTTAACTGGTGATGAGACATGGAATTAAGTTATAAACTCTGTAATAATGCTAAACAAAACAAAATACAAGACTCTGAAATGAAAATAATCTCTTGCTTAAGAACATTTGACATGTTCCAAGTAATAAGAAATAAAAGTTCTTGCAGGCAAATAATAATACATTTGTTTATAATGAATATTTCTCAGTGGTGGCCAAAGCTAAACTTCGATTTAGCTCAGTACCTGCTGGTATATTTTATTTTCTTCTAGTTTAAAATTCAGTGTTTGAGTCTTGTGCTCAGTCAACTATTCTGATATGCAAATGACTTTAATGGATTGACTTTTCCCTCCTACAGTGAACTCCCAAATAATATGAAAAGCCATAAGATTCAGAATATGAACTTCAATAAAGAAAACTGAAGGATTAACATAATGAATAGCAAACAGAATTCTGTCTTTAAATCTATAGTTTTGGGAACATTCATAATCCTACAATTACTTTACTGAAAAGAATGTGCTACTTAGTTTTGACTCAGAAAAGCACTATTTATGTACTTACTGTCTTTATCTGAAATTTAGTCTATGTGTTTCTTCAAAGAAAAATGTCAAAATCCACTCTTGCTGCAACAGATGAACAAAGCCTTCATTCTGTTCTCCCCCCATCTTTGCATGCTATTGAACTTTATTGCTATAAATAGAGGGTCTGGTTACTGTGATGTGTTTTACTTGCAAAAAGGGATAAGCAGAAAAGTTCACATTGCTCTGTGCTCTGAAAATCTGAAAGCAGTTCCTGTAGTGAGCAACGTTGGAAGCCTAAATACTTTTCCATGAAGGAGAAAGTTTTCTGAGTTCCTACAGACTTCTGCCCTCTGAAGCTGAGCCTGGGGTGAGTTGGCACTTCATACACTGAGGAAACAGCTTGCCTGGGTAGAAGACTCTCCTTTTGAGAAAACTGGAAGAGAAACAGAAGCACTTGACTTCCTCAGGGGAGAAGCTCTATGATCCCTGGCAATGTTTTCCACTCTTGACAAGCAGCAGCTCAAAGAGTTCACTTAGAAAGTAAGAAAAGACAGAGATGTCCTTGAGACTGAAGCTGCTTGTGCGAACTGAGACTTGCTTGGAGAAGATGCCAGCCCCAAAAGGAAGAGGCACCTACTATTTTATTATTATTATGTATTATTTCATATTAATTTTAATTACATCGTATTGTCATATTAATGGTTTTTTATGTCTTAAAACAACTTTTCATGGAATTAGCTGATAACCAAAAGAGGATCTATTAATCTAATAGGATAATACAGTATGTAATACAACATGCAGTACTTTTCTCCCACTTTACCTGTTCTCCCCATTTTCTTTCACTCTCTTGAGGCAGTAATTTGAGGCATTCTGCTACACTTCTGTGCCTCAGATAATGATGAGGTTTCAATGCTTCTTTTGGTGACACAAACCAACCATTTTAATAGAGTAATTCATTCTGCTGTTTAACACTGAGACATTGTAAGGTACATGTCAATGTATTTTGTCAGCTACTTGACTAATGCTCTATAAATGAAATTTTTATTAGCTATGTGCTGATAGTGAAAGTTGTGAGTTTTTTTCAGTGTGTTTGAAAAATTAACAGAAATAGTTCTGAAAGCATCACGATTTAGGACTGCTAAGATAGCAAAATGGGGCAGGACTCCTGACCTCTGAAAAAGAGATCATCAGCAAATGAGAATAGCAAAATCCTTCTACTTTGTGCAGCAAAAGAAACTGGAGGAAGAAGAATCAGTGTTTCAATGAAGTTTGATGAGTACATTTTTTTTTTAATGATGAGCCATTTAGATATTACATGTGCTGTATAAGAGTTGTTATTTGTAGATTATTAACAGAGAGATGATAATTTATATATATATATTTGTAACTCCGAGTTTTCACCAACTGTTTGGTAAGTTAACCAGAAATTTAATTTTTACTTACCAATAACATAGAGGCTCCTGTTGCACTGAGCAGAGAAGATTGTTCTAGTTTAGTGCATGTAAACAAAAAAACCAAACAATCTAGAGATCAGTATTTTTCTTCTCACATCCAGGTTTTCCCATTGTCAAAATAATTGAATTGACTAGATGTCTCTGTAAAATTTTAAAATTTGTAAATAAACTACTATGCATGCCTGGATTCAATATCTTGGAGTGGATTTCAGATAACATCATAAAGGTTTTTTTCAAAAAAATATTATAGCTGGGAGTCAGTGAGATGTTTAATCAATGATACTTCCTACTTGAAAAGAAGTATTTCTGCAGAAATAAAAAAAATCTCAATCAAAACTGCTGGTATGATGCATCAAATATATTTTATCTCTTTTTTTATAACAGTGCTGACTTTTTCATCTCTGGAAAGATAGGTGTTTCAATAGAAGGTTAGTAAAATTGATACACTGAAAAAATGTGTTTATCAACTTCAAAGAAATAGACACAATTTTAACTATGTTACAACTTTTTGTATTTTCATTTGGTCTTTATAAATTAGCCAGCTTTTGTTAGACCCCTCATATTGAACACATAGGTGGAATGCTGTTAATGCGCTTTTAAAATCAAATGTGTGAGCCTCCAGATATAGATCCTAAACTGTTCTTTGTCTTCTTTGCACTGGATGATTGTTGCCATACAGACTGAGCTCACCCCAGTTTATGGTACATGTGGGCCATTAGAGATACTTGAATGCCTTCTATCCTAGCTTTTAAAGTGGAGTATCTATATTAACCCCTCGTGGTCTGCTGGGTCATGTTATGTGACTGCTGGGGGATCTAACCACAGCACAAGTACCTCGCAGTCAGGGACTGCACAGGTCCACTCTGGACTGCACTGCACTCCTCTGGGTGTTCTCATAGCTGAAGGCTGGGTCTGTGAATCAACTGACAAAGACTATCTTAAAATTCTCCCCAAGAGCATGATTTTGGCTCTTTCCATGCTGGGAACTTGTCTCTAACTAGAGCTTGAAAAGCCTGCTTCTATTGTGCAGATGAGCTCTTCATCTTGATACTGAGCAGACAGCTCAGAGAGTTCACAAAGGGAATCATGGTCTTGTTCTTCTCATCCATGATAGAACAGAGGAAAGAACTACTTTAAACCCAGAAACTGCTTGAGGATGAAAAGAAGAGCAGCACACAAAGAATGAGAGGGGTTCTTTGTTCGAAGGATTTCTTTTTTCACAAAGCTTCTCCTACTTTGGAGTTAAACACCATACAGGGTGCCAGCCTGCTTTGGTACTGATGTATGGTGGTGCACATTATTGCTTGAATACGTGACCATCATGAGTGTGGGAGAAAATTTTCCGTCGACTTTGAGAAACTGGCTCTTCTGAAACAGCCCAGTGCTTGCTTCACCATGTTACCAGCATGGATTCACCTCAGCTTGGCCACACAGGGTGCAGCTGCTGCTCCCTTGGCCAGCCTCCAGTCTTACCATTAATCCAGGGCCATTTTACCTGTGTGCACTTTCTGCATTAGGAAGAGATAAGTAAAGGTCAAAAGATAGAACACATTCAAGAGTCCCAATTGCATATATTTTTCCAAAATTATCACTGTCTTGCTGTGTGGTTATTGCGAGCTAATTAATGAGGTCCAGAGAAAAATTAATGTTCTCCTGAGAAAACACTGTCACCCTAAATCAATGTATCACACCCAAACCTGAAATCAGAACAAAAAAATGGGAGGTTTTTTTTGCAAAGCTCTCACAGCAGGTTTTGCATCAGGAATTTCCAGAGCTGGCACACCTACTCTATATAGCTCCTCTTTTAACATGTTCTTGATAAAGAAACCCTTTTGTTGGAGTTGTCAGAGATTGATTGGCTGTTACAGTACTCCAGTGCTGCTCAAGAAGCTAAAAACAGAAGATGGATCACCTCTGTTAGAAACCCATGGAGGTAACAAGCAGTCAGATATGTTGAAATTGAACTGCCAATATCTTAAGCCAAGACCAAATATGTTAGCATCATTAAAATATTTTCTTGCACAAATGCTATTGGCAGAGCATCTGCAAATCTAATGTAAACTTCTCTGTAAATATTCAGGGCTGGATTTTTAAAACTTGAGCTTGCTAAAAAGCAAGTTATCATATCTTGATATGATAACAAAATATTTTGCACAGTAGTCTCATGATTTTGACTATTGCAGTGCATTTTCCAGACTGCTGGGCATGGGCCAGTACATTTTAAGTTATAGTTGCCCCTTTACATCCAGTTGAGTTTTAACAATGCACACTGGAATTAATTACCATTAAAGCATCAATTTATCCACATTAAAGCCCTTATTAGCAATGCATTCTCATATAAACTAGGGAATTCCTTCTTGCCATTAAATTTCACACTACTGGTATCCTTTCATATTTTTCCTCAAATGATGTAGAACACATGGTCTTAATGGGACTATAATTAGCCACTGAATTTAGCTGTCTATACTAAGAATGTATATTTTGGACCAATCTGTAACCCTCTATAGTTTGACAAACACAGAAATCTTTTTTTCTTGAGAAAATGCAAACAACTGGCTTTTTAAAGGTCCCTTTATATGTCCTTCTGCTAGTGACAGATTTACATCTTAAAACACTTCATTATTCATATGATGTTTAAGCATAAGAACCATTCTATTGAAGTAATTACCTAAATTAGCACTTGCTCAAATGTGAATGCAATTTTAATTAGGAGAGCATTGCATACAGGAGATAGGTGACAGATGTAGTTTTCCTTCCACCAGCCTCTCATTTCTTCCTCATCTCTGCACCTAAGGGTTGGACTTTGTGTGGGTCTATGGATG
Source organism: Setophaga petechia (assembly GCA_024362935.1). Lineage (NCBI taxonomy): Eukaryota > Metazoa > Chordata > Aves > Passeriformes > Parulidae > Setophaga > Setophaga petechia. Next base: position 2,384,734 of record JANCRA010000019.1, on the reverse strand, counting down.
TTTAAAAAATCTAACATTGCCTGTGTGTACTAGGTGCCCACACATGGGAAGTGAGGTTACTCTCCTGGCTGGCATCAGTTCTATGGGATAGGCAGATGATGTGAATGAGCCTACTTATTCATGCATGAAACTCCTGAAATTTACAAATTCCCTGAAAACGGAAGGGGTTCCAGAGTCAATTTCTCTTATAGTTGTTAGCTTTAAGTTTTACATGTACCTGAATTTTCAGAATAATATTCTGGTCTTCTTAGAAATCATAGGAGATAGGCTAATGGCTTCAAAAGGACTAGGATCTCACCTGTACTACTCCTGTTCAAATAGAAATTCTTCTGTGCTTCAATATTTAATATCTTGAAAATAGGTTTCAGTAATAGCATATTAAAATTAAATTTAGTCTAACATTTTAGTTTTGTAGAAGAAACTAATTTAAAGAATGAGAAAAGTGTGAGTTTCCACTTTTTTATATATAATTTTATATCAGTGGGAATATTGAAAATATCTTTTCTCATATTTGCAGATGCCCTGTGAGCATGTGCTCTTCATGACAATCTATAGTAGTAATGGATATTTGTGGATACATTTTTCTCTGAGGCCCTAGTCCTGAAGTTTTAATGTATTACCAAAAATACTTTTCCCCTTAAATTTGCCTTCAAGCTCCAGTTGTCATGTGTGCCTATTGGCAAGCATTCCTTTTGTTATGCCCACCAACTGTAACAGGCTTATTTGTGGATTAGCTGCGTCTCAGCTGTAAAATTAATTCAGGAGCACAGCCTGCTGTTCCAAACAAAGCTGTAACAGAAGGAAATGCTGTTTCCACGGGTTTGTCTTTTAAAGATTTGTATAATTGGTTAATGCTGTTTTGTCTTTTTGTTTTTTGGAGACAATTAATCAATACTTTGTCATGTGTAACTTTTATTTTCTATTTTCAGTACACTGCAATATACAAACAGCAAAGTCAGATGATCGTGTCCTCTAGTATGCAAGGAACCAGAGAGCCCTAATTAACTGATCTTATTGTATAGCAGATTTAGCAATTAATTTTGAGTCACACACCCATGAACCGAAGACTTCAGTTTTCAGCTTTCTGGATTTTTAAAAATTTAAATCAGTTTTTGCAGAATAAATGTATATATATATATATTTTTTTTTGCCACTCTCAGTAGAACAGAAGGCAGATGGCTCAGGGCCTAAAGCCCTGCTTTTGCTCTCAGGTGCTGCAGGCTCTGTTCTTTGGCCAACTTTCTGCCTGAATGTGTGAAGACACCACAAGGTGTGGGGAGAGAGTTGAGACTTCCTTTATGGATGTTTTCTTTATGCACCAGATATATTTTTTTGGACACACCGAGTCTGTCCTCAGTTTTGTCAGGTATTGCTCTTAGCTGGGAAATAGCAGTGAGCAGCCTTTCAGCAGTAACAGGCTGTGTAGGCACCCAGAGCCAATTTCAGTGCAAAACCCAAGAGATGAGTCTAAAGTACTTTGGACTTGCAGAGTTGAACAATTTGGTGCTCTGTGGACACCACCAAGCTGAAGCAACACAACCTAGTGACAGAGAGCAAATGCTTTCCTCCAGCTGAAGCCGTGGAAAGCCAAGCTTTGAAAACAAACAGGACTGACTGTTGCCAGAGCCAATTTAGTGCAGAATTAAAGCAACTCAAGGCTTTAAATGGCTAAAGATTACCACTGGGTAAATTGCTTCACTCCTTTTCCTTCTGACAGTACCCAAGGTAGTTCGTCATGCAAGCTTTCAGGAAAATAGGAGGTAAATGCTTTGCAAAGGAATGTAGCTGGACTGTGAAGGTTCTTTCTATCTCTTTGTTATGACAGGGAGCATTTTTACACACAAAAAAAGCAAAATGGATGGTACTTGCCTTCAGAGGCACTTCCCCAATTATTAAGTTTTCCTTTGCCCAGCTAAGAAGTGCTGTCTTTTTTCCTATGGTTCTTCCTCCATTTATCATGTAGCTTGTACTAGGGCAGAAGGCTGGTACCAGCACACTCCTGGAGTGATCCTCACCATCTAACCACACTTCTGTTGTGGTGTGAAGGCCCTTGTAGTACAGTGGGTCTTTGTCTTAAACCAAAAAACTAGAATTTTTGGAAAAGTTGCTCTCACTTTTGACCAATCCAGCCTGACTACCTTTATGCCTGATAACCTTGAGCAGTAATCTCCATTAGGAATAGTCTACATTGCTTTTCCCTGCTATTCTGTGAAAAGAAAAAAACACTGAGTAGCTTCTCCATGCCTTTTTTAACTGAGTTGCTGCAAATAATCACTGGAAAGAAAACAGGTGAACCTATAGATTGCCCTCCAGAACCAGCTCAAATAAAATACAGAATGGAAGAAGGCTATAGGGAAAGAAGGGACTGTCTGATGTATGTATAGTGGGGCATTTCCACCTGATGGAGCCTGGGGGATGGAGGTTAATTATATGGAGGGACTGGGGATACTGAAAGCTCTTCATGCTTCCTGAGGCAGAAATTGAAGGAGGAAACAGAGTGGAGTGGAGGAAGGAAGATAAGAAGGACTTCCAGGGGAGACAAAGGAGTAGGCTGACCTGCAGTGTTTAGTTTCTTATAAAAGAAAAAAAAGGTGAATGGCTGTCCAGGTGATAATTTAATGGAATTTAGCAACTTCATGAAGAAATCTTCGTGGTAAAGCCAAAGTATGAGCTAAACTTCCTCCCAGCTGCTATTTTGTGCCATCTTGCAATTACCTCTTAGCATTTTTTTCAATCTCCTCATGTTCAACCAGGCTATATTTAACACTGTGAGTTAATAAAATGAAGACATACTCTTAGTCTAGTTCAGATTCCTGATACTCAAGTGAACCCCAGTCCCCAGGGCTGCAACAATTGTATAATGATCATTGACAGCAGGGCTCAAGGTAATTTAAAAACAGCACAGGGTCCTCCAAGGTGAGTTATTAGAACCTGGCATCTTTTCAGGACCTCATTAAATATAAGTAACAACAATTTTGGCAATTCTACATGTAGCTCAAGAAACTTGACTGGATCTCACTTGCACATGAGGAAAAGTCCTAAAGTTCCACACAAATGCATTCACACACACTTTATGTAAGATAAACCAGTGAAAACTGATTTATACTCCATAGTCTCTCTCAGGCCCTGACCCAAACCTTTAAACCACACGCCACAAAAACAAAAGCTTCACTTTAACTGACTAGCATTGGCAAAACAGAAAACTTTTGGCTATAATGAAGGCCTGAATTTCTGTTCTCAGTATGAGGACTCTGGTGACATGGCTTGACATGGCTATGTCTGCCAGGAGAGGAGAGAAATGCTTCTGCTCTCTAGGGTGCTCATACTGGGTGATGTTGGACTAAACCCCAGACTTCTGTCAGCTGGCCCATAAAATCATGTCACCATCTTTGCACATTGCACAGTGCAAGGTGTAGCTGCTTGCAGATCTTCAAGAGATAGAAGAGCTAAATGGGTGAAAAATCTTTAATTTTCTACAAATATTGCATCTTCCCAACACAACTGTGTGGGTACAGCTAAATCAGAACCATCTCTGTAACAGAGATATAAAATGGCTCAAATCAGAAAAATCTGACCTCGTTGAAGGATCTCATGTCTATGTCAGAATTTAATTTGTGGCCTTAGTTTTGACTATATGTAGGTGGAAAGAAAAATACATTTTGTAGGCTTCTACATTAATTATTATTTATTAGATCAAGCCCTGAATTACACTAACAGAGTTCGTCTTCCACAAAAGAATGAAGCTTTTCCTCTGACAATCTGTCCTGATTATTTCTTGAAATAATTATTATCTTTATAGTGATGGGTTTTGTAAAATCACCACGCAGTATTTCTGATGTACATGCTATAGATTGCTGAGATTGCAGTGTCCAGGGCATAACGATTTTGCTGCCAACATTAAATTGACAAAGGGCAACAAATAAAAATATAAAACTATGCAACAATTCTGCAATCTTTCATTGCAAAAATAGGCAATCCATCTCTTTTATTCCTGTTTTGCTTCTGAAAACTGCTGTTAAAATGATAATTTAATCCCAGGATTTTTTCAGTGAGATTATGGAAGGTACATCAAAGAGAAGCTATAACTTTAAAGAGTAATTTAGGACAGGTTGGATGACTTCAAATTAGGAAGAGCCATTCATGTTAGGACAAAGGCTCTGTGTTTCCTCACTGAAAGGCTGGGAAACAAAAGCATTTCATTGTATCTGAAGGACTCATTTTACTTCTACTACTTTGCAGTTCTTACATTCAGACTTTCTGTTCTTCTGTCTTCTTTGCAAACAGCATGAGAAATATTTTTATGTAACAGAATCTCATTTTTATAACTCTTCCAGTTACAACCCTTAAATATTTCAGTGGGTCAGCTAAGACAATTTCATGCAGAGCTGGGCATGGTCTATTCCTGGCCAGTCTACTTTCTGCATATTCAACAAAAATCATAATATGTGTTTTAAGGTCAACCCCAGCTCCCTCTTTAATTTTAATATGCTATTTCTGACCTGCTCAAAGAACTGTTCCAGAAGGTATAGAGACATCCTCTTCCAGAAGGACTGAGCCCCACATCCAGAAGGAAAAATTAAGAATGCATTTTCCAGAGGCTCAGCAGGATTATACATTACTGTCATGCTGTTTTAGAAACTGCAGTGCTTACCCCACATCCATTGGAGGAAATCCACAGAAATGAAGATAAAAGCAAACATCATGCTTCATTTTTCAATCACTTGAATTAACTTCGAACACTGTCCAGGTAGTCTGGGAGAACTCTGTGTCCAACAATATTTTAAAGAGAAATTACTGAAATGAAGAATTAGCTGCATGCATGAATTCCATTGCACCTCTCTGGTTTGAGACAAATCTACCAGTAATATCTACTACTTAGGTGCTCTCAAAGGTAAATTTGTGCTTATTCCCAGTATAAAAATAATGATTAAACAACAAGTCTTTAGTTTCCACATAAAATGTGATTAGACTAGGAGTTCACTTTTCCTAATTGAAAAAGTATTTGCCCCTTCCTTCTCCTTTATCTTGTGTGAACAATAGCCTCTCAACAATATAATTCTCCTGGGAAAGGACTGGTTGCACAAATTAAGAACTGGATAGAAATTCAAAGCTTTCAGTTTACTGACAGGTTTTCCACTAAAAAATTATAAGTAGCTTTTAGTGTCAGTATTATTCTGCAACAAACTAATTTAATGGACTTTCTAGGTAGCTGTGAATCATCAGATGTCACACTCTGTGTGTGCAATGTGTTATGAAACATATCTGCATTTATATAGAGATCTACCTAAATTGTCAATTAAAAAATTGCACTTATTCAAAGGTTCCACATAAACTTAATAAAACTTAATAATAAAGTAAATAAAACTTTATGAAGTATAAGATTCTTTGCCTTTATTATATATTATTCATTATATATTTTTAAATAAATTGCTTTGGTCTTCAATAGGTAAAAATTATGTTCGCTTGTAGACCAATATGCAATATAATACCTTACAAATTAATAACATAGAAGCAATTTTTTATGCAACTCTACTCATAGCTTAACATTTTTCCTACCCTTTTCTCCTACAGTGGTCCATGAATCATCAGAGGGAAGATTTAATCTGTCATAAGATTGACCAGGAACAAAATATGAAGCAGGAAACAAGCTCTCAATGTGTGAATTTCTTAGTGTGTTTAATTTGGTTCATTTTTTGTGCATGTAGCAAGCTGGATTTCTCTAAATTAAATTGAATTCTGCAAATATTTTTATATTAAAGTTTTCCCTAAAAGCATTTTTAAACTCTACATTTTCTGTGGGTGGATGTTTCCTTCTTGATCCATATTAGAGGGAGCCTTTATTACCCTCAGCTCTGCTTTCCTGTGTTACTCTCCACCTCTCTATTGAACAGCTTCTAGGAACCCAGCATAGGTTACCTTAATCAAAACCAGCTGGATTTATAGAAACTTTCATTGATTACTTCATTTAAAGTAACTGACTTTGGTCATCATGAATAGGGGATTCACATACTTTCTTTTACTGGGTAGGGGAGCAAGGGGTAATCTACCATAAAGGGCACTGAACAAACAAAGGTGGAAATTTCTTCAGCAAATACACAAGCTCCTGATCTGTAAATCAGAGTATCCAGACACGTGTAGGAGCTTACAGTAATGTTTCAACATTGAATCAACATTCAGAATTGATCTAGCTGGTAAAAAAACATCTTATACCACTGGGGCTTCAAGTGAAGGAGGAGCGAAAGAAAGAGCAAGAGCATAAGAAAATAAAGGCAAAATATTAGACTAACAAGCAGACCTTGTCCCTGAGTTCATTCTCTTCAGTCTTGGATCTGGCTACACACTGAGCTCCTTCAGTAAGGTCCATGTGTCATTTTAGCCACCACACAATCAGAGGGATCAAAGAACAAAAGGAGGCAGTGGAAGACAGAGAGTTAAAGCTCCAGAATTCCTTGCTATCATCACCCTGACACTGGCCACTCTTCCTGTACAACAGAATGATAGCACAACATAAAGATGTTTAATTCCGCTGATAGACATATTTTGAAAAGAGACTGATTATAATTTTCACTGAAAATTTTAGTGTAAGAGCACTGTTTCCTTGACTACTCACTCAAACAGCAGAATGGTCAAAGCTGCATAATATTGCTCTTTCCTGGGTCAGCTGATATAATGAGATGAAAATGAATAATACACTTTCAATATCAATTTTAGACAACATTCAAAAATACTGGAATTAATGAAATTTTGAAATCTTTTGAACTCAGCAGTGGCTGATTATTTAATAAGTCTCAGAAGACAAATCAATGTAATGCAAGAATTGCTGATGATATTAATCATTTAGCTCCAACAATCCCGCAGATTACTTTTGTGGTCAGAACATTGAAACAATTGATGAGTTGAAGCTGCAATGAATAGGGATTGCAATAAAGTAAGCATTCACCTTTAAATGGAAATTCAAGAGACAGGTAATATTTGTAATAGAACACTGCCTAATTTCAAAGAAAATATTTGGTGTGTTAGAATGACATCTAGTGACTAGTTCAGGATCTAATGCTGAACGATAAAAATAGAAACAAAGAATTAATTTCATATTCTGATTCTTTATTTGCTGCCCCCTAATGAAAGACATAAATATAATGAACAGTAAATCTATCCAGATAGAGTAAAACTTGAAAGAAAATCAAGTTAAATTAGGGTTAAAGGCAAACAGTGCATTAACATAAGAGGGAAAAGCAAGAAAAAGACTTCATATTTCTGAGATCCTAGGAATTCAAAATTATGACTGCATCTCACTCTTCAATCTGAATTTACTCTTCAGGAAATAATAATTTTTATTTTGTATGGAACAAATCCAGTCAAAATTTTGTTAGAAGCCCTTTAAAATAGGTTCCCGATCAGAAATGCAAATTTGTCTGCACTGTGAAAAATGTTTGACAGAAGCCCAAAATATCCCTTTGGCATGATAATCAGCAGCCTTCTTCCATTCAATGGAGTCCAGCTGCTGATTCACAGAGCACGGCACAACAGGGAAAGAGTTCAAAAGGTACCTTATGCTCATTCAATATTCACATATTTGATCAATCCTAACAAGACGCAAACATTTTTTATTCCACTATTTTATTCCATGTCTAGTACTACAACTATAACCTCTTAAGAAATGAAAATTTTAGAGACAAATGGACCGGTGGTGAGATAAAAAGTAATTTCTGTGGCTAAAAGTGGAGACAAAAAGTAATTTGTAACCTTATTGTTGACTTTCATTATTTTTATTAACTGATTTCATTAAGTGTATAATTGCCTGAAAAACATTGAACTGGGGTCTTTTCACTGAAAACTGCGAGTGCATTTATTAGATTATTTTCTTCCTCTGAATATACATCAGACCAGTGTTCCTAAATAAGGAGAATGCTTCCTTTACAGGATAGAGCACCTGCCAGAGCTTTATTTCAAAAGGAAAGTTAAATCTCTAATTGCAGTGTTTCAAAGCAAACTGTGACAATACAGTGGACATAGAATCATTACGCATATATTGGTTTCAATCTGTAAAGAACTGAAACAAGTGAGGTACAAATGTCAGTCATGATAATCTAAAGGTCACTCCTATGCATTTTAGTACTCATGACAGTACAACAGAAAGAATATGCAAGAGAGATGTTTTCAAATTCTTAGAGTACTTGTACTCTGATTCATAATGAAAATGTCTTGGGGATAAATTTATAATGCATAGGAAAATATGCTGAAATTGTAGAAGACCATGAGGATTGGTTTTGTGTTCCTCAGATAGTTTATCATAATTTCAGGTAATGTTGTGCTAACTTCAAACTATACAGCTACATCTGATGTTGCTAAAATAACTAAACTAAAGTTTAGTACTTTGCCCTGAAATTGGTAAACTCTGTAGCATCTAGATTTTACCTGGGATTTTTCTTAGTGAGTGAAATATGTGTTTTGCTCTGGATCTTCCCAGTCTTTTGATAACGTATCATTGCTCTTGTCCTGTGATAAATTTCAACCTCTCATTATTTGTTTAAGATGTGGATATATTACCAGTTGCTGCAGTGGTTTTGGTAGTGGAATTCCCGCAGCTTTGTATCTGATGTAGCTCACCAATCAAGAGTATCCTCACTGTTCCCAGCACTTTCTTGTTAGATTTATCTGGGAACAATTTGTGGAACACAACCACATAAAAACCTTGGAGAAACATCTCATTTCTGAACCCCATTTTGTGTGAAGATCCTAGCTACTTGGCACTGGAAAGTGTTGGATTGTTTAGGCCATCCTCAGGAAAACTTGGTTACGCATCTATTGACCTTCATAGTGTGAAATTAGTTATTTAGAGACTTTATGTGTCTTAGGGTTAGGCAGTGGGTGAATTGAGATTCTAAATTTTCGTCATGTTTACACCCTGGCAGGGCTGCTGGAACAGTACAATATTAAGTTCCTTTGGCAGATCCAACCTCTATCATTTCTATACCTCAAATTCCCATCTATGGAGGAGGGAGGGTTTTAAAATGTAGAGCTACCAAGGATAAATATATTGAATAACAGGATACGCTTATATACAGCAAGGCTGGGGAGACAATATGTGCTTCAGATAGAGGGCAATCTGTACAGTCAGTGCACACAAAAATTTTTTCACCCTTATTAATTTCCTAATTGACAGCATTGAACACTGCAAAGTATGAGAGACAAAGAATTTACAAATGAATAGGCAGGAACAGAGAAAATGAGATTTGAACTGGAAGCCTGGAAAGAATATATTGTTATTGTGTGTATTTTAATGTTTGGTTTGATTCACTTTGTATGATATTTCTTGCAAGAGAACCAGTCGCAGAAAAGGTCAGAAAATGTCAGTGTCAGATACTAAGGGTCTGATCTGACAGGTTTTCAGAGAAAAAATAGTGCTCTCTGTTAAAGGCATGGGCAGAAAACCCCTTAAAATTTCAGTGAAAACATCCTAGATAAGTTTCTGTTCTGCAAACCTAAAGCAGAACGTAATGGAAAATGTTTCCTGTGGGATATTAAAACTTCATGATACAGATAATGATGAAATTAGGAGTTTTTGTTAAGCTTTTAAAAATATTTACTACATGTTGCTTACCAAACAGTTTGTCCTACAACCACTCAATACGTCTACACAAATTCTAAAACGCATTTTCAGCTGGGTATTTTCATGGACTGGTTGGCTTCTGTAGGGGTTTCATTTGGATGACAAACACAAGGAAATTAGTAGAGTTACACTATGAAAACAGAGGGGCAAAAGAACACCCCAATATTTTGCTAATTTATTCACCTAATTTCATGACAGGCTGATCCATCAGCTCCCTGCAGCACTCAGCATTGTGCTGATAACAACCCAACAGTGTGTCACACTCCATTTTACAGTAAGAAATGTTTTAAAGAAAAATTACACTTAGATATATGTGCAGTTGGTATAATGCCTTTTGAGGAATTAATCCCTGGCTAATCACCATGTCTGGAAACTGCACTGACAAAAAAGCATGCTGTGCTGTTACTGTGTCTAGAAGTGTTCCATGAAGTTTTCTGGTTCCTCAGGTAATCCTTTTCTGCAGTATAAGCAAGGGCATATGAAGAAGCTTGACTTTTACCCAATTTCAATCACGTGATGATGTCATCAAAATGAGATGAGGAAACTCCTGCACCACAGATCATACTTGGGGATGTGCCAAGGCCCCTTCGAGTGCAAATATTTCCTGCAGTACATCAGCTGCATGCATTGCCCCCCATAACTCAGAGCCCTGACAGACAGGACTGGTCAGGGACATGACCCATCTGCTGCACCTTGCTAGGTGAGAGCTGCGAGAGAGGGGGTTGCAACCCTGAGTGGTGTTGCAGCAACACAGGGTGAGGTGCAGGCGTGGGCAAGGGGGAATCTAGGAATACAGACAGCACCAAAGCTTTCTTTAAGCTTGTGAAGCTTGACAAATCCTCAACAGCCAGAGAGAATTGATTCTTTATTTCAGCCATGATCCTTTCTTTAGAAAGAATGCTGGAGTTAATCACAGATTTATAGGATCATTTAAGTTGGAAAAGACCTCTAAGATGATTGAGTCCAACCACTAACCCAGCACTGCCAAGTGCACCACTAGACCATGTCTCCAACTACCATACCCACATGTCTTTTAAATACCTACAGGAATGGTGACCATCACTTCCCTGGACATCCTGTTCCAATGCTTGACCACTGTTTCAGTGAAGATATACCTAGTTCTAAACCTTTCTTGGTGCAACTTGAGACCATTTCCTCTCACACTATTGCTTGCTACTTGAGACAAGAGACTGATCCCCGCCTCACTACAGACTCCCTTCAGGTACTTACAGAGAGTGATAATACACTTCATAAAAAAGGATTTTGATAGTAGTTACTAGAAAACATGCAAATGTGGCTTAGAAGAGATTCTATATTTATCTGTTTTAATTTTATGTTTGTTTGTTTTCCTCAGACATGCAAATTACTGAGGTCTGAAGAGAGTAGAAAATAATCCAGGAAGTTCATGTTAATAAATCCTGAGTTGACAGTCTAGCGCTGGCATACTGTGTGGGTCTCTGCTCTCTGCAGTGCCTTGCTGAAATCAGCTAGACTGTGTGTGGGTGTATAAAGCTAAAATTAGGGGGTTTTGACTGCCACAAAAAGCAAAGCGAGTGAGTGGGTTTGTCCCAATTGCCTGCAGATAATTCATTATGAGTATTTACTCCCTTTAATCAAAGTCTGGAGTAAGTGTAGGATTTTATTGGAAATTTTTCTGACAGTTCATGTCGAGCACTGTTTTATTGCATATTTTGGTCTTCTTACATTGCTAGATTTTTTAAAATAAGCTAGAAGGAAATTAATGACCTGAATAATTTTTATTCTCTGACCGGAAAACATTTATTGCAAGAACATTGCACTAAAATAAGATTGCAAATATCCTGGGCTTATACATATTAAAAAGATCTACATATTCTTTGTATTTTACAGGAGAACACGACCAGCTCCATACCACAGTACTGCAAAGCTATTGTGCTACACAGGCAGGCAAGTTGCCTAGCTGCAGCTGTCTTAAATCATGACTTTACAGTTTCTTAACTCAGGTGGGAGCTGTTTGAAACCATGCACAAAAAGTGAAATAAGGTAATAAACATCACATGCTAGGTTGTACTTAATGTTTAGCATCTCCAACAGTTTGAAGTAAGTAATATGTGATTTTCTAGTTCCCATGTCAAGTAAAAGAACTGTAACTGGATCTTCTTAGAAAACATCTGCCTTCATTAATTTCAGCCAGCATATGCAGATTAGTCAGTTACCTACAGGTTTACTCTAATCAGAACCACACTGAGCTGCTTCCAGAGATGCTTCTTGTTTTCCATTCTTGATCTATGCATAAATGTGGTTTTGGACAGATTTTCTGTGACTGTAATTAGGGGGTTTCTTACTGTGTTTATTCCTGTAGGAACAGCAAATAAATAATAAGAAGTATGATTTATCTCCTTTTTTTCCCTCCTTGAATCTGTCTAGGTATGTTGTGGCATTTCTTAACTGAAATGGTTTGGTTACTGTCACTTTCCATGAAGTGTGTTCATCTCTCCACATGTGATTTTTAAATCAGATTGGTTTTATTGAAAACTAGTTGGATCCAAAGTGACTGGGAATTCAACATGCTTTCTTTCTTTATAATGACTAAGAGCAATCCTTGTGCAAGGTTGTATCATTTAGATATAATCAAGATCTGTGAGCCATCTACTTAAAGAGACTCACCGGAGCTGGCAGCTTTCCTTAAATCTGAAAATGGAATTAGCTCTTGTGCTGTCTTTGATAGGTACTAAATGAGCAAACTTCATCTGGGAAATATTGATTCTCTTGTGTACTACAGATATAATGGAGGTAAGGCTAAATTCCCTTGTTTTGGTCAGTGGAATGAACTGTTCTAAATGTAATATTTCCACTTTCCATGGCAAAGAGAAGTATACTTTTAATAAAGCAAACAACACCTTGTGCTATTGCTGCTATCTCCTATCAATCCTGCTATGTCAGATGGAATTGGAAGATGTTTCCCTGCAGAGCATGAGCAGGAGCACATCTCCAGCTCACTCCCTGCTCTAATGGAGAGGGAACGAAGGGAGGATGTGTTCTTCTCTTTGGAATTGGAAGTAATTCCATAGAAATTAATGGAGCTTCTCAGCACAAGATGAATGTGAAAGAACCTGGCCTAGTGGTTATAAATTAAGTGTAAGTGAAATTCAGAGAGAGTTTTGTGCCATAAGAAACCAAATAAAATGTATTCTACTTGACTGGTTGAGAACAAAAATGAATCAAATTATTAATGAATACTGCAGACAAGAAATAAGATCTGCTTCAGTGCCTCTTTCTTTCCTCTTCTGCTGTTTCCACACCAATTGAGGTTATTGAGAAAGCTAGCTCATATGATCTCCTTTTCCATGCAAGCGATCAGGAGAGTCCTTTCATATACAAATTATAATATCTGTAACCTGGAAGGAAAGAACATACTAAATTCTTATTTAAAATAAGCTCCAAATTGTGAGTCTAATTCTTAAAAAAAAAACCAAAAAAACTACATTCTAATTTAAAACGAGTGTCTTTTTGTTCTAGAAAATTTCTAGGGTAATTTCAGGTGATGCTGAAAGTCTGAACGTTGTTGTGGTATATGCCAGACATTGTACTCCACTAATAACCAGCACTCAGCCCGATGGGAATAGGGAAACACAAAGGACTGTGAATCAGTGCTTCTAAAAATAGCCCTGGCAACCCCTTTCCTCCTCAAAAGAAATATAAAACCTTGAAAAAGATGAGGCTGAGAACAAGGTGAAGTAGCTGAATGGAGAAAAGCAGCTTTTGCAAAAACACACCTCTTTTCTAGAAAGTGGCTCTTTTCTGCCTGCCTTACTTGCAGGAAAATAAGTAGCCTGTGCTGATTTAATTGCTGGAGTAGTGTTGAGATGGTAAGAGAAGTCATAAGAACCTAGAAAGATGCAGAAAAATACAGAAAATCAAAAATTTTGTTTAGCTGGAATAGATTTATATAGAAAATTTTCTTTGCAGCTCTCCTCTAAGAGATAATCCTGAGGAACAACTCTTGTTCCAGATGGGCATCTGCAGCTGAAGTTCAATTTTTTGTCTCATATACATTGAAGGTTGATTACAATGGGATGTACTCCTCCTGAGTGACTGTTCAAGCTCAGGACACACTGATGAGCATATACAATTATGTTTCGGAGCTTCCACTGTGTGAATGTCTTAAAATGCATCTTATAAAATTTTGTCAGTTAAAAAACCTAATTTTCTGTTTTATTTCAAGGCTGCAGTTGATCAGTCTTTGATGTGATTTTCCTCTTCCTAATATGTGAGGGTGTGTTTGTCTATATACCATTCAGCTTGTGCAATACTTCCTCTGCATTCCGTGTGTGGCCTAATTGCTCACTGGCCACTGACTGAAGAAAGAAGGAAGATTGTGCAAGCAGGGTAACAGAACCTGGTTCCCTTCCCAAAGTCAGCTGAAAGGGACTTTCCTTCAGAGGTTAAATATATCCACTTCACATGCAGGGAGTTGTTACTTCTCCACAGCTCCTTTTGCTGATTTACACTTGGAAATTACAAAAGAGTAGGAATATATCATTTTATGGAACCTAATTTTGTATCTATTTCAGGAATTTGGAAATACCCTCAAGCAAGCATGTTAAAAACCCTAATTGTCCTAATGCCCCAGTTGTGCAACCAGTGTGTCATCTTTTGCTATGTGTAATACCTTTGTAAAAATGTTTTGAACGAGTGGCTGAGAAGTACCTTTATAAGTAATGTTCAATCTTCTAAGCAGGCAGAATAATTTTTTTGTTCTTCCTGAATTAGCAGAAAAGGTAACCAAATTAAACATACATGACTGAGAAATGGTATTGCTGTTTTTCTCAGAGTTTCCTTGGATGATTAGAGGTCTGATCCCTTTCACAGCTGGAAAATGCTAGAAATGCTAGTGTTACATATTTGTTACAGAGTTAATCTGAATAACCAGTTAAACTGAGTGAAAAAAAGGTTTATGGCCTCAGTGATCTTCTGAACTATCCACAGACTCACCCACCCCCTTGCCTGGGGCAATACTGAGGACCCTGAACCTGCAGGAATTTATGGATTGTTTTGGAGGACTGTTGGCTCCTCACAAATTCTACACCTTCAAAACAGGCAACACTCTAAACTTTGAACCTGGGAAACCCAGGTAGTCTAAAAAAGAAACTTTTCAGTGCCCAATAGCCAAGTTTTGGACAACACGCAAGCAACATCCCAGATCAACTTCCTAGACAAGAAAGGTATTATAACATTTGGCACTGTGCCTTTAAACCACAGAGGGATTTTCTCAATTACTGGAATTGCCACTGGACCATTAATTGCACATTCCACTTTCATATAATAACCAGTGTTTTTGCTGTTCATTACCTTGCCCATCAAAGTTTATGTGCCATTTTGAAATCTCCTCTCTTGTACCTGTTGTGTTACACACCTCAGTAGTGCTGGGGCTCAGGTTAAACATTGTACCCTCACTACCTTTCAACAGCTTCATTTAACAACAAAGGTCTGAAAAAAAACCTTGCACCTACTTGAGCCAGTACTTTTCTCCATCTGTAGTCCCAATGCCACATGTGAATTTTTTTCACAGGAATTCACTTGCCAATCAAAGTGTCCAGAGCTTGTTTGCAACACTTTCCACATCTTACCTACTTTTAAATTAAAACTTTACCTGTGTCCTCTTTGAAGCTGAGATAAACTCAATCCTTGTCAAGCTCAAGCATGCAGCAACTTAAAAAAACTAAAAAAGTCTCACCTTTCAGAAAATTGTAACAATTACCTGAAAAATAAGGAATTCATTTTCAGTACTATTGCTTTTACATTTAAAGAGCTCACACACAACATGGAACATCTTTGTTTTGGAGCAATCAAATCCAGAAATAAATTATCAGATAATCAAATTACTTATATTTAGGGAATTTCCTCCAATCTAATTTTTAGGAAAAAGGAGCAAGTCCCATTTATTTGAAAAGAGGATTGTACAGCACTGAGAACAATATACTTTGTCAGTTGGTAGCATTTTTTTAAAGCAACAAAAAGGAAGAATGAACTTAGGTGTGGATACTTTTTGAATACTTTATATCCTTCTGATCTGCTCTGCCTTTTCTATTTGTAAAATAAAAATAACATTGCTTCAGTTTTCTGCTGTTTACAATGGTGTTTTCTTCATGACAGGATTTTGCTGCACAATTATTGAGGGATTTTCCTCCCTCTGAATGCTGCAGAATAGCGTTTTTTTTCAAAAAACTCAGAAGACAAGAGAAAACACAGTACAGTATTGTATTGTTCTTTTCTGAAAGGAAAAAGAAGGTTACAATATTTGGGACTTAGTTAACTTCCTTTTGACACTAAAAGGCATCAATAAGGTCCTTCAGATTATGCAAAAACTTATTCAAGACAAATTCTATTTCCTGAATTGCATATGAAAATGAATATTTCAATGAGAATTCAATTTCCTTTGAATAATAATGTAATAAATATGATAACCCTGAGAAATTGCTCTTTTATTTCCTTAACATTGTGAATTACAAAAAACCAGACTTGTAGATTTGGGGCTAACCTAGGGAATTTTATCGCTTGCTTACTCAGTGTACACAGTATCTCCAGTTACTTTCTTGATTTTTGCTAAAAACAAATATACATGTGGGTGGATGTAGAAGCACATTTTAATTCAATGACAACCCAGTGGCAGATAAGGTAAGTGTTCTAAAAGTTGCATAAGGATGCATGGAGTTAGGATTAGCAACGTGATTCTAATAACTATTTATGAGGTAAAATTTTTCAGTCAGCCTACAAGGCAACCTGCATCATTCTTTTGTAATTGAATTCAAATGACATCCTTTCCTACTATCTTAATAAATGACAGTACTTCCAAGGACTTTAACCATCCAAACCATGTATTTGAGTTTTTTAAAGAAAAAAATCTGGCCTATATCTTATTTAATAAAATAAGGAAAAATACGGTCCTGCAATTTTAACCAATGATTTATCCATTATCTCTTAATAATTTTCCTTTGGGGCTTTTTTTTTCCCTATGGATTATAATAAGGACAGACTACAAAAGGATATTTGACATACAACTAAAGTAGATGGCCCAAACTTTTAGGTCAGTTATGTGGTATTGGAATAAATAGTTAATTTTTTAAGTTGGTTTATTACTCACAGCACCACCTTTATAGTAAAAGACTGAAATTTCTGTTTTAGCAAAAATAATTAAAATTAGTTACCTAGGTTACAACGGTTCATTAATACATGGAATCAAAATGACATTTTATGTTGAGTCATTAACAACTTGCTGCAAATAACTGCCATGGAGTGCTTGAAGTGTGTATTTTATGCTTTAGTCACCTTGTAGTTTATTAAAGAGTGTGTTGAGGCTGTGAAGAGTGGCCTGTGACAACGAGCTCAATGTTCTTTCACAGGATTTCTGCAACATTAAATTGAAATGGAACCAAATGCATGTGGCAAATAAAACATGCTTTTAGAAATGATTCTGCAGTATGGGAATAGGTGGCAAATGCCATCTGAAAGCAGACAGTGCAGACGTTGGGATCAGAAGAAACTGCTGTGGAAGAAAATCCTCATTCTATTGATAGGACTGGCTCTATAATGAACTTCAGTCATTGGGCAGCTATTGCCAACTATTACACATAGCAGTTATTTTGGCCAATTTTAGTTTCCTTTCATCCTTACCTTGATGTTTCAAAAGGCTCTAAAATTCTCTGGCCATTTATTAGAAAAGTAAATATTTCAGATATAAAAATCTTAAACTCTGAAGATACAATTAAATTCCTAATGTTTCAATAAGCTGTCTGGGCTTTGCAGTGTGCAGAAAACTGAGAGAGAAAAAACTCCAAAACATTTCTTGAAGACTACTTATTCATTCTAAGTTAGATATTTAAAATATTTCAAGATTCTAAACTGAGAAATATGAAACTTCATTTCCCTGTTCATGGAAGAGACAAATAACATATATATGATTTGCATTTATGCAAGCTGAATGAAAATAATCTTTAAATTCAATACTTCTCTCTCTGTGTGTCTTTCATGTTGACCTACATGGTGTAAGGTAATGATGACAGACTGCTGGTTTCACATTGATTATTCACTATTAAATAATTTCTAGCTTTAGCTTTAGCATCCTGGAGAAATGAGGGATTTCTCTCTCCTCCTATTCTATTTTCAGCTCTCCAGTAAAAAGAAGGCTTTATATTCTATTTTTTTTCCTGGTTGTGTACTTATCACACAATATTTCAATCTAAGAACACAGTCTCTTTCCAGAGATTGAAAGCTGGATATCATATTTATCTTTGTGGGTAAATGCCCTTTTTATCTCTGATGGAAAATACAGCAGTATGTTAACAAGATGCTATTTCAGAATTCACCCTCATTTTGCTCCACAATACCTTCTTTTTTCCTTTTCTCTTCCTAAAATGTGTAGTCTCTATCATAGGTTTTGTTCTTTCTCACTGGGAAGCATTTTGTAATAAAGATTATTAATTTTGCTCCTACCTCTTTTTATTTTAAAAGGTTATTCCCTTCTGTTCAGACCCTGTGACATTTTACTATTTTACAAACTGAGGCAACAGCAAATATTGACCCTTGCTAAAGAGTGAATTTCTGTTTGTCTTCTATAATCTGCTGAATAGGCTGATTGATCTTTGTGTTACTGGAACTCTGACACTGCACAGCAGCCAAGAAATTTTCAACAGTGGTTTCTGGTTTCCTGTCAGGAAAGCCAAAGCCATATGTCTAGTAAATGTCCCAAAATGCAATGTTTTCAGAAAAAATTTCAACACTTAGCATATAATTTAGGAAATGACAGCTAAACAGCATCTAATAAAGCTTTTAGAAATGTAACTTAATGCTGTGCCCATCTCCATGTGTGTTACAGCAATGAAATTATATTCATTTTGCAGGCCAGAATCTGGTGTCCTGCAAAAGGACCCAGTGAAGGCTAAATCACTCATTCAAGGATTAACTAATTACCCTATAATTAGTGTCTGAGGAACAGATTGAAAGCTTTGTTGAATCATGAAGAAGTGATGGTTGTAATTCAAACTTTGATTTTCACAGTTCCACAGCACTTCAGGTTTGTTTATTGGAAGCACAAGTTCAGATTTTGTTGCTTTTTAACAGAAAAAAATCATAGTTGAATTCTCCCTGGGATTTATTTTAATAAAATTAAAAGAAAAATCTTGGTTAGTTTTTGAATTTTTTGTGGGATGGTGGTGAAATCCTTAAAGGGAAACCCTTAAGCCCTTCTTAGTTCTGAAAATTTTTATGATAAGAATTAAAGGATAACTTTTAGAAGTAGTAGCCTCTCTGAGTTCACTATAAGATAGTGAACAGATAAGACTGCATTCCTGGAGGAAAAAAAAATTGATTGGGGAGTAGGATTTAAAAGGAAAAAGATAATAATCTGAGATCAATATTTTTGTTTCTTCTGCTCTCATATGTGCCTTTTAATGACTGGAATATAATCTTGTCAGAGAACAGAAAACTGGATCTAAGAGACTGAAATGTTTGTAGACATTTCAGCCATTATCTGAGACCTAAAGTCTGTCCACTCTAAAGGCAATGGACTGAATGAACTCTCATTATCATCTAACTGCTCCAATTTTTGTAGCAACAAAAATTGTTTCCAGGAAAAAGAAAATTCAGAAAGCAAAAGCACATGCAGGAAAAAACTCTGTTCTCTTTCTACTTCCCACCACTGAAATGTCTGAAGCCATCTGTCCTTCTCTTGCCTGGACAGGCCATCTGGAGCAGAATAGATGAGACTTAAATCACCAGCAAGGCTGAGAGGCTCACTTTGTACCCTTGTAAGGAAATCAAATGCATTACAAGTGAAAATTGAGAGTTGAGAATTCCAAAAATGATAAAAAAAACCCCTCTCTTTTTGTCAGTTTATTTCAGTGACAACCTTTTCATTTCCCCCTTAGTGTAATGCAGTCCTGTTTTTAAAGAGGGATAGCAGTATACAGAAGTTTTCATAGCTACAAATATCTTAATAAAGGCTTGGAAACATGGTCAAGACTAATAAATAAGCAGGATGGGTTCAGAAAGAGCAAAGGGGAGGAAGGTCTTCTCTTGTCTATGGTTGTGGTGCTGGTAGAGCAACCACCTTACAGCACACTGTTCTAACCATATATATCCTAAGCACAAACAAAAACATACTATCAAAAGAGTCAGAAAATTCTCATGAATTAAAAAGTAGGGATTGAAAAACTATTAATTTTAAATTTAATTTTTAATTTTAATAATGTAACTATTTAATGTCACTGTATCATTGGCATTTCTGTATCAGGCGCAGGAAGTTCCTCTGTTATTTTATGGAAGTTTGGAAAACTAACCACAGTTTTGTCTGAAAAGTCATTGTACTTCCTCAGACTCAGGCAAAAGATGATTGCATCTGCAGCAGCTTAGCAGAATTGATACCTAGACTCTGTAAATGCCTGCATCCTATTACTGTGCATGGTTCTCACCAAGGTGATTGAGCAGACCTGCAAATCTATGGAAAGAGTTGCCAGAGTGTCAAGAAACTGTGTTAATTGAAGAGACAGGTCTAAACATTAGGGCTTTTTTCATAATAGACAAAAGAAGAGAATTGAAAGTGGAGAGGGACAAACTCTTTTGTGACAGGGGTTTGGAGGTTTTCTTCTGCTGCTCCCCATTCCTTAAAAAATCCAGACACTGCTTTTCACTCTGCCAGGCAGACTTGGGTATACCCATAGACTTGAAAGAAGGAGCAGTTGTTTGACACAAAGACAACCCAAGACTAACTGGTTAATCATGAATTTGAACTTTTGCACCTAAACCAATTACTAAACAATAAAATGTGCTGACATTGCTGGGATTTTTTTCAGCTTTAAAACCATGAGGATTGCAAGCCTGAACTTTAGCTACAGCTTCCCTTTCTAAGATGCTCTTTCACAAACAACCTCATCTTTTAAAGTGATTGTTTAGGCATTGTTTTGATGTGTTTGGTGAACATAATTGTTCAATCTGAACTGCAGTCTGTAACCTCTATTTAAATTCTATATTAAATTATATTTATTAAAACTGTAATAAATATAACCTTGGGTAATATAAACTATTAGCTGCTGATCCTTAAAAAAGAGCATAGGACTGATCTAATCACAGAAATCACAGCATGGTTGATGGATTCCAAGAGCATGAATAACACTGGGTAAAAATTCTGTGAATTATTTAGTCCTGCTTCAAAATGTAGAGCTTCACCCCTACTTTTCTGCTCCTGGGAGCAGGTTCTCTGATAATTTCCACTGAAATTTGGGCTTTCCATATTCTAGATCTGCGTGGCAGACTCATGACATAGCTCCTCTATGTGGAAAGATCTCTATGATGCCCAAACCAGTAAATATTTCACAGATTTTGGTTCAGCGATAAAACATTGTGAAAGTCTATTTCATTAACTGATTGTTTATTTGCTTGATTATCTTGCTGTGGTTGTTTAGGCTACAAAATGTTGAAATGCCCTAAATGGTCTAGCTCACTGCACTGTCCTAGACATAAAGGTTATTTCAAGAGGTGGGTGGATACATTTCCTTCTCCGTGACTCAGTTTCTGTGATCAGCAGGCTGCGAGTTATTAGAACCAGAAATTCAGACTAAACCATTTAATAATATCAGTAATTATTAAATGTATTTCCTCTAGCTCTGGTTAATTTTTCTCAAAATTTAATTTTTCAATGCATGAAAATATGCTTCTTTTTGTATGCTTTAAACTTGCAGTCTGATAATTTGTTTGAAGTATTCCCAGTTTCTGCATTTAGAGGAAAAAAAAAAAGGAATAATCACACACTAACTGCCTTCTCCTAGCTGTTAGTTTCCAAAATGATGTATCCTGACCCACTTAGTTTCCTCCACTCAAAGCCACCCACAGAGCTGCCTATCTTTATTTCACTTCTTGTTGTACTTTTTCAAACTATACTTTTTGAAGGTGCAATTATCAGAGCTGCAACCATGAACTAATCTATTAAAAAAGGGAAGTCATTTTATGAAACACTTAAAAAGTGTATTTCTGACAATTCCTGATCTATCAAGGGAACCTGTGTGCACACAAACAACATAAATTCACTGCAGGACTACAACAGGAATGCAAATATATTTTCTGGATATTTTCATATTCCCTTTCTGCAAATCCCCTATGCCTCTAGGAAAAAGAGAACAGCCATGGAAATTTGATAGCTTAGTGTTGACTCTTAAAGCATTTGTATCATTTAAACTGTTGAACCAGAAACAATATAAATTCATAATTTTATTTTCTGTTACAGAACTTTATACTTTCAAATTTTTTTTTGTTCATGTACTTTCTGCAACTATCCAGATTTACTAAAAAGACAATATATGAAAAAGAAAGATGAAACAAAGAAAACTGAAAGCACTAGACATTTAAGTCATTAACAGGCCATGTAAATGTTGGGTAATTGTGTCAGTATTGGTTGGTCACTTTTGCACAGTTTATCCAATACAAACATTTTCCTGTGAATTTTTGTTTGTTTTCCACAGAAGCTGAGTTGCTTTTTTTTTCCTTTGTCACCTTCATTTTTGCTTTATTTCAGTGACAAACTTTGGAAACTTTTGTTTCCAAAGGGAACTCTGGGGAGGGTACCCAGTGATATAAAAGGGTAGCTTTAAAAATCCTCATGACAAACAGAGAAAGAAAATGCTAACTCCAAAGTAAATAAAATAAATAATTTATCCCCAGTATAATAAAAAAAGAACAGAAGGATGTTAGTCTTTCAGTGTAGTACATGGTAACTTATTAAGTAATCTTGCCCTCCTAGGTGGTCAAGTCCAATTCTCTACCACCACTAAAACTCATTTCTCTTCTAATACATGTTAGAAAATAGATGCTAAGCTAGAAGGAACACTTACTTACATATATAGAAGGTATTATGAATGAAAAAACCTATCCCTATCACAAAACTTATTTTCCAGATTGCCTGTATGTGACTTTATGTGCCTTTGATTCCACGTCACCAGCCCTAAATTTAAATATAATTTCATACTCATTTATCGACCTGTTTAATTCTCTCCAAGAACTTCATTTTCATTTCACTTTCATTTCAGTTTGCATTAAATATTTACCATGTATTCTGTCAAAAGATCTTGGAGTAAAAAAGTAGACACTTGGTCAGAAAATGTTCGGATCCAAGATGATGTTGATGTTTGAGTGGATTTATTTAATTTTTGTTTCTTTGTTTGTGGTATTTTTTTTTTTGTTCTAATATTTATTCCTAAATAAATTTAAATATTTAAGACCTTAGTGGTTTTGTTATATTGTTATACTGAAAACACAAAAAATAATTTCAAAATCACAGCTCATAAGACTTCAATATTTATTACTGGTTTTGCTACAGGCACCTGGAAAAATTAATCTTAACAAGTTTTCACTTGTGAAAAACTCTCTGAGAAACAATACACAATTAGAGCCTCTAATTAGATTTTGGCAGACTGATTTCCACAGCAGTTTTCTGTTGCTCTTATTAAGTATATGGAGCTCAGTGAACTTCATTTTTGTCACTGTGTTTCAGATCAAGATGAATTACCAGCATTGAGAAGTAAATTAAAATAGTCACATTTTTGCAAGATGTAGACACACAAGCATGTGTCTACATCCCTACAATGGAATCAGCAGGTGCTAAATGTAAAACAGATGTAAATTCCTGATGCAGGGATTATTTTCATTTTTTCATTTATACAGACCATTGGACTTACATTGTCTTCTGTGACTGGGACCTTTAGGTACCAATACCAGCAATAAATAATATGAATAAATGGCTATCCTAAGACTGCCTTAGAGTTTTGTAGGATACTTGTTCTTTGCTGTCTTTGGGATAGGAAGTGAACTGGCAGGAAAAACCAAAACTGTTGGGCTTTGGGGGCCCTCAGATAGTGCTACAAACAGTCTCATTTTACTGTAGGTTATGCCAAGGGTTATTTTTGCCCTTTTCAGCCTTAATTTTTGTAACTAATGCTATGACCTGGAGACTGGAAAGAAGGTCTTGTGGCATAATGCACCACGTCACCCCTAATCCATAAACACACTTGGAAACATACCACAAGGAAAGCTACCCACTGAAAGAAGCAGTTTTTGCTAACTTTAACAGATGTAGCCTAAAACTGTGATTCAAAATCTACTTTAAATCTAGAACTTAATATGATTTTTAAAAATGCAAAAAAACCCAAACCAAACCAAAATAAAACAAAAAAAGTAAGCAAAAAGAATCCAACAACCCTTCAATATTAGTATTCTTTTTATGTAGCCCAGAAAATTCACTGAAATTTTTAACTATTTCTAGAATTTCAGTCTGGGTCTTTATGTATCCTGCACAATAGATATATAATACTCTCTCATGCCAGGACACCTTAGTTCCCCAAGGAGTAACTGCAACATTGTTATAATATTTGATTTTTTATTTTTATTTTCTAGACCACACATATATTTACTGTCTGTTCTTAGAACTCTGAGAGGCTCTTGAATTCTTTGTCACAACAGAATCATTAGAATTTCACTTGTTCTATGAAATCAGCTGCACTAGCAATATTTGGGAAGGTGTTCATGCCCATGACTGAGCAAATAGATAATATTTAGGGCCACTATTTATTTTTCAGAATATTGGGAAATTCAGTTATGACCAAATGGTCTTGCTCTTTTTCTCTCAAGGACCAAGAGATGTGAAGAATTATTTTTTTTTCTTTCCTACATAGAGAATTTTCTCCTAGGTTTGGGAAAAGCTCATCTTAGGAAAAATCACTTTACACAGAATTTTTTAAAAATTGATCAAATTAATGGTTACTTAAAGGATAGCTAAATAAATGAAAATTTTATAGTCAGAAATATAAGCTACAACAATTATGGCAGCATCACTATCTCTACACAACTGTCATTTCATAACCCTCTGCACAAATGCAGCTGTATGAGTGAAAATACACTTATTAATTTTTTGGGCTCCTGTATTTTTTTCATAGCATAAGCAGAAAAGTAGGAAGATGACTCTTAGGAAAACTTTATATTATTATTTAGGTTTGCAAGACACTGAAGAGTTTTTCTGAGGACAGAAGCATTTCTTCAGCTCTTAAGAAAGTTCAAGCTATTTAAACACTATCTCACAAACTAAACAAAGCTGTTATTAAGAACTGAACAAAACAGTGGAATTCCAACAACTGTAACCTTTGCTAAAGTTATCTGTGACTTACGCAATTTAAATGAGGCTGTGGCAGAAAGCTTAATCAGAAAACATCTGTCTTCTAAGACATAAGATTCTTGTTTCTCTCAAGTCTGTTTAACAAACTCTGATTGCTTTTTCCTAATGGAAGTAAAATGAGTGAGACCAGATTGTTTCTATTTATATATGCAAAGGAATTGCATCTCTGAGGATAAGATTTTAGCCACAAAACCAAAGCAAAGAAAAAGTCCTCAAGCCTTCCAGAAAATTTTCTATCAATTTATTCCCCCACTGAAGTGATTACCCAAACGGCATGATTTAGTTTTGTGAGGTTTTTTTAAGACTTGAATGACATTTTTAAAAGTGAGGTTAGGGAAGGAGTCCAAGAGTGTAAACTTATCCTGCAGTCCTCTCTTATTATTTCTTAGTCACACTCCATTTCCAAAAATGTTCTAAGGACAGCTATTAATGCAAATGCAGCAAATAGAGGTTTCAGACTAGTTCTGATGTGAGTAGTTCAGGCCGTAAAATTTCTGATTTCCATAATAAAAGTATTTAATGTTAGTTAATGATGATTATGTCTCCTGCTGCATTTATTTTTCACCTGTATAAGTTACAGTGAAATAAATCCCATGGTTCCCAAAACTACTTTTTTATCAATCCTTCTTTGTACTGCACATACAGATAAAAATAATTTTTACTTGCACCTTATCCTTGCTACATAGATTTCAAACAACTGCACATGCACCATTTTAAAGGACTATGAACATGATCTAATGTCAGATATTGTCTTTTCCACGTAAGATGCTTGCAATACTATGGTATAGCAAATAGTTTTATTCATGACACCGAAAAAATTGCAAATTGCCTAATCTCACGATGATAATTATAGAACCATAGAATCATATGTAATCCTGAGGTCAAAGGGACTCACAGGGATCACCAAAGTCCAAATCCTGGCCCTGCCGAGCCCCAGGAATCAGACCATGTGCATGAGAGTGCAGTAAGTTTCAGCCTTGAAGTTGAAGTACAAAAGAAAATACCAAACTTTCTCAAAATACTTCCAATCTGACATTTGATTTAATACTGGGATTATAATGGATGTAATGAGGCTAGGTCACATGGCCCAAAACTTAAGTGAGGTGTTATATTTTTCATTATTTAATGGTGTGAGTTTTACGTGTTTGTGCTACATACTGAAGAACTCTAACTTTCCCAGGGTCTAGATCACTGTGACAAAACTTGATTTAATCTTTAATCATAATTAATCTTTATCATAATCTTTAAAAATGCTACACAGACTGTGCATTTTCTTGGAATTGTCAGGCTCTTCTCATGCTTCATATCCTGAGCTTTTTAACTCCAGGCATTTTAACT
Organism: Setophaga petechia; assembly: GCA_024362935.1. NCBI lineage: Eukaryota > Metazoa > Chordata > Aves > Passeriformes > Parulidae > Setophaga > Setophaga petechia. The sequence continues at coordinate 2,358,593 of JANCRA010000019.1, read as the reverse complement.
CCTTGTTGACCTTACAAGAATGGTTACTTATAAGTTACTGTGCAGGATTTTGGAATGCTGCTGCCCTGTATAACAGAGCGTGACTAATAAAAATCATGCTGCTAAATCCAAATAAATGAGAAACCAAAGGTATTTACAAAAAATACCAACAAAATAATTGCTACATGTAGGATTAATAATGAAACCATGTTATGCTCATTTATCAATTTTTATTACTACAACTAAGGAAGACAGAAAAGGCAAGGAAGAGAGCTGAAGCAGTAATGGCAAAAGATTTAAGAAAAAAACCCACCGGGAATATTTCATGTATTTCTCTGTAGTGAAGAGAAAGCTGATCACAGAATTTTGCCTGTGGCTCCAAATGGGTTGCTTGGTGCTATGGGAGGTTTGTGCCTTGAGTGCAGCTCACTGGGTTTGTTTGGGGGACAGGTGGTGCAAGTAGGAAAGAGCTCTTGTAAAAAAAAGTGAAAGAATCATTCTACTTCAGGGACTGTCAATTACAGTCTAAATAAAGCAGTTGGGCTAGCTTAGCTAAAAGTGAAGACAAAGTGACAGTCAGCAACCAGAGAGCAAATTGACATGACAGTTACAGAATGTAAAGGTAGGGAGTAAGGAAGATAGAATGATGTTGGTATTAATGATTAAACTTGCAGTAAAAAAGAAAAAAATGCAAGATTTTCAAGACAGATAAGGTATTTTAGTACTTTATTGTTGATAAAAAGTGTTTAGCTAGATAAATGACAAAAATTGTCACAAAACCAAGCAACCGTTCTGTCTGAAATATACAAACTATGGAGGCAGCCAGGTGAAATTTGGTAATGTGTGTAGGAATATTGATTGAAGGAGAGAATCTCGAGACACATCCTTATGGAAGAGATAAAACAGCTAGTTAAACAAGACTTTTTTATTGCTTGTACCCAGTTCATTCAAAGACTGGGTACAAGTAATAAAAAATAATACAAGCATGTGGCGGTAGATGACCTGGGCCACAAAATGTGGATTTTTAATTTTGTATTGCAGACTGCAAAACTGGATATTACATAGGCAGCACATTCATATATGTATTTTTTTAACAGCAAGTTCTAACAAATGATCTAAGCAATGCACCTCTCTCTACCTCCCTGCATAGTCTCTGAGACAGCCTCAGTGATGCTAGCATCAGGCTCAGTTCTTTCACTTGATGACAGCAGTAGTGTAAGATATTTTTGCTTCCCTCAAGGTATTCCTTCCTGGCATTCCTTCCTGTCTGATGTTTTACAGCACCCTATGTCCACAATTATAAAGCCACAATAGCGTGAGGTGTCACTCTTTCAAATGGATTCCAGAAGCAACCCAGATAAAAAAATCAATAAACCTCTCCCTCTGCCCCATCAAAAAAAAAAAATTGCTGTTACTTTTCTCCAAAAGATCAGTGCCTTGATTTTGTTAACAGAACATTGTCATGCACAACTGTGCCCATGCAGTATGGGAAATGTGTTAATTTTGTATATGCAGTCTCTACAGCAGCATTTGTTGGACTTCATGAAATAGATGAACTTTTGAAATGACTGACAGATGTGTTTTTTATAGCAGCTTTGGAGACATTGATGGTTTTGCAGCTGTTGCTCTGATGAGATGATCTTGTTTGATTTTGTGCTTGCTGATCCATAGAAAATTCACTTTGGGATGCTTAGATTGAAAACAGGAAAGAGGAAGGAGTTCTCATCTTCTTCCAGAATAACCTATAATTGTTTAAGAATCTACTGAAGAAATTCCATTGCAAGAGGAAACACAGCAGAGCAATACACATCCAATGGAAATTCCTCTTCTTACAATAATAAGTGAAGTGTAATATTGTTGATTATTCAAAGAAGAGATCTACATATTGTGCAGTTATCTTTTTACTGAAGAAAGCAATATTTAAAGAAGAGGCTTCAAGTACTATGATCAGAGCGGACACCTGTGCAAAGTCATCTACATAACTGTGAGTTATGCTGCTGCTCCTGCAGTGTCCTGCTGCTAGAGATTCAGTTAAACATGATACATCTATCTTCCAAAATTCCATTTTTTATGTTTCCACAAGCATTTCTATATATGTGAGTTAATATACTGCTCCACAGGTTTCCTCATGCTCATCACAGTAGTCTCTTAAACTCTTACAAAAGTGCACCTAACAGCCCAAGTGATCAAACCAAAATTTGTGTTCAGCTGGAGACATGGCATTTGCCTTTACTTATGCAGAGACAGTGACAGGGCACCACTTAATGTCCCTCCACACAAAAGTTAAGGCCAGTCTTTAGATTTCTTGTACCATGGATCTCACTCCTGTATCTGACAAGATTCTGTGAGTTGTCATCATATTGATCTTCTAATGTCATCCTCTATGCTTACAGCAAAGAAACAGATCTAAAACTGTATAAAAAAAAAGCTAATAAAAGTGGAATGTGGGAGAATCATGAGCCAATTAATAGTCAGTTATTCCAGTCAGCAGAGTAAATCAATAGCTTTAATACATAAAAATAAAGTAGCAATAATGCCACTTCACATATAAAATAAATTTTACTTTAATGTAAGACAGCCACAAGACATAAAAATACAGTACATTTTTGGTCCATAAACCCAAGATAATGTCCTATATTACTGTCAGCTTAAGATTCAACTTTAAAAAATATATGTAAATAACTGTTCATTGTCGTATTCCTATGGCTAGTTTTGCATTCTGCTCAATAAAATAAATTACATATATCAAGTTACATAGCAGTTACTGGCAATTCAGAAACAATTTTTTGACAAAATACATTCCACAATCTATCCCTCTATCTGGTACTGTAGCTGTTCACTCATCCTCCCCCCAGCAGAATCAGGGGTGGGAAGGGGGAGAATTGGAAGAGTGGAAGACAGAAAATTCCTGGACTGAGATAGACAGCTTAATAGGGAAAGCAATTTCTGTGCACACAAGCAAAGCAAAGCAAAGCAAAGCAAAAAAAAAAAAAAAAAAAAAAAAAAAAAAAAAAAAAAAAAATTGATTCACTGCTTCCCATGGGAAGGCAGGTGTTTGGTCATCTCCAGGACAGCAGGCCTCCATCATGAAAAGGTTACTTGGGAAGGCAAACACCATCATTTCAGATATCCCTCACTTCCTTCTTGTTCCCTCCACTTTGCATGCTGAGCATGGTGTCATATGATCTGGAATATCCCTTTGGTCATTTAGGGCCACCTATCCCAGCTGTCTCCTCCCTACCTCACATGTACTCCCAGTACCCTCACTATAATGGCAGTATGAAAAGTAGAAAAGGCCTCGGCTCTGTGCAAGCCCTGCTCAGCAGTAGCAAACATGTATCTGTGTTATCAACCTGTGCTCAGCCCAAATCCAAAACATAACGCCTATGAGCCACTGTGAAGAAAATTAACTCCACCCCAGCTAAAACCTGCACAGATACCCATTGCAATAACATCCATCAAAAAATATAACTGGCAAGTCTGTGTTTCAGAGCTCAAGGAACAGAATTTCTCTCTCCCCTAGGATAATCGTTACTGGGAAATGCTTGTCTATGCTCTGCATCAGTGATAATTAGGGAAGCCCATGATGTGGCTATAGATTGTTATTGGGTGTACTGTGTTCCACTGTGCAAATAAATGTTCAACATCCAGCAAGATGTTGACTAAGTAAGCATTTGCTTTTGTTTTCACTATCAGTTATTTGCATGACTACCTCACTGATTAACCAATCATTTTGTACTTCAAAGCCCTGACGTTTACGTGTCAACTGACTCGAGGTTTTACATTTGTGGTTAAAAAATACTGATATGTCAGCCCACAGAGTGTTTTGAAGCAGTTTGCTCATGACTGAAGGAAGTTATAAGGTTGCTCTGTCAGTCTAAAGGATAAGCTCTACTTGACCACAAGCTGTGCTGGGTGGACAAAATAATTTCTCTCTGTTATTACTGAAACAAGATGAAGAGCATGTATTGAAAGGATAAGGGGGAATGGCCTCAAACTGAAAGAGGACAGGTTTAGATTAGATATTAGAAATAGCTAACACTTAATATGAGAGTGGTGAGGCACTGGAAGAGATTGTGAAGTTGTGAGTGCTCTTGAACTCTGGAAGAGTTCAAGGCCAGGCTGAACTGGGCTCTAAGCAACCTGGTCTGGTGAAAGATGTCCCTGCCCCTGGCAGGATGGTCAAAACTAGATGGTCTTCAAGGTCCCTTCCAACCCAAACCATTCTATGACTCTTTGATGATTTCTGAAACAAGATGAAGCCATTAGTAATATTTATTGCATAAAAACCGTAGTGCAGCAACTGAGACAAAATTGTACTGTGGGGAATGGGGCAACTCTGTATTTCCATTCTTTTCTCCTGTGTCTGACTAAACTCCACACACTATCAACACAGACCTGGATTCTTGTGCAAATGAATCCTGCTGCCACATCAAGTGTGCCCAGGCAGGATCTGGCCTGCTGCCAACTCATGGCGCACATCTATCCATGACAGCATTCTCCAGAGGAACGAAGCAATTACTGGCTTAACCCTATCACCCAGCAACTTGTGGCAGCCAAGTTCATTGCCAAAGCAAGAAAGAGCAGAGAATCGATATGGAGCTTCTGCTGCCAACTTTTAAAAAATACCTTTTTAAAGCAATGGCCTTGGGAGTGAACTGGTAATGGAGTGTGTAGATCATCACATTTAAATTCAGCAAATCCCAAAGTACAAGTGTAGCCAAACCTTCAGGCAGTGCTCCCTATTCTGCTCTATGGAGAACTCTTGCGTGACAGAAAGACAGAGGCACATAATTGTTATTGTTGGGAGGGACCATTTTCCAAGCCAGGGTCACCTGGAGCAGGTTACACAGGACTGCATCCAGGTGGGTTTTAAATGACTCTCTGAAGAGGGAGACTCCATGACATCCCTGGACACCTGCTCCAGCGCTTGGCCATCCTGAATGTAAAGAGGTTCTTCCTCTTTTACCTGTTGACATGACACTTGTATTTTAGTTTATGGCCATTACTCCTTGTCCTGTCGCTGGGCACCCCTGGGAAGAATCTGGCACTATTCTCCTGACAGCCACCTTGAGATGTTCACATGCATTAACGAGTTCCCTTCTCAGACCTCTTCTCTAGACTAAGCAGGCCCAGCTCCTGCAGTCTCTCATATGAGAGAGGCTGACTCCCATTTCCAACCGCTCTGCATTAAAACAGCTGGAAGCACAACGACATCCACCCGTGGCACAGCGGCAGCGCCACCTGAAGAAGGGAGGGGAAGGACAGGCACCAGCGCTAGAAAACGGGCACGGGCAGGGCAGAAACCCGGCCCCTTGTGTTCTGCACAAGGCCGAGGTGACTGGACACGGAGAAGGTGTGCACGCACGCCGGCCGGACACAGCGGGAGCGCCGGGCGGGCGGGGCGGGACGCGGGACCCGGCCGAGAGCCCTCACGGCTCCCTGCCCCCCTTCCGCAGCCCGCTGATAGCAACGGTGTGCGCGCAACAGCCAATCGGCGGCCGCGGGCTCTCTTCTCCCTCGCCTCCCATTGGCCCGTGGGGCCGAGGGGGCGGGGCTGGCGCGCGCCCGCCCGCTGCAGTCCCGCAGTGCCGCCGCCGCGCAGGGGCTCGCGCGCGCCACAACCGCCGCAGCGGCCGCGCGGCTCCTCCCGGTGCGGGGCGGCTCCTCCCGGTGCGGGGCGGCGCGGGAGCCGTGGGGCCGGGCCAGGCCGGCCGGGCCGGGCTGGGCACAGCGCGGAGGTGACTCTGCTCGCCCGCAGCGGGGATGCTGCCGCTGCTGCGGCCGCCGCCGCCGCTAGTACGGGGACTGCAGGCGGGAGCGCGGGTGGCCGCGGCGCCCGGCGGCATGTGAGCAGCGGCAGGAGCGTTCCCCGAGCCCCGCGGCAGCGCTAAGGGGGCCCCTCCCTCCGGCGGCGGTTCAGCCCGCCCGGAGGCGCAGCGCGGAGGCGGGCGGGCATCGCCGCTGCAGCCGCCCGCGAGGAGCGGCCACAAAGCGCCGCCGCCCGCCCTCCTCCGCACGCCGCGGCGCTGCCCCTGCCAGCCCCGCTCCCGGGGAGGGAGGGCGGGAGCTCCCCTCGCCCCCTCGTCACCTTCTCGCCGCCCGATCCATGGGAGGAGCGGGCTGCCTCTCCCTAGGAAGCGCCGCCGCGGCTCGCCGGGACTGAGCGGAGCGGCCGGCGGCCGGCGCGGCGGGAGGATGCCACTGCTGCGGAAGGTGCTGCGCGTCTCCAACCGCTCCATGCTCGCCTTCATCTTCTTCTTCTCCTTTTCCTCGTCCTGCCTCTACTTCATCTATGTAGCCCCCGGGATCGGTGAGTCCGGAGCCGCCCCCGCGGGGAGCGGGGGTGAGGGCGGGGGTGGGGGGCGCGCCGCCTCCCCCGGGCTGTCCCCGCGGCGGGGAGGGCACGGGGGGCGCCGGGCGAGGGGCGGCTCGGCTGTCGGAACGCGATCCCGCCCGCCCGGGAAGGGTCGGGGCGGCCGGCGGGGGCGGCGGTAACGTGCGCGGATCCCGCATCTTTGTTCTGCTGATTTCAAACGCTCTAGAAGGTTCATCTGCCATCGCGAGGTAGGTGGATGCTGCCCTTGCTTCTCCGGCTGGCAAAGTGAGGCACTGAAGCGGCTCAGCGTTTCGTCGTGTTGCAGTGGTATGAATTGGGAAAGAACTGCAAAACTGCTGGAGGCACTTAAATGTATTAATCTTTCAGATTGTTAGTAACTGCGTTAATAATAAAGCCCGTGTGAACAAAAATGAAGGACCAGTTTGAATATTTGTTTTTTACTTCTGTTGGGGGATCTCTCTCTCTCTCCACAGGTTTTACAGTTTGGTAACTCTTCCACTTCTGAAGGAACCACTTCAGAGGGAGACAAACCCTCTGATTTAGAAGAAGCTTCATAAAGCAGCTGTTCAAGTTTGTTTCTGACACAAACCAAAAAAAATTCCTGATTTCCTTAGTTCGCTCTTCTGCTGTTACTGGGAGACCGTCAGACTTTTTCTCAGTGGAAGATCCTTTTAGAACTGGTTAGCATTACCCCAGAGCTAAGGCCAGTGGTATCCTGTATGGTGCTCTGTGGGATTTCCTTGTGTTGTGTGTTCCTTGACTGGGGGATGTTTTCCTTTTTTTCCCCAGGGAACATTGCCACATATTTCTGCACATCTCCTTGCTTATCAGGTGTTACCTAAATACTTGCCAAATCATCTTTCTCTTCATCCTTAGTGCTTAAAACTTCTCTCTGCAGTCATTACTACAAAATGTCCACACTGGTGTGATCACTGAATCTTCAGGAATTGTTTCCTGTTGATTGTGTCTTTATGCTGTTTGGATCCCTCCTGTTCACTATCTCCTATTTAACTTGTAAACACTTTCAAGGTGCAGTTGTTGCTTCTATACTTAAATAGTTCTTATATAATTCACCTATCATTCTGTGGTTTTCCTTTACTTCTGTAGTTCCTACAATATTGACAAGTCTGCCAATTATTTTTCTAGTTCAAGTAAATACAAAAAAAGGGGGAAATATATAATGTTTATAGGGTTAGAGTTAGAACTTTCTTGTCTGTCAGTATTTTCCTGCTGAGAGGGATCTGGTGTAGTCTTCCAAGTGAGAATGATGCTGATGTCCACTTAGACATCTTAGGTTTTTGAGATGCCGGTGCAGGACACATATATGAAGTAGACTTTAATTGAATGTAATTGATACATGATTTAAATAGCAGAGTGCAGTTTCTCCATCTTTGTAAGTGAAACTTACAACATCTAACATCATGTATGCTGCTGTAGGTTTACTTTGTTACTTAAATGTTTCTTGCCAATGGGTACTTTGTTAGGAAGAACATTGTCTCACTAAGCAAGGCTTATGCAGTACCTTGCTCAGAATCAGAGCCTTTAGTGATGAGACTTTAAATTTCTGACTTCATCTTTCTGCTCAGCTATTGTGCATTACATATCTCTTCAGCTTCCTTTGTACCAGGAATGAAATGAAATCAATAGTATGTACCAAAAGTGTTCTTGGGGTAGGTTAATTAGATCTGATCAACCCTGAGGGAAAAAAGAATCATACTCAAACTAGTCTCTCTTGTTGTCTCAGACACAAATACTGTAGTTGGCCCTTTCAAGATGTGGTTTAATAATGCAAAAATGTTGGGTAGTTACATGAGTTTGTGAGATTACAGCTCTTTCCAGCCACTGATCAATGCTGTGCTGCCCTAACTGTATCCACTGGTGGTGTGAACTCATCCAGCTTAAGTCAAAACCAGGCAATAATGAATTTATTTCGTGTCTGTGGCACTTCTTAGGTCCATCTTGAAATGCTGCTGTCCTGTGCTGGTCTGAAGGATCCTGGGGAAGAGAATATAGAAAATGGTGAAGGGTGGCAGGAAAGTTTTACATCTCAGCCTATCAGCCTGCAGATGTAATGCTGATTTCCCAGGAATTGCTCCTTAAAACATTACTGTGTGGAATGGAGAGAAAGAAGGTCAGATATTATCTAAAAACCAAGAAGCTTCCTGGCAGTATAGTGGAAATGTAAATTGCAAGAACAGAAGATTCTCAAAGCACTTAGGAGCACCCAAGTTTACAGGCAGATGATTCATCTAATAATCTTATGCTGTATGCTCATGGCATTTGCATATTGTGATAGAATAGAATATTTCACTGTATTTGCACCTTTTTACTGTGTGTAATGTAATAGATGCATCTAAGTCAAGGCTGAGTGTGTGTGTGAAGAGAAGGAAAGCTAAAGCTTTCTTATTGAAGCTCAGCTACCTTACCTGTTAGCAGCTTTCCATTAAAAGTGTTCTGCATCTAAGTCATAAATGGTTGGGATCTGTTGTAATTTATATGTAAAGATGTGTTTTACTGAAGATACTTTAGTTCACCAGAATATTTTCTTCCTCAACAAGCTACAAGGCACAATGTCAGAGACAAAGAAAATACTAATTGTGTTTGGGAACTTGAGCTGCTCCGTGGCTGGCTTCTCTTTATGGTAGCAGAGGAACTGAAAAAAGAGGGAGAAGTTGGACTCCCGAATGTTTTATGGAGCAGCAGTGTACTGGAAGGTGGGAGAGGAAAAAATACACGAGTTAGGCAGCAGAATGATTTTGTGAGATGTCAAAGTTAACTGAAATTTTGAATTCTTATGGGCTAATGGAGTGGAAGTCCCCTTTAGTAAGCAATTCATGACTTATCAAAGGGAAAAGACATCTGCACATGTAAGCCCTTAGCACTGGAAGAATTCTCAAAGAGGTCACTATCACATTCCCTCTGTCCTTCAAACTATTTAGAAAATAGAGTTACTGCATTTTTTTTTTGACAAAACTGCAAATTTTGTAACAAATGGAGTTTAGATCAACTTGAAGTATTGACAATTTCTTTAGAAGAAAGAAATCGTAATTACTTATATTAAGGTATTTAATTATTTGTCTAATATTTAAGAGTTTTCATTTGCACCATAATTCCAGATATTGCAATAATATCGGTGTTCTGTTTTTGAAGAGACCTCTCAGAATGTTAGTTCTTTGGGAAACAGAAGCTTTCATTATTCCATGTACTTCAGAATACAAGGAGGAAAACTACATTTTCATGTTTTCAGATGTGGTTCTGTGTTTTGAGATAAAGACATATAGTACTGTAACTAATATAAAAATATATGGTTTAAATGGTTGAGAAGAATTCATACACTATGTTGGGATTGTTCATGTGCCTGCTTTTTCCTTTTCTGTAAGCACAGATAATTGGATGAGGTAGAGGTGATTGCAACCCTACCTCAGCACCCTGGTAGTCTTTTGATAATCAGAGGAGCTGAAACACAAGAGCAGATTGATTTCTAACTATTAATTAGAGAAGACAACTATTTTTCTAATTTTAATTTTTCCTGTTTAATTCAGTGGATGTTTCAGAGAAAAACCTTAATAGATAGGATGGCAAGTTAAAATGGTCAAAAACATTTTAAATGCTTAAAATTTTAAAAAAATCATTTAAATGTTTAATGACACTTCTGTGAGATAGTCTCAAGTATTTAATAAAAGTAGATAAGAGGTGCTGCTTCTCCAGAATGACCACTTTTGTGACAGTAGTTAATTTTGTGCTTCTCTGGTAAAAGCAGAAACTTAAATTTCTGATCTTGAATTAATAGCCTGTGATTCTGCAACTTCATTGGAAATTGCAAATATTCATGTATTAGTTAAAGGCTGAAGAGGCTAGATAAGAGCAGGAATATTTGGAACCAACATGGGGATTTTTTCAGTGTAACAGATAAAAGTAGTAATAAAAGGGAGTCAAATAATTTATGTCTGGTCCTGACAGCCATCCAGAACCCACTTGTAGGTTTGAGCTTACATCGTGGAAAGATTAGGAGAATAAGACAAATTAACAAGGCAATGGTGACCAAGGGAGAGCATTTGCTGGTCTAATTTCACTGCCAAACCAATCTGAGTATTGCAAGAGACATTTTTTTTTCTTTTTTTCCTGTTTTTTCCCATTTGCTTTGAGCTTTATAACTGAAATTACATTGGACAGATCTCAGAAAATGATCTCTTATTCATCCCTGGGTTATTCCTTTCTGTCTTGTTGCAGCAGAGAACCTTTGCCAGATTGGGAGGAAGAGTATCTTAGAGCTCTTAATATTGTAATCGATTGCAGTCTAGTTTTTCAGCCAGAGAGTGCTTGAGTACTGGAACAGGCTCTCCAGGGAAGAGGTCACACCATCAGGCCTGACAGAGTTCAAGAAGTGCTTGGACAATGTTCTCAGGCACATGGTGACGTTCTTGGAGTGTCCTGTGCAGGGTCAGTAGTTGCACTCCATGGTCCTGATGGGTCTTTTCCAACTCAGCTTATTCTGAGATTCTAGCTTGTCTACCTTGGACGTAATGACCTATGCAGTTCAAATGAGAACTGGTTATGAAACAGTGCAGTGATCAAAGAAGATGCAGTCTGCTTTCACATCAGTAACTAAGAATCCTGAAGGGTGAAATGAGTTTGAAGAGGAAAAAACAGCTAATGTTTTCTCTCTTATGGCCTTCTGCTTCTTTTATTAAAATCTTGCTGCTTTTTTGTCAGTCCTAACCAAAAGGCAGCTAGGCAGCTTGCATGGAACTTGGAATAATCTCTATTGGTTTTAGCTCCCAATTTTATATAAATATATTTCCTGTTCTTAGTTTTCCTAATAGGAAGAACGATATCACTCCTTTTTGAACTTGTGCAGAAATAGAGAAGAGTCCTGAAAATGCTATCAGCAAGATAAATGCTTATCATGGCTTTCAGGTGCTGAGCCCATAAATATGGGCACAGCCTTTGTGCTGGTATTCTTTGTTCCTGGCATCTGTGGCAGTTGTGGCATTTCTAAAGACTTGCTGTTTGATTACAGAATAATTTAGATTGGCAGGGACACCTGGAAGTCACCTGATCCAGCCTCCTGCTGAAAGCAGATCCTACTGGATCAAATTGCTCAGAGTCGTGTCCACTTGAGTTTTTGAATAAATCCGGGGATGAAGATTTTGCTGTCTCTCTGGGAAACCTGTTCCAGTGTCAGACAACTGTGAGAAAATTGTAATATGTAATTGTAATATCTCACCTTATGTTCATTGCCTTGTGTCTTTTGAGTGACTACTTTCAAGTGTTCAATTTAGTCTTCTCTTAACAAGAATACTGTATCACTGAAGACAGGAAAAAAAAAAAAAGCACCCTGCTCTTAGCCATTTCTATTTCAGACTGAGCAAACTCATTTATTTTAGTTTCTGCTTGTACATAATATGTTCGATTTTGGAGGATTTCCTCTGGGCTTGTTCTGGTATTAATATTTGGTTCTTACTGGGATGCCCAAACTGGACAAATATGATTTTACAAGCTGAAGAGACAACAGTTGCCGGTATGGATGTGCTGGTTATACTGTTGCCAGCACAGGGCAGGATACTGTTGACTGTGCTTGCCACAATGAAAGGGGGCTGGTAATACCTTGTCTGAGGGTTTTGTAATAGAGCCTCTGTATAGGTTTAATGCAGATCTAGGGCTGCAGTGAAATAGGACTAATATAACTTGCTTGTTTCTTGTGCTGTGTGGAAGTATCTGATAAAAGGCTGATGAGTTTTTGCAGGGTGTGGTAGATGTTCATGTTAGTATTTTTCTTTCCCTGTTATTGCCTTCTTTTATTTCTTTCTAGGGAATTATTATCATGGGTCTCTTACAAGTTTCTTGAGTAAATAAAACTTGTCTGCCCCATTGTTTCATAATTTCTGCAGGGAAATGCCTGTACTACAGAACTGGTTGTTGTTTGGGAGCTATTTTCAGCTATATTCCATTATTAAAGTTATTCTGTTATTAAAGGCTTCATTTGGAGCAGGAGTACTTTCATTAGCTGCAGAGGTCTTCTTCTTGCTTGCATTTCAGTTTTTCATGTCACTTCCACAAATTATCATCAAATCCTTTACCTGTGAAATCGTGGTTTACTTTCTGATTAATAGGGACTTTTTTTCTCTTGTGCAGAGGGGAAATGGAGGTTTAAACACTCTGCTTGATCTCTGATTTCCAGCGATCAAATGTTCCTCAGGGTTCTGACTAAGCACTTGAGCTCCTTGAACCCACTGAACTTGGGGAGTGTCATGGGTACATTTTCTGCCTTGGTCTGGGAGGTGCAAAGACTTTTCCATTATGTTGGCCCGACACAGTCATTCCTAGCACTTGATGCTGAATAAATTATTGTAGCTCTGTCATTCATGACTGTCGTTCACTTTTGCCAACAGATTAACTTTGACTAAACATGCATATTTATTTCTGAATCAGTTGTTCTGCATTTTTATCTGATAGTTTTCCTAAAGCCCTTAGGTATTACTTGTTATTTGTCAGGTAATTTGCCTGCATAAGATTTCAATCAGTATACATTTTGTGATGTTGTTCTTAGTCAGAAAACAGAAAAAAACCAGGTACTTATGGTGTGCAGCTAACTTCACAAGGACAAAGTAATTATGAGACTTCATGTGACATGAGTTTTCACTTCAGCCAGCCAGTTATTTGAATGCATTCTTCTCATGGGTTGAGAAGGAGAGATTGTATACCCTGGGGACATTTATCTGAATTGTGATGCCTTACTGACAAGGCCAAAGCTTTAACCATTTCCACATCTGTCTATGGTGAAAGAAAGCTTATCTACTGGCTTTTGATAAATAAGACTATTTCTACAATTGACTATTTTTACTTGCTTTTCTATAGCTCTTACTCTTAGGTAATCTTTTGTATTCAAATTATGCAATCGTATTATGGGGAGCAGCATGAAATAATTATGCTTTGTGTGGGATCCAGTGCTAGATTCTTGTGAGAGGAGTGCAGAGATTGGTTTCAGGACTTTAAAATACAAAAGATGCTTTTTTGCAAGGTATTGCCAATGGTCAATTCACTTTCTTAGATTTGTGCTTGTCCTTCCTTACCTTCAGTTCATTGTGCGTTTATTGAATTATTCTACAGCTTACTGTATAATCAACTAATAGCCTGAGAGGATAGAATAGTATCAAATATGTTAGAAGTTTTATTGAACATTTTATCCTTTTTCATGCTTAAAACTACTGTTAGAGAAAGAAATTTTGATTCAATTTTTTCACTGTAAATGGAGATCCCCTCATTTGCTGTCTCCCAATAAACAGTGAACTGATATTTATCCAATTCCTCAGACTTGCAGTCAGAGGGCTCATCCATTTGACATATCCACTGTTGCAGAGAATATACAGAGGTTGTCTGAAGTATTAAAAAAACAATTTGGAGCTTCTCTGTTGCAGCTGATGCAGATTTGTCCATCTACACCATTTGAAAGATCACTATTAGCCACCAGAAACACTGGTAGCTTTTCATTTTTTCAACAGATTGAGGTGATTGATGTCTTTCTAAGATATTTTTCTTATAAGGAGGTATACATATACAGACTCAAATGCAGTCTCTTTATCCCTCTGAAATAAGATTGGATTTATTATTATTTTACAAATAGTGCAAAACTGCCATCGAATATTGAAAAACAAATGAAATAAAGAATATACTTCAAGGCACAAAGTTTTTTCTTTTTTTATGCTGTTGTATTTGTTTTAAATACAACTTCTGATTAACAACGAACGTGTTAAAAAAATAAATACAGTGCTAAGGAAGTTGGACACTTGCAATAGTATTTATTGATGTTTGTTGTAGATTTCCATTTTTGAATAGGAACCAGTTTACAGCAGTCTTACATTACTTGGGGTATTGTCCTTCACAGCTAAATTGTTTAATGAATCAGTTTCACAGACTAAAGTCATTATACTGCAGAAAATATTCTAGCTTCTGGAATTGTAACTGTGATATTTCAGAAGCAATCTCAGCAATCTATTTACTGTTTATTTAGATTAATCATAGAATTTAATCTTCAACATTCCTATGTTAATTTGCCATGTGTGAACTCTGCCAATAGCATATTTCTAACTCCAGTATTTCTGAGAACAATATCCCATAACCTTGTGATAAGAAGAGACTCATGTGGGACTTGTTCTAGAAATGGTCCCATGAGATGATTCCCCATTTATAATTACTAGTGGAGACCTTTCTTTTAACCTGTTTGAATCTATACCAATTTTTATGCAATATGTTGAATGTGCTTTTCAGAAGTCCCATGAAAACAGGTGTTGACTAGCAGATGAGCAACTTCAGGGGCAATGGTCATCCGTCAAGACCTATTGCCTGTGAAGCCATATTTACTGCATTTGGATTTTGCAGAATCCATGGGTTCTCTATGAAATATTTCCTATCTGAGTTTTTCAGCATTTTTTCCCCCAGAAAGATCCGTGAATGATGTTGCTATAACTGCTCTGATAGATCACCCTTTTTTTTTTTTAAGGGGCATGTTAACTTGTTGCTAATTGCTTTGAAAATATTCTTCACATAGTGCTTTTTTCAGTGTTTTTGGGTGTGTTAGGCCTTGGTTTTCTGGTTTTGCTTTGGCAGAAAAAAAGCTGCATTTGTAAATCAAATTTGTGGCCTCCAAGTATGTCCATTTTTGTTTGGCATTTAAAATTTTTTTTGTAATAATGAATACTCTTCTATGTTTTTAAAGTCATCACATTTCTAACTTCCTAGTCCTGTTCAGAATGTCAGTCATTGACCCAGTTTCAAATTCACTTGTCCTGTTGTATATTTTACTACATTGGTTTCTTCTAAATGCGTGGCATATTTTTTTGTGCTTTGGTGTACGAGTACAGCATGATAACTTACTAAGTTTCTATATAAAAATGGGTCTTGTGCTTTTCCTGTGAAATTGTGGGATGATAAACTAAAGCAGTATTGTGAGAAGTGCTTTGATTTTTTGGTGTACTGCTTGGAAGGAGCTTGATTTCCTAATAGAGAGTGATCTTTGAATGATATAATTTTCTTTAAAAAAAGGGGTAAATAGTCTTCAATTGAATACTTAAATAACAAAATGCCATCTGATATAAAACACTGAGCCATTTTTACATTTTTTTATACTTTTAGAATTCATGCATTGCCCCCCCCCCAACAGTCTAGCACATAAAACTATTAATAACTAGTGAGCTATAAAAATTGGAGAGAAAAAATGATTCATCTGAAACTTTTAATATGTCCTCTGAAATACAGGATGATCCCTTTAATGCTGTAATGTGTGTTATTAGAATGAGTTTTAAATAATGCCCTAAAACTAGGACTTCTGATTATTGACATGTGGCTGTGTGTTCATGATTGCTGATGCAGATCTGGACCAATTGATAGGAAAACTTCATCTGAATTAGTTATGAGCTCTGAGCTGACACTTGCAGTTGCCTGAGATGGAACACTGAGTATAGTATTGATTCCAAGGTGTACTATGTGTGTGTGTTGTCCTATATTCCTCACTGCACTTTCCATCTGATTAACCTGTAAACTGTGTGACAGCCTGGATTCTATGTTTCTGGAGCCAAAAATTCTCTTCCTTACTTATTATGAACCATGTGCAGTGAAATAAGAAGAATATGAATAAAATTGCTTCTAGGTGTTACATTGTTAGATGTTTTGTTTGGTTACATGTGAAATTTTGCCTTCCTGGTTTGTGCTTTGCCTGACACTGTGACAGCAATGGTTGGTAGAAATGCAGAAAAACAAAAGTAGATGAAAAATCACAGATTAGTTGAGGTTGGAAGAGATCTCTTGAGATTATCTAGTCCAACCTCTCTACTCGAGAAGTACCACTTGGAACCAATTGCTCAGGCCCTTGTCCAGAAGGCTTTAGAATATTTCTGAGGATATTCTCCACAACCACTGTGAGCAATTTGTGCCAGTGCTCCGTCCCACTCACAGTATAGAAGTGTTTCCTGGTGTTCAGGTGGAACATCCTGTATTTCAGTTTGTGCCCATTGCCTCTGGTTCTGTCCTTAAGCATCACTGAAAAGTGGCTGGCTCTGTCCCTTTTTGCACCTTCCCTTCATAGACCTTGTGTACACATACACCTGCCCTTTGTACACATTAATGTGACCCCCTGAACTTTCTCTTTGGGGATCAACAATCCCTGTTCTCTCAGCCTTTCCTGATAGAAGCGATGCTTCAGTCCCTTTGTCTTCTTCATGGCCTGCTGTTGGATGCTCTCCAGGATGTTCATGTTCTTCTCTATTCTACTGTGGAGCTCAGAACTGGACACTACAACGTGTGGCTTGAGCAGTGCTGAGTGAAGGCTGTGAAGAATCACCTTGACCTGCTAGCAGCATTTTTCCTAATGCATCCCAGGATGCTGTAGGCCTTCTTTGCAGCACATTGCTGGCTCATGTTCCACTTCATGTCCACCAGGACCCCCAAAGCCTCTTCTGTCAAGCTGCTTTCCAGTTGGATGCCCCTAAGCATACTTTGGTGTCTGGGGTTGTTCCTCCCCAGATGCAGAAATTTGCACTGTTCCTAGTGAACTGCATGAAGTCCATGTCAGCACATTTCTCCAGCCTGCTGAGGCACCTCTGCATGGCAGCATGGCCCTTTGGCATATCAGCTACTTACTCCACTTTTGTGTCTTAAATAAACTTTGTGAGGTTCTGTTCTGCCTGTCATCCAGATTATTAATAAAGGTGTTAAACAGGAATGGACCTGGTATTGACCCCTGGGCTACATTACTGGTCACTGACCACACCCTTTGGGCTTGGCCAGTCAGCTTTTGATCCAGCTCCACCATCCTGAACTCCACCATCTCATGATCTCTGCAGCCAAGGCTGCCTTTGATCTTCATATCCCAGTGAATCTCTCCTCCTTGGTAAGTATGAGGTTCTGCAGATCACTTCCCCTCACTGACTCTGGCACTTGTGGCAGGACATTGCCATCAGGGCACATCAGGAACCTTCTGGAGTTTTATCTGGCTGCCTTCTGCTGTCAGTCATCCCCCACCCCACTGGAAGAAAAGCTGCGTTTCCCTGTTGCTGTTTTGGCCCCTAGGGGTTGAGTTCTTTGTGGCTGTTGCTGCTGGCTGGTGTGACACCTGAACTGCACTCTTTATCACAGCTCTTTGCTGACAAACCTGTGCCAGGAGATGAGATTTGTTTTTAGGACTAAATTAATATATTTGATTTTTGCCCGATGTTTTAGCTTCTGATGTAATTAATTGGCTGCTCAGGCATCTGCTGCTACCTAAGTAGCTGCTGAATGATAGTGGAATAAACTGAGGAGATCTGAACTCCTTGTAACTGTGATTGTGCTGGAGAGCCAGGCAGTGAGAAAAAGGCTGCCCAGAAAGGACAGACAATGTTTCATTCCTGATGAATTCCTGTTGTATTTGTGTAAAGTTGGATAGTGTGTTGACAAGCAGCTCAGCGAGAAAGACGAGGTAGACTACAAGAATTACTTGATAAAAACATGGCAAGATTGGATCTTCCTGGCAGCAAGAGCAGCTCTTGCATACTTAAGCCAAAGTGGCAGCAGGCTTTACCAGGTTGGGATTTCTCAATTATGTCTTTTCATGATGTCTATTTTGAGACAAATGCCTTTTCTAACTTTCTCAAAGGTCTTGTGTGTTTGTTCAAATTTTCTCCTCTGTGTCAAGGGGTAAGTACTTCACTAAAGGGAAGATGTAGGTGGTTTTGCAGAAGATCTTGTTTTCCCAAGGTTTATGTCTACATTATCTGGACTGCAATAACATTTCCCATAAAAATTGAGAACATTTATGTGTCCTCTTGGTTTTGTTGTGGACTTGTTTGAAAATTCTTACTCTCCCTTCTTTACTGTATCATGTTCCTAGGACTTTTGCCCTTTTTATTGTTTCCTCCATTTCACTCCAGGGGAGAGAGCAAGGAACTGAATGAGGACTTAGCTGTTAGCCACATCAACCTACCACACCTGCTTTATGTGTATTATCCTTCTATAAAGCTGCTGAAAGCTCTATAAACCTTCTGCAGAGTTAAAAATTCAAGTGACTTTGGCTTTTGGTATCACATTAAAAAGACGAATAAAGCACACAGTCTTCCAGAGATTAGCTCTGAAATCAGTATTTACTAATGGATTTATATTAAAAAACCCACTTTATTTTGGTGTTGGAATAGGAAGATATTGAAGAGAAAAGCTGTACCTATGGGAGAAAAAACTTATTTGGGGGAAAAGATTGTACCAATTTAAAATATATTAAAGTTTGAAGAAAGAAATTTTTTGTTAGTTAAGAATTTTTTGTCCTATTTGAAAGGCAAATTTACACATGGTTTTACTTCCAGGAAAACCTTGAATTTTGAAATTGTTTGTTTGAAGGTAAATAATTGTTCTTGTAGGAACAGATCAAATTGCCTTTATTTTGATTCCAAAAGGAGGAGGTTTCTTGAGTAGGTAACTTCATATATGAATTCATGAATTGTACAGATTCCTTGAAATGTTTAGTAGAGACACCCTAAAACCCCCAGTATCTGAATGGAAAACTACAAATGGAAGTAAACAATTGAAACCACAGTATGTTACTTTACGTGAATTGGGTTTAAATTTTAAGAAGTTTTTGTGTAATTTTTGTGAAAGGAAATCTGAATGTTATCTGTTGTCTTGAATCCTGGTAAGAATTTTTCTTCTGGGATTTCCGATTTGTTGTCAGGCCAAGGATGTAGCTTTTTTGTTTTATTTTGCTTCTGTTTGGGTGGCCTAAAAGTGTTAAGACAACTTCAGGATTGTAGCAGCTGTAAACATGTTTACACTCGTGTAAACTCTTGTTAACACATGCAGTTAGTCATGCTGGCCAAGGGTTTGAGAATTACATGCCATGCATAGCACCTGACGTGTTCAGACCCTCTTTTTTAGCTGTCAATATTCCTTGTTTTAATAAGGAGTTATTTGAAAGCCAGGACAGCCCCCTCATTCATTCATTTAAAAATTAAGACATTATTGTAGGACTCTGAAATACTATTTCTTGAAAGATTAAGCTGCTTTTTTATCTCTGTGAGTGTTGGTAATGTTGTTTGCTAATGTGCTGGAATTATCACTCTGTTTTCCTCTGGAAATGCCCTCAGTCCCTCACACATAGCTCTCTGTACTCTCTGTGTCGGGCTATAAGAAATTATTGGTTGATCTGCAGTTACTTGTGTCATGCCACTGGTGCTGGGCCATCTGATGGAGTTCCTGAGATAATTCTCTAACTTTTCTTTAATCTCTTTACTTACTTTTCATCCCTGGTATGTTTGGTTCTTGCCCCCAAATATGCAGAACATTTTTTTGTTAGGGTGATTACTAGTTGCAGCCAAATATTCCCCAGAAAACTGGATGCTTAATGTAGGTGAATTGACAGATGATCCCTTTGACCCTCTTTGCTACCTTCTGTAACTGACATTTGTCCTTCCCTTTGCAATATTTTTTTTAGCTCTTTGAGTCCTGGGTAGGCATTTGTTCACTCAGATATAAATGCAGCTTTATTTCTACTAACTAACTTCTGTTGAATACAAAGAAATGCCTTGAGATCGTATTTGGGGCTTTGGGTGCAAGATTGAGACAGAGAAATACTTCATGCTGTTGTTGTTACTGAGTCACTTAATTACTCAGAATGTTGATTTACTCACTCTTGATGCCTATAATAAATATTTCATGTATAATTATAAAACATTAATACTTTGAGATTGGCAGAGATTTGTAACAGTTGTATAACAAAGCAGCTGTTTGGAATGAATGAATAAACAGTACATTTTGACTGGAAGTTGTGTTAACTAGTGAGTAAAAAAGGAACCATTATATGCGTCTAAAAGATTTTCTAGATTTTTTTTTGTCCTATATTTCAATTATTTTTGTAGATCTATATATGAGACATGTATCTACATATGAAAATGTTTTATTGGTAAATTAGATTTTCTTGTCACTCTCAGTTGCTTTTTGTTAGTTAAAGAGAAATGAATGTGTCATATAAAATGTGTATTGATAGTCTGTAGTTTTTGGGTTTGAACAGAGCCATGGTTATGAATCCATTTTACTCTTTTCTATTGTTGCTTAGTTTTTGCTGTGTGTGGACCTTCATCTCAAAAAATTATTGTTCACTGACCATGGATTCAGACACAGTAAAAAATGTTGAACACATTGTAGATATATGTTAGAATAATTTGGAAATACAATATTTTAATACAAATTGAAATTGCTTTTTTGTTTTATCAGCAAACACATATCTCTTTATGGTGCAAGCTCGTGGTATAATGTTGAGAGAAAATGTGAAAACAATAGGACACATGATAAGACTGTACACTAACAAAAATACTACACTGAATGGCACAGGTAAGAATATTTTTAATGTCTTTTTTAAAAGACCTCTTTTTAAATTTTTTTAAACAAATGAATCAATAATGACATAGCTCGATTATGAAAACTTAGACCCAAAGCCTACTTCTCTGAAATTGCAGTCAAGGTCAAATAGTTTCTATTTATCAGTTCACGTCAGTAGGAAATATTTTTATTAACTATAACAAAGATACTTGTATTTAATTATTATTCCTCTAGAGTAACAAAATGCTTTTAAAATCATGCTGCTAGGAATTTTTTAACTAAAAATTAATGCTCTCACCTACATGATGATGAGTTACAATTTCAGTGGGTAACATATGTTTTTACAAAAATCAATTCTTCTTTTTAAGATTATCCTGAAGGAAACAATTCTAGTGACTGTGTTGCTCAAACAACAATGTATCTTCCAGAGAACTTCACCTACTCTCCTTACCAGCCTTGTCCAGAGAAACTGCCTTACATGAGTAAGTTTTAAAGTGACCTTAATATTTATCAAGTAAATTAAATTGTATTTTAAACAAAACACAGTTATTTTAATATAAAATATAATTGTAAGGAGTCTAAGTATATTCCAGAAATTATTGAATAAAACACATCTGATAATGCACAATGATGCTTAGCAGAAGTTTATCTGTAACTAATGTGTTACTGGAGTTTTGGTCTCTTTATTAATCATCTTTACTAATTTGAAATCAAATAATTGAACTACTGATTTGTAAGAGAGAAAATGTCACATAGTTTCTGAAGTTATTTGTAATGTGTTCCAGAATTCTAACCTCTTGTCTTTTAGACACCTGGCTTTATCTGTGGGCTGTCATTCAGCATGAGCAATTAATTAAATATCTAATATAGCAATTCAGATTCATATCATACCAAAAAACGTTGCTGGCAGCTGAACTGAAATCTGATCAATTTTTCTTCAAAGAAGAAGAGTGGATTTTATTAGGATAATATAGATTCCATTTTAGTTTTTTTTAATCTCAACTGAGTTTATCTGTTGAAGAAAACAGGAATAGTGCATGTTACCTGTGTTTCTTCTCAATAATGTCAGATTCTAAGCTCTGTTTATATTTTAAATATACAGACATGGAGCCAAAAGTATGGATCAGTTGATGTTGCTTATGAAACTAAATCATATAGAAAACTGTCTTAAGCCAGGTAATAATCAGCCCCATGGTACGATAATATCCTTATTTCAACCTCTTTTTCCTCCGGACATAGGGTTTGACTTTCAAAATCACCTTTTTGGATATTATTGAACATCTAAACAAATAAAACCAAATTATTTCTGTAGCGAATTTTTTAGCTACTTTTGGAAACAAAAAGTTCAGCAAATGGCAAATCTGGATAATCAGAGAAAACAAGATGTGATGTTTTTGCTGATTGAAAAATGTATATAATCAGTATTTTTAATGTCACTTTCAGGGTATCTGGCAGTTGGAATTCTGTCAGATTAGTTCAAAACTAAGCAATTCTGCTAGTAATTTCTCTATAGATCTCTTTGTTGCTACTCTGCTTTTATCACCTTTTTTTGGTTGGTGGTGGTTTTTTTGTTAGTAGTTGCTCTGTACTTCTTCTACCCTGTTCAATTTAATAGAGAAATAATAATTTTAATAGAAAATAATTCATTGAATAAGTTGCTTTTCAGCCAAGGGATAAGTGTTTCCCTTTTTGGTTTCCATGTATGCCTTTTTAATCATCATCTCTCTTTCTAATTATAATCTAAATAAAGCATCTCTGAAGATCTTTTAATTTAATGAAATGTTGTAGGAAGTGTGGAATAGCCAGGCAAGAAAGAGTGTTGAATCGTGTATATTTTGACATGTTTAATTAGTCTAAGGTTATTATAGAAGTCATCTTCTCTTCTTTGCATCAGCTTGTCAAATATATATCATGAAAGGAGCATGGTAAAATCATATTTGATTTTAGTACATAAGTACATAGGATTTTAAAATAGGAACAGCTATTGCCTTTGTTGTATGACTCAGTAGAAGAGGTTATAACCCATGGTTTGGGCAGTGCTGTTGTAATTTGTAAGCAGCACAGCTCTTCTTCAATATAGAGCAGTGCAAGAATCTGTCTATTCCTTTGGAGATAAGCTGATAATACCAACCCTTCTAAACTGTATAGTTTCTAAAGCTCTTGTCTTTCCTCAATTTTTGCACTGTAGACTGTCCTTAATTTGATTTCTTTCTAAAGCATCATAACTGGCTTAAATCCCAGTTACAAAACAAATTAGTTTTGGAAAACTTTTTTTTTTTTTTTTTCACATAGCAGCAATTAATACATTCCAGGATGTGATTTTCTGGTTTTGTACAATTACATTGTGTTGGCTCGTATTAATGTGCAATCCATTATAAACTGTAAAACTACCTGGCAGCACAGCCAGATATTGCTTGTTTTGTTGTGCATGCTTCATTTTTCCTTCAATAAGAAACCATCCTTTATTATTTTATATTAATTTTACTTTATTGGTTTCTGTGTCTACCTCATTTGTTGAATTAATTTTTTTCTGATTTTCTTCTTCAAAATGTTTTTTTTTTTGCTTTCTCAGCTTTCTTATTTTGTGGGTTATATAAATCTGTTTTATTGCAGCCTGCTAGACACTGATGGAAGTAGTGAATAATAAATGCAGTTATTTACAGAGATGCTTTCTTCTGCCCCCCACCAGAGACAGGGGAAAAAATGCTGATTTCTACTCACTTATCTCCTGTGTGCTTTTGATAGTACCAATACTTCAGGTTTTACTATAGCTTCTTTTTAAACACTCTGGATGGAATTTCATAATGTCCCATGGAGTTAAAAGCACCCTTATCTAAAGGCTTTATCTAAATACTGTTCTACCATTTGATGTTTCTTTCTACTTTAAACTCTGTAGTCATCTGATCACATCTGAACTTTTCTCAGAATACTGAGGCATCTGAATCACATCATGTGCCATTTCCTTCCCTTCCTGGTGTGATAATTGACCTTTATTTATCTTTATTTTCCTTTTAGATTCTGTATTTGAACTGAAAGGCTCTTGTTACTTTTCTGTCTCTTGGTAGTTGGAATTAATTTTTTAACTTAGGTTTTAATGGTTTGAAATTTATTTTGTACATATTTATATAGTTGTCCTTTGTTAATTGACCTTGATTTTATATTTCATAAGATTTCTTTTTTGGGTTATTGAAGAGTTCCAGATGCAACCATTATGATAATCTAAGCTTAATTTTAAATAATTACTTTTAATTTTAAATATTTTAAAATTTTTATTTAAATCTCTGTAGGACTAGCTTGTTCTAGTGTCTATCTATACAGGTTTTTGAGCAACTACCAGGTTTCCCTTTTTCCTAAAATAATTAAATTAATATGGGTTTCTTTAAATCTTCTCTTGAAATAGCTCCCTAGTGTACTGTTGTTGATAATTTTTCACCTATGATTTTACCTTGAAAAAAGTTACCCTCTTCATTTGTAAGTAGTACTATATTTAATCATATTCCAAACTAAAATAGCTCTTGCAGTATCTTCTAATTTCTTCTGAAAACAGGAGTTATTCCTAGTATGTTCCAAAAAATTCAATATTTTCAAAAGATTTACATTACTAGTCAATTTGGTGACACAAATGATTTCTTTGGCACGAATAGGATCTTCTGTATATGGACACATGGGAGAAAATGGGAGTGATTTTCAGACTGACTTTAAACCATCCCTCACCAAAATACTTAACTTTGTAGACAAAAATAAGAATAATATTTTATGGTGTTTGCCAGAAAGTTCTTGCAAGATTTTTATGTGTTGATTTAGAGTGTAGTGGTTGCTAAAGAAAAGCTTGAACTTCTGTTTAATGAGTGTTACATCAGTCTTCTCCCCAGATTTCCTTGCTTCTTTCTATTTCTTTTGAGGGTACTTACAATGATTCATTATTTCCAGTGTTGAACTTTTTACACATGCATAAGCTAATGACTGACAACTTTCAGCTGTCAACTAATGTTAATATTTTCTCATGGTAGGTATTAGCCTGATTTTTTTCAAATTGGATTGTGGTCTTTACTCAACAAGTTACTGAATTTGACTTTCATGCCTTTTGCAAATGCTTTTCCCATTGGTTCTACCAATGCTAATTCTCAAATCCAGCCCATTGCTATGAATTACTTTGAAGCAAATAGTGGTGAATTAGTGGATGAAGACTCTACATGAAATGGGCATATAATCTAAAATTTAAATTGAGGAAGTTTGTTGAGTGCAGTGATGATACATTTTCCTTTAACGTGGAAGTGGAGCAGGAAGGCACCCAGAATTTGAGTAAAAGTTCAGTAGTGCAGAAGATGTAGAATTGTTAACAGCGGTACTTGAAATGAAAGGCAATCCAGATTTTCTGTAAGAGATGCAGAATTTAAATTACTTTGCTTGTTCTGTGTCCTTTGAAATGAGTATTTTGTTTATAGGTTTTATGGAAGGAATGCTTGTTTTTGGAAACACTAAAACTTCATTCTGTAAGAATTAAAGATTAGGAGGATAGTATAAAATGTTTCTTTTTTTCTCTAGGTAGTGTAACTACGAATTTCTGATGCCATTTGTCCATGATATCCTTGTAGCATTAGGTCAATCTTCTTAATTGAAATTAATATGTAAGGTTTTTTTTTCCTCTCTTTAGGAGGCCTTATTGATGTTAATATGAGTGAAATTAGTTTTGATGAAATTCAGCGACTGTTTTCAAAAGATTTAGACATTAAACCAGGAGGACACTGGAAACCAAATGACTGCAAGCCACGGTGGAAGGTTAGATGCTGATTTTCTGTTTTGGTTTATTTTTTCTTGTTGGCATATAAGAATAATTTACCATTGCAAGCACTCAGTCTTTGGTGCTATATATGTAGTATCTTATAGTATTTTAGTATGCCATCTGTGCTCAAGAAGAAACTCCAGCTAGGAGAAAAATTTGAAATGGATCATCAAGAATTTTTAAATGTTCATTAGATGTAGTTACTAAACATTTCATCATATGGATGCAAATCTGTCCTATGTGTCTGTTGTTTGAAGTATAACTAGAAGCAAGTGAACATAAAAGGAAAATCTTATTTATGTTTTACTTAAAATTTTTTTCTTAATTATTTGAGTGAATTTTCAGCACACTTTCCTTGGGGGAACCAACATGTAAAACATGGAGCCAATTTAAATGTAAATGTTGAAAGCCATAGGAAACTTGATCTGTATTGAAAAATTAAAGTTTTAAAATGCTGATATAATAGCTTTTTCTTTTTCTGAAGGTGGCTATCCTTATTCCTTTTCGGAATCGTCACGAGCATCTTCCAATTTTTTTCCGTCATTTGATACCTATGTTGCAGAAGCAGCGGCTGGAATTTGCCTTCTATGTTGTTGAACAGGTAACAGCATCTACTTGAAAAGTGACTTTCAAGATTCCTTACTAAAAGGGATTTGATATTCTTACCAAGCTTTGGATGAATCCAGAATTTAAAAATTGTTACTCTACTCTTCTTTCCTAAAAAAGGAAAGCTCTATTTCCATTCTTCAGCTTGAGCAGGGGCTGCATACACAATGCTTTTCTTTAAGTATAGCCTATATAAGGTAATATAGAGGCAATAAGATGGCCTCTTAGAATCTATTGTAGTTGTAAGTTTTCAAGGCAAGAAAGTAGGTCAGCAGCAGTGTTCCTCAGGGCTCAGTTCCAGGGCCTTACATTCACTGGATGCAGGAGCTGAATGCACCATCAGCAAGTTCCTGATAATATCCAGCTGGGAGATTGTGGTTGACTTTTAAAGGATGAGATGCCTTGCAGAGGGTTCTAGATAAATTGGAGCACTGGGTGGTGATTAATGGGATGAAATTTAAGAAGTCGAAATGCTGGACTCTGCACCTGGGATGGAGTAAAGCCAGGCACAAGTGTAAACTGGGAGGGGAGTGCCTGGAGAGCAGCCCTGCCCAAAGGGATCTGGGGGTGCTGTTTGGCAGCAGGAGCCAGGCTCACTCCTGGCTCACAGGAGTCAGCAATGTGCACTGGCAGCCAGGAGGGGAAACCCCGTCCTCGGGTGCAGCCAACCCAGTGTGAGCTGCCCATCAAAAGAGGCATCATTATCAATTTTGTGTGTGTATGTGTGTGTTACAGAAAGTTTTTCTCATGGTATGGAATTTTTTGTCTCCTCTTGATTTTTACAATATCTCCTTTGTTTTCTGTGTGAAGACAGGTACACAACCTTTTAATCGTGCAATGCTCTTTAATGTTGGCTTCAAAGAGGCTATGAAGGATGCTGTCTGGGACTGCATAATATTCCATGATGTGGATCACTTACCTGAAAATGACAGAAATTACTATGGATGTGGAGAAATGCCACGCCATTTTGCAGCAAAGTTGGACAAGTACATGTACATGTAAGTAAATAGTTTTATTCGCATTATTTCTTAAATACTCAGAAATATTTAAAAGTATGAATTTTGTGACACTATATATATACAGTAGGTGAAAACAACAAAGCAGCCTCCTACTATGCTACTTATAGAAATGAATAGTTAATAAAAGAAAGATTTAAATTTAGTTTCTACATTTGATGTGTTACTAATTGGAAGATAATATTTATGATTGTTGATGTTGAACTTGTTGCAATGATGTTGGTCTCAAAAAAAAGAGGCTTTGTACGTCAAGGGGGAAAATACTACCTAACTTACTAGAAATTATTTCTGGCTACATAAACACGTCTACTGGCTG
This sequence comes from Setophaga petechia, assembly GCA_024362935.1. NCBI lineage: Eukaryota > Metazoa > Chordata > Aves > Passeriformes > Parulidae > Setophaga > Setophaga petechia. The sequence continues at coordinate 2,331,216 of JANCRA010000019.1, read as the reverse complement.
TTACCAAAGAAAAGCAGATAATCTGCAGCAAAATATCACAGGAATAGTGTCTTTTTATTTTCTGATAAGTGTACACTTTTATTTCTGTTTCATACTGCTTTTTATACTGAAGATTTTCTTACTGCTAGACCGTTTTGTATGTTGTCTCAGTCTCGATTGATGTTGGGTGAATGTAGTGGGACCTGCACTTTTCTTACCTCTTTCTCTTCTGTCAGTTTACATTAATGATGTGCCACTTCCTTCTTAACACTCTGCTATCTCATGGAATCACTTCACAGAAAGCTGCAGGTTATTGCTTGCTACATGTATGTATTTGCTATCCTGGACTTTATTTGTGAAATGAATCTACTTGACAACCTGGTCAATAACAGATGAAAAGCAATGCTTTGAAACCATGGCTCTGTGTCTGGACTTCAGGTTGTCAACCAATCAGCAGTTAAATGTTTAAAGATTTCATGTGTATTAAAAAAAAAAAAGCACCTATGAATACATAAGAGATTGCATCTATCTTTGTATATACTTATAAAACACTTAATGTATTTATATAATGTCTACATAGGTAAGTATTTACAAAATTGATAAATTTTGTATAAACAAAACTAGATTTATAAAATAAAAAATAAATAAACCTTAAAAAATTCCATCAACTGTCATATTCCGGTTGGTTTTGGTTTTGGTTGGTGGTCTGGTTTTGGGTTGGCAATGTTTTTTTATTGGTTCTTCTGGAGGTATATGAGTTTTTTTGAGAGGCAGGAGGGGGTTAAAACACCTGCTCTTTCAGTAACATGTTGAAAGGTAAATATAATTGCAACCTTCTCCACATGTTACTAAGGTGTGCAGAAATGACATGATTGTCTATTTCTATTTTCTTTCCCCTTGCATTCTGGACTTATTCAGTGTGGCAATTGTGTCCTAAGCAATGGTAAATCTTTTTGTAAATGGTCTTAACTCCTTGAAGGTTCGAGATTTGGAAGTGTCTCCTGAGAGACTTTTGTTTTATGAAATTGTGTGCTGCTTCTGAAAGAAAGCTACTTTACTGTAGCAGCTTCTTGGTTAAGGATGCAAGTTAATATTGATGGAAGTAAATATAGACAATTAAATGTTTTAATTTTTTTTTAGATTGACAGTGTTTGGAGGACTAGAAATCACATTATTTGGGGAATAGTACGTTACATAGATAGGCTGTTCATGTTGGCCAACTGCTTATTGCTAAATTATATGTGTTAGCAAATACTTTTGCTTACTGACAGGAAAGCCTCTAGATCCTTTTGATTCAAAAGTTTATCTTTTAAAATCTGGAAAATGATTTTTTTAAATCAGCATTCCATTCACTGTTTAATATGTACTGTTAAACTGTTTCACTCAAGTTTTAACAGTTCTGTAGAATATAGTCATGAATTAAAATAGTTTAATTGATGCATTACTGATTTGTAATTTTTTGGTAGATTAAAGAGGGGTTTTTCAGTTGAATAGTGTCAACATAAATAGATTGAGTGCTTCACTTAACACTTCAGCTATGGGTCTGAATCAGCCATCTGAAATTCCTGGTATTCTTTTGTTTCATATGTGTGATACCAACTGCGGCTACAGTTTAGGAGGACCGTTTATGCAATTTAGACACTACTGGAAAGCTTTTGTTCAGCTTCCTGTGTGTTACTTAATGCTGGCAATCCATGAACCAGTTTCCCATGGTGAATACATTCAGCCTCCAATCATGTCCTTAACTTGGGGCTCTTGCTTTTTGGAAAGGTATCGTTCAAAGAGAGGCCTACCTATGAAAGTTCAGGTAACAATATGGAATTTGTCTTCTGTTTACAGCCTTCCATACAATGAGTTCTTTGGTGGTGTAAGTGGCCTCACAGTGGAACAGTTCAAGAAGATCAATGGTTTTCCAAATGCCTTTTGGGGATGGGGTGGAGAAGATGATGATCTTTGGAACAGGTGAGGTTTGAGTGCTTAGGTCTTTCTGTACCATCCAACCTTTGAGACCAATTAGGTGCTTTTTGTTCTGTCACTTGTTATATTTTTGTAATTTGTTTTAAATGGACAAATTCTACAGAGTTTGCTTCAGAAATATCTGAATATACCGTTTGAAGGAATAAGTATGATGTTCTTTTTCCTTGGCCTGGGGACAGCTAGCAGTTTCTTAAGAGCTAGGTCTTGTAACAGGAGATATAACAGCAGGTAACCATACTAAGCACATTGCATCCCTCTTACTGCTAACATTATGAAATACTATCCACAGACATGTAGTGTAAGCATGAGTTTCACGTCTTAGGGGCAGTCCTTGAGATAGAGGTTAATTTGTGAGTATACTGATAATCCCAGAGTGGACAACAGACAACCCTGCTCATGGCATTACCAACTTCTCACAGTGAATGAGTCTAAACTGTTCTAACAGAGCTATTGAAAGTGTCTGCATCAGTGTTTTAGATAAAGAGTTTTATAGATAAAGAGGTTTTTTTAGAGTTTTATATACAAAGAGATATCTTTTAAAGGATAAGTTTGTTTTTATACTTTTTTCTTGATATTTTCATGTTTTTATGCTGGAACAAGCAGGAAATATTGAATATGAAATTGTTATTATTTTGTGCTTTGTTTTGCCAGCTTTTTTAGTTGTTGGATTTGGAGTATTGCGGATTCTTTTAGGAAGGGAATATCAGTGAACATAAAGACTTAGCTTTAAAATATTTGATGTGTATTTTTCACTTTAACTTGTATGACAAGTAGTAAGAAGATGTTTTTACAAATGTTTATGTGTTATACTGCAGGGTTCACTATGCTGGATACAATGTAACAAGACCAGAAGGGGATTTAGGGAAGTACAAATCCATTCCTCATCATCACAGAGGAGAAGTCCAGTTTTTAGGACGGTAAGAAAAACAGAAATAATCAAATACTACAGCTAAAGATGTAAAATTTTTTTCTTGCATCCACACATATGAATAAGCAGTCAGTTCTTATCAGTGTTATTTCCTCTTTGCTGCTAAAATTTGTATTTTCTTAAATATGTTATGTTTGCTGTTCAGATATTTTTTTATTTAACTATGAGAGAGACTAAATTTGCATGTCAGAAGATATTATCATCATAACCTTTGATCCATAATGTTGTTGTTCCATAATAGTTTGGGCATTAGTGCTGGCAGGGCTCCATTAGTTGGCTATTTTGGATATTTTGCAAAAGGAAACAGTGCCACTAGGGCAAAGGACTCCTGCATGAAAAATGACTTTTAAAGTCCTCAGGGATTGGTTTCTTCCCTCATATTTCATTATTTTTTGAGATACAGGTCTTCTCATTTCCTGCATACATTGATTTAAACCTTTTCTTTTGGGGTTCCTTTCTTTTACTACAAAGAGACAAAGCACTTAAACTGATCAGTACTTTCAGGCTGCCCTGGAATGGAATAGAAAGCAGAATGCAACAGATGAACTACACATAAAATTTAGAAGGTGAAACACAAAATAAAGGGTTTATGATAAGTGTTTTCAGGGAACTAGAAATACTGTTCAATTCTGTCATCTTTTTCTGGGAACAGATTTTTTCTCTTTTATTCTTAGTTTTGAATTATGAATAAAATTATAGACATGCACAGTAGAGATGATTAAATCAGTTATAGGACATGAAAATGTGTATATGGATAATTGGGGGGAGGAGAACTTTTTTTCAATCACCTCAGATTTAGATATTTGCAAATACAGGAGTCTCAAGAGTGAAATGAAAATAATTTCAGACATTTAAATGTATAATGAAGAATAGTGAAGATTCCTAAATCTTCCCTGAACTCCTTAGTTGAATTTTATAGCAAAAAAACATGAAGAAATTGAATAATCTTTAAAAATCTGTTTCGTTTGGGACCATGAGATGCTTATGTATTGAATGCTTCCTTTGTTATTTAGTCCTAATGTTAACTTGTATATGTGACCATAAAATCCAATTGTATTAAAAATCTTTAAAAGCTTGTTTTTAAACCTAAGGTAGGTTATTTGGCAATTTCAAGGGTCTGAAAAGTAGTTTCAGAATTTAAGGTATACTTGAAAATTAAATGACTGTCACAGTATCATGTCTAGCATCAGCTGAATTGTTTCTTGCAAATCTTTCTAATTTTTCTTCTTCCAACTCCTTCTGCAGATACAAACTTCTGAGGTATTCCAGGGAACGTCAATATATTGATGGGCTGAACAATTTAGTATATACTCCTAAAATACTTGTCAGTAGATTGTATAAAAATATAACTGTTAATCTCCTGCCAGAACTCGCTCCTGTTAGAGACTATTGATGGAAGTGGAATGGCAAGAATCCTACCAGAATAAACTTTTAACACTGGAAGCTACTGATAAACACTGTAAAGCAAAACAAAACCAACAAACAACAGCTTAGAATTAGAGTGTTTTGACCAACTGATGATGCATATTTGGGATGAGAAGTGATTGTATGTACCATGCGTTTTGATCTGAAAGAAAAGCCAGCAGCTACCACTCAGATGTTTACAGCATGAGACTACTGTTCAAGCCTTCATTCTTCACACTCTCTATCTTAACTACTCAACCATATAAACTGCAGAAACAGACTTGTAGCTTCTCTGGAAGTAAGGACAGAGGCCTCTTCCAGGAATTTTTTATACTAAACTGCCCCTCCTCATATTTAAATGAATGCTTTTGTTTCTTTTTAAAATGTGTTTTGTAAATATGTGATGTAAATTAATGTGTGTACATTGCTTTTCAATTGTTCAATATTTTATGCTTCAGTATGTATTTGAGTGTGTTCTTGTTTGAATTCTATAGGAATGTTTTTATTAGCATGAAAGAACAAGTGTAAAATGTAAGTATGCTTATAAAAAGGTTATACCTTATGTGAAATGAAGGAAATATTAATTGTTGGCCAGCTATGACTGTAAACTGTTATACTAGTTTTGAGCTCTAGGCCTTCTGCATATCTATTTAGAAAAATCAAATTCTTATATGAACCTGCTAGAAAGAAAGCTTTTAATTTTATTTATTGACAGCAAAATTGTATGATACCCTGCCTGCCATCTGAATCGTATTTATATGCATATTGCATGTGTATTACAGAAAATCTTGCAGCTGTTGCATATTATGATCCACAGGAACTCTTAACTGTATCCAAGTGTGCCACTAGTGTCAATGTCAGGGATTTTAATGCCTAAAACGATGTGTCTGGGTGCGTACAGTATTTTGGTATTGTTCTTTTTTTTGGTTGTTTTTTTTTTTTTAATTCTAGTAAACAGCACTTTTATTCCTCCAAAATCAGAAGAGCCAAAAATGTGTCTTCATTGGAAGAATATTAAAGTTAGATTTTTAAGAGAATAATAAAACATAATTCTTATAGTTGAAATGCTTGCAGTGTGGGATTCTCAGAAGCACGGTGTTGGTTGTGTTGTTCTGCTGATGAGGATGGTGATGACATAAGTGGAACAGAAAGCAAGCCAATCTCAAGTGCTTTTTAAAATTCCACTCATAATATATTATTAAATATAGCTATTTAAGGGTCTGTTCTGGTAGAGTGCTGAGTGCTTCTATGATGCACTGAGGATCCTCAAGTCGATGACTGTCAATGAGATTGAGGTTGCACAGTCCCGCTAAGGATTGGTCCTGTCTGTTTCTCTATTTTTGTGGTGTTAAATGTATGAGTAACTAGCCTCTTTCCTTATCTTCTTATTTTCTCTTTGCTTGTAATGTTATGCTACCTAAAAGTATCCCACTGCTAAGCATTATTATCTTTACTAATATTTTTTTACATCCCTTGTTAATACAAAGGAAAAGGACCAGGTCATTTATTTTCTATGTTAATGCGAATATAGTGACCAAGATATACTAAACTGTTTTGTTTGTCACAGTTACTCAACTCTTTAGGAACCAAAGACTGACTTCTGCTCCCATAAAGAATGGAAAGCAGTATATATAATAAGGATTGTTTATCCATAGAGTGTTCTGTAAGAGTGTTGACAAAGAATCCTAACTTTAAGTCATTATTATATGTTGGTTTCTTAAATTGCTGCCACAATGGTGTGGTGCTTTTTATATTTTAAGTTTGTTTGCCATAAACACCTTTTATTTCTTTGGCATCCCAGCAGCAAATTTTGCCCTTAGCCATCCTTCAGTAATGTTATGAGCTTAGCTGTAAGCATCCCAAATATTTAGTAGAAATATTATTATTTAATTTAGTAGTTGAGAACAATTGTAAGAGATATTTTATACCATACAGGAATTACCTTAATATCTACCAGTTAATCTAATATGCTTTAGGACTGATGTAATACAATGAAAATAACTAAAAGCATAAAGTGAAGAAAACATCCTTCAAAAGCATGCTTAAGAGGTTTACTCACCTCCTGATAGATTTTTCTATAACTGGGTGTATAGAACATTCTGAACCATATGGAGAAAGCCGAGATAATACACTGTATGAAAAATTATATCTTCAAAATAATATTAGTCTTATTTCATAGCAGACTAATACAGTTCTTTAAGGACAGTTGAATAAATTTTTAAATCCCTCATATAATTTTGAGGTGATTTCTGGTTTTCAGTACAGGTGTACCTACAATTTCACATCTAAAGTTATGAAACATCCTTTGGTATTGTAGGTCTGTACTGTTTTCTGAAGCATGCTTTTGTTCCCATTTCTTAGGCATTCTGTGAAATTTATGTGCAATTTAAAAAAATCTAATGCATATATATGTATATATACTTACATATATGCATACTATATTACACATATACTGTGGCTGAACTAATATAACTTTACAGCTTTAAGTGATTGATCATGTATGGTCCTAGAAAAATGTGAATTAAATCAGTATGTGAATGGATTGTGACATATAGCTGAGTTCTTAAAAATTTTGCATTTTGGTGCCCCAAAATGATGGATGTTAAATTATGAATTGTTGACCAACACTCTTCTCTAAATACCTTTTATCACTTTGTTGAGAAGTTTTAGAAGTTGCCATCTTAAATTACATCAAAATAGTGTTTGTATACTACCTGTCTGAACTCAGTACTCTTCTGTAGTGAATTTTAACATAGACAGTGCCTTCAAACAAAATAAATACAATGCAGAACTAAGAGTTGTGCACATTCCTTTTGATAATTTCACGGTTCTTGTAAAATGTAGAGAGAAGCCAATCACATTGGCTTTTGAATTGCTGACAAGGCAAATAAGGGATGCCTTCAAGGAGTGAACATGGAGGGAGAAGAAGGAGGAAGTATTTTATGAGATTCTGAAGGTCTTGCAAATTAGCAAGTAAAAACATTACAGAACTATTAAAAGTAGAATCTGGTTAATATGCTAAGATACTCTCAAGCCCATTTTCTATATTTCAAATTTAAGTAGGAGAATAAAATATAAAGTCCATTTTGCAAATATGCAATGTGTTGAAAAGCAAGTGTAAAATGTCCTTTTTCTTGGATCTTGCCACTCTATTTTTCTATTGTTATGTTTACTAATTGTTGTAGTGGGTTACTAATGAGCCAGCTGTTTAAAAAAATTAAAACGATCCATTGCATATCAGCAAGCGGAAGTGTACTTAAGATTATTTTATTTGTAGAGGTATGTAAGATAGGCTCAATGAAAAAATGCACTGAAACAAATGCTGGGAATTTCCTGTGTACTATCATAGTTTTGAGTTTTTTTGTTGTTCATGAAAATGTTTGTACTTTTTTATCATTGTCTTTTATGAAATATAATGTTCTAAAGATTGTGTTGGTTTGTTTTTTCTGAGATTCTGTGGAAAAGATATTATCTTTGTGTTTTGTTTCTAGACAAAATGCTCGTTTTTCTAGTGCTCAGTACCCCAAAGTAACAGCAAAAAGAAAGGACACACCTGTCCAAATTCATCAGGTTAGGCTGTGATGGGATCAAGCCTTAGGCAGGCAGGGCATATTCCCTTTCTTTGTATTTATAGGCTTTCAGCTTTGGGTTTTATTAGTCTGAGTGACTCAACCTTTTTGCATACTTTTCCAAGACAGGTTTGTTCTTCTCTGGAATCCCCCAATGGTTCTACCCTATATAGGAATTACTAGAATGGGAATAGAAGGATTCATCCATATTTCTTCTGGCATTAAATAGGGAACTGATTTTCTCAAGATTCATTAGTTATCCTTATTTTTGTTTGCATTTTGCAGCTATTATGAAAATGTCTGATGGTTTGAGGTATGCAAGTAATTTTGGGGAGCACTTTAACTTGGGAAAGTATTTGCAGAATTTTCTGCAAATACATGAATAAGCTTCTTCAAGCGATACACTTTTCTGAAACACAGGCTTCTGGTCTGTCCTTGAAAATGTCACGAGTTATGATATATTGAAAAACAGGAAAGAAGGCATTTTAAGTATCTGTAGCCTGCTTAGCATCTGTAAATGCTGTTCTGCTATTCTGTCACCTTTACCTGCTTTCACTTCTATGTCTCCAAAATTAGAATTGAGGGGTGAGTTTATCTTGATAATTATGTGAGGCCCTGAGTGAGTAATACCATGTGACTTCATCTGTTGTGAGCTTCATTAATAAAACATAGGAGATGGTAGTGGTGGACTGCATTTTCCGTCTGCTTGCTTTTCATGAGACACCTTTCACAGATGTGTTTTGTTCAGTTCCTTTGCAAGAAGAATTTAGTTTATCAACTTCATGGAAGACTGCTTTTATTCTCCACGTCCCCATAACGGGATTTCGATACATTTTTTTTCTGAGGCTAATGTGTTTTTTTCAAATCCTTAACTTTTATTCAGAAGGGCAATACTGACAATACAGAAATGCAGAATACTTCAATTCAGAAGACTATTTGAAAACAAAGTCAATACACTTTCTTCCTAAAGTTAACAAAGTGAATAAAAAACTTACTGTTAGGGATTTACTATGAAATCTGAAGCTGTTGATACATTCAGATACTAAGTTCTTATCATTTATGGAAATTTTAATTTACACAACTGAATTTTTATGCTTAATGTCAGCTTTTATTCCACTGGCTCACTAACTACAGCTGTGGTTGAGTAAGAGAAGGGACTGAGCACAACAGCAATCTTGTAACGCCGATTACCAGCATCATTAGCTGTGAACACCACCTGGAAAAAGAAAAAACAAATATGAGACAAAATGAGAAGTGATCTCTAGATAAAAGCCTAGATGGAACCATTGTGATCATTGTATGTAACTTCACATGAAACTTCAGAAATATTGTCACTCTGAAGTGTGACTGCTTGTAACACAAATTTTCCACTGGTTAAATACAATTTATTAAAAGTATAAATGTCACGTTATTTAAGACTTTATTAAATCTATTTATTATCCAAATTGGCATTTCCTTGTTGATACTCATAAATAGCAACAAGACTTTTTTTTCATTTCCTTATGAAGGTCTTCTATAAACCCCACGGATTTTCCTTCTTTAAAAAAAAAATAAAGCTAGCCCATTTTCCCATTCTTTCAAGTGTTGGAATGCTTTTGTTACTCTTACCATGTCCTGTACTTCAAGGAGCAGAATTTAACAGTGCTGCACTAGCTATCATTAGGCCAGAGTATAAAACAATGAGTGTCTTTAGTTCTGATTCAAAATCTAGTCGTTGGAGAAAGACTGCATTACTTTTCTGGCCACAGCATGATAGTAACCTTACATATGAATGATTTACCACAGCCCTATTAACATCTCCCTGACCAGCACATCCTGTCCTTTGATTTCTCACTCCACATAATACATTATTTTGTGTTGTGAGATGAGAGGTGTCAGCTTTTAAAATAGACAATTTAATAGTATTCTGTGATGCACAGCTTGTGCTCCTTTCAACATTAATAAAAAAGATGCATATGAAACAACCAGTAAACTGAGCAAAATGTATTCCCTACTGAGGCTTATTTTTAAGAAATAAGGCACTGTAGATTAAATTAATTTCCAGTCAACCATTATCTTGATATACAATCAATTCACTTACATGCTGTAAATCTTTCTTCTTCCCTTTTTTATTTCAGTTCCCACAGAAGACAAGGCTATCTAGCCTTCTAACCTTCATTATTGTCTAGTATAAGAATGTAATCTTTCATTTGTTGGAAGACAGAGAATTTAATCCAAGTGTTAGCCACCTTTTCTTCACGGAGATAAGGAACAGCTAAGCAGATCTCTCACAGTCCAACAAAAAACTAATACAGAGCTGCTGCTACTGAAAGGTCATAGGAAAGCACTAATGCTGTTCAGGGGAAGGAGACAGTCCCCAAATCCTTCAGCAGTACCTGATTTGGAACACCTTCCTCTAACCAGTTTATTTGTCCCAGGTAAATTAAAGAGGCGTGTTGTACTTTCTTTTTTTTTTTTTCTGTTGTAAACTGGGGCTGCAAGCACTGAGAACGTACTACATACTTTTGTTTCTTTAAATATCTAAACTATGAACTTTGTCTGTAGCCATGAAAATGTTGCCTCCAAAAGACAGATCAATGCTTTTCCCAGGGGACTTCAGAGAGTACTCCACTAATTGTCCCTCAAACACTTAGAATAATCACAAAAATAATCATGGGCTTAAGTAGAGGTTGAAGGAATGAACACCTCTCCTTAAATAATGCACTGAGGAACTTTGAGACTTGTGGGGGAGCTAGTAACTAGGTTCTGTCATAACTGTGTTCCTACAAAGCTTTCAGACTGTGGATTTAAAGTGTTAATGTGAAACTGAAATTTAAACTGAAAGTAAAGTTCAACATACGCAGTTAGTAACTGAAGTCCACACATATTAAGTATCTTTATTCTTTGCAACTGAAGTAGAGGAAAAAAGGAATACTCACATCAGCATGTTGGTGGAAGGGATTCAAGCCCAGACTCTTCCAGTAAGAGGCTGTATCAAGCTCAAGTTTGTATAGCCCTGCTACAAATTGTTCTTTCGTTGTAAGCTCTGAGAGGCCTCCTTTTTCATTGGTTTGTCTGTGTAATGGTAGAAGAATGCACTTTTATAGTTTGGTTAGAAGCCTGAGAAAGATGCAGTTTTTAGCAATTAAACTTGAGTGGTGTGTGGCTTAAGTAATAGGATGAATACCTCTATTGATCTGGAATGGCTTATGTCCATCTGTACTATGGATGCATCAGAGCTTATCTTGGCATTTGCTACTTCCACAGTGACCACAGCAGATGGCTGCCTGCCATCTCATTAACTCTGCATGGTTTGGGGGTGAGCCAAAAACTGGCATTATTGTTCATAGACTCTTGGCAGAGTCTTGGAGTTCAATTAAATGAACCCACTCAGAGGGAAAACTTCACCACTGCTGTAAGCAACTTGGAAGCTCCCTGATGCACTCACTGTGCAACTAAGTAGGGTCAACTGTCCTGATTTTTCCATGTTTTTTTTTCTTATTTAAATGCATTGAATTGTTTTATCAGTATAAATATTCTTTACAGTTATTGGAAATTTGAGGTTTGCTGGGTTTGCTATTTGAAATGACCGTAGGTCAGCTAGCAGTGAGGCCTCATGGAATTCCTTGTGGTTTGTACTGGCCTCAACGAACAGGGAGTTTTGTTTGATTTGAAGATACTATCAGTGTTATCTAAAGCCCTAGTAATGGTATGAAACCATACATCTTTGAACATCAGCCCGTTTTGGGGTCCAGAAGCAATATTGAATGCTGTTTCTCAGATATGTCCATTTTTGCAACACCTTTCTGGGAAATAAATTTTTTAATACTAGGAGGTTTTTTATTAGGTAGGTTATTTACACATAGCAGAACTGCCAGTGCCTGATTTTGGTATTTAAAGATCACTTACTTTTGTTCTAGCTGCCAAATGTTCTCTGAACATATTTTATTCAAATTGCATGCAGAGAAAAATAATGTCATTGTGCCGTGCAATACTTGAGATTTCTTTTTTCATGTAGCTCAGAAAAGAAAGTATAGAATACCATTTATACCTTACAAGATGCCCCATTGTCAGTTACCAGAAGTTTTATATCTGTTCAATTGTCTTTTTTTTCTCTTGGTCATAGATTGATCATTGCTAGATAACTGGTCACTTCTTTAATAAGCTTTTTCAGATAATACCAAATGCATCTTTGATTGAGAACATTTGTTACAGGACGTCTTGCTAGCATTCAATTATTTACAAATTATCAAGGTGGGAGAGGTTGGTTTAGTATTAGCATGACTTTTGCTTACCTTATATTGAGGTTACTTTGCTCCTTGTTTTAAATGTTAAATGTGTTTTTGAGACTTCAATCAATATCCAGCTGTTATGAGTATCTTTATATAGAGTCTCTAAGCTCAGAAATGAAGATAAGTGAACTGAACACCCTTACTGGAAAATTTCACGCATTTACAGTGAAAGAATATGTGTGAAATTGTCTTCTCACATGAGGGAGTGAGGCAATTTAAGCAGGACAACATGAATAGATTGTTTTTCCCACACTGTACAAGTATGTGTGGCCTTCACTGTACCTGTATTTCTCAAGGACACATGAGAGCAATGTTGCTGGTGCCAGCCCACTGCTCTGTGACACCCAAGAGGCATTTGCACAGTTTCTGCAGGAATTTATAGAAATATATCTGAGTCTGGGATTCCACTGTTGAAGTTCATGTGCTATGCCAGCTTGACAGCCCTTTCTCACTATTTTTTAAAAGTGTAATAGACTGTTAGCATGCCTGGAAAGGTCTCAGGTGAGACTTTGCAACTATCATGAGGAGCTTAGTGTGGAAGTGGAATATTGCTTGGTGAATAAAGAATGTGCGTTCTGTGTATCCCCTAAGAATTTTTCCAATTTAATTTCAGGCTATACTTTAAGTAAAAATTGCTTTTTTTTTTTTTAAGTGTTAATATTTACTAAAAGAGAGGGTAATTAAAAAAAGTCATCTGCATCTTAAATTCTACAATTATGTTTTTCAAAAGACAGTGCAACATTTATATCTCTGGAGATTATTTTTTATTATTTGAGGCATGATTGCTTCTTTGTATGGGTGAAGGTGAGAAAGATTTATCCCCAAATTTTCTCCTTTTGGCTAAGTCCTTTATCTTGAAGTAAAGTAGGCTAGCAAACATAATGTGGTATATGTTTAAAACAGTTTCTTTTAAAAACGGGTGTTGTAAGAAATGAAAATCCATTTAGAAAGATGGAAAATAGCCAATAAAGGTAGGATTCTCAACCAGAGTCTTGGTTTCAAAATGTAAGAGTCTATCTGATACTTCTGGTAACAATGCAGCAGTTCATTGCGGGGTACTTAAAGGTAATATAGACCTTTGCAACAAAATTAAAGAGAAGTGATGACTGAATTAAAGGATAGCTTAAAATACTTTCTCGTGTTCACAAGATTTCTAAAGCACTATAAAACCATTTTTGTAGTTGAAACTGAAGTACATTTAGAAGACAGTCTGCAGCAAGTTAATTCAATTGTATGTTATCTTTCCTCTGAGCAAAACAGACATCTCACTTTAGAGAATGTGGAACTGCTCTTTCTACTATTTGGCCTCTTCTGATTGTCTTTCCCATCTTTCACTCATTATTTTAGTGTGACTTACTGTGAATTTAACAGTTCCCAAGATCCATCTGTAGCTTCTTTATATAATTTAACTGCAACATTTGGAGCTGGACTTCCTCGGACGGAATCCACAACTTTTACAGAAAGAGGATTCTTGGCATCAGGAGGGTCCTGCAATAGGAAGAGAATTTTTATGTTGCAAGAAGGGTGACAATGCATCATAAAACAGTAAAGAATATAATTCTCCAGATCTACAGTAAAGACCATATTTTCCATGAGAATATTGCTGTGTACTGAGGAAACATAATCTGAAGCTTTCTGGGGGCTGGATATGGTAGAGCCAGGAAGGAAGTTTTCAGGAGCTGTTGTGCATGTAGCCATGTATACCAAGGAGGCACTGCAGGTGTGAGACCACATTTCTATTTCTTCTTTGGCATGGCATAGTACACATCATCTCCAGCATGAAGCTGTAACTAAATTGTGGCCTCAACAGAAAAAAATTACATCCTCAAAGGTAGTAGGAAAGTTTAAATATCTGCCAACTCTTCCCCCGTATTTTGGACTGGCAATCTGCACACAGTTTTCTGGATTTGAGAGCCTCTCATACCTTGTTCCACAGAGCTATCTTAGTTGCCACAAATTTACAGTTCTGCTGTAAACATGATAAGCACCACATACAGACTCTCTCTTAACAGCATGTTGAATCAGATTTGTCAACCCTGGCAGCTACACAAGGACAGGAGAGAAAAACTTTCCTTCAAATGCAGGATGGCTATAGTTTCACCCCGATACATCTATGGCCTGATGTTTTACCTTTTCAAAAATAGAATTAAATCAGTGCTTTGACCTTACCCAATTCTGCAGATGAAGAGTGAGAAAATAGAACTTTGTAGAAGGTGTTAATCAAGGATGATCTCAAAATAGCAGTCACTGATATCCATTTAATCATTGTAAAATTAATTGTGGTGTAGATGGTTAAAAATTAAGAGACCTCTCTTTCACGCCCTCTTACAATCTGGGATGTTCCACAGGCCAGGAACCCTGTCTAGTATCATACCAATATATCAGCATGTATCTATACTGCCTGTATGCCCAGATTCCTCATGCTCCCCTTCTGGAATGCAGTGGCTCCTCACTGGTGATACTCACGAGGCCTTGGCAAGAAGGGCTGCACTGCCACAGCTGATTTTCCTCACTTTTGCACCCTGGGAGTTCAATGAAACCCTAATTCCTCAACAGCGTTAGTCAGATACTGTTTTCCCAAGGATCAGAGTTGAGAGGAAAAATGAGTAGTTGAGGAGAGGGAGATACAAGGCTGTTGTAGGAGAATTTCAGGCTGGAGCATCTGAGTCTTTAGCTTGCTTTCCTGGGCTAAATGAGCCCTCTGGGAGGAGAATCCTGACTTTAGCTCTGCTCTTTACTTACATGGGATTAAGCTGTAGTGGGTAGAGCAGTAAGGCAGAAGTCTAGAGAAGACCTTTCTCTAGCATGGATTTTGCAACAGGAGATGAGATTCCTCATGACACAGCTTGTCCATTATGCTATGAATGCACAAGGTTTTTTGTCTAGTGAATACAGTAGTTTTTCTTGTCTTGTTTTATGTTGTTTTTCATGTACTTGCTGTGTCTAATGACAAGTGCTACTTCTCTACCCATAAAGTCCTCTCACTAATCACTACAGAAGGAGAAAGAAGGACCAGAAAAGAGTAAAAGCAGAGAACTACAGTCAGTACATACTGTAAAATCAAAATAATAATGAAAAAACAATAAAAGAAAAGAGTTGGGACTATATCAGTAGAAGGACTTCAGTACTTAGACACTTACCAATGGTGCAGCTTCAGAGTAAAGTGCCAGGCCAGCTAAGAAAATGAGAAATACAGAATGAAAAGCCATTTTGCCTACCACTAGGAAGTCTGTGTCAGCAAGCAGAAAATGGTGGGAGCTGTGATTTTTATATCAAGGCCTCTGAAATGAAGCTACTTATCAGAAAACCCCTATGACTTTCAACACGTAGATTCATACTATTTGCTTAGTAAACAATGAGAAAATAAGTAACCCATACAAACATGAACCTTGTCTATGAAAATAAGTCTTTTCTATTCTAGAACCTTGTCTGTGGAAATCTTGTGAACATTGCCTAGTTCAACTGCTGTGTCAATTTTCTTCGAATAAATGTCTATTTTCTATTTTTCCCATTTTATTGAGGAATAATTGCTGTATATACCTGAGAGAAATACAAATTTTATGTCAACTCAGCAATTTCAGTGAGAAATTCTCCATGGTTATGGCTTGATTTAACTGAGTCAGCCGTGCTCATATATGAAGAGATTTCTCTCCTGTCACTCTCCTCCCCACCTCTAATCAAATGTAGGTGGATAATCTGTGGGCTACTTCATTACCTTACACTTTCCCTAGGAAGAAAACTATATTACTTTTGTTTTTCAGCATGGCATCAAGATACCTACACACCAACTTCTGAAGTTCATTTTAACAGTATTTTAAGTTGTGTCTCTTGTCCCTTAGATTCAGTACAAGCTCAGGACTTTCCCCATTTAACTGCAAGTCAAATCCTACCAGAAGCATCTGGTTTGACTGAAGGAAATGTGGCTTGAAATTCAACTTTGTCTTTCTGATCTTTGCTCAGACATATGTACCTACACTCTTTTACTAGGTATATCCTCTCATCAGAGGGATGACTTCAAGCAGAGTAGTTTTTTCTCTTTGTTTTGCATTTTTTCCCCTAGTATATCTATATGAGCAAATTTAAATCCTATTTTGAGGGCTTAGCATAACACACTCCAGGTGAAACCCACCAGTTTTCAAGCTCCAGGGATAGCAAGATCCCATGAAATGTCCATACTTTATGATGAGTGCTGTTTTGAAACTGTTTGCACTGCTTACAAGAGTTGTGTAACTATGCTAGCATCTAGAAATCCATGAAAAAGTAACCAGTGAAATGTTAAAGGCAAGCTTTTGTAACTTGTGAATTCACTTGCCATGCCGTCATCCCAGCAGGCTCTGGGTACAAACTCCAAGGTCAGTGGCAAATGAGTGCTGCAGGTTTCTGGCTGGCATGATTTCAGTTTCTTTCTCTGTAGTTTATGTAATCCAGTTAGAACCAATTCCTCTAGTTCAGGATATTTTAGATACTATTCAGAGATCACTGCTAAAGCCCTTAAAGCCTTTAGTCAGTTTTTCAGCAAGTTTATTTGAACCACAGTCATTGTACACCTTACCTTTTCCTAATTGTAAAAATATTAAGAGACTATTAAGATGACACTTCTCTTTTTGGACTTTTTTTTAATGATGGCTACAGATTTGACTTATTAGGGATTTAACTGAAATGCATCTATATAGGGTAGCCAGATGTGTTATGTCAAATATTTGCTTTAATATCAAAGATGTTAAAAAGAGTGCTAATTGAAACTACTTCAGTACTTCCTAGATTGATTGAGCAGCCAACTTTCCTCTTGAGAGATCAATGTGTTGATGTTTACTTGAAGTTTTAAGTAAAGGTACACAGTTTTTAACTCTTTCAGCTCTCTGGTCATACTTATTTCAATGGTTTCTGTATTGTTTGTTCTGCTGCTAGATATTCAGAATTTCACCTATTCACCTTATGACCTAGTTGATAGTGAGACCACATTTCTGTGGTAAGTTTACAACTTTGAGTGGCACAGATGGCTTTCTTACTTTGAGTACATTTATTTGGTAATTTTTTTAAGGTAACACAACCATATGAATTTCCTGTTTTGAGCCAATGTATTTGGTGAGACTTCTTTAAGGCAGTGGAGGAAGATAACAAAACTAAATCAAGTGTCATCCCATGTGTGTTTTTCACATGTCCTTTGCACTTTAATGCAAATTATAATACTTTAGAAAGCAATAAAATTCCACTAATTGAGTCAAAATTGTTTTAAAGAAGTAATATTTTATTGACTTGTCTGAAGTTTGCCAGGTCACAAAATGAAAAAAAAACAACTAATGTAGCAAAAAGTTATGCATTAGCAATAGGAAAAAACCTTCCTCCTAAAAGCCTATGATAGTTCTAGTGGAGGAAAGTGTGAAAAGACAGTACATGTTTATTCCTGGGGTTCAGTGACAACAGCAGTGGTTGAGTAGGAGAAAGGGCTGAGGAGAGCGGCAATGGTGTAGTGGCGGTGACCGGAGTCGTTAGCAGTGAACACCACCTGGAAAAGGGAAAACTCGTGGTCATGATGAGCAACATACAGCCAAAGCAGCTTATTAACAACTAAGCAGCATACCCCACTTCGTCTGCAGAGCATTTTTCTGGTTCTGTTCAATGCTTTTACCCTTCTGAAGGGTAACACTTCCCGTTACTTTGTGATTGCCAAGGACTGAGATATTTGTGGGATTTGGGCTGAGGTCCACAGAGAGCCTCAGCTGCAGTGAAGCTGGATGGAAATACCCACACCTGAGCCAGGCAAACTACTTAGTGATGTGGAATAGGAGGGTAAGGGGGAGGTATCTCAAGTGATCAGTAAGAAAGACAGGGGTGAAATTCCACCCCTGTGTGACGTGTCCATCAAGGGAGGCAGCTGGAGCCCAAAGCCATTTTCTGTACTTCAGTGCCCCCTCCTGTTTTTAACACCATTGGTGATGGGGCAGTTTTTGCATTAAGAACTGAGTGGCTAGGCTTGCCAGGAGAGACCCTTGCCCTAAGATAATTCAAATCTGCTACTCTTCAAATTAGTGCAATGGGACTTGGGACACATAATTCCCAGGAAAGTATTGTCACCTGGGTTAAATTCCAGCTTTCTTTAGCCTACTATTTGATCTATTTTCTAAATCATGAGGCACTTTCTATAAGTGGACTATAGAGTTCTTTCCTATGACCAAAGTCTAGGCTGCTGGGACATGAGGACTGTAGGACTCAGCTATCCTGTACACAGTCAGTCCCTGAACTCCTCCCACTTCCCAGGCTAACTTGTTGGCCTGTAGACGATTATGTCAAGGAAAAGCCTCCTCAGCCTAGCTGGAACATTCTCAGTCAGGTACTTTTAAGCACCTTCTGAGGTGTACCCCTTATAACTTTCAGACATCCAAATGGTTAGGGAATACTTCTGAAATTTCTTTTTTGACATAAATCACCCAAACTGCACCTCAGACTTTATGGACCTGGGACTCAGTAATTTGTTTTAGTCTTCCACTAGAGCTCCATGAAGTTATGATTTGAAATGTTCTACAACACCACCAGTAGCTGTTCCAGACTACTTAAATTGGGGAAACTTAAATTTAATGATAGATTAAGCCTAAAGAATTTGAACAGATTTTGGATGTGCTAAGTAAATCAGTGTAGGACTGAAAGCAAGGAGAAAGACATGACATGATCACATTTCTGGCCTGCTTGTAAAGTTTGAGTATCAACAAAATAGTCAACTTTTCCTTTCCCACCATGGTTATACCTTTACTTTTTTATACCTTCTTTTTTTATTTTCTTTTTTTAGTTGTATAGTTTGGTACTGAACATCATTTTTACAAAAAGGCACACCTGAAAGAATAGATTTTTTCTTGTAATTATATGTCATGTTAGAATTCAGGGATTTTCATGTGACTGATATGGGGGAAATACCTCTGATTTAAGCATAACTTTTTTCCTATAAAATTAGAGTTTCCAAATCTCTACATTACTTCATCATGAGTAAAAGCAGTTTCTCTTTTTGGTGTTTTTTTTTGTTTGTTTGTTTACTTTTTGTTTTTTTTTCTTGTTTGTTTTTATAAAAACTGTCTAGTATTAAATATACTGTTGAATAATGTATGTCTTTTCAAGCAAGATTCCCCACTGGTATGAGCAGGTGAATGGGCACAGCTACACTTTGGAAGAACTGTGTCAGCATTTGCAGGGAAGTTGGCTCCTTTCTGTGGCTTAGCTGGGTATTTACTGCCTCTATTTGCCCTGTGCTGTGTGGCAGTGAACCACTTCACTGAGTGTTGCTGCTCCTTCAGTAGAGGGCTGTGTTTGCTCTTTCCAGCTGATGCCACTATGAAGGCAGTGTGCTCTGGTTATCAGTGTGCTCTGGTCATCAAGGATATTTGCCACTACTCACATCGGCGTATTCATGGAACGCAGAAAGCCCGAGCGCCTTCCAGTAGGAGCTGGTATCAAACTTCACCATGTACTTTCCCTCTACAAACTGTTCTTCTGTCGTGAGATCATGAATCTCCCCATACTCTGTGGTTTTCCTGTAATGATTAAATACCTATATAAATATTTTATACTATAATTTAGATGCTAAGCAGAAACAGTCAGTGTGGAATAATAAATAGCAGAGGTGCCAAATTCTACATTGAGCAGCCTAATCATCTGAAATAATTCCTTCCCTTTATGTAGTGGATGTTTCCATACATTGCAGAATCTGTCCTTGCTACCAACTCACCCATATACATCACCAATAAAAGCTGGCTGGTCCCTCTTTTAGTATCATATCTAACTTGTACCCAATGTCCTCTGGAACCAAAAGTCACTGTCTTAGGAGAAGGAATGTCATGATTTTGGCAAGATGCCAAATCTCAAAATAAAACTAAGCAGAGAAGAGAAATTTTATTGGAAAATTATTTTGTTTTCCAGTTATTAGCACTGAGGGTCTGGAATTTATTCCTATACAATGATGTGATTTTATGTGACTCTTAGTGATAATGTCTTGAAAAAGCAATTTAGCATCATAAGATTTTAATAATTTGAATTACAATGCCTTGGTCAAGGAGCAGGGCCGTCTTGCACTGAGTACCATATAAATGAGCAATAGGAACTCCCAGCTCAGAGCTTATGTGCTCAGCTCAGAACAAAAACTGTGGATAGAGAAATTCCAGTAGCAAGAAGGAAGTATAGCTGGCACTGCACCCTTTTTGTTTGAAAAGGAGGCTTTTCAAGTTTTGTATGACAGCTGTTTAAATATTTACATACTTAGCTTCTAAACACCATTTATCTCTTTTCCCTCCTTTTACTTAGTTTCTGATTTTGTAACCTTTTGTGTTTGTTTGTTTTTGTTTGGGTCTTTTTCTACAGAAAATATTTATTTGATATTTATAGCACTTCATAACTACATGATTTAGTTGAAGGAAAAATGAAGAAAGCCTTAACTGGGAGAACTAGTGGAACTTACCTGTCTTAAGGCAAGGAGTAACTGTCTAGGGAGAAAACAAACTTGAAGAGGATGAGTGGAAGTGGAGAAAGCAGTGATATGCTGCTTATCTGGGACAGGATCAGTTGTGTTATTGGGCTTTTCTTTCCCAGTCCCTTTCTCCTCCTTCACCTTATTTGTGATCTTTGGTTAATGGTGGTAAATATAAAAAGACTGAATGTCAGAGCTTTCACTTAAATTAAAAGTTAGCAGGATTGAAAATCCCATACTAATTTTAATTTTTCTTATTTGTCAAGACTGATAAAATCTTACAATACAAGTGTAATCGAGTGTATCCAGAGCAGACCAAACCTGCAGAGAATCAAAGTCCTATTTGAAGCAAGTATCACAGTCAGTTTGTAAAGTGTATGCATCTGTTTTCTTTTAGTTTAATTAGTAATTCCTGGTTTGATTTATATTGCTTTAATTAAAAAAGAAAGAATTCATTTGTGAGTGTGCTTGAAGCTGTAAAAGAGAATTACTGAGATCCTGCAGAAGTTAGCAAATAATGTACCTCTGCCTATAATCTTGATAGTCTAGATAAGCAACTAAAAGGAAAAATGGTGCCTGCCTCAAAATCTTTGTTCAGAAAAACAAATTAGTTTTAGTTTGAGAAAAGGTTGGATGGAGCTGGAATAGTGCTTTCCCTAAGGGGTAGTGCTCCAGAGTGTCAGATGTTAACCATCCAGAACAGCTGGGAAACTGGAAACAAGAGCTCACTTGAAAATGCATGCCTGCTACC
Source organism: Setophaga petechia (assembly GCA_024362935.1). Classification (NCBI taxonomy): domain Eukaryota; kingdom Metazoa; phylum Chordata; class Aves; order Passeriformes; family Parulidae; genus Setophaga; species Setophaga petechia. Next base: position 2,309,888 of record JANCRA010000019.1, on the reverse strand, counting down.
AGAAGTTAATGGCACTTTCTTTATTTTAATTATTAAGTGGTAGCCATTCAATGCAACTGGCCACACAAGGAAACCCTTCAGCATTACTGCTGCACCGACAGCCAACACGACAGTGTGTGATTCAGAGCCTGGAGGGGATGAGCACAAGGCAGGGATGCTCAGCATTCAGCACTGGTAGCAAAATGTCCTGATTGCTTCTGAACAGCACTTGTATTTCTGTCTGAGTGGGGGACTAAATATAATATGGTTCCTTATTCTTAACAGGATGTGGACTGCCAGCATCTGCTGTAAGATGGACAGCTAAATTAAAAAGCTGTGCTTTTCCAGTAAAGTTACTACAGTGCCAGCCCATACTGCAGTCCTGATCCTCTTTTTGACTGTCTGGACCTTAGTTGTATTTTGTAGCCAGGTTAAATCTACAGTACCTGTACAATGATGTTTATGGACTCTTAGGACATACTGCACTGAGCTAAACTGCTCTCAGATGCAGACTGATGAGGAAATATCTCAGGAACATGGTTCTTCTTTTGGAGTTAAAAAAAAAAAAAGAGGGTTGGGGAACCACTTCAAAATACACAGAGGTCTTTTTCTTCATGGCTTGTAACCCAGGTCACATGAAAACTGTGTTCGCTGACTGCAACTCTTGAACCACATGATAAGACCTAGATTTCAAAAAACTCGTGAGGAGAAGATCAAAGCTAGTCATGGGAGGATCTCATATAGAATCTAAATCACATGTTCTGCACCCTAAACCCTTCCCTGATATGTCTTAGCTCAAGTTCTCTTCTTGCATATTTTTAGCTGGAGTAATTTTGAAATAAGCCTCTTAATAAAGTCAGCTCCTACTATTCTAACTTCCCCACTACTCCTTAAACACCATTACTCAAATTCAACAGTGGCTAAGTACATTTGCTTAATTCCATGAAGTGTGCTTGCAAAGTAAACATAAGAAAACAAAATGGTAAAAACATAACTGCAACAGACATTTGTACAATATGTATCTGCTATGTACTGTAACTTCAAAATGTTATTCACCTGACGGGAGTATTTACAGACTGTGTTCCGGGATTCATTCACATTTTCAGCTGTTTTAACACAGGGAAATTCTGGCTTCTCCAAAAGAATAAAATTGCAATTGCATATGAAAACTTTGTTCAAACAACCGTCATCACCTAAAGTCAATGGTATCACTGAAAGCAGCCTTGGTTGTGATGCAAGTCAGGAAAAATGTCAAAATCTTTACTTGCAATAAAAATTGTGATTTAATGTTCCTTCATTGCCATCCCCCAGCAAAATGGTTCTCACTTGCCTAGGCTTAATCTTATCAATTTATGTTTAAGAAGATGTGATTAAATTTTCTTGAGTGCACTAACTTAAAGTGTCAGCAGAAGTTGCCTAAGAACTACAGGATTTGTCTCTATGGGCTTATTGAGAGCAGGGCTGCAAAATGAACAAAAAACCCACTTTTTTGCATCAGAAGTGAGGGCATTTAATAATGTAATTTCTCTCATTCTTCTGTAAAATGTATGTTGTATTAGCTGTTAAACAGTACTTGATGAAATATTTTAAATAATTTAGTTTTTTAATACTGAAAGAAGTGCTCACTAGGGATAAGATGTATCCTTATCTCTGCTTTCCTTGAAAAAAAATGTGTCACTTTTCATGGAGTTTCTCTGTTCATGAAAGTATATAAATCCATTTTAGGAGTCATTTATTCCTAGGTGAACACTCAGCATGGGAGTGGAGTTTGTTTTTTTCAGTCTTGTAAACTTTTTTGCTACTTTTCAATGGGGAAAAGCATTTTTTGGTTTTCATTTTATAAAAAAACCATTCAGATGGAGAAAAGCTATTTCTCCTTATAGCCTTCTTCTCTGGAGTTTTCTTTCTTTTTCCTGCTGCTTATATGTAAATCATGCTATAAAAACTCCTAATAAAAGACAGTTAGATGTACAATTGACTCTTGTCCATTCTTGTGTTTATCATTCTGTGCTTGAATATTCTGCTGCTACTGGAGACTTACTCTTGAGTTATTTAAAAATCTGATTCAACAAATTTTTGCAATGAAAATTAAATGTCTAAATACCTCAGCTACTTGAATTCTAGTAAACTATGTTCTTCTGTTACTCATACACCTGTCACAGACTGAAGGTATTATTGTCTGACCCTCTAAGGTATTTGTAAGGATGCTAGATATCTGTTGGTATTGGTCTGTCATTCTAGAAAAACACATTCAGAGCTTGAAAAATGGCCTCAAACTGCTGAGATTTTGCTTCAGTGTTGTGTTACAATAGTATTCTTAAAACCTATCTGGTCAAGGAGTTTCTTCCAACCAACACTTTTAATATACAGCAGAAGATGAATAATGCAATTATTATTTACTTGTGTGCTGACAAAGTCTACAGAGAGGATTTTGTATGTGACTGCTGCAAATAAATCTCTATATCCATTGCATATGAAGATAGGTTAGTCTGGATTACCTATAAAATGCTGGTAAATAGGCTTTTTTTCTTCTTCTTTCTATAGAAAGGAAAGATAATACTGAAGCTAAGAGAAAAAATAAGTATCAAAACTAGTCCCTTTCAAAGATAAGGCGAGCATCTGAACATATTTTTGCAACTAATACTTCAGTCACAGATAAGTTCCACTTAAATCTAACAGATTTGAGATCAGAATTCATGTGCTGTGAACACTGATAGTGCGGCATATGTCAGAAAACACATTTCTCTTTTGATCAGAGCTCCACTCCTTTAACTCCTCAATTGCTTGCCCAAGGCACCTTGAAAATGGCTCCAGAAGACCACACAACTTACCCAACAGCAAAGTCCTGCCAGCTTCCATCTTCAGCCTGTTTAAAAACTTTAACATTTACATCAGATGCAGGACTTCCTCTGACTGCATCCAGCACTTTCACCATAAGAGGGCATTTGGAATCAACAGAGCCATGGGAGACCTTGGGGAAAGGAGGAGAAGTTGTATAGGAACTGTTCACCAAGTCTGCAAAAACCTTCTCCCAAAGAAAAGATAGAGTCTAATTGCAGAATTACTGTTCACTTAAAAGCAAGTTCTCTGCCAATGCTATTCAAAGCTAATTTCTAAACATCTATTTCTTAAGCAGAATATCTTACAACTTTATACTGATACTTTATTACACACACACAGATTGCTTGATCGATATTTAAGTTGCTCTAAATGGCTCTATGAAAGTGGTATAATGTTATACCTTTATAATATGATCACAAATATGAAAATAGCAAATTCTTTTAAGTGCAAAGTATGTTATCTAGAGAAAACAACAAAGAAATACATATGACATCCTAAGGTTGAAAGAATATCCCTCTCTTAGACTTCACTACATTATAAGAAATCCTTAGTCATACATCAAAAATAGTTTTTATTTGCTTTAGAGAAGCACTTGTTTGGTGAAGCAGCCTCTTTATTGAGGATATGGGATGTGAATCATGAACAGATAGAAACAAAGCAAAATAAAAGGTCACACCACCTGACCCTTCCATAATACCTTAAAATAGGTGGGTAAATTACAAGAAAAGAAAAAAGTTTTAAGAATTCTGAAGAATACTATAAAAAAACCCAGAAATTGCATTCTGACAAAACCCAATGGTTACAGAATTTCATGGATGAGGAGGATGCTAGTCATCTAGAAAATCTAGATTGTCATTCTTGTAATGATTGAGTTTGAAAACAAAGAAACTCACCAGTGGTGCAGCTTCAGAGAAAAATACCAGTCCAGCTAAGAAAACAAAGAGCACAGACTGAAAGGCCATTCTGCTTGCTGTTAGTGAGCCCTGGTGCCAGCAGCCAGGAGCTGAGGGGATTTGGGATTTTATAGCCAATCCAACAACAAAACAGGCTGCTTATTGGGTGCCCATATGACTCCAAAACTGCTGATTCTGATTATTTGCTTAGTAAATAGCCCAATCCTAGAGTCAGTCCATTGCTTCATGGCACTGCCATTGAAGTCGATGGAAGGACTGCAGGATCACTAGAGAAAAGAAAATAAGTAACGGACACAAACATGACCCTTGCCTGGGGAGATTACACTCATAGAAAGCCCTCCACAAAATAACACAAATGACCTTTGTTTGCCCAGAAATCCAACTAGTTCTAGGAGAATTTCTTTATCTTGCCCTTAGGTTGGGCATGATAATGCCCCAATGCTTTCTCTGCACCCACCCCATGTTTCTTCTCAGTACATTCACTTCTTTCTGAGGATCAGATCCACATATGGATGCAGACTCAGTATACGGGTGATGGAGTTTGTTAATTGTCTGGCTCAAGCAGAGCTGGATTCTCAATCAGTCTCCCTGCTTGTTGGAAAGGAGCAATGTCTCTGTTTTGAGACACAACTGAGATGGGTTCTGACGCAATCTGTCACCCACCACAAGCTTCTAATTATTCATTTTGACCAACCTTCAGGTAGACACTGAGGTCTCTTAGTCACTGGGAAAAGAGTTGTAGACAGCTGTCCCCCTGGGAAGGTAAAGATCTCAGAAAAATGAAATGAGTCCTCTCTTGCACCATGTACCCCAAAAGGAGCCAAGGTAGCCAGCAAAGACTGGTAGCTTTTGCTAACATCTGGCTACGGTTCCAGTTGCCAGACCTTTATTATGTTGGGAATGTTATTGTTACATGTATATTTGTACATTTCTACATTTTTAAGTGTACAAATATACATTTCAGAGGTTTTTCAGGGGTGGACTCAGCCCCAGGCTAAGTTGGGAGAAGTAATCTGGGGGAGTTGGCATGGTATAGCTGGTTTTGTTCAGGTGCATCACATAAACTGTCCTTACTGTACCTTGTGCTAGCTGAGAGACAAAGAAAGTGCCCTGCTTAGCAGATCCTTTTCCCCACATCCTAAACAACCCTGAATCTACACTTTTCAGGAGCTGGCACTCATTTTTTACTGATTTCACAGTATTCTAACAAAAAGCAGTTTTCTTGACTAGGATTATGATGGAAGTCTTAGAGAGAAATCACGGATGGTATTCTCCAGAGACTTTCATGCCTTCAGGCTGCTTTAGGCAGTTTTTCTCTCTAGGCAAAGTTGATTTTTGAGAAAAAAATCTATAATACAGTAATCTCCTGCACTGGGATCAAAGTGCCCTTTGTCCTTACAGCAAAGCAGGCTGATACGTAGGTAACATTCTACACACACTTTGCCTGCACGTAAAAGTCAGTGCAAGGTACCCACCAGTAAAAAACCATGCTCCAATCTAATGCCTGGGGGTTGTGTTCAAATCTTGGAAAGTTAAATGCTGCTCCTAGATATGTGCAACAACATATTACCTCATAATTTTTTTCTCATTATTAGTGAATATTTCTCTGAAGCAATGAAGCTTTGTATGTCTGGAAGAGAAATGATCTGTATTCTAGGGCAAGTAGGCTGTCCTGTGTTTTGCTGTCAGCTGTTCTGCAAGGAGATAACACCAAGGAGTTAATTATATTGGCACTTGGCTGCATGAGAAATTGCTCTCCTATGGGACAATTACCTAAGAAATAATGATTTTCTTCTAGGTTTTCTTGCAAAGTAGCAGTTTCTGAAAAATCATGTCTACAGGGATAGTGCCTTTCAGCTGTCCATATTATCTTGCTTCCCTCTTTCATAACATTGATTGACCTTTTGGCAGCTGCTTCTTAGAGTGAATAATGAGCATGAAAAATTCTAACCCCAATATGATTTTTATCTCAGTGTCTTTCATTTGCTGCTTTTTCAACTCTCGACATAACCCAGACTGGAATTCTTTGACTACTAGCAGGGACACCAGTTTGAGTGGAAAATTAGACTTTGCGTGTTTGTGAATCTCCTTTCACACATTTTGCACACAACTAGATCCTTTCTATATGTTGTAAGATACAGGTGGACTCAGTGAGAATGCAAAAAAAGAGTATCTACTACATCTCATCTCTGATCATGAGGCATCCAGAATTTATACAGAATTCTATTAAAATCCATGCAGACCTAATTTAAAATTACTATAGCCTAGTGAACGCAATGCTAAGTTCTACTTCCCATTTCCACTGTCAGCCTCAACTTAGTATCACAATGTGGTAATATTTTCTATAAAATGCATGTGAAGATCAGGGATTTGGAACAGCTGGTGGAGAAGGATGGTTCTCCCTTGGCAGAGAATCAAAACATGATTGTGGGAGGGAAAAGGAGAAGGATGATGGATAACTGCTGAGCATCCAGCAGGGGCTGATTGACTGTTGTCTGTCTGTTGTTAAATATTCTTAAACACTTTCTGTGCAACGGGATTCTGAAACTTATATACTGAATAGCTTATCCCAGATACAAATTAAGAGAAGGTGAAATGAAAAAGGTTGAGCTCTGAAATGTAAGTGGGATTGGCAAACTCTAGACCTTCTGAAGGAGGCAGAAACTGCTACGAAGAGCTGGAAAGAGGGCAGCTCACAGAGACTGCTAGCAGGGTACATGCCCCAGGAAGCATGGTACAACACAGAGCCTTAGCACAGAGCAGTAACATAAATGCCCTTTGTGAAAAAAGAGTAAACTGAGTTACTGAAAACTAAACAGAAAGAGATATTTAGGAATCCTGGTGTGGAAGTAGCTGCAAGTTAACATAGCTAAAACAGAGATAGTATGAGGCTATATAGTGCAAGCATCTGGAGTCTAGGGGACTCCTGAAACCCAGAATAAGGGGTGCTCACCCAGAACACAGGGTTATTAGGTTGTAGGAGAAGAGAACAGCCAAGAGTCCCTGGTGTGCCCAGTAACCTCAGCTTTATGGAAGCCAACAAGTGTGAGACCCCCAGTTATGGAAAAATTTAGATAATCTTCAAATATGTGAATGCTTTGAGGCTTATCTGAATTCCAAATCAATTGAAATTCATCTCTGAAGAATTAGGATTAATGCTTATTTTTAATGAAAGTGTGTTCCCTGTTTGAAAGCATTAGAGTGTTCAGGTCAAGAGCAAACATGTCCTATGGCTAATACTCTTGTTTATGTTAAGGATATTTCCCACTATGCTATGGTATTTTTCTCTCTCTTCTATGTAGTCTCATGCACTTAGGCTTGTTCTACACAGATAATCTCCTTATTCTCTGCAGCATTCCCTTCTATTTGACTTCATTCAGAAAGCCAACTGCTTCTACATAGCAGAATTCTCAGACAGGCTGGAATACTTTGACCATAAAAACCTGTAAGCTTCTCCTGTGACATTGGAATGAAAGGCCCTGATAGATGATAAGCCATTCAGTAATCTGGATAGAATTCCCAAACTCCCTGTTTGAAGAATTAATGAATTCCTGGGCTCTGAAAAAATCCTTTCTATAATATAGAGACCTGAATGTGACACCTTTTTTCGCTTCTCTGGAGTAACATTCCATAGAGACTTACAGGAAAAGACCTGAGATTTACCTCTCAAAGGAGTTCACCTAAATTTTCTAGGTTGAAAAAGAGCCAAGAACTTTGAGTTTTTCTTCAGGTGTCTGCCAGCTCAGTTGCTGTGGCAGAGCTCTGGCACTTAAGGAGAGTGCTCAATGCAGTAACTGCTTGAAGCCAGTGAGAAATCTTCTGTTGCTTTCACTATTTGCTAATTACATAACATTCCCCCTCTCTGCAAATCCAGGGATAATGCTTTTCTAATTAATAAATGTGCTCAGGAAGGTTCATGTTTGAGCTTGAATTTCAATCTGTAGAGAATGGTATTAAAAATTGTGGCATTCCAGGTATGTGTGGTGTTTGCATGTTTACCAGCCTTTTTCATTTTAATTTTTGCTGAGGATTATGTCTGTATTTTGAGTTTTAATGGTCATTATCAGATTTTTACAGGACTAACACTGCCCAGTTATTTGGAAGTAAGGGAACACTACTGATCTTATGCAGAAAAATAAGGAAAACATCCTTATTTCATATCTTAAATCAAATCCACTTACTTCAAAAGTGAGGAGGTGGATACTGTTAGCAAACAATTTTGAAGACAGATGGGTTGGTTTGGTCTTGAGGTATAAAATCAGAGGGTTTTTTATAATTTCCAAGGTTGTGTCCGAGAAGCATCCTGGGACCTAGCTCAAAGTCCAAAAAAAGAGACATAAATAGATGATTCTTGCTTTAGGGCATTTGTAAGGTATGAATTCACCTGGCAACTGCTCATCTCGGCAGGCTCTGAAGCATTTAAACTCCAAGGTCAGTGGGGACTATCATTACTTCTTCATTAGCTACTCCTATAGATCTTGTGATCTCTCAAAAACAAAGTTCTGTTATTCAACTTCAATATGTATTCATGTCTACATACTAATCTATCAGTCTAGACAAGTGATTTAAAAATAAAACAACCTAATTCAGTTTATGCACAAAGCTAACTGAATATCCTTGTGCCAGACTTAATATTTCCTGTGTTTGAAAGATGCTGGAACTTGCCATGAGATCAATGTTTTTAAAGGTCAATCCATTTATTAGTAAAATGATTAGGTGGTTTATACTTTAAATTTAGCTTTTGTGCCATTCTTACAGGAAGACATGCACAATAAATCTACAGCATGATGCAAATGTTCCAATAGCAAAAATAAACCTTAACACCGGTCACTATTTTCCTGGGGTCTTGGCTAGGTAATTTTGGGAGTGTATTATATTTTTAAGTGAATTTCCATCAATTATCCATTTGTTCTCAGTGGACTGCAGATATCAAAAGATTAATTGGACCACACATGACAATCAAAATCTTCCTCTAGCAATAATGACCAAGAGAGGTTCTGTAGGGTTAAACTATAATCTTAAACTATAAACTTAAGTTATATATATTTGCTAAGCTATTGCAGCTATGTACTTTGTTCATCATCTTGCTGTTTAAGATTGCAAAATGCTGAGTCTAGGGCACTTCATTCTGATACCTAAATACAAATAGGTGTGAGGAAATGCCTGTTTTTCCATCATGCAGGGCCACCTGAGCAGGCTCTTGAAAAGCTTCTGCAAATTTGCACAGGGCCAAATCAGCCATTTGTCAGTCTTTTGAATTACTCAAGTCTCTGTTTAGTGGAGATCATTGTAGATACAGGCAGATCCCCACAGGGACTCACATGGATGCAGCTTCCATGTGAACTATGGCTGGCGTGCCTGTGGGTGCCTTTGCACTCTGTCATGTGCCCTGGCCCACCCAGACCACATCTCCCTCCTGTCCATCTGTCCCACCTTGTAATAAGACCCTCATCTGCCCTGCAATAAAATCCCCCAGGCATGTGGTTGAGTGGGAAGTTACCAAGTGACAGTGACAGTGACAGTGACACATTTATGCCTTTCTTTTTAATAATTGAACTGGTGCCTGCTTCCTGCCAAAAGCTCAGACAAAATGCTATACTAATCATTTTATCTCATAAACAGAGTTCCTGTATCCACCACAGGGTTCACTCAACTTTGGCATCAGCTTCCAAGCACATTTACCAGTGTCACAGTGACAAAACCCAATGAGTGCCTCATGAAAATGGATCTGAGAGGAAACAGCCTTGTATCTTGTAAGGGATAAAAAGAAAAAGGTATTTCAAAAGATAAGGGACAGAACAGATCATGACCCTATGTACAATGCATTAATAACATCTGTCTTTCCTTCTTTATTTATTTTTTTTTTTTTTGTTCTTCTTCAGATTTTAAAGACAAGAATAGAGTATACTACAGCTTTTCTGGGAGAAAAGCCCGAGGGCTAGACACTTCTGTAATGTGGAACCAGCAAAAGAAAAGTGCTAATAGCTGTTTTAGACAAGCCACTGGTCATAGTGTTTTTAGCTTTCTGAGCCAAAAGCTCTTGTTGGTTCTGCCTGTAGCAGATGTGAAGCTAGCTCTGCAACACAGGTAGGAAATACTGGGTGAAGGGATACTAAACCAAACAGGAGTATCTTTGGGGTAGTTCTTCTCAGCATGCTACCCATACACTGACCTGTACAGACAAAAATGATTCACACACTTTGAAATGCAGTGGGGTATGTGAGTCAACAGGAGATTAACTGGCTGTTATTCCTTGGTATATTGTAAAGGAAAAATCCTGCTTATGTTTGTAAATTCACAAACTCTCCAGTGCGCTTTCTGCACAAACTGCTGTGTGCCTTGCATAGTGGCAAACACAGCTTGCTGCTTAAAGGGATGGACAAAGGCAATGTGTGTATACTTTTCCATGGTTAAGCCTCTGTGGCTATATCCCCCTTTACCTACTGCCTGCCAAGTTGGGGGACTGAATTCCAATCATGTAACAGATACATGCTCAGGTTTATAGAGTGCAAGCTTGTGAATAGTCAGTGCAACACTTGCTGCAGATAAAAATAGCAATTTCTTTTCTCACTATCTCTGAACTAGGTTCAGAACACCTCCTGGACCAGAAAAATAAAATAAATATCAGCTGAGTCTCCAACTTAGCTGTATCTATGACTCTTGTGCCACTGGTCTAGACCTACAGTCACAGCTGTTAGAGAATCTGCTTTTTGCAGTTAAAGTGCATTTTATCCCTGACTTGTGTTTGTGTATACTCTTTCTGGGGAGCCTTTAGCTTCTGTTTCTTGGCCTGCAGAGTATATAGGCCCCCACATACCACTGCTGAGAAATTGTTCAGTATCTGGACTGTTCACAAATTTTTCTGCATTTGTCAATAATTGTAGCAAAGCAGAGGCTGTTGTGTCTTTGAGACAAACTTAAGCAGAACAACCACCATCTTATTCAACAGACCTCTATGTGTCATGCAGTTTGTAGTGTTCAGGGGGTTCAGCAGCTGGCTTACAGCAGCCAGTTATGCCCCTGCTATAGTTAGGAAAAATTATTATTGCCAGTAATCAGGTCCAAGTGGAACTAAGTTTGAGTTTCTGACTCCCAACAGCTTGCTTTACAAACCTGGAGTCCACATAGTGATTTTAAGTATTTTGAAAAAACCCCATTCTGCAAGGTAGTCATCCACAGATGGAGCTATCGGAGAATTATTCTCACTCCTCTCTCTCATGAGGTGTGGAGGTCAAGTATGAATTGTAATTGTTGTACTGCCCTTCTAACGCTAGTTCCAGACCAGACCACTCCTATTCCTTGTACCCCACCCTTCATGCAGAGTTGATCTGGGAGCCTCATCTGATCCTGCAGGCCAGGCAGTGCCCTCCCTGTTTGTAGGGCAGCACTATGGTCCCTTCACTACTACACAATGCAGTGCACAGCATCCCATGCCTTCCTGAAAGTGCATCACAGCCCATAATATTGGAGCCACTGGAAACCAGCTTAGGGAAATATGTACTGGTAAACTAAATTCGTTTAATCCTCTTCATCTCTCTGATTTTCTCCTCTAAGCGTGAGTCAAAAGAATTTTAATCCCTCTCATGTAGGCCAGAGAAGGCATCGAGGCCAGCAGCTTGTCCACACCTAGCAGAACTGTTGCCACACTTTATGTTCTCATTCTGCCTTAACAAACTCTCAAGTATGGCCAAATAGGCAAGTCCTTAGAATTGCTTGGATGCTTCAAAAGGCTTTGAAAGGTCAGATCAAAATCCTTACCCACTCTTGCTAACTAGCATTCTCCCTCAATGGAGGACAAAAGACTCATGCACTCTGAATGACTTTCTTTATTCTGCTCTCCTTCCTGCAATTTAAAAGATTCCTTCTGTCCTCGGTGTTGGACTTCACAACACTGCTGGCTACTGCTTTGTACTAATGATTTCCAATGAGCTTGACATCATTAGCTATTGGGCTCCTGGTGGCAAGGAAAAAGTAAAAAAGTAAATTTTAGCTTTTTCTTTAGCGATGACACTCAGCAAGTAGGTGCTTTAGTCTTTGAAAAATGATGAAAGAAACATAGCTTGAAGTGGGAAAAAACAGCAAATAACTCCAGCTCATGACTATTATCTGGGGAAAATTTGACTCTAGACAGAACTGTAGATCTTTTATTAGTATCAGCTTGATGAGTCTATTGAAGTTTCTCCACAAAGTACAGAAAGTCACATGAAAAGAGGAACACATACTAATTTTGCTCTTTCTTTGTGTCATTATGTGGGGAAGGCTGCGAATAGCAGAAGAGTGTAATTGCTAGCCACACTCCCTTCTGTTGAGCAATTTGTCTTTTTTTTTACACCCAGGGTTGCCATGCAGAAGTTGGGGAGATCTCAGTGCAGGAAAGCAGTGAGTTATACATGGCTTATGAAACTTTTTACCTCCCCTGCCTGAAGTGCAAGCAAAACTGTATGCTCATACATCCAGCTGGCTTGTTGATGGCGGATTTATTTCCTGCACAAGTCCATGAGAGCTCTCATAATATCTACCAGCACAGGTGTAATTGCCTTGAGAAACCACCCCTGGACTCTTTTGAAGGGCAGAACTCTTCTGGCTGTTCCTTGCACACAGCCACGCAAAACAGAAGAGAAGAGGAAACAGAGTGCCCTATTCTGCTCCTCCTCTTTGCCTGCTAAAGAGCTCTTTCCTGAGGGGATACAGTCCTGTGGCCCATGGCAGGGTACCCAGCAGCCAAGGAGCTCTGCAGGCCCCTTGGACAGACCCCTGCCACTGTGTTTTGTTTTGTCAGGAATGAAGAACTCCAGCAATCTGGAGCAGAGCCATGTTGTGGTACAAAGAGCCTCTTTTAAACAGGGTGCACGGGTCTGCATAGGCAGGTCTTGGCTGCTCAGTGTCAGAGCAAAACACTACTGTAAAAACAAAACAAACAAAAAAAAGTCATGTCCTTGGCTGAAGATAAACCCAGCAAAGCAAATTCAATCCCTTTAAAATGTAAATATTAATTTAAACTTTCATTCTAACAGCACCCTTGGGTCTGTTGCCCTTTGGCTGGAATACCTCCCCTCTCTCCTCTGCTGCTGGGCAGCACTACTGGGATGGAAGCCCATCCTTTCCACAGTACAGGGAATAAATTGCTCAAGGTGGGAGGAAGCTGTCCTTGTAGAAGTCTTGTCTCTGGAGATCATGACATGTACAAAGGAAAAGGCATCCGAGCTGGACTATGGGAAGAATCTGCTGAATGCCAAGCAGGCCATGCAGTCTCACCAGGCACTCCAAGATGTGGCTGAGCCTGGTTGTTAGGCAGCTTTTAGCATGTCTTTGAGCTGTCTCTCTGTCCCAGACTCACAGCAGCACTGCAAAAGATGATGCCTTTTCTGACTGCTCAGCACTGTAGGCAAGAAGCACAGGAAAAGGAAGAAGGTGAGAAAAAGAAGGAAAAAAAAGGTAAGAAGAAGATGGAAAGAAGAGGCTGAGATAAAAAGAGCATGGTGGCAGGCTTAAATTTACCTCTTTTTTGATGTTTTTGAAAATAACCAAACCTAAGAGAGACCTCAGGTATGCTGGCACTTGTTGGGTGCAAAATGTCTCTCAAAGAAAGGACAATGAGTGGCTCTGGGTAGGGATCACTGCTAAAGACTACCACTCTCCTGCATCTATCCTGAGCATCTCTATGACACTGCAGATATCCCAAAAATATGATGATCACTGTTTGACCCAGCAGTTATGAATAATTTCCAGTGCAGCAGTTTTGGCCCGTTGGTCCCTTCTTTCACATTCCCCCTTCTGAAGATGTATGATTTTAATGGAGTTTGTGGACATGTGTGTCTGGATTAATCTTGTGTTTCTGTAAGTCAGATTTACTAATTCTTATAAACAATGCTATATGCCCAACTGAGCTGTTCTTCAGGCAACTTGAAATTCAAGTGTCTGTACTTATATTGTGCTCAAAGGCACAATTCCCAGTAGCTGGGAAACCTGTTGTGCCTGCTCAGACAGGGACCTTTTTTCATCTCTGCCCAGCAAAGAGAGGAATTTTAAGTCAACCTGGCTTTCCATCCTCAGTTTGTAATTCTGTTGCTAAGTGGCAATGAAAGAAGATTATCGGATCACAGATTAACAGAAACCTCTATTCAATGCTCGTGTGTAATTATACATTTCAGTTACTTATTTGAGAACTGAGCTTTAGCTTCTGTGCTCCTACCTCAGCCTCACCCCTCCAGAGATTTTTATCCTCAGGCTCTGATCAGGATTCTGATAAACTGGCCTTTCTTTGCCACACTTAGCCTCTGCACCCTGGGGTGGCTCTGCCTGCAAGAGTACCCCAATGGTCTCTGCTCTCAGGGGAGTCTCAGAAACCAAATTCCTACTCTAGTGTTTTGGAATTATTTATTTTGGGAGAAAGCAGGAAGAGTATATGAAATGGTTTAAAGAGTTCAGACCTTACCAGTTAGTTCAGTTACCCAGTTGTTTCCTCCACTGATAAATTCCCTATTTTTTCTCTCTTTTCCAAGATAATACGTTCCACTGTCTCAACAAAAGTGGCCAAGCAGCATCAAAAAGTAGAGGAATTCACAAGCCTGAGTGGCCGAGGTAATTATTAAATGTTAAGGGTGAACCCTTAGCAGAAATTGTTTAGAGTGGGTTTTGAGGGGAACACAGTGGAAAGAGCACAGAAAAATCAGGAAACAGCATATCTGGCTAATGTTGGAATGCAGACAGAAAGGGAAGGAGAAGTCTGGGAAGGAGATGTAGTTTGTCAGCTGTGAGAAGGGGGTAGTACACAGCACTCACATTCATAGTACAAGTGTGAGGGGCAAAGGCCTCCTTATGGAGGAAAATTTTTTGATTATTTTAAGTAGAAAAGCTGCACCAGGGAGAACCATGAAAGGAACAAGAGACAGAAGAAGGACAGAGCTGCGTGGGGCCCCATCTCTGTGAGTGAGCAAAAGGAAGGAACATGAACTAAGCATTTAACAGGAGCAGGGAAGGGGGATGGTTGGAGGAATCACCTGGCATAAATTCAAGTAAAAGGAATGGAGGGATGGTGAGAAACAAGAGCTGCAAAAACAACAGAAGGGAAGGCTGTGTGCAGGGAGAGAGGATATACTTTCAGGTGGTGATGGCCCCAGACAGTCATACAAATAAAACACAGAAGCAGAAAGCAGCAATGTCTAGAAAAGTAAATCTGTTGGCAGTTCACTATACCCACTTTACAGGGGACTGGTATTTTCAGAGTCTTATGCCCAAGTCTCCAAGGGAAGCAGCAACTCAAGAACAAACAAGGCTGAAATAATATTTTCTGAGTCAGCCTCTGTGTTTTAAACTGTAACTGACATTAAACATGTGCTGCCCCTATGCCTACTCAAGACTGGGTTTGCTGGACATCCTGTTTTACAGAACTCTTTGCAAAAGAAACACTGGAGTTTTTTGGTTTCAAAGTTTAGATGGAATTAATACACACTCTCCTTTTTTTTCTGAGGAGCTTGTGTAATTCTCCTGTCAGCCCACTCTGCCATAGCTTTGCATGTAATTTCTCTTTGGAGGTAACTGTGCTGTTTCCAAGCAGGACACCTTTTCACTAAGATCAGTTTTAGCTCAGCTACCTCAGGGTAGCTACTGCCTAGAGCAGTGGGTCAAAAAATGGAACTCCTCTTGTTGGGATGAATCAAGTGTTCAAACACAGGGTAAACATTCACTTTGTGGTTCCTACAGATTTTTCCCATGTATATTATGGGTCTTCTTCAGACTCAAAGGAGAGAATTGGCAAAATGCAGGAGGTGTTTGCTGCCCTTGAGGTTTGGGCACAGCATCCTGGATGAGGACAAGATTTTGCTTGTTTTGTTTCTTCATCCAAATAAATTATAATCTGAGACACAGTGTTTTTGAATTTCAGTCTGAAGAGGTGGCATTGACATCATCATGGCAGTGCCCATGGACCACTCCAGAAGTAAGGGTCTGGAGGAGCTTGCTGTGTGGACATGGTGGAAACCAGAGAAGTGAGCAGGCAGATGGACCAGCTTGTACTTCTGACCAGTGATATATAGCTTGTGATTGCTGACCTCATGAGCAGCCCACTTTTGGGGGGAAAAAAAATTTGTGAATTATCTGGTAGGGCCCTTTCTTCTGAAGTCATTTTGGAAGGAAGAAAAATACTCTTCAAAATTAGAGAGCATTCTCTTTTTGTTCCTACAGACATCCTGCTGTTTTTGTGGTTAGTCATCTGCAGTGTAAACTCCAACTTTAACCAGAGTTATCAAACACTTAATTGCTTGCACCCATGAAAAGTAAATTACCAGGACTATGTCAGCCTTGCTGTTTGCTAGAGTATTCAGTTATGACAGGATGACTAATTTATCCCTCACCTTGTAACCACAAATGTTCCCCTATACGACTGATGTGGTTTACAGAAACTCGCATTGGAATGACACTTGCCTCTCATGCCAGGCTGGATTCTGCTCACAAGGAAAAGAAATTTCTGGATCCTCTCATGTTGACTCTGCCTATATGTTGAGGAAACTACTAGAGAACCCTGATGAAGCAAACACAATAGTGCCTTCATGACAAAAAAGGTCTAGTCTTGACCCTAGGTCAAGTTAATTTCCTCTTATAAACCTTCCAGAATAGTGAGGTGGAAAAAGATAAAGAAAAAACTGATTTCTCTGGAAAAACTATAAAGCATGGACAGAGAAAAGGGGTGGAAAACATATCCTATTGCAAAGCAATAAGATTTTTTTTTTCTGAGGGGCCATCCTGTGCTGCACTGTGCAATATTTTTTAGCAACTTCTTCTTAATTTTTGCTGATAAAAAAAAATAAATCAACATCCATAATAGGTCCTGATAGATTGTCACTGATAGATTGTTCCTTTTGACTTATAGTGATAGCCATACAGAAGCCACCACACAGTGACTGCAGTGCTGGGATGTTTTTTTGTCTCCTCCTGTGGTTTGACTCATCACCTGTATAAACCCAGCACATGGGTAGAGCTATTTCAGGTTAAAACTATGCAAAGCTGAGAAGAAAAAGAGTGAAATAGGGATGGAGATGTTGCTCTGGCATTACTTGATTAGAGTGCTGATCTCTCAGGGCACTGTTTGTTAGTTGCAGTTCTATTAATCAGGCTGTGTATTGTTTCTCTTTTCATTACAGCATGCGTCAAAATTTCTGAAAGAAAAACGCTGTAAGAGAGTCCTAAGGGATTCTTCTTTTGAGAGCAGGAATGTGCTGGTATGCTGCCAGAGAACATCTTATTTAAGAGATCAATGACAAAGCTGGGAAAAGTCGTTATTATTTGGAAGGGATTTGTCACCGACATGAAAGGAAGCACTGGAAGAGAGCGGCTGTACTGCAGCCCAGGACCTAGTCCTGTGTTCCCATGGGCTTTCCAGAGCCCAGCCGGTCACAGTTTAGTGCCACTAATGATGTGTTTGCGACCGAACCAAAAACCTTTCAGGTGCAACGAGGCCGGAGCGGTGTCACCGACAGTGGCGTGTGGTGTGGGGGCAGCTCTGCGGCCGCTCCGCTGCCCGTCCCTGCCAGAGGTGCCCGAGGCACCGGGCTCCGCTGTCGCCGTGTCAGCCCCCGCATCCCGGCAGGATGGGGACACGCGGTCACGGGCTGCCACCTGGTGGCCTCGGGCACTGCTCGCCTCCTCCTCGCGCCCCTGGAAGTTGTCCTGCAGTTCTAGGAAAAATACTTCTTCTTGCTGTTGTTTTTGTTGGTGGTTTTGCTTTGTGGTTTTGTTTCCGAGGCAGTGGGACAGGAGCTTTCCCGCACAAGGAGGACCGATGGAATGCTGGGGTGCGCCAGGAGGAGCGTGGCCGGCAGGCTGAGGGAGGTGACCGTCCCCCTCTAGTCAGCCCTGGTGAGGCCACATCTGGAGTGTTGTGCTCAGTTCTGAGCTCCTCAGTACAAGAGAGACAAAGAGCTACTGGAGCTACTGTGTCCAGTGAGGGTCACAAAGATGATTTGGGGTCTGGAGCATCTCCCTTATGAGGAGAGATGTGGGAGCTGGACCTGCTCAGTCTAGAGTAGATTGAGAAGGGATCTCATTAATCCATATAAATATCATAAAGACAGGTGTCAAGAGGCTGGTGCCAGACCCTTTTCAGTGCCCAGACACAGGACAAGGAGTAATGGCCATAAACTAACACTCAAGACATTTCACCTCAACATGGGGAGGAGCCTCTTTCCATTGAGGGTGGCAGAGCACTAGAACAGGTACCCAGGAAAGTCATGGAGTCTCCCTCTCTGGGGATGTTCAAAACCCACTTGGACACATTCCTGTGTCACCTACTCTAGGTGACCCTGCCTTGGCAGGGGGGTTGAAGAAAATGATCTCTAGAGATCCTTTACAACCCTAACAACTCTGTAATTTCATGAAGGAAAGATTTAATGGTTCTGCTTTGTGAAATGTTTTATGCTTTTGGTGCCTCCTGGAAAGCAGCTGGTCATCTGTTGGCAATAAAGATAACAAACCGATTCTTTTATTTTCTTTTCACTGACACCAGGAAAAATGTCAGCCATTCCTCTGTTGCTGTGATAAAGAACCTTATCTGTGGTGGCAGACAGAGCCAAGCATAATAAAAAAATCCATCCAAAAAATAATTTTGTTACCGAAGTAAACAAAAAATATATATACTGAAGGCAGATTTCCATTTCCCTTCCTTTTGAATGCCTGGATTTATTTTCTAATGCTCTGCAGACAAACTTAATGCACTTAGATATTGTCAAACTCCAACTCCTTGAAACAAAAAACCACCCAGTCTGCTGGATGAGTAGGCAGCACTGCGGAGTATTTCAATTCCTGTTGATCCTTTAATCTGGCTGTAGGGCACAGCAGGAAAAGGTGGGAGAGAAACAAAGAGGGGTTATCTGAGGGGCAGGGCCCTCCAAAGGAGGCTCTTTCTGAAATGAAACCTAGTGGTACTAACTGCTGATTTATTTATGGTACAAATTCCTTCCAGTGCAGCAAGCACTCCTCACAGCGTATTCCTCCCTAACACACAGCAGATATTTTTGTGAACAGAGACTGAGCAGTATGTTCAGCACATTTTCTTCCAGAAACAATTTAAAAAGTAACAGCTTCTCTTCTTCTTCCACACAATATCATGATACATATTGTGTCACATTGCCCTTTTCTGCTTATCTCAAACTTCAGCTGATGCAGTAAGAGAGCCTCAAATTTCATTTACAGCAGAACCTCACTTCTTGGAGGCTTTCTACCTCAAATTATTTTATTGCTCCTCAGACCACATCATATCGAGAATGTTTTTGTGCTATTCATGTGCTTCAAAAGTATTATTCTTCTTTTGTCAGAGGTCAGAATACCCCTTCTCAGTGAAAAACCTGTATAAGATATCTGAGAAATAATTGAAGACACTCAGAGACAGCATCATGTTCTGCCCTTCCCTTTGGATTTTGCACTGTGGATGTGGTGTCCTGGCTCAGTCCCTTCCCTGCCCACCCCTATCCTGCTTGCTGACAGGACAATGTGAGCAGCAGAAAATGCCTCAACACTTTGCAAGGGCCGTTCAGCAATAACTAACACATCCCTGTGCTTGCAACACTGTTCTGGTCATAAATGAAAAGTAGCACTACAGGGGCTCTACAAAGAAAATTAATTCTATCCCAGCCAAAAGCAGTACGGCGGGATGCCAGACCGCACTAAAAATTATTAGTGTGATTTGTAGAAAGGGGATCACACTAAAGGGGTGAGATCTTTGGAAAATGATACACTGAAATACATCTTATAAGTGTGCTAGTGGGTGTCTTGAAAGTTTATGATTTTTTTACCAGAATGTTCATTTAATTACCTCCTTCAAAAGACTTCCTTAATCCTTAAACAGCCAACTACACTTCTATACTGACATGGATTAATTTACAAGTCAAATTTTACTATGGCTGTTTTCCTAGCTCCTGTTACTGTGTTATTGCACTTGTACTTTTTAATTTGACACTGGTTTGCAGGAATTTTCTTGAATTTGAAAGTAGAACACAATGGAAAAGGCAGCTAAATTTTTTTTCTTATTTTAACCTTCTTTCAAAAAAAATATATCCTATGTGTGTCACAAGTATTTTGAACTAATCTTTTGGAGTAACACAAGCAGACTGAGCAAGAAAATTTATCAGAGTTTATAATGATGGTTGACTCTATTCAAGTTGTAAGGGGTATTTTCATGTGAGAGAAGACCTTGTTCAGTTCCATTCTATCTTCCCTTTATTTGATAAGAACATCCTCACTAACAAAAGGGTGCTGTAAGGTCACTCTGTTTGCACTTGCTTCACATGGTATCAAATATTTAAATGCTCATTAATTCAAAGAACAGGGGTGTGTGAGAATGACCCTTGTGCTCCTTGTTCAGGACGCGTCCTTGAGATCTTTTACAGCTTGTTTACCTGCTGTAGTAGGGACTTCATCTGCCTCAGGTGACAGCCATTATCAAAAATGCAGGAACTACTAACCAATTCCACTAGCACCACCTGGAAAGGAGTATTTGAAGCATTTTTTTTAACCCATCTGACACTAAGTGTAATTTGCTTGCTTGCTTAAAGAGATGCCTGAAAAACCTCACAGAGAATCCTGACTGGTATGGTTTGGTTTGTCGGTGTCAGGGAAAAATATTTTATTCTGGTCAGGCATAATATAGGGAGTTCCAAGTTACCAGGACTATGAAAAATGAAATATTTGTATGGATTTGTATTTCATCTCTCCCACCTCATTCCCACAAAACCAAGGTAGGATGGATGACAAGGAAACTTTTTGTTAATAGATCTATTATTTTGACCTCTCCAGTGCTCTGATTCAAAAAGGGAGCGAGAGGCTGCCTGCCTTTTTTGCTGTTGCAAAAATCAAGCTTGCTGGTTACAGAAGCATAACACATTTGATCTTTATTTGATAAATAGCAAAACAGGGCACACAGGGCAAATCTGTCCATCAGCACTAGCTGTGCCACTGACAGGTGTGTGATAGATCAGGTGAGATGCATCACCTGGGAGATGCAATTTGGCTTCATCAGAAAGCTGATGCTGTCAGTACATAATCCCTTCTAGTTGGAAGCTCAGCTTTTAGTCTTATTTTCAAGAAAGGAGTAATTGGTTACATTTAGGGAATAATAACAATAGTAACAATAATGAAGTAAATCTGCCTTAGAGAGCTTTTTATAAGGGAAAGAAATCTAGGTAAGTAAGAAAAGCACCAGCTTGACTAGAGTGGCAAGAGAAGGTGGAAGAAAACCACCTAGCTGGGCTGGACGTTGTCCTGAGCTGTCACAGCTCTGCCCCTGGTACCCAGCCCAGGGTTTGTGCCCTCTTGCTGTGCAGTGCCATGTCACCTCCACTCAGCTACTCCCAGCAGCTCAGTGTCTGCCACCATCCCATGTCCCACAGCTTTTGGGGAGGCTGGATTCAAGGCTTGAGAGAGATCCATCAGCTGGCACCAGCACCGCCCGCTCAAACTCCTGCTCTCCCCCAGGGTTTAAACTTCAGCCATGCTCCGAAGATCTTGGATAATCATTAGCCAGGGAATCAATGCTGGTTTTGCGTAATCATTGTGAGGTGATATCTCTGAGTTCTATTTGTCCTAGCAAATAACAGATAACAGATCTAAGAGAAATAGTCTGATGAAACATTTGAAACGTAGGTCAGAAACCAGCTTGAAGCTGAGGTGGGAAGGCTATAAACCCTCCTGCTTCCCCAGCACCCACAGAACAAACCTTGCCCTGTGGTTTTCCCCCAGCATGTCCACAGCACCTTCTGGATGCACTCCTAACATATGGTTAAAGACACTTTCTGTTACATATTTCAAGGAAATGAGTTTCAGGGCAATTTTAAAACCAGTGCTATCACTCCATACATATCAGTATCTAACAGAAAATAATGAACAAAGCAGGGGAACATCTGCTCAGTGTGGATCTCTCTCTCCCTTGGCTTCCCTAACAAGATAATTTTAGAGGTTTAACCATTTGGCATACAAAAAAAATTGCATAGAATTACATAAAAATACAATTTTCAGCTGTGGGCCCCACTGTCATGCCCCCTTTCATTACAGCCTCCGTGGCTCCACAAATGGGTCACTGTAAAAATGAGGATAATTTCCCTACATACCAGCCCCACACAACAGGGAACAGATATCCACCTCTGCATTTGAGTTTTGGCTGGCAGGGTGCTGAGCAGTATGACGTGGTGGGGAGACCTGACCACCTCCAGTGCTGGCTCCTGGGGTGAGGCCACAAGGAGAAACTGGGAGCTGGTGACTGCAGCCACTTTGTGTGGTTCAGGAGTCACACTTGCTACATTTATGCACTTGTTTCCTGGCAGTGACTCTCACTAGTCACACCAGAGGGTTGGGGCACTGGGCACGGCTTATGGAGCAATCAGGGCCCTGCCCCACATAATTTTTTTATTCAGTGATTGCTGTCTATACAGGGAAAGCAGAACACCATTTCTCCTTATACAGTCATCTTAATCCATCATTTTGCCTCAGGTGAGTGCTGTCCTGTTACAACTTGACCCTGAGCCCCTCCTGGATCATGCCAAAAGTCCTTGTCATCCAGTATCCCATCTTTATAGCAGCAGCCACCCAAAGATGCCTGTGGAAGAAGGTTTTCCTAACAGGGCTCTCAGCTTTTCCCATGTCTGGATGCAATTTTTGCATGCTCAGTAACCCCCAGTGCCTTGCTTCTCCCTGCACGTGGGCCTTGAAAAGCTACCCTGAAAGAGTGCAAACTCTATGTGCTTTGAAAGCCTGCACAAGCAGCAGGCAGAGGCCAACCTTCCTGCACACAAGGTGAGGACAGATGGCTGTCAATTCACTCTGAGCTCCCTGGAAGTTCAAAGGCCACCAGGAAGAAGGGGCCAGCAGAGGAGACAGCAGGCACCACCAGCTACACCACTGCAGTGCACACTGAAGGAGGGATGCATTTTTGAGATGCCTCAAGGCCATAAACAGTTATCACTCTCCTAGGGATAAGGGCTGATTTACTTAACTTTTTAAAAGCTGATTTACTGCTGATAACCCTGACAAGCTTTAAACCTTTGATGGTAGACTATGGGCAAATTCCCAGGAAAGAATGGAGTCTGGAAAATATTGTACTGTCTTGCAAAGTCTACCCTAGCTCCAACTAGATACTGAGGGATGACATAGAAATACTTCCCTGTGGGTATGCAGGACACAAGCTGCATCCTTGTTGTGACAGGTTGGCTCATAATCATGGAGTCCAACATACTTACCAAGATTCACAGGTCACATAAATCACAGAAAGCAGCCTGGATCTAATCCCTGTCATGCCGGCATTGCAGCATAACTGTGCTCAATTTTTATTAGATAAGAAAATTACAGACTTTGCTTTCCTTTTGAAGTCACAACAAGGCATCTCTCACAAAGATAAGTGTCTGGGGCTAGTCCCCCTCTTGGGGTTATCTAGTAGTCAGATGCTAACCAGGAACTTCCATTAATTTGGGTCTGTACATTCCTCCCACCAGTCTCTATCGTTTACAAAACACAGCTCCATTAGAAGTGAGTGACTTAATCTGATGGATGTTCTGCCAGCATTAACACATGCTGATATGCTGATAGCAGCTGCAGCCTTGGTACAAGTCTAAGTCAAATAATGGAGACTCGCTCTTACCGAATCTATTCAGACTCCTTACAAGCAGATCTGTGAAAGAAGTTTATATACAAACATTACATTCTTACCTCTTCTCCTGGATGTTAACAACTGCATGTTTTAATATGTTATAAAACTGAGACTGTTCCAGACACATTGTCTGGAAGCACAAACTGATTTAAAGGTCTGAGTCAAAGCCCAGTAAATTTATGGCAGGTATGCTGTTCTCTTGCATCAAGTTAGTACAGAATTTAGTGCACTTAACCACAAAGTAGAATTCAGATTTTTTGTCAGAATCTTAAAGTTGTAGCAGGACACCAACGTTTTTACCTCTGCATCTTTCAGATATTCCTTGAGGCTGTTTGGGAAATCTCAGTCCTCATTCTATCTTTAAACTCTTTATTTGCAGTAGGAAAACCAGTGTTTTCACTGGGGTAGCTGTTTGAATGAAGAAATAAAAAATACAGTAGAGTTCTTTATTTAAAGATTGCATAAACCCACAAAGATACTCTATCAGAAAGTCAGAAGAGTGGTGACCACTTAGAACTGCAGCCTTGCTCAGAAATAAAGATGTGTATTTTAAAAATGTAGTGTAAGAGATAAATAACCAATAGGTCCAAGCAAGCAGGGAGTCTGATATGCTCGAAAATACTACTCCACCTAACATAATGGCCCAGCTGTCACAGTTGAGCACAGCCATGGTTCCTAGTTTTGTATTTATGTTTTTGAAGCAACTTTTACTATTAGTACAGCTAAACACACCGAGAGCATTTCCAGTCAAAGGCAGAACACATTAGTGGAAAACATAACACTGCAGCTGCAGGAAAACTCCAGGAGATGGAGACAACCTGAAAGTTCTGCAGGTCCATGGGCTTTGCAGTCCAACTTGCTGATTTCACAGGTATGAGACAAACACACTACCTATGCCTCATCTAAAATGCTTCTACTCTGAGAAAACATGAGGAGTGTAAGGCATTTTTTCCTATATAAAATTAACTTCAGAATGTTCCAAACAGCATACAAATATTTACATGTGCATATATATATATATATATATATATATACATACTGCCAAACAGTGCAGTACTGTCTCTTGCTTTTACCACATAAACTTCAAGGAAAGCAAAGTAAGCTCAAATGCCGCAGACCTAAAGGGAGCTTCCTGTTACCTTGTCACAGCCAAGGGAAGCTGTCATTACACAGCACTACACCAGCCACTTGAGCTCTGGTACTGAAACTAGTTGAACCTCACATACACAAGGCTGACTTCTATGTCTGTGAGTTCCAGAAACAATTCCAAATACCAAATTGCACCCGTAAATCAGATCCTACAGATGTCCAAGGGCTATAAACTTTGCTGACAAAGCCACTGATTGAATCTCTGGCTCTAAGGCTATGGTAAGCCTTGGCTGTTTCTCATAAGTTAAATAAAGTGAAAAATGTGCACGATGCAAATGCTCACTTGTCCCTGTCAGTGTAGACCCACACCAAGTAATGGAACTTTTAGACTGAGGTAATGAAAAATTGCAGTTCTCAGCTTTTTTGCTGCTTGCTTTCTTTAACTGCTGTGGTAACATGCAAGTATTGATTGCTTAAGTTACAAATTCTGATAACCTGAAATTGTGACATCTCTTCAGGAGATCAGGACATCACTGTTCTGAAGGCATACTAGCTTTGGTGGCCTGGGCTTCTCAGGAAGATTTTTTTACAAGGTTCAGGAGGAGCTACCATGACCCACAACACAATGGTAAACACACAATGAGAAACTGCCCTCACAGGAGGACTTCAGATGCACTCAATTGCAGTTCAAAAACTTTACTTGTGCTTTGCAGGCTACTATCCATCACTAGACTGGAGACTTTTTTCATGTTTTCCCATAATTATTCAGCTCTAGTTATGTGGCATTATTCCTATCTGTATAATAAAAAGCAATAACAAACACCAGCAAACTAGGAGAAAAAAGTATTTCCCACATCTTTCCATTTCAAAGGCCAACGTAACATAACAGCAGATTTCCTTGCTTGCTTGCTGGTCATATAATCCATATTTACACAAACTAGTGCAAATGAGTATATGTCACACTGGAAGCTCCAGCAAATTTAGATCTCATGGAAAAGCCCGAGGCAGGATGCATGCAGACAGAAGGGTGCTGGACACTGCCACCCCTGCATGGAGCCAGGCTATGAGCGAGTGTACTGCACTGTGCTGTATTTGGTGACCCTGGAAGACTTGCTCAATGTGGCACTGGCAGGAGATGGCCCTTGTGAGTCAGAGCCCATCAGGTTAAGTGGGGAGTCTGTGATCAGAGCATGCTCTTGCCTTCCTGAGCTAGCACCTGTGGCCTGTTCAGCTCTGCTCTGCAGCCCCGAGGCTGTCACCACCGTGCTGCGTGCCTCTGTCGCAGTGGGGAAGCTGAGCGAGCCCTGCTCTGCAGCAGGCACAAGGACCCTCTCTCGCTCCCTCACCACAACATACTGAGAGTCAGGAAGATCCTGAACCCTCAGGTCTCCTGGCCCTGCACCCGCCGACTTCACCATCCTTTCTGTAACCACCACGTTACTTCTGTGTGGCAGATCAGGGATTTTCACCATGCCCTGAATGCTTGATGCAGGTGCCAGCACTCTTTCTGTCACCACTACGTTCTCCTTAAACTGGGGGTCTAAAAAGACAGGGGCTGAGCGGGCAGGAGCCCCCACAGAATAGGATGTTTCCATCACGGTGACATTGCTCTCTGCGTGGCCTGTGGGGAGGTGCTGGGCACTGTGCTGCCCAGAATGGGATGATGAAAAGGTTGTTTCTGTGACCACCTCCTTGGACAGGGTGCTTTCTCCTGTGCTACTGCCTGTGTGCACGGGTGGGATGGACTGGAAACCACTGCCTGAGGCAAAGGCTTGTTCAGAGGTGGAAGCAGTTTGCTGATGTAAGGACTGTGACTTTGCTTCACTAAGACCAAAACCTGATTCATTCTTGTAGCCACCGTCTTTCATGTTGATCTGTCTACCTATACATATTTCTGCTAGAGTCTTAAACTTGTCTCCTAAATCATCAAGAAAATGGTCATCAAGATCCCCCTCAATAAAGCTGCAGCAGCCAACGGAGCCATGAGGGGAGCCTGATTCTCCCTGGGAATAAACCAGGAGACAGTCTTTTGCAGCTTGTTCTTCATCTTCTTCCGCAAAAGAGACAGCTTTCTGCAGACAGAAAACAAAAGCAAGCAAAAGTTCATTAATGCCAGCTCTAGACTTGGTAATTTTGAAAAATCAGAAATACTTGGACAATTCAACAAATTCAACAAAGGTTGAAATAAGAAATTGAACTGATCCCACAGAAACTGTCAACCAAGTGAGGGCTGTACCTAACATGTTTTTCTGCTTTTTTGAAATTAGTTTGAACTTGACAGTACACTTGATGAGAAGAAAAATCCAAGATTATATTTAAAGCATTGGATACCATCACCACATGCTGCTGGTTCTTCCAGTAAATGTGCCACCTGTGATACTGATCCACAATCATGAAGAAATTGTTTTAGTTTTAGTTCAATGAATGAACTTCACCTCTGACTAGGTTTTTGTGGGACAACACCAAGACCATTTCTGAGAGTATCCTAACGTTTAAACAAACATTTACTAAATACATGCTGACATGTTTTCACCTACCACGGCCCTTTCCACTAGCACAGACTACAGGATCACATCCAAGAGGCCCAACAGGACACAAAAAATTAAATTGATTGGTAAAGCATGGATGCATAGTTCATCACATAAATTCTTAGGCTTTATGCAAGCTGTCTGGTAACAAGGAGGGCTCACAAGTTCTGGCTACAGTGCTTACAGGGTCAGCTCAATCTGAAAGCAGTCTCTGCCATGGAGCTGCTGCAGTGCTGGCACAAATATCTGTGTATGTGTCAGCATCAGCTCCAGTTCCAAAAGTGAAGAAAGCCAAATCCTCTGGGCCTGTTGAACCAGCTTTATCTAATATGGCTCCTGGCTTGTGCTCAGAACCACCTTTCTGCCACATTTGAAGTTCTGGACTGCAAATTAGCTCAGAAGTCTGTGCTATATATCCAGAATCCATTTGACCCTGCATGTTTGTCTGCATTTGATCCTGCAAGTAGGCACACAACCCAAGATTCTGCCACAAAAATCAGCAGCTGAATCTATTTGTTTTGGTTACTTGTCTGTTTCCTCACCCATAATCCCTAAATATTTTAGCCTCCCAGAAGTTGTATGGGTACCGAGTATGACTTTGCTCCTGCAGACTTCATCAGGCAGTCATGTTTAAAGTTATGTCACAAAGAGTGGAAGAAAAGGAGATTGCTACTGTTGCATCTGTTCACCTAGGAGACTAGTAGCTAGAGCACTCTGAGACATGCAAGTACCTAAAGCTCAAATCCTTCTCTGGTCTGAGGTGGTGATTGAAATCTGCAAAGCTACTCCCCCGCAAAACCACATCAGCTGCCAGTTATAGGGTGTGAAGACATTTTGTTTGTGCAGGTGATGGTGCATGGAAGTCAAACTTTCACTACAAGGAGCTCGCCAGCCAAAGGACTAATGATGTGTGTAACATAAAGAGAAGTAGCTTCAACAAGTAGGAACAACCTACTGGCCAATGGTTAGGTCAGTAAAAAAAAGAAAGAGGATTGCAACATAAACCTCATACACTTTTGATGAATGGCCCTTTACCCAGGCTGCTGGGCAAACAGACAAGTCAGCACCACTCACTGCATCAGCTACTTTGAAAATACAACCCCACCCACTGGTGTACGACATCTTCAGTTTATCTTTCAAAAACGTGCTCCGTGGTAAAGCTTGGAACTGTGACTCATGATGAGTCACAGGTGCCTCCCTAGAGATCAGTTTCATGTTCGTAAGTCCCTGAGATTTGGATCACCCAGTCTTTCTCAGGGCTTTTTCCCGGACAAGGCACTCCTGTGCTATTGCTGAATATTCTGGATCCCATCCACAAATACCTCCCTTGAGGGAAAGGTCTATTTGTGTGGCCTTGCAAGCATTCAGTGCTAGAAGACTGAACACTGTCACGCTCCAAGTCCCACTGCAAGTGTGGCCAATCCAAAAATCCTTAATGTCCCCCAACTGCACAGTATCAAGACTGTTTTTACCTACATATCTACTCACCTCTGTCAGTCATAACATGATATTTCACAATGCTAAGTGCAATCATTAAAATACTGTTATTTTTGGGTCATATGCTTACATCATTGAAGTAGTCTCTTAAGAATTCTTCATTCATGGCTCCAGCCGCTCCCACAGCAACTCCTCCTCCAGACACGACTGTCTTCCCATCCACACCTGCCATGCCCTCAGCTGCTCCAGCTGCCATGGCTCCATAGTCGGTAGCAGAAAGAAGATGCCTTTGCTCTTCCCATCTTTCCCTGGTAATGGTATTGTGATGTTCTCCTGCATGAGAGACAGAGCTGCCTGCCCCTATTAGACCTTCTTCTCCACTCATTCCTGCTGCTGCTGCTCCTGCTGCCGCTGCTGTTGTTCCTCCTTTCACGTTCCCAAGTGCAGTGGGTGGAATGAAGCTTAGCACTGGCTACATAAATAAGACAAATTAAGATGTGACATGAAAGCTTTGCTGTCTAGCACATGGAACTCACCAAACCAGCAGTGGGGCTGGGTGGGAACAGGGAGGGTGCTGCCTTACGACTTGTTTGAATCTGCACTTATACATGTTGCTGCAAAGAGTAAAAGGCCTCCTAAAACAGGGTGCAGCTTCCACAAATGTATTGCCAAGAAGGTCTGTGGAAATGTTTCTATAGATCCTTGTTTTCTTGAAACTCGTAGGATTGAAAATGAAAAAAAACCCCACCAAAATAAAAAAAAAGCCCACCAAAAATAGGCTTGCAAAACTCTAGGGAGTTTAGTTGTTCCAAGAAAAACTCTGCCCAGTTCTCCTCAGACACTAAGTGGGTAAGTATGCACTGCCTGCCACTTCTGTGGTGCTGTCTGGCCCTTTTTTTTCCCCGAGCAGTTTGGCTTGTTAATTATCTTTGAACAAGAATTTGGTGTGAGCATTGGCCCTAAATCAAAGTCTTTAACCTTCTGTTTCTGTTATTGTGCAAAAGCATGTCAGTGTCATGCCCTTTTTTTGAAAACATTGTTTTGTAGTGTAGCAACAAAGAGCAAATTTCTCTTTGGTATTTACTGTTCCCTCTGCAGATTTGCACTTTTTCTGCCTTTTTCTTTTTTTACTAAGGAATTCCCTCTGTTTCAAAAAGAAAATACACAGAGAAGTAATTTAAAACAGTCTGAAACTTCAAATCAATGAAGGGAAGCTCAGCATTATAACCCATTATTTTGCTGCTTTATCATGCTCCCAAAGGGGTGCAGAGCATTCCAGGCTTGCAAATGCAAATGTTTCACTCTCTATTGGTTCAATGCTTTTCCCACAGTCCTATCTTCTGCTCAGATATGATCAGCATTTGCTTGATTGCTTTCCCTATATTTTGGGATTTAAGTGCTATGGTTGCTTTTTCTACAGCTGCTGGTGGAAGTCATCTCCCACACATCCTTTGCTGAGCCTCACAGGGTTAATTTTGATTAATGATCATGTGTTGTTAAAATCAGCAATGCTGCAGAGCTTCAAAATATCCTCCTGTAGTGTGGAAGAGGCCCCAGGTGCCAAACTGAACACTGGAATAGAAATCTAAGAGAAAGGGGGCTATTAGGGATACATGCCTTCTCTTCAGGAGCTGCCCCTTCACTGTTCCACTGACGCAGCATCGCTTCACTGTGGTCTGGTATGTCAGCAAACGTCTTTGCTCCACCAAATCCCTTTGCTCCCAAGCCACCCGGACACAGCAGCAGCAACAGTGGAACAACTACAGGGAAACAGAAGGTTGCCATTAACTGTGTGGTTATTAGGACCTTAGCATGCTTATAGCCCCTGTAAGTTTGGCCAGCTCCCATACCCAAATGTATTTTTAATGAGCTAGTGATCGGTATGAGGGCTGGCAAGGACTGAAGACAGGTTCCCAAATATTCAAGACATTTCCTAGAAGCATATGCCGAGGCCAGTTTCCAAGAAAGCAAACTGACAACTAACACATCAGGGTCTAATCCTGCAGATGGCCACACATGTCTGTACCTGTACTTCTATCAAAGATCTCATATACCAATTCCAAGCCCTGGCTATCACTGTACAACCTCAGCATTTCTAACTCCTCTTCTTTTACTGCTAGATAACAACATGGCGTCATGTAAATTCCACCTCACCACTCCTTTGACATGCCTAGAGTTGCCTGGGGGACTCAAAATAACCCAGTTTCAGAAGCAGAGAATATTATTCCTGTGGCATGAACTTTGTTTTATCACAATTAGATTGTTGCCAGCACAAGCAATAAACTATTAGGAGCTTAAATGCAGCACTGCTGCACCTGGCCACAGCAGAATTACAAATATTCTTATTTTTCTTTTATTTTATCTCACCAAAGAAGAATGTCACATGCTGCTCTGAGCAAGGCAGTGAATCTGCAGTGACAGAAAAGACAGTGGAGAGTGTGCTGTGGTTTGAGTAGGAAGAGATAGGGTTCACCTGGGGACATCTCAGAATACCAAAAGTGTTCCTCACTGCTTCCCCACTAATTATTTACTGCACTATAAACAAATATTAAAAGTTGTTGATATTAATTTTAAAATGCACAGCTTGAAATTCTTTGAGGGTGAAATGCTGATATTACCAAAATTAGCTGGGGATCTGCCATGACCTCCACAAGACTAGGAGTTTACACAGAATGTATCAAGATGATAAAACCTGGGAGCTGGATTGTTTCTTTCCTGATGCTTTGCAGACCACATTACATTAGTTTACAGTGCCTCTGAGATAATATGAAACAATTACTTACGCAGCAGAAGTAAAAATGCCAAGATGATTAGTGCAATTGCTGCTGGTCCCAGACCCACTGACTTCGCTCCAACAAACCTCTCCTGGCACACACCATCATCTGTACACTCACAAACAGTCAGCTGCAGAGACTGTGGCAGAGCACAACTGACCCCTTGGAAATCCTTTATTAGCATGGGAACTTCAGTTCTGCCCGGCTTCAGGTTTTGTGGTACCAGCTGTATGCTGGTGTCTGAGACAGAAGTGGAGGGAGGTTAAAGAAAGAAAAAAAAAAAGGCAAGGAGTGAGCAGAGAGAAAATGGACTCCTGTAACTAACTAAAATACCACTGTTACAGTCTTCCACCAAATCCCCTAAAGTAAAGCCCAGCCAATGTAATGGAATTAAGTTTAATTAGCTGCTGCTACAGTATATGTGCTTTTATTTTTATCAAGTAATTGATGATTTTGATCAAGTAATCATGCTGGTAAGTGAACAGCCATGCTCACTTGCAGCCTCAGATAATTGTGAAATTTCACATGACCAGAGACAGCACGGAAGTCAGCCCAATCACCTGCAGAGCATCAACCATGTCATCTGGATAGATAAAGGCTGAACTCACAGAGAGACAGCTTCAGTCTTGAGGAGATTAATCTGTTGTAGGCCACAGACAGAGATCAGGAGCCAACAAAATACCTGTTCCTGTGGCTATGTCATGCCAAGGACTAACTTAGCAGAAGATCACAGATTGATTAAGGCTGGGAGGGACCACAGTGAGGCATCTCCACTGGGCCCAACCTCTGTGCTCAGGCAGAGTCACCCTAAAGTATATGGCACAGAATTGCATCCAGACAGCTGTCGAGTATCTCCAGTGAGGGAGACTCCACACCCTCTCTGGGCAGTCTGCTCCAATTGCACAGTCACAGCACAGTAAAGAAGTTCCTCCTTGTATTCAGGTGGAAACTTTCTGAGCACCAGTTTCTGCCCATTGTCTCTTGTCTTATTGTTTGGCACCACCAAGAAGAGCCTGGCTCCATCCTCTTGACACTCTCCCCTCCTCAGATACTTATAGATGTTGATGAGGGCTCCTCTCAGTCATCTCTTCTCAAGGCTGAACAGGCCTAGCTCCCTCAGCCTGACCTCAGAAGAGAGATCCTCAAGTCCCAATTATCTTTGTTGCCCTCCGCTGGATGTGCCAGGAATTCCACATCTCTCTTGTACCAAGGAGGCAGAACTGGACACAGCACTCCAGATGTGGCCTCACCAGGGCACGGGAGAGAGGCAGGATCATCTCCCTTGACCCGCTGCTAATGCTGTTCCTAATGAACCCCAGGACACCATGGACCTTTTGGCCACAAGGACACACTGCTGGCTTGTGTACAGCTTGTCATCTATGCTCAGGTAATGCATCACTGCATATTATCCATAACAAGATGGGGATAGCTTGTTCCTAGCATTATTAATGAAATCCTGGTCATCACACATGGGATATCAAGCCAGACGAAAATGGTCAAACTGAAGGAAGGCAACACACCCCAGAGGCCAGAGGACATGTCTGGACTTTTACAACCTTTAGAGTAAAGGCAGCAGAATGCAACATATGGTCTTAATGCCTGACTCTATATATAGGGTTGCTGTATTGGTCTCACTCAGCCAAACTGTCAGTTTGACTGGAATGAATTAATTATGACCTTAGGACTTCAAAGAACTGAAAGTAATTAAAAAACCATTTTCTTACCATTTCCAGATGCAATTATCCATTTTTCTGCTGTTCCTTCTGGCTCATCAATGACAGTAAAGCTGAAGGGATAACTGAAGGGGTAACCATCCAAATCATGAGCTGTAACATCAACTAATTTTGCATCTGAACACACAGTCCGCACAGGGTTCACAATAACTGGGCAGTTATCATTCTCATCTTTAACTTGAATAACGACTGTGCCAGTGATTGTTTTCCTTGGGGAATCTAAGAATTTAAAATATAAAAAATTAAATTGATTTGTGCACAAAAATTCATCTTAAAATAAAAAAAAACCCCAAACCTTAGTATCTTCCAAAACCTCAACATTGCTGAAGTAAGTTGAAAGAGATCTCCCTGGAGCTTATGACAGCAGTGCTTCATTCCCAATGTTAATAAATATATTGACAAGGTTGTTCTGAAGACAAGCTGTTTTATTACTTTAACTTGAAAAAAAAAAAATCCTGTGTGGTTACACAGTAACATGTAGATTATAAATGAAGAATTCTACTTAGATACAAAAGAAGTTCAGAGAGTCTTTCTTGCTTAGAAGTTGGGAAAACTTAGGACTATGTTTGATGATAGGCATATTGAGATATTTGCAATTCCCACCTTGCCAATAGAGTTTCTGATCAGACCTGTCTTTGAAAACTTTTATGAAAAGTTCACCTCCATCTAGTCAAAGGGGAGCAACAGAAACCTTGGGAGCCCATTCCAAAAAATGAGCTGCCTGTATCTCTCCTTTGAATACTGAGACTGCACTTGCTGCCTAACTTTAGAGAAGGGTAGATTAAACCAGCAACCCTTGTAGACAGGCAATTTGTGTGAAAACAAAACCCTCTCAACTTACCAGTAGTTACACCCAACATGGTGATAGTGTAGGTACCATTTACTACGTGAGGTGATTCGTAATCAAGATTTTTAGCAAGTTGGATTTCACCTGTGGCTGAATCTATAGTGATCCAGTTCGCTGCATCTTTTCCTTTCATGTATCTGTGGAAATTATGCAAAGATGGACAATCAAGGATTTAGGTATGGGTGCAGCACAGAAAGTACAATCAGGGAGTGAGACTGGAACAGGAGACAGAGCTGCACTGCTGGGCGCTGTCCTCTTCTCTCCCATCTGTTCTCCCAGCAAAAGCTGAGCATTAGACACCCATGAAAAACTAATATAGGCATGAGGGCAAGAGGTCCACCCCTGGGTGTGCAACTCTGCTGTGCACCATTTGTACAGGCCATGGTGGTGGTTAATTAACACTCTAGCTGAAAAGCTATGATTCAAAACCCAAGCACACACATGCAGACGTATCTGTGTTACACCCTTTCTGTCTGACTGATAAATGTTCCTGCATATTCCTTCCTAATTTTACTGGAGACAATGGAATCAGATTGGCAAATCTAATCTCAAAAGCAGACAGGTATGACAAACACACCATGCAAACACAAACAACTTCAACCCAAACACTCAGGTCTCACCATATACAACAAAAGAAGGAGGATTTTTGTATCACCAGTTTTCTGCATAATAGAATATAGATGATCATTTTGATGTTTAAGGTGTGAATTATCCTTAGCAGAAAAATTTTGCCTTTGAAATTTTTTCAGTTTAACATGCAAATTTTGACAATAACAAATGACTTCTGACATACTCAATTATGATGGTTATAAAAAATTCTTACGTAATGTGCTCTGCTATTTTTCCAGTGTCTTCATCATAGGCTTGATACTGTCCAATAACCTGTTTTATCTGCAGTTTCTCACTGGCTTCAATAATTTTTGTGCCACCAGGGAACACAGGGCCTTCCCGCACATTGATCACCTTAATTTTGATTGGAATTGTTTCTGCTTTGTAACTGGGTTTAATTGACTTGTGGAACTCTGCTTTGTTTGTAACAACAACGCCTAAGTTTAGGCTTTGCATTTTTTCATAATCCAGCTCCTAGAGCAATAAAGAAAATAATAAAAAAATTCAGAATTTGTCAGAATCCAATATCTACACAACACACATACATTTAATATTTAAATAATAGTATAGTATACTTATTTGAGTAATAAGGATGTAAATATTTAAGTAATATTTAAGCAGCAAGGATGTTACAGTGCAAGGAAGTTTCTTAACCTGTTACTCCTGCTAATTTTTAATGGATGACACCATAGGTATGGCTTTATATTATTGAATTAAACTTATTCAATGTATGTGAAAGGAGTCCTACCCATATATTCTGCCTGTGCTTTCAGTGAATCAGTCCTCAATTACCTGGCTACTCCAAATTTATGTGTTTGCATTTGTTTTTTTTTAAACCTAATAATTTACTTAATAATGCTCCAAAATTTTTTTTTAATAATTAGCATTTTTCAGATAAGGAAACCTGAGCAGGAATAAAAAAAAGCTACTTAGAGCACTATGCATCTATGCATCTTCAGTACTTGTGGACTAAAGAAATGTGAAAATTATAAAATAGACATTTCCATTAATTTAAAATATTTTCATCATCATTTTAACTTGCTGAAATTCATAAAATTGTCTGTAGCTCATGGATCATGGAAAAGGTGTTGCCTGCAACATTAGCAGTGGCCAAGGGAAATAAAGAAATTTATACTGAAGTCAAAGACAGCAGAAACATGAAAGTTTACAGCATGTTAGTACTGTTGCCCAAAGGGCAAGAGAAGTCTGAGGACTCCTGTCCTACTAGTTATATTTGAAATCACACAGAATGCAAACAGAAAAGCTTGACAAAATTATTATTTTGCATGGAATTACTGAATGCATTAAAAATATAGCAAAGGAGGAGTATCCACACATTTTACATATTGACTGAATAAACACAATTTGTCAACACAGATGGATAAATTATTCTAATATATAAAGCAGACTCTCTAAAATCAACATTTACCTTCACAACAGTCAAAATTCCTTCATTTGTTTGGGTATCTGTCACAATTTTGAAAAAACCACCTTCATTGCCAGAAACAAATGTAAAGTTTGCCAGCCAATTATCAGAAAACTCTTCATCTTTGTCAAATACTTTTATTCGCATAATTTCCACATTTGCTCTGTTTTCTTCAATGCTTCCTTCAAACTGCAATTAAAAAAAAATCCACTGTTTAAAAAGATGTCATGGTTTACCTCATTTCATCAGTGCAAGGAATTTTGCACAATGTCTTATTATGGGTAGTGGCAGGGGTAGGAACATGCTAAAAATTGTGATAATTGTACTTACTACACGACTTTCAACAACAGGTAGATTGTCATTGACATCCAGAATCTTGATTTCTAAAGAACACGTTGCAGCATTCCCACCTTTTTCACCACCACGGTCCTTTGCTTCCACCACCAAAGAATAGCTACTTTGTGTCTGTCATGGTAAGAAAAAGGTGTTTAATCCAGGCTAAAAATTCTTTCTTTGTTATATGACCTCTACTACATTTTGGTGATGTCTCTTACGGTCAATTGTAACTCCTCTCTAGCTAGCAGTAAATCTCACCCACATGTGCCTTGACAGATTCTGCTGGAATAGAACAGAGGCTTTGAAAAGGGTACAGGACTTTCACATCTTCTCCACAAAGAGTCAGACTGTACTTACATAGCAAAGTAAAAAATTCCAGCGACCATGAACAAGGACAGGACCAGTGACACCTACAAGTCAGGACAGAGGCAGAGCCACATCCCTCAGCCACAGAGCCAGCATTCCCATCACCATCTGCTGGCCAGAGAAAACTCTGCAAGCACAGGTCACGTCCCTGGTAATATGTGACTTCCAATGCAGTTTCACTGTAGCACCTGTCCTAACTCTTTGAACCACAGTTTGCATGGCAGGCTACAAAAATCCAGATGCAGCCAGCAACTTTGCAGGTGGTGACCAAGGTTATCTTTGCCACACACTCCCCAGGATAAAGAAATTACACCTTGTTTTGTGCAACTGCTGCCCTGACTGCACAGGAGAGACAGAAAGCAACAACCACCAGGCTGGTGCTGTGCTAGGGAGGTGGTGCCTCCTCCCTCTGTTCCTGAAAAGCAGGCATGAGACAGACAAGACCTTAATCCCAGAGGAAGTTAAGAAAGGTAAGAGGGCCAGTTCTTCACCCTGCAGGCAGGGCTGAGGGTGACACAATGGGCACCAGAAAATCATTACTAACAAATATCAAAATGGGAGGGTTTGTTTTTACCTCTCTGTCAAGGTTTATTTTTGCTACTCGAACCTCGCCAGTATTCTTATCCATGCTGAACGCAGCGCTAGGGCTTTGAGAAACAATCCTGAAAGCAATTTTGGAATTTAGATTATTTGGTTCATCTGCATCTGTTGCATTTATCCTCATTACAATTGTACCTAGAAAACACAAACAAAATATGGCACTTGTTTACACCACCATGCACTGGTATATATACCTTTATTGCAATGTTCAAGATAAGAACATTTTGTTACATGCACTGCACAATTTCCTGATGCGCTTGACTATACTTATTTAATGCATGAAGTTGAAGAAGTGTTCTTAAACTCAATAGGTACATCTTAAAAGTATATGTTCTAGCTAACAAAAAGATTGCATTTACACATCTGTAACTCATAAAATTCAATGCACAAATTAAACAACAGGTTAAGTTCTCTCAGTAATTCTGACAGAAAAATGTAGATACCACATAGAGCAGAAAGTACAAGCTTTTGAAAAATGAGCTACATTTCCCTCACATTATTATAAACAGAACACTAATTATTCCTTTACCTGAACATTATTAAAACCACTGATCTGTACTGATGCCCTCCAACAGCTTCACTCAATATATGTGGTGGTACCTATGGCGCAATCCCCATAATTTAATATGTTTCTTCACATTGTAGTAGCATTGAAACAGACACACTGCCAGGTATTTTATTAGGTAGTTTATTCCAGCTTTTCTAATCTTTTTGAAAATAATCTGTTGCTCTTATGCTTACTGATGTCAATAGGAAAATGGCCATCAACCTGTTCTTCAATGGCTATGGCACAGCCATACGTGCTTACCAGCAAACTAACTCTCCAGCGAACAAATAAAGCAGGGCTTCGGATGAGGATGGCAGAGTGAAGTCCCTCCTAAATAGGCTGTGACTACTATGCCAGAAGGCAGATTGCATTTCCTGTGCAATTCCTGCAGAACTCTGGTTTCTGGAGCTGTGGTAGCTCTGACAACAAACCAAAGGTGCCACAAGAGGAAATACTGCTCCCCCTTGCCCCTAGGGGGATGCGCTCCCTTAATCACACAACATAGTCTTGAATAAAATACTTCATTCACACATGGATGAGCTGGCTTATGTCAGCAACAGAATGTGCCCTTGCTACTGCAGATGTACTGTTCCAAAGTGAAAATTCATATGTCCCCTTGCATATCCAGGGAAAAACTAAAAGAAAAAAAATTAAAATAGAGTTACCTGTTTCGCTTAATTCTTCAATCGAACCAACAAAAACTTCCTGTGAAAACACTGGAAAATTGTCATTAATGTCCACAACTTTAATTGGGAGGTCTATTGGCTCTTCCAGTTTTGCCCCATTCTTATCTAGTGCATGGCCTCGGACCTGATAATGCAGACAGAAACAATAAATGAATCCATGAGCGGCTCTCATATTTACAAACACATATGCAAAACATAAACATACCCACTATATTAACAAAGTCTAAATACTATAAAAACTTGTAATGTATGCTTATAAGTACAAGCAGGTATACACAAATACCCAGAAATACATTATATATGTTATTATTTCAAGCAGACACATTTAAAGAAAATGAAAAAAATGGACAGGAGGGGACATATAAAGAAAAAAATTAATTTTCAACTTACAAGAAGAATGGGAGTCTTTTCTCTGTCCACTCTTCCTGTTATGTTCAGATCACCAGTCTTTCCATTAATAACAAATAATCCATATGGGGGTTCTGTTACTCCCTGACCAGATATAGTGTAAGTTACTACAATTCCTGTATCTTCAAGATCTGAATGTATCTAGTAGGAATATAAAAAATTAAATAGTACTCGGTAAATAAAACCACATTTAAAAGTGCAATAAAATACTTTTTCTGTCTTGTAATGAATTACCAAAAAAAATATTTAACACATTTCCCTGCACTCCTCTGACTGTGGAGATGTAGAGATGAATGCAGGAAAGGCTGCATGTTCTATTTGAGAATCTGGTGCAGGGAGATGAGACACATCTGGAGCAGGGAGTTGAACTGGGAGGTCAGACCTCAGCTGGCAAATATACCAGGACTGGAGAAGAGATAGGGTGGAAGAAAAAGGTCAGACCTGGAGATGAACACATAGAAGAGGCTGTAGAAACTAGAGATTACACCCTTTCTCTGCTGTCAACAGATATTCAAACCATCTGGAAAAGTGTGCATTGTACCAATATCACCATCAAGGGGTGATACTGTTGCCCAAAACAAGGGCAACAGTTTGCCACCACCTGCAGTCACTTCATATACTAAAGTGACAGGAGTACTGAATTTAGGTTTGAACATTGGTGCTGAACCAGAGGCAAATCACTCTTTAAGTGATTTGCATCTGGATTAACCCAGGATAACACCTGGATTATTTTTAGCTCTGTTTCCTAAAAGACTAGGCATAAATAATCATGTTCTCTGTACATCCTGCCCAATCAGCACCAGCACATTTGGGGCCCACTTTACAAGTTCAACCCCACCTGAGAAGGGGTAGTGGGGTGAAAAAACTCAAAGATATTGCATTTCCAAAGCTTAATGAAAAATGGGGCTATGAAAAGATGAGAGACTGAGCCAAACTAGGCTTTAAAAGTAAAGGAAACAGAAGGAAATATATCCATCTTCAACTGAAGACATTCAAGTCCTTCAAAATGACAGAAATATTTGTGCATGTTTTCAGGGAAGCCACACTCTTATTTTACATTTTTATCTCTTTTTTTTTATGTGTATTTCATATTTAACTGCTTTCTGGGCTTACTCTAGCAATCGGATTCTTGTAGGAATTGTCCTCCTCCTCCCGTATGAAAGCTGGAGGGACTGTCCATTCTCGCTTCTGTCTGACTAGGCTGCTGGGATGAGACAGCAGGCCACTCCTGTCATTTCGATTATAAACCTGAGAAAAGACAAGATGGAATGTCAGCACTGCATTTACTCATTTCAGATAAATGCTTTATTGCTGCTGTAGACAAGACTTCTGAGCAACTTTTGCTCTGTCAATGGCTAGTAACTTCAAAATCATGGAGCAGCATCCACCTTCTGAGTCACAGCCTAAGAACTACACAGTCCTCAAGCTGGTTGAAGAGGAAAATTGCACTGGTCTTTTCATCAAGACAGAATTAGGCAAGACAGGTTTTAAAAATATGACCAAGTTTCCATGACCAGCAGTTGGTGAAAATACACCTGCTCTGGAAGATTTAAATGCTTGCCATCAGATGTGGGAAGAAGTTTGGCACTAAGGCTGTTTTGAACCACCATTTCTGCATTACCACCGTGTTTATCTTCCCACCAATACTGCCTTGCATATTTAACCTCCTCTCTGAAACAGAATACATGGAAGAGCAGGCCTCTATTCAATCCACCCAATGTCTCTGCCATCCCTGTTTAACCACATCTCATTCTCACTCTGCATAAGACCCCTCATCCTTCTGTCCACTTTATTTTCTACTGTCTCTGTTGACTCTTAGTTTAACATATTCACTAAAATAGTGGGTTTTCATCTATTGAGTTCAAAAAAGCAATCTACATTTTTACTGTGTTAGAGGAAAGTTTCTTAAAGTTCAATACCACTCTAGGTGATGGATGTAGGAATCTATTCACTTACTTTTCAGCTTTCATTTCTCTACTCATTATGCAGTTTTCACATTTCACAAAATGGTAGAATTCAAGACATTTATCAACTGAAATAAGGTATGGCTTTGACATGTTGCTCAGAGAACCCTTCTACAGGCACTGACAAAGAAAAAGCTTTCCAATATATCCTACCTTCACATAGAGCCCATCTCCATAATTCAAACAGATCTGCAATGGAAATTATGAAAGTCAGTATTAATTCTATGTCTCTTCAGCAGCACTAAAACATAACTTTTTTCATCTGCTTTATATGAACAGCAAAGCCATAAGGAAGAAGGCTTCTGACATGTATAAATTAATATTTATTATTTACCCATAACAGCTTCTGAAAAATTCACCCATAATCATTGACATTAAAAACATGCAGCACTTTGGAGAAGCTCCCTTTTCTGGCCAAACCTTGGATTTGTGGCTGTGGTGGGTTACC
The DNA here is from genome assembly GCA_024362935.1 of Setophaga petechia. Classification (NCBI taxonomy): domain Eukaryota; kingdom Metazoa; phylum Chordata; class Aves; order Passeriformes; family Parulidae; genus Setophaga; species Setophaga petechia. The sequence continues at coordinate 2,268,729 of JANCRA010000019.1, read as the reverse complement.
AACTGCATCAGAGAAGAAAATCAGATAAATGGTGTTTAAAGTAAGGACTAACCCAAACATCTGCTGAAGTATACACGACAGAAGCAGCTCTCCTACTCAGAACCTTGCTGGGAGGATAAATGGCATCACTTATTTTAAACAAGGCAGAGGCGCTTGGTCTGACAAAACCTTGCCAGCCAATGTTCAGCATTGGGACTGCCCACCTCTTCACACACCAGGATGGGCCAAGACAGGTATGCATGGCTTTGAATGGCTCAGTTAGGTGACAAATGCTGGCCAAAAGAAGCCAATTTTTTAGAGACCCCATGTTTATGTCCACTTTCCAGGCACCATAGACTCTGCAAGTGACAACACCCCTCCAACTGCAGAAAATGTAGGTATTGGAAAGGAGCAACAATAAAAAGTAGGCTATTGCAACATGGGAAACCTACAAATCAAGCTTTTGAACTTTGTACAGGTAGCGAAAACTGTTATTGTTCAGAAAATTATTACTACTTATATTTTGCAACTTAGGTGATTATTTTCTTAGGCATACCACTGCCAAAGCAAAGCAGGCTCAGAAAAGGTGGTTTCCTACTCAAATAAGTTAGTCTCTGACTGGTTTCTAGTCTGTTCACTGGGCTCTCCCTATTCTTCCCTCTGACTCAGCCTTGATTACTGAATTGATGACAGCTCCTTTTTTTTTTTTTTAATGATGTTATCTTGTACCCACACAATCCAGCAGACTGTGTTGAGCAATACAGCAGATTTCTGTTTCTACTTGTTCAACAAAACTGTTTTTCAAATGGTATTTTTCCCAATGTATAGATTCTGAAGATCTTCCACGGAGATGAATGTCAAAAACATGTAAAAAAATACTACTAGTCATTATAAAAATAAAATCTTTCACTAAGATAAGTAAAAATAAAAAATCAATTTGTTTGCATAGTAGAAAATGTCCCTCAAAACTTTTCAGGTTAATGCTAAGACAGTAAAAAATATTTTTGCTCTTGTACTACTTAATCTGCAGTCCACAGGTAGCGCCACAAGGTACTTAGAAAATATCTACAAAAATTTTTTAAGAATGATGATTTTATTCACAAGATGCACAAATACAAGGGGAAAAATACAAAAAGGGATCCAGCCTTTTTTATTGAAAAAAAATTTAAAGCTCCAAAAATTTTAAACTGGGGAAAAAGCACTTTTTAATGATATTTTCTTCAAGGACAAGTGAAATGTCAGAATTTACTGCCTGTCGAACATGTTCATTTTCCCCCTCCCCCCCAGTTTTTTTTTCTTTTTAGTATCTTTCAGCTGCCTTCTGTTAAATGGCTCAAAGAAGGAAAGCTCTGTCATTTGCTGTGGATCACAGCCTTGGCTCAAAAACCAGACATCTACTGATGACACCTATTGACCAGAGCTAAGAACACACTGTCAGAAGAAAATAGGATGGTTACAAAAAAAAGTCTGAGGCTTGGAGTAATGAAATTGGAATGAAACACTACAGGAAAGAAGAAGGAATAGGCAAGAAGGCATGGGAAGGAAGGGAGTGACTGCCATATATAGTGACTGCAAAGCTGCTCTTGCCCAAATCCCTTCTCCTCTATAGTCAGGAAGTGACTAAAGGACAGATTTTCAACATAAAGCTCAGATTCAAGCTGTAAAACTATAAAGACTGAGTCACCAAGAAGGTATGTGTCTGTATTTACTACACCTGGAAACAGTAATGACTAGAAATGTGATCTTTTCTGTGTGCTGTGTTAGGACAACATGTGAAGACTTCAGAGAAGCAAGCAAAGGGGACTCTCCAAGGTCATCTACTAGTACATCTCCTGGCCCTGGGGAAAACAAACTACACCCAAATCCTTCCTGACAACTGTTTATCCTGTTAAAAATGAGGGATGGGTGTCCCTCAGCCTCACTAACCGAAGGGGGCTCCTAGACAGTCCTACAGATGTAAAGCCTGTTAATTTTCATCTTCATTTTATTATCCTAATTCTTAGCTCCATGCAAGTTGACCATATTGCTGCTTGCATTATATTCGGAGTAAGGCACACAAATTTACATATCTAAATGAAAGCTAAGCACCTAAACTTTCATTATGACCAGCAGAAATATAGCCAATACCCACAAAGATCAGAGTGCTGCTCAACTTGCCCCCAAACCAGTCCATATTTATTTCTTTCTGAGCTCTTCTCTTTGTAAGTATGTCCAATTAACTACTGTGAACTCAACACAGGAGGATTTGTAGGGTAAAGCATTTGATGCAGAGAACCCAACACCATACAACCCATGGTTTGGTGGATCCTTCAGACTGGAATTAGCTTGTCCTCACAGATCAAACGTCTCCAAGAAGATGGATGCATCTCCCAATGTGGTTTAACTCAGGAGGGATACCATTCACACACTCTTGAGATTTTCTTCAAAAGTACAATATGATCCAATCAAACAGGTACACCCAGCATCCACTGCACCTCCATATACCTTCACAGAAACTTAAACATCTATATTGAGATGTCTTAGCCTCAAACCTAACCTCCTTTGTCATGCTGACAATGCTCTCATTGTATGGTGCAATTCACTTTTCTTCCACTCTTCATATATTTAAAAAATAATAAAACAGGATTTTGTGACTTTAGATTGAGGTTTTTTGTTTTTTTTTTTTTTTTTTTTTTTTTTGTTTGTTTGCTTGGTTTTTTTGTATTTTTTCTTGGGTTTTTTTTTTTTTTTTTTTTTTTTTATTGTTCTGCAGTCTCTTTTGGACAGAATCACTTTCTTCTGAAGTCTGGTCTCAAAAGTAACATACCACTTCAGTTCAATAGAATGGATAAAATACTACACCTTATGTATTTCTCAGCTACTTTCAGACCTCACCACAGCTGGCTTTCCCTCATTTTTGGAACAATATTAAAATGTTGAATCAATCCACAGATGGTTGTAAATACTTTTACCACGTTTCAACATGTTACTGGCAACAGAAGCTAGGTTGCTTTGATTTAACTCACCTTTGCTCTTTGTAAAACCAAGAACCACTCTGTGATGGTTTTTATTTAACTTGTTTCTATCACTTCTGAAAATTAACTGCTACTGACTCTGACATTACATCTAATATATTCAGGACTGAATTTCATCATACCCAGCCTAACATCCCAAACATCAACGAAGTACCCAGCCTAACATCCTAATCTGAAGAAGACATTCAGAGTAAAGGTAAATTTTGCTACTCCCATAGTAAGATTCATACATCTCTGTCAACTATTCTTTCACTCAAAAGCAGGAAGTGTTCTAAGACTTCTTCTGTTGAAGCCATGATGTCCACCCCCTTTAGAAATGACCAAGAAACCTCCCAGTCTAACAATCCTCGATAGCCGTGCCCGCCCGGCAGGCCCATGGCTCTGGGTGTGTGCCCTGGACACGCTCCAAGCCAAGCCAAACCCTTTGGGTGCACTGCCATTCAGCACAAATGTTCCTGGAAAAGGGTTCCTGGAAAAAATTCCCGGGAGATTTGCTGTGACCTCTGCAAGGTACCCAGGGATGACGATACAGGGATGCAGCCCACAGCCAGGGAGGGAGCACTGAGGAAATTCCAGGAAAAACTGGGAGAGGAAGAACCTACAATTCCTGATGCTTCTAAGGTAGAAGATGCTTTGAGAAGACACTACTTTTATACTAGTTTTGTTTTTCAGTCATTTCTTAAGATTCATAAGAAATAAATTACCCTAATCCAATACTCTCAAATAGGAAACTTGACTTTTTGACTAAGGAAAAAACCCCAAATTTTCAAAACCCAGCAGTGAGTCTCTTTCTCTTCCACCATCAGCAGCTTTATTCACTCCAATATTCTAAGAATGAGCCTTTTAGGCCATACTGAGTTGACTCTCAGTACATCATATCCTGACCCAGCATAAGTTAAAACGGATGATGATGAGGACTGAGAAAAATAATGTTCTTCAGGCAAAACAGCATCCTGACAGTGCAAGCCCACCAAAACGGACAATGGTGTGGCTCCAGGTATTGCAGGAAGAATATGTAAAAACTTTTGCACAAGTGGTGCTCCATGTTTTCCATCGTTAATTTGGACAAAATGAGGATAAAATTTTTCCAACCAAACCCCAACTACCAGCTTGCTGTAAAAACAGTTTTAACTCTTGCTGGCCAACTTGTGCACAACCACATGTCTGGATTAAAGTAATCAGACAACAGGTCTTCAGATAATAAATCTGATTTTGCAGGTTCCCGAGCTCAGGGAACAAGATCCTGACCCCCAGCTCCTTCCATTCTGTCCATACAACAAGCCATTCCTGATCCCTGCCCAGCTGCTAGGCAGCTCCCGGCACAGCCCAGGGCATGGCCTCCACCCTCACCTTTGTCTGAATGGCAGCAGCCCAACTTCCGCAGGCGTTCTGCCAGCCTGCAAAGGTGAAAAGCAAAAGAAAATGCCGCAGATACAATGAATACTTTGCTGTAAACCAGCTAAAAGAGCTAGAAAGCATCAGTCCAAATCCAACAAACCAAGTGTTTTGTTCTCAGTTTGTTATGAGACAGTTGTTGCTTTTAGCCTGAGAAAGTATTTCATAGGAAGGAAGATCTAAAAGGGTAATGCCTTAAAAACAGCAAGGAAAGGGCAGGAGAAAGCCTAAAGAGTCCTAGATTGTTAAGAATTTGGTGTAATTTTTCTAAGGCGATAAAGAGTTCCAAACTTGATTCATCTTCCCTCCTGGCACTGCTCCCTCAGAAGGGAAATGCAATTTACTAGTATAGAGAGTATGCTGAACATGAAAACGGCGACAGTGTGAACTCTTCACTGCCTTTCTGTTTCTCCCGGCGCCTCAGCAACCCCACCCACTGCAGATACCGCTCCTGCTGGGATTGCCCACCTCCACCTGCTTTCAGGCAGCAAACTGCAATGGCTTTTACCTAATTCCCAAAGAAATAGAGAAAGCCCGTCCCCAGCCACATGCGATGTTGGGAGGGCTGCCAAGTGCCGACGGGCACACCTCTTTCGGGCGGCCGCACTCGGGACCCCCTCGGCAGCACCACTGCGGGTCCATCCCGCGGCAAAGCAGCGCCCCGGTACCGAGGGACCCAAAGCAGCGCCCCGGTACCGAGGGAGCCCCGCGGCAGAGCAGCGTCCCGCACTCACCAGCAGCGCCAGCAGCCGCACCGCCGCCACGGGGCCCCGCGACATGACCGCCGTGCCAGGATGGGACAGGACGGGCTTAGCTCCTGCGGCCGCCCAAGACGGGAATGCCGGCGGCCTGTGGAGGGGGGCACAAGTAGCCGCGGGTGGGTGGAGTGTGCCGGGCGGGATCCGCGCCGGGAGGGGGCAAGAGGCAGCCGGGCCTGAGCCCCGCCCGGCCCGCGGTGCGAGTCCCGTCCGCGCCCCGCCCGCGGAGCCTGCACAGGGCAGCCCTCGGAGCGCCCGGGCCCGGCTTCCCCAGGGCGCCCAAAGTTTGCTTTGGTTTGTTTGCCCCGCTTCCGCCGAGGGAGGCGAGCCGGAGCGTGCCGGAGGTGCGCAGGGCTGCGACAACAAACTCATACAGTGAGGAGTAATTGGTAGGGGGGAGCGCATTCTCACGGGGAAATAAAACTGTGGGCTTTTTTAGGACAACCTTCCCTGTAATCCTCATTTTTTATACGCTCCGAGCGATATCCTTCCTACTCTTATCTGGCAGAGATCTTTTCTGGATACACCTGATTAATTGGTGCTTGCGAAGGCATAACTGATTCTTCACGATGGTGAAACAGTTAAATGTGCTTTTTTGTACATCCTCTCTGCTGAGACTGTTACCTGGTTAATCTTTCCAGGATCACACTCAGTTGTGGTGAGTAACTTCAGAACCTGCTGGTTATGATACTATTTTTATTGATACTACTGGGGTCGGAGAGGGGAAGCAGCCTTAGGGGAGACTTTCCAATCACATTATGTACCTTTATTGCATGTTATAACAGTGCACAATAAATAATTCAGTGTCAGTCGCAACAATTATAATTTCCATTATATATTGGTTGAATCATATAATATATATATTATATAATTTCCGTCATGAGGGGAAGAGCTTTACCTCAAAGGTTTTTCTGAAATGACATATATCTGTTTGTGTTATTTACTTAGAGTATACCACTTTATGGAGTTTGCTGATACCCTTGCATAAAAATAGTTGTCTTAATTTAAGGAAAACAAAAGGCATAAATGAGCTAATATATGTGAAATGCACAGTATTAAGGGCTTTTGTATGCCTTCTTTGTTCTGTCACTGAGTCACTGTGCTGGACTGATCACTTTATAACAGCACAGAATTATGCACGTTCACACAGCAGTACACACTGAGATTCTGTGAGGATTTTTCTTCAAGGTCTGGAGGACAGGGGTGTGTTTTGGCCCAGGTTTAACAGCTGTTGTAGCTACTGCATCTAATGGTAATAGAAGTACTGTGAAGTTTTCTTTTAGCTTTTCCTGTTTGAGATAAATGGGGCAGAGCATGTCTTGGAGAGCATATTGCAACCCTTTTCATTTGGTGATTTAGAAGTAGATTCTGCTTTCAGATGTATATTATGTTTCCTAGACTGATGGTCAAGTATTTCTTTACATCAAAAGGCTGTAAGAGAAGAACTATGATTTGCAACTTTCTTTTCAATCTGCAGCTTGCTTTGTGGAATTCTGAAACAGTTTTTTGTTGCCGATCCAGCAAGATAGTGTATCTATCTATCTATCTATCTATACACACAACTATTTGCCAACTTTAAATGCTGATATGGTGGAGTAAAAACCTAAATTAATTTCTTTTGAAAAAAATCTTAGCATTGAGTTCCCTTTGAAATCATATGTGCTTACAAGAGAAATGAGTAGAATAATCTTTTCCCAGAGCTCAATAGCACAGGAGCTATTCTGCACATTATCTTGCCAGAGCTTAGATGTCTGTTCTTAAGTTGTTTATAGCTTAAGTGTGGGCCAGCTACATGTCTTGGACATCCTACAAGAACCTCAGCTATTATAAAGAAGTTGTTTGTTGTTTTTTTTCTCTTTAACTTGGCTGCCTTGTATGAAAAACTTCTGTGATCTCTATTTACAAAAATAATTATCCTGCTCTTACAAAAGAATGTCAAACAGTATCAATTTTGTTTTAGTACAGCTAGTAAGTGTCGTAGCAACCATTGAGGCTGAATTTCTTTCTGGCTTTCCCCCACTTAAAGCTGGCAGCAAGCTAAACACTCCTCCCACAACCAGGCTGCAGTTCCGTCCCTACGATCAGTTTGCAAGGGAGGATCCATTGAGCATTAGATCTCTTTTTTCCCCTGTGGGGACAGCAGCAATTCAGAATTCACCAACGCTGCAGAACAAAAGGAAAATTAATCTGTGCTTTTCAATGAAAGCAGCTGAGCCCTTCTTGGTGCTTGGTGAGGAGAGGGGCTTTCAAGGTGTGAGGCATGCACCAGGTTGCTGTTTTTTCAAAGTATAAACATCTAAAAAATGTCTAAATTCTCTTGATAAACTTTTAACAGCAATTAATTATCATACAAAACAGCCAAACTTTTGTCAGAAGGGAGAGTGTTTGCTCTCAGGGATTATATTTGTAAGCACAGGTGTTCTAGAAAGTTACTATCACACCCTTGCCATAGTGGCTGGATCTTGGTGACTCCTTTGAAACCTTGCCTTGCCCCCAGCTGTGCCTGCCGCTCCCTGTTCGTGCTGACTAATCTTCCCTACAGCGGTGCCTGGAAACTTCTGGCTTCCCTGGGGTGAAGGACAAGGGAAGCCACCAGAGTCCATCTCTGCTTCTTACAAAAGCAAGGTTAACTTTATAATTGTGTTTTTTGTTGTTGTTTTTTCTAAAACAATACAGTTTCTTCTTGACAAGTGATTCAACCAAATAAGACAAGTGTGGTACCTAGCAAATGGTGTTAAGGCGGAAAACCCAGCGTATATTCTTAGTAATGAAATGTTGAAATTCATTTATATTCACATGAAGCTATTATACAAATATTTTGCATTGTTCGAGATTGTCATTAATCTTTTCTGCATTGTCTACAGGTTCTTTACTGCACTGTGGTCACAGATGCCACTCATTTTTTGGGAAGAGATCCCAGTAGAACGCAGTGTACCAAGGCATTGCACAGATATATCAAAATAACATTTATTTACTTAAAATAGGTAATGGATAATGCATAATATGTAGAAAAATTATGCACATCACAGAGGGTTTCTAACACCCAGACAGCTCTTGAGAGCAGAGCAATTGCAATAGGTACAGTCACCAGCTTCAAAATGCTCACAGAACCAAGCACCTGCATTTTTTTTGAGAACAAAAATGCTCTCTTTTTTTTGAGAACAAAAATCTACTGAGGAGAGTAGATTAGCAGCAGGGTTGATACTTTAAACAAACACTTGGCATTCTAAAAATGGAATCATTGTTGTTCCTGTGTAGGTGAACAATGTTTTTTCTTCTCCATGTCTCCTGTCATGCACCTTAAACAAATTCAAGCAGAAATTAACCCCCCCTTTCTTTTGCATTGCCTCCTGTCTCTCACTTAACTGCTTTCTCCCTATCTTTCTCTGTTCAGCTCTTTACCTTATATGCATTCTTCTATTTGCTTATTTGCTACTTGCCTGATTTTTTCCTTTTTTTTTTTTTTTTTCTTTTTTGGTGTGGCCAGGTTGTTTAACTTTTCAGTGTGCCAGGTGCAGTTGTGGAAATGAGTAAGCCTGCTGAGCTGCAAGCTGTGGGATTGGCAGAGCTGTAAGATAACCAGGCCAGATCCTTGCCCTGAACACAGGCGTTTTGTTACTGACAGGGTGATATACTGTCTTTTATGTGTGTGTGAAACAAGGCGTGGCAGAGTAACCCTTTTGTTGCTTTCCTCTGCATAGGAACTGGCACTGCTCTGAAATTGCTGGTAGACTTTTTTCAAGGTGGTGTGGATCTCTTTCTGGGAAAGCTCACGACAGAGACCATTTAGGTGGATACAAATAAATCTGCTATGCTGTGCAGCTAGTAGAATAGAATAAAATAAATTGAATAGAATAGTTCAGCTGGAAGAGACCTACAACAATCAGTAAGTCCAACTGCCTGACCACTTCAGGGCTGACCAAAAGCTACAGTATGTCATTAAGGGTACAATTGAAAAGCCTCTTAACTATTGATAGCTTGGGGCATCAACCACCTCTCTAGGAAGCTTGTTCCAGTGTTTGAACAGCCTCTCATAAAAGAAATGCTTCCTGATGTCCAGTTTAAAACTCCCCTGGTGGAACTTTTAGCTATTCCCACATGTCCTGTCACTGGATACCAGGGAGAATAGATCAACACCTCCCTCTCCACTTCTCCTCTTTGAGAGGCTTTAGGAAGCAATGAGGTGACCCCTTAGCCTTCTTCTCTCCAGGCTAGACAAACTCATAGTCCTCAGACACTTCTAGAACATTCCTTCCTGCCCTTTCACCAGCTTTGTTATTCTCTTCTGGACACATTAAAGGACTTTCACATCTTTCTTAACTTGTGTCAGGCCACTGCACACAGTGCTCCTAGTGAGGACACACCAACACTAAACACAAAAAAATATTTTTTAAATTCCTTTTAAGACTGACTGGGTGTGCTGTGTTTGATGTACCCCAGGCTGGGGGTTGCCCTCTGGGCTGCCAGGGCAATGCTGACTCCCACTGAGCCTCCTGCTGGCCAACACCCCCAATACCCCTCTGCAGGGCTGCTCTGCAACCACTCCTTTCCCATGCTATACTTGTGTTGGGCATAAGTAGAAATAGTAGCCTCCTTTTGGTCTGTGAATTTTCATCAGTGCTGAACAACTGAACTGTATTCAACAGAAAGATAATTCTGAAAAGTTGCACCTTGGAAAAAAATCTCTGCTGATCTTACTCTAATCTGTCAAGTCCAGTATTAGCTGCAATGGTACAGTGTAAGTTTTCAGGGACTGTAGATTCAGGAATGTGGCATTCCCAGTCTCAGAAGAAAAAGAGTATTATTCTATTATTTTTTTTCTGTCACAACTGAGGTATATGAGCTAATAAATGTAAAAGTATTGTGTGTGCCTGTGTGGTATGTCAGTAGGTAACCTTAGAAGGGGCTGGTTTAGCAAAAAGAGAGGGCTCCAACTGAAGAACAATGCAGGCAGGAAACCAGATATCAACTGACCTGAAGTTTAGGATGGAAATTGGAGAAATATTGAACTCTGATTGGTGGAGTTTGGAGTGTCTTGGCTGGAAATTCAGAGACGAGAGCTCAATGGATTTTTGGGTGGTTTTCAGTCAACTCATAGAAGGGATTCTATAATGTGTTTGCCAGTTATCAGTGAACTGGGGGTGATAACAGAAAGTCAGTTCACATTTTTTTATAGAATCAAAGAATGGTTTGGGTTCAAAATGACATTTAAAGGTAATTTAGCCCAGGGCAGTGAACAGGAACATCTTTGACGAGATCGGGCTATAATAATATTATAATAATATATTAATAATAATAATTCCAAATTAAATAAAAAGACGTTCAAGTTGCAATATATATACATATTCTCTAATTTTCGAAGTCTCTGATATATAAAGTGAGATGTGTGCTCAGGAGGAGTCGCATGATTCGTGCTAATAAAGATGAAGTGGTCAGTCTGAAGATAAAAGGGAACCTTGGTTCCCTTTTATGCTTAAAGGCTCCAAGAAATTTCAGTAAGGCAGCCCTGCAAAAAGAGGCAGAGACACCTTCCATTAGATCAGGTTACTCAAAACCCCATCCAGCCTGGCCTTGAACGCTTCCAGGGATGGGGCATAGTGTCTCAGCACTCTGACAGTAAAGATTTTCTTCCTAATATCTAAACTTTCTTTCACTTCAAAGCCATTCTCCATTGTCTATCACTATATGCCCTTGTAAAAAGGCCCCCTCCAGTTCTCTTCTAGGCCCTCTTCAGGTACTGGAAGGCTGCTGTAAACTCTGACCTTATAACTTTGTGTTTACTTAATTTTTCTTGTAATTACTTGAATGGATGGTGCTGTGGTCTAAAGCACTTCCCAGAATTAGAATTTTTCCCCGCTCTCTTTTCTCCTTTTGTCCCAGTTTAGTTTGTATTTGTTGATCTGTTACACATGAATTTCTCCAGTCCCTATCTAAGGCTGTTGGGACATCTACAGCTTACCATGGTGTCTTTTATTCAGTAACATATTATCTAAGAACGTCATACAGATAGAAGTCAGATGTACATATGCAGAAACAACACAAGAAAAGCATCACTTTTGCATGTCCAATAGCTGTTATTTTGCTATTTATATTCAAACATTTGATCTAGAGTGGATTTTACTGTCAAATAGCATTCATATAGAAGACATTTAGCATCAAAGACACCAGATGTCCCTCTGCATATGTGCTTCAGGCACATGGCTGACAATGTATTTATGGGGGTTACCAAAACACCTTAACACCTGAGCATCTTGCAATCATTGATGAATTTGTAATCATATTCCTAAGGGCAGGAGATTAAGTTGCAATCCCCCTTTTCAAAGACAGTTTATTGAAAATTCAGAAAAATTAGTCAACTTACCAAGATCCTGCAGGGAATCCTGGGGAGCCTTTGTCTCTTGAGTCCTGTTCTGGTGTCACAATTCACCTCCTTGACAACCTGAGCCTGCAGTGACTGGCAGAGGAACAGACCCTCCCCTAGACCTTTGGTACTGGAAAACTGTAAAATCAAAGCCTGCAGGTAAAAAATTCCATTTGTTTAATCTAGATTTTGACTGGCTTGAAACCAATCTTTAATGTAGGAGCTGGGAGGAAGCCTGAAATATTATTTGTTGTTGTTGTTGTTGCTGTTGTTTTTTAGAGCTTTCCCAAAAAATAGAAAAATAAAAAAATTAAACTGGCAACTATTTAAATTTGCAGGTAGGCCCAACAGCACATGATGAACATCAGAAATCAGGATATGTGATGGGTCTCAACTAAGCAGCTTTTGTTTCCTAAGTTGTCATTTTGTGACTGTTCTATTTCATAACTTATTTCAGGTATCCTGAATTACAAGATGCTTTTTAACTTATGGTCACAATAAAGAAACATGACAGATTAATCGTTATATAAACATGCATCTAAAACTGTCACCAGTTGTAATTTTGTCATTATTCTCCTTTTTGAAAAATTTACGTGCACTTGGAATATGAAATAACATTTTCTATTGACCCATTTTTGACTTGTATGTGTACTCCCATATATTTCAACTCAAGTTGCTTGAGCATAAAACTGATGTGTAACATAGATTTGGTTCATTTCTGTTTAGGTAGATTCTAGATACACTAAAGATGAATGATAAATTATCTTTGTTGCACTGGAATTGGCAGCATCATCAGACTTATAGAAGAGTTGCTATAAATTTGAAGATGGACAATTTTTTCTTCTAACTTAACTTCCTGAAAAGACACTTAAATCATTATCTGAAATATGTAAGAGTCCCCATAATAATTCTGTATGAAACTGCAATAATAATATGTCAAAGTGTTAAGGCAAAATAAAATGATAGATTAGATGACATTTGCTTAATACATGATACTGTTTGCAAAGCAGTAATTTATTGAGTTCAGATAAAACTTTTTGAAAAAATCTCTGTACAAAAAATAATTATTATCATGAACACCGATCTGGAATATTAGAAAGAAAATTTGATTTTAGAACCAAAGTGCTTTTCCTTGATTCAATTCATTCTGATCAACATGCAGTGAATGTACCTGTGATGCCTGTGCTGCCCAAACACTGTGTTTCTAGAGACTTCTGCTCTCCTTCTCTCTGTGGCTTGTAGTCCAGCAATAATTTGTAGCTCCTCTGAAGCACTGTTTCAGAGTTACAGGACAGAAGGGTATCACAGAAAAGGCTGTCTAAAGAGGGAGAACAATGCAGAGAATGATGGGTTGAAGAAATTGTACTGTAATTCTTGTGAGACCTGTCAAGCACATATTTCTGCTTGACAACCTGAAATAAAGTATTGTAGTCAATTTGACACATGAAATAATTTTGTTTTGGAATTACCTGACTTTCTAAATCAAAACCTTCTATTTCTTTTTTTCTTTTCTTTTTTTTTTCATGAAAGAAGGAGATTTTTTTCCGAAAAAAACCCATCAGTTTTAAGGAAACTGTATTTCCCACTGATAAATGGAAAAAAAATATTCTGAGCCACTCTATGTAAAACATGATGTTCCAAACGATCATTTATTGTACTTTTTCAGTGCCATTCAGAAATTATTACAAACAAACCTCTAATATTTTATTTATGAAAACACAAGCCCACAGTAATATTAATTATATTTTAAATAAAATTAAAATGATGCATTTCGTGACTCAACATTGAGGAGCATTTGAATTATGCAGTTATGTTAATTCAAGCAAAATGGTAGAATTTTTTAAAATTGTTGCTTAAATTGTGTGGCCTTTTCATATTGCCCATAGTAAGTGCTGCTCACAACAGTTTAAAAGTGTTATTTATTACCACAGAATTAGGACAGAGTAAAAAGTATTGAAACTTGCAGTTCAGATTGAGATAGTGCTCCTAAGATAGAAATCTAATGACACCCTCAGCCTGTGACTCTGTTTTCTTCCATGTCAGTATACTTCTAATCATGCCAAATCTCACTGAGCCTGTTTAAAACTGTAGGATCCTATTCCCAAATAAACACAAGTTAAAAAGAAAAAAAAGCAAGCCATACATTTGGGATTGCATATTGTTGTCTCTAAGTAAGAGCATTTCTTTTGAGTGGTTTAGAGCAGAACTGATACCACCAATGTCTTTCTTCCTTAAACAATTCCTTCTTCATTATTAAACAATATGATTAAAAGTCAGACAGCAAACAGGCTTTCAAACTACAAATAGAAGAAAAGAAACAAAACTAATGTTTGCTGGCCAGAATTAAACTATATGCTATTTTTTAAACAATAAAGCCAGAAAAAGAATTTGAACAGAATTTTTAATGAACCAAGTATTTGTTCACATCTTCACATCCATTTTTTTTCTTCCACAATTTAAATCTAAAATATTTGAACCTAAAAGAATCCTCAATTGACTAAGAAAACAATTTTTAGGAAGTTTGTAAAAATTACAAAGCAATAGGAGTTAATATTCAGAAGTGCACAGGATAGTGCAATTGCTGTTTGTTGTGAGAAATCAATATTAAAAGATGCTAGAAATATTTCAAGAAGTTGTATTACATAATAACTAATAATTAAAAAGTTGGTAAAAGATAGTACTAGAAGTAGACAACCACCACAAGAACAAAATGTCCTTTGAAACAACATTTTTTCTCTATATTTCTATTATTTTTCTATTTCTCTATTTTTTTCCTATTCATTCTTCCCCTATTTCTAGACATGCAAGAGACCATCGTTCAGACACTCATACATCACACAGCATTTCTGTTCAAGGTATTCAGCATGTGCTCCTGAAGACTAGTTTCATTACTTTGAACACAATTCAGAAAAGAATTTCTGATTTGCTTAAGATGATTATGGAAATATTTACACTAGACTTAACTTTTTTTACATTACAATATTTTCTTGTGGGGTTTGGCTGTATTACATAGGCTTTTTATATACCAGATAGTAATATGTATTTTAAATTTTTGTTTTTTAATGTAAACAGGTAGTTAGCAAAATGAAAGGGAGTTGGTTAGCATTTTAGTGAACTTCAGAAAAAATTCTCAAGATGTAAAAGGGTATAGCTTTATATATTAGTACCTATTTTCCTTCTTTAAAGAATGGTCCCAGGAACCATAATTACTGTTGGTACATAACTTATAGGGAAGACTAATCAAGTCAATGCAATTTTAGTGATGCTTAAGATAATCAAGGCTACAGAAAGAAGCAAAACCAGCAATATGTCAGATTTTATGGGGAGAGCATCTAGCATGCTTAGTTGCTGTAGAAAAGAACCTGAAGCTATGGAAGGGACCTTTCTCGGAGGTAGCCTTGGATGTGGTCATGACTTCTAGGGTTTACTGATGTTGGCAGTGGCATTGACTCAGGGGCCACTGCAGGCTGTTGTTGACAGCAGATCTAGTTGCATTTCCAAAAACATCTTTTAAGAAACCTTTTCTTGGAATCCGACTCAGAAACTTGTCATCCATTCCTTCTGAGGTAAGTTAGTCTAGATACACAATTGAGTTTCTTTTCCATTTGATAGAGTGGGAGGTTCACAGACAACTCCTAAACTTTTCACTAACTTATCTGTCAAAGCCAAAGAAGCAAAATTTTCAGGAAAACTACTGATTTGGTGGTCTAGCAAAAAAAAGCTAGTCCCTCCCTATAACTCTATTTTATTTACACTGAAGCAATGTTGGGTGTGCTATGGTTACTATACATATGATACAGAAATAAAATGAGATAAAAGATATATTTCAGTATTTTGGTTCTTCAGATCATATTCTAAGACATTTTAAGGTATTATTAGAATAACAGAGTCCAGCAGAGCTGTTTTTGTGGGAAAATAAAAGCCAGATTTAATTAAGTTTATAAACTCATAAAGACTTTTTCAATTAATACATTCAAATAAACTTTCAAAATATCAATGCAAAATACATTGACATATGAAATAAAAATTCTCCACATTGCTTATTAGCAAATTTATATTGTTTCCAAGTGTTTTTTCTCTTTTCAGGAAGACTTCAGCTACCATTGTCAGTAATACAATACTTGCTATTGCCTCCTTACATCACAAAGCTTCCAAGTTTTCTTTTCTTATCAGTATGTGAGACAAGAATTGGCACAGTGTATTTAGACCTCTTAATATAACCTGACATTGGCAATTTAAATGGTAGTCATAGTTTGGCACAAAAATATGACTAAGAGTTCCTGGCTGTCACTGAAGTCCTTTTAGATTTAAGCAAAGTTGTAATGGAGAAAGGATGAAGCCAACATCTTCTTGGGTGACAGTGTCAACATGGCAGCACCAGCTGTGACAAATCACTCCTCGCCATGGCAGGAACAGCATGGCAGGCTGTGTCAGGGTGTTTGTTTACTGAGAACTTCAGAAAGCAATGGAAGTGTGTTATGTTTATATAATTATTATTTATAACTATTGTTGGTGATGGGAGAAATGGTTGAAAGTGCCGTTTTGTAGCGCTTCTTGAATTACATGCAAAGTAAAATGATGCGTTTGAAAGTGCTTATTTAGTCTTGAGTTGACTAATTATTAACTACATTCTTTTCCTCTCTTGTCAGTGAGGACCTATTAACCCAAATCTCTTATAGTGAGAGATCACTCAGCTGTACAGTATTTTAACATGCTTTTGTATGATTTTAATTCATGCTGTATTCATGCAAGGATCCTCTCTCACTGCTCTCCCCAGTAATCAGATATTTCTCCAAAAATACTAGTCTCTTTATACACTTGCAGTGCTAGGTGGAGAGAAAGAAAGAAATTAAAAGCTAACTTCTATTTTCCCTTCACTGACAAAGTGCATTTGACCTCAAAATGGGGCACCCGTCAGAGATCCTCACACAAGCAGGAATCCCTGAAATTTTAGCGCTATTTCTTAGTTATAAATAATAACAATATTCTTGATGGGTGGCAGCTAATGAGTGTCAGTGCAAATGGCGATTTCAGCAGGAAGGGGTGTCAGCAGAGGCCTTACTGACTGGAGTACTGCATGGTGCTGTACTTTGTCACTCGTCTCCGGGAGGTGCCTGGAGATGCCGTGCCCATTCCCTGACCAAGATGACACTCAGCACTGAGCATCTGACCTGTGCTGCTCAGGCTCCCCAGATTTGCTCCTCCCATGCTTGTTGCTCCCAGGCTGCTCATCCCAGCCCCTGACACTACTCTCTCTGTGACCACCACGTTGTGGGCATTGGATAACTCTGAGGGAATATTTATTAGACTGCCCGGCATGCCGGAGGCAGGCCTGAACACCCTTTCTGTCACTACCACATTTGACCCATCTACCAAATCAGGAATGCTCAGAGATGCCGGGAGTCGGGAGTTGGGTGCGATTACTCTTTCCGTGACGATAACGTTGGAGCCCTCTGTGAGATCGGGGATATCTAGCATGCCACGCAAATCAGAGGCAGACGCAGGCCCCACAACCCGCTCCGTCACAACCACGTTGGATGCACGCAGAGGGTCAACGCAAACAGAGGGCTGGCTGGAGGTGTAGGTCTCGGTCACCGTCATGTTGCCATGGAGCAAGGGATCCGGCATGGGCCTCGGGGGCTGTATGGTGGTCCCAGATGTGTAGGTGTTTTCAGTAACAACCGTTGTAGTGCCAGCGGCGGGAGGCATAGGTGCACTTCCATTGACAATGATGGTGGTGCCTGGTGGCGGGAGGTTTAGATCACTTTCAGGACTGGGGAAGGGAATGTTGACGCCTGGCCAGGGTGGGTTAGCATCAGGGAAAGGTTCGATCTCTTTGCCCAGACAGATCTCTGCTAGGGTCTTAAATTTTGGTCCTAATGTATCCAAGTATGTTTCATCTGTATCTTCTCCAATAAAGCTGCAGCAACCCACGGAGCCAACAGGAGTACCAACTCCTTCATGATCATAAATTAATAGGCAGTCATTTGCTGGCCGACCTTCATCTTCATCTGCATACACAAATGCTTTCTGTAGTTTGAGAAAACAAAAAAATGAAAAAAAAAAAAAAGAACAAAAAACAGAATTAATTTTGTCAGGTTTTTAACCATGAATACTCAAACCACAGTAAGGCCCACCTGACTTGAAAAATAGGACATCAACAGGACAGACTGTACCATCAACATTTTTTAACCTTGAAATAAGTTTATTTAAATAGTACTTTGTTTTTTCTTGTTTATGCTGGCATGTAGCATCTCAAATTTGGTCTGCCATCAATGTCTCTGTCTGTGGGACAAAAGGGACAGGCAAACAGTTGCAGTGTCTGAGCAAAGTGGTTGGAAGAGGAGTGAAACAGGTTGAAAAGGGGAGCAATGCAAAGACCAGGAAAGAGGAGGATGGGGATGGAGGATTGTCTACAGTGGGGGAGGCTTGGTGAGTCCAGAGGGGAGTCCATTTTGAGCACAAAGGAAATTGCCAACTGGGAATGATGCTTTGGATCCTGGTGTGGTCATTGTAAAGACATCAGGCAGGAAAAAGGAGAATTTAAAGTGAGTGCTGGCTTGGGTTGGAGGAAGCAGAAAAGGATGGAAGGGGAGGCCTGGGAGGGAGAGTGAAAGAGTTTGGGAATTGAGGTGGTCCAGGAGGATAGCAGTAGTATGTGGAGGCCTGTGGCAGGCAGACAGTTAATACATAGTGCTTCGGGCCAAGGCAGGAAGATTGCAGTCTGGGAGAAATCCATGCTCAGGATGTCAGGACTGCTCTGTTCTCTCCTCCATGAACCTCGTTTAGATTTTGAAATATAGCAATCCTTATATCTTAATTGATATTTTGGTAACATGTAATTATAATGTTTATGCTTCACAGTTCATGCATATGAATAAAAATATAACCCATGAAAACATTAATCATGTAAATTCCATACCATTTTTAATCCCATATGTAAAGCTGAATTTAGGTGTTGCCAATTGAAAAACTTCATATTGGTGTCGCTGGTAGTTCACAAGTCTTTTAGGGAGCAGAAATGGAGATAAAAATAAGGAAGAACTGATGTTTAAAGTTCTTTCAGAATTAAAATTACTTCATCAAACAAACTGTACATGAAGTAGGAGTGAACAATTCCAAAAAAGTTATTAAATATTTATACATTGAGAAAGGTTGAAAATACATAAATTTGGTGGGTAATTATGAAATAATTTAATTGCTTCCTACCCTGACCCGCATTATGTCCATCAGTATTACAAAAAGGCTGTTGAACAATCCACCTACTATGGCAGCAGCTCAAAGACATTACTACTACTAGTGTTGTAACTTTTCCTACCAGTGTGATCAGCTTTGCTCTCACAGCAGTCATAGCATGGAAGTTTCAATTTGAATAGAATTAATTTGGATTTCCACCATGTAACCTGGGAAGGAGAATCTAACAGAAAGCCTGCTCACAGTAGTAACTCAAAGAACAGCATTTAATTACCTCAGAGAAATAGTTGTCTAGGAAGGCCATGTTCACTCCTCCTTCTCGATACTCTTTTATTGTTCCTCCAATTGACCCTTTTGCTTCTCCTGTTCCAGAAATTCCTCCAGCTGTTCCGTAGCCAGTACCAGTGCCATAGCCAACACCTGTAGTTTCTTCAACACCAGAAGCTACTACTCCTCCTCCTCCGTATGTGTTATTGTATATGTCTGAAAGCAGAAAAAAGTTATCCCTGCTGTGCTCTCTGAAACTTTACACACAATCTGTCAGTTGTTTTTACAAAAGCTATAATGACACTTCTGAGTTTCTAAAGGTATTTTAGACCAGTCTCAGTCACAGGTATGTGCACAGGCACTAAACTTTGAAACTGCAGTTACAATTATATATGTATTAACAGACACCTAAGTGCTTAATTTTATTCTTGAGGCTAGGCAACGTCTGTGCATGTGTTTTAGAAAATCAGTGATTTATTTTGTTATTGGCTGGACAAATTATTCTGTCTAGTGTATATATATGCTGTCATGGGGTTTGTGTTAGAAAATCAGATAATGTTTATCTATGCAAATACATAAATGCATATTTATGGTGACATTGGCATTATTTTTTTTCCCTTACACACTTGGAAAATAAAGAGTTTTATAAATCCTAGAAAATAAAGAGTTTTGTAAGTACTTTCACATTCTCAAGTAGTGAGATTTTTTTAGGGGAGAACAACAATGGATCATAATAACCACCAGTTCATAATTCATAATGGAAATGGCCTTTATAATAAGTTGTAAAGTAATACCTACAAATTTTATCTTCTCTGTATTTTTTTAGTTCATGATAGCAAGGAAAGAGTTTTCTTAATCATCAGCACATATTATTATAAAAGAATTGCATACAGTAGCCTTGACTATGGTTAAGCTGAGAAACAGTCTAAATTACATATTTTTTTCATGTTTATGAAATGAGAAATCTGAGAACATTCTTGTATAATAAATAGTCAGCAGAGAGGTTGTCTTGCAAAGTAACATTTCTTCCTGTCAAAAGCTAGAAAATGGACCTGTGCCAGCATCCTTTCTTCCTCTTCTGAAGTAAAGAATGAGGGAGAAGGAGAAAGTAGTGCTGCACAGCTGGGCTGATTTTCTATGATCATTGAATTCCTGGAGAAACCTTATCTCAGAAGCATACATTTATTGTGTTATGTATCAGCTTGTCTAGGTTAGCACACAAATTGTCAATAATTAACTAGTTAGTTGACTAGTTCCCTTGTGGGAAGCAGGAAACTGAGAAGAACTGAAGATTTTACCTAAGTTATGAAAGCCAATATCCTTATTCTAGCTAAAGATTGATTTCTGCTAAAACTGATGTCTTGAAAAGGCCCTCCATTCAGTAGCTGTGCTGATAAAGAAAAACTGCCTGGGATTTGAAAGCTTTGGCAGCTATTTCAAAATAAGTGTAATTTGCAGAAATTAATCTGTTCAGAAGTTCAAACCCCAGACTTTTTGCTCATACTGGAGGTCCTATCAGCATGAGTTTGAATATCTGCAGATGTGAGATTGGAAGAGTTGAGTTAAAGCTGGGAAACCAAAGGACTCCATGAATCTGAAGGCATGAAGTGCTGAAAGACAGCTTT
Organism: Setophaga petechia; assembly: GCA_024362935.1. Lineage (NCBI taxonomy): Eukaryota > Metazoa > Chordata > Aves > Passeriformes > Parulidae > Setophaga > Setophaga petechia. Next base: position 2,248,136 of record JANCRA010000019.1, on the reverse strand, counting down.
ATGACAGCATAACACAGAAGATTTAAGGATCTGCTTACCAGAAGGTTCACCAAAATCACCTCCTGCAGCGGTTGTTGGGGCAAGAATGTGCGAGACATCCTGGAAAAGAACATTTTGACTCCTTGAATAGTTACCTTAAAATTTCCATATGAAGACCACTACTTTGTGAATTATGTTAAGGAATTAGCAGTCCAAACTGTTAATGATAGCTAGTGATTATCATCATCTCCAAAACAAAACAAAACAAAACAAAGCAAAGCAAAACAAAACAAAACAAACTACAAGTTTTTTCCCTTGTCAACATGAACAATGATCAATGAAGATGATTTGTGTTCCCTTCTCCTAAACTTGCACTGAGGAAGCTTGCTGGTTATGCTTCATCTGAAGGAGCAGTGGCACCAAACTTTTGTGCCAAACTAACTTACCACTGCTTAAAACACATAAACCCCATCAGTGAATGTTAATTAAGAATCACCTTTCATATCTGCCTGGCAGTTGCTGACAATGCCAGACTAGTTTTAGATTACACAGTGTTACTATCACTTTCTGTAGAAAAATGCAGCCTTTACCCATGAATTACTTCTGGTTTTCGAAACATGAGATGTACTGACCCTGTCTTCAGGCTGTGCACCTTCTATTCCCCATGGATGAATTGCCCCTTCTGTACATTCAGGTACAGGTTCAAATCCAGTTCCAACTCCACCTGCAGCACCAGGTCCACAGCCACAACAGTCGCTCATTGACATCAAAATTGGAATCACTAATGAGGAAAGGAACAGGAAACAAGATTTAGCGTATCTCTTCCTCACAGGAATAGCTGCTCTCCCCAGAGGGCAGGTGCTCATGAACTTTTGAAAATATGCCTTTAAAATGTTTCTAACCAAGCAGCCTGTAAGTCTGGCTTTCAGAATAATTTGCTGCTTATGGAGATACCTGTATTTGGAAATTCAGAATAATTTGTACCTTTAGTTATAGCACAGCAGCACAGGGGTGGGGCTGTTACTCTAAATTTATGCTTATACACCTGGGAACAGACTTTGATCTGTCTCAGCTGAACCAATATAAGTTGCATACATATTAAAATTAAACAAACAAAACCAGTGTTGCTATGTATAGCATTCAGTGCTATTCTTTCTGGATATATGAGCATACATTTTTCTCTTCAAGTATTATAATTGAAAAGAAATACACTTTAGTAATAATAGACATATGAGAATCAGCGGTGAGTCCACCTGAGTACAGAGATCATTGGCTAAGGCTCCAGTTGAACATTACATATACATAATGCTTGATTTGAAAAAGCAGTAAGGATAATCCCCAAGCCCTAGTTTCACCAAACGTTTACATAGAGTGAGTCAGGTTTCCCAGAGTGCTGTATTATGCTTAGTTGTTTAAAGAACTCAGTGCTGGAAATTGCAGAATGCTTGTAATGGCCACCATCAAAAACACTGCTCATTTTAGAAAGGCGATGCGATATTAATTCATAGAATGGCTTGGGTTGGAAGAGATCCTAAATACCATTTAGTTCCAATCCCTCTGCCATAGGTAGGGACACTTTCCACTTACCACATTGCTCAAAGACTCGTCCAGCCCAGCCTTGAACCAGGGATGGTACATCCACACTGCTCTGGGCAATATGTGCCTCTGTCTCATCACTCTCACAGTTAAGAATTGCTTCCTAAACCTACTGTCTTTCAGTTTAAATCCATTGCTCCTTGTCCTGTCACAACATGCCCTTTTAAAAGGTCCCTCTCCAGCTCTTTTGCAGGACTCCTTTGGGAACTGGAAGGCTGCCCTAAGATTTCCTTTGGAGACTTCTCTTCTCCAGGCTGAGAAGTTCCAACTCTTTCAGCTCATCTTCATAGGAGAGCTGCTCCAGCCCTCTGATTACTTGAACATCAAAATGAAATGAAAAGGGGAAAGGACTATACTATGTACAAAGTGCTGCCTTATACAGCATGACTAAGGATGTATTTACTCCAGACTACTAGGGGAAATTTACAAAGGCAGAAAGACAGTCTGTCCTGTAAGATAAACCATCTGGGCACTACAAATTGCACAGCCTTTTGAAGCTTCAAAATTTTGTGTTTGTTGATTCCTAATAAACAAAGATCAAAACCCAAGCTAAACCCCCTCGTCAAAAAACCAGGGGGAAAAAAAAATCAATTTCCTCAGGTTTGGTAGTCAGTATTTCTGCAGTGGGAAATTTTAGATGTTGATTACTTGATGCCCAGGCCATGAGAAGGTTGATCACCTATGTTTGTCGTAGTCTGAGAAATAATTGCCTGCATAAATTCTAACTTGAGTCCATGAAGCTCATAATTCTTCATGAACATACTAGGACAAATGAATTAACATCCTGTTTTGATCCTGTTATCAAAAATGCTACTGTTTTTTTATTAGATGTAATGTTTGGAAGGAGTAGCCAAAAGTTGCAAAATCTATGACTTATTGTTCTGCTACTGAACTCTGGCTTTGAGTTCAAAGGAGTCTTGTTCTTTAGATCCTTTCATACTCAACTCGGAGCTGATACTTGCCCATTTCTTCTAGTAATATAATGGAAGTAGAAATTGCAAAATGTAAGTGACAGGACAGCTCTGTCTAAGAGTTGGAATAAGAAGTCTAAGAAAGAAAATGCTTAATTTTAAATGAAAAATCTATGTATAACATAAAAATTATGGAAATTTTTTCGTTTAAAAGACAATTTTTTTCTCTATCAAATGGCCAATAGCAGCCAGTGGATTAACAACCAGCTGAAAAAGTAACCTTATTTTAGAACAATTGAAAAATGTGTTTTTTACATTATTTAGAAAAATAATAAAAATAGTTTTCTTAATTTTATACTTACAAACAAATATTAATCCGCCGAGGAACATCAGGCCAATGGCAGCACCACTAAGTGTGGTATTTGATTCTAATTGCCTGCCATAACCTCCACCTCCATAATTGTAATCAGAGGAGTCAGTGTGTCCGCCCTCACCGTCTCCGTAGCCATCAGTATAAGTCGGAAAATCTGTGGTGTCCTCAAGAGGTCCTTCATTTTCATCATCACCAACACCTTCCCGGCCTCCTCCACCAGTGCCACCACCACCACCACCAGTAGTGCCACCACCACCACCACCACCACCACCACCACCAGCGCCACCACCACCACCGATGATAATTATTCTTGTGGCCCCACTGGTGCAGTAGTTCCGACTATCACACTGGCAAGCTTGCACAGGAATTATGTGTGGTCGAGCACAGCGCCGGCCTTGGCTGTCCCTTACAATGATGTAGATCCTATAAAGGTAAAAGTCTATGTTCTGGCCCACTAGTTCCGCAGAGGAATCTTGGAGGGAAAAAAAAAAAAAGAGAAAAATATTTGGATGAAGGTATTGACTATAAGTGTTGTACAAATCTATACTACTAGTGTATTACATTCATCGAACAGAACGAAGCAAAGTGTTCCCTTTCTAAGCACCTCAATTACTTGTGCATCCACAGTATTTACTCAAAGCTGAAACATAAAGTACTCATCCATGCTTGTTTTTTTCCTTGCAAAACCTGAGCCAAATCAGTCTAGTTATCTCTTCTAAATTTGAGCAATACAAAAGGGGAAAATGAAGTATTTTATTTCTACTGCTGAATTTCCTGAATTTTATTTGCACAATGGTAAAGATAAAAGTTGAAAGTTTTATGCATTTTTTATTTCTCTCTCAAGGAACTCATCCATGTTTTTCAGAAGGTTTAAAATATTTAAGATTACATATTTTCAACTGTTTAGGACCGGTAGGAGATTGAAGAATACTTGCAATTGTGATACTAGCCATATAATATAGTCTTCTATGTAAACTGTAAGTTATGCAAATTCTGTCATTTAGTTATGCATGGGATTTGATTAATTCATTATTTTTTTATGTTGTATTGAAGGAAACTGGCAAAGCTTCACTGGGCACTGACTAAAACAATTTTCTTTAAAATACAAGTAGGTGTGACTGGTACAATAAATTTTAAAAGTTGTAATCTTAATTTGCCATTTTCATATGCCTCTCGTAAAAGTAAAACTCTGCTAACTATAAACTTTATACTTTAATAAACAAATTTGAGATTTGATATATGCTTAGGATTTTTTAGGTAACACAGAAATAAAAAAGTGTCAAATTACTCCTTGTGATTTATTTCATTATGTGTAGACCCATAAAGGCTCTTGTCATATCTATACTCAAAGTACAATTTTGCTAGTAAATTTCTAGTTTCCTTTAAAATATAATACATGTAACAATTCTGATTTAAATATTCCAATATATATATATGTGCATGCATATATTCAAATTTGGAGTAACTTCTTAGATTTGTATTTAGCTGAGATTTGAATAGATTCTAGTAAGTGTTTTGTTTGTTAGTAAAGTAACATCCCAATCAGTTATTTTAGATGAGAGCTTATTGCTATCATTTATTCGGTTATAAAATGCAGGTTAATTTACCATTTATCCGTCTGATAATCCATGTAGTCTGAGGTTCACCATGTATGCTGAATGTGAAGGGGGTAGCATAGACAACACCATCCCTAGGCTTTGCTGAGATAACCACTGATGGGGAATGCATACATACTTTCCTCACTTCAGTATTAATAGTTGGGCAATTGGCATTGATGCCATCTAGTGAAAGCACAACGGTGCCAGTAGCAGTATATCGAGGAACCCCTGTAAAAAGAAGGTATTTGTGGTCAGGAGGGAATAGTGATATTATAAACAATGCAGTTAGGGTTGGAAAACTAGAAACAGCAAAAAAACATTTAGAGAAATCTGGAACACAAAGAGTTTGTTTTGGAAAAATTAATCTCTTCTCTTACCTCTGGTGATAGCCAGAACCTCTGCTTGGTACTGCCCATTGACTAGATAGACAGAATCCCGGCTAATAACTTTGTTCAGTGTGATTTCACCGGTGTTTTGATTGATTCTGAACCAGGCAGCTGGATCACGTCCTATACTATATCTGTGTTTGGTGAAGTAAAAATACTCAGCATTATGTTATGAATATATGTATTGCATATTTATTTTGTGGATAAAATTTGGCACTTTTCTTTTGGCATTTTACTTTCGGATCCATGTAGACTCCAAAAAAAGGTAGACCAGAAAAGTAATTAGGAATAAAGCAAATGCATAGAAACCCATTTTATTTTGAAAGTGGCATCATAGTCCAAAAGTAAAATTTTTTCTGGATCCTGTAAACCTTTACTAGAATCCTTGTTGATAGCAATGGTTAAATCCACAGTTCTTCCTTTAACATTCTAAAGTTGCATTTGCTGACACATATCTGTATCTTAGGAATTTTTTTCAAGTATTTGTAAATAGGCTGTATTTATTTCTACATGCACTGAAAAGCAAATTAGAGTCTCAGTTATTACTGTTAATTTCAAGAGAAACAGGTGCAAATTGTTTTTTTACTAGAGAATGAGCTTGTAGGGGCTTATTCTATTCTGACTGGAAAATATTGACTGTTATTGGGATTTTCTGCCTGCTTTCTTGAGATGCTAACAAATTCCCTCCTTGTAGCAAATGTTTCAAGAAAAAGAATTCTTAGGCTGAGAAAAAAAACCAAACCCTCTTCTAGTCTATTTAAGTTACAGCCTGTTAGAAAAGTGATCTTTTCTTTGTCTTGTTCATAAGGCTAAGAAAAGTAGTCAGGAAAGAAAAGGAGAAAAATGGGCTATATACTATTCCATAATAACATAGAATGTATGATACTATATAGTATTATTCTATTGCCATTTTTCTATTGCTAATCAATAATCATTGTTTTTTAAAGCATCCTTTGAAATACGTATTCCTCATCCCATTGAAATCTCTAAAGAATTATTGCATCCAGGAAGTTAAGCAGAGCAGAGCTTACACAACATTTGATGCAATGGTTCTAGTGTCCTCATCCATGGCTGTGTATGTTCCTACAACATAATTCACTCTTGCGCCTTCTGGCAGGGAAAACACAACTGAAGATGGATGAAATCTTGGTGGTTCAATCAAATTTTTTACTTCTACTGTGAGGGGTGTCCCAAATATCTGGTACTCATGTGCAACAGAGTGGTGGAATGCAGCTACATTCCTGACGCCAATCATCAGTGCGTGAGTTCGCATATGTTCAAAATCCAGCTCCTAAAATGTAAACCACAGAGAACTAGATAATACATAAAAGCTTCTTTAATATTTTAAAAATATTTTTTATTTTAAATGGTTGAGTGACAGTGTTTTTACTGCGTGTTTAATTCTACTAACAATTAATTAAAATTTTAAGTCAAGAGCTGAATCACAATATTTATCCATACCTTAATTACTCTAAGGATTCCTTGATTTGTAGCTCGATCTGTAACAATTTCAAAACAGTTATCTTCATTACCGGATATAAAAAAAAACTCTGCTAACCAATTGTCTGTAAACTCTTCATCAGCATCCAGAGCTTGTATTCGTAGCAGTTCTGAACTGAGTGAATTTTCTGAAATACTTGCTGAAAACTGAAATGACAGACAAATACCTATTAGCAAACATATATATGTTTGGAAAACAGAAAAACACAGCTGTCTGCAGAGATTCTTTTGAAGGATGTTCGGAGCACAGAATAAATTTTTTTAATAAAAACAATATGTTCTGGGAAAATTGTGATTATGGTTACAAGATTTGAAAATCTCCAAGTGTCACCTCCAAGGTTTGCAGAGGCATCTTAGAAGAAAAGGATTTGTGCTTTCTATAAGAAAATGGTCTTCCAAGGATTAGGTTATTCTACATAATCTCATATTGCAGGGTTCTGGGCACCTGTAGGATGGGATTTCTCTGAATACAAAGAAGTCTCAGTGTGTGAGAATTTACATCTCTGAATACAAGAATGATCTATATGTATGTTACCAGAATTGTTGCATAAGTGACAGATTGTACTTTGAGCACCCTTCAAGGAAACAACCCTGTAAATCCTATGGAGCATGTAAATGTGAAAGTTCTCTATGGGTTAGTAAGGGCTCTGTTACCAACGGGGCTTTGAAATGGGGTTTTAAATCAGTATAGCTGCCTTTGTTATTGGAAACTTACAGAGCTTTGAGCAAGAGTTGGAAAGTTGTCATTAACATCAATAACTTTCACATTACAGCTACAAAGGGATGATATTCCATCTGCAGCCCCGTCCCGGTCTGATGCCTTCACAACCAGAGTGTAGCTACTATGTTGCTGTCACAAAAAGAGAAATGAGTGTGTTAGAAGACCATCTGTGCATCTTATAAATAACTCATGCTTGCTACTATTTCCTAATGCAGGAATTCTATTTAGACATTTTATTGCAACACATCAAAACCGTGCATTTCTCCATTAAAATTTGAAAAAACCCACAACTTTTCTCTTTTCTATATTTTTCTCGCTCTCATAGCACATATTCACTACAGCATAATTTTATTTAGCTTTGGGAGGGGAAATGTTACCTCTCTGTCAAGATAATTTGCAAGATGGAGTTCTCCTGTGTATTTATTCATAATGAACATGGGTGGGCCAGAAGGTTCCTGACTCTCTATTTTGAAGGCAATTTTAGAATTCAAGTGGTTAGGTTCATCTGCATCTGTTGCAATGATTTTCATCACCAGTGTGTCTAAAAATAAATAAAAAAATAATAGTAATTAAAAAAACCCTCAAAACAGACAATCAAACAAAAAACCCAAAAAACCAAAAAATTGCAAGAAAATCTCTTGAGTTTCTGCAAACAACTCATCAAGACAATGCTAAAACAGTGTATGAAAATTATAGAAGGCTATCTATTCCATGACATTTACAGAGAAACCCAAAACTTTAGTTTTGTAGTACTGATTCTGACAATGTTAATGACTTCAAATGAATTAAAAATCAAAGTCAGAAAGAATTATGCAGACTTTCACTGAACTTCTTTAAAGAAGTTAAATTCCCTATCACCATAGGGAATATGCAAATACAGTAAGTACTGAGCTTGTAGAGATTACTATAAGAAATCACAGCCTTAAATGAGAATTTCTAGAAAGAAGAAAATGAGTGTTAGGCACCATTGCCTCAGTGCTATTTGCATGTCTAATGTTGATTACTGCACTTTTGGTAAAAAGAACCATTTTAATGGTTTAAGTACAGAATTATTTAGTAATGTTCTGCTGCAATTGCAAATACCCAGGCTACAAGTACAAATATTTGAAAGAGAAAAATGGAGAAAAATGTATTTTACATACCCTCCAAGGAAATAAGTGTAATGATATTTTTATTCTAATGAGAAGGAATGAAATTATTTCTTTTACATTTTCACATCTGAAAGAATTTGCATGATGGTAAGGTTAGAAACTGGAACATTCAGCACTCGTGTGTGGGAGGAAAGGGAGAAGGAAGCAGCGCTGTTTAATTTATAGCAATTAGCCCAGGCCCTGGCTCAAATAGCACTTGGAGAAGCATCTGCTGCTCCCTCCTCTGCAGTGGTCCTGACCATTTTATGTCATTGCCTAAGAAAAGCAGAAAGAGCATCCCAGGTTTATATTAACTGTATTCTGTGAGCTTCGCTAGCAGCACTGAAGAAGGCATAGCACAGGTACTCACTGTCCATGCTGCTCTCTTCAACAGATCCCGTAAATACAGTTTGTGCAAATACAGGAGGGTTATCATTTATATCCAGGACTCTGACTCGAAGTTCGAGAGGTGGTTCCAAATCTATTCCGGTCACTGAGTGTTTAGCAAAGCAACGTATCTAAATAAAGAGATTTACTTCTTTTAAAACCAAAAGTTAAGTAAGCAAAGTAGCAATGTGAAGCAAACAAATTTGGTGTCTGTCCCACCCTGCATCCATCATTATAAAGGTCAAGAAAAAGGGGAGTACTTACAACAAATACTGGTGTTATTTCCCTATCCACTATTGATGTTATATTAATTTCTCCTGTTCTTGGGTTAACAACAAATATTCCATAGGGTGCACGATCAATTCCAACTCCAGAGATGCTGTATGTGATTGGATTGTCCTCTTCACAATCAGACCGGATCTACAGTAACAGATAATTTATGCCAGTTTAACAATAATTTATGCCAGTTTACTGAGGACACCTACAGGGTTTTTTCTTCTATTCATAGTTTCTGTAAAAAATTCTAGGTAACTTCAGTGTCTCAACCACTTTTTACAAGGTTCAGTTGACAGAATCAATGGAAGGCTCTTCTACAAAATGTCAACCTAGACATCCATGTCCCCTGAAGGGCTGGATGGGCCTTTTATTTCTCCTGTGTCTGTCAGGGAAATGGAGAGATATTCCAAGGTATCACACTGTGGCTGGAACTCAGTAAGGGCATGATCACAGTGAGAGAGCAGAAAATATTTCTTTTTCTCTGCTTCCCACAGGTCATGTACAATCTTTGAATTTCTGCTCAGGGGTTTCCCAGGTAGAGAGAGAGAGAGAGAGAAGAAAAATGTCACTGGTTGGAGCTGCCTGGGAAGTAGACTCATGGCAATGTTCTAGGGAGCCTCTGGTTACTCCTCAGCAGCCACATGGATTCATCTTATGACACTGTCTCAGCAGAGCTGGGAATGTTGCATCATCTTTCTTTTATTCTACATTCCTTGCTTTTACTACTCTAAGCATACATATTTTTAAATCTCTCTGCTTTTATCAGTCTGTCTTTGGCAAAACTTCCTTGTCAGTGAATACTTCTCTTTTTCTTTCTACTTACTCTGGCAATTGGATTCCTCTTAGAATTGTCTTCTCCTTCTCTACAAGCAGCAGCAAATTTGATCCACTCACGTTTTTGTCTTCTAAAGGTTTTCCATCTTGCCATTCCATTTTCATCCCATTCTTTTACCTTTGACAGAGAGTTCCACTATCATGTGACCTCAGTCCATTTTAAATAAATACAGACAATTATAATTTACAAGAATAAGAAGGAAAGAGATTTTTGTAGACCATGTGCTTTTTTACCATGTACTTTTTCACATGTCTGTGAGTCCCAAACTCTATGACTGTACATGTTTATCTTAAAATTACTCATTTCTCATTTAGATTTAGGTGAATTTCTCTTGAGAGGGTTAGCAGGTTATTACCTGCAGCTGTTTAATATTTAAATATGTATTCAATCTTCAGGTTCAGAAGTGTCTTAGTTCAGTATTTTCCACGTGATTTTTTCATTTGTTACATTTTGTTTAATCAGAAAAATAGTTTAAAAATAAATAAATATTACCTCTACATGAAATCCTGTGCTGAAATCCAAGAGTACCTGCAAGAAACAATAAAAAAATTGGCATGTAAAAATGCAAGGCAAAATGCAGCAAACAAAACCCATCTGTAAGACATTGCTATACTGCAGGCCTATTGTAATAGCTTACCTAGCTGCAAGATTTCCATAAATGAGTTTGTGAAATACAATTTTTTTCTATATCCAGCGCATAAATTTCTTGAGAGTTAAAACCTTCAAAATCCATTCTATCTTTCAAGACAGAACTTGAATGGATATGCCAGAGCAATTTTCAAACTATACCTTCATCAAAATAAAGCTTTCACACAGAATTTTAACACCTCAGCTGAAGAGAGAAGTTTTTGCAAGGGTTTTTATCAAACACTGTAGGAAACCAGGGAAGTATTTATCCAAAATAATTTATTCTTTTTTTTTTTTTTTTTTTTTTTCCAATTTGGAAAGTTGACAATAACCCTGGAGTACTTAATTATGTAATTTAACCAAGAAGAATGAAAATGGGTTTTTTGGAACTTCCCAGTGAGATTGAAGAGATTCAACGTAAGATGGAAACCCACCTGAAGTTTTCAGGCAAATTTCCCTGGAGTGCAGTTGATTTTGATTTAAGACTCAACTATGTAACTAATCTTGAGTAAATAAAGGTAGCAGGATCAGATGCAGTATGTAATTACTTTAAAACTAAAATTCAAATGAGAGTAGCCTCAATTTTTTGATTAGCACAATTCAAAAGACAGCACAATTTAATTAACTTTATTCCTAAATAGGGTGTGAAAATGAAGCTCACTTTCTTCAGAGCATTTCTTTCAGGTTTAGGATCTGCTTTGGCTCTCTTCAGACAATAAAGGGTGAAGAATGTGGGATTTTCAGAACTGGATTCTTGTTTCATTCATCATTGGAAGATACAAAATATCCAGGTGACTCAAAAAATTATTGCAGTGTTTCTCTTTTCTCAACAAATGTTAACAGCTGCAGTTATGAGTATTTCACTTCCTTATAATTTCCCATAGTTTTTTGTTTGTTTTGGTTTCTTTGTTTTTGTCTGATATGTTATATCTGTGGGGTTTTATGTCAGCTATACTTGGATAAAATCTGGCATCTTTTATCCTTACATCATGGGACTTTCCTCACTTCAAATTTATTGCATTGTACTGGCAAGACTGGAACACGGACACAAAATTTTTTCCACTTACTTCATGTTAAGACAGCTTCTTACATGCAACAGATTAATGAACAGCAGCTTCACCCTCCTTCCTCTCTCTCTTCCCCATTTACCTTTATGTTGCAAGAATTTGCCATCTGTCATTTACAAAACAGTGTTTCCAATGATCTGGTTTTACCCAAAACATCCCTTGAGACCTTGGCCTATAATGGATGCCTTAATCCGCTTCTCAATGGAGGAGTTCAGACTGGATCTGCCCATTTCATGTGCATATGTAGCTTGAAATTTTGTGACTATTCACAGAGTAAGGATTTTTTTCTTGTTTGAGCCAACTATTGACATAAATGGTTAAGAAAAGTACTTTGCAGGAGAATCACTACAATACGCTCATGTTGTGCTAGAAGTACCAATACATCTTTTAACTTTTGTTGGGTTTATGACTGCTTAAATTTTCAGCTTCAGCATAGGGTTTCAATTCACGTGCAGCTATTCTGCTCCTCATCTCAGTGAAGGGACAATATCAGACTCCCTGTGAATGGCAGGGTTGTTTGCCTCAGTGGGAAGAGAAGGGACAATATCAGACTCCCTGTGAATTGCAGGGTTGTTCGCCTCAGTCCTGCTTTTTTGTAATCCCCCTTGGAGTCCAGGGGAACATGGAAGAGTCAAAGGGGAAGACTACACCCTCACAAGAGAACCTGAGTGATGAGGTCCACCAGAAATAACACTAATTGAATGTCTCTTATCACTCTATCCCACCTCATTTGGTGAGCACAATGAAATCCTCTCCACCCTTAGGCTGAAATCCCTTCTGGCATGCAAACAATTGTCTTGACCCAGCAAACGATGGGTATGCACCTCCCAGTGCAATGTTAGTGAATCTTGTCTGCTGCCTGCATCATGTGGCCTATCCTGTTACTTAACAGTGAAACTAATGCCTCACACCCAGCCACATCGCTCTCATACTCTGAAAAACTATTCTGAGTTTTTCTGAAATAAGAATTATACCCGTAAAGAATTCTATTACTTAAAGACATGAGCATTCATAAATCTCTTGATTCCAGCCTATAGGGAGTTCTGTTTTCAAGCAGTGAAAAATATATCTTTCACATTGGAGTTTTATCCTTTGTTTTTGAGCACCAGTAATGGGAGCATCAGGAATTTGTCAGTTGGTGATGCTGGGGATTATGAATTTAGGCCCTGTATTTTCAGAGTTGTGCAGTGATAGTGAAGGAAAACCCCATTTTGCTACTTGTTGGTAATGGAAGATCTTGAATTCAGAGTCCTTAGTACAGTTCATGTTATTATTTGAAAGGGCTGATCCAACGAATTCTGATGGTGGCTCCGTCTGGTATGTCTCCCAGTTATGGCTGTGGTGTAGGAAGGAGGGCAGGCAGACATCAGACATAAACGTCTAGTTCACCAGATAAATCTGAACAATTTTGAAATGACGTTTATCCTACTGGATTCAGGGATAGAGACTCCTCCCCCTCCCCAACTAATGACTTCTGGTTCTCCACTGTCACCAGCAGTTAGAAGTCTTCCCCTAACCCAGTTAGTTGTCTATTTCTAATATTTATCTGAGATGCAAACCTCTTTTTTTTTTTTCTAGTGCTATTTCCAGCAGATAAGTTCTGTCTCCTAGCAGCTAACCCTGCAAATTTTTAGGTAGTTAAAAAACCCCTTCTAAACCCATATCAAAGTACAGTACTTTTCAAAGACACAGGGATAAACAATAATTAAAGCAATAGGAGCCACTGGAATGTGTGAGATGCATCCTGAGGACCTCGGGGTAGGCAAGCTGGTCAGAATGATGCCAAGATTTGCTGTCCTGTTAGTCTCTGAGAGACTGAAAAAAGGAAGCTGCAGAGAATCTAGACGCTGGTTGCAAAAGCTGTTTCTGTTATGGTTTGGGAGATGGGCAGGCAGGAAACAAGTCATCTTGGTTTCTGTCATTTGCACAGTGCCCTGTCTGAAAGCTTGTCTTTTATTGTAATGATACCTGGACACTGTGTCCAAAATGACACCTTAGAGTCACACTGGAGTTATTCTGGATTTATTCTGATGTAACTGGGGACAGAATTAGGCCCATAGGATGTCTACTGTTCTTTGCACCCTCAAAGTAATTTACAAACAAGAATTAACTAATCATTAATTGAGTGCCAAGCAATATCATACGTAATTACAGAATCCTCCCTTCTCCACCTACTCAAATCTAAATGACTGAACATGCCTTTAACATCTTCCCAGCGTTATTCATATGGGATCTGCTTCTCTCTCTTTGAAGTCAACAGTAGCATTGTTGTTGGCCTGGATGGGAGGAGTGCTGAGAACTCACACGTATTGTGTTAGTCATCAGGCTGCTGTGGTAGCTCTGGCACTGTCAGCGTTTTGGGACTTTTACGTCTTTCTTACTCATCCAAAGCCCTGACTAGAAAAGGGTTGCAATAATGAGCCCTTCCCCTTTATTCATTCTGCATCTCTTTAAAAAAATGATACATCAGTGCCTATGAAATAATGAAAAGCAGAGTTCAAATATAAGACAAACCCTCGTATTTTAAAAAGAGGCCATTTTATCACTTTTTAAACATTGCAACATGATTTTCTTTTTCTATTCTTCACCTTTTCATATGTCACTTACGAATGTACTTCATCCAATTTAAAGGGAAAGATTTCTGGATTATTTTCCTGGCATTTTGTTTTCTAATTCAGAGGAGGTCAGGTGTTTCCTAGGTTAGCAATACTTTGAGTTGCACCCAGGATGGATAATCCATTACTCTTTCAACAGTTGTGACAGGAATAATTCAGGAATTATGACAATGCTCGTGTTAAACTGAAGAATTTACTTCTGAATTTTATTTATTTTCAAATAAGTTTACTCAAAGAACTGACAACTTTAGGAAAGTTTCCACTGAGAGTATTTCTGTTCTGCTATTGTATCTTCTATTGTATGCAGATACAATATATTTCCATAGAGTAACTGAGCTTAACCATTAGAAAAATGAACAGAAAAGTAATTTCAATATAGGGTGTATGCCATTATTATTAAAATTTGAGTTTTTCAAATTAGTCATGCTAAGTGCCCTCAATAAATCTCCTCAATAAAACCTGAATTCTGATATGACTTAGAGCGTTCTGGCTGCAAATGCATGTTTGCTTAATGGCCATTTTACTTAGGAATGTAAAACTGCAGGCTTAAGTACCTAATCTTAGGTGATAGTTCCTGGATGTGGAATTGCTTTACTTTATATTTCTACAACAGAATTATTTGGCAGAAGAACCTGCAGGTTCCTGATTCAATTCTGGCAGATGTTTCACATGAATATACAGAAGGAGGATGTAGCTCCTGACAATTTTTACGTTATTTTTACGCAATCAAGTTACGAGTAGGATGTGTAACCATAGCCTTATGACTGGGGGGGAAAAAATAAGCCTAGATAACATATGGGAAAATGTATCCAGACAAAAGTGCATAAGAGATGTGGTGAATTTAAAATTATTGGCTGTCACATGATAGCTGGCAGGAGAAGAGTCATACCTGATCAAACGGGTTATTTCCATAAAACGTGTCTGTGCTAGTATCACAAACAGAACTCACTTACTCATGAGAATAATGTCTTTGAAGTCACATGAGCAAAGGTTGCAGAATCAGTCCCACCAATGGTGAAATCCATAGAGAAAATGATTTGTTTTAGGGCTGGTAAGTTTCCTTTCTTTTTTTTTTTTTTTGAAAATGCAGTAATATACTAAAATATGTATAGCTCAATGTTAATTTTATTTGATGCAACTTATTAAAAATATACCAACCAGACACACCATTCAGACAGGTGATTTTCATGAAAGATTAGTTAAGCTGAAAGCCAAAATTTTTTCTCAGAATACACTAAAACTGGATAGGTAAATGTATAAATTGATCTTGACAGTTTGTCTGCCACCTTTCTTTAAAGAGTTGAGAGACGCTATTAAGTCATGCAGGCCATCATGAACATTGCTGTGCAGAAGAACACATAACTAGAACAAGGGTTTCCTCTGGGTAGTAAAAGTTCAAATATTTGATAGTCATCAAAACACAATGGCATTTTCCAGAATTGCTCTTTTTTTCTCACCCAGCACCTACCCTCTATCACTTGCAATAGTAACAACAGTATACTGATAGAATGAAAATGTCTCCAGAGCTGCTGGGAGAAGTAAAGCAGCAAAATGCCTTTGAATGGACAGGTCTTAGGCATAAGACAGTCAAGCATCTTGAACTTCACCACACTGGGAGTGTGCATCACCAAGTAACTGAGTGAAATGAATAGTCACTAGTGCTTCATGAAAATCCAGAAATGTTAGTGTGATGTGCAACAGGCCAGTCTCACACACCTCTCTGCTGCCTTGAACAAGCTGAAACTTATCCGAACCATAACTTGCTTTTGCCAAGTTTTGCCCTTGTTTGCTTGGCAGCTGCTCTGTGTTAATTAGTTCTACTTTACTGATTGCAGAGCTGTCACCTAAAATTAATGGATTGTATTTTCATAATAGTTTTAGGGTTTCTTAACCTACAATGCAAACTTTTTCTCAGAATACAGCATTTCTAGAGAAGTCAGTAATGAGAGGTTAACAAGCGTTTACACATACTAATACACTGTGTAAAATGTAAAATTTCATGAAAACCACAGGACCTAACAATAGCAGAAATCCTGCTCTTCTCAATCTTCAGGGCCTTAAACCTCTACCGAATTTCAAGAGGTCAGTGCAGATGAGTAAAATGAATCCACACAAAAATCAGATTGCAGGAGCAGTAGGGCACCCATAGCCCTTTTAAGTCCCTTCTGGGTAATTTCCATGCCTTGATGAACGCATTGAACAACTATGCCACTTGACCATAGCCACAACTTTCCTTTTACAGTGAGAAAAACAAACCCAAAGAGCAACACTTTCATCATGCACTCACTTGCTCAGCACATGGCGGCTCAGACGCTAGGGCACAACACAGGAATCCTTTGCAATGTGAAATTATAGGCCAAATCTTGATTTTTACTTAACCGAGATCACTAAATTTTGTCATATTTTTCTCTCTTGAAAGTAGCTGTAGGATTTGGTCAGCTCTGAAACGATCTTGCTAATTGTTTCAGGAAAACGAACTTTAAATTTTTAGAAAAAGGTATTTCCTCAAATGATAAAGAAGTAAGGACATAAAACCAAATTATATCCAACCATAAAATTTTTATAATGATAGCATTTTATTAATAACTGTGACCTTTAAATAGCAGCCGCAGAAAACATTTGCCTGAAAAAATCATGCAGTAAACATAGAAAGTCACATCTTGAACATCAACAGATCGCCAAAAGTCTAAAAAGAAACATTTGTCAGTATTCAATGAAAATTTAATTTGATTTTATAGATTGTTCAGAAGTGTTGTTTAAAAAGAGCAGAGCTTTTTTTTTTATGGTAAATTTCACAAGATATTTTTGGGGAATAATTTACATTGTAAAATGTAATGGTCTGCTGAGGAAGATGAAACTGGCATAGTCACAGCATTTACAAATATTGTTTTAAAATCCGACTTACCAACAAAAGGAACAGAAAAGCAGCCGTTCGGTGAGGGAGCCAATCCATGGCATCTGACTTCTCAGAAACAAGTCCAACTGAGTTATGGTTACAAGCCTGTTCCTGTTCCCCTCCCCCCCCAGCTCTGGTGACTATTTAAAACGACACTCTGTACATGTCCTTATACTCAGCCCTTCAAGGTGTCTCTGCCTCCCTCTGAGGGAAGAACTGAAGATGCTGTATAACAGAGTGTCTTTCCCCACCCCAAAATCCTGGGCTGGTCTCACCTGAAATGCTTGACAACATCATTATTGCTTGCAGGTAAAAGCTAAGAGACACACCTTAATTCTTATTGCACTGAAACCCTTTGTTGGATACAAAAAGGTACGTTTTAAAAACAGAGGCAAGCTTTGCTGAGAAGATACCGGGTGATTTATAAATTACTCACAACATAAGGAATCATTAAAATGGCAACTTATCTTTGCTTTGAATGCAACTTCCAGTTTTCTCTTTGCACCCTGTGTAATAGAAGAACTAAATGAATATTGCGATAAAGAATACGGAATTAAAAAAAATATTCATTTAAATTAGTAGTTCATTTGTTTGCTTCCAGGCACAAAGGACTGAGTTCCATGCACATTGTTCACAGAATGAAGCACTCAGAGCAGAATGGGGCTGTCACTAAAGAGATATCATATTAATTTTGGGGAAAAAAATAGTGCTTTATTCATGAGACTACAAGAATACCTGAAGCAGAGGAGGAAGATTTTCTGCCTTTACCAGCTGCAAAGCCTCCTCATGCCATACCTTTCCCTTCCAATGGGCTGTGCCCTTGCTGACACTGGAGAGGGAGAGTGTTAGAGAAACTGGGGAGCTGCTCAAAACAGCAGGTAGTGGAGGAGAGAGAGGATGTGTTGCGAAGCTCTCTTCTGGCCTCGTTTTTAATGGCAAGAGCACAGTTGTGTGGGGGACAAAGAAATCACAGAGGGTTCCCCACTTTACTATCTGTTCTGTGTTCTGCAGCACGGTTGTTGTTAAGTGCCTCCTCATGACTTTGGGACGCCTGAACCCCCCCTTAAAGGGCAAGGAGAAGTTAGAGCGGCCTTCTGCTGTGTGACTGAAGCTGGGAGGGGGCCACACACTTCACCCCAAAAGTGCAATACCACCGGTGTGCTTCTGAGCCTGCTGAGCCCTCCATGGTGCTCGGCATCTCCCAGGGCTGGACGTGAGCTGGGAAAAGAATGCTCAGCACCTCTGGGGCTGCTCAGCCCCTGCCAGGGTGAGGTCCCATGCTCCTGCTGGGTAAGCAGCTTTGCAGCGTGCCGCGTCTCCATGCCACTTAGCGCGGCTACTTTGCTGTCTTGCGACTGGCTGGGGCTGCCAAAGCCAGTCGTGCATGTCCCCATTTGTCACTCAGCCCTTGGTACCAAGCTCAACATGCCCATCAGTGAGTCAGTGAGGCACACCGGGACAGGCTATGTTAAATGGATTCTATCTGCAGTTTCCTTTTTCTGGGAAATTCTCAACAATCTGAAATTTGCTTTCGGCTTAAGAAAAAAGTTAATTGTTGTACATATAAAATATGTGTATTTTTTTATGAACCCAAGCATCTTATTTCAGAACTTTTGCCTAATCATGAATTTAAAAAAGTCAATTTTAAAATATTTTAACTTTTAGATTTTTCAGTTGTTCAGTTTGTATGGATTTTTTTTTTGTTTGCAGAATTTGAAACATTATTTTTGTATTTTATATTCTTTCATACCAGACTGATAGCCAAGAAAATCTGATAGTATGTATCACTCAAAACCTCTCCTGGCAATGCTGAAATTCTATTTTGACCACTGGGTAGAAGAAGTTATTTCTTGCAACTGCAAGATAGGCATGTTTTTTTTACAGACCAAAATATCCCTTGCTGAGACAATTTTTTTACTATAACAGAACATAATTTGATCTACAAAAGCTGATAAAATGCTTCAAACAACAATAATAGCCCCAGCAGAAGTGAAAATAAAATTACCAGCTGTTGCACTGCATCTTTCTTTGCCATATCTCATTATGAAGCGTGTACATGTATTTATGGAAAAAGATAAATAAGAACAATTCTTCAATGGAAAAACTTGTAATGAAATTTCAAATAGGACTTCCAAATAAATATTTAAAATATAATTTGCACATTTACAATGTTTAAAAAATAGTTTTTTCTAATTGAAAATGACTGAAAAATGTACAGTAGTTTGATGCAGCTTGGAGAAGAAATCCTAATCAGCTGGCCATTACCCTTTTGGAGTATGTGAGTTAATAAAAGAGTGCTAGTGGCATTCACCTCACAGTCATTTTGTAATCTTCGTGCTTTTCTCTCCTTTATATTCTGAATGAAGGCTTTTATGTTCTTTTCTCTTACCCCTGTTAGCACCTTACAAAACAGTAGAGAAAAGGACCATGGATCATTTTGGAAACAGAGACACATAATTAAAAATATAATTGGCGTATAATCTGGTTAATGAAAAGTTTTCTTTCCATGGAAAGATTTTTCAAATATATTTTTTGGTATCTGAAAATTCAACCAGTCACCTATGGATATTACAGAGCCAGCTAAGAGTCCACATCCTAGTGACTCCCATTTTCAGGAATTAGCAGACGTATTTGACTGCTTCTGAAAGCACCCTTTTTCTATGCAGTGGTCTTGTTACTTTTAAAACACAGTTCTTGAGTAATTTTCTTAAAATGGGTCTCAAAGATTGCAAAAGTCCAAATCTGCAGCTGATTTCAGACCTGCTTCATCCATATTTGATGCATTCTACTTTCAGATAAATATATACATATACACACATTTCAGTTGGCTTTCTGAACATTTCACAGAAAAATATTTGGTCCTGCACCCCTCCTGGCACGAAGTCCACAATGACATATGCGTGCCCCTGTTGTGGGGTTTGGAGAGGAGGTGTTTGATCCAGGTCAACAATGAGCAATTTCCCCCTCAAGGGTCTTGTATCTACATGAGATAATAATGAACACACACCCTAATAGTGCACTCTCAAACTAACCTTCCTGTGTGGGAAGTGAGAAACCCCAACAACAGAAACAATTAAGCTTTTCTGCTCTAGCTTTACCCTCTTGATTAAAGGATGTAGGTTTACTCAGCAATTACCTGGAGAATCTGTCATACTTAAGTTAACTAAGAAAGAGTTTCTCTCCATTCTGAAAGAGAAATCCAGCCTAAATACTGAACTATTGGTTTTCTGGAAAACACCCAGGAACGTGGATTTGAATTATTTTATCAGTGTTATATTCAGACCTATATGCAAGGCTACATAGGACAGTTTCTGCAATATGAAGAGAAGGCAAATGGAAAATGCCATGTACTCTATCAAAGCAGTGTGTGATGATGTTGGTAAGATTTAATATGTTTTTTGTTTTAATATGAGGAACCCAAGGCACAGCAAGATGCAATGACTTGCCTGAAATATCTCAGCAAAGTAGGGGCAGCACTCTGTCTCACCTGGTGCACTTGAAGATAACTTATGAGTGGCATATGGCAATGCACTCACCTCTGATAGAGCTTATTTTACATTTATGGAGATGAAGCTCCTGGGACTTGTTTGACAGGTAAGGCACACAGACACACTTTGCAATGCTTTTGATACATGGGTTTCTGTTTCATCATATACTTATGTTTTGATATATTTTGGGAATCTTACTTAAATATCAACAGGACCATAGCAGGCTGGGAAAACTTTTATGCACTATTAGCTTCTCCTGTCAATATTATTTTAGATTGCTAAGCATACATATCAGTCCAAAAGAATTTCTCCCATTATACCATCAACCTATCTGTCTGGGAATGAAATTGAATGTTAAAATTTGATTTTGGCAGGATTATGCCAAAGGCAATTTTCAGTTTCCTCAGAATAGATGATTTTTGCAGCCTATTCATTCATCTTACTGCTTTTAGATACTGTTGATACTAATAATCATGATGACAAAAATGTTATTTCTGAGTTGCTGAAAATGTGTGGGGCAAACATAGGCATATAACCAGAAAGACAACCTTGCATCTAAATTAGAAAACATATATAATAAAAAGTTTGCAGAAATAAGAATGACTAAAGAAATGCTATCATGGAATTGCTCACTCTGAGATTATTCCTATTATCTCTGTCAAACCTTTGGATTCAACAGCAGCAGAAAAAATATTTGGATTCATAAGAGCCCTGAGTGGCAGTCACTGGCTATTTTTTTCAAGCAATTAGCATCCTCTGGCTGCCTTCTTATTCTCCCGTTGTGGGTTGTAATTTTCCTTTTATTTTTAATGAACAACTAGTGAGTTTGACCTTCTGCTGAAGCCCAGTTCAGTGGAGGGCATAGGCTTACATGCAGCACATGGATGCCTGAATGAGTTACTGCCACAGACCCCCCTAAATAATGAATCCCACCACTGAAAGATAGCTTTGCTATCTCTGTATTATTACACTCATGGGAGCATTTTTCAGCTCCTCAGCCTGACTGCACAGCCCAGGAACTCTCCAAGACCCATGTCCAAACCATGCTTCTTCCCTTGAGTTTTCTGTGTAAGTCTGCAGCTCTGCCACGACAGAGCAGAGACTTCTGGTGTAAAATAGAACATTCACTGGTCTGGGAGGTGGCACCAGAGAATACAACGAGGTGCTGGCCAGAGAAGTTCTTCAGAGGTCTTCAAGTATCATCTTGGATAGTCAAGAAAGTCTTTGGACAATATAGCTCTCCTCATCTGTCCTCAAGCCCAAGCTATCCTCTGCCATTCATTATTATGTTCTAAAAAGGAAAACTTAATTGAGAAGGTAAAATTCACTTACTACTGAAATTGTCCCAAGCTTCCTCGCTTTCTTTACCTCTTGGAGGAAAAGAGGCTAAGTAGATTCTTCTCTCATTGAGTTTACTTAGCTTATCTTCAGTGCCTCGAAAGGAAGACCCGAAGGCAGGGCAATAAACATCAAATAGTCTCTAGAAAGCAGCAGCAATTCAGGAGCAGTAAAGATCAAAGAGAACTTTGCTCAGGTTGTGAGTTTAATACATAGTAGCCAATCTCACAAATTATTCCTTTAAAGATGGGGATGATGATCACCTTAATTTCCTTTTCTAGATTTTATTGCTGATTGATTACTTCTGTGTTTGGTTTTCAGGAACCAGATGCAGCTGCTCCCACTCCCTCCAGCAAGGTCTAAGGATGCTTGGCCTTGGCTTTGTAGCACATGGGTCTCAAAAACAGTAGACAGAGTTGTGTATAAAAGATTTGTCCAGACTAGAATTTGCTTTTGTTTCTGGTGAAAGAGTATCGGTTTGTGGGGAGTGGACTCTGCCTTGATCTTATCTCACATTTACTAGAGAGAGCAACAGAGAGTCCCAGGATCATTGCTCTGAGCAGGATGCAGAAGTGCTGGAGAAACAAAAGAAAGGAGATGTTCAGAAATTTCTGCAGTTTTAACTCAGATATCACAGAGAATAATAATCCTAGAAATTTATGGTTCATATAATGGAAGGTGAACACCTTATATTCCTGGTGGGATTAGCAAAGTCATCCCCAATCCATACAGTCACTGGCTTTAGCCTGTGATGGTGATTTTAGAGCTGCTTTTTTTGAAGATGTTTAGGTATGAAGGGAAGCATCCTTGGAGCCAGGATAACAACAATGAGCATACTCATTGCTTACTCGAGGGAGAAAATGGTCTTAGTCAAGAAAGTTAGACAGGTCACTGCTGCAGGACCTGTGTGCTGCTTTGCTGCAGGTTGCTCGTATCTGCCATGCTGCATGTAAGAGTAAAGTTGCCTGTATGTTGGTTTGCTTTGTCCTAGTTTGCTAAATAAAGAAATAAAAATAAAATCTTCTGATACAAAAGAGAGAGGAAACCTGTTCAATTCAGACATTTACAAAGGTCATGTGAGTGCAAAATAAATGCTTTATATTACTGCATTTTAAACATAATGTTTAAAACATCACTTGCAACATATAATTAACTTCCTTTTTGTTAATCAAAGACATTGATCTACCAATTTTATATGGAGAGCAGCCAATTTATAAATGTATCTCAGTTGATAATTGGCCTGACTTGCTTTGGGTAAGGATGAAATTGGTGTACTTCCCTGTGCTGTGACAATGTCTGGACAGCATTTTGAAGATCTGAATATAATCCATCACAAATTTCTGTGTGGATGTGGGGTTGGAGACAAAGAACCACACTCACAATTCAGGAGCCAAGGGAACACTGCTATTTGTTTGACTTCAGAAGCCCTGGAGAGTAATTGGTCTCTGCCATTAAAACACATGACAAAGTAAAAAAGCAGTTTTGTAAAAAAAACATGGTAAGAAATCCCCATCTGCTTCTGGAATTATTTAATAAGATACCTTACTTCATTAAAGTTATTGAAAAGTTATTCTCTATAGTACCTGTGACATATTGGCAGCTAGATAAATAATGAAAGATTGTCAGAACTGAAGATACTGTAATGTTAGTGAAACATCCACCTGCAACCAGAAGCAATCTATTATTTATATTGCAAATATTTTAACATTGTTAATCTTTAATTATTATTTCTTTAATCTTTAATTATTAATCTGTTAATCTTTAATTATTTATTTCAGTTTTTTGAATAATCGGTGTTATGTGAAATGTAGCAGTATCTGATTACATTTCTGGCATTTAAATAATGACAAAAATTAAATTTTATCCACAAAAGTTTAAAAAAAATGCCAGAAAACCAGAAAAAAACAGTAAATTACATGAAAGGGAAGTTAAGGTTAGTTTGGGGAAGAGTAGGGTGGCTAAAGCAACGTGGATAAAACTCTGGCATAATGTTTGAAATATATCCTATATTTTACTGTCTAGACCAAATTTTTAAGTGTCTAATGAATAAAATCAATAATATTAATTTGGAAATTTTGCTTTTACAGTATATCTTGTTTAACTAAAAATAAATTAGAAATCTCATGAGCTGTCCTGCTTACAGATAAAGAAGAGAACCTTTGTGCTGGGACAAGGAACATTTATAATCCTAGATTTAAGGAAGAATGTGCCAAGAAAATAAAGATCTAGGTGGATAAGAGAAATATGGAGCTACCCAGGACTAATTTTATGACAAGAAGAGGCTGAACTTTAAGCAACATCTGCAAAAACTCTTACCAACCAACAGACTTGTGAACTCACATGCAAGCATCTAAGTGGCATGACATTGAAACCTGTCAAACACCACCAGATTAGTGCTGCTAAAATCAGGCCTGCTAATTAGAAAATCATGTTGGGTAATAGCATCACAACATCACCTCAAAAGAAGAAGCTTTAAGCAATCTAATTTCAGTAGTCAGTAAAAAACCCCAAGCAACCATAACAAATCAAAAACTAGAAAACCTTGGCTTGTAAAGCTGAAGCATGAACCCTTATACTTCCGGTAGTTAAAGGTGAATTTGATTTAGATGGTGAAAAGTTAGGTATCACTTTCATTAGGTTTGGCTTCAGATAAACAAGTGGAACAGCAGAAGCATGTGTGGGCAAAAAGGGCAAAGCCATAAAACTGTGTCTGGAGCCCTGCTTCACTCTTCTGGTGTTCCTCCCTCAGCTGACTTGGTAACTCTTTGTACATGATAAGAAGATAACAACAAGGTTAAAGTCTGGGTATAAGCTTGAGAAGCTCAACATTCATGACAGGATAATTCAGATTTTTTTGGCAAATATTTACATGGATTTTTTAATATATAATTCCAAATTCATGTTTAGGTGTCAAATGAGCTAAGAATGTGTGTCTAAACTAACACAAACAAACTCACCATCTGTAAGTATATTATAATAAAACATTATTGGATTTGAAATCCTGAGCAGTATTTTTATTCGGTCTTAATGCTTTCAATACCCAAAAGCAAGTAAACTCCTACACCATGGTGCTCTCATCCTGCTTTTCCTTTCAACTTTTTTACATTCTTGTCAAGAGACGTCACATTCTCATTTTGGTTCAAAGTCCATTTTATAGGACAACTGTTTTATCTCTGACACTGACACACATGGGCAGATGAGAGACAGACAGACAGGCCTGCTCACTCTGTCTGTCACTGCAGTGGAGCTAGAGGAGGGGTAGCAGTATTGCTGGCTGAATGCTCCTTGCAATGCCTTCAAACATGGTCTAGGGAGAGTAAATCCCTCAACCTCCCCTTCTTCCTGGGAAGAAAGGAAGGAGAGATGGGAGAAAGGAAAGCTGCACCTTTCCTTCTAGTCCTTAGAGCCTGTGCTCTAATTAATTGGGTATGCCTGACAGTGCTTGGAGAAGTCCCAGTGCAGCCTTTATATAGCAAGGACCAGGTATTTGTAGATGATGCTCCAGGACACGGTCAGCAATCTCCAGCTGCTGCCTTTGCAGTGGTTCAGGGAGCATTTGCACCTCCACAGCACTAACAAACCAGCTCTCAGGACACTTCTGGGAGTGTGATCACTTCTTTTCAACTTACTTTATAGTGCAGGTATGTGAGCTACAAGCAAAGCATGCAGTTTCTTGTCTAATCTGACTGCTCAGGCAGTGATTGCTATGGGGATTGCATGACTAATAGCCAAAGATATTCTGAATCCAGCCTTATTCAAGTATGAACTGAGTCCCTGAAGAGGTAGCCATTTGCTTGGATGTTTTTCACCATCTCAGTCATGACATTGGTAGCAACTTCAAGTGCTGCCCTGCCCCTCCAAATTCTTTTTGTGCATGGACACCTGTGTCTTTTTTCCAAGGCATATTTTTGTGGTATGGCTTGCATCTGGGTGTTAGGGACCAATGAGAAAGTGGAAGTGAGTTTAGCAATCATCATTACAGTACTGCCATTGGCAACAGTAACAAGTTTAAAATCACCTCTAACACAGTGCTTTATTAAACGTTAGTAATTAAACATGAAAATCACTAAGTAATATTAAAATATTTTAAGATATCAGATTTTAAATTAATTTGCTGGATGAAAAAGCCAATGGTCAGGCTTAAGCCTTGGAATACATATTTTAATATTTTCCATAATGTAATACTTCTGTTTTACATTTTATTTACATAACATATTACACATCACCTTCTTTAGTGCAGTGACGTTGTTATTTTCTGGTTTTATATGAGCAGTAGTATCATTGGCTTCTGAACTCTTTTTATGTTTCAGACAAAGCCTGTAAAGTATTATGTCTGGCTGCAGATCTTTGTATATTCTATACTTGCATACTGAACTTGTGAGAAGATGTCTTAACAAAAATTGTGTCATTTTAATGACATGAAAATGTATCCCATCACTAGCCATAGATATCAGACCATAGCTCCCTTTAACTTAACAGCTTGAGTCTCAGAGTGGTCAACAGCAACTGCTTGGTGTAATAGCCAAGTTCAGAAAGGAACTGATGGAAGAGGGTCATCAGTGGTTAGGAACTTCATGGTCTGAAAATTGCATCCATACAGTTATACCTACCTAGTATTTGATGCACCTTTCTTCATTAATTTCGTATCACCAAAACAACCTGTGGCAGTGAGTTCCTCAGATTTAGTTAGATGCAATGTAAAAAAGTTCTTCCTTCTGTTGTTTTAAACATGAAGACTGATTATTTCACTGAATGCACTCTTTTAAGAGAGCAATAAGGAGCTCTTCATTAGTCACCTTCTTCAGGTCATTTACTGGCATCCTACTGAATGATGGGGCCTTACACAATAAAATAAAGAGCCTACCTTCTAAGAATCACGACTAAACTTCTCTTTTAATCAAGAGTAAGCCTTCCCTGTAAATAACCATCATTATGTACCATTAAGGATTAATGTGGTGCGTTGCTGGAAATAAAGATCAGCTTGTTTATCTCTCCAGTTCTGGATTCTATCTTTCATCTCTGGGAAGTGACTGACCCAGAGATTATTGAATTCCTGCAAATGGATATCCTTGAGTTTCCTGAACTTTGGAATAAGTCCCATGAGAGAAAATCTGTTTCTGTAGGTGAAATGGGTTTCCTCATTACAGTATAGCAAGAAGCATCTCCACAGGAGGTTTGAATCCAGATCCATGAGGCTGTAGTCCTAAATTATGTGAGTCAGGCTTTTCATTTATTCTCTTGACACAGGTGCTTTTTAACACTTTTCTAGTTTGTTAGGCTTTGCAAACTCTCCACTGAAGAGCAGATGGTGGAGATTTCTCACATCTCTAAGTTCAAGAAATAAATCCCACTAGGGCCTAAAGGGGATCACCTGAGGCTGGAGAAGCATTTAATAAGCTGTCTGTCTACTATTTCCCATGCCTATCATACCTGCTGTGTGGACCAGCTTTCCCTTACCTCCCTCCAAGGCCTAGGTTCATGTCACCTCCTAAGCATCACAAATGCTTCTATTGTCAATAGAGTGTCACATGCTCCAGACAGCTCAAAGATGAGCCTCCAGAGATGGCTCTTTCTGACTCTTGAGAAAGTTAAAATGACTGTGCTTTTAGCATAACACTCTGTGGTGCCTTTATTGGGCAGGCACTTGGTTAGCCAGGTGGGATTTATCTATGCCTGAGTTCCAAACTCTGTGTGAGGTGAAGATAAGACCAAGCCTTGTGCTGGTCACTTGATGATGGGCAGGCTCATGGCGTGTTATTCCATTGTCCCTCTGTCAGCTTCTGTTGCAATCTGGCCCATGGACATCTCAGATAAGTTGTTGAAGAACATGTAGACTGGGTTGGGTACCTATTACAAGCCTAATTAAAAGGAAGCAATTACTGGGATTACATGTACGACCAAGATTCTGTGCAAGCAAATATCTGCTTTGGTATTTATTGAAGCTTCATTTTAAAAAATGCTTCTTACAAAAATATTTGTCTATTAATTTGCCTTAATTATGAATACAATGCAGACATTTAGATTTCTTATAAAGTTCTGCCTTTTATCCAGGTCTGTTTCCTTTTGAATCTTCAGAGACCAATTTTCTGGTTTGTTCACCATCTCATGGAGGAAAGACATTGTCCCTCTGAATAGTTTCAGATCCTACTGCTCTCCAGTTTGACTGGCATATTTTTTACTACACCTGTGAAAACCCCTGCTTTCTGTTGTTTATTCACAGTTTTTACAGACACCACAGCTCCCAACACCCATACTGTCTCTGAGCACAGGGAGAGTAGATGATGCCAAGTTCTCACTATGCTATGTATGATATCTACAGGACATGTGAAAAATTTCAAGTCATGCTTAGTTTAAACAATTTGAACAAGCGTTCCAGGTATATGAGAAATCTAGGGAAATAGGTATTCTCCATGTTGACTAATCTAGTGGTTGGTTGGTTGGTTGGTTGGTTGGTTGGGTTTTTTGCTATTTTCCCCCTTCTGGTGGTTTATGTGGGAATATTGCCTCTAGAAAGCCCTTTAAAACCAGCAGATATAGATTTTTCTAAATTTTGTTTGCATGGCATTCTGGCGAAAATGTTTGGCTGAGCTATATAAAAGTGTCTATTTTTCCACTAGTACCTGATACACACTCCCCTGTGGCAGTACAAATTTGCAGTGCTTGCAGGGACTGGTACTGAGCCCTGTGGCATCTTAGGGGTTATCTCAGAGGTGTCCCTCAGGGAAGACCTTGTCACTTCGGTAGATCCTCCCCTGATACCTGCAGCGGGGATTTTCATTCTCCTGGCCTTTACCATG
Source organism: Setophaga petechia (assembly GCA_024362935.1). Lineage (NCBI taxonomy): Eukaryota > Metazoa > Chordata > Aves > Passeriformes > Parulidae > Setophaga > Setophaga petechia. The sequence goes on along the minus strand of JANCRA010000019.1, from coordinate 2,219,616 downwards.
CCCTCCACCCTTCCCAACCTCCAGCTCACTCTTCTGGTATCATTGCTGAGGAGAGCTCCCTTGCTGCTATGGAAGATGCACAGGTGCACTCTGATAATTTGATATATATAATCCACGCATGAAATATGACAGTGTGTTTGAACACACATTCAGAAATTAATCTGTATGGTGGGAATGTATGAACACCTTGCATCTACCAAAAGATGCTGAGATACCTATGCAACTTCAGACAAAATTAAGTTGTCTGTCATTTCACTGAATTTATAGTCATCCCCTCCTTGCCTTTCCTCTCCATCTGTTTCTCAGCTTGGGATGTTCTGAACTTTGACCTTGAGAGAAAGCTGCCTCTTGTAGCAAATGTAGAAAAAACACACAACCCTCCCACATGTCATCTTTGAGCTTCCAAGGCACTTTGAAAGTATTTGGGTTTCTTTTACACAAAGCAAAGGTTGGGTAGGTGAAGCCAACAAAAGAAAAACAGGTATTAAGGATAAGTATTCAAATAGTGGATTTCACACCAATGTTTAGTTCTGTAAAAAGTAAATCATTACCAGCAGTTTATATCTTTATGACTCTGATGCATAGATTATGTCGTCAGAAGAAGCAAAGATTAAACACTAAAAATGTCTCAATCACTGTTAAATATAAAACTGATGCCTCGATATCAACAACAAAAAATATAGAAGAAAGCATTGTCATGATATTAGCAATTTATCCAGTTGCTTTCACAAGATATGACAGTGCACACGTAATTAGACAAGGAATGAGAGTGGTGAAAATGGAGAGGTGTGGCTTTATAGTGCATTGAGTACTGGCACACACCTAAGAAAACAACCAGTCACTCAGGAAACTGAGTGATAAACAGTTGCTGTACCCCACATCCAAGGTGACAAGCTGAACTCCAGCAAGGCAGAACACTTCATCCACTGGTTCAGCTGTGTACCTGAGAAGTGTAGGCCTGCCAAACTAGCTTTAGAAAGGCATGTAAAGCCTAAGTCTACTTCAACCAAGCAATGACTTCAAGTTGACTGTGAGAGTGTAACTCCAGGAAGCAGCACAGAGGGTACTGTGTGTTCTGCAAGGATAGGAAACTCTGCTAACCATTTATACCCTTCTTGCACTCCCTACTTTGGACTATGACCTGACTGTAACTGTATTCTATCTTTTTTTTTTGTTAATTAATGACAAGCATCTTGTCACAGAATGGTTTGAATTGAAAGGGACCTTAAAGAACATCTAATTCTACCTTCCCTGCTATGGATAGGAAACCTTCCATGAGACCAAGTAGCTCAAAGCCTTATCCAGTCTGGCCCTGAACACTTCCAGGGATGGGGCATCCACAGCTTCTCTGGGCAACCAGAATTACATTCCAGTGTCTCACCACCCTCACAGAAAAGAATTTTTTATGTATCCAATCTAAACTTAACTTCTTTCAGTTCAAAGCCATTCCTTTCACTACATTCCCTATCACTACATGCCCCTGTAAAAAGTCCCCCTCTAACTCTCTTGCAGACCCCCTTCAGGCACTGAAAGGCTGCTATAAGTCATCTCCTGGAGTCTTCTCCTCTCCAGACTGAACAACTCCTACCGTCTCAACCTGTCTTCATGGGAGAGGTGTTCCAGCCCTCTGATAATAGTAATTACCCTCCTCTGGACTTTCTCCAATGGGTCCACACCCTTCTTATGCTGAGGGCCCCAGAGCTGGATGCAGCACTCCAGGTGGTGTCTCACAAGAGCAGGTAGAGGGGCAGAATCATCTCCTTTGACCTGCTGGCCATGCTGCTTTTGATCCAGCTCAGGTTGTGGTTGGCTTTCTGGGCTGTAAGTGCACGTTTCTGGTTCATGCTGAATTTATCAACTAACAGCCTCAGGTCCTTCTCCTCAGGACTGCTTTTAATCCATTCTCTGCCAAGCCTGCATTTGTGCTTGGAATAGCCCTGATCTAGGTCCTTGCACTTTGCAGTACCTTGCATGTTGCATTGCTGCACATGGGCCCACCTCTCAAACCTGTCCATGTCCCTCTGGATAGCATCACTTCCCTTTGTTGACTGCACCGCCCAGCTTGGTGTCAGCAGCAAACTTGCTGAGAGTGCACTTGATTCCACTGCCCGTGACACTGACAAAGATGTCAAACAGTGCCATTCCCAGTATCAACTCTGAGTAATGCCACTCATCAGCAGTCTCCATGCAGACATCAAGCCACAGCTCATCACAATTTTTTCATTTGTGACCATTCAGCCAATTCATTATTGACCAACTGACCATCCATGCAATTCATTTCTCTCCAGTTTAGAGACAAGGATTTTGTGCCAGACAATGTCAAATGCTTTGCACAGGTCCAGGTGGATGACATCAGTTGCTCTTCCTTTATCCACCAGCTTTGTAACCCTGATGTAGAAGGCCACTAGATTTGTCAGGCATGATTTACCCTTAGTGAAGCCACATTGACTGTTATCAATCATCTTCTTTATTTTTATTTCCCTCATCACAATTTCCAGGAGCATCTGGTCCATGGTCTTGCTGGGCACTGAATTAAGATTGACTGACCTATAGTTCCTTGGGTCTTTCTTGTTTACCTCTTTAAAAATTTGGGTTATGTTTTTCCTTTTCCCATAAGTGATAACTTCACTGGACTGCCAGAACCTCTCAAATATGGTGGACAGTGACTTAGCCACTTCCTTGTCCAATTCCCTCAGGATCTGAGGATGTATTGAGATACAATAAGTCCAATGGATTTCTGAACCTTAAGGTTCCTTAGTTTTTGAACCTAATCTTCTGCCACAGCTGGCAGTTCTTAATTTTCTCAGTTCCTGCCTTTACTTTCAGTACCTTGGGTGGTGTGGATGGAGTACTTGCTGATGAATATTTAAACCAAAAGACCTTCAGTACACCTGTCTTCATATCTCAGGTAACCAGATCTCTCATTTCCTTCTTGGGAGGACCCACATTTTTCCTCGTCTTTCTTTTGTCACTGACTGACCTTCAGAAGGTTTTCTTGTTGCCTTTTATGTCCCTGGCCAGATTTAATTCTCTCAGGGATTTAGCTTTCCTAACCTCATCTCTGGCTGCTGGGACAATTACTCTGTATTCCCCCCAGACTACCCCTCCTTGTGTCCACCCACATTCCTTTTTATGTTTGAGTGGTCCAGAAGCTCCTTGTTCATCCACACAGGTCCTCTGGTGCTCTTGCCTGACTTTCTTTTCACTGGGATGCATCATTCCTGAGCTTGGAGTAGGTTATCCTTGAATATTAACCATTGTTCTGGAGACTCTCTTCCCTCCAGCACTTTATTCTCTGGCACTCTATGAAGCAGATGACTGAATAGGCCAAAATCTGCCTGAAGGCCAAGGTAGGGAACTTGCTGTGCACACTCCTCTCTGCCATGAGGATCTCAAATGCCACCAATTCATGGCTGCCCCAGAGCTTCATATTTCCTGCAAGCCCCTCCCTGTTTGTCGAACAAGGTACAGCACAGCACCTCTTTTTGTTGGGTCCTCTGTCACCTGGAGAAGAAATTCTCTGTTGGAGCCATTCCAGGAACCCCCTGAATTGCTGTGTGGTCCCTTCAATAGATATCCTGGCAGCTGAGGTCCCCCCATGAGCACCAAGAATTGTGAATGCAAGGCTGCTCGTATCTGTCCATAGAGAGTCTCGTCTTCCAATCTTCCTGGCCCCGTGGTCTGTAGCAGACCCCCACTACAAAGTCACCTATTCCTGCCCTTGTTTTAATCCAGACCATTAAGATTTTGGTTGGTTCTTCATCCACTCCCAAGCAGAGCTCCATGAACTCCAACTGGTCACTGACTTAGAGTGCAACTCTCCTCCTCTCAAGGAGGAAAGATATCCTGGTCTTTCCTACTTGTCCTTTTTGAAGACCAGTTTCCCTTCCCCTCCAACACTGAGGTCATAGGAGCCATCCTACCACACCATGATGCCAATAAGATCATAGCTTGAAGGCATATCCACATCTCTAATTCCTCTTTTTAATTCTTTCTGAAAGAGAATTTGGGTTTAGTCACATTTGTAAAATCACAGTGTTGTATAATTGTTTTATAACAGTACCGATATTGTTAATAATGGTAATAACAGTGGTAAATCATAAAATCACCTTCAGGGTTCCACAAGAATCATTGAGTCTAATCTCTGGCCCAGGAAGCATGAAAATTTTTGTATTGTGTGCAATAGAATCTTCCTTTTAAACAAATATTTGGGGTTTTTTCCCCTCCAAGCAATTGCTCGGATATTTGAAAGGATTTGAAATTGCTGAGACTTGAAAGGAACAGAAAATAAAACCAGAAATGCAAAGAATCTATTAAAAAACCCTGTCAGAATAAAGCAATGCCGAATATATTGGATTATGGGACCAGGTGCTTATAGGACATCTTTGCATATAATGGATGCTATTGGCCTCCCCTTTGTGAAACACATGGTCATCTAAAATAAGTTCATAGTCTTCTTCTTAACAGCTGTCAAAAAAGCTAAAAGAAGGGTAGTAAGTCAACCTCACTGTACTGGTCCAACTGGATTTAGGAAGCAGCTGAGAAAGACAGTGACGCAGTTGGTAGTTTTGTATGGAAATTGCTAAGTAAGCAAAAAGCAGACTGTCATTCTCTTTAATAGACACAGCTCTTTCCACTTATACCAAATCCATAGATTAGAGGGGGGAACAATGTTTCTAAGAATCCTCTTAAAATTCAGTCATGATTTATCTTGAATAAAAGGCCCATACTACAAAAAGAAATTCTACCAAACCTGCCAGCTCCCACTATGGACACTATGTTGGCAGTTCTTTGCTGTTGATCACCAGAAATGGCTAGAAAATCTTATCTGATGCATTTATAACTCTTGGCATAATCTTGGACTTTCTCATTTTATGGAAAAAAATAACATTTTACTGTAAAGTTTAAATGGTTTTAAGAAAGGTAATCAAAACCATATTTTTCTTGATCACATGTGATTTTGTTTCTTACTTCAGAAAAGTACACAGTTCATGCTCAACCAGTTTTTGAGTAGGTGGAAGGAAAATTTGAGGAATCTTTGTGGTGGGTGCTGGAAGCTGAGTTTGCACTTGAAACTTTTTCCTAGGGAAGGAAGGCACCACCTTCATGAAAGATGGCACTTGGATAGTCTGCACAGACATAGAATGCAAAACTAGAGAGCTGGAACACCAACACCAGTGGAAGAACAGTCTTGAATTTCAGTTTTCGCTCTCAGTTGTGATATTCCAGATGTTTCTCTTGGTTGTCCTGCCCCAGCTGGTGCAAACTGTGGTTGTTCAGAGAGCAGGATGAATGAATCCTCTCTCTGTGCTGGTCACTGTTGCCCTTCATTAACCTACCGCACCAATTTCCTCGCAAGCACCTTTCCTTTGGGGTGTGGTTTTAAGAGCAGTGGCTGGTGCAATAAACTCCTTCTCCTGTCGGCCTGCTGAGTGAGGTTGCTGCACCAGAGGAAGCAGTTCATAGTTTTAAGGCTAGAGGGGACCATTACAATAATTTTACTTGTCATGCATTAGAAACAAAGTACATAATTCAGAATATATCTGGTCCTGACACAAGGCTTTTGCATGCTGGATATTCCATTGCTCCCCATGGTTATTTGTTTAATGTTTATTTTACTTCCATCTGAAAACTGGTACTGCATTTACAGTTTGTGTTTTTCTAGTACACAGATTTCAGCTTTGGATTCTTGCTTAGTTTACTGAAGTTAGAGAGTCCTCTAATGACCAAATTTTCTACTCATGTACATAATTATGGCCCATGAAAATATCTATGGACCTTTCTGCCCCCAGTCACAAGTTGTAACACCAGCAACAGGCGCAACTTGCTGATCCTCCTGGAAGTCATGAGCTGCAAGTCATTTTCCTCAGTCTCTGTTTGCAAAAGCCATCTCCATCTTTTAATCAAGAGCTCCCAGTTTTCCTCCTCTTTGCATCTAAAATATGCAATTAGATTTAAATGCATAAATGGCTGATTACATCCTACCAACAACAGACTTTGAGAGGAGAGAAGCAAAAGAGGTGGTCAACAGTCATTCAAAAACTCTTTGTAACTTGTTGTCGATGTAAGTGACAAAGAGTGATTGATGAGGGGATGTTAAACTTGGTATCCAAACACTTCTATGCTATTCCCTTCCTACCCACTATAAATCCCTTGAACACCAGGTCACAGTGTGCTTTGCTCACCCTTGTCCTTTCCTCATGCAATCAATCCTTCACTGGAAAGGTGATCCCTCAGAGAAGCTACTTCTCCCAGAAGGAGGTCATCAGAAAGGCAATATGCGTATCTGAGGAGTAGGTTTTTATTTGTCTCCTTCTACCCCCCAAACTAAATCCATCCAGCTGTAGGAGCATAAAATTTAATTTCCTCTAAAGAAGAAAGGAGCTGAGTAGGCCCAAACCAATACGAAAATTATTTGGATAAAGTCTTAGTGAAGTTGGGGATAAAAAAAAGTAAAATAAACCTGATTATTTCTGTGAGAAAAAGATATTGAGGCAGTCTAGATACACCTTTGTCATTTGCAGAAGGGAATGCACATATTTTAAATACAAATTCTGTGTAACTTGCTTTCCAGGACAGAAAAGGAAATGAAGATGGAAGAAAGCATTGGGATTTCCCTGGCTAGTCTGGAGAACTCTTTAGCATATTTAACTTTAAACACTTAACTTGGGTAAAGCAAATAGGATCACTGCCTCCCTGGGCAGCCACTGGAGAGGAAGTCTCCTGTAGATAATGAATCAGAGCGTCCAAATTCTCAATTACTTACTGGAATGCTTATCTCCTCCCAGTGACTACAGAGGGATCACAGGGTGATGACATTCTGCAAGACAGAGCATCAGCTGGAGACCTACAGTGAGCTGGCTTTCCATCGCTCTCAAGAAATTCACTGTACATGTATTTCTCAGCTTACAGAAGTTTTTCCCCATGGTGTGACTATGCAAACAGTGTTGTATGACTTAAGGGGGCTGCATGGCAGATCTACTTCTAAACCTTGTTTTCTGGGTGCTTAAAGGGATTCTTCAGCCGCTTTTGCAGTCACCTTGCAGCATCAGACTGCTATTTTGGGTAAATTAAATTGGTAAATACACAAATGAATAAACCACTCTTAACTCTTAAGACCTTTGCAGTACAGGCTGTCTACAGACAGCATTAGCTGCAAATTGGTTGCCTTGTCATCTGCAAAACTTTGTGGACACTTAGCACAGACCTACAGCTGATGACTAAAAAAGCAGAAGATTCTGTGGTTAGGGAGCACTTCTGGCTCATTCCCTCTCCTGTTACCTTCCCCTATGACACAGGGTCAGACATCTACTCATGATTCAACTTCAGAGCTCACACTATCCATTAAATGGGAAATATTATCCTTTTCCAGAGCCGTTGTTAGAAATCATACTGAAGTCAAGCACCATCAGGGTGCAATCTGGTCAGGTGCATGATCACTTGTTCATCCCTTAAAGTATTTTCAATCAAAAGTTTTACTTAGTGAACACAGGTTTTCAAGCAGTTTTTATAACTGCTGTAACTCTTACCCCTTTGCAGCTTCTTTCATCTTTCACTTCATCACTTCATCACTTTATAGCTCTAATTCATCAAGCAGGACATGTAAACTTCCAGAGATAAATGAATACCATGCATTCCATCAGGTTCATGCTCCATGGTCCTTTCAGTGCCTTGAACACACAATAGTTTCAAAGCTTTGACAGCTGGCTGGAAAGGAGCCTCAAGGCTTATGCTGTGTTTAGTTATGCTACCAGCCCTCTTCTGCATATCTTGCAAAACAAGCTCTGGTGTCTATACTGCAGCTGAATTTACAATAAATTCCACAGAGGTCTGAGAAGGCAAAAGAAAACCTATCCTGTCATTTGCAGATTACAGATTCAGCCAACAAGGAGGCATTCATGTCTCAAACTTGGAAATTACCCATAAGAGCCAGAGCAATAGTAGCTGAAAGTTTTCTGGCTCAGAAACTGTATGTGAGTTGAAATACACTGATTTTGAGCATGCTTTGAGACATGGACAAGAGAAGGATGAATCACCCCTGAGAGTTGGCATAATTCAAACTGCCCTGGCTGGTGTCAGCAGTAGTCACTGAGCCTGAGGGACAGCTGAGCTCCTTGGTGAGGGGAAAGGAGCCTGCACGGAAATTCTGCAGCAGTATGCAAGGCAGAGGAAGTTTGAAAGAGTTGTGCCTGCAATTCCTGCATGTCTGGTTGCCGCAGCTCTGTCTCTCACAAGGTTATGACAGTAGTCTGCAGACACCCTGCAGATACACAGGTGACTGAGGGCATGGCGTTGCACTGGAGTCATCTGTTGGGAAGGTTATCTCCACCAGGCACTGCACAGCAGACTTCCTTTGGGTTGCATTGTGGTTTCATACAGTAAGAGTTAAAGCACTGTTTCCCTCTACAAAACACAATCCCGCCTTTCCTCCTCCTGCGAGCAGTGCCATGCAGCCAGAGGAACAAGTTGGGCTTGTAGGTTGCATATATATCAGCCTTTGAACTGAACTCTACCTCCAGTTGCTCCTCTGTGAGTTAGAATAAGTCTTGCCCTTCACTGAAACTAGCTGGGAAGTTTCATTGCTGATGCAGAGGAAAGATGATTATTCCAAGAGAAATTTCTGAGTACAACAGCAAGAGGCCAAGTGAAACAAATTTTTATTAGTGTAGTCATTTAGTCACCCTTGTTTTCTGAAGACAAACATATTCAGAAAATAATTCTTAGCATACTTTTATAATAAGGTATTCATTGATAAGAATTGAGCTACAGCTTTAAGTAGTACATTCTATTTAGAAATCTAAGCAAGTTTAAAAAGCATTTATCAGGTTTATTAACCTTTTAATTTTAAATTTAAAAAAAAAATAACAGGACTTTTCTGCAAGAGAGAGGCACAGTTTTTCTTCCATAAAATAACAAGGTTAAAAATACAAACAAGTGAGTCTGCTGTGAAATTTGTGATTTAGCTTGTTTTCCCTAAAGCAAAGGCTTTTAAGGCAGTTTCTGAAACAAATGCTTGTGAAAAAATATTTTACAGAGCAAGATACTCTAGCAGTAAGTTTGGCTGAGATGAGCAGAGGAAGCCTGTGAAGTGAGAAACAACAGTTCATGTAGAAACTTAGTTTTAATAAGATCAAGTTTTGCCCTGCTGCGTTTTGAAACTATCTGGAAGAGCCTGTTGCCTTCCACAAAGAACAAACACAGCTAAAATTACTAACGCAATGACTCTACTTAACAAACAACTTAATACCTGAAGACTTTCTAACTGGGTGTGGAGGTGTAATTTGCTCTTTTGGATATTTCTGCTTGGATGGCAGCCAGTGTAAACTCCCAAGACAAGTCATCCTGATTTAAAAGCCTTTTTCTGAAGCTCTCAGTTCCCATGAAAGCCTAATATCTATTTAATACTGGAGACTAAGATACAACTGAAGCATTTCCTATGGATGTTTTCACTAAGTCCTTAATAGAAGAACAGACATGTTTTTAAACACAGAAATATATATGCAGTACACTTTGTTACTTCCAAATCAATAAATGGAAATATTTACAAATGGATAATATATATTTATCTGCATTAGATCATCAAGGAAAAGCACCTGCATTAATTTTTTTATGTGAAGATTGCATTGCATTTGTAGTCTTTTTTCTCATAAGGTGTCATTTATAATTTTAACAGGGAAAAAAAACCTCAGTGATAAATTCCAGCTGCTTTCACACTGTCAGAAAAATATTGTGAATATTTTTTATAGATGCAACAATCCAGTGTAAATGTAAAGCTTTCTATTTGTAACTAAGAGATCATGTAAATTTCTGTTTACCATTTTTTAAAACAGTCTTGGACATATTTTAACCTGTAAGTGCTGGAAAACTTCATTGTTGAATTGTGTTGATTTTTTCCCCAATAAATCAGATTAAGTTCTGCTCATCAAAATATGATGAGCACAAATCCAAAACACTGACCCACACCAGCCACTATGAAGAAATCTAACTCCACCCCACCCATATCATGCATAGTGTCAGAGTTTCATCTGACATGTGATATGGGCAAAACTTTAAATTAATTCAAAAATGCAAATATTTAAATCATGTTTTGGAAAGGCTTTTACACAAATTACTGGACAAACTTTCACATCACTCCACTAGATCTGAACAGTCTGTAAAGTATTTATGGCTTATCTACTCATAGTCTCGGTGAAAGCTCAAGGTAGAGAGAAAACAGACTTCTGAAATATTGCTTTTTAGTGAGAAAGGAGTGGAAGGAGCAGTAAAGAGCTGGGTTTCCCCCCTTCTTTGTGTGACAGTCATCAGACATGAGTGGACACAGAGGCAGGACACAGACAAGCTGCTCCCACAGAAGGGTGCAGAGGAAGGATTTTGTTCTAGAGATCGACTCAGCTGTGTCTGGGCACAGCCCAGTTTATAATCCCTTCTACACTCAGGGCTCTTCTACAAGTCTCAGCTTATTTCAGAAACAGAAGGAGTCACAGGCCTAATTTCCACTCAGTTATATTTTGCTCTTTGTTATATATAATATTTTCTCTTTGAAATAATGATTTCTATCCAGATGATTACTAAGAATGGCAGGTCAGTAACACTTGCCATCAGTTGAGGTAATGCCTCTCAGCTACTCCAGTTTTCTTTGCTACACATTCTGACATGTTGTCTTCATATTTCAGTCTCCAAGCATGTCTGGAGGGCAAAGTGGCCAAGGTGAAAACTAAACCACAGGTTTGGTTACTGACAGTCATGCAGCCACACAAGGGGTGAGCTAATTCTGCCTTGGCAGAATTCTACCTTGGCTGGGGCCGAGGGTAATGCAGTGTATCTCTGACAGCTGCATTTTTGACACAGAGAATTGATAAAAGTTTCTTTTGAGTGAAATACTGCATCAGAAACTTCCCAGCACAAATCATCAGGCCACTAGCACCAGTGTAATTTCATCTGTGCTAGTATTGCAGGTGTTATAGGAGCAGAACACACTCAATAGCAACTGTCCTGACTTTACTGAGGTTATATGCACATTTTTACAGAGCTCATGGTTAAAGTCTTTCTGACTTATCTGTTAACACAAAGAATGTTTGTGGTAGGAACTAAAAATAATGAAGGTAAATTGCAATACTAAAATTAAGCAGTGAAAATGCCTTTTGAAGCATAGCCCTGTAGGACTAGCTTAGACTAGTTTGGTCAGGTTTGGGAAGTGTAAGAAGATGGAGAAGCTGAAAATGTGGTGAATCTCCATTCTGACATGACCAAAAAGGCATTTTGCCCATCTCATCACTGAGAGATGTAAGACTGAGCAAGACAGAGACAAACCCTCAAAAGGATTTTGGTGTGGAAAAAATTGTGACAAGCAGGTAAGCTAAGTGTTATTCATCCTATTTCAACATTTTTTAAGACGTTTGCTCTTAAGTGCTTTTTTTTCCTAGCTAAATAGTATGTGCATTATGAAGCTGGGCAACTTCTGGGTGCCTCTGAGAGAGCAGCACACTGGGAGAGGTACAGAGAATCCAGGACACTCTTCAGCTGTCAGGTTCCTGGAGCAGAAACCCAAATACAGAACACTGGCCTGAAGGTTTCTGCTCCAGGAACCTGACAACCAAAAGCCTGTGCTACAGCAGGGAGAAGGTCCTGTCAGACTGGAAAATATGCTTTGCATACCAGAAAATGGCCAAGAAGAACTAGAGGGTAGTGTGCAACGTTTAGGTGCAGCCGTTACTAAGGAATGATGTAAATTCTTCCAGGAGGAAGCACAAGGGAATGTGCCCACATATTGCTTTACCTTGCCATAGCAATGCCATCCTGACTGGGGTGGTTTGCCCTGCTTACCCAAGTGTGGAAGGCTGGACTCACCCTCTTTGGAAAGCTTGTTTTTTTCTGAGTAGATGGGGATGAAGTAGAGCTTGTCTTTGAAATTCCCTCTGGCTGTCCCAGGGTCTTTGCAGACTTTGCAACAGCAACCTGTAACTCCTCTGCTTTTTCTGATATGAGTCTAGCCAAAGAAAAGGTTTCCCATGATCTTTAAGCTTAATGGAACCTTTCCCCCCTGATTTCAGCATGATCTCAAGTATTTGTTACTAAAGACAGTTTTAAAAATTTTTTAACAATTAAAAAAAATCTAAAAAATTGCTTATGTAAAAATGGTTGATTCATGCCTCTGTATGTATAGGGACATAGTTGGATGAAATCCTTGTCCCTTCTTTTTATGTAACCAGTCAGTCTACACAGGCATAGGTAGTAACTATAAGGAATAAAGTGGAGGAAAAAAACCCAGCAAAAAATAACCAAAGCCCCTTGTAGACAAATAAAGACTCCCTATAGTGTTCATTTCACATTATGAAGAGAGTTTTAAAGTGTGCATAGAAGACAAAATGTGTTGTGGCTCCTTTTACAGTGCCCATGCAATGTAAAATAACTTTTGCAAAACAAAGAATCAGGCAAAAATATTCCAAATCCATTTCTTGTATTCAATGCTTACAGTAGTGAATGAAGACCAGTATCATGAAATGCTGAAAGACATCCAAGGAGAAAAAAATTCTCTTTAAGTTTTACAACTCAGGAGAAAAACATGGGAAATACTTGAACAAATTCCTATCACAGAGCATACTCCCAGTTATATATGTTTAAAAGTCATATGTGGTGCTACTGCTAAACTAACAAAATTTCATGGTCGTGTTCTAGGGTTTTGCATGCATTGAAGATGTATATAAACTATATATAGGTTTAGCCAGGATGCTGCCACCTTCAGGAATTAAATTTTGTGTAAATTTAAGATAACTGCAGCTGTAAAATGAAATAATTCTGGTGCTAATTTCAGTTTAGATAATTTGCCAGTCATGTAAACCACCTTATATCCCCTGTTCATCTGATAGTTCATCTATGAATTTATCCTTTGTTGTCTAAGGGTAAGAAATTCTAGGGCAATCTAAGACTGGTTTAATTAGGGTGCCAAGGGACTGGGTAAGGGTGTGCCATGTTAAGAAGACAGCAAAAAGCTATATGAATGTGTAAATTACAGTCAATCAAAGCCCCTTTTAAATTAGTCCTACTCTGTGTATATATTCTACCAGATGGATCAAAAGGGTTAGATGTTCAATTATGCCTTGGAGGCACACACACTGGAATGAAGAAATGGTGTGGAACTGAAATGCACAAAAGGCATTTTTTCCATCCCTTTGTACTATTAGTTTTTCAAATGAGTCCTGTACCACATGGGAATGAAAAGGGGATCCTTCAAAAAAATTTTTATAGGTCATTTACATCAGAATAGTAACTATAGTAGCCCCATAATTAGTAGACTTTGATAGAATGGAAAACATGCTGATTTCATTCCTTGTTTTGAGTTATTAAGAACAAAGATTTGTGCCAAAGTCTATCCTATTTCAAGAAATAACCCAGTCAGTTGGCTATTTTAAACTGTGCCTTGCTCTGGTATTAGTTCTCTTTGATATAAGAATGAACTTTACAAAAACCCTGCTCACAGTATCAAAAGACCAATATTTGTTTGTGTAACTTTTGATGTCTGAGGGGTGGATGTCTACATCTGAGCTAGTCACACAGGTAACCCATGGTCATCTAGACACCACCTGTAGTTGGTCAAAGTAGAATAAACACAATCAATGCCACATGCTGAAATGTTAATCTGACCAAATGTAGGGACTGAGTTTAGGATGAGACATTTCCATCCATTGTTGGCCAGATCTCTGCTGACTATAAAAGAACCTGAGCTCATATGTTTCTGTTGCTATAGTAAACATTAATTTAGTCAGATGAGTCTCAGACAATTCCCCACATTACCTAAATTGGAGGGATTGGTTATGATACTTACCTTTGGTGCCTGGGAACAAGAATTAAGTATTTCCTTAACCAATTTTCTTCCATCCTCTTAATCCTCTGTTTAGACCTGGACCACACTGTAAAAACAATTAGATACTTTTTTGTCATCAAGCCTGATTCTAATTGATTAATAAGATCTTTACAGGATATAGCTTCAACTTGGATTCGTAAGCAAGTATTGTCCCAATTCTTTCCCTGTACCTTAGATTGTCTTTTAGCTGAAATAAAAATTGTACATTTATATACATATATAAATATATAATTACTTTTTTTTTCTATATATCTTAACTTTCCTATCTGAAACTTAGTGAATGTCAGAAAAAAAGGCTTTTAGCTTATGAAAGGTATTTTTAACTTTATCAAAATAAATTAATATTTCCTTACTTTCAGTTCTTAAAAATTTAATGTAAAGCAGTACTATGGCATTCATGTATGATAAAGTTTAAAATTATTATAGAGGACAAAATGTGAACACAATGAAAATTATTATTACTGTTTTTTAGTCAGTCCCTATCATATAGCTTCCATTTTCCAGATAATATAGTAAAAAACCTCAACAGGTCTGGAATATCTTTGTATACCCTACAGATCTTATCTCATTCTAACATCTGATGATCACAGCTTTATAATTATATATAGTTACTTAAAATAAGGCTTTGCTTTGAATTGCTTGAAATGCTGCATAAAAGAACTGCACACTCCAAATGTGTTAGAGTATTGAGACGCAGCCTGCAGTTAAATTAATTATGGGACAGAGGGTTTATGTCTTGTCCAAGACTACACCACAAACCCAAGAAAGGCCAATTTAACTTAATGTTTAAGTCAGAGGGATATTTTTTTCCTGTAGGAATTCAGTAGGAATTTTCCTGGATACAGAAAAGAAAGTGAGGATGTTATCAGGCATCAACTGCTTCATCTTGAGAGAAGCCTGAGACAGATACAGGACAGTTACCAACTGAAAGGGAAGAGTCTTAATAGTGTAAATAGACAAATGCAGCCTCACCTTCAAATATTTCCCCTTCTGAACCTGAAACAAATGTGTTACAGTGTAAGTTTTCAAATATTGCCTTTTCCTTCATTTGACTGCAACTTCTGTTGTGGTAGTACTGCACCTCAGGTGTAACAACATTGTTTTTACTCTTTTTAGTGATTGAATTTAAGAAAAACAGTGTGAGTGAAGATGGAAATGGCAGAGGAATCTAACCAACTGTAAAACCTGTGGAATAATAACCATCTTGTTTTTGTATCTTCTAATAGGAAGAAATATTTTGTGCAAATTTTTTCTTCTCCAAAACTGAGAGATAATTTTGTTGCCTGGCTGAGCAAAGCACAAAGCCAGGAAAAGTGACTAGAAGTAGGAAGCTGTTCTCATGTCAAGTGTGGCCAGTGGTGACCTTGGAGAGCTCCACCTCTCTGGCAGTTAGGGAGGGATGGGAGGGATGGTCCGGGAAGGTGAAGGTAGGGAAAGAAAGCTGGGCAAGTGTATTGCCCATGTTGAGGGCCTGGAGGATACAAATATCATAAAAAGATCTTTCTCTGTTTTGTCTCAGACCACTTTGCCTTTGGATAGAGACACTTTCATAGATCCACTCACATTTTCACTTGTCCTGAAGTTACCTTCCTCCTGTTCTACTCTCCTCTTCCTGCAGAAGTTTTGAACAAGTTATGATTCTTCCTCCAGGTCTCCTCTTCTTTGGACTAAGCCACACAAGTTCTGTCAAGCTGTTATCACAGGCCAAATTTCCCAGGACTTTGATCAATCTTGTATCTCTTGTGTAGGCATCTTACAAACATCCCACAGTCTTTTCTGAGATTAGGCAGTCAGAAAGTTGGGTTCTATGTCTTACAAACAGTGCTTCTGCTGTGTGTGTATATATGTATATATATATATGTATATGTACAGATACCAGAATAATGATAATTTTGTTGTTCCTACAGGCTGTTTTTCTTCAGTAGTTGAAAGCCTTGGATGCAATTTAGCTTGTGATCCTCAAAAAATTAGAACCTATTCTGCATTTTTGTTGCTTAGATAGCCATTGTCTATCTCTTATTTGTAAAACTAAGTATTTTTAATGCAAAAGCAGAATATTTTATTACATAACTTGGGTCAAATTATTACCTTTATCAAAATTTTAGAACTACATGTATTGCTGAGTAATATTAAAGCCACACTTACTGTTGTGACACACACACAAAAAAATTGTTTCCATAGATAGAAGTTTTCTAGTAGTAAACTTCAGTGTGTATTTTGTGTTTGCATCTGTTGATGTGAGTTCGATGTGGGAGTACCTGAGTGTGTGGAAATCATGTTAATAAATTGCTGCTAGCATTTGTACAACAGTATGCATGTTTCAGCTTGGGTTTCATAGCATTCCACTACATAGTGATCAGAGCATTCCATGCTCTTTTCAGTACCTATTAACCTTGTTTAGAAGTGCAATGCATCTGAACATCATTAAAAAAAAAAGGAAGGGGAAGGAAAAGGAAGAGGAAAACATGTTTTCAGTCCTTGTAGTTTTCTAAAGATGGAATACATTTACTGTTTAAACATAATATTGTTTTGAATTGGATTTTTGAAGAAAAAATAAAAATAAGGGTCAGCAAAGTGCCTAGAGGTAGATTTGGATCACTAAATCATTCATCCTGGACTTCATTTAACTGCACAAAGGACAATCAAGTGTTTCAGATCTAAGGCGGATTTTGTATGATCTTAGGGGGAAGGGTTGTATGAAAGTGTTACACACACAAGGAAAACATAAGCAGTGAAAAGGAAAAGTTGTCTTCAGGTTTCATATGCTTTGATATGGTGTAAATATGGTAAATAGCAAAGTAATGTATCAGCAAGCTTTGGAGAACTTCAGAGATTTTGCAGAAGCTTATGGTATGCATACTTTAAATATAGAACAAGATACTGCCTGTTCCTTAGGTTTGATTGAATAATAGAGTCCAAGAAAACACTCAAAAAATAGTCTTGACAAGTTTACTTAACTGGCATGCAATCCAGTGTTTTCCATCATGCATATTAATGTTTTTGAAGGATAGTGAGTAGGCTTGTTTCTCAGTTCAAATCATACTATCAGCGTTACCAAGACCTGTTTCAAAAAGATCAACAGTATTATGCAGATGAAAAAAGGAGCAAACAATTAGGAAACAAGGCCCACTGTGCTTACAGTTGTTCACTGAAGGTGCCATTAAGTTGTTATTCTCTACTCCTTTACTCTCTCCTCTGTCTTTCCTGGTAGAGTCATTTATAAAATGAGAAGTAGCAATTATACATTTCATATTATAAATGTCTATGACTGCAATTATTTTCTGCACACTTTCCACTTTCTGCACATTTTCCACAGGAAAAAATGACTACATAATCTTCAGTTCTTTATTCTAGAGGCCTTTTGTGTCAATCCAAATATTTTCGAGTGCTGCAAACAGAGTTGAATTTTTATGGAGACAACTTCCTTTTTATTCTTTAAAGCATTCCTTGCCTGAAAGACTACTATGACAAATGACACACAACATGATCGTGATCATGATTATAAAGTAGGTGTGCAGAACAGTGCTGCTGGTTGGCTCAGAATTGTTCATTATGCATCATCCTGAGTAATTATACTAAAAATGAGGTCAAAAATAGCCAGTGTTGTTCATATAAAATATGTTACCAAAATCTTACGTGTAATTAACTATTTCCTAAGACTAATTTCTTAGATAAACTATCTTTGTTGACCATAATTAAATGAAACATTAAACATATAATACAACACTTTAAGAGTTTATGATCTTTTAATACAATGTTCAAAGCTGCACCAGGGAAGGTTTAGACTGGAAGTCAGGAAGCATTTCTTTACTGAGAGGGTGGTAAAACTCTGGAATAGGCTTTCTAGGGAGGTGGCTGACATCCCAAACTTAACAGTGTTTTAGAGATTTTTGGACAATGACACTAACAGCACACTTTATCTTTTGGTCAGGCAGCTGGACCAGATGATCATTGTAGGTCCCTTCCAACTGAACTATTCTATTCTATTCTATTCTATTCTATTCTATTCTATTCTATTCTATTCTAAACTTAGTCACCCCCTGAGAGACTTCTTCTATGATCATGTTTGTGCCACCAACCATTTTTGGCTTCAGTTTGTAGTGAATGTGCTGTCACACTTGGAGAAAAAAAAAAATCTTCTGTTCAGCAACATGACTGGAACTAAAAGACGGCACCTCAAGCCTCAGAACAGCCTCAGGAAACTCAGCTGAGAAACAACTGTTCTTAAAGGCTAATAAAGAGTAATCAAACAACAGATAAGGACTGAAATACCACTGGACTGTAACCAGGCAAACACTAAAATCAATTTTTGACAGGCATGTTTATCTTTTGATTAACTGGAAGACAGCAATTACTAAACATAAAAGAAACTGTCAGATTTCCTGCAGGAAATGCCAGCTTAATTGATAACATACAAACTCATGTAAAAAACTTTGACCACTAATCTCTAATACAACAAAAAATTGTATTAAAATTATTCTATGTACTAAAGAAAAGAAACATACTCTCAATGATTAATATTAGTATTGACTATGCCATAAAAAAGCACATGGAGTAGTGAGAATGCTACACAAAGGACTGAAACTGTGAGATTGTTTTTACATCCATTATCTATTTAGTGACAGAAAGAGTATAAAACATTTCTTCATATGTTTTTATGGCCAATTTGAGACACATTCCAATTCCTTTCAAGAAAAGCACAGAGAATTTGATGGGCTTCCACATCAGTTATATTGAGAAAAAAAGCCACACTTCTGAACTACATGCACAATCCAAAACACAATAAAAAAGTTGCAGTATAATAATCTTTGCATTTGTAGAAACATTGAATTTTTATTTGCTGGCTGAAGGATACAATCATTCTGCTATGCATCTTACTAATTCTTTCAAAAATTACTAAATTGCTTATTATTTATATGAACTTTAACTTTTGCAGAAACTGGTATTGTACTGATGAGAAAAATAGCTCTGTATTTTGCTGAGTGTTCTCTGATTTTTCCTAGCCCTCTCTCCTGAGTTTCTAGCTCTCTGGAAATACAACGTAGAGCTTTTTTCCTGTAGGACTAAGCAACACTAAGCAATCAGGTGACAGAGCAGCTAATACACCTTGAGCCGTGATCTGGCACCTCAGGTGGGCTAGGACAAAGCTGGCCATGGATCTGTGTGCTTTCCTGCCGACAACTTGGAGGTTGCTTTTACCCTGAGGAATGGAATGGGAGGAGTGTTAATATACAATCAACTTATCAGTCTTAAATAGCCCAATAAAGTGGTATTACCAACAAAGACCTTTTGTTCACCTGACTGCAGAGAAATATTTCCTGAAGAAATTTTTCCTGTTCATGAAGAAACTGCATGAAATACTTCTGGAATAAATCATTCCTGCTCACCAATCGAAGTATATTCTTTTTTTCAGATGGGTGTGTATTTAACAAGGCAGGAAATATTTTACTTATAATATTATTTGTGATTTTATTCCCATGTATTTCACATATATACTATGTATGTTCAACATAGATATACAAAAGACAAATGTAAAAGACACATTTTCAAACAAATATGAAAATATTTCTGACTTTAACTGACTTGGGTGACCAACTATTTACTGTCTGAAGGTGATAACCACCTAAGGAATAAAACATCACAAATATGTCAGCTGGAAGATTGAATTGCTTTTACCACACTAGAGGTGAAACCTGAGCCTCCTGTGAATGGTCAGAAGCCTTCATCTGCAGACATCATCACAGCCTGGCAATCAGCTCTGTCTGCTTATTTATAGAGGTGATCACAGCATTGCACCAAAGGGAATATGCAAAGAGGAGCCATGGAGTGTGGCCTAGCTAACCACAGTGGGGCAGGTACAATCTGCCCTTTCTAAAGTGAATCTTATTTCCCACTCTTAGAGAAAAACCAGCTGGGGCAAAGTAACAGCTTAACTTGTTTAACTAGTTCTGTTTTATTTAGAGTAAAAGGCAATGTTTACATTGAAGCCTGAAACCTTAATCTCTTTTCCCGTACTTTCTCACTCCTATTGTGTTCTCTTTTTTTTTGGCCATTTCTAGAATTGCAAGACCTTATTAAAAAAAAAAAAAGAAAAAAGAAAAAAAAAAAAGACATTTTAGAAGGATAGCAGTGGGTATGCCTGCCCCACCTTTCTGCTTGTGTTTGGGTCACAGAAGTGGATGTGAACCAGTTCCTCAGGCATGGCAGTTCACAGCCCAGCGTTGTAATGTCAACCAAAGTGGATGTTGGCTAATGAACCCGACTGTGAATTACAGCAGCCAAATGTGGGCCCAGTCTTGCTGACTGTGAGAAATCCGAGGGGAGAAGGAATTCTTACACCTGTTATCTTGCTCTTTATAGATTATGGAGGTTTCTCATCTTTTACCACTGAGAATTTTTGCTGACAGGTACCATCATTCTCAAACCCATAACAAAGCAGGATTCTTGCTGTAGCATGTGTCCTACTAACATGGAGTTTTGTAGGCTGGGGTTAGGCAGAACAGTGCAAATAAGGGGGAAAGAACAACATAAGGAAAAGTGATTCTTTGAGTATGCCAGTGAAAAGATCATGCTGGAGTCACAGCTTTTAAAACCATCCTTGAGATATAAGGAAGCACAACACACCCACAGCAGCACAGAAGACTAACAGAAGAGCTGTGCAGTGTGATTAGAAATAAGGCTAATGAGAAGACTGGGTACTATTCTGCCTCTGAGCTATACACTGTAAAAATCATCTGGTCCTCCTGTTCTGTCGCCATCAATGCTGTTAGTAAAACTTTTAGAGTTCTTTAATAGGAGTCCCATACTAAAATGTCAAATTAAGTGAATTTTAACCCCTAAGAGCTTACCAAAATCGTCCTCAGTGGGGCTTAAAAAGAAACCACATAGTGAACATTTTGCTTGGTATCCCAGCATGAGACACGGCATGCAGCCAAGCAAAACCACATTCCCCTACTTTTAAAGTATCTTAAAAATTTTATTGCCCATTAAATATTTGTTTACTCAGTCTGTAGTTGAAACCACAGCACTGTAAACATCGCTAACCAATGCTATTTGAGGTTTTGACTAAAACCTCACTAAGATGTGAGATTTGTTGGGCTTTCTCAGGGAGTCAGCCATGAGTCTGAGCACAAAAACAAGCCCAGGTATGAGAGAATGTAAGTCAAGGGTCCTACTCAGGATGTCCTCCTGGCTCAACTTTTCCTTGGCAAACCCCAAACCTGAGAGTCCATGTGGTTGAACCATCTTTGCTTAGGAAAGGGTGCAAGAAGAAGGATTCACAGGAAGTTTCTTCACAGGAAGAGGAAGGATTTTTTTGAAGTTTAAAAATAGGGAAAGTCTTCTATTCAGAGTGTCTGGGAATCAATGGGATCAGAAAATCAGGGGTTTTTGGTCATCAAAATAGTGTCCTTTAGGTTTTTTTTTTTTTTTTTTTTAAGATGCAAATGGACAGAACAATTAATTTAGAAATTAGCTACTAAACAAAGGTGAAAGTTAATGTGTTAAAGCAGCATTATGCTTCTAATCCCTTTTTAGATATTTAGTCTAAGCCTAATGTGGAACTGTCTGAAGTTGACATCAGAGAATAAACATTGCCGTGTTTCGGCTACAGCCACATAAAAGCTTTGTTGAAGAGAAATACATGTTCATGATTTTTACCTGAAAATAGGAGTACATGCCACTCTGGTTTTATCTATAAGGAAGATTATTAGTGTATTTTCATCAGAAGCATTATAACATGGTCATTACAAAATACTCAGTCAGTGTTGCTAAAACTCTGTTTCTTTCTGCCTGTAAAGCCCTTACTTTATTAAAACTCCTGTAAAATATAGAAGGAAAGGGTTATTTATTAGTCTGAATGAATCCAACTCATAAATACTTTCCTTTAAATTAGATTAATTTCAATAAAAAGTCTGAGTATGTAACTCATATTACTCTTTTAATATGTCAATATTGAAAGCAAAATGAAAATAAAGTGCCCTCATCTTGAATTTCTCCATGAATGTGTAAGTTAGCCTTTGTCAACACTCCATACATATGAAAGAATTAGAAATCACAGGTACTTTCCTAATGATTTGTCCACTACTGAGACGGTTACTTAGTGGTATCAACCACAGCAGTTCAGTAAATCTAAATATTTGTGTGAGGAGTGTGACTAAAGCAAGTTCAACAGCCCAGTTGTGCAGATACATGTTGATTTTATTGAAGGATTACTTTTTTTAATCAGAAGCAATTATAACTACACAGGGTAGAAGAAGTAAAGTCTTTTATTCTGGAGAGGTTTCAAAACAACATGTGCAGTTCCCATGTGTATTGCAGAACCTAATGATATAAGAAATGTACAACATTAAGCATGAGGGTACAATCTGTGTTTGAATTTTTCTAAATTACACAGTCACAAATTCATTCACTTGGGATATGACATTAATATAAACAAGAGAAGACTGCAGCTAACAATCTTTAAAATGGCAAACAAATGGCCAATTAATTCATTATTATTATTATTATTATTATTTCTTATTTCACATGTAAGAGAGACAGAGAAATTCAGGGATTTGCCCAAAGTCACAGGTGGAGTTGCAAGTGCATCAAAGGTTAAAATGGAGGACAAAATGGTTCATTGGGTTCAGACTTCTTGTAGACTGTCCAATAAAGACCACATGCAGCTAGATTAGATACATGAAACAACCTGGCTCTTTCTATTATTTAATAAAACTTTTATTAAGAAAGGGTATTATGTATAAAAAACCCCAAAACTGTACATGTTGCAAATGACTGATTTATTTTATTTTACAGTCTTTGACAATTGTGTCTACTAAATAGGTCAGGTAAAGATTCTGCTCTGTCAGCACACTGATTGTTGTACATATTGTTCTGATGCTATCAAGACAGAATGTGTCACTGAGTCTCATCTTTTACGTGAAAAAGGGAAAAAATAACAAATCTTAAAGCGATTAAGCCACACCAAAATGAACAATGAAGAAACACAATTGAATGGTAATCCTTAATATCCATTTTTACTCTATAGATACATACATCTATGATATACATCTATATACACATGCATGTATACATATACACACAAGTGTATTTGTTGCAGTATGTATGCAAGAGTAAAGATTTTATCACCTGCAACATCAAGATAGTGCATAAGCTCTCTAACTTGGTTCTAGCTGTATAAAGACAGATCAAAGATTCAGTCCAGGTGTGGCTCTGGAGTTTCATTGCTCAAGGCTAATTATTCACAAAAAGTCCCCACCCTAGAGACCAGTCAGGCTGGTTTACCTTTTGGTTGGTAGACATTTTAGAGAAGACACTACCTAAGCTCAGCTATTTTGTATGACACACTACAGCATCTAAAACAATTTTACAGATTTTATGAGATATTTGACAAACTGCAGATTACATGTGAATGTAATTTTGACACCCAGAAGCAGAGAGGAGTTTCCAAGATGTTGAGCTCATGCTGAGCTCTAATTATAACCAATTTCAGTGAATAGGCAAAAGCACAATCCTGTAGAGATGGCTCAATGTTTTAACTTCATTATGACCAAGCCTACCAAAAATATTTATTTTGATCATGACCAAAACATGTGCAACATTATATACAATGCATCATTTGATAGTGCACCAAATATCATCATTTAAAAAAATCACTTTTAGAGATCTTTTTTTAAGGATGGCCTGTACCTTTGTTTACTTATGAGTCACTAACTGTGATCAAGACTGCTCTAGTCTGAATCAGGAAAAGACAAAAGATTTATTGCAACTGTCCGTCCTTGTCATGGCTACACAGAGGATTAGCAAAGAAAAACAATGATATTTTTGTAGAGACAATAGGTCTGTCCTGGACACAAAGTTGAAGAATTGAAGCTAAACAAGCAGAGACAATCCTGTTTCTTTTTGCCATGCTCTGTTCAATCTTTTCTCTTGAATTGCCTCGTAATGGTACAGCTGAAACATTCAAGAGTCTCACTCAATTATTTGAGCAAGAACTCTATAGAGAACACAAAATTTATTTCTCAGTACTAGCGACTCATTTGCTAAAATAGTTACCAATATATATTTCAAACAAATTAGTTCTTTTCTTTTAACAGTTGAGATTGTGGGGACACTGGTCCTACCTATCTTTGCTTTGAAATGAGATTTCTTTCTATTCTCTGCTATTTCTGGTATTTCTATATCTGTTTTTTGGAAATGTCTTGATAGTACTGAAAAGTATCAATATCTATCACATCTAGGGTTTTCAAGAGGTAGGTAGCTGAGCCATCTATTTGCATAGATATTTGAATTTGTCAATAAAATCTGAGACTAAAACTCAGTAAAAATTCTCCTGGAAAATAATACAATTTTCAGGAACTGACTCAGGAATGAGTAACAATTTTGCACTAGAGGAAATCTGAAGAACATGTCATCTTCTCTTAATATTGTAAACATCAACAAATTGATGAAATACATTTGTAAGGAAGGTGTCATTATGCATAAGTTGGGATGCAGATAGTTTAGCAAAAATAAATATGCATGAGTGGTTATGTAAGCTCTTACTGGGATCAGAAAGGCTGTGCTAACAATGTTGTGTCTAGTTCAATGTATTAACCTGTCATAAAATTTTGCATCCACTTATTAAGGACTATCGCTGCATGGAGAGATTATCACGGGGAAGATGCTCTGGCACAACCAGAGGTCACCAAAGACTGGCCTCATCTTTCAGGTCAGTAGGCAAGTATCCTCTTTCCCTCCATAAAAACAATATTTTAGTCCATTAACTTTATTGGGTAGTTATAACTCCCACAAATAGTTAAACTGAAACTGTTCCTGCGTTTTCTGGCTTTGCAGGATTCACCCTATCAGGAAGATGGAATATGTGTGGAAATACAAATGCATTGAATATTTTTCATACCAATGAAAAAGATTTGTGTGACATTTTAGCAGAGTAAAAATAAAGTTCTAATAAATCAAGTAAAGTATTTTAGGATGATTCTGATTCCAGGTATGATTCTCCCCTTTCTTCAGTTTATGTATGATCTTGGCTATTCATATCAGATTAGAAGACCACAAAGATTCCTCTTTTTCTCTAAATTAATGAATTAATTTCTTCCTCGGTTCTGATGTATGAACTACATAATTGGAAAAGTATTGTATTGCTATATTTTGAATGGCACTTTTTATCACTTGCTGAGCAGAAGAATGTATCTTTAATTTTTGGTTTTTTTAAGAAATTCAACAATATTATGTAGAAGAATTCAAATTATAATAGCTTACTTTTCTTCCTGCCATTTTGCATTTGTGTTTATATGCATGTACTCCTCACTGTGTTACCTCTGGGCCTTTGGTAAGGGTACAGTTTTCTTGAAGTCCTACAGAAAATAGAACATTCAAAATGATTCTTCATGATGTCATCAGAACAACTTCAGTAAGTGAGATCATCTTGGAAGAGGAAGTAGAAGTTACCTGGGATCTCAGGAACAGGTGCATGAGATTGTCTTGATTCATTAGACCAGGGGTTCATCCTAAAAAATACACCCTTGGAATGGATGGAGAAATAATGTTATTTGAAATAAATAAAAACTTTAAATATTTTAATGATCTCAGCTGTGAGATCATTTCTATTCTGGGTCTTGTGTCTTATATGAGACTTGCAAATGCTTAAGACTGTTTTAATCAGAGTAGTCATGAGACCTCCTAGCTTTCATGGAGGTTGTTAATATGGATTAATCCCCAATGGTTAAAGGCAATAGCTTGTGAAGAAAAAAAATAGATGGTGATCTGAAATTTGATCTTTAGGTATTCTATATCAGTTATTAGTACTTTTCTGTTCAGTAAAATGATGCCATGGAAAAATAATGTATAGGAGTAGTTTCTATTACTTGGTACCATACCATTAGTGAAGCCTTCTCTTGCTACTAACAGCAAAATGCTGTTGTAATTTGTAGCGAATCCTATAAAAAGAAATTAAGTATAAGTTACCTGACCTTAGAATCAAATGTATGTGGACTATCATAGCCTGCATGCCCAGTAATTCCACTCAGATGGGTGGAGATTAGGTAAGCACTAAATAAGTAGTGCTTGTAATAGTTTATACTTTATTTAGTGTAAATGGCTCTAAATAAGCAGCATAACAAGATGGCACAATTTGCTAATAGTGTTGTCCACACCACATGTGTCACTTCTTCCTCTGGAAAAAAAACGGGAAAGGAGGAAGAGGAAGAGGGAGCAGAGAGGTCCCTCAGGGACACCTTTCCTCCTGAGGGTATCCAAAGGTGAGCTAGAGCTCACTGGACATGTCTGGTTCACAGATCTGACCTGAAATGTTTGTCACGCTAGTATGGAAATAGGAGCAAGGAGCTGATGTCATGCATAAACCTGTGAACATGTCCGTATGTGCATATGTGGGATTGGAAAAAGGAAACTGGAATGTGAGGAATTTTGTAAACTGTGGCTGGAGATTTCTAGTTTTCTTTTGAAGTTGTGTATTTTGGAGGGGAAAGGAGGGAGCAGAACTACTGCAGAAAGAGAAACTGTGTAATATGAATAGGCAGTCAGTGTTTTCAGGAATTTGCAAGTATTTAAGAAGTTAAAGGTGCTAAATAAGAACCAGAACTTTTATTTTTTCACAAGCATTCTGCCCATGACACACCTTATTTTAACTGATTATTTCACAAATCATGAACTACGAAGATAATTGCTTCCCTGGCCAAATGACAAAGGAATTCTTATTTCCAGTATATGCCCTGTTGAATGCCGAAGGCATTGTACATGCTAAGGCTGATGCTCTGCTGTATAATAGACACCTACTGATTAGTAGTTCTCAAGCTTAATTTGGTTATGGTATGATAAACTAGGGAGTGTCTTTCTAAGTAAAACTGACATAATGCTTTTCTTCCACTGGAACTAAGATAAATCTGTTCTTCCAATACAGCACCTCCAGAAAAGATAATTAGATTAAATTTAAAGCATCTTTTACACTTCATGTATTTGACAATTTAAAAAAAAGTAAATTCTATTTTTCTCACATTTGAGTGTTGTGCCTATCTAATTGTTTTCCAAAGTTACAGTAGGCAACATGAGTACCAGGCTCACGTGTGGCTCCTTTGTCTATATCTCTCCCCAGGGGAAATGTCTATGTTTTTTCTTTACATTCTACTAATGTTGTTATTCATAAGAAGCCAAAGACTGTTTAAACTGATTTGGATTTTGCACTGGATACACACATTTCTCTATTTTAAAGCCTAGCAGAGGGAGCAAACTAAATGCATTTACCTGGAGGAGGTTTCTGAGAAGACTGATGCTGGAGTATCACTGCAAAGGGCAAAAAAAGGTGATCATTTTGATGGTGTCTCACTGGTAACAGAGAACACAAGAGATCCTAATATCTGCTGCTGGAATGAAAGTGTGCTCTGTGTTTTTGAGAAAATTTTTAACTGAGAGAGAGGGAAGTGCTGTTGTATCTCTTGGACCTGAGTGACTGCCCAGCAATCAGCTAAGGCAGCAAAGCATATGTGGCTGGCTGTCATTTTGTCTGGATAAGTGGCTCTTTCTCATACTTGATAAAGATTGATGAGGTTCTGAACCCTTGCCAAAAATATGCCAGTGTGATTCAAATCAAGCTTGTCTTTGAAAAGATGATTTATACAGCTTGGAAGCCATTGAGATTGAGACTGTGAGGAAGAGCAAGAATTTGGGAACTGAGTGAAGCTTAATCTGGTGGGCTTGGGCAGTCCCATACCCCCATCTGCAGCAGGCTGATGTGCCTGTACTAAGCAGGTAACCACAGTAAAGCCCTGAGGTCTGCTTAGATGAGCTGATGTTGAGGAGCCAAGTGTACCCCCTAGGACCATGCACAGCAATTTGGTATAAAGTGGTTTAAGATTAGTGGTTTTCCACCTGTTTACCTGCCCTAAATAAGCTCTGAATATGTTTGCTAAACCATACGGGTAAGGAGTCAAATTCCTAGCAAAAATATGCAAAATTCATGCCAGAGCAAATATATGAAACATTCAAAAATTATTTGTGCAGGCAAATAAGGGGCTTTGCAGGCATCAGGGCAGTAGGAGGGAGAAACTTTACACCATCCTCTGTGATGTTTGCTCTGTGGTGTTCACGTGGGAGATCAAAGGTCACATTTCAACAGAGGAAAAGAATAACGCACTCACATTAATTCACATAATTATTCCCAATTAGCTAGAAGATAAATGTAACTGTCATTTATATATTTTATGGATTCTGTTTTTATATTTGTAGGTCACATGATGAAACACCACAGACATTACATTACAGACTGACTGCACCTTAAATTTAATATCCCATGAGGATAGTAAGACCTACAAGATGAGAAGAAGATGACTCCTATTGCAGATAATCCATGCTGCTGGTATTCCTACTATTACTGACCTAATACTATAAGGATATCAAAATGAAATTGAGTCAGTATTTTAATCAATAATATTCCTTTAATGGAATACCTGTGGAATGACCATATAATCATACCATATAACCAGCAAGTATGCCTATACATACTTCAGCTTGGATTTTCTAGAAGACAGATAGTTCATCAGGGAAGATATGAAATAATTATTTGAATTTCAATCATAACTACTTTTAGATTACCTAGTCACACAACACTCAAAGGCACCTACAGCACATCCTGTTTCTTTTTGCCGTGCTCTGTTCAATCTTTTCTCCTGAATTTCCTTGTTGAGCTCATGGTTGATCCACAACCTAATCTTATGTGAACTGCTTTAATTTATATCTATAATTCTATCTAACTTCCTATAAGATTGGAAATTATAGGTGGATGTTATGAAGGAAGTATCATCCATTCTCTCCGGGTTCACAGCAAATACTATCTGTCATTCTTTCTAGATAAAAGTTTTAACATAAAAGTACTGTAAAAAATGCAATCCAGATTTTCCCATTAGACAGTTTAACACAGATTCTACTGCTGATTCTTAAAACAGTCATGGGACTGAAGATCACAGGACATGCATAATAAAATACAGTCTTGGTAGCTGATGGGCAGAAGTCAAGATGTGATTGTACCACCCAGATGCTCACTGTCTCATTTGGGGTACTGCTGATGTGGGTGTGCAGCTAAGCTGAAATGTGACCAAGAAGTCTCTCTTTACTTGCTTCCACCCAAATCATTGTGAGGATGTAATTATGTAATTCTGTTCCTTTGTCCTTCACCTTGGGGCCACAAGTCAATGAAAGCCATTAAAGGATTGCAGTGAGTCAAATATTTATTTGAGGTGGAAGAAAAACTCAGGAAAGGCTGCAATGAACAGGAAGGGCAGGGAAAATTTGTTGTTTAAAAAAGCCAGAGATTTTGTATAAAAACAAACAGCTCTATAGCACCTTGAAATAAAAGTTCTCCTAGTTGGAGAGATCTCAGCTGGATAATCTGAGTTGGATGTGGATTCATTCAAAGACTGCAGTCTCTCAAGGGGTACCTGCACCGTGCCTTGTCTGTGAGACCCTGTCTCTTCAGGAGTCTACCTGCTTGTGGCATAGACTCATCCACAGCCACCATCCCATGGAGGTACTTGTTCCCGCAGGGCCTTCCCCAGGGATCAAAGCCTTCACAGACAGGTCTGCTCCAGCATGGCCTTACTCACAGCCACAATCCTTTCAGAAATAGACCTGCTCCAGCATGGCCTTACCCACAGCCACAATCCTTTCAGAAACAGACCTGCACCAACATGGCCTCACCCTTGGTTGAGGCCCTTCGGGGGTGCTCCTGCTCTCTCATGGGCTTATCCAATGCCACATTCTTTGAGGTGCTCCAGCACAACCTCTTGCACAGCCACTGGTGCTACAAGGTGCATCCGCTGCAGCATGGATCATCCACAACCACAGATGCTTCCAAGTGTATCTTCTCCTGCAGGGACTTATCCTTGGGCCACAACCCCTTCAGAGGTACACCTGCTGCGACAGACATTAGCATGGATGCAGAGTGTCTCATCCACAGGGATGGTCTCTTCAACTCAAGTTCACACTGGAGTTCCAGCCTGTCCAGGAAAGCAGCACAGGACCAGAAGTGACACCTTGGCCATCTGCCAGCTCAGGCCCATCACCACTGTTGTTATCAAAATGTTCCCAGGCACGGCACCACAGCAAGGACTCAGAGCAAAACTGATCACTAGTGAACGTTGGACTCTAATATACAGCTGGGCAAGCAAGGCCCATGGCAAGCACAGGAGCCTGACGATTAATAGCTAAAGAGCAATAAAATAAATAAAAAAAATTGATCTAGCACATTTCAATATCTGAATGTTCCCTCCTTCCTTCTTGCCCCAGTTTTCTGACAAAAAATTTGCACATTTGTTTCCAAACAGTTAAAATTTTGCTTCTTAGCATTGTCATTATTACAGTGATAAACCCCTAATCTGTCACCAGGAATAATCATTGATACTATTTGTTCAAAATATTCTGTACCTAGATTATGAGATAATAAATCATTCCTGATAGAATTCAATACTGCTTTGTATTGGAATGCTCCACAAAGTGTTCAGCACAAGGACATTGCATTTTCAAAAATTATAAAACCCAACACATTTAGGAGCAAATCTATATGATGCTATGCAGTGGTTGATATTTCAGCCAACATGTTCACCGGCACATAATAGCACCATGAAGAAACACTAAGTAAGGTTTTGAAACAGCATAACTGCTTTCCAACTAATTAGTCTGAATACCACATGCCGCCAATGCAGCTAACAGTACTAACTCAGTAATACTCCAGGGATTTCTGCTCTGTTACACAGTACAAACTCCCCTGTAATGTTATGCATCTTACATTTTCAGGTGTTTTTCCATGTTTCCTGGTTGTATATAAAGTTTTGTTTATCTGCAGATTCACACTGAGTAATTGTAAAACATGAATACTGTATAAAGCATCTGGAATATGTGCAAAATATATTGGTTAATTCTAGGTGTTTCTTAACATTTCTGGCAGACATCATGCTTTAGCACTGGGATCATAGACCCAGAAAATTAATATTTTGTACCACCTCCTTCCTCCTTCTTTGAGGGATGGGCTAATATGTTAAATGAATAAAAGAAAACAAATTTTCTGTTATTGATCATGGCTTGAGCGTGGGTAGGCTTAGCCTACTATCTCACTACTTGAGGTGGGACTCTGGATGTCAAATTTTCTTTCCTGTTTGGCTCCCTGGCTGGAGGTGGCTCCAAGGCTCAGCAAGGACTCAAGCTCTGGTAGACAGTTTTCCTAGTCTTGCAGACTGTGGCAAGCCCACACTTTGACCACACATGAGACCAGTAAAGGATCAGGGTGCTCTGGCTTGCTGCTGACAGACTGCAGTGGCTTCCTAGGAAGTGTCTTACCCCATCATCAGACAAAGAAAGACCCAGCGTGCAATTGGGCCCAAGGGGGAAGCTGCCCCAGAAGAAATTATTTCATTTTTCCTTAAGCAGGGTTTTTGGGCACAGAGCAGCTGCTACAGCAACACCACTTTGGTGTAAGGCTTTTGGTGGAGCAGCCTTAGCAATGAAACTACAATAAAACTAGAGAAGCGACATCCTGAGGCAATGAACCCAAGAAGAGGGATAGTATTTCCTGAAGAAGCATCACTGCACATGAGGGATGAAGAAGTAAGCCTCAAAAGGGATGCTGACGATAAAACCACAGCACTACATCCTTGGTGCTGTTTTTTAAAAGGCTTTGTCTCAGTAACCCAGCTCTCTGACAAACTCTGCAGTGGGTTTGTTCATGTGGAACTTACCAAGAAATAAAATACAATGATTACTTTCAATATAAAACACATGCAAATAATTTGGCTTGAGTTAACCATGATCCAATATTTTAAAAAAGAAAAATCAGCCAAGGGTCAAAGGCTGTATCAGGACCCAGTTGATCCTAATCTTTTCTTGGGCCTTTTCAGCACAGACCAAATCCTTGGACTAGTCGCTTTCTGGCTCCATACCGTCATTTTCCTCCCGGTAGAATGGACTATGGACATTCCTGCCCTGTGAGGTGTTTCAAGGAAGTTTCAAGTGAAGGATGCTATTTATGAACAAACAGCCACAAACCAGCAAGTAACCTCATATCGAGTTTAATGGCTGCCCATCGATAAGTATCACAATTATCAGCATGATTGTGAGTGGAAGATACAGTAATGTCTGTCTTTAGGACTGCTTTCACTCTCCTTTCATGAACAATGCATTAACATGGCATTTTCAAGCATTCCTTCTTTGTTCAAAGCAGCTGCTCTCTATATTTTGTCCTTGGGTATAAAAATGAACTAAAAAACCAATCTGATCTAGTGATGATTCATTTAAAGTCCAGGACCATACAACTGAGAAAACATCCAGTATCTCTTCATGTTCATTACTACGAGGGCCTCTGCCTCTTTTGCAACAAATCCTGCTGTGTTATGCATGGATCTCACCATGCCTGCACATGGCTTTGTTTTCTTATACTGTTCTATGCCTGTCTGCCCCTCCTGTGTATACATTTATTATATAAATAACTATGAGTTAGTTACTTTTATGTAATCCACACGAGATTTAACAGTAAACTGCTCAAGTTCAAGAGTAACACACTGATATTCGACATAATGATTAAATTCTCCCCAAACAAGAAAATACAAACATACAGCGAATGCTTAACCTGGATGTGGTGGAAATCCTTGTGTGGTCCCATGGTCCTGCAGATACTCCAATGGCAGTGGTGGTGCAAGCATGACCCTGTAATCACCTAAATTGAACAGATAGGGTTCAGAGCAAGGGATGTGGCATTGGTCTTTCAGTGTCCCTGTAAAAACACGAGGAAACTCAAATAAGATATGGAAAGAATGGAAATAACAAGGTCCATCCCATAAGGATTCAGGACACTGACCATGAAAAAGTATTGACTCTTAGGAGTGTTTATGTGTGCTCTCTTAACAGGAGCTAGGACATGTTTCAAAGCCTTGTTAGAGATAGAGTGGCTGGTGAAAATTGGCAAACTTGCTGTGTTACACAGCTGAGGAGAGACTGTGAAACATAAAAATGGAAGAGACAATTCCAGAGAATGTGCCGCTGTCTTATCAGCAGTTATCAGCCATAATGAGACCAGCAAAATAATAAAGAGTATCCCCTCCCCAAAAACACAAAAGAAGTAAATATTGCACCAATGAACATACTGCAGTCTTCCAAAATGATATCACATTGAAAGCAGCAAGGATGAATAGAAGAGAAAAAGTGTAAAAAATCAGCTTCCAGGAATAAAAATTTCCATGGTACAACTCATGGTAAAGGAATGACATTAATTTGTATTGATCAATTTTAAGATAATATTGGGAAGCATATTGTTATCGCATAAACACATTCACAGGTGTATGTGGTTTTGACTATCAAGTAGATTGGCCCAAGGGGAACTAATTGCAAATTGGATTATTATCTGTGAGTCAGTGATATAGTGTCTTTAACATATTGACCTCAACTATTCATTTTAATTTAATGTATTGTAATATTTTATTTTATGTTAATAAATTTAGTGAATTTTCTCTTGAGTTTTTTTTAAGTGTTGTTTTACGCTATCATACTGTAAAAGAAAATATCATCTTTCTATGTAAGAAAAAAATACCAACTAGTTTTCTATTAAAATAATTTTTATTATGCCTATGTCTTTATGATATTATTAAGGTTCTGTTTGCCTTTTCCACTTTTTTTATGATTTTCAAGGGCATGTTCCTGTTTTCCCAGCTTTGAAAAAATCAATAGTATTCTGGAAACCAGAACATATGTTATTGCTTAAGAGTTATATTTGCTTAAGGCACAAAACCCAAGATGATTGTATAGGACACTTATTTTTTACACCAGATATTTAAATTGCATAAAAACTTACTTCCCTTGCATAATATTCAGAATATTCTAAATAAAAATATACAATATATTCGATATGATAAAATATAAACCATTTTTCGGTAAGCAAAGTGTCTCAATTTTGTACTCTTGAGTAACATGAGAAATTAAAAACAAAGATTATTTCTGGCAATGTGCTCTTTGCTCTACAAACTTGAGACTTTGGTTGCTTTCCAACTTACCTCCCTCTAGATCTCCTTCTGTGAAGGCAAAATTTATTCAATGCTAGACTGGTAATATTCAAAAACCCTTTGATCTCAGTATTATGCTCAGTCTTCTCTCCATTTGGCAATGAGCTTGAAAACCACCAAAATCATTCACCTGCTCTGTCTTTTGTCATCTCAGTTTCATGCTCAAGGTAATGTTTCTTGCCTCATGTATCAATGAATATTTCAATCTGCTCCATCTTCTCTACCAAGTCATGGTGTAGATTACTAGACTCTTGGCTTCCTGTCAAACACTGCTAAAGGAACTCTTAAGGAAAAACATCCTACCACACCATGAAAACACTTTCCCATAATGATGAGTTTCTCTTGTAGTTTTTCTAACCATTCCTTTACAAGCTTTTGCTCATTGCTGATACCTGCCATAAACGTCACATGACTTTCCAACTGGTTCTGAATTGCTATCTAATGGGGACTGAATTTTTTAAAGTTTCTGATGAATATATTTTGATGGAGTTTTTATGTCTCTTACCCACAGGAAAGCTATGAAAGCATCCTGGAGTTCAGGCGTTAAAGCTTAATAGCTCCTGGGAAAAAAGGGAATAGAAGAAAGAGACAGGCAATTGCTCTCCTTTTGATCTACCATCAGGTCAGCCAAAACAACAATATGAAATGCTCCAAACAAAAGCAGGGATTGGTCACTTGAGCCATACCAACTGCTGGAAAATCTGATGCCCTTTCCCTGGCACCCACACAGCACAGGGATTAATTGGCAGCCTAGTGACCTAGACAGTTTCCTGTTTTGCCTAAGCCTACAGCCATCACCAGATCCACATTCCCAGTCTGGCAAAGGAACGCGGGAGGCACAGGTATGACAAAAGCCTGGTGGCATTACAGGCAGTCCTCACTTCAGACTCGTAGGTGCCAACAGGTCTTTGCTGGTGGCAATGTAATGATGCAGGAATGCAGCTACTACCAGTGGAGACAGCAAGTGATGGGCTTTGGAGATGCTGCTTATATGCCTAGAGTGTCAAGTGTTCTCTGCACTCTACTTAAATTCTGTAGCTTTAAGTAATTTGCAAGTGTATTAAGAATGCAGCTTTATTTATCTAAAGGCATTAATGCTAAACATACTGATTTCAGACTCACCTGAGTGAAAATTGACCATAAAAGTGTATTAAATAGTACTAAATATCTGTACATGCCTGAAACTTATCAATAAGTAATTGATCAAGAAACAGAAAGAGAAGAGGACAGAAAATAAATTCTTGCTAAGGGATCACGTATTACATATGATCAGAAAAAAAAATATTGATATTTCTGATCAATTCTGAAGCATAGACTTGCTCTATATATCTGTCTATTATGAAAGCCTTTAGCTCCTCCCTCTCACTCTAGTAACCATCCAGTCTGAGCTTTGAAGCACCAATGAATTTCAGTACTCTGTTGTATCCTGCAGGGCTCATAACAATTATTGCAAGAACACACCTAAAACATAGGAAATTTCCCCTTAGCAATCCATTGTTTCCTTTCCCAGACATCTTCATTACTTTCCCTTCCACATCCACTTCTGTTTTCTCTGAGGAGCAAAGCTGAGAAGAGTAGATGAGATGGTTTTCTACATATGATAGCGACAGGGAAAGGCAGCTCATGTCTTCTGACCTGAGTGAAACCTGCCCTTCAGGACCAATTCCAAGTTTCAAAGTAGACAAATCAATCCTTCTTACAGCATTCATTACGTTGTGCACTGGAGAACAAGAAGGTTAAAGAGGCGTGTATTTCCTTACATCCTGTTTATGTGAATTGCTAAGGTCAGGCCTGAGTTGTCCTGAAGATAAGGGGAGAGACGTTGGAAGAATCCTCTCTCCAAGGGAAGCTACCTAGGGGTTAGATAGCAATTTCAGAAGTCATGACCAGTGTCTCACATGGGCTGTAATTAGAGCAGACTTTTCCTCTAGGGAGAAGGTCTACATGCCCATAAAGACATGATGGAGCAGAAAACAAAGGAAGGTTCCGAGATTTCAAATCTACTAGAAGTACTGGGTCATGCTGAGCTGTGCAATATCTAGCACAACAACAGTAGGAGAACACCTTTATTGTTGTCATTGTCTTTCCCTTTCTCCTTTCCTGTTCATCATCTTCCATGAGGCCCAACACAGGAATTTGACCAGCAGAAGGAGCATAGCTGTGCTTTTCCCCAAATTACTTAGCTGCATCAAGGTTTAGATTACACTGCCAAGTACTCCAGCTGAGGTCTGTGTTTTCCCAGCAGTTTGTAAAGAGCAGCAATAGCACAAGAGCCTTGAGAGCCACAGGATGCTGGAAATCTCTTTGTTAAAATAAATGATTGTGAATAGGTCAATGTTTTTAAAGCATTCAATCTACTGTATTTCAAACCTGAAAAATATATGCAGTGAAAATTTGTTTGCATACCCACCATTGTCACTGAGGTTGGAGGAAAGGCTGGATATGGAAAGGCAATTTAGTAACATGAGATCTCTGAGAAACCCTGAGTCAGCTCTGTGAACTCCTGCTTGAAGTCTCTTATAAGAGATTCCTTGGTACAAAAAACACAGATTTGAAGGATGAGTGAGTAGTCTCCATTTACAAGTAAACATGAAATATATTATGTTGTGTTCTTTGGAATGGGATTCAAGGCTGAGCCTCCCAATTTCCAACCTGATGGAAAAACCATCTGAAACCTTCTCATTGCAGAGAGTTAATACCAATAACCTTGGGCACTCCCAGGTAGTGCATAAAAGAGGCAGAAAATGAATTTAAATACTAGAGTAATGCCTCACAGAGTAAGTATTATAGCTTGAGTAGTATGGATGGCTGATTATACCTGCCTTCCCACATTTTATGACAAAAAATTGGTTGAAGCACACAACCTGAAGAGGAAATTCAAACAGCAAATAGATGGCTTCCTAATCCTCTTTACAGCCATGGATTAACTGCTAAGTTTTCTTCTTGAATCCTTCTGAGTTGTCATTTTAGGCAGCTCCTTGTTCCTTTAAGATCCTCACACGTGATCTTAAGCTTTGCCTCTATGTGCTACAGGAGCAGCGAGCATTGAATTCAAGGACTGTGTGTACTATTGCTGGTGAAATGGCATGAAATGAACATGAAAGGCTTTTATACAACTTGTGTTACCTGAACATAGTTCTGGTGGTTAGGAACCATCTCTAACTCTGATGAAGTCAGCAGTTGAACCCACATTAATGGCAGAGTTACAGAGTCAATCTTAGCATTGTGTTGGCCAGAGATCTCCACTGATGGAGCATGTCTTGAGATGTGAGGGATTTTCATGGAGATTATGAATAGAAGAGTGAAACAAAAGGCTCTGGGACCATGGTGTCTTGAGGGTTTAGCCAGCACAGATCACAAAGTAAAGAAAGAGTAAATGCACTTCACTCATCAAGTGCTCCTTCCTAATGAGAGGGCTAGTTGAGCCTCATTTGACTAAAAGCTTTATTACAGATTGTGCACATATCAGCCGCAAGTCTGTCATAAATTGCTGTGATTGCTGACTACAGAAATCTTTGCTGTTACCTAAAATGATCCTTTCTTGAGGAAGTAATAGAGTAAGACAGGTGCTCATCCATCACTATAGTGTAATAATAGGAGGAAAACCATAAAGGTGAATATTTTATGGAGCAACATTTTAATTTATAATATAATACAATAGTATTTTTAATTATATACAATATAGTTAAAAAGCATAATTAACTCCTGATTAAAAAAAGTCAGTTTCTCTCACATCAGCTTCATGGGGTAGAACAGTTCAAAGACCTGATTATCTCTGGTTTTCTTTCAGGAGACATCAGAGCATATTCACCTCAGCCATGATGCAGAACAGGGATTTGTAATTGTGGGGGCTACATTGTAGGCTACAGACTTTTGAAGTTTTCTTATTGCCTCACTTCAGCTCATCTTTAATATTTTTCTCTCATGGTGCTTGCACCACTCATATTCCTGCTATTGGGTGGCAGCTGGGCTGCATGAAACTTGACTCTGGCATTGTGTCCTGTGTGCAATATAATGTTACTATTGCTGTGCTACCATGCTACAGATTTAATTGTAAATATCCACATGTCCCTCACCCTGTACATAGCCAGCTGACTTCAAGAGGTGGTGTCTAGTCATTCACTAGGTAAAACTGGACTGTGGTTAGCCCGTTCCTGGGGTAAATTGCAGCTAATTGATTGCAAGGAAAAGATGCACGATTCCAACGTGGCACCTCCCAAATGCTCATTGTCACTTGTTCATTCCTTGACAAGGAAGTTATAGTTTTGAAGGATTCATCTACAGCCTGTCCAGACCTGTCAAGTCACACGTGCTGAGTAAAGGCTTGCTCACCCTTCTGGCCCCCTTTGCCAGTCCCCTCCCAGTGACATCTCCGGTTTCGTAGCACGTAGAGCAGTTTCTCCCTTTGTTGATCCCCTGTGTCACATGCAGCTGGACACTGTTATCAGCTCTTTCCTGGGAACAACACTCTGCGTAGGTCCTGTCTTATCACAGGCTTTTCCAGCATGATTCCCATGTCTTGCAAAATCTGATTGCAACACATTCAACAGCTCCTCTGACTGCAGTATTATGGACGTTCCTTTAAACAGATGCAACTTGTACCACAGTTGGGAAGTAAACATAGTCCTGACTCCATTTACATAAATTTTTGTCTATCTTTGAATGGAAAAGACAGACAAGCCTGAGAGGAGTGTAGTGTTAGTCAGTGTGTGCACTGAACTCAGTACAATGCCATCCCCATTCTCAAAGATCATGGGAAAAGTTCAGTCCTTTTTTTGCTGATTCAGTGCAGAGAAATTTTTGATTGTTGCCTCTCAAAGCAATGTCACTCTCAGTGCATGTCATTCACTTACTAATGCAGACCTAGCTTATATTTTCAGCAATTCTTTTCCTTGCTAATCTTTCATATATGCATGGGTGGAGTACTCATGGTAACGCAAACCTGCCCAGCAAGAAAGAAGTCACTGCATGGAAGACGTATCAATCTTCATTACACATTTAAAATTGTAACTGACAATTTATTCTGGAGTTTCAGAATGACACCGAAAGTTTTTCAATAGCATCTTATTAAACTTTTATTTAAAAAAAACTTGTTAGATGCTAAATTTTTTTTGGAAGAAATGTGCTAATTTGGTAACATTTTATTAGGCACAGGTTATGGTCTTTTATACTGAGATTATTGTGTCTGGTTAATTTAGTTCCAAACTAAAATAATTCAAGCTCTTGTTTTATTTTTTAATTGATTTATTTATTGTTGAATTCAAAGATTAGGATAAATATTTTTCTTGTTATAGCAATGTGATAAGCACCAAACACTTCAAATTTATCACATGTTGGAAAAAGTCCCCCTCAAGCATCTTTACAATTTTTAATTCAAATTTTCAGTTGAAATGTTGAACAGGCATTTTTTCTCATTGCTTTCATTTTTCGAGTTATGCATAGAAATAAATGAATGATCATTAAAATTCATATCCACTTTGGACTCTCTGTGCAATTTTTTAAAGCTTGTTATCGAAATAAAGTTTGGCGTAATTAGGAGCAGATAGTAAAAATAATGAAACTTTGCCAGAGTTTTAAATTTGCAAAATGGTACAGTAAAGAAGCCAAGAAACACAAGAATGCCTAAAGTAAAAAACATCCTTTTAAAATAGAAGCAGCAATTGATTTTCTTCAAGAAAAACATGCCTGATAGTTGAAACTCCTGTGTGTTAGCAAGTAATGAAATATTATGATCAGAAATGAATGATTAAATTGATACATGCACCATGTTGAGAATAATCTGATGAAATATTTAATTTTAAAATAATATTATAAATTATAGGATAAGTATCTGTTTCTTAAATATTTCCAAAAAGCTGTGAAAGATAATTACACTTCTAGCACAGAAAACGGTAAAATATACCATTAAGTTATAATTCTAATAGAACTACAGCAGTTCAATAAAAAATGGAGCAAAATTCTTTCATCACTTAGAGAAAGAGCTGAGTCTGTCTACATTCATGAATGGCCTGTCAGATGTCTGGGATGAAATTATACTAAATTTTTTTTTGAGTAATTGCATCAGAATGTGGGAAAGGGATAGGTCTGGTACTTTTTTTCAGGGTGTGTTGTTTTACCTTGCTGTTTTATAGCACAGGAGAAGTGGTCCTGACTGGGCTATCAACAGAGCTTGGACCCCTAGAAGAGGACATATCTCACTCACATTGCTCCTTAGTACATTGGACTGCCCAGGTCCATTAGCATCTATGACTCACTTGTGTCTATGACCCTGTTTAACATATTTTATAATAAATTCTTTAGTGAGCTGGAGTTGAACTGCTCTAGACAACCTCTATTAGCATGAATCATTATTATCTAAACATTCAAAGGTAGAACTGGATCTATGTTGTCTGGTTTCAGCATAGTCAAACCTAGCTTGCAAACATATTCTAGCCTGGAGCTCTATCACTTAAAAACAAACTTGAATTTGCCATGCCAAAAGTAGTATTCATTAGTCAATCTTGAATTTCAAATCCTGGCTTGTAATAAGGAATCCAGAGAAATAAATGTTTTAATAAAAATAAACACTAAAATTGTTTGAGAAATAATGCTTGTGATTGTCAAGGTGTTGCTTTGTCCATGCATCATGAATGTTCCAGGCAGCCCTGATTCTCTCACCTCAAAAAAAAAAAAAAAAAAAAGGATATGGAACAGCTGTAGTAGATAGAGAGAAGATCAATAAAGATGATCAAAGGTATGAATGACTTCCAGGGGAGGAGCAATTATGCAGGCTAGGAAACTTTAGCCTGGAAAACAGACCATTGAGGAGATATATG
Organism: Setophaga petechia; assembly: GCA_024362935.1. Classification (NCBI taxonomy): domain Eukaryota; kingdom Metazoa; phylum Chordata; class Aves; order Passeriformes; family Parulidae; genus Setophaga; species Setophaga petechia. The sequence continues at coordinate 2,178,886 of JANCRA010000019.1, read as the reverse complement.
ATAAATTAATAAAAATTGGGAGTGGCATGGTAAGGGTGAGTAGACATCACTTGCTCATTGTGTCTCTCCATAAGTGGCTGGGTCAAAAGAAACAAAATGAGGTGTTTTTTTCATGTAGCATGTGTTAACTTTAAGCACTACTCGTGAAAGGGTTTTTTGAAAGCTAAAGCTTGCACAGGTGGAAGGCCAAATTGGCAAAGTTCAACCATCTATAGGGTCACAGAGTACACAGTGCCCTTGAACCACCCACGTTGCAAGTAATCAGTCTGCTGCAACATTTGGGAGAAGCATGACTACTCACTTGTCCTGTTTTCTTAATTTTTCACTTGGTATCCTGTTCTAGCAATCATTTTGATCTGGTCCAGCAGTTATTCTTATGTTCTTTGCTTATTACTTGATCATCTTGAATATTTATACAGCACATATGCACTTTTTTGAGTACCTATCCAATAATTATGAGTTTGTATCCCAAGATTACTTCCTGAAAAACATTGCAGAAAATCTGTCAGAGTAGAAATAAAATATGAATGAATATAGTGCATTTCAAAATGAAATATAACAGGAACCACTAGTCCAAATGTTTGTAGCTTAAATATACATGTATAGTTTTACTAAGTCTTCCATTATGGTATAAAACGTTTAAGAAATTTTAACATTGCAATGAAAATGCATTACCTTTCACCATGAATGAAGTTAACTACTAAAATATATATTTAAAAGTCCTTATATTGGAAATGGAAAGAGTATGTAATGATGACTGGGAAAGCAGACAATTATATGTTAAAGAATTTGACCTGTACTACAGGTAGTATTGCTAACTATTATTTGGACCTCTCACACTATTTGCCTGATTGAAAATCTAGTGAAACATGCTCTGATTTTCATCAGGGTCTTAATCATGAAATATGTATTTTACTTGACAACCTCATGGTAGAAAATTCAACATTTGGGTATGCCATTGAGAGACCTCAGTGAGACACTTTATGGGAAGGTATTTATTTGTTTCTGGTGGATCTCCATTATTTATCTGTCAGGTGAAATCACTCTGTATTTGACAGCAGAAAACTGGAGTGCAAATTGATGCTAGGCTTAAAATTATAGTTAAGCACATCTCTCTGGTCTGACGATTTCATGTTTTTTTGGGAGATTTGGGATGAAAAAGGGGACAGACTACATTTAACCCTGCCCCAGAGGATGTCCTGTCTCTAAATTGGAAAGTCACATATTTGATGGATGGGACCACTCAGTGAAATTGGCTGGATGGTGGCAGTGAAGGAGCTGTGGGGAGCATCTCTATGGCTAGGTGGAAACCAACAATGAACAGCATTTCTCAGGGGACATCATTGGGACCAGCATTGTTCATCAACTTTGTTAGTGTCATGGAGAGTGGGATTGATGGCATCCTGAGCAAGTTAGCTGCTGCCACCAAGGTGTGTGATGTGGTCAGCACGCTGCAGGGAAGGCGTGCCATCCAGAGGGACAAGGACAGGTTTGAGAGGTGGGCCCATGCAGACCTCATGAAGTTCAACAGGGCCAAGTGCAAGGTCCTGCGCCGGGGTTGGGGCAATCCCAAGGGCATAAAAGTTGGGCAGAGGATGGATTGAGAGCAGTCTGAAGGAGAAAGTTTTGAGATGTTGGTTGATAAGAAGTTAAACATATCTCAGTAATGTACTCTTGCAGCCCAGAAAGCCACCATATCCTGGCTGCATTAAAAACAGGTCAAGGAAAGCAATTGTGTCCCTTTATTCTGTTCTTGTGAGACCCCACCTGACACATTGCATCCAACTATTGCCCTCCCAGCACAGGAAAGATGGGGTCATAGTGTAGCAAGTCCAGAGAAAAGCTGCAAAGATGATCAGAGGGCTGGAGCACCTCTCCTATTAAGAGAGTGGAGAGAATGGGGTTGTTTAGCCTTGAAAAAAAAAGTACTCCAGGGAGATCCTATAACAGCTTTCCAGTTACTCAAGGGGGCTTACAAAAAATGGAGAAGGATTTTTTATAAGGGCACAGGGCAAGAGGGAATGGCTTTAAACTGAAAGAGAGTAGGCTTAGATATAAGGAAATAATTCTTTACTGTGAGGAGACACTGGAACAGAGAAGTTGTGGATGCCTCATCCCTGGAAGTAGCTGGCCAGATGGGATGAGGGGCAGTTTAGATCTCATCTAATACCTTAAAGATCATCTAGTTCCATTTGCCCTGCCACTGGTATGGTTGACAGTGTCTCTGCCAATGACAGGGGGATTGGAATTAGATAATCTTTAAGGTATTTTCCAGCCCCAACTATGCTATGATTGGATGATAATTCAAGTAGGTCAGTGGTGCATTTGTAAAGGAAATGTGAATCCAACCAGCAAAATGCATGAATGTCATTGGGAAAGTTGAGACTTTTGCACAAGTGAAAGCAAAAGACTTATACCTCTTACTTTCTTTGAGGAAGAGGGAAGTATTTACTTTGGTAACAGGGACTAAAAATCAACAGTAGCAAACAGATGAGTACATCTGTTCAATAGCAATAGAATATATTAAATGAGATGTCAACTGGTAATTCTAGCACTGCTACTCAATCAACAGCAGTTCCTTTCCCAGAGTGCTTTCTCCTGCCATTGAGCCCCATAGCTTGTGTCCCCAAATGACCCAGCCGGAAGTGTCAAAGAAATCTGACTAGGCTAATCAAAGACTTCTGACTGCTCCAGAGGGCAGTACATGGGACAAGTTGGAGAATTAACCTCTTGGGGAGATGCTGGAGGGGAAGGACTGTTCACTCCCCCAAGAAACAACACTTTGAACAGTCATGCCTCTTATGTCCCTTTTCTCATATTTTCCTCATATTATCCACCTATTAAGAAAGCATAAGTTAAGATCCAGGCTGTTTGCAATAGAAAAACATAAATTAACAAGAAACAGATTTGAAAAGTAGCAGAATTTGCTGTTACAAAAAGTAACAGCAAATGTCAGAGTAGCCTTTTTTTTAAGGTTTTAATGTACCTCAACTTGCATGCAGACTTGCACAACAACAACTACCATTACTGCATAAAACATAAAAATGCATCCAAAATTTTTAAAGATACAGATGGTTTGCTTTGCTCTTAATGTTTGTATTCAATGATAGTTTTAATTTCTGAATTTGGTCTTAAACTGACTGTCCTTTGCAGCTCAGAAAATGACCTTTGTTAATATTAACCAAAAATATTTTACAACTGACACTGAGTGACAGATAAAACACAGTTGTGCTCAATGGGACTATTTCACTCTGCACAGAAAGAATGCGTAAACATAAACCCCCTAACTGACAACATAGTCTAATAAAACTATTTGTTCTATATTATCTCATTTTCTGTGTTCTTTCATCATATCAAAATTGGAGGAAATAAAGCAATGGACTAGATATGATACAGCACTCTGCCTCAAACTGTCAACCAGGGAAAACTGTTGTCAAATAAGATCCAGCAAATCAAAATAAAATCCAGCAACAGTGGTCTCTTTGTGTTAAGTAGATTGACCATCACAAAAAAATCTCCTACCAAAAGTTATAAGACAAAGACTCTTTGTCAATCAAGAGGGGTGTTTCATTATTCTCAAGAAAGTCACTAGGCAGTGATTTCTGAAAGCACTAGTTTAGGAGAAATTAGGGACTTTTGGGAGAGGGGGAAAAGTGAAGGTAAAAGAATAATTTGAAAGTAGAGTTGGGCTTTTCTCTCTGCAGGGGAAGTTTGGTGGAAAAGATTAAGACATTATTTCAGTAAAAGTGGTATGAAGAGATGAAGTAATAATTTAGAAGAAGGTGATTAAGTGAAATAGAGCAAGCTGAAGGCAGAGGGGCACTGAGGAGAGACTTTGATAAACCAGAGAGCTGGGCAGTCACCAAAAGTATGAAGTTTACAAAGGGAAAGAAAGGGCCAGATTCTGCTCCTGGGATGTACAGACAGACTGGGGAATGAGATACTGGAAAGAAGTATGGTGGAAAGAACCCTGGGGGTCCTGGTTGATGGCAAGTTGAACACAAGTCAGCAGTGCCCTGGCAACCAGGACAGCCAAATGTGTCTTGGGGTGCATCAGGCACAGCATCACTAGGGAGGGGATTGTCCTGCTCTGCTCTGCCCTGGGGCAGCCTCAACCTCAAGTGCTGGGGGCAGTTTTAGGTGCCACAATATAAAAAAGTCATGAAGCTATTAGAGAATGTCCAAAGGAGGGAAATGAAGATGGTGAAAGGCCTTGAGGGGAAGGCATTTTGAGGAGCAGCTGATGTCACTTTGGCCTTTTCCCCTGGGGAAGAGGAGACTGAGGGGAGGCCTCATTGCAGTCTACAATATCCTCATGAGGAGAAGATGAGGGGCAGATCCTATCTCTTCTCTGTGGTGACCAGTGACAGAACCAGAGGGAATGAATGATCTGAAATTGTGTCAAGGAAGTTTTAGATTAGATATCAGAAAAAAAGATTCTTCACCCTAGGAGTGGTTGGGCACTGAAAGAGGCTCCCCAGAGAAGTGGTCACAGCACCAAGACTGCCAGAGTGAAAGAAGAACTTGGACAACACTCTCAGGTACATGGTGTGACTCTTGGGGTGTGCAAAGCCAGGATTTGGACTTGATCTTGTGAATCCTTTCCAATTCAGAATATTCTGTGATTCTTTGAAGTGTGTGGAGGAAGAGGATTCTAGGGAATGAGATCTGCAAATGGATTGGTGACTCATGTTAATTTTGAAGAAGCCTGAGTTTAACATATTTTGGAAATAGGAATCATAGAAAAATGGTGAGAGAAAGAAAACTGGCAAGAATGATTCAGGAAAATGTTTGTAAGTTATGGCAATTGGTAATCAAGCCTTCCTGAAAGTTTGAACTGTGGAAAAAAACGTGGCTGATTGTATGGAAGCTAAACTACAATGAAAATTTCCCCTCTTTCTTGGGTTCAGGTAACATTGAGTAAAGAGTAAAGAAAGAAAAAGTTCAAAACAAAGTGGTAATGATTGCAAGACAAGGCAAATCAATGAATTTGTTAGAAGGACACCTGAAATAACTCCTCAATATGGAAACCAGATGAGATCTTTTCCTCTGTGCCCCTCATTCCTCTGGCCACTTTGATGCACCTCAGAGTTATTACACCTTATGTCATTTCCAGAATAGGTGAATTCTGTAGGTCCATGACTCCAGGCAAATCAAGTTCTCAGGGTATAAACACTTAACAAGTCAGCTTCACTAAAATCAGACACATTTATTTACTTAGGAATTTATGACTTCCTCAATTCAAACTTCTATTTACCATCCCAGACAGAAACCACACTTATAGAGGAAAAACAAATAGACAAACAAAAATTGCATATATACCCTAAATCTTGCTTTTCCCAATTGTTAGCCCAGGAAGACTGAGGTTCTTTAAGGACTGTTGTGTCTCTGTGTGACAGAAATTCACTGAGCAACACCTTCCTCTCACCTGGAAATATAGTCTCTCTTTAAAGATCACTATTTTTATATCAGGGGTCAAAGACATGTTTCTGACTTTGTTTTGTAAAAACCCTTCAGTGACTTCAGAAGAATTTATGTACTATGAAGAGTAAAAGAGTCATTATTTTGTCTTCTTGATTGTATTTCTTTATAAAATTGTATTACAATGAATCAATATCCTATTACAAAAATATACTAATTGCTGGGCATACACCATTACCACAAATTATAGCAGAAATCCTATGGTCTTGTAATGCACACTTTAACTACATCTTGTTGCAGTAAGTATTAGAGGAGGTTTATTACAGTAACCGAGGGAGAGGAACCAGTGCATGTTCCACCCAAAGATGTATTATTTTTCCATGAATTAAAGCAATGTAAACAAAGAAGGGATTGGTTTTCTGCAGTGTCACTGAGGTTGTAATTAAAGGACAGTGAACAACACATCTAATTATTAGGAGATGGGAACTTGATAACTTTGGGGAAAGGACCTCTCTGATGTTTTGCTTACAACAACAAGTTGGACTCAGTGAGCCTGTAAACATATTTTATAGCCTTATATTATGAATGTCAGCTCTGAGCTTATCACTATCTAGTCAGACTGGAGACAACAAGGACAACGATTTGCTCAAATGTGTCAGCCTTTTGAATATCAAGCAGATTCTGACTGCTTCTTAAAATCCTGTCACTCTTTGGCTCTTATGAAAGGAATTAAATAACCTATTGAAAAGTTTTACTGGGTCATTTAATCAGTGAAAAGATATCACTGTTATCCCGTTTTACCTTAAATTCATTGCTAGCTGCTTTTCATCGCAGAATGGTTTGGCTGGTTAGGGATCTTATAGATTATCTAGTTCCAACCCTCACAGCCATGGGCAGGGACATTTTTCATTAGACCAGATTGCTCAAAGACCATCCGACCTGGCCTTGAACACTCAGGGATGGGGCACCCACACCTTCCACGGGCCAGTGTTGGGGTTCTCATCACCAGTACAGTCCAAATCCTTCTCCTCAAGGCTGCTCTTAACCTATTCTCTGCTCTGCCTGTGTTTTCACTTGGGACTGTCCCAACCCAGGTGCAGGACCTTACAACTGGCCTGGAACTTCATGAGCTTCATGTGGGCTCACTCTTTAGGCCTTCTGGATTGCATCCCTTCCATCCAGCATGTCGACTGCACCACACAACTTGATGTCAGCAATCTTGCTGAGCCTGCATTCGATCCTGCTGTTCGTGACACTGACAAAGATGTTAAACAGCACCGGTCTCAGTATGAACCCCTGAGGAATGCCACCCATCACTGGTCTCCACATCTAGCCATTGAGCTCATTATGGATAATTCCCAGGCCTATTAATACGTTTTCAAAACAAAAGTTAGTAGTTAGGTTTGTATGGTCTTAAATCCATATTTAATCCATGAAAGCAGAACTGCTGAGCCACACTAGTGATGGGAATAAGCAAATTGTTGGCAGGTAGTGTAGGATGACATGCAAGATTAAAATTCCTACCTTAAGTGTTTTAAAATAAAAAAAAAATGAAGTATCAGGCAATTTAAAAATAATTCTTAATAAAGATGAGTCTCTGAGACATCATTACATGGTGTAGCAAAACACTTAAATATTCAAGACAGCAAAGCCCTGGATACAGAAATCAAACATATGTGATTAACATTGTGTTTCATGGAGTGAGACTGTATGAAAAAAGATAGTATTAACGATGGAAGGAAGAAGGTGCTGCATGAAGGGATTGTTAATGCTGCCTTCTATGATTAATTTAAAAATCCTGCTGTGATGACAGAGGCAGATGGAGCATTTCTATTGAATGACACTTGAGGCACAGCGCCACTCACATCAGAAATGTGCAGAAAACAGATGACAGATGAAGGACGTACATTTGATGGGGTGTGTACATGCCTTCTGCCTTCTGTACTTTACTGGTGTACAGAATCAGTGGAATGACTAGACAGAAATCAGCTCCCAAATTTCATTGTCAACAAAGAAAAAAGGTATAGGACCTTGTTTCTGCTTTCACCATCTTATGAATTTCAGAGCTGAGCAGTCTGGTATGCAGAAAGCCTCAACATGGCAGGTTTACTTTTGAAATTTTTTTCTGTCTTCACCAGTTAATTTGTATGAATTGGTAGAGAATATTACTTGTTCTTATGAGCTCTCTGTATCAATGGATTACCTACATTATTTCAAAATCTTAAAAAAGGCAGGATGTACAATATGAAAATCCTATTTAAGCAAAAGATAAAACATTTCCCCTAGGAATCAAAGAGATAATTTAAACCTCTATGGTAGAGACCTTTTCCACCCTTTGATTAAGAATATCAACACATAATCTTTGGAGAATAATAAATAAGATGTTGAGAGTAATAAAATTACTGGTTTGAATAGCTGTAAGAACATATGATGCTCTTTGATTCTTGTTAACTTTACTGGTGTTTTTTTGCATTATAGAAACACCAATAATACAAAAAATGTTATAACACCATAAAAAGGAAAATAGCTTCAGTGAAGAGCTCTGGACCATACGGCTAAACAAAGCTAAAACAGTGAAATTGTCAGAGACAAACATGCAGAGTTTCTTCAAAGTGCTATTTTCTCTGAAAAAATTGGCTTATTATGTCTAACATAAGTGAGAGGGTACAAATAACAGTGACAGGGAACACACGAAGTAGTTAAGTCTCAGAGAGTTTTTGGCTTTTACTACTTGTTGCTTTGAAAAGGGAAAATTTAAATGAATCAAGTTCCATCTTGTACAGAAGATAAGGCTCTTCAAGCAATTGCAAAGAGTAGGAGGTGTTGATGAGTGATATCTGCACAGGTGTCACTGGGAGAACTTGTATTGTTATTTGATTTGGACAGTGATAGGGGAATAAAATTTTCTTCATTATTATTCAGACTAATTCAAAATATTAGTACTGACCAAATGTAATTGTTGCAATTGTTTTAAATAATCAAGCTCTGTTCTCTGATTGTCCAAACATTTTTCTGTTTATTACATAAGGAAGTCAAGAAAAAGGTAACTCCTTATGTCGCAACATCCCTCATGTTAATGTGCAAACACACAAGCCAAATATCATACACAGTATGTGCAAATGACAAACATCTAATTTGTATTGACAGTTATCACAATTATTTGCACAAATGACTGTCACATACATATGCATAATTAGTTACACTCAATAACCAATTTGTTTCCAGATTGAAGCGTGCATTTTCCCTGTGCAACACCATATCTGAACAATTTGCTATTTTCCAGACACTTTAATGTTTCTGATCTCCAAGATAAGCATTTTCATTCCCCAGATAATACCCAGAGATGCATTTCTAAAGACAAACAGCTGTTGTTTTGTACTGTCTGTACGTCACCTGGTGGAAAGTCATCATTGTGGTGTCTTCTGTCTTTCTTAGTATAAAACACATATAAATAATATACTTAGAATACTGTATGTCTTCTTTCTTGCACTATACAGTCATAAAATCCCAGACACATACAGTTTTCCTCTTACAGTGGAAAAAACAGGCAGTTAGACTATGCCCAGAGTTATTTTTAAAAATAATTTAAACCGATGATGGGATTTTTTTTTTTCTGAAACCATCATAGGCAGTATGGCAGCAATATTAAGGATGTGAAAAGAAATCACAGTAAACAAAGAAGCAGCACTGGGTGAAGCTGCAACCACTTGCTGGATCAAAGCTTCAGTCTCACAGCGCTGCTTTTGCCCCTGGCTGCGGTCCAGGAGAAAGGCCCAAGGGAACGAGCTCCCTGGCGAGTCACAGCGTCTCTCCAAGCAGGCGTGACATCTCCTACAAAATCAGACTTGGCCTCACCCTGCCTGAAAGCAACTCTCTGCCCAAGCTAGGAGTATCTGAGTTGACTTCTACACTCAGTACCAAGCCCATTTTTAATTGGCAAGGTAATCGTGTGAAAATGCTGACTGAACGTCACTCGTATGCACCAGCCTTTTAGTTAAGCACATTTGTAGGTGGGGCATACATAAGCATAAAAAGGCCTGAGGACAATTGGAAATTGAGCTCTGGCAGCCACTTTGTCCCCAGATTACAATTTATACATGATGTTCACCAAAGCTACATAAACTTTGCAAACTCTACAGTCTCATGAATATCATGAAATCCAGTGCTTGAGAAATTTGTCTTTCCCTTAGTATTTGCATGATGAATCCCCATTTGTGCCTTTTCATTGTATTTTGCACACAATTTATAGGAGTGTAATTAGGTTGGATATAAATCTGAAGTAGAAATAGAATAAATTCTAAATTCTGTGCACTTTCAAGCTAAAATCTCAAACTAGGTCAATAAACCATGTTCCCCACATCTTTACATTTGCATCACAGAGAGGTCTTTGAAGTCAGTTGTCTTACAACCCTCTAAAATGGTGTTAATGGCCCAATTCTAATTTAAAATCCAGTTTTATGGCATTCCATTCATTTCCATGATGTTTGTTTCTCATTTGCAAAGTCAGATTAGAATCAAATCCAATGAGGTTTGCTGCACAAGGTCAGATAAGACTGAAAAAGTATCTCCAGGCTTTTTTTCCTATGGAAACAAGTCTTCTAAATCATGTTGATTCTTGCAAAAAGTATCAGGAATGACTATTAAACAGCAATTCTCTTGTCTTAATTTGTACTTGTTTGGTCTGCATCTTATAGGATGAGTTTAAGTCCTCTTGAGACATCTAAAGTTGTAAAAGCAGCAGTACCAAATTGAACCACAGCTGGCCCAGTTCCCTCTCTGATAATGGCCAATAATGGATCCAGGGAGAGTATATGAACAAGGTAGGCATAAAAGTGGCACGTTCCTAACGAGCTTGTACAGCCTACAGCAATCATTGGCACAGTGACTTCCCAAGGAAAAACGTGACATGCTTGTTTCTTGCAGCAGAGTGCAAATCAAGGGTAATTGCATTGAAATTTTGTGGAGTTATAAAAGGGTACACAGCCAACAACAATAGGTGCATTTTTTCCCCTGTAGACCCGGGCAAAACACTTGATTTTAATATTTTCCTGTCATTGCGAATTTCAAATTATGTTTAACAATATTACATTTTCATGAAAAATACCTCCTTACTTTATGGTATTAATAACACAGTTGGAAAAGAAATACTTTTGAAAAATAAATGACAATTACTTTGAAATCTGCTAGCAGTGACTACATTTGAAATCAAATTATTGATAAAAAAAAATAACATTAGGATATCTTTAGTATTAACCATGTTTATGTTCCAACCACAACTTATATTGTAAACTTTAAAAGCAACGGAGTGCACTGAATGAGATTTTTAGACACATCTATTACTCACTAAGAAGGTTCATGATCATCTACTGTTCATATAGTGCCTCAGGTAGAGATTGTGTGGATGGAGCTTTGCAAATATGAATTTAGACAAGGTTCCTCCCCTGAGAAATTTGGAGCCTATTTTGAACAACTGTAATGCTAATAATTCAAGGATTGGGCACAGGAACAGGTATAAAGAGACAGAGAAGGTCAAAAAGGTTACCTGAAGGAGATGGGATTTAATAGGACATCTGAAACTCACTTGATTCAAAGGTGGAGCAGATGTGTTCCCAGAACAAATACTCGCATTCAAAATTTGTTCAAAATGTTTTTGAAGGACAGTGAAGGCATTTACAAAATACAGGAGATAAGAACTGATGTGCATATGAGCTGTTCATAACTAGAAATTATGATTTCCTCTGACCTGAGTTTGTTTCCTTTTTTGCACAAAGTTCCTGAGTTTATAGCTTTTGCCTTGCCCCAAAGTAGTAAGGATTGCATGACTGGTGTTTTAATTTGCTGTAATCTAACCACTTCTATTTGCAACCTTCAGGCCAAATTAGAGTGATTGTAGGGAAACCCACACTGTTCTAGAAACAAAAGACCAAAATTGCAGAGCAGTCCTAAACCAGCTCTTTCCTCAACAAACATGCACTGGGGCTTGCACACTCCCTAGCCTTTTTCTTGGATCTCTGTGTATTCTTTCTCTGTCCCTGCTTAGAAGGGGTTGGTTGTGCCTGGCGGCCTGTGGAAATTGCACAAAACAAGCCCTCTGCCCAAGGGTCTTATGGGTCATTTGTGCATCATTTGGGTTTTGTCACAGCTAATCTTCAGAACAGCTTGGACATGAACTCAGCAAAATTCTATGTGCTTGGGCAGCAAGAATTTTTCACTAAATGTTCAAATCATTGCTATCACAGACTGCACCTGCAAATCACTTTTTCACCTCAAAATACAATGCTGACCACAATTGCCATTTTTCTGCCATGGAATTTAGGACTTCAGTATTTTAGATGTTAACCCATTTAAAAAATAATCTAAACCTGTGTTTTTTTTCTTCTTACAAGCTCCTTTCTTCTCAGCATAAGAAATTGATTTTTTAGCTAGTATGAAAGACACTTGCAGTCAGGTGACACTGCGCCAAAAGTTTTGTGCAACATCAGAAATAAAATGTATAACTTGCCAATCTCAAAGTATCGTTTCACTTTTAAATTTTTTATTGGTAAACTAATTTTACATGACGAATTGAGTCAATTAGGATATTTTTGAAGGTATACAGAGAAGGAAGGAAATCCTCCAGTTAAGAGAAATACAGAATGATAATAAACAATCTCCTGAAAGGTATTTTTTTGGATATGTATGAGAAAGAGAACAAATGCAAACAGAAGCACATACCTATCATGCTAATGAGCTACATTTACAAGCTAAGGGAAGGGTATGCAATGCTGTACAGTGTACTACATACTTGCAATCTTTGCTTTTGCTTTTCAGTATTTTATTGCTGTCTCTAAATACTTTGAAACAAATACAGCATAAAATAACGTAACTGTAAATAATAACTGTGGCACCAATATAGAGCTGAACCCTTACAAAAAGCTGCCATGACTGAAATGCAGTTAGTGGCATGAAAGCAAGTAAGGACCTGTTAAATTAGGCATTTTAACACAGCTGTCTTCAAAAGGACGCAGATTAAAAGGATACAAAAATTATACATGGAAACAGAAAAAAAAAGTAAAAACTACAAAGACATTTTTTAAATTGTTCTTCTCTGGTGCTACCCATACCATGGCTGGAAAGCTGAGATTTCTGCTAATAACAATAATAATATAAATTTATTCTTTATTATAGTTTGGTATTAATTTGAAAAACAAAACAACAAAGAAATAATTTAAAATGACCAACAGTACATCACTCTGTCTCTATGCTTCAGAGAATACACAAAGACTCACATGAAAATACTTCACAGTGCTGCCAATGAAAGGAAGGAAATATAACCTATTGCATTTCTCACAATTTACTGTGTCTGTACACAAAATCAACAAAAGCAATGGGAAAAAAAAGATGAAAAAGTGAGTATGAAATGCTGGAAAAACACAGGATTCAACTAATGGCACTGGAAACGAAGATGAACAATAATCACAGTGCCAAATTGCAAGTAGAGTCTCTTCCTCTGAGCAAACTGAAACAAGCCAAGACAGCCCTAGAGCACAATCCTGTGAAGATCTGGACCTGGCAGAGACAGTGCTTCAAACACAGAGCTAAGGAGGAGCAAGTACAGCTGCAGCATACGCCCCAGTTCTGAGAAGTGGCCTTAAACATCCTTTCTTCACTCTAACTCAGCCTGGCTCTCTCTCCTAAGAACCCAAGCTGTTTCTGCAAGTCTGTAGTAGAAAAGCAAGAACAAGGAACTGATGAATCACTCTCTCATTGAGTAGCCATAAAAACATTATTGATGTTTAGTTAAAACACTCAAACTGTTTTAAAAACAGATTTAAATGGGCTCCAGCCCCTTCATATCTCCCCTGTATAAAACTGATAAAATGAAAACCAAAGATGTGTCACCTTCTAAGCTGAGCTCAGGTCCCATGCCCAGAAACAAAAGGCTTGCATGCATGTTCAGTTTTCCCCAGTCACTTTCTAACCCAGTCAAAATTCTGGCTTTATATTTATGTATAAAACACAGGTTTCATGTGAACCTGCAAAGCTCCTCTCTTAATTACCCAGGGCTGGAAGAAGGACTGTTCATTTGACAATGGAAATGCATGAGATCTCCATACTGAGGCCCATCACTATAGACCTGGATAAGCCCTGCAATTCTGGGCTCCCTCCAGTAAAGCTACAAGCTTATGGTGAGCCTCCACATTACCAGGACTTTTCCACATGCCTGTGTTTTGCTCTTTATTTTTCCTGCACTGACCCTTTTATTTCAACACACACAATAAACAGGGAGAGAGATGCACAATTTTCATCATAGTGATCCACAAAACAGAGAAAATCCCATAGGAGAAATCCAGATGGCATCACTTCCTGTTATGTCTTTTCTGGCTCACCAGCAGGGAGACAGATTCCAGTCAAAATGGGGATCTCAAGGAGGATTTCCAGGGGAATTAGAGGCAGAGAGCACTGAGGTGAGGTGGCAGGTGAACACAAAACTGCAAGAGGGGAGGAAGTTGGGGGATAGAGAGAGTGTGGACTGTTGAATAAACTTCAAAATTTCTCTTACTTTTTTTTCTCTGTGAAATTTTGTACTAATGTAGGGACGATGGGTTTAGGTTTAGGAGTGAGGTGTGTGTGTCTGTGAATGTAAAATTTGAAAAGCAACCTATTCCTGGAAAATTATGACAGTAGCATAACATATATCACAAGTCTTTCTCATGGCAGTTGTTTTATTACGTCTTCTGAAGGGTACCTATGAGTTATATGTTTAACTTGTGTCTCTGTCTGAAGGTAACTGAAGCTTCTTTCCAAAGGCAAAGGAATCAAGGCGTGAATCCATGTCTGACAGATGTAGAATTAGAATAGTTACCTCCAGTATTGAAAGCAATAGGACAATGGGAGACAGAAGCTAGCAAACATCTTGAAACCAAAGAAACATTTTAATATTTATAAAATACTCCTTTATCACCCCTGGAAAATGGCTAGAACTCTATAAACTGTATTGTAACTCCATGGGCATGACTTAAAGATGGTTTAAGAGTCCTACTTTAGTAACAGAATATATAATCAAGACTTTCAAAAAGGATTTCTATCTTAAAGAACCTGTGTTGCCAGAAGGTATGTTTTCTGGCAAAGAAGTTGTTTGTACAAGCTCTTTACCAGGTTGTTTACTTCCACTGATTAGTGTGTAGCAACTTCATAGTCAGGAACTGGGGAATAAGATGCAACTTAAATGGGAATTTCCTGAGAGTTTTTAGAAACAGGTATCTTTATTGATGCCATACATACATTGTAAAAAGTTTGTATTTTGTCCAAAACTTTTGGCCCTAATTAGTAGGAAATCACAAAATTATGTTTTCCTGTAAATATATCTAGGTAAACCCTACTGGTCTGTGAATAGAGTTGAATCTCTGAGAGAGAAATAAAGTAACACAGGAGTCACTGATCTTGATTCCTCAATTGTTCCTTTTAGTAGCGATCCATGAGTATTTCCAGATCTAATATTTGAAATCATATGGAAGTTTTAATTATTTTCCTGACCCTTGATATGAAATAAAGAGATCAAAAGCTTTAAAGTACTAAACACAATTAGGAAATACTACAACCGATGAAATTTCCTCATGAATCTGAAATATCTGATAAAATATTTCTGGCATGTACATACTACTATTACCATTTCAAAATCTGGTCTTGCAGAAATGAGAGGCAAGTCAAGCTTCTGTACAGTGACTACACCTACAATGAATAATTCAGTTGCAAGAACACGTGAGTCATGTTAGGATTTCACCTGGCTGCCTATTCCCTGGGATAAAGGCTTTAGCAGAAGCACTGCTACCCAGGGGAAGGTGTGGCTGCTGTCTTCCTTTTTACAAAATGTAAGTATCGATGTGGTTTGATTTGACTAAGGAGCTCAGATATAACTAGACCAGACCATTGGTATAAAATTCCTTTGGGGGAATGGTAGAGAATTGTATTCTGAGATATCACAAGAACATCCCCCAATAGCTTTTTGGGGCTATAATGAATCTCACTAAAGTATGTGGCACGGCTGCCGTCAGATGGTGCCCAGCCCTGGTCCTGCAGTAGAGAAAGTAGCTGGGGACAGAACAGCTACAGAAGTGACATCTCACATTTCCAGTGAAAGGCAAAATCAAACCTGGTATTACACAGAAGGAGCACTTGAATACTCCTACTGGGAAAGATGGCCCAACTCTTTGAGACTTAAAAGTGAACAACCATAAACTTTAACAAAGAGTGGACTGGCTCCCTGCCAGCCTCTCAGAGACCTTCACAGAGCATCTTCTGGATAAAGCACTAGAACAGCCACAGACTCTGCACTGTGAAAAGCAACCTTTCCCCACCAATTTAGAGGCACAGATTGTTTGTTAGAATAGCATTAACCCTAAGATTCAACATTCAAAAACTGTTTTTCTGATGGCAATCTGATGTAATTGGAATGAGTCCAGAGGAAGGTCACCAAGTTGATTAGATGGATGGAGCATCCCTCATATGAGTAAAGACTAAGAGAATTTGAATTATTCAGCTTGAAAAAGAGAAGGCTTTGGGGTGACCTAATTGTGGCCTGCCAGTACCTGAAGGGAGCCTGCAAGAAAGAAGGAGAGAAACTTTTTACAAGGGCATATAGTGACAGGACTAGGAGGAATGGCTTCAAACTGGAAGATAATAGATTTGGATCAGATTTTAGGAAAAAAATTCTTTACTGTGAGGGTGCTGAGGGACTGGAGCAAGTTCTCCAGAGAAGTTGTGGAGGCTCCGTCTGTGGAAATGTTCAAGGCCAAGCTGGATGAGTCTCTGAGCAACCTGGTCTAGTGGAAGCTGTCCCCATCCATGACAGGGGGATTGGAACAAGAAGATATTCAATGTATTCTCCAACCCAGGCCATTCTATGATTCTGTGATTCTTTGATTCTACACAAAACTTGTTTAAAACCATTCTGTTCTTAAGTATTTTTAACACTTTGCATTAAAGGCATGTTTAGAAATTGTGGTAGATGTACCACAAACCACATCTATGTTTTGAAAAGCTGTCATATCCATGCTGATGTATAACGTGACAGTCATATCTTCTTATACCAATTTCTGACCATTCTGTTGCATATGTGCCAGTAAGTTCAGTGTGTGTGGGCATGTTGATGGAGTGTTCACATAAATGCATCAGTATAGCCTACTGATAAAATACTTTACTTGCCAGTATAAACAGTTTTAGTGGAAATAGGCAATAAAAATACTTATTGTTATGAGGGCCACAGGTGTAGATTTTTGTCATCTTCAAGGTTTTAATTTTCAACTACCAGACATGTTTCTCAAAGGTGATTTTTTTTAACATAGCCAGTTACAGAATCACAGAATGGATAAGATTTGAAGGGACGATATAGAATTTGTACCCCGATGTCTCCGGGTGTGTCCTGCTTGGCTTCTTCTGGCTCTTGCTGCTGAGCCAGAGGCGGCAGCTGCGGCATTTTTCCACAGAGATACCTCTGGCTGGCTGAATGCAGCAGCTGGGCACTTAGAAAAGTCCAGGCAGGGAGGGAACTCAGTTTACTTTTGGTGGAAAGGTTCCAGCGGCAGTGAAGAGAAAAGGAGCGGGCTCTGTTGTAAGTTAAGTCCAAGGTTTATTGTGTAGATCACTGTAACAGCTCCAGGATCCAACCCTGGACAGAACTCCCTGATGGAACCGGATACAACAAAGGACCCCGCCACATGGTCTCGTCTCCTTTTTAAGCCCAGAACCAGGGGGCGGGGAAGAGACAGGTGAAGGCCAACCAGGTGTGAGGAGGGGATGGCCCAGGGGGGATTGATTGATAGGCAGCTAGGCAGGAGGGCGAAAGGGGATGGGAAATAGCTTCACATTCCAGAGGGGGTTGGGGACAGGAAATGGCGTAACACTGCAACATCACGACAATGGACCAATCTCTCTGCTCACGCAGGACCATCTTAGAGTATGTGGTACGAGATTGAATCCAGACAGTTGCTGAATATTTCCAGTGAGGGAAACTCCACAAACTCTCTGGGAAATCTGTTCCAGTGCATGATCACTTGCATATTAAAGAAGTTCTTCCTCACACTTGGTGGAGAAAGGTCACTTCTCCACCAAGAAGTGGAATTTCCTGTGAATCAGTTTCTGCCCATTGCTTCTTGTCCTATTGTTTGGACAAGTGACATACAGCTGCTGAGATGGACAGTAGTAAGACCCTGAAATGCAGCTGACAGCACACAATACAATGACATACATTTAAATATTATAATGTTATAATATTATTTAAAATTGTTTAATAATGTCCTTTTTGGAAAAAGGTACAAATTTAAGTATACTTATAACTGCTTAATTACAACTGAATATGTGAGGAGATAAATGTTATAGAGATGAAAAATACACTGTAATCTGACTTAGATATCTGAACAGCAGCTTTCCAGCCAAATGCAATGAAAATGTTGGTTAGTAGCATAGTCAGAGATAATTTTCCCATTAATCCTTAGGTAAAAGGAAGATCTAAGTTTTGTGCTGTGAATAACATCTCTAATGACTTGGTTCACACTAACAGTAAAACTGTTTGTGTAATTTACAGTACTTAGATGATGTGACACTATTGCTCTTGCCTAGCCAATAAGGCAGCTAACCTATTGATCAAATGCTCCTTCCAGAATTGTATTAGAAGTGTAATACTTGCCTATTTTTAACTAAAAATCCTTTTTTGCCTGTAATCTCTAATTTGCAACTGACCATAGCATCACAGCTACCTCTTCATATAGTCACATTTCTCTAACAGTGAGAAGAGAAACACAAAGTAAGAAAAGTCTCAAGAGTTGTGTTTTATTTCAATGCAGTTCAGAATATTTCTCATTCCTTTTGTTATTAGCAGTCTTAGAGAGGAGAAATACCATTATTTTCAAAATTTCTTAGTCCTCTGTGACATTTAGGTACTTCGGTTGTGTGTTCCAAAAAGCATTTTTTCATCACTACTCATTTTTTGATTCAAGTCATGATAAGAAAGGCAGATATTTCAGCATGGATTCTCACTGTCACTCAGTACACATGTTCTGCCAACATTTTATGCATCTTTGTACATTGTGCAATATAATGATATTTTTTAAGTATATGGAAATTATCTTTTTGAATTCCCTGACCAAAAAAATGTCCTAATCTTGAAAACATTTAATGATGTGCATAAGAACTACTAGTAATCTCAGTTTAGCATATGAAGAAATGTTTTCAAAGCTAGAGGACATGAGTGTGCTTGAATTTAAATTACACCAATATTCATGGAATAATATACAAAAAGTATAAATTATAAAATGGACTGTGTATAAGCTTTCATGTATGTGGACTTGCAGCCCATGAGAAACATCATTAACAAACTTATTTCCATACCATAGGGCTGGTTACTTTTAAGAAAAGAGCTTCAGCATACTCTGATTCTTGCAACTATTCACCTGACATTGGTACAAACATTCAGATCAAGAAAGTCGTATTTATAAGCATATAATTTTAGAAATTCATTTCGTCTTAGTCAATAAAACCCTTATTTTTTACATTAGGTCTTCACTCCTTCCCCTCAACAATAAATCCACAGAATGCTGAAGAAAGTTCAGTTCTCCAAAACTGAACTCTTTTTACATATGTTTTTTTTAGGAAAAATCCCCAACTCTTATAAGATTTTGCTTTTTACTCTATGAAGTCTTTAAGATCACAAATATTAGCTAAAAGTGTCCTGCAATGATAGATTCATTATGAAAACCCAGCTGTTGAGAACATTTCTTTCAAAGAAGGAATACATTAGAAATGGGACTTTTGCTGACCAGAAGAAAATTTTTCAAAAACTCCTTCACAATTTGAATTTATTTACTTTGCAATTGAAACCCTCAAATAAATAGATATAAATCAGCAATTGACCAGTAAAACCAAGTAAACTTCCAGCAATGTGAGTTGTTAGATTAAAACATGAAATTACATTTTCATCATGTTTGGAAAAGGATTTTTAGAAATTTAGGATTATTGCTCATATTCAAAGGCATTAACCTATCACAGATTTCAAGGTCAGAAGAGATTATTATTTTACAAAGGTTTAAACTCTGTAATCTGCATCAAGCCCATAACTACTATTTGAAATATGCTAGTGTCAAATAATCCATAAATTAAAAAGTACAGTATGTGCTGGCTAATAGGACTAGGCCACTCTGAGTGTTTGAATCACTAAGCTCCCTCTTGATTCCCCACACTATCGATTCCTTACCAAATAGGGCCCAGCCACAACAGGAAAAGTGGCTCCACCCTAATTAACCTGATATTTAGGACAGTTGTATAGGAAATAAAAATATGTGGCCTTAATTCTGCTAAGGTTGGGGAAGGTAGTAATTTAGGATATCCTATAAATATTTTAGTTAGGTACCTGTCTACTTGCCTTGGTCTTCTATGGGCACTTTGTGTGGTCAGTCCTGCTCAGGTCTTCCATGGAGCAGTTAATGTGCCTGCTCCCAAGTTTCTCTTGGAATGATGGCTTTGGGTATCTCTGGAAAAGAACAAGCTCAGTGTTCCTCAGAATAACAAAAAGTGGTATTTTTAATGTCCCCTGTATTTAAATATGTTATAAATCAACATTAATATTTCAAATGCTCCATGGCAAATAATTTTAGTTCCTTTGATACAAGATCAGAAAACATTGCCCTGTAAAATGTTAAAGTTGTATATCACCCTTGAAGGCAAGAGTGTGACTTCAGAGGGCTGTTTATTTATACACAGTCATGTATTTATTACATAGCCAGAAACTTTAGCTGTGGCTTGTTATGAATATTTCAAACTGGTGACTGTGTCCAATAATAGAAATTCATCATTTTGTTTTCAGAAAATACTCAATATAAGAAACAGTATTTAAAGAAGAAGTATTTTGTATAAATAGAAAAGTCTCCTAAGGGCATGCAAAAGCACTAATTTTGTACCCATATAAATTGTTTTCAAGACACTTAACATTTTCAAAACATTAATGGTACATCACCTAATTTATAGACATAAACGGAAGCTGATACTGAACTATCCATTAATGCAATAAAAAACAAGTTAGAAGTATGCATTAAGTGTTGAAATAATATAAACTGATGTATTTTTTCTCATCTCCCCTTTAATCATGCAATATTACAGTACATAGATTTCTGTGCAGACGTATAATTTTTATCACCATATTTACAACATAATTTAAAAATTATGTACATCTCATAAGGGACAATAGCAAAACTGATAATGTTGGCTTTTCTTTATTTGTGGAAAAACCTCATACTAAATGTGTTTAATATGCTTTTCCGCTTTATTACTCTGACAATATAAGTGCACAATTTAAAAACTGAACACTTGCAAATGGCTTCATTTTTCCTAAGGAAAGTGTGGTTTTCAAAGGGTGCTGTTGTTATTATTCTAATTTTTAGGCATTTGCATATACCTGCAATTAGAACCATGGCAATAATCTATTATTTTGAAATGTCATTTGAGATTCTTCTGTATAACTGTACTCAACCAGTTTGTGTTTTAACTTATGTAACAATACTGTGAGACTCAAAATTGCTCATGGTAGAAAGGCCTTGAAATGAACCTATATTGAGCAGTTTCACACTTCATAGGATTTTCATTTCCTTTAAGTCTTAACGAATGTTTCTCATTACAGATATACTGAATTTATTTTCAGTCATATATGTCTTAATAACGGTTTTTGACACAGAAAACGTGAAAGAAAAGATGATGATCCAAAATGTGAAAAATGATCAAAAAAAAGGAGAAAGTTTAGAGAGTTTTGTAAATTAAATATGCGTTGAGACAACACTCTTAATTCTGTCCACTCTTCTTAATTATAGAATTTAAAATCATAACGAATGTGTTCTTCGTTTTCTTATTATCATTGCTTGATTACTTTGTTGGTGCTGACCTGTAAATACTTCTCCACATGACTGCCCTGGCAGAGCCAAGTATATTACAGGTGTTTAGGCATTTCCCAAAAAATTCTAGCTGCACCTGGAAGGAGGAACTTAAGAGATCATAGTAGGGAATAATTCAGTTGTTAATCACTGGAAACGTGGCAGGCCTCAAAGATATGTTTTTGTCACATTATTCTGCCTTTGCAGAAAGTCTCTGCTTAAAGTTACTTCTAAGTGCCATAAACACCAGCACTGGAAGTTTCATCTTTTCCTCTGAAGGACTCCTTTACCAGTGGATTGCATCAGAGTCAACCTTGAAAAGAGGGTTTTTCTCTGTCTTCTCACTGCTTTTGTAGAAGTCTAGCTCTTAAAACTGTGACTGGTGCAGACTGTGTTTACACGCAGGATAGGATCTCTTGTAAGCAGTTGGTGCTGTTCTTGCACCTGGGTTGTGTTTGCCTCCACTTGCCACAAGCCATGCTGGCCCTCCACTGCTGCCCCCAGCCCCTCTTGTAGACCCATGCAAAGGCTGAGCATGTTTCATGTACACAGGAATAGCTCATTCTGGGTAAAAAAATAACCACAACACTTAAGCTAACTTTAGGCAGGTTGCTTTTTCACCCTGACCAAGTATTTTGCTGCTTTAGATACAATGACTGCCCACATTCAAACATAATTGCTCATGATGCTTTGAGGTTCTAGTGCAAAATCTCACAGCTGGGTGAGGTTCATCTTTCTCACCAAGCTGGCATGACTGAGCTTGCCTTGCTGAACTCATCAGAAATGATATCTCTTGCTGCAACTCTCTTAAATTTGTTCAAAACATCTCTTCATCAACTGAATGTATTTGTTTTAAAACTACATAATTTAGATTTTATTAGAATAAAGAATACCATACACTTATAAAATCTCACGGTGTTCTGTTAATGGTTAGACTATTCAGATGTGATATAGCACATTCAAAAAGAAAATAAGCTTGTGGGAACTACCTATGCATTTGTCCAGTTCAAGTAAGTGTGAGATGATAGTTTCACTTGCAGAAACATGCCTGAGGTACATGGGGAGTTTGACAGTCTTTGACTAAACACGTTCACATGAAGAACAAGCAAAGAAAAAGAGAAAACCCTTATAGTATCGCGTTTCTTGTTTGTTTGTTTGTGCGGTTTTTTTTGGTTTTTTTTTTACCTAATCAAAGTCATAAGAATATATGCATATGCTAATGAGGGTACAGACCCTTGAATTTCCCTTCTGTAGACAAGACAAGTCTAACCTGAACTTTGTTTTCCTTACAGTCTACTTGCCTGCCTACTTACAGACTGGAAACTACTTAAACTAAATTGGTTGGACTGCTGAATAATGCACAAACCACTGTGTTGGTCTAACTCTGCAGTGCCCTGGCAACAGAGAGCATTAATAGAGGTGAAAATACAGTTGCTACCACGAAGCCGGTGGTTTTATACCACTGAAAATAGCACATGTGATGAAGAAAACTGGTCCTCCCCATCCCATCTATAAAAATTCTTCAGGGGTCTACATTACCAAACACAGGGGAGAAGTGTTCAAAAAGTTGAGAGCTTTTTGAACTCTACCACCAACACTAAGCCACCTTATTTTTCTTCTGTTTAGAAGAGGAGGGGGCAAGAATTTTGGTGTGGAGGTGTTCACCTCTCCTTGCTGGCATGTGCTGGGATTCTCCGGCAGTCTCTTTCGAGCCTGTGAACATCACTCCTGAAATGGGGAGAGGTACTTGCTACCAGGTGAGCTGAGGCACTCCTGTCTGCCCTGGGGCTGAGATTCCATTAGGCAAACACTCCCTGCTCATTACTAAGGAAAGGAGGCAGAACAAACATGAAAAAGGCCTTCACTACTCTTCTTCTACCTTCCATTCTTACCTTGCTATTTTTTCCCTTAGCAACTTTCTGTCTTATTTTTTTTGCAATTTTCCTCCTTGTTTTCATATCTCAGTTTTTATGACTCATATCCCTAGCTTATGCTGAGATATTTTTCAAAGGAGTATTTATTTCTTCTCCCCTTCTGAAAAGTATTTTTTTTGAAGCTGGCTTTTCAATGGAGCTTTATGTTACTTTGGTACAACTTTTCTTGCTTCCTAATTATTTTCATATTTCCATATTCTTTGATTCATCTATTTTATTTTGTTTCTTGTCCAATCTTGTTACCTCACTTTCTCTAGTCATTCATTCCTTTTGTCTTCTTTCTGAATTTCTTCCCCACCTGTTCATTCAGCTCTCCTCTCATATTCCCCCTTTACCCTTATCCCTCCTCTAATTTCTCTGTAGTTATTTTTTTCCTAATTTTCAAGCAGTGTCCGGTATGGCTTGCTCAGCCTTTCAGTCCCTGGGGATGGGAAGGGAGAGGACTGGGAGGAGAGAAAATGAGGAAGAAGGTTGACTTGAGCACACTGTTGTCCTACAGGAAAAAGAAATGCTATCTTTGCAAAGTCCATAAACACAGTTTGACTGACTCACTGTACGCCATACTGAGCAGCAACCTCCTTTCCTAGGATAATGAGAGCCTCGGAGGGATGGTGGTTCCCTGAAGTATGAAAACATGAAAGAGGACTTCCCCAAAGCCATTGGGTGGAGCACAAAGGATGTGGAAAGACTGGAGGGCTGGAGAGTAAAGATGATGTTAGATAAAGGTGAGGAATTCAAGCACCATGAATATCAACAATTGAATAAGGTGGCACTATAAATGTTTTGGCTTCCATCGACCATCAGCTGGTGAGGCTGGGGGAGTTTTGTGTCTGTGAGTCTGAATAAGTCCAATGCTATGAATTCTGTCATGAATTCCTATATCAGTATACAATAGCCAAGCTAAAGATGTGTATATTACAAACTCAGTTCATATACGTTCAACTGGAAAAAAAGGACATTTTTGTTTTTAAATGTCTGAGATATAAACTTCTTTACTGCAGGTACAGGCTTAGTTATTACAGATGCATAAACAATATTGTATAAAATTCCTTAGGAATACTGATGAGTCATTTCAGGGATCTCTGCTTGTGTGTTTGAACATCACCAGTTATGTCAATAATATCTGGTTTCTGTATTTGTCCTATTTTCTTCCTTTTCTTCCTTCCTGCCTCCTGATTAGTACATTTTCATTGTAGCTCCCTGTAACAGAAAAATATGAAAAAATGTCTTTCCCCTTAAAAACTTTTCCCTAACTTTTTATGTGAAAGAAACATGTGACATGATTGTGTTCCTCTGCAACCATCTTCATGTTTTTACATAGTTTTCTAAAAAGTGAAGACAAAGTCGTAAAACAAGAACATCTAATTTGCATTTATTTTACAAAGATTTGAATTTCTATTAAAAGCTCAAAAAAGAAGTGTTGGACTCATAAGGAGGGCTGTCATCACTGTATCTCTGATACTGAAAACCAGCAAAATAGTGGTTTATGATATCACCTGAAATCTGAAGGATCAACCCTTCATTCTAATGCTCCATTTAATTCTTCATGCAAAAATTCTAGAATAAGTTTCAAGGTGGAAAATCCAAAAAGGCTTGCCCTGTAATGGACAGTTCATGCTGTCCATACAGTAGTGCACTCTCACAATGCAGGCCTGCTGGATTTGCGTAGGTCAATGAGAGAGTTATGAACAGATAGTATTATCAATAGTATATGATATTCTAATATAATTTGAACACAGGTCTGCCTAATTTTCTCATAATTAGCTAAAGCTCTTTTATTCTTTGGTAGTCAACAATGCAACAATGTAAAGATAAAAGCTTTTCAACATCCTTTGCTTGTAGCAACACAATGAAAAAGGAAATTAAACCAGTTTAATTTTATTTTTTTTAATAAGATGTTCATTCTTTTGAATATCAGACAAAAGCAGAGATCAAATGAAAGAGAAAAAAGGTATATAAACCAAACTGATTACAAAAAAGGGTATAAATTAATTAGACTGAAAAGTGTTTTGGTTTTGCAGCCATCTTTGTCTATAATCTCAAAAAAATCTAATATAATAAATGTTAAACGTGTGCCGAAACTAACGCGCATGTATCAACTTGTCTATGCTTACAAATGGAATAATTTAAACAGACCATGGTGAGGGAATTAGAGAAATAAAGGAACAACCACGCCTATCCTTGTAAAACATGTAGAACTGAATAGCATGAAAGAGCATGAGTGAGTGAAAGAAAATTGCATGTGCGTGTGTATAAGCTACTTAAGGTGATGATATTAAATTAATGTATCACTAACGCAGGGTGGATGAAGTGGACCTGGTCAGCTTCCTCTTTCCATGACAAAATAAGATCTGATCAACGCATTAATTAAACAAGCGTTTAATCTGTTAATTACTCTGTTATTGTCAGAGTTTTAACAATTCTTGTGAATGCAAGCCACAATGCTGGGATTTTACAGGAGAGATCCTTATGACATTAAACTGACAACTGCAAGATTTTAATATGGGATGGAGTCAGCATGAAGAAATAAGTGAATACTTCTGGAATTATAAATTTATCCAAGATGTACTCCACATAATGTAGAAGTCACAAAGGGTCTTCTGTGGTTTCTATAGCCACCAAACCAGAATATCATAACAAAATTCTATAGAACATGAAAATTATCACAGTAGGAAGAGTGTCTCTTCATGAATGCCAAAGCATCAAGTAGAGACTGAGATATCTAATTCCATGTTCAAAGTTTTGCCCTAGTAATGCAAGGCAATGTTGTTTGATTTTTTTAAATTTGGACACATAATTGGAGATTCTTTTTGAGCATTATGAAGCAGATGGGAAAAAAATGACTAAATGTAAGTCATCTGGAAGTCATAGTCAATGTGAAACGTGAAGTTATCACTAAGTATATACTTGTTATGCAATTTGAAAACAGTTTTTCGAGTACAAAAATTCTATCTATATTCTAGCACATATAGTAAGACTTAGGAGCGCTCCAACATCAAACAGAGAAGCCCTATCATGTCCTGTGGAAAAAAAAAGAAATCATTCCATGTTCCCTCCGTCTCTCCATCTCCTCTGCGTCCTGATTTCCACTGGTTGAGAACTTGTGCATGTGGAAAGCCCTTTGTATGACAGTAGGTCACAATAGATTTCTCGGGACAAAAACAAGGTCAAGACTGCAGGAAGCACTGGGGATGCCCAAGCTCACTATTTAAACCACAGAACCACAGAATGGCATGATTTTGGAAGGGACCTTAAAGATGCTCTAGTTCTAAGCCTCCTGCCATGGAAAGGGACACCTTCACTAGACCTGATTGCTCAGAGCCCCATCCAGCCTGGTCTTGAACACTTCCAGGGATGGGACCATTCACAACCTCTCTGGACAACCTGCCAAGTGCCTCAGCACCTGCACAGTAAAGAATTTTTTCCTAAAATCTAATCTAAACCTACTCTCTTTCAGATGGAAGCAATTTTCCCTTATCCTGTCACTATGTACCCTTGTAAAAAGTCTCTCTCCATCTTTCATGAAGCCTCCCTTCAGGCACTGAAAGGATGCAATTAGGTCACCCCAAAGCCTTCTCTTTTTCATGCTGAATATCCCAGAGAACGTATTGTTATCTAATACTAAAATTATGCCAAGCATAAGAATGTCTCTTTCTTCAATTGTCATTACACATTTCAGTGGGGGTCAATGTCTTGGGTTAGGGTTAGTATACAGAATGTATACTAAGAATACATATAGTATACAGTATGTAACAGTTAATCTCTACTGGAAATTATGAGAACTTTAACAGAAAAAAATGCTTCCTGTTCTTTTTTCTTTTCTTACATTTGGGTCAACTCCTCTACCAATAGGCTCAGTAATTTGTGCTTGAGTAATACTTTAACGCTTAGGAAGTAATTATTAAAGGTTTCTGGTCTTGGTTTAAGGTCTTCAGCAGCATGAGTCTCCAACTCCTTCACCCCTCTTTTTTTAGCATGCTGACCTTTTATAACCTCTCACCACACATAGTATCTACCAATTTTCAAATCCTAAGTGCAACTTTTCAGATGTTGCTTTAAAATTCTTTACATAAGTATTAGGTGCTTTGTTCTAGTAGTGTTCTTACCAGAATTGGATACAGATGTAAACTCTCTGTCTTTTTCTCCCAATCTCCATATCCTATCTAAGGGTCATACTAACTCTGCTTTGTTGACTGCTAGCATTGGAAACTTGTGTTCAGTTGTTGCTCCTGTATAATTCCTCTACTACAAAATGAAAAAGGCCAAGGTATGCCACACTTTGTCATTGTTTTTATTGGTAAGACCTGCCTTCAGCAATTCCATGTCCCTGAGACCAGAGGGAAATTCTGGAGCCAGGAAGGCTTACCTTCAATGGAGGAGGATCAGGTAAAGGAACATATAAACACACTGAACATACAAAGATCCATGACACCAAGTGCTGAGGGAGCTGGCTGATGACATTCCAAAGCCACTCTTGATAATCTTTGAAAGGTTTTGGGTACTGCGGGAGGTTCCCAAGGCTTGGAAGAAAGCAAATGTTATTCCTATCTTCAAGAAGGTCAAGCAGGAGGATTACAGGCTAGTAAGGCTCACCTCAATCCCATGGAAGGTGATTGACCATGTAATCCTGGAAGCCATACCCAAACATATTAAAGATAAGAATGTGACTGGAAGGAGTCAGCATGGATTTATGAGAGACATCCTGTCTGACTTACCTGATGAACTGACTACCTTGCTGGACAAGGAAAAAAAAACAGTGAAATATTTTTTGCTTTAACTTCAGCAAGGGTTTTGACAGTGTTTCTCATAACATCCTCAGATAAAACACTGAAGTATGGGCTAGATAAAGAGACAGTGAGGTAGATTGAAAACTGGCCCAACTTCTGGACTCAAAGGGATGCAATCGGATGCCAAAGCCCAGCTGAAGGCCAGGCAGTACTGGGGTACCTCAGGTTGGCACTGAGGGATCTGATACTGCTAAACATCTTCATTAGTGACCAGGACAGTGGGACAAAGTCATAGGTAGGACAGAGTGTGTATCCTCCGAAAATTTACAGATGATCCACAACAGAGGAGGAGCTGATACACAAGAGGGTCATGTCACCATCCAGATGGAATGGGGCAGAGAGTCCAGCAAAGGGCTACAAAAGTGATTAACATCTGGGAGCATCTGACTCTGACATGCTCATGCACCCACTCAGAGGGTGAGAGGGTTGTGACTTCTGAGTCTGGAGAAGTCTCAAGTGGGAATTTGTCAATGTGCATAAACACCTGATGGTTGGAACAAAGGAAATGGACCCAGGCTGTTCTCAGTGATACAAGGGACAATGACAAAATGAAACACAGGAAATCTCACTTCAGTGAAAGAAAAAGCTTTTTTACTATGAGAGTACTCAAACATTGGCAGAGATTGCCCAGAGAGTCGGTAGAGTCTCCTTCGTTGGAAATATTCAAAATCCAGCTGGCCACAGTCCTGAGAAACCTGCTCTAGCTGGCCCTGCTCTGAATACAAGGTTTGGATAAAATGATCTCCAGAGGTATCTCCCAACCTCAGTCATTCTGTGATTTTGTGGTTCTGTAAATGACAGGATACAGGTTCAGTAATTGACATGATATAGCATTACATTGTTAGGTGCAGCCTAACTGTTTTTCCTACAAATAGGCACCTTTTATTTAATGTGATTTATTTTTTTTTTTATTTTCAAGATATGGTACATAAAGGAGAAAACTTTAAAAGCCTTCAGGGGTGATTTCCCTAGTCTTTATTAATTGAAAGTTGCTCTCAGATGCCACAAATTATTTTAGAGGGGTATTCCGTTCCTGGAAAAACTGCTACAGAAATGCATGAAGCACTTAAAACCAAACATGTTAGGGCCAGAACAAATAACAAGACATCAATGAAAATAGAAATAGGAGGTTAAAGAACCTTAAAACTGGGTAGAAGATGTTGTCACGTAAAGTGACAGGGAAATCAGGAATGATAAGTTACTAAAAGGAAAACTAAAAGTTTGTGTTCATTTTTTTGACTATTATTTCATACACTCCTCCCCCCCCCCCCCCCCAAATAATAAAGGACATATTTGCTTGATTTTACAGTACTTAATATGGGACAATAAGCTGGGAAGCTGGGATCCCTAGACAAGTAGTGACTGAGAGTAGAGGTGAGCATCTCCCACAGGTGAATCCCCCCAATATCAACCTTTTTTACAGAGGCACCATCTTACCCTACAGAGGAATGAGGGAACTTGGGAGAATGTGTTCATGACCTGCAGTGAAATCAGTATCTAAACTTCAAAAGAAAAACTCTTGGACAATCTTTCAAACCAATACAGACCAGAGTTAAAAGCTTCTAATATTTTCAATGAATTTCAATTTCAGGTGACTGGAAGCAAAATAAATGATTCATAGTTTTATGAAAGCTGTTTTGACCTAATTATTTGTCTGAGTTATGGTAGGATAAAGACTGGGTAGCAACAAGTTTCTGGGCATGTATATCTCAAAAATAATCTCAGAAGTGTCTTGAGGCACCTCAACAATGTAGGCAAAACTAGGTGGTGGCAAAGGGCACTTCTCATGCGGGTAGTTGGGATGGAGGAATCCAGGAGTTGAAATAGGCACTGTATATCTGCTGAGGTAGGAAGGTTTAGAGAGCCTCAGGAAACCCTAGGGAAGCAGCATAGGAGGAAACAAGAAAGGCCTGTGGGGATTATGGGGGCTGTGAGAGCTCAGAGACTTTCCAGGCTTTCGTCTCCCAGAAGATGGGGAGAGGCCTTAGACAGGCCATGGGGGTTTCAGAAGGTTATAGTGCCAAAAGGGTCCAGAATTCCTTTCCCACTTTTCTCCTTGAAAAAAACTCCACTTACAAGCTGATTTGATTTAATAATCACAGACAGTAGCCAACACAACCTCCCATACAGAGTTTTATTGAAGGGTTATAGGCGTTATCCTCCCACACTTGGTGCCATGTTGTACTCTCCTGACACAGGAAAGAGGAAAGGATGAGGCTGGGCTGGAGGCTCAGGGACACAATAGGGCTGCTGACCTTCAAACAAAGCCTGAGAGATGAGCAGAGCAAGATGCAGCAGCTGTTGCAAGAAGGAGCTAAAACCAGCTGCTCACCATTGATTTGAACTGATTCTTTGAAGAACAACAGCCACCAAATTTAGTGTAGGTAGACAGGCCTGTATAGTCAGCCACTTCCTTTGGCTCTTACAAAGAGTTTAACACTGTCCCAGAAGTTTGCCACCTTATGTACCTGCTTATTTTGCTCTATCCTAAAGCCAGCTGTGCAATAAGCTTAGGAATAAATGTAATTTGAAAGAAAATCAGTGGAGTAAGAAATATCCTACATGTATTCCGGTGTGTAGCAAAATTTGGCAGATCAAGATACCCTAACCACCAGTGAAGCCACCCATCCAACTGCAGGAATGTCAGCGAGGACATTGCATGATTTTCCATGTAAGCTACACAATACAATACATCTTAACATAAATCTCTAAGAATGTACACTCAATACTCCATTTTATTGACTTTGAATACCAACGCCGGTGTTGTCTTCTGAATAATTTCTACATTTCCTTAAATAATGTTTAAGACATATACATAAGGATAAAGAATTTTACATTTCAGTGCAATTCAGCTAAGCAGCTGTCATTTCCCCTGTCTTCCTGAGAATGATTCTTAATGGTCTTGGTTAAGGTTATAGCTGGCCTTGCAGAATGCATGGTATGTGGAAGGTATACATCCATCTTGGTTTTTTGCAGACTGCACACTTTGTCAGACTAGTGTTGATCACATATACGGGACTAGTAGCAGTTCTGGCAAACCCAGCTTTGCAATGCTGATGTCAACTAAAGAGTTAGGTAAACATATAGAGAAATAACCTTAAAGACTTAAACTAGTTCTAAAAGTACAGATGTTACTGGTTAGAAGTAATCTCTCTAAGTATTTTAATTGCTTTTGCTCATTACTGGCCACAGAAAACTGAGAAGGATCCAATTGTAAACAAACTTACTGGCCACAGAGAACTGAGGAGAATCCAAATGTAAACAATCTAATTGGGAAATTTTCTTTTAGAAACATTAGCTAATCAGGTATACAACTTTTTTGTATGTTGTGGATAGCACAGTAGCATTAGCGAGATCATAGACTAAATTTTCTCTTAAAATGTTAATTTCAGAGCACAGAAAGAAACTATCTATAGCACCATTTAAAGAGGGTTTTTTTAAATATTATAGAGTTAATCTAAGAAGGTAATGAAGAAAAACTCTCTGAAGCACTTTCCACTTAAACTTGTCACACTGGTACATAAGAGTTTGATCACAAGTGTATATTTTGAACAGAAACAAAGAAATAAAGAGAGTGTTCATCACATCTAGTCATTATCTAATTGATACTCTAGGAAAGCTCTCATTATTTCATCCCATATTTCATGAAACAGCATCTCTTCTGCAAACCTCCTCCATTAATTTTAGTAAAAATTCTAGATGCACAGAGAACAGTAACAGTAAGAAAGTCAAAGTACTGCCTGTATTTTAACCTGTCACATGTATTGGTACCATTGTGTCTTTTAATTGTACCCACAGAAGTTCCATTTGATTAAAATAAATATGTCATTGGCATTTCATCGACATTCCTATTTACACTAACTGAATTTGCTTAATGGCAGTAACCCACATTTAAAGAAGTTCACGTGAGCTTAAAGAAAAAAAAAAATTAGTAAGGAAGAAAAAATTTGCAATATATCAAAACTTTGTGAAATGAAGGATCACTATTTTTAATTTCAGCAGAAACTGAAATCAGAAATTGAGTTTTAATTTTTTCTGTTCCCTTCTCTTCTTCTCCTTGAGATTAACACATATCTGTTTCCTCATTCACAAGAGATGTTACCGCCCTTTTGCAATTCCCAGTATCCTGCACAGAGACTTTTAAAATGTTTTAATTCTCGAAAATCATTCATATCTGCAAATTTCACCAATCCTCAGTGGAAAAACATATAAAAAGCAAGCCCTTGAGTTTTATGTTGTTCCCTGAGAAGGCCGCATTCAAAGACACTTGGGAGACATGTCCTAGGAAACTCTTTTAAATGCAATTATTTGTGTGAGAGGAAAATGAAGAAGTAAGTCAGAGCTGCACAAAGTTCTGTGTCAAGAGAAGCCAAAAAAAAAAAGGACTGGGGATTAATTATTTTCTTATAAAGAAGGTGAAATGTTGTAAAACAATACCCTGCAAATATGTCAATTTTCTACCTTTATCTACACATGGGAAAGCAATGCTCAACAGTTAATGAAATGTAATGAAAATGTCTATACACAGCTGTTAAAAGAAACCTTTTTGACAAATGACTATTTAAGATTCTCAAGATTATTTAAATGCATGCCATTCATTAGCTGAAGATTACATTTCTGTACACATTTTTAATTTTCTTTATAGTATTTGCTTATTTCCTCAAACACAGTATAAATACCCTTGCCTAGGATATTTGTATTCAGCAGAGCAAGGAAGCAGACAGACATAGCAGTACTAGATGTAGCAGTGGAAGATGTAGTAATAGAATTACAAAACAATAAAGCTACAAAACTAGTATCAGCTGTAATAATATTTTCAAAACCTATTTAGTCATTCTACTTTCTTCTTTGTGTCTGCAACATTATTTTTTTTCTGACATGCACAATATACAAACACCACCAAAATACTGTTTTCTCTAGAGTATTAAAGATTTTCTAATTGATTATAAGAAAATTACAGTTTGCAAGCATACCTGCAATCTGTTGAATTCATACTTCTATTTGTTAAAATAACTATTTTTCTTAATTAGATGAACCTAAATAATAAATTTGTACAGAAAAAGAAAGGAAAGACATCCTTGAGCAATTCTGTGTTTTCACACAGAATCCAAAATGATTATGACTAATTTTTGTTCTAGCTTTTATTCTCATTGGCAATTGCTGAGTTTTTCCTTATACTACTGTTTTATATAAAGATACACAAAGTTGTCTCAGGGAGTTCCCCTCCTAGGAAGATTCATCTTCCAGAAAAAGTTCTTATCTGATGCTCTAGGAAAGAGAGGAGAGAGAAGAGAGGAACATGTCTACAGTTCCATGAAATGCACATAAACTACAGTTCTGTTTTCAACAGAAACCTGTCTAAATGATAGAGTAATGTATTAGGAACTTAGCCAAATCTTTCACCAGAAAAAAATAATAACATGCAACTTTGACCTATTGTCCTCATTTGCCTTAACAAATTGTGTTTGATTCATTAATTGGAGTTAAACAATAGTTATTTTGGCCAGCATTCAATATCAGACTGTCACTTTTTCCATTTGCTGTGTTCCAGCAAGGATATTTCATTACTTTTAAATTACTTGTCACATATATTGTGATCAGAACTATTAAAATAGATGTTTATATTTAGATTCTTCATATTAAATCCTCTTAAAATGTAACTACATGGTCTTAGGCTCTGCCACAGCAAAAATTGCTTAGCAAATACTTGGGCATCTCAAAATCACTCCTGCAAAACTCAAATGACTTTTAGAAACAGTATTCATGAGGAAGTTGTACAGAACTAAGATTAAGACTCCTGTTGTAAACTCTAGCTAGATCTCAGTATCACAATAGAAATGGCATTAGAGCCTATAATCAACGTTAATTCCAGAAGCACCCATTAGAAAATCTTGTTTATTTACTTGTCTTTTGTACATTAACTCCAGGTTGTGACTGAGACTTCTTGGCTTTTATTAAAAAAGGTTTAGATCTTTAATAAAAAGCTGTATTTTGGGGCATGCTCTCTCTCCCTGGGGAGAGAAGGGATGTTGCTTCAGTCTGTGTCATCAAAAAAATTGAGAGTGCAAAATATTATTAAATAATTTGATCCAAAGAATTAAAATATCAGGCATTCTAGAGAAAACAAAAACAAAAACTACACAAAAAACAAAACAAAAACTAAAGGAATGGCTTTCCAAAACAAGGGCTTATGAT
Organism: Setophaga petechia; assembly: GCA_024362935.1. Taxonomy (NCBI): domain Eukaryota; kingdom Metazoa; phylum Chordata; class Aves; order Passeriformes; family Parulidae; genus Setophaga; species Setophaga petechia. The sequence continues at coordinate 2,144,656 of JANCRA010000019.1, read as the reverse complement.
ACTTGGATCTGAGGAGAAGTTACTTTCTGTTTCTAAGTCAATGATTGATGATATCTTATCCCTTGTTGCTGCCTGTCTTTGATACATTCCAAACTTGGAGGAAAAGGAATTAAAATTTCCCTGGAGTCTACGCTGTGCATCAAAACTTGTAAAAATTCTTTCCTGGCTTATGTACAAACAAAGCGAATCCATTATCCATGGGATAAGCTGAATTCAATTAAAGACACTGCAATAAATATTTCCAGCATTTTAAAAGCAAGTATGAGTCTCTAAAACCCTCATAAACTTCACAGGTATAATTTTCAAACAATGAGGGTTTCTTGCCTACCACTTCATTTGAAAAGCACATACAGGGTTTCCCTCTTTAAATAGTTACAGACTGTAAATATACAATGCCTTTTTTAAGACCATTACGCCTAAAAAACTAAACTTCTTTATCTACCTTGATAGCTTAAATACCTTTTCAAACTTTCTAAAATACCTCTTTCTATTATTATATTAGTGTTTCTTTATTTTGATCCAAATTTATATTATTTTATAAACATGGAACATCTTGCTAATGCTATGCACTGTAATGCTAAAATTCCTCAATCTTTACTGAAAGTTCTCCCTGTAACCTTCCAGTAAATGCAGTTCCCTCTCTTTAAGTGCCAACTCTAGTTAAGCCTTCAATTTAGACTAAAACTTCAGGATTTAGTATCTATATGCTTTACTTTCTATTATGCTATTTTATCCTACATTTTTAATTCCCATTCACAATGTGCAGTCCACCTGTTCCTGTCAACATTGGCTGGATTTTTCCAGTGTTACATAATCCTGACCATGGTTTATTAAAGCCAATTTTTTAAAGCAGTGTTGTAAATAATGATATTAAGCAGAACTTGTTCTAAGAGTGACCCTTGGAAAATATAATTTCTAGACTCTATCCATCTGGAAAACTCTCTTAGCATTGTAATCTTCTCTTCAGCTACCATGTTAATTATTCCATAGTCCTTGTTTTAACTTCCACTTTCATTTCCTCTCCTTTGATATCAATTTTAATTCCTTTGAGTCACTGCTTAACTGAAACATAGATTATTAAATTGAATTCATTGATCCCACCTGAAGGATATAAAAGAAAGATGCACTATAACATGACACAATGTACTTTTGCCAAAATCATATTGAATTTATCTTAATTAGACTTCACGTTCTTGGTAACTCTTCCATACAAAACCTGCATATTTTATTAAAGACAAATGAGGAATTCTTTTGGATATTCCACTCTTCCTTATCAGATACATGTATCACCCTTACTAGTTTCTAATGGGAAGCAATAAAGTACCATAACCAAAACTGCAGCTTCTTTTAAAATTACTCACTGGATATTATCCAGGCTGTTCAGATTTCACACAATACCTGCCTATTTTTGAATTCACCATGGGTGTTATAATTTCCATTTCCTATTCTTATTGGATAATCTTTTATTAGTCATATATTTAATTTCTTCAATTAAAACTGGGGCAAAGTATTAAGATATGTGACATTCAATGTCCTCTAATCTCTGTCTGATTCTGAGGATATGAACCCACTTGTCCCCTTCATATTATTTCTATGGTACTGTGGTTAGAAATCTTATATTTTTGTTTTGTTTCTTTCAAAGATCTAGCTAAGACAGATATTTTGACCTTTTGACTCTATTTTTCTGACCTACACACTGATAGACAATCTCATTTCAGTAAATTCCCTGATCACCTGCTATGTCCTGTTTGAGGTGTTTAGCAGTCCAGGCAGGCCCATAGTTCTTTCTTTTCAACATACTGCCTCTTAAGACTCAACCCCAGGTTACTGAAATTTTCTCTTCATGTGATTCCATGGGTCATTTGCATTTTAGTCCATGAGTGCCTCTGGGTTGCTTTTATTGCCTCAAAATGCTTTAACTATTACTAATCTTTGTCTATCCTGTGCTTGAACCTATTGTGGGAGTTTTGAACCTATTTGTGCTTGCTCATTCCAAGAATACTGTCTCAAACTACATTTCTCTCAGCTCAGTCCAAACTCTTGAATTAAGATTCATGGCTTTTAAAGTAAATGTAACATGGTAGTTATAATTTTTTTCTTATTAAAGAAATTTGTCTGGTATTTTCTCCAAGAGCATCTAAGCTGCTGTCATGGTATAATTAATACTGCAACTTATTAGCTATTTTTTTTTGGTCAAAACCATTTATAGGAAATGTATGTATTTCTCTCATAGTTTCTAAGAGTCTTCTAGCACATATACAACTCTGATTTGCAGATTATAAAATGTGTTAGAGAGTGCTCTTGGCTCCTATAAAGACAACATCTTCTTTCAGTTCATTCTCTAATTTTTCTCTTACATGCTAGGAATATGACTATGGGAAATTTCAGCTTTGACATCTGTTGTGAGTAAAAAGGAGTCATAGGATTAATAAAGATAGTACATGAAAAGAGGTATGATGAGTAACACTCGAACAACTCCTGTATCAGCCCCTCCTATGCAATTTTATTATACATCTTTGATGTGAGAAAAAATAAAGCTGTGCAGAACAAATACATCCGGTTTCAAAGTATTTGACAAGCTGCTGTCATTCTGTTCTTCATTTACGTGTATGTAACTAGAACAAATGGAGATGAAAGCATGATACAGAACTAATTCGAGATTTCAAATGTACCTAATGTGTTTTGTAAGAGGCACAAAAGCATTTGTCTCATAACACTTAATACCATCACCTCTGCTAGATGTCTAAGAAAATGCAACAGACAGACATTATGAGACAAAAATAAAATTACCCTGCCTTACCACCCTTTTGAAGGTCCATTACATTCATACTATCTCTCACAGAATAAAAATAGAAAACTGATAGTATGAGAAACAAAGCATGTGTGCATTGTCTTTTCCCAGTATACTCTTCAACTCTGCCAATCAGTGTTTAGGGATTTCCAAAGTCAAGCACTCAGGACTGTGTCTCTAGCAATCACTGACGAGCACACCTTGTGCTATTTTTTCTGATCTTTTTTCTGACATATTTATGCTTCTTTCCTCTATAATAAGATAGTAGTAAGGTGCACCATATGATTATTTACTATAAAAATAAACATGCCTGCTTTCACTTGTTTTTATCTTATTGCCTTGGCATTCCCCTTGACAACTTTTAAATTCTCAGCTTACAAGAAACTGTGATTAAATATTCCCTATTATTCTCGTATGTCATTTGTTAGGTTGCAGTTCCCTGTCATAGTTGTTTTCCTCACCTATCTAACCTACTACCCACTGCCTTCCATTGTTGATTCTGGATTTAGTTTCCTTGTATGAAAACCACTTTTTAGTTATTTTTTTTGATAGATTCTCTGCCTCCTGTAGGTGCTTTCTGAGATGCCTGAACTAGTATGAAGAATTTTCAGTGTAAATTCCTTCATTCACACAGTGGCAGGATTCTGCTTTCAATTTTGCATCCTCCTTCTTCCATTTCCAATAAGTTTTGATATTCCAGTAGCTTTTCAAATGCCCCTGAGTAATGACCTGAGGTTTTATGAGAAACAAAAATTCCTTTACCGTGAGGGGCTTCTGCATTGGAAAGCTGTTCATGCTTTTTCCTGCAACTCAGGACCAAGTGTGTACACTTGCAGAAAACAATCACTTATATTTTGGTAATCGTGAAGATCAGTTGGCTAAACATTTGTTAAACAGAGAAAAAAAAAAAGCTGCACTACTTTTTTACCTACAAGACATATTTTGCCTTCTACTACTCAATTTTTTCATTAGTTGAGCTTATGACATTTCACCACCAACCATTTCCTTTTAAAATATTTTGATTTTGACAAAGTTTTTGAACTAGTTTTGAAAAAAAATAGTTTTAATATGAGCTTTTTGCTTCCTTTTGCTCTTGGTTTTGGCCTGAACATGGCAAAGCCCCTTCCCTATAATACTTCCTTCACTGTCACTTGGAGGTAGAAAATTCTGGATTTTCACTTCCAAATAAACTGATATAGCAGGAACAATTTTCCTGGATTTTTACTGGGAGACACAGTTTTTCAACCAAGTGTTAAAAATGCCCATGCAGTTTTAAATAAACTATTTCAATCTAATTTAAAGATTCATTATCTCTATTTAAAATTATTTTATTAGAACAAGATCTATTTAATAAAATGAAAATATTTAAAATCATAAAAGCTTTTTATATAAAGATCTGGATGTATATATACTTAAATGGCAAAGAAGGAAATTACCTAGCATTTGTTTGAAATTGCTCAATGAAATAGCTGATTATTTCCCCTTTGAAAAAAGCACATGAAAATAAAGATCTGGTGTGATAACAGGTATACTCAGATCATGAAAAGTACACCTTTTGCTAGACAAATACTGGTTTTCATATAAGAATAGTAATGAGAATTAATAAGTGCAAACAAGAAAAGCTGGCTTAAGTACAGAGGGTGCATTTTATTATTCTGTAATGTAAAACTGATATAACTAAAAATTTGGATAAGCATTTAAATGAAAACAGTTTCAAAATTGGAGATTTTGTCCTAAATTTCAGGGTATGCTTGCATTTTAATATGAGAAAAACAGAAGTGCAAAAGTATGAGGCTATAGACTCTGGTGCCTTATTCAATTCAACCCTCATGTGGGAATGAGTAATGTGGAAGGCTTCAGACCACTGATAATAATTATTCTCTAAATTAAAGATGAGCTTTAACCCATCTTCTTTGATGATTAAGAAAGCCAAATTTTCAAAGCTAATTAGTTTCTCAGTAAGGGTCATTGTTGTTTATTGTTCAGGTACTCTTAAGGTAATTAGTATGCCTGACCTAAATTAGGCACATTTTGCACATTTTATTAACAATACAGCAGAAACCCCTGACCAAAATATATGCTGTGCCTCTCTCTTCTGAGGTGGCCTACCAAGGAAGCAAATTTCACATCCAAGGATGTGATCCAACATAAACATCGGCTGCAGGTTCTTGGTTACTCGACCAACAAAGGTTGCACCATCCTGCTGCTCAGGGAAAAGTGGCTTCCATGTTTTCCAAACTCTTTACTGGTGTGATGTTGCTTCATGTGTAGTGAGCACAGCCAGACAGAAAAGTACTCTGAACTATCAAAGGAAGCAGTAAGGAGTGGTTTGCCATTCTATCTCAATAGCTTGCTATCTCAGCAGTAGAAAGTAGTTGATTTTACAGAAAAAGAGTAGAAATCATAAATTATTGAATTATCCCTCCTACCTATGAAAAAATATACATAATCTCTTCCAGCTTCCAACCATTAGCATTTTAGAACTTTCTGAATGAAAGGTGAAACTGCTTTTAATATCCAAGATCTAATTATTCTGATATTTAGATTATGAGAAAGTATGCAGTCCTTCCCAGTTTGTCTTGTCTGTATTGTTATCACAGTTTCCTTCTTTTTTCTAAGCTCAAGAATCCACTTAGTCTTCACAGCTACAATCTTTACTTGTTGCTTTTCTTGGTACTGTTTTTGCTTCTACTGCTCCTTTTATGAAACAGCTTAACAGAATTGCAAATACATCCTTTTCAGTATATGGAGGTACCTGTGGCTACAGAGAATATAACATTAAACATTAAGAGGTTTATGTTGTTTCTTTCAAAAGAATTATGCTGGTTCCTTTCCCTTTGATTGACATTAGTCACTGAGCTCAAGATATTTGCAGAGAACCTGTTCTCAGCAAAGCAGTAGCAAGGCTAGAGCCTGCCAATCTATTCACATCACATTAATTCCATTACTATATTAATTTGAAATTTCAGTTATCAATTTAGCATCTTTTCACTCACCTTTGAGTGAAACATGGTAACATTTTTGTTTTATTTTGGGTAGCCAGCCCTAAATGTGGCTGTCATGAATACAACAAATTCTCCATTTTTACTGTGCTACTACTAATCTCCTTTCACGCATCTTTTATGAAAAGATGGAGAGGTCCAGCTGCCAACCTTCCCTACAACACAACTTACATAATTCTTCTTTTCCCTATTTAATACCATTTATGATCACAGAAAAACCTTTACTGCTATTGCAATTTTAATTTAGGATATTTTTCTGGTGATAGGCTTTATCAAGCTCTTGGATGAAACTTCTGCAATGAACAGGTGAAACTTAGCAATTTATGTATTGAGTCCAGTCTTACAATCTGGCTGATTTTTGAGATGCAACTGCCCTCTATGAAAGTCATGCTAACTCTTCTCCAATATTTCATATGACTTCACATGCTTACCAAGCCCACCCTTTAATAATCCCTTATACTAACTGGTCTCCAAGATAATCAAATTACAAGTAAGATTTTTTTTGTTAAAACTTTTCCCCCATGATTATCATGCATACCAGTACTGCCAAAGTTTTAAGTAAAAAAAAATTAAAAAGTTGGAGAATTCAATTTGCAATTATGTGATTCTGTTGTGGAATTTGGTAGGGTCTCTGTGCCCAAAATAGCATGGAAAAAAGGGGATGTTTTCCCCCTGTGCTCCTGTTGCTTGACTCTAGACCTAAGAATGCACTCACAGGAACTTTAAATATAAACATATCCTTGCACACCTATGGTCAAAAGCATGGTGTGGGAAGAAGGTTAATTCAGAGCTCCAGCTATGAGAGATTGCTCATGATCAAACCAAAGCCTTGAAATCAGTGTATAAGCTCATGGACACGCAGCTCATAGGGCAGGGATTTACTCCAGTTACACAATACAGCTCTTCCTATGGGCAGGACAGCCCATTGTCAAATACCTCTCTGCTGTACAAATGCTTCCTGGTGATGAGGAAGGCGTGAATGACTCTAAAAAAGCACTGTGACTAAAAGACATTTGCTCAGGTGGAATTTCCAACTGGATTTTTGAACAGCTGAGTGACTTTGATGCAACTGACGTTAAGACAGACCCAAGATTTTCTGGGAGGAACTCATAGTAGCACAGGAGCACATGAGAGACCAGCCAAGCTGTGTCAAAGTCAATGGCCTCTCTAGCCCAGTGTGCTTTCTCCAGCTCTGGCTGTAAGCCAACAGCCAGAATACAGGCAGCCTTGGGCTGAGGGTACCACAATCCCATCTCATTACTATTCCTGTCTAGATCTTTCCTTCCACCATTTGCTCTGTCTTCCCTTCATTCCTGCTTTCTCAACCACAGCAGCAGCATCACGTGCAGTGTAGGGGTCCAGTGAGATACTGCAAATACTGAACAGCATGTAGGTGGAGGAAAACATGAGTGGTACGAAGCCAGGCCAGAATTTTAAGATTGTTAATTAGGGCTTTGGAATAGACAGTCTGGGTCAACCCAATCTAGGCACCTATTCTGACAGATGTGGGTTTGCCCCACACTGACACTAAGCAAAGAATTCAAAAGCTCAAAAATGAAGTTTTGACCACAAGGTAAATATTCTGAGTTATTAGGTTTGGATGGAAATTATTGCAGGTCCAGACAATTCATTCCCTTTCTATGTCCACAAGTGCTTGAATGGAGCACAATGAATTAAAATAGTTAGAAATTTGGCTCTGTGCTTCCCACCAGGCTGGGAACCTCACTAAGGCAAAGAGGAGTGTCTGATGTAGCTGCAAGGGGCTGCAGAGGACTGAGGGCTCTTCTTTTGTGCTTATCTGAACACTTCAAGTGGGACAGCCACTGTGAGTTGCTTCTTAAGACAAATCATGCTTTACCCGTTCAAACAAACAAACAAACAAAGCAAAAGAAGTGATACAGCCCTTTTTTGTCTGCTTCCACTGAGTCTGTATGATGTTATTCGGTGCAACGTTTAGGGCACAACCATCAGCAGAGCCATCCTACATCACCAACATGCCATGGAGTACTGCAGCACATAGTTGTGACTCTTATCATAGGTTATCACAGGTTACCACAGGTTTCCTACAGAGTGCCCCGTGCCCACAGTGCACTGCTATGTACCCAGCTGCTCACACACTTCTGTGGATGCCCACGTGATTGGGGGGGACACGGCCATGCTTTTAGGCATTCCAGCATTCTCATGCCCATACAAATATGCACATCCCGCTGCCACTGCCCGATGGTTTTGCCCCTCCCTACCTTCTTGCCACCTACAGTCACTGCTGGTGACCTCCAGCAAATGCATGTCTCATGCTGTCAAATTCAACCGATCTCTCCTTATTGGCTTAAAATTGTAAAAAACAGGTTTATTTTTCAGAATTTTGCTTCTGAACTGTGAATTTCAATGTACACGAATGTAAACAAATAGTGCAATCTACTTGGTCTCCTTTTCGGCGTGCTTTGGGACTGGCTACAATAATAACTGACTGGCTACAGTAGTAATTGTTTCTAAAGCAAAACGTGGAATAAAATGTAGCCGGCAATAGAAACACCACTCCTTGCTTCAGGCTGAAATGTCTTTTGAGCTCAGGCTGTTTCCATGGGAAGCCCCCCTCCTGCGTGTGCAGTCCGCGTCTCCGGATTTGTCACTGTCATTTCGGCTTTTATTCACCTGAAGGCACTTCGAAACCCAGAAGCCACAGGCGAACACGCACGGCCTCACACAGATCAGCACAATCGTCCCGAAAAGAAGAAACCCGGCCGAAAATCCTAAACTTTGTCTCTGAGCGCAGAGTACTCGGTCCCGCTATGGCGGCCGCCGGCCGGCACCGCCCCGACGGGACGGGACAGGACCCGCCCGTGCGGAACCTGCGCCCTGCGGAGCGCGGCCCGCAGGGAAAGGGAAGGCAAGGGAAGGGCAGGGAGAAGGGAGGGGAGGCAGGCGAGGGTGCCGCGCCCGGGAGCGGCACGCCGGGGCGGGGGCAGAGCTGTCCCGGGCGCGGCTCCGCACGGCTCTGCGCGCAGCCGGCGCCGCGGCGGGGCGGGGCAGCGAAGGGAGGGCACGGGCAGCGCCTCGCCGCGGAGGTGGGCGGTGAGCGGGCGGGGTGTGCCAGCGCCGGGCCCGGGACGGGCATTACCCAAAAGGCGGAAAAAAAAAAAAGGCAGTAATTAAAGTCGCCGCTGCCGCGCGCGGTCCCACCCTCCCCACCGGCCGGCTCCCGTGGCAGACGGGAGGGGACAGCAGAGCCGCGCTCCCGCGGAGTCGCGCCGCCACCTCCGCCGCCACTTCGCACTCGCTCCCTCGCCCGCCGTGGCAGCACCGACGGCAGCGGCTCCCCCCTTCCCGCCCAGCCCCGCGCACCATGGACCCCGCAGCCCCCCCGCCTGGTCCTCGGCCTCCTGGTGAGTGAGGGAGGGAGGGAGGGAGGGAGCGAAGGGGATCACCGGGATGAATGGGATGAGTGGGTGGGCGCCGGGGCCGAGGGGAGCGCAGCGGAGCGCACCTGGCCGCGCCTTTCCTCCTCGCTGTTCTTGCTGCACCGCGGGTGCTCAGCGCACCGGGGAGGCATCCGAGCGGTGATCTCTGCGTGGTTCTTGATTCCCAAGTCGGGTTTCTCTTCGGCGGGGCCCTTGCGAGGGGCGCAGAGCAGCGCGGAGGCTGCGCGGCCGCGGGGCTCTCCTCGGGGGGCTTCGGCGCGGGCAGGAATCCAGCGGGATGCGCAGCTCGCCTTGGGACAGGTGGTCGGGTGGCTTTTGGAGCCTCCCGCGAGGTTACGCGACGGGCACACACTCGGGTCGCTGATGCTACTGCTGGATATTCATAGGAAAAAAAATACCGCAGTTGATTTTATTTAAATCTCCCACTCTACCTCTCTGCACCTGGTTCTCTTTTTTCCCTGGGAAGGATTGTGACACAGTGTGGAGCCTGTTGAGCTGCCCTAAAAGAGTTAGTTGTGCATGAAACACTTTTCAGCGATTTTCTTTACATTCAATTTACTGTATTTGTACATAATTATCAGCTCCATAAAGGCCTTTGGCAGGCAGAGCAGGGTAGTTCTCTCTCACGTTTTTATTTTTTTAAATTTATGGTAGATGAGTAAAAGTGATTTTTTGTTGTTTCCTAGCCCCTTTCCTCCGTATTAACATTGCATTCACAAAAAGAGGGCAGATGGTCGGTTGAGCCTGTGAAAGAAAAATACTTGGTAGTGTTGAAGCACTGATTATATTATTTTAATATTAATTATATATGCACATTTTAATGATAATGTTACTATTTCAGAGACTGTGTGCCTGCCTTTGCCAGGGTATTAAAGCAAAACTGAAAGAAATACAGACGCCTTTATTCATATATGTAATTAAAAAAAGGAAAAAATTATTCTGTCAAGCAGAAAAAACCAAACAACACTCAACGGAAAAAAATCCTGAGGTGTCTTCTTTGTGTAAAGTGAAAGGACATTGCAACTTTTTTTTACCTTATGTTTCCTTATGTCTTGTTGTCCATGAATAACTATCACTTACTTTTGTTTAACTCCTCAATAGTTTTTTGTGCTGACATCAGACTGGGCTTGGCATTACTGTTTTAAAATTAGATGTCACATTGACTCTTAAAATGTTTCAGAACAGTGTAAAAATAGGTTGTGATTTCAATAACTTAAAAAATTAGTGCAATGACTTTCAGGAGAGAGTTTTTTATCATCTGTTAATAAGGAAAGCCTACTAATATATAAGCAGGGATGTTTAAATTATTTGTATATATGCAATTTTTATATCTGCGTATATATATAGGGAACTATATGAAGCGCTTTTATGATGCAGACACAGCATTTTTTTCTAAAGGGTCCTAATGTCTTTCAGAGTTTAAAGTATTTTTATTTAAATATTTTCTTAATAAGCATCAGAAGTAATTTCAGGATTTCCATTAGCTATTTACTTCGTTATACCTTTAATCCTAAAGGTATGTGCAAAATAAAAATGCTTTTCCTTTTTTGCTAGACTTTCATCCTGAAAGAGTAAATGCACATAAAAGGGTGGATAGATTTATTTACATTTTTCTATGTCTTTGTTTAATTGTCTGTGTGATTTTTGGATTACAATTTTAAACATAGAGATAGAAATTAGGCAAAAACACATACGTGTAATCTGAGATCAGGATTCTCTCTCTTGTGCTGAGGAAAATCTTTGTACCTCTATGAAATTCTTTTTAGAAGAAGGTCTGGTTATCTACTACTCATTTGAATTTTAGGAGGACCCTATTTTGTAACTGGTTATATGGGAGTGGACTGCTGTGATACACGACATTTTATTTATGTCATATCTAATTGCTGAAGCTACGTTTAATTAGTTTGTTGAGAATGCACTTTTAAGATGCAAAGTGATACATAAGTGCAAGTGTCGTCATGTGGTTTTAATGAGACACTTGCCCCTTTAATGTTCAGCATCGCCACAATTCTCATAAACTGAGTGTTGGTGCATTAAACCCTAATACTTAGAGACCTGGGATCTAAATTGGCCAGGAATCCTGTTAGAGGGAGTGCACAGTGAAGTTGTATTTTATTGTATCTCTACTGAAGTAGGAGCGTAGGCATAATCCTCTAGTCAAAGGGAAATCTTGCTGTTAATGCCAGTGATTTTAGAAAAAAAACTAAACACGACCCTTGGACAAATACAGGATCAGTAGTCAGATCTTGTTTCCAGTTTGAAACTTTGTATACTGTGCTGCACAGTACCTGAATTTTTAGGGAGGAGTTCTCTCAGTGCTGTTTCACTTGCTTGTCATAACAAACAAACAAACCAACCAAAGTCAGCATCAGTGTCTAGTTCAAAATACCATGTAATTATGCGGGTTTTTTTCCTGATTTCTTCATTTGTTTTCTAGGTGCTGAGTTTGTGCTGTGAAGCTTGCAAGAAAGTAATTTTTCATGTTCCTTCTGAACTAGAGGCTGACAAGTTAGTTGGCAGAGGTGAGAGAAACTATGAAATTCCCAGCTTAACAACACAGCATTGCACCTTTGCTGGAGATGCTGTTAACAGTGGAGGAGACTTTATTTTTAATGGAATGAATGGATGACTGGAGAGCCAGCTAAACAGCTGGATCAGCTTTTTATGGAGGATACGCCCTGTGTTTGTTACAGATTTGAACACCAGCTCCATGCATCCCTTCACCTTTTGCATAAAGAGCTATTGTCAGATTACAGGATTTAATTTAAAACTAAAATGGCAGAATTTAATATTTTCAAAATTTGAAGTTTAAGGCTTACTATTTAAATAAATGCTTGATATTCCACACTGCGCCCATAACCCACGGTCATATGAAGAAGAGAATAAGTCGTTTGGACAAAGGAAATGATTAAAAAAAAGAAGACATCAAATTAAAGTAATCTCTTTAATTTAATAATTCTAAAACCTGCTTAACCAGGCACCAAGAGGCTGCTTCTGTGTGAAACACGGATGTGACTGCTCAGCAGTGCTGGGGCATTCAGAGCACACGAGGGGACGTGTTGCAAAGGTGTCCTGCACGCACATTCTGTCGGGAGAGTGCTCCTGTCTGACTGGACAGTCTGCCTCAGTTCAGGGCACCTTGAAGGTGACTGGGAGGAATAGAGAAGACCAGAAAACATCCCACTCCTATTTTTTTTTCAGACCAGTCTTTCAAAGGCAGCTTTGAGAGGCGTGGCATAGGAGGTGCTGAAGGATTGTGTGCTGCCTGAGACTGAATTTGAGAATTCAGGGGTGCCCTTTGTGGGTTCTGGGACGACAGAGAAGTGTGCTCCAAGTCTGCAGTCCTAACCCATATTTCTCTAGAAAGAACAAATAAAGTAAATTGGTAGTTCATCACAATTGCTCAGAAAATCTAGCTTTATAGTAAAAATTCCTTGATCTTACATTTAAATTTTAAAACAAAGAAAGCTGCTACAGCTGTGTGAGTTTTCATAGACTTTAACATTTCTCTATGTAAATAAACTTCATTTATATAAAAATAGGACTTCATGTTATTGCAGTGCTTTGGAAGAACTTGCATAACATGGAACTCTAAATTTTTTTCCCCCCAAAACTTTTAACAAAACCATTATAGCTCGAACAACATTACTTAAGCATTTATGGAGAAATACTTTGACTTGATAAAAGGACCATACCTTGACAGTGAAATTAGTCAGGATTTTCCTGCTTATCATAAGGGTTCTTCTTATCTTATACCAGAGATTTTAAAGAAAAAAACCCCACAAAACTATAACTAATGGTTTGACTCATATAATCATCAGAAACAATATCTCCAGTTTGGTAATTTTGGAACTGCAGTGCTGTAATAGGCAGCAGTATAAGGCACATTTAAATGAGGCAGTGATATTCTTTTCAATACTCTGTTTGCACTATGAAAAAAGGATAGAAGTCACTGCTGCAGTACCATAGAAGGTCTAGGAAATCTTCATTTGTGCTTTAAAGGGCAGACTTAAGAGGAAGAAGAAATCACATAGCATTTTAAATTATGGTTCCCTTCTGTTTTTGCAGTTTTGAAAGTGGAATTTGAGTTTATCGAAAATGTCAGTTATGTATGCAGGATGTAATTCTGAATCTTCATGAATTTTGCAATCAGCTTTCATACAGCAGTGTCCCATCCACTATGATACCATTGAGAGAGTATTGAAAAGTTTTGGTTTTGAGACCATGACACACCTCTTGTGATCTGCAGTGATCATTTGTTTGGAGTTTGAGTCTCTGACTTTCATCCTTTTCAGGGTGCCAAATCATCCTCTTTTAGGGCTCATTTTGCTTTTTCTCCAGGTGTAGTACTAAACTACTTGCTGGTGAACCGAGTTTATTGAAGTCAAAAAATCTATTTTAGCCACAAGTGACAGCAGTACAATGAAAAATACCTGGGAAGTATGCTGAAATTACCTGTATGGGATTCTATCACATGCATATTACAAAAAATTGCTAATTGTTTGTTTTCTAGTTAGTCTTTATCTCTCCCATCTGTCTGCCTCATAATTTAAAGGCCTTTGTCCTCCCAAGAGTATTAAATCACACAGTACCAGTCAGTGCTTTCCTCCTGAGGGCAAAACTTCCAAGATGTAACATCTCTATTGGGCATTTGCATTAATTAATCATCTTCACCGATATTGTAGGGCATGGAGCACGAGGCAAATGTAATAGCTACTGCTCCAATAATGGGCGTGTCTGCAATGATTTTTGTATTTAAATTTACATAATTTCATCTCTGATGCTTCAATAATTTTACCTGTGTAATAGTGTTTTGTTGAGTGATGTCCATATAGAGCCCATATCGTTTAGGAAGCACTAATGAATACAAGAGTGGAAATTAATGAAAGCATCAAATTTGAGGGCATAAGTGAGTTTGAAAATCGGTATTGGTGTTGCTTAAATACTGAGTGACAAGCTGTTGAAGAGTCTATCTGTCAGTAAATACAATTTTTACTTGGGGTTTTGGGTTTGTTTTATGAGGGATATTGTTTTTTACTGTTTGAGTTATTGTTTGAATATATTTTTTTACAGTTGATTTGAAAGAATGCCTTCAGTCTGCAGACTTTATCAGTTCCAGTGATGGGAACTTCAAGGTTCTAGAGGATGGTTCTGTGTATACAACATCTGCTCTTTCTTTGTCTGCTGGGAAAAAGACTTTTACCATATTACTTAAGGACATTCAAGAACAAGTTGAAAAGAAAATACACGTTGACTTGGTGGAAGAAGAAAAAAAGGTTAGGTTCTAAATTTCAAGATATCTTACTTATTTGAAATACTTTTTCACAGAATACAGCTTTATACTAAGTATCTGTAGTTAAGTTTTAGAATTCAAATAATCAGGCAAAATACTGGTGTAGTGTGTATTTTTATTTAACAGTTTTTGATTACTGTGTTGCTTTAGTCAGCAGATTTCCTTTCTCAAATGGGAGATGCTAGCAAGTAGCATAATCAGTAATGTCAAGAATCTTAAAAGCCATGTTTGAGGAATTAAAGCAGATCCTATTCATGCAAAGTATCGCAAGGAATGAAAAAGCTTGGAATATTATCACAGATATAATCAGAAATGAAGACCTCGGAAAAACAAATTGTCAGTAGGAAGACTGGAATGGGGAGAAAAAGATGGAAATGCAGGGCGGCAGTTAAGCAAAAATATATGCAGTTAGGAATATATGGATGTATTCTCATCTGTCTGTCTTCTTGACCCAGACACCGAATACCAGGCATGCTAGGGATACAGTTCTGAAAAGAACCAAAAGAAGGTGGGGACCTATTCCATCTGTCATGATAGAGAACTCACTGGGACCTTTCCCACTGCAAATACAGCAGGTACATTTTATATAAACCTTAATTTTTTGACCCATGCTAGTTTTTTATGTGACTTTTATGATAAAGAAGATGAGCTGTCTTGTATTATCTACCAATGACATTCCTGCTATTATTCCTCTGTCTTGTTCTGTCCTGTTCGTTGTATATCTCGTGATCTTGTACCTGAAATAACTTGTGGTCTTAGTTGTTGGAGTGAAATGGCATTGTGCAAAAGTTGAAAAAAGAAGGGAGACATACTATCAAAGAGAGCTCTTTGGCCTGGAAATTAGTGTGTGTAATTAAAAGAAAAGCAACAGCAAATAACATTGCTTAGAAAAGGATTTTGTAAACACAGACTGGGGTAAATTTTGCCTGCTTGTCTACATCCTTTCTGGAGCTCGAGGTGTGTATCTTCAGCCTTGAAGACTGAGTATGGCCTCTGTTATTCAGAAAAGTTGTTAGTGGGAGAAAACAAGTAGGCGTGAAAGAGAAATGCAAGAACTAAAGTTATCATAGATCCACCTAGCCTTCACTAGATTACAGACTAGCTGGTAGCAGATGTGTAGAGACAAGTGTAATAACAGAGTCTGTGCAGAGCAGTCATTCTTCTACTTATCTTACCCTCCTAACTTCTGGCATTCAGTAAATAAGGAAAGTATTTTGGGAGAAGAGTGTTTATAAATAGATAAGTCTAATGTTGCCTCCTTGGTGTAATGAGATGCAGATGCTATCTGAATTGGCATATCTCTGAACTGTACTCTATGTGGTCTTTATTCCTTCTTGCCTTCCTTCACTTTTTCTTCTTTAGGTGCAAACCACAATCTCAGTGAATGCACTAAAACTAAAGTCTCTTGAACAGGTCCAGAAATAAGCCATCTGTATCTGAATATGTCTTGTGTGTGAGATATTCTAGAGATTGGATTTCAAAATTTTTTCCCCTTATAAAGTCATCTCTTTAATTTGATAATTCTAAATATTTATGAGTTGAATTAACTCCCCTTCTCATGTACACACATTATAAAGGAAGGCTGTTCTCCTACTGTTCTGTGAACAGTAAATCAAGTTTGGTTTTTTTGTTTTAGGAGTTTTTGTTTGTGCTAAATATGATCATGAAAAGGTGCAAATGTATTGAGATGCTGTTGCTGTTTTTCCTTGGGCTTAAATATGTCTTCTTATAGGTCCAGTCAGACACAGCTCAGAACTACACTATTTATTATTCTGCTACTGGACCAGGAATTGATCAAGATCCAAGGGGTTTGTTTTACATAGAAAGAGAAACTGGAAATATCTTTGCTACTCGTGCGGTAGACCGTGAACAGTATCCAAGTTTTCAGGTACAGGCCTATGTTGTGTAAATATATATATATATATATATATATATATATATGATATTAAATCTCTCATGCATATGTTTGACAGTTGGGTTGCAGGGGAAATGGTTGCAAACAAGATCTGAAATCACCTGTCTATTCTGAGTAATATCCTTGGTGTTGAAGAGATAAAATCAGTAGCAAATAAATAAATAGCTGGCCATCCAGATCTTGAGAGTAGTTTTGCTTTTCACTACTTAATCTCTAATTGTAGCATAAATATAGTGAGCTATTGGATTTGCATCACTTCTAGGAAGAGTTTTTTAGGGAAGGTTGAAAAGATCTGCAGAAAACAGAAATAATGGTGAACTCTAGATGACTATGGTTTTCTGAGTCTCTCAAGCTGTTCAGATCTGTTAACAAGGTACATTGCTCTCTCTACTGGCTGAGAAGTGTAAGAAGGCAATTAGTAGAAACAGCTTATAAAACGTAATTTTCAGTACTTATTGCTGCATTTTATTAGATTATGTTATAATGGGGCAAATAGTTTTGCTCTCATTCTTGTTTTGTTCTAAATAACAAAATATACATTTACATTTTGATAGCTGAGGTGCCTTGTGAACACTTGAAAAAGAAGTGTTCAGGAAACTTGAAAAAAGTGATAGAGTTGGAGGAGGGGTCAGGGAGAAAGTGATTAAAGTTCTTAGAGTGTGTGAGGAATGGGAGGGGGAAGGATTGGAAAGCATTCAGAGGTTTTGTTCTGCTTTCACTCCTAAGATAGCAGTAACATCCCCTTCCATGTGTTTGAAGAGCCTGGTCTTGAGAAGGATGTGCTTTGCATGCTGTATTTAATTTTGTTTTATGGACTTCTCCATTGAACTGAAAGTTCTGCATGTTGCTTAAGCAGTGAATTTTTCTTACAGATCATTTGCTTTGCAACCACTCCAGATGGTTATTCACCAGAAGTACCACTTGTGCATACAATCAGGATAGAGGACGACAATGATAATGCTCCATATTTTACACAAGACCTTTTTGAATTTTGTGTCCCTGAAAATTCCAGACCTGGTAAGAATTGTTTTAAGTCACTGAACATACTTACCACTACTCAGCTTTGTTACATACCAGTATGACTAGGTGTGATCCTGCCTTTTAAGACATTTCAGTGTGATTTCCTGGGGAGTATTATATTACAGCAAAGACTGAATTTACAAAGAGCAGCAATAAATGTTCAAGTAGCTCTTTTCACATATTTAAAACAGAAATACCTTTTCAAATATTTTCTTTACTATTTGCAGATTTCTCTGGAACTAAAAATTGCTGTATTGTGTTCACAGGTGTTGTTGTTGGGAAAGTGATTGCAGAGGACAGAGATGAGCCTTATACTCTGCATACCACGCTGAAATACCGCATTGTGTCACAAACCCCACCAATTACCCCAGCGTTTTCTTTGCATGGGGACACCGGTGTCATCTCTGTATTGCTGCCGCAGCTGGACAGAGAGGTGATCTTTCCTGAAGCATTCTCAGCTGTCATTTAGTGCACACAGATAGCTTAATGCTGCTCTGCTCCGCCCTTGTGAGACCCCACCTGCAGGGCTGCATCCAGCTCTGGGCTCCTCAGTGCAGAAAGGACACGGTTCTATTAGAGCAGGTCCAGAGGAAGGATGTGACGAAGTTCAAATCCAAAAGGTGGAGCGCCTCTTCTATGAAGAGAGGCTGAGAGAGTTGGAGTTGTTCAGCCTAGAGAAGAGAAGACTCATTACAGCCTTTTAGTTGTTAAATGGGACTTATAAAAAAGGAAAGTGACTTTTTTTTTTAACATGGGCAGATAGTGATAGGGAAATGGGAAGTGGTTTTAAACCAAAAGAGGAGATATTTAGGTTAGATGTTGAGATGAAATTCTTTACTCAGAGGTAGTGAGACACTGGAGCAGGTTGCCCAGAGAGGTTGTGGATGCTCCATTCCTGGAAGTGTTCAGGGCCAGGTTGTACCATGCCCTGAGCAAACTGATTTAGGGGGTGGAAGCTCATGGGGGTGAAATCCATGGCATGGGCAGTTTGGAGCTAGATGATTTTTAGAATCCCTTCCAAGCTTTTCTGTGACTCTATGAAATGTTGGCATGGGGATCAACAGACAGCTTCTTTTTCATTTTTTTGTTAATGCCTCTTAGGCTTCTTCTGAGGCTTTTCAGAAACCGGTAATTAGTCCAGAGAGTTTCTGCATAAATTACCATATTCTAGCTAACCTTGGCAGAGAAATTCTTACTGCTCAGCTGTTCAACCTATGGATTTTTCAATTTTTTACTGAACACTTTCTGTGTTCAGGAATCCCATGACCCAGTGTTTCCTCCTGTTTAAGCTCAATTTGTGGTGCTTCTTTCTTTTTCACAGAGAGGATGAACCGGTTTTTCTGGAAGTAGTCAGTCATCCTATATTAACCAGAAATATCTCCAATAGTTGAAACCTAAACAGTAACATACCATTTCTTAAAATAATGTTCCACCCATTTATTTTTATCAGCTAGCTTTCAAACAAATAAGATACAGGATTTCTTTTTTTTGATAGAATGTCATGTGAGATAGTTTACACTAGGAAAAAAATGACAGGTGTGTGTAATTCAAAATAATAATTCTAACATAGGACAGTCATTTTAGGAGACATTGCAGCAGGCACAACTTTTCTGAAGATAAAAGGAGCTATATTATGGCATACTTGTGTTGTTTCATGGGTGAATATCCACATAAAACATCAAGTTGCAAAACTTTGATCTTGCAGTTACAGTGCTTAGCTTTTTTAGCAGGAGAAAATTGCAGTGATGGTGAGCATCGCTGTGATTACTAAGGAAGCTGTCACAGTGACTACTTGAAGGAAGGAGGGATTGAAAAACTAGTCCACTGCCTATCTTTTAAAGATAAACTTATGAAGTAGAACAGGAGATTTCATTTCAGCACCAGAGAAACCCAGTGCTACTTCCAGGCATTCAGAACTAGAGTTATTTTCTTGATTTACAAACTTTCTCTTTTTGTGCCTAATCCATCTGTACTGTTGTGTCTTCTCTCCCCTCTGCCCACACCTATTTTCCATCTAGTTCCCCTTCCCTTGGTTGTTCACATTAAAAAAAAAGCTTTCTGCTGTTCTGGTTCAAGTTAGGGATTTGAGTTGGCTGCTTCCTTGGGGAGCCCCTTGGAACTGGTAAGGATGCTGAGTCCTTCAGTGCCAGACCCTGCCAGATGACAGGCATTGCCTTAACCTGTATTGCACAGTTTTGTTCATCCTCAGTGAAACAAGAGACATGCATTGGAACACTTCACCTGTTGACAACCTGAGGGAATTCTCTGTTGCTCCAAAGGGGAGACAAATAGCAGATGAAAGTGTGTCATCTCTATCTTCCAAAACTTCAGGTTCTGGAAAATAACGCTGACATTGTGAGAAGCTTTATTTGATACAGGATGTAGCATGCATGTTACTAACAAATGTTGGCTGAACTCAGTACTGCTTAGCCACTGAAAATTATTTTGCTCCTTTTCCTTTTGAGCAGTAGGGCAAAAAGCCCCAAAGCCAATTGTCTCATTTTGTTGGAAAACACTGAATTTAGAGCAGAGTTATGGAACAGAAATGAAATATTTAGTTCTACTCCTGTGTAACTGTGTGTTACTATGCAGTTTAAAAAAGTGAGTATGACAAGCTTCTTTCTGCTTTTATTCTTCTTTTTAGCTTGTACCCAGTTACACTTTGTTAGTTGAAGTGAGAGATATGGCAGGTCAGCCTTTTGGTTTGTGCACTACAGGAACAGTTGTCATCAAAATCGAGGATACAAATGACAATGCACCAACCTTTAAACAGTTACAAGTAAGTCTGCATAAGTAAAACGTCTATATAAAGGTTAAAAAAAGGTGTTTTCATCCCCTCTCTAATTTCCTGGTGGACAGTCCCTCAAATATGAAGTCTAATGCCCTGAGGCACTTAATGCCAATAGAAATGTCTTTGCTTATTCTAGCCATGAGTATAATTCAGGGCAAAGAGTGTGTCTCAACAACTGTGTATACATCTCAAATACCACAGGACATGTTTTTAATATGTAATATAGGAAAAAATAATTCATTATCCATATGGAATGCATGTAATTTATCCCTTCTGTTCACTACTGTAGAATATCATCAGTAATATTAATTGAGAATACTCTTATCTACTCTTCTTCAGCTTGTACAGAATAACACAAAAATACAAAAAAATCCTTTTATCTTTTGCCATAAAAGTAGAGATGTATTTAATCCTTTTTGGATTTTTGCAAGTTGTTTTTGGTTTATTTATATATTTTTTAACATTTATCCCAATGCCTTTTCTAGTTCTCAGCTTGATCATGTTGAATGCAAATTGTAATCTATAGCTGATGTAACTGAGGGAAACTGTGCTAATTTACTTTTCCTGTAAGGAGAATTCCAGAATGAATTGTGTCAGTGATTGTTTGAGTGTATGAAGAAGCTGAGATTTCAGTTGTGCTGTCAGGAAATGTTTGTTGTTTGAATGGGGTATAAGGGAGGAAAGGGGAAAATATGCTAATGCATGGAAACAAAATAAATAATTACATCAACCTGGTAAATAGACTCCTTAGGTTGAAGTAGTATTATTTAAGTATGATATTCTTCAGTCCTGCCTTGTGGAGCACTATTCTCTGATTTAAATTAACTTTTTTTTTGGGTACTCCAAGTATGAAACACGAGTGGAAGAAAACAGAGTGAATGTAGAAGTACTGAGAATCTCTGTTGTTGATCTTGATGAACCTGGTTCACCTGGCTCAGGAGCAGTATATGAAATTATAAGAGGAAATGATGATCAGGCCTTTGAAATTACAACAGACAAAAACACAAATGAAGGAATACTATGTGTTACTAAGGTAAGTAAAAATTGAAGGACTAGAGGAAAATTTGTGGATTTTCAAGTTTTGGTTTTAAAACGTTATGCACAAAGCTCACCTTCCAGACTGTTCCTCAATTTTGTGTGTTCAGAATCCAAAGAATTTGGTTTTTCATTTCAGAAGAGCTTGGTGCTTTGGCCTGGTTCTACAGTTGGAGTTGTTTAGACTTAAGGATGTAACTGAGGAATGATTCATGGTTTTTAACAGAAATGAGAGAGTGGCAAAGCAGGGAAAGATTGAGCACCTTCTTCAGTCTTGTTCTCTCTGAGAGTTAAGTAGATTTCCTCATTCAGCATAAAGCCCTCCAGGTTTTATTTTGCAGTGTACTGACTTCAGGTTTGCTTGAAAGAATTTGTGTCAGTTTAATTATTATAAGTGTTTTAGAGATGTGAGGTAAAAGGCCCATTGCATCTGTCCTTCAGCAGATCCCTTTGCCTCTTTTTCATTATCTTTTATAACTGCCATAAGAAGTAACTTCTAAGGAACAGAAAAGATTAGTATTAAAACTTGAACGTGTAAATTGTAGAGCTAGAGATGCTAGTCATTTTTTAAATTATTATTATTTATTATGGGTTTTTTGTTCCTAGTAATGATTAGGACTTTTTCTAAAGCTCTGTCCCTGGTACATGAACATAGTCAAAATTTCTTACATTTATTGTAATGCTGTAGTAGACTAGAGAATATTATGACTTTAGGATAATATTAGCTCTATTAAAGGCATAAAATGACTTTGGAGAACGTGTCTGAAGAATAAATGGTTACTACTTAATGTCAACTCTGTAAATTCTCAGGTGGATTTGTAGCTTCTAGAGAGAAGTGTGATTGACCATTGGTGAAAAGGAAATATATGTAAGCTAAAATAATGACTAACTAAATCAGAAGAAGAAAATCTCCCACTACATTTAATTGCTTTCTGTTCTTTTAGTATCTAATTTTCAGAATATTTATCCAAAATTTTGCAGTGGTATTGCTTGCTTGGGTATTTTTTAGGCCTTTTTCTTTGACTAACTTAAAACTTTACATTAAAAAAATATCGTGTCCTTTTACTCTGTCTCAATGGCTTATTTGAGGACAGTTGGCTTTTTTTGTAAATGTGGTACAGTTTCAGCTGTACTAATTGCGTGGTGAAAAGAATGTTTGGTTTAGTATTGGTTTGAAGGGAAAAAACACCACTTCACCTTTGTTACAGGGACTGGACTATGAAGCTGCCAAGCAAAGGATCCTGGTGATTGGAGTCAACAATGAGGCACCCTACCTGCTGGCTCCCCATTCCCAACAACTTTCCCAGAGCACTTGCTCTGTTACTGTGCATGTCCTGGATGTGGACGAGGGACCGGTGTTTAAACCCTGTCTGTTGCGCTTAGACGTTAAAGAATGCGAAGATATTGGGACAGCAATTGGGAGATATGTAGCACAAGATCCAGAAACTGGAAATAGTGAGGGCATAAGGTATGAAACTGCTTTATTTACTTTTTTTAATACAGCATGGGATGCAGGAAGGGGGAAATAGTTGCTGAGGCTGTATGTATGTGTGTGCACCTGTACACCTATCAGTGTATATGAATACATGTCTCTAGATAAGTTTGTGTATACACACACGTGTGTGCTATGTTTGGGATCTTTAACAAGACAAATTATTCTTCACAGATACCGGATACCACCTGGCCAGTGTAATTGGATCAACATAGATGACAAATCAGGTGAAATCAGAACTGTAAGGGTCTTGGACCGAGACATAGGAGAGATGAGACGAGGTCAATGCAATGTCACAGTCCTTGCAATAGACAGAAGTGAGTACTAAATGTTGTTGGAGTCTCTGTGGTGTGTAACAGATGTTTATGTGCAAATGTAGTGTGGGCACAACTGTAGTGGTTCAGACCAGTGGCACACCTGGTCCATTGTCTTGTCTTTGTGATAGCTCTGTCAAATGCCTAGGGAATATTATTTAGCAGGGAGAGCCTTTATAAATCAGGCATGATCTCAATCTTTTGAGAAGTTATCTGCTTCATTTAAAAGCTTTTAGTAATTTTAAATTGAGATATTTTTCTCTGGAGTATATTTCTTCTATTTCTACGCTGTTCTTTTTTAAGTGATAGCTCCTGGCAATTGTGAGCTAGACAACAGAGAAAGTAGAGAAGGCTTTTTGAAAAGAAGTCATTGAACTTGCAGCAAACAATTCTAACTCTGTCAAAGTTTGCATTTTAAATTCAAATGTTAATAATACAAATTTAAATTGTTTAGAACTTCTATTGTCTATGTAGTAAGCATGATATAGGCATCTGCAGTCAACTATTTCTAGAAAAAGGATTAAAAAGTAGATGATGTTGTTTCACTGGAATGCATATGACAAACATTGACCATTTGTGTGTTGGAAAAACTATAATAGGAAGGAAGAGTTCATTTATTTCTTGCGTGTTGACTTTGGTGACATGGTATGTGCCACTGATGAATGCATGGTGACTTAAAGGGTAGGGGACAGAAAGAAGTGCTCTGTTCCCTTGGTGTATTTGTTCCCAGAAGGTAGGGAAAGTGTAGTTAATTTTCTCTTTCTGGAAGTTAGAAGGCTGGAAATCTTCACTTTCTGCTTTTGTCTCTGCTTGTCATAGTGTCCTTTACTCCTAGTTTATGAGCTCTTCCTCTTCTTACCCCTCCTACCTGTTAGAGTAGTATGTGTTCCCACACAGACATACACACTCAGCAAAATACAGTCTGAACATGCAGAATATGGAGATGTGGGAGCTGCTGATGTGTCTGCAACCAGCCAAGCAAAGAGAAGCAGCCAAGAAAGAGCTGCAAGAACTCCCCCTCTCTCTCTGGCTAAATCAGCAGTTGCTTTCCAGCTTACTTCTAAACATGAATATTAGAGTTGATGATGTTTAATTGTGAAAGTTTAGACCAGAAACTAATGTGTCAATGTTAGAAGTAAGCGCTAAACCTAGTTATTTGTATCTCATAGATGGTAAAACAGGCACTGGAACAATTCAGGTTTGCATCGTGCCTGGCAACAAGAATTTCCCCCGAATCACTCAAACAGACTATATCATGTGCAGAGACAGAAAACCGATTTGCCTCACGGCCCAGGATGGCGACGAGGCTCCGTACAGCGCGCCCTTCGAGTACCGCATAAACGACCGCAGACTGGCTTCCATGTGGAAGCTAACTCCACATGATGGTATGTGAAAACTTCCTCCTCCTCCTCCTCCTCCTCGCTGCAGGGTGCCAGAGGAGGCTTTGCTGTCTCTCACTTGCGTGTTCTGCAAGAATAGATTGGATGAATATCTGCTTGGAATTGGTGTAGTCAGTGGAGGTACTCTGAGGCTTGCTGATGATCTCTAGTGGTCCCTCTAGTTCTCATCCAGTGATGACACTGTTGGCATCCCAAAAGGCAAGGAGAAAGATCTGTCTCTTAAAGCCTAAAGAAGAAGAATCTGTCCCAAGCATCCTTGGGTCAGAAATTAGCTGCTGTCTGAAATTATGACATAAGAAAATCAGGAGAAAGAACAAAATCTGATGTATTGCATTGCATCAACACCTGGAAAATGGACTATAGATTCATAATTCATAAGGAATTTAAGAATGAAATGGCTAGTATTCCAAAGAGAAATAGAACTTTTCTTAGTCAGTTATTATGATGGAGGACTGGGAAACTGAAACTTTACCTAAAATTAATTATAAGCTGACAAAAAAAAAAGTTCTAGAAGTTTTTATGTTACTACTGCTGTTACCTAGCACACTTTTTGTAAAGCTGACCTGGGCACTAGATAAACAATTTATTAGCAAAGGAATGACTGTTTCCTGAAATTTGTTGATATAAAAAGTTATAGCTGATGGTAGTTTCCTGGTGGTTGCCAGACAATGGCAACAAGAGCAGCATTTACATTTGCTACTGTGGTGACATGAGTTGGTTGCAAGGGATATGATTCTGTAGCATTTCATCTCACTGAGAAAGGCAAAAGACAGAAAAGTCTGAAAGCAAAGACATCTAAGATTTTCAAGTTTTATATCAGGCAAATTGAAAGCTGCATTTTGGATGATACCCATTGTTTCATGTAGCTCATCATAAAACAACCATTATGTACGTCAGTATCAGTCATGTACAATTTTTTACAAATTATTTATTTTGGCCCTCAAAGAATATGGTCATTAATCATTGCCTCTAAACAGGACAGCAGATTAAATGGGTTTTTTCCCACTGGAAATAGTCATTCTCCCTGAATACAGCAATATAACTAAAGAGTAGAAGAGGTATAAATTAAGTTTATAATTGATTATTCCAATCACGCTACCAAAAGCCTTTTTAATAACTGTTAGTTTCATTGATGATCTTTACTAGTAAGCCAAAGTAGTGTCATTTCCTATAATGAACTAAATGAACTTCAGAGTTTCAAATCATGTTTTCAGAGGGTTGTATAAGGTATGCTTTGTCAGTTCTAACATTTAAAAGGTGCTGAATGTATAAATCCATTCAAGATCTAGTTTTGTATCAACACATTTAATCTAACTTGAAGCTAATTACTGTGGATCTGGTAGCAGTTTAGCTGTAACAGAAGGGAAAATTGTAAGTATGGTCACATTTGTGATAACTGAGTTCCAAGCATTGTTGACCCTAGATTTGGTTTTGTCTTTTTGTTTACAGATAATTCTTGGTATCTTTCACCAAAGAATGATATTCCATATGGAATTTATGAAATTCCTGTAAGTGTGATTGATAATGGAGGAAAGATAGGAGAGAACATAGTGAGAGTTAATCTCTGTGATTGTGTTACTCCAACTGAATGCGATGGCAGAACTCGTCAGCTTGCTGGTGGAAATGTTACCCTTGGTCTCTGGGCCATCCTTGCAATGATCTTAGGATCATTATTATTGCTGTGTAAGTACATTTTTAAAACACAAAGTACAAGTCACTTAACTATAAATTTAGCCAAAAGAACTGGATTCAAATGCGATTAATTTTTTATTTTGACTGTTGTACAGCTATCATCACTGACTTAATGTACCTGCTCTGTTCACATCAGTATCACAGGCTTCCTGCTCTTGTGCTGTATTTACTGTGTGTGGATTTCTGTTTATTTGTTTAAGTATATTTTGTGTGAGAGGTTCTGTATGTTCATGTAAGTGAGGCCAAAAACACCTGCATTTAGCACTTGAACCAAAAGACTTCAAAAAATTTGTGAGTTCTAGAAACATTTCTGTTTCTAGGAATTCCGAATCAATTTCCCAGAGTATTTTGTGATTTCTCTTGTGCTGTGGATTAAAACATGGGGTATCTGAGACACTGGATTTCACAAAGGATTTTACAAGACCCCATATAATCATGGAACCATTGAATATACTGAGTTGAAAGGGACTCATCAGGATCAATGCGTCCAAATCCTGGCCTTGCACAGGACACCAATAATCACACCATGTGCATGAGAACATTGTCCAAACACTTCCTGAATTCTGCCAGGCTTTGTGCTCTGACCATTTCTCTCCAGAGCCATGGACCAGGACCCCCAGGTCCCTTTCTGCAGCTTTGTTCTCCAGCCTCTCTTTTCCCAGTTTACACACACATGCAGGGTTGCCCCATTTGAGGTGCAGAAACATCAAAGGACAGGGTGAACAGTTCGCAACAGACCAAAACCTAGAATATTTGTTGTGCTACTGGAGCTATCCAAAACACAACAGATTCTGAGAAGAGTAATATTGCTGTTAACCAGTGAGACAATGATGGTGATATAGAAAAGCAAAAGGAAGTTGGTTGTTTTTTTACCACAATCAGTCATGTTATTCTGACTAATAAAATCTTTAAAAACTACAGAGGACATGCAGTAGCTAGTATTTCAGAATTTGGTTTTGGGGTTTTTTTCCTTCTTTCTTATCCATTTTTTCTGGTCATAGTAAAACTGTCTTGCTCCAGTTGAATCTCAGCTAACTGTTCATACTTAAGTAGCTGGAACACTGGGACCTGGACATGTTTTGAAGGCTAGCTAGTAGATCAATGTTTTATCTCAATGGGGCAGATACCCAAATTTGGGATATATCCTGAAGATGAATTTTATGAATTTTCAGATGTGGGAACCTGCAGTAGGGGAGCTGTGTGAAATGTCACCTACCTCTTTTTTACTGCCTTTTGACTGCATCACTTACAAATAGATCCTCTATTTTACTGTGGGTAGGTTTTACCCTGTGCATCCTCTGCTCAGTGCTGTCATGGATGTCTTCTTCCCATCTGTCAGCATCAGGAGGCAACCTGCTAGAACCATTTATGCAGATCTCTCTGACAGCTGATGCTAGAGAAGCTAAATTAGCTTGAAAGTGGCTCTTGGCCAATTTTCACAGAAGTTTGTATGTTCAGAGATGAAATTTCTCAGTGGGCAGTTAGGCAGAACTCTCCTTCATGAGCATCTTTATTTTTAAGCTAACAATTTGAAAAGTGCAGAAAACAGAATAGTTCTCTGAATGAAAGGTTTAGTCATTTGTTTAGGAAAGGTATTAGTTAATCATGATTCTGTTATTCAAAGTAATTCCTGGGTGAGTTTCTGACAACAAGAAGTAGTATTATTAAGAGGAATAAAATGAATACAAGGGATTAAATTAGATTTTTCTATAGCATAATCCTGGAAGTCCTCCAGGATTCTGCTGGCTTCTCCTGTGAAGCAGAAATTTCTGGTATTAGGACATTTAGCTTGCCCATTAGTGCCTTATGATATAATTTGACATTTGCATATTCAGACATGAAAAGTAATTTTACAACCTAAGTTTAGGCATAAGACACGATTTTTCACCTGGGTTTGGACTAAATTTTTCATTACTGTGAAATTGAGTAAGTCACAGTGCTTTCATAAAGGATGCTTGCATTTCTTTTGGAATAACCGGATGTGTTTTAGAAGAATGAAATGATTCAACAATGCAGTGATTACTCCCTATACTGTTTGGAAAAAAAATTGAATATATAAAGCTTGAAGTATGGGAATTTTTGGAAATGAATTTCTTTTTAAACCATTCTTGATGCTTAGGCCCTTAAAATTCGTTATCCAACATAAGTAGATACCATTGTGAGGTGAAATTTATAGTGTTATTTCCTTTTCCGTAGTAATCCTGATCACAATTTGTGGCTGCTGTGGCGCTGGGGTAATGCACAGGCAGGTGACTGATGATTGTGCCAATCACAATTTAATCATTTCAAACACAGAAGCTCCAGGAGAAGAAGTGATGGTAAGTTGTCTGTTTGTTTCAACATAGAAACTTGCAATTGAGGTGTCCATAGCATTGCAATTTGAAAACAAGACCACCTGCAAGTAAGTGATTTGATAAAGGAAATAGGCAAACAATGAAGGGATCATTAGATGTACTTTGCCACTTAATAAGAATTTGAAAATTCTTACTTTAGGCCGAGGTGGTAGTACCATATACATTTAAACATACCTTGTAGTTGTTAGGCTGGCTACTTGTAATACTTCCAGATTTTAAGGATTTGGTTGGCAGGTTCAGGTGAACATTTTAATGACCTTGCAGTCATTTTTAGCATTGACATTAGATTGAAATTAATTATTTCACCTGTGTTGAAAATGTGTTAATGGCAAAACATTCTTTTTCCTTGGAGAAGGGTTTTTATATTTAGACAATAGCTGTGTAAATTGCAGGTGCAATTTCTGCCCTTCCCCTGAAAAATGACATCAAATGCAGTTGATTTCATGAACAGGTCTATGTTAATGAAATTTTTCTTTCTTTTTGCATCTAAGCTTCTTTCAGTCTACCATGAACAAAGTTCAGTCCAGGACTGCATTCATGCAGAATAACTTAGGTCTTTAGATTTCCTCTTTTCTGTCATTCTCCACCCCCTGACATTGTCTTCCCCAAGAAGAAGTTTAAAAATGATATTTCGTGTTGAAAACCAAGAAATCATTATGGTGTCATGAGTCCAATTTCTTGTTGCCTATGAAGAATAATAAAATGCAATTATAAATTCAAATATGGATTGTATATATTTCACTGGGATAAAACTTCCATTCTTTGATATCATATCATCATATCATATCATCATATCATATTGAAATGCAGATATCCTCTCTTCTCTCTTGTCATAGTATCCTTTCCCAAGACTATTTAGTGATCTTTAGACATTAAGGATAGCCCTTTCTTCAAAATATCACAGTGCCAAGAAAGAGACATCTCAGATTTCAGTTGTGACAGTTTCTGATTGCCATTTCTTCTTTTTGAATTAAAAAGGAAAAAGAAATGAGGAGGGAAAAAGATGTTGTCACTACTGCTTTTTTGTTTTATTTTGTTTGTTTAGGATCACAATATAATTCCTCTACAAAATACATGCGATCAAGGAGGGTATGGAGTAAAAACAGGAGAGCAGCAAACATTTGAAATGGTAAAAGGAAGAGGGCATACCTTGGAATCAGTCAAGGGAGGTGGACATCAGACTCTGGGATCAGTTAAAGAAGGAGGAGGACAGACTATGATGGATACTTGTAGATACTCCTACTCAGAGTGGCATAATTTCACTCATCCTCGTTTAGGCGAAGTAAGTATTCTGAAACTGATTTTCTTTGAAGTGTAGTGGTTATGGTCAATATATACAGGCTTTTCAAGGAAGACATGTAAATGTGCTAGAAAGGTGGCTTTCTGGTTTTGGTTTCATTTAATTTTTCCTCTCTTTTGCTCTTCTGCATCCCCTTTGGAATATTGCTCTTTCAAGGAGTAATCCTTGATATATTTCAGGCATAAGTGTAAATTACTTTCTTCTCTTGGCTTAAGCTATAGGCAGTGTGCTGTTTTTCATTTTGTATAATTACTGAAGCTTTTGTGAGTTTTACTGAGGATGTCTGTTTGCTTTTAGTCTAACTGCTTACTTCATGCTAATTCAAACCTCATACTTAAATTAGCAATGGAGCAGGAATGAATATACAGCATTAAAAATGTAGTCCATTTCTTGGAGATCAAAAAACTCTCTCTACTTGTCTAACTAGTTATGTATAAATCAGTCTTTTAATTTTCAGTGAATTTTAGTTGCTTGACAGGTTATTTAAACAGGTTCTTCCTCTTTTATTGTTACATATGTAATTAGTAGAAATTATTTCTTTATTAAATACTTATATTTTGTAGTCGTAATGATATAGACCAATCATGTGCATTTTTTGTATGTAGGAATCCATTAGAGGACACACTGTGATTAAAAATAATTGAATGAAAGGTAAATCAAAAAGAAATTTTTTTTTTGCAATATGTTTAGGATGACAATTTAAGAAAATGATAAGATCTGTTCTGTTCCTATCCAGAAGGTGCACCTATGCAGACAGGATGAAGAACAGAAGCATTCTGAAGATTATCTCCTTTCATATAACTATGAAGGAAAAGGATCTTTGGCTGGCTCTGTAGGCTGCTGCAGTGATCAGCATGAAGAAGAGGCACTTGACTTCTTAGATCAGTTGGAACCAAAGTTTAGGACATTAGCAGAAACATGCATCAAAAGATAAATGTGCCTTTCAGAGTTCTGAAAAAAACCTGTAAATAAGTGGCTGTCATCTTCTGTGATATTAGGTACTTTGGAATTGAGAGAGGTAGAGGTTTATCAAAATTAAGATAGACTGGTAAGAGTGTAAATGACTCTTGCTTTAAATTTACACTTTCTTACACTGGACACATTCTATCAGAACAAAGGGATTCAAAAAATCTTTTCTTTAGGTTAATATAGTTATGCTAGTTTCTACTTAGATTATGTTTTGCATTCTTTGCAATTGCTCGCAATGCAAAACTTAGTGTTCTTTTAATTAATTTTCCAGCTTTAAAATTTTATTGTATTTGGCTTTGGAGAAGGAAAGCTTTTTAACTCACTGTTTCTTTGTTTTCTTTTAATTTTTGTAGAAATGAACCAAATCATGTTGTTGGTATTTGATATGCATCAAATACCTTGTTAACTTATATGAGCTGAGATACAAAATATTTTTTCATTTTGGACATAAAAATACTCATGAATATATTAGAAAACTTTACATTTTGATTGAAAATTAAATATATATATATATATTGTATATATGTAAAATAATATTCAAAAATATATTTTTCTCCTAATGGGTTACCACCCATCAAACTTGCTATCCTAAGGGATTTATGGCATCACCACATAGGGTATTAGCATTGTATGCGAGGATGTATTTTTCTTTTAAGGAAATAAGAGATCAAAAAGAAAAATCATGCAATAGAGGAAACTATCATACTTCAAATGAATGCAATATAAATCTCATGTTTACTTCACACAAGTTTGTACCTCAGTTTTTTGTGAGTTCTGACATAGTATCATTGCAGAAATTCTGACCATTGCCGAGAGTTTTGCCCACTGTAGCTACCACTACCTTTTCTACTTGCCCTGCTGTGGACTTCATTAAACTGTTTCTTTTTGGAAGTAGAGCTTGACAGAAGAGAGGCTCAAATGGATTGAGAACAGTGTTAATAATGTGGTTTAGTGATAACAGTTTTATTGAGATGCAGAATTACAGTGGGAGAAGCTGTTTTGAGTGTAGTTTGGGGTAGTTGTAGAAGTCAGCGTTTACACACATCTCTGGCAGAAACCATCTGAATCCCATTTGTTACTGTACTAGATTAAGCATACATATACACTATATATATATATACACAAACACACAAAAGTCTGAAATACCTTTGGCAGATGACAGTAGAGGGACTTGAATGCTGCCATAAGCAGCAGGTGGTATTACACCTCTGCTTCCCAGCTTTTAAGTGTTTTTTTTAAATATTTGCACTCCTGGTTAAGTAATCTGTCTTCTGCTCTCTAGGAATTCTCTTGTGCCTTAAAAGAACATCTCGGTGCCTGTGAGAAACTTGTGCAATTACTTATTTCTGTAGCTATAAGTCTGCTTTTAGGATTTGCTCTGTAAACATACGCCTTAGAGATATTTTAAAAATTTTACTATAGCTAATGATCTGTAATAGGAATAATTGCTAACAACCAAGAGTCATGCTTCTCTAAATTTCAGTCACTGCTGACTTCCAGTGGTTGCAGTTCATTCCATAAGAATTATGGTCAGTGAAAACCCGTAACAGTATAGAAACTTAGCAACATTATAAAATAGTACTTTTAAAACTTTATGTTTTACACTGTTAATTGGCTTCAGAATATTTCTGGTAAGAACTAGCTGTGGATAAGAACTTCGTAGACCAATGTTAAATGTATTTTCCTGTATCATTTGAATGTGGTAATGAATTCATCCTGAAGTAAATACACTGCCAGTGGAAAGAATGACAGTCATCAGCAGCAAAATACTAGATGAGAAGCAAGGTGTTGCAAACTTGATTCTTTTAAAAAATGTGTGCTAACACTTCTCTTCTGAACACTGCTCATCTTTATCACTAACATAAACAAAATTTACTGTACATGTATGGTCAGATCTGTGACTGATATGAGTCAGAATTTCTCTGCTGATGCCAGTGGAGCTATGCTGACTTTATGTCAGGTGACGATCTGTTCCCTAGTAATTTTCTTGCTGCTTTGTCTTGCATTTTATGTTTAGTTATTGGCTATACACTTTTTAAGGTAATAGTAATGTCTCCCTTTCCCTCTCTTAATGTTTGGTGGTGTTTTTGTTTGTTTGTATTTTAAATTATATAAAAAATCCTGTGGTTCAGAAGGACCTAGGATAAATAATGACTGTACTCTTTTGAGAATTACTTGGAGGGTGGTATAGAGAACACCCTGCAAGTATGGTTTCTTTCCTTATGAAGTACAGTAGTATTACTTTTCTAAAAGAATAGACCAAATTTGTATGAGCTTAAATTGAATTGGCTGTTTTAGGCAGATGGTTGTCAACTTACCATCCTCGAGTTAAAATAATATATTACTTAAATCAAAATAATACTTTATTAGTCTCATTTATCTGAAAACTGTTTTATTTGGTTTTGGTTGTTTGGTTTGTTTGTTTTGTTTTTTTTTTTTTTACATTTCAGAAAACATAGATAATTTTTTTTTCCATTTTTAAACAAACTAGAAATCTGGAATCACTTCTACTCCTTTGTGTCTTTTAAAAACTAAAATTCCGAGTTGAACCAGCTGTTTCTGTAAATCCAAGACTAGAAGTGAGATGCTTTAAAAAAAGAACTGCAAAAATATTATTTTCATTATATCTTCTAATTATGTGAACGGAAACTTTGTATAAAGCATTAAAGTTTACAGATACCAAGTACCAGGTAACATTTGTGTAAATCTTATAAAAGGAATATTTCAAAATGTATAATTCACTTGTTGTTACCGTCTTGAATTGCCTTAAAAATTGTGAAGATTTCTTCCCTGCAACTAGGTTATCTGCAATCTACCTAGCTGTGTCAAAATTGTCTTAACATCATATTTTTAGGTTTATTTTGTACAACAGTGAGTAATAAATTTTTTGCAAAATAAAAGGATGTTCTATAAAACTCTTCATTTCCTGTGCATGAACCAGTTTATGAAGATAAGTATGCCTATTTCTGAAGGGGTTTGAATTTTTAAATTTTAATGCAGTGCTTTTGTGCCACTATAGTACTGTAGTGCAAGTAGTAGTTGACCTTGCTGCATGATTTGAGGAGGGGTCTCGCTAGAGTTTTTTCTTGGCAAATTCTGGATATTAAGAGTACAAAGGCATTACTCTGTCATCTTGCCGATAATTTGTAAAAAATACCTAGTGCCTGCTTTGCAAACCTCATAAAAATAATTTGAAAACCAGTAACAGCTGATAACCCAATGTTAATTTGTTTGGCATGTAAAGCTGCAGAATATCAGTATAGTGGGAGTTATGGTATTATGGTCAGGAGGCAAGTGGAATGTAAGTTTGGTTATCCAGCTTCATGCAGAGGGAAATTCACAGAATGGCTGAAATTGGAAGGGACGTCTGGACGTCCTCTGGTCCAACCTCTTTGCTCAAGCATGGCCACTTAACAGCTGTTGTTCTGGACCATGTGGATTATGAGCATCTCCAAGGAAGGAGACTACCGCCCCTCTGGGAAACCTGTTCCAGTGCTCAGTCACCTTCAAAGTAAAAATGTTCTTCCTGGTCTTCAGATGGTGCTGCCTGTGTTCTGGGCACCACTGAAAAGAGCCTGGCTCTGCCACCTATGCACCTTCGCTTCAGGTACAGGTATAAATTAATAAGATCAGCCCTGAACCTTCTCCTGGCTGAACAGTTCACATTCCTCAGCCTTTTCTCATCAGAGAGAGGCTCTGGTCCCTTCATTGTTTTTTGTGCCTTCTTTGAACTGCCTCCAGTATGTCCATGTCTCTTGTACAGAGAAGCCCAGAGCTAGATACAGTCCAGGTGTGGCCTCACCAGTGCTGACTAGAAGAGAAGGATCACTTCCTTTGACCAGGTGGCGACACTCCACATGCAGCCCAAAATGTCATTGGCCTCCTTTGTGGGGAAAGCACATTGGCTCATGGTATCCCCCAGGAGCTCCAGGTCCTATTCCTGCCAAGCTGTGATTTCCAAGCAGCCAAGCTGCTGCTTATGCCATTCCAGCAGGTATCAGGGTGGTAAAAATGTCCCATGAGGACCAGAGCCTAGATGGGAGGCTGCTTCTGGCTGCCCATGGAAAGTCTCATGCACTTGTCCTTCCTGGTCAGGGGATGCATAGCCAACACTCACTACCTTGTCGCCCATACTGTCTACTCCTTAATCCTCTCTGATAATTTCCCAGTGAGCAAGGAGCAAAATTGTCTAGAGAGCAGGTCAGGCTGACGTCTGGGTCTATCTGTCCCTGGAAGCAGAGAGTCACCTGCTGCTGTCACCCGCTCGCTGGTTCCTCCTGGTGCCTCTGCATGGCTCAGGGTCAGTGGGCACAGATGCTTCTCTTCAGAGCACACCTTGTTCATCCTTAGCTTTGAGGGCAGTGAACCTGCCTTGATAGTCACTCCTTGTCAATATTTATGCTACTGGTGTTTTTCAGTTCATACAGAGAGTGCCCTTCTATCCAGCCCTGTGTTTTTTGGTGCTGTGGGACTGTAAGAAGAGGAGGAAGAGTGAGTTCACACAGGCACCATGGAGAGGGTTTGTGACACTCCATGCTGCTTCATGGACCAGCCAGCATCGGAGGGCTGAGCTCAGTTTTTGTGTCCTGGCCATATTCATGAGATGGAGGGTGGTTACATCCACTATGCTGGGGTGACTGAGCTGTGGAGAAACTGGTGGGAGGGGAAAGAAAAAAAGACCTGAAACTGAGTCACCTCAACCTCGGTCAACTTCAAGCTGGAGTTATACTTAAGCTTAACAATGAAAATGGGATTTAAAGTCTCTCACTGATCTTGCATTTTTCCTGGTTTAATGTATTTTCCTAAGGGGAGAGTAAGGGGGCAAAGCATTCTTTTATCAGGAGACTGTTACACAACATGCTGCTCTTGCTCTTTTAAACCCATTCAGAGCCTTCTGAATGAAAATAAGACAAGTGTTTTAGGTTAAAAGGACTATCTTATTAGAGCAAAAATGTACTTGAGATGAGAAGGGCACCAAGCTTGTCTAACAGAAAATAGACTACCATTAAATTTATCATTGTTTGCTATGGGTTTTGTTTTGGTCTTACAACTTTCGTGATTTATCTTTATTTTAGGGTACAGTGTGTGTTTTCACATGGATTATTGTTGATTTCCACTGAAATATTTATTGATTATTACCCTTCAGTATATATTCAAGTGGAACAATTGGAATATTAATTCAAATGTCTATAATACCTTTAGATAAATCTGTGACATTAAACAAAAAGAGGTTATGTATAGAAATCAGATTTGCTGGACCTAAAGTTGCCCAGGTGATATTTATGATCACTAAAGTTAAACAAGGAGATCTACAGAAGCAGTACATTTTTTTCAGTCTTCAAACACCTAGAGTCTTATTTTGTCTGAGCCTTGTTGAAAACTTTGTGTGCAATGCTTTCCATCAGCAAATACCTTGAAGAAATATGCAACTCCAAAGTACTAGCTTCAAATGTTATGGAGAGATGACATTATTTATTTTCAAGCAACTCCCCAAGCAATTTGTTCTGTTCTCTGATCCCAGCCTCCTCATACTATTTTGGGACTTTTACTCTTTAGCTCTAGCCTCCAGATCCCTTTCTTATCCTAGTTTTCTCTTCCCCTTTGTTTTTGTTCTCAGCCTTGGCCTCAGGACATGTCTCTGTGTGAATTCTGGTATAATTTCTTACCTCTCAAAGGATATGTTTTGTCTCTTTTTTTTTTTTTTTCATTTGTCGAACACCTCTTTTGCAATTTGCCCTCTCTTCTTGCAGTCCAGCTTCTGTGTAATCTGAATCTGAGAGGGCTTTTTGCACACCAGTACAGGGTCTGTGAGGAAAAGGCAAATAACTTACATAACTTACATTTTAAAAATGTAGACATCTAAAAATGAGGCAATCATCACACAGTGAATTAGTAGTTAGCACAGATTTAGATAATGGAGCTTTGGATCATGGTTCATTCAATCTGCAGATAAAGGTTTCTATTTGGTCAAATGAATCCCACCTCAGTATCTAATTTCAGTTAGAAAATTATGGTTATAGTGGCAATTGAAAGGAAAGCCTTGGTCAGCTTTGAAGATCCTTAGAAAACCATGTTTCAGAATGGTCATTCTTTGCATATGAGCCAACAGACACTCAAAGGCTGTCTGAAAATTGCAAATCAGACTCCTAATTTGATCAAGTGGGACAGGCATGATACCAATACATATGTTCAATGCAAATGATCTTTATCACTTGAAATTATTAGACTGAAAGTAGTCTTGGGCAAAGACAGCTGCATTACGCAACTCTTTAAATACGGGTAACTTTGCTGTATCAACCTATAATTAAGCCATTCCCTAACTACAACAACACCATGACAAACTTTTCACATAAAGAGTAAAAATGAAATAAGCTCATAAAGTCCCAACTCTTTCCTCCCACTCTAAGGAGGCTGTAATTTGACCAGATCAAAGAGTATATGATGAGGTTTTATGATCCCCCTGTGCTCTAGAACACAAAAGCAATTGGCACATTTTCCTTGCCTTCCTAACACATGGTTTTGAGATCACTTTATATCTTGGTTTTGTTTTGTACGCAGCTCAATCAGTCACTACATCAGTAACAAAACTAAAGGGAAGAAGTTATGTATATCACACTAACATAAAGCAAATACAGGAAGCCTTTAGGTAGTAATCAAAGGATACATGATTTTCTCATGCTACTGATAAATTCTGTAATTACATAAAAAACCTTTTCTGATGACCAGTGGATGTCTGTTACTGAAGCTAAGATTTTAGTTGTTTTCTCTGAAATTAACCAGAAGTCTAGAACTCCAGATTTACAGTGTTAGTAAGAGTCAGCAAAAATTTACACAACTGATAATCTTTTATTAACAGATAATTATTTTTAATAATTATGAAGGAAATAACAATATAAAAAGGAAAATTTAAAGATCATATCATTATGTGGGGTAGCACTACAAAAACAATAATATCCTTTGCAGTGTTAGCTTAATTAATTTTTATCTAACAGAAATTGTATGGGGGAAAATTTTTTCATAAAATATTAACCCTATTTTGTTCTAGCTTTAGGACAAAAAAATCTTTTTCTTTTCCTAACCAGTGATGTTTTATATAATTTGTTTCCTAGGATAGCTGTCTCCTTTGTTTGTGTAATGGTGACAGTTTAGCACGGATCACGCTGGTCTGCAACATGAATATCAGGAAAAAATGGAAAAAAGCATGATTTGCTCTTACCAGAGACATGGTGTCAGGAAGATGTTAGAAATAGCTATGCTCGCTTTATTCACTTTATTCATTTTATTCACGTAAGACTCCCTTGTCTTTGGGTAAAATCAGGTGTAAACACTGAGAAGATGAAACTTTATTTTCCTCATCATTATTATTAAAAGTATATATTTTTTCACAAAAACTGCTCTGCTTTCTGTTAGTCTGATACATGAGTATTGAGATAGGGTGTCAATGCAAACACCCGAGATATAATACTCAATGTGAAGATCTCTGAGCCATCACTTTTGGAGGAGAATGCATTTCTTTCTAAGTACCCTACAGAGTGTTTAAAAAACCCACTTCATCAGCTGCTAGCACTTTTGCAGTATTCACCCTTTCAATTAGGAACATGTGAGAGGACAGGTCAACTGAAATGCATACTACAGGATGATTTGTTGGCAGGAATGAGAGTTCCTGGCAGCAGTATCTGCCTCCATTTGTTCATCCTTCCCTGTAGTGAGGGTGCACATCTCTACACCCTTCCCAGCCTGTGCCCCAGCTAAGCAGCCCTTGATGCTGCGCCACGGGCAGGCATCAAAGGAGGTGCCAAGTCTGGGAGAACAGGACAGCTCTGTTTAGTACAATGTTTCTGAAAATGGGTTTGCAAGGAAGAGCAGAGTGCAGCCAGCAATGCTGCCAAGAATGCACCACTATATATTTTCTCAAACTCAATACAGTTATGGAAAAGCTGGAACTCCTAATATTTGAGTCTAGTGTCGCCTTTGACAGTTTGCTGCTGGTAAATACAAAGTTTGGATCTCATTTTTTAGACCATTAAATGCTTTCTATATTTTTCTGGGGACATATACGTGCACACAATAATAAATTAAAAAAAAAAAGGAAAATATGTAGATGGGCTGAAGAGTGTCTTTGATACCATTTTAAAAGGGAGGATGAACCTTGAAAGCTGTTGGGCAGTTAAGCACTTGCATAGCAATTATTTCTGCTTGAAAGATTAAGAAATGGTTTAATTGGTCAAAAAAAAAAAAAAAGTAGGGCAGGTGTTGTAATAAAATAAACTTCTGATTTGTTGTTATTGCAACTGAAATACAAGGTTTGATTTAAGCAGGAGATAACCTGTGAAACCAGCTGATCCTGGAAGCTGCAGTTATGTTTTCAAACATGGACTTGTAGGCAGGTGTAGAACAGTGGCCATCAGTTTGACATAAGTTTATGTACATAAAAATGTGTGAGTACAGAGCCTGACAAACTCGATTGATGGAAAACTCCCTTTCCTGACATCTGTGCATGAAGATCTTCATGCTGTGAGGTTAGTGTTAGCAAGGACCACAGCTATGACTGAAAGTTGTTTCCATTAAGGATGGGAACAAGATTATGGTAGAAACAGGAACTGCAAAAGATGGGAAACAGAATATTATTCAACTATTGTTATGATAGATTGTAAATGCTCTATTATGTATGTGAATTCTGATAAAAAAAAGCAAATAATTAATTGATGTTTTTGCATTAGGATAACAGACCCATACTCACATCCATCACAGGATATGCAGAGCACAGAATTCCTCTCTATGGTGCATTGCAACAAAATATAGGCAAAAAATTCAACATTTATGACCTAATAAGCATCTACATACAATGTATCTTAGAATGAAAACAGACCTTAATTTGAAACCTTGCTTGACTCTTTTACTGAAAGTAAACTGAAGCATTTTTGCACAAGTTAATAATTGTAAGACAAGACTGAAATGGAGTAAAAATAAAATTTATAAATGATTTGTCCTTTGCACAGATCTGCTTGGTTAAAGGGAGCAACCACTTCCTTTTAAAACATTGTTTAAATTCTAAGAGCTAGACCATTTTGAGCATTGATGGTGCTCAAAATTGCTGAGCCGTGCTGCACAGTCCATGACTGGGTGGCCAGAAGCCCAGAGGCTGATCCTACAGGGGCTGTAGGCGTCCCAGATTAATTTCACATTACCAAATGATCTGTCACACTGGATCAATAGGTTAGACTGCTTGCTGCCAAGGCTTCTACTTACACATTGAGGATGATTAGGGCAATTTGAGGTGACCTCAGCCAAGATTTAACCTGGCTCCCTGACAGGAACATCCCCTTTCTGTGATTAAAGGCCCTTTGAGGGCTGCTCACTGGTGGAATCTTTGTTTCACCATTAGGAGTGATGAGTGCATTTAATGTACACACAGAACAGAGATTTTGGTTCAGTTTCCTCCTAAACAAATTCAGTTTGTTGCTACCAGAACTGGTCTGAGAACTGCACCAACATGCAGTAAGTGGGGGTGACTTGGACATTTATGTCAAAGTAGTCTAGAGAAAAATGTCAGTGTAGAAACTGCTTTGATGACTGGGGCACTCTTGCCCAATGCAAGCTATGTACAAGGCAGCAGTTTGTCAAAAGCATGTGAGACCTGGCATCTGCTATAAACCTCTCTTCTGTCTGACACTGTAAGAAGTCATCCCTAAATTCACATTGCATGACGTTCATCAAGGAGTTCTTATCGTATTTCACTAAATTTAGAGATATATGAGGATAAATATTTTTCTGGTTGCCTTCAGCAACAGCTACTACATTTATTTGGGTCACTCCACATGGAAAGGTTCATTGCAGTAAAAGCAGAAAGGAGACAGGTTAAATATTTTAAAATCATCAAGTGACAAATTTGTTGATATAATTTAAGGTCATATTCACCCCAGGCTGTGAAACCCAAATGCAAAGGAAAACAGGATTTGTTTGGCTGGATCAACTTGTAAGCCTGTAGCTGTGCAGAAACTGGTGAACATTTTGTTAGTGAAGCACAGGAAACTTTTGATGACATAGTAGGTGCAGAATCTGGGACAACTGATAGCATCATGCTAAGAATGAAGACAATATTAAAAGTAGTTAAGATCAAGGCAGCAAGCACATATCAAAACTAGTTAGATTAAATGTAGATAATGGCCGTGTGAATATGAGTTGCTCAAAACAATTTTCCAAGTTTAAAAAAATTGAAGTAATACATCAGCTACATCTTTGAGCTTATATAAAAATAATTAGTATTTTATTGCACTGAGAAATTATTAATATTTACTGGGATAATACTGTCTCCTCATATTCTGAAATCAACATTTTCTGTTTCTCAAAATGGTATTTCCTATGTATTTGTCTTTGTGATTTATATAAAATACTCCTTTACCTTCCAGGTACACATAGGAAATAAATGTTATTAGATGAAATGTGCAGAGAAAACATATACTCCAGCAACTCTTTCAAAATGCTAAAATTATTAGTTTCTCAATGAATAAAATTGATGAAAAAAAAAGAAAAGAAATGAGGAGAGAAGGGAGAAGTGAGATGATCAATGAGAAAAAAAGCGAAATACATTTGAAAGCATTGCATCCATTGACAGAGGTACAAATATCTAGTTTACATTGACTTGCTTACTAGCCTCTATTTTGGTCATGCAACCTGCTTTAAAAAGCAAGCTGAAATTCATATATTTGTTCATGAGGTTTGCTGCTTGATGTTATTTGACAATCTTACTGAGTACTGTTCTGCTGCTACAAGGCAGTTTCCTTTTACTGTCCAAACATGTTTTAACAACGTGATTTAATTGGCTCCCAACAAAATTGCTATGATAATAAAAATTCTCAAAGAGAAATGATTGCAAAATTCCCCTCAACAGTGACTCAATTGTGAACAAGATCAAAGATAAATGCAATAGAAGAAGAGAAATGTTGAGCAACTAAATGTGACTCTTGCCACATGAGACACACAGTAAAGCTAATTTTGCCAAAAGACATGTCTTGAATTTACTCTTTTGGAAAGGAACATTAGAATACAATGTCCTGTGAGGCAACTGGGCCAACACAATCATCAGAAAATCATATATGAAAGGAAGATTAAACTCTAAGGAAGATTAAGCTCTTCAAAGTGAATAACCTGTTGCAGAACACCAAACCACAAACGTGATTGGTGAGTGCCTGGAAGCAAGAGTTCAGAAACTGAAGGGTGGATCTTTAGTTGAGCTTGCTTAGGTACACATCATCAACATAATCTCTGTTTCTTGTTTGTCAAAGTTCTTTGTTTCTCCTCTATTTTCTTTTTCATTGTCCTGGTTTTTGGCCTTCACCTTGGGCAGTGAAACACACGGGCACACAGCCTGTGGGATGAGAATAGCTGTAGCTGATCATGAATTCCCCTGTCCTGCAGTGTGGACACTCCCCACAGCAACAGGAAATTTGCTGTGCAGATCTGCTCCTATTCGTCTGCACTGTGTGGTGTAGCCAGAACTGCTCTGTCGCGGTGAGGGAAACTCGGACGCTCAATATGAGAATCAGCAAGCTTCATTTATTGATGAAAGCATCAGATATTTATACACAATAAGTAATAACCTCATACACATTTTGTAAGCCAAGCAGTCGATTGGTTATACTATAGATATCAGCTTCTCTCTTACTTCCTCATTCTTTATGAGTTACATCTCTTTTTTCTCATGTCTCTCTCAACCTTGTTATCATACTACAGCTATGGTCAAGGACACAGTGGTTTGCAGCTTTCAGGGACTCAGATTAGCTGGGTCCGGTACTTTTCCAATTCTTGGTCAGCTATCCAGAGTTCCTCCTAGCTGCTCTATCACTTTTTTCCACTGTTGTTCCTAACAAGTGCATTCCCAAATGCTTTATGATGTTCGTATGAAAAATAATAATATCCTGGTGTAGTAGCTATCAGAGGAAATGAAGACTAGAAGCAAAAGAAATTATGGCAAAAATCCCTCTTAGCGCCAAGTAGTAACTCCTGAGCTTCACGGGAAAAGTGTACCACGATGGAGTGCATGAACTTCCCTACTATCTAAGGTGCAAATGCACGGAAGAACAAGTTGGCAGTTCCCTAAGTTTTGTGCCCTTTCAGATCTGCAGCATTCATCTCTTGGGCCAGTTCCCAGAGAACATGAACCAGTTAGAGCACCAGTGGCTAAGACAAACTCTTTTTCAAAGATATTGGCATAAACTATTCCAGTTGCTTGAAAAACACAAGGAATTGAAATTACAAAACTGAAACAAAGGCTGA
The DNA here is from genome assembly GCA_024362935.1 of Setophaga petechia. NCBI lineage: Eukaryota > Metazoa > Chordata > Aves > Passeriformes > Parulidae > Setophaga > Setophaga petechia. The sequence continues at coordinate 2,101,593 of JANCRA010000019.1, read as the reverse complement.
GAGCAAAAATGTATAATGGTGTGACATGCTAGAGAAACAGTATTTATGCTTTTTGTATTGCTGCAAATTTTATTTGCCTCAATCCTTCACTCCTGTAGGAGAGCTGGTAACAGCTTTGTAGCCAAAGACTGAAGTGTCTGAAGTTACTCCAGCTAATAGCAAGCTAATAGCAAGCTAATAGCAAGACTCGTAGATGAGAGATTTACTGTGCTTACCCTGTACAGGCAGAAAACAAACAAGAGCCTACACTTCAGACTAGGTACACTCTAAATAAGTGATATACACTCTAAATAAGTTGTATTGGTTTTGGCTGGAGCCTGGTAGCTTGGGTGGTGCTGCGGTAAGGGTTTGGCATGAAATTAGCATTGATAAGTTTGGGGTGTTTTTCTTAGTGTTGAGCAGCCCTTACACTGAACCAAGGTCTTTTCTGCTCCTCACCCCACCAAACCAGTGAGGATGGTGGGAGAGCACAAGGAGTTGGGAGGGGGCACAGTTAGGACAGCTGATCCCAGCTGACCAGAACTGCAGGAGGAAAGCAGAAGGAGGGACATTTGGAATTATAGAATCTGTCTTCCTGTTCTTATCTCAACCCATGGCTTTTCACACTTTTGCTCTTATTTTCTCCCCTACCCCTCTGCAGGGGAGTGAGCAAGCAGCTGTTTTAGCTGCCTGTTGAGGTTAAACCACGACAGAAGTGAATCAAAGAACTTTGATTGAAAGGTAAAGGACAGCATTATCAAATGTGAAACACAGCCTAACACAGTTGGGTGCTTCTCCAGTCAACAGATGCAGCAGCACCTCAGTATTCCACCAGGATTTCATCATATGGTGCTGCTTTTTACTCTATTCCTCTCATGTACTCATAGGACTATAAGTATTTTCATTCATCTTACAAAAGGAAACATGACTTTTTTTTCCTCAGAATGATAATTATAGTTTATACAGAACAGTTATCCACACATTTCATGTTTCTCTATCTCATGTTAGTTCAAAGGAAAAGATTTTTTCTCTATTTCAGTTGAGGTAATATGGACTTCTCCTCTTATCCTAATATTCATATATGACAACTGAGTGTCTCTACTGCATTGATTTTCATACTTATCCAAGTTTCAACAAGCCATGAATATTTTAATTATAATATTCTCACTAATGTGTTATGAGCTGATTTTCTCCAAGCTCACTTATCAATTTATTACCTAAGAAATCTACTATAGGCAAGAATTAAATCGTATCACAAGTTTGCTTTAAAGAAAAAAAAACAAACAAACAATGAAAATTTATGCAAATCTAGCCACACGTACTTACAGAGATAAGAAATACTTGTACCAATTCATGCTTAAAGAGGATGTAATAGTTCCAGAACTGACTTCCACTAGATCTGGCACTTCAAGTTTTCCCAAAGAAACCTCTGCAGAAAAGAACATTATAATTAATTCCATATTTAATGTATTTTTGTTTGTAGAAGCTTTAGAAAGGGCATTTAGCTACAGGCTGTATGCATTCTTGGTTTAACTTAGGATCACAGGATAAAGATCCTGAATCAGTTTTACAGCTTAATGTATTCTATAACAGTAAGCTGTGAAACAGAATGCTTGACAGTTCTCTTTCTCCTGTCCTACAACTTTATGCTGCTACATTTACGTTTCTTCTGCTGTCAGAAGTCAGGAAAGAAGTCTATCTGTGTTTTTTTCAGTGTTTTTTGAGGATCCTGATGGCAGTTTTTGATTGAAAGAGAACCTGGGAAACTTGGATCCTCCAAGCTCCATCCTGTGCTTTTTGTCAGTAAAGCTCCATCCTGAACAAATCCACTGATCCTAAATATGAAAATATTTAAAATTAAATATTGCAGTGAGTCACATGGAGACTATCTCTTATGCAATTAGTTCTAAAGAATTATTGTTTTACACAAAGAAGAAAACACTGCAACTACATTGGAGAGGATGTCAGAGACAACAGTTAAAGAAACTGAGTTTCATTTTCAGCACTAGTTGAAAACAAACAATTTTATTACTAATAAATAGCTAGTTTTATGGTTCATCATTTAACATATCTGCAGTTGATTTTAGAAACACAATACAGGACTGCATTAACTACTAGTCCAGTCTATAACAGGACTCACTTTACATTTTGACACTCATTCTTCCTATTGGGCCCAAAGCAGATGATTTCTTTGACACAGAGGAGTCCACAGTTGAACAAAAGAGTAAATGTCACTTTGAACCAAATCTTTTTACCCATTCTGTCATTGTGAGCTGAAATAGAAACTCGTGGGGCTCATTTGTTAAGGAAATTTCCCAGTCTGACCATTCACAAGCCTCTCTGGCATTTGCTCTCCTGATGCCAGGGATTTTCACAGCTGGGACTGAAGCCCCTTCACAGCAGGAGGCTCCAGTGACCCAATGGGTCCCTGCCTGACTCATCACACATCCCACTCACACAGTCAGACCGGGTTTCCTCACCAGTTTTACCCCAGGTTTCCTATGGCAAAGTCTCAGATGTCTCACTCCATAAAGCCATTTATTCATGGTGCAGTAACACAGAACAGCTCGAGCTGGTGCATCTGAGGAGGATCCCCAGGCAAGGAACCCCTGGGTTTTTATACCCTCACAGTCTCCCCATGTGCCAGTCTTGCAACAGTCTCACTCTTGCTCCTGAGTCTTTGTCTCCTGCCTCCTTCTCCATGCCCACCCACATGGCTGGTATGATGACCTTTGTTATCTTAATGGTCACAATTCCCAGTTCCTGCTGCGCCTCTCACTTCCATTTACCTGGCTGGCCTCACTCATCTTCATGAGTGTGTTATCCCAAAGCTTGGCAACATCCACTTTCATTTCAGAGCTTTTTCCTCTGATTAAAACATATACTAGAAACAGTGAGCAGCTATGAAGGTGACATACTTATCCTCCCAAATTCTAGGACAGCGTTTAGGACCCAAAGATAACCAGTCATGACTTATACACCACTTACACACAGAATCACAGAATGACTAGTTTGGAAGAAACCTTCAAGATCATCTAACCCATGCCCTGAACACCTTAACTAAACCATAGCACCAGGTGCCATATCCAGTCTTTTTCTGAGCACATCCAGGGATGTTGACTCCATTACCTCCCCAGGCAGGCCATTCCAATATTTTATCACTCTTTCTGTGAAAAACTTCTTCCTAATATCCAACCTATATTTCCCCTGACACAGTTTGAGATTGTGCCCTCTCATTTCTGACATTTGTTGCTTGGAGAAAGAGACCAACCCCCACCTGGCTACAACCACCTCTCAGGAAGTTGTAGAGAGTGGTAGGGTGACCCCTTAGTCTCCTTTCCTCCAGGCTAAACACCCCCAGCTCCCTCAGTTGTTCCACTGGGTTTGTGTTCCAAGCCCCTCACCAGCCTCGTTGCCTCCTCTGGACATGCTCCAGCATCTCAATGTCCTTCCCAAACTGAGGGGCCAGAACTGGACACAGCACTCAAGGTGTGATCTCACCATTGCCGAGTTCAGGGGAAGAGTGACCTCCCTGCTCCTGCTGGCCACACTGTTCCTGATACAGGCCAGGATGCCACTGGCCTTCTTGGCTACCAGGACACACTGCTGGCTCATGTTCAGTCTGTTGTTGAGTAGTACGCCCAGATCCCTTTCTGCCTGGGCACTGTCCAGCCACACTGTCCCCAGCCTATAACACTTCAGGGAGTTATTGTGGCCAAGACAATAGAGGCTGATAATCTATGATCCAGAAAAGGCATAGAATGATTGTGCCTGGCAAAATTATATTAATCAAGTGAAGAACTACACCAATTTAACCTTCCTTCAATTGTAAAAATACTTACTGCATGGTTTCAGACTAAAAAATAGGGACTAAAAGTACAAGATAAACTTGAGTGATTACTAAAAGCAAAATTTAATTTAACTGCTTGGAATGAAAATAAAAAATCATCTTGAGCTACCTCTGAAGCTGTGATGGTTCTCAAAAGACTCAAACTTTTGTGTGGGGTGGTCTCTCAGCAGGCAGACATGCACAGTGCTTGTGCATCCCGACACGGCCAGCCCGCAGCATGCGCGGCTCCCGGCACTGCGGGAACTGGCCTCAGGATGGCAGCATGCGATGGCAGAAAAGAGAGAGATTCTAATAATCAGTTCCAACCCAAACTGCATCCTGGGCTGCTGCAAACGAGCAAAATGCAGACTAAAGGTTGCAGTAATAAACCACAAAATCATGTTAGGGTGAAATAGAATTAAAAGGTATATAATCCCATACCTAGACAAAGTGATGCATTAAATTTTCTTTCTAGATGGCACTTTCTTTTTTGTAAGTGCTATGATTTTTGTATTTTCATTTAGTGTGTGTTTGTCTGCTAGAAACCACTTAATCACCAACAGAAGAAAAAGGAGCACAAATTCAGATGTCCAGGATTTCTGGAACTAAAAGGAAGTAAAAAAACCAAAGAGGGAGTTTAAAAGGCAGCAGAGAAGGGCACCTTGTTCAGATTTCAAACCTAGTCCTTCTTCATCACAGTTTCCAAGCCTGCCTTCAATCAGTTTTCAAAATTACAACGTATTTTCCTTCCTGAGGTTCATTTTGCCTTTCCTTTTGAAACCTGAAATCTTTGAAATGGTGCCAGAGATGTATGTTAAAAGCAGAGATTTCTGCTAGAACCACTCTCCACATTCAAGTATGCCCTGTCCAAGCTGTAACCTTCACCTTGTGCAGGTGGAGCAGGTCACAGACTGCAGCAGTGCATCCTGAGATGAAGGCGTTACTTCTGTTTAAAGAAAACACAGAAAATTTGGGGCAGTGGGAAATTAAAAGGTCACTAGGGACAATAAAGTCCTTACAATTCTGAGAAGAAATACCTATACCATCTCAAAAAGACAGTCTTTGGTGGAAAAGTGATATCTACAGACGTGGCTTGTGTACAGGAAAACCTCACTTTGCAGCCAGTAATGTTCAGTGATACCCTACCCCTCAGAAGCCTTTTTAAGACAGGAGCTTCAACGTTAAATCGTCTCTGTTTGTCCCTTTTTTTGTGTACAGCAGCCCCTCTGCATTTTGCAGCCTGTGCTGCCATCGTGTGGCATGCTACGTGTTCATGCATTGAAAATTAATAGAAAAAACAAAGGTGTCTTTTCCATTGTTCCTCTCTTTCATTTGCTGCTGGCCTGACGTTCACTGTCAGGAGAGAGATGGAAGACTTGAATCCCCAGTAGCACTCCAGAGTTTTTTTCTTCCGATTATTTTGTGGTTTTGTCCTTTGTTCTCAAAAACATCAGAAAATCCAGCCTGTCATGACAGTAAAGTCTTCCCAAAGAGTAAAAGGCACAGGAGCTGCTGAGTCTTTGATATTGTGGATAATTTTCAGCTTCACTGGAAGGCCTTACCTAGTAGCAGTCAGAAGCTGGAGAAAAGAAGGTTTAAGACTTCTCCTAAACCTTCTTTTATATTTTTTTTATTTACTTTTTTTTAACCCATGATGAAGGAAAATTATGTCTTTACTTGGTAATGACTTTCATTTTCTACCTCAATTTACATAAATAGTGTGTCCTTTTCTCTGTTATCATAAAAGTAACTGGAGAAAGTTTTTCTCTTGACTATCTCTTCCCATCCAAACCCAGGAGGATTGCTTGCAGTATTTTGTTTTATTCCTCAGTAGTACCATTGAAATGACTTAATATTTGTCAAAAAATTGCCACCTGAAAAGAAATTTCTAAAGGATTTTAGTAATTAATTCTATCTCTGACCACCTAAACTAACACATCTCCATCATCTGTTTGCATCCTACCATGTTCCATGCATATTGCTAAGTGGAAAATTTAATGCAAATCCTACTAAATGCAGGGAGAATATCACATAAATTACAGTAAGCTTTGGATCATATCTCTGGTGGTCAGGCAGTTTCTTTGCTGGTTAGAGAGCAGAAGTTGCTAAAATTAATTCCTAAAGAGGAAAAAGAAAAAACTCGAATCATACATGGAGCATAGTCTGTGATCAAAATGCCAAAAGTCATATAAACAAACAGCTTTTGCCTTTCTGTTGAAGCAATGATTAAATAGACAAAATTAAACAGCCAAACACTGTTCATTAAACCCATCAAATTCCTAAGTAACAACAAGAACCCAGCTACAGAACAAAACACTGCTTTATTTTGTACAGTTTAATAAATATGATGACATATGGTTCCACTTTACATCAAGATCCTGCAGAGCCTTCCAAGTGCTCAGTGGACTGGCTCTTCTGGCATTCTGGCTAGAAGTATGCAATATTTTCACTCACATATTTCCCTTTCACCTAACATACATAAAGGAACATATCTTTTCCATGAAAGGAAAAAAAGCAAAAGAAATACTCTAAAAAATTCTTCTGTCCTCGGGGAATCATTTAAGGGAGCTGTTGATATTTTAAATATTTTTTCTTCTCAGATATCCATTATCAGGTAAGTGACACTTGGCTCCGGTGAACTATATCTCTACAGGTAAACTTTGTTTTTGCTTTCAACAAAGCTACTTGCTACTTCACCTAAAACCCCTTTCATGTCATTTTTTAATGAAAATTAATTTTGTCAACTGGCAATTAGCTTCTCTAAAGAGCTAAATCTCCTTTGAAAGCAGAAATTACAGTGAACTTCTATCTGCCTTATTTACAGAATAACTAATTGGCCAAAAGAAAACAAAAAAAGAAAAAAACCCAAGTTTTTCGATTATATCTTCATTGTCTTTATTAAGGAATTATGGGAAATTCTCATGTATATCTTAATGGATGTTACCAAGAAGAAAATACTGCCCCAGAAATTATTTGCTACTTGTTACAAAGCTTCAGCTGAACAGAAGTGACTATCTATGTTGTACACTGGAACAGGTGAATTGGCTCTATCAAAGGTCTTTCTTGACTTTGCATATTATCTCTTGTCAAATTTTCTCATCTTTCCAGTAGGTGCTGGAAGTAGTAAAAATCATGCCGACAGCTTGAGTGTTAAACTGTGCTGACCCTCTCAATTACAAATATTTAGTTAGGAGCATCATTACAAAGTGTGTTTCATTTCCTTCTGCAGGAAAACTATACTATCTGCATAACGAAATCAATGTGAAATGAAAGGAGTAAACAACAGCTTGCAAAATAAATATCATGAAGCATTCCCCACCAAAGCTTCAGTAATTACTCCATGGAATAGACTGCCCTTAATACAACAATTAATTAATTTTTCCAAATGAATTATGCAAGCCAATATTTTTTCTTCATTAATGTTTTGTTGGAGTCATTAAGTTCCATTAATGAATAACAAAGAAGCAATTGGAATTTTATTCTAGCTGATGTGTGCTAATGTGCTTAACTTGAACTAAATGTGTTTCCAGTATGTAATCAAATTTGAATCAATCAAATCAATTTACCACTTAAAGTCCTTTTGGAGCTGCAGCTGTTTTATATGGATGTCTCTTCTCAGAGAAGAATACAGACAAAACCCAAAAGACTACATGACTCTGGAACATATAACATTGTAATTAGGAACCAATCTGTCTGAGTTTTGTTAGGAGGGTACTGTTTTCTCTGCTCCAAGCTCCATTATAAATCAAAGTAGCTAAATTATTTTCTAGGAATAAATTATCTAATGGATTTAGATTTCGTAAAGCTTTGGAAACTTTATGAATTCTAGCTGATTTCTTACTCTTTTAAAATTCATTTTTCACAAAACAGAGTGAATAAATGAGGTAATGGAATAATTGGAACTTATGCAGACTATATATTTTTGTCTACACATAATTGTTTTCAGGGATAGTAAATTAATAAAATTGATGAACAATGAACAGTGCATATAATTGTTACTGACAATTTTCATGAAAGCATTTCTTCATGCAGCACTAAGGAAAGATATTATAATTACATAATAAGAGCATACAGATGAGGTTTCCAGACTTTTATTGGAGGTGCACAGCGATAAAACACAATGAAATGGGAACAAACTAGAAAATAAGAAATTCTGATTTTTTTTTTTTTATTATTGTTCTTCTAAACTTACCAAAAAACCCTCACCCAATAAAACAGCTCTTGAATGTGGTTGACTACAAGGATGCTCAGAGAGGCTGGGAATCTTAGAGGCACTTGAAGATGCAACTGGACATCACTTCTAAACAACCTGTCCTGATTTGATCAGCTTTGAATGTGGTTTGGAATAGATGGCTTTCAGAGATCCCATCCTACTTAATTATTCAGTGATTATGAAATTTGTTTAAACAAACATGTGTTCACCAGCAATCTAATGCAAACAAGGCAGAACTGATAATATTTGTACTGTAGATTTATCTTTGTTAATAATAAGCTAATTTAACAACCCTATAGAGTAGAAGTTTCAAAAGTATAGAAATACCTGTACTTTATAACCTCTTCTGAGATACCTTATTTTTACTAAAGGGACACCTATAGATAAAGCAAAAATATGACGTTTGTTAGACATCTCTCAAGAAAAGGTGAAAAATCTTCTCAAAAGCTGTCATACTACATTTTTAACTTATGGACATCCTTAATTACCGTTGTAGGGAAAAAATGTCTCCATCTTTCTCTACATTTTCTTGGGACCAAGCTTCATCATAGGAGTCTATCTGAGGTCTTCAGTTATACCTCCAAAACGTAAAGGAAACTTACATTGGTATCAAACATTATTTGAATAAGCTTGTCAGAGTCATACTGGTTCTGTAAAAAGATTTCCAATAGACCTTGTTAAAGGGTACACTGTACTGTACATGCAGAACAAGAAGACATAGCCCCAGGGTCTGCCAGAGGAAGTTCAGGCTGGATATCAGGAATAATTTCTTTATGGAAAGGGTGGTCATGCAGTTGAACAGATTTTCCAGAGAGGTAATGGAATCACCCTCTCTGAAGGTGTTCAGGAAATGACTGGATGTGGCACTTAATGCCATGATCTAGTTGTAAAAGTGGTGTTGAGAGGTTGAACTTGGTGATCTTGGAGGTCTTTTCCAGCCTTAATGATTCTGTGATTCTGTAAGTATTTCTACTTACAAAACATATGAAACCACCCAAACACTAGATAAATAATTGATTTGAAACTAGCCTGTGTATTTTTGAATTTCAAAAGAGATCTTACCTAAATAAAACTGCTTTTGAGCTCTTCCCATCCTGTTTGGTAAGAAATATTATAATAAATCTCAAAAAGCAACTCAAAAATGTTTATCTCTAGTGTTGCAATATACTATGTGAGTGTAAAAGATTGTACTGCTAAAGGTGCACAGCGTTCCTTCACTGGCTGTGTTGGACTATTATGGGAAGCTGAGACAAAGGTCTTTGCAGTCATCTCCTAAAACAGCTTGTGAGGAAACCTTGCAAAATCCTTTGGCATATGTATGAAGATAGAAAAAAGAAAACCCTGTTTCAGAATTGCTGCAATGCTTCAGAGCACTGTCAGTGTTTGCAGGCTTTTAGAGAGACATATGAAGAGAACCAAACATAGTCAGTTGTTTAGTTTCCCATAACAATTCCAGGCATAATCAGGTTAAAAGGAAAGACTAGGGAATACGGTAAAAATGAAAGTGCTTTTTCTTTTTTTTTCTATGCCTGAAAGTATTGGTGTTGTCTTTTCCACAATCTGATGCTATTTATTTATAGCACTCAGAAGGATAAAGTATCACATTTCTTTCCCCTGGAGTAGTAAGAAGATCCTAACCAATTGATTATATCTATGTCTTGAAAGGAAGAAAACAATTATATAGAGCAGAGCTTTACAGAGTAATGGCAGACTGGCAAATGAGAAAAGAAAAAAATAACTGAGAGCAGAAATAGTGCACTGAAGAACACTATAAATAACACCTTTTTTCTCCCTGAATTTTCCTTATGTTCAGAAACAAGGTTTTAGCATTGTATACTATTAAAAGTCTTAATATTAAGAAAAACGGTTTATATTCTCAGATCCCTTAGGTAATTTTACCTTACACCAAGTTGTGTGTTAAAAAGCTTTTTTCACTTACTTCATATACTTTGGATTAATCAAGCAGTATTATTGCATTTATTGTTGCATAATTGTGATTATAAATGCCAGATATACTTCTATAATATCTATTGCTAATAGTTATATGTCAGATTTTGAAATTAGTTCTAATCCTAAAGCAGTGCTAAGGAAAATGAGGTTTTCTAATAAATTATTCCTTGTTATGTTTGTGAATGATTACTAGGCAGTGATCATAGCAAACTGAAAATAATCTTAAATTTAAATTACTGTTTGAGATAGAATTTGACCAACCAAGTTCCATCAGCATTAGTGGACTTGCAAGGTAGTCTAGACTGACCAGGGTCTGGCAAACCTGCCAATCAATCATTTGATTGATTCAAGGAATGGGGAGAAAAATCTCTATTCTTCCTGCTGAAATATTTTCAAGCATTAACAAAAGCTTTGGGCTGCCTTGGATGAAATACAGTGCACAGAGAGTATAAAGTACAATATACTCACCATATGCAAAATTAATTGAAGTTCCAAGAATAAAATTTCTGCCCCAACTTAGTCCCATGTGTTAGGATATAACACTTGAGTGTAGTTTTCATAAATAGGAATGGTTTCTTACCATTAAGTGGGAAAGTATCCCTCAGAGAAATAAAGTGTTTTGAATTCCCTTCATTTGACAGCAGGAACCACATTACTGAACCTGCAGACAGAGTTCCCTTCAAAGTCTACAGTTTCCCCACTGTCAGCAAGATCTAGAGCAAGCTGAATGTATTATCTTTTCTTTTTTGCCTGTCTCAAGTACCTTTTGGGGACATTTCTCTCACCCAAGTCCATTCTCCCACCACAAGTCAAAGGATTCCATATTTAAGAACCTTTTCTTTTTGAAATTGCATGACTACAACTCTCTAATCTTAGTGGAAAAGTAATCAGTACTGTGCAAAGTAAAGGTGTTGTGTTTGAAACTGTGAAGGGAACCTTCATTAGTGCACTGGAAAGAAACCAAGTGGTGATTTAAGTGCTACTCTACGGTCGCTGCAAGAGTGTGAAGAGTAGATCAAATGGGTAAGAAATTGAGCATATTTCCCAGTTTTATCCATTGCCTGTCTCTACCTGAAGCAAATGATCATCAATTCTGACAAGTGATCATTTTGCTGTTCAAACTGAAAGAAGAACTTTATTCAAAATTCTTTATAGATTTACTGATAGCTTGAAAGTCTCCCTCTGTTTGAAGGTAACATTGCAGGGAAATAAAAAGGAATTTAAACTTATATACAGATTTGAATCAAAAATATGATTGTGGCAAACAAGGCTATTTGTATGCCTGTCAAGGTAGAGAGCTAAAAAAACCAGGCCTCTTACATGCTTCCCAAACCAACAGTCCACAAAGCAATGTGAGTAGGAAAGAGTTCATGTGAATCTCAATGAGTTGGTGTAGGTCCCAGGAAGAGATGACTCATCATAGAAATGTCTAAGAGTAATGAGGAAAATATAACTCGCAGTCAAAAAAGTCAACTGTTTTGTCATTATGTGGGAGGGGAACATCCCAGGCAAATGAAGTATAGGGAGGGTTGAGAAAGTGTAAGTAAACAAAGTTTCCTTGTATCATTCCATCAAACACCAATTACTTTGGGAATCTCCTTTCAGAGAGGCTGCAAAAGCACAGAGAAAGTCACATAATTTCTCAGGCTTTCCAAAGCAATATTTGCTCTTTCCCATAGATGTGAAGCTCTCACTACACAGCCAATTTGGACATCACTTCTTACATGAGGGAGAAGTTTGTACAAGAACCAAGAACTAACTGCAGTACCTTTTTCAAAAGTGACTAAGAGAATACCTTCCTAAATCAAGAAAAATGCAAATATAACTGATTTGTTGATTGAATATTTCCACTTACCACTTACTCAGATACTGAAAAGTGAATAGAGCAGGGAAGTATTTTAACAATTAGAAACATCAAAAAACAAAAAAAAAACCCCAAAACACCAACAAAACTCAATGAAGAAAGGGTTTTGCAGGAGAAAAATAGCTTTTCACTGGATTCAAATTAACTATTCACTATGTGTAAAGGAACTGTATTGTCTTTACAGTACTAGGTCAGATTGCTTATAAATACCTGATTAATCTTTGCGCTATCCAGATGAGACTCAAGCAAACAGACACTGACAACATGCAAAAAGTTGGCTATGAATATATGACCTGCTGGATGGTAAGGTCACTTGGGCCTTTGGGATTCTGATTTGACACCAGCTTGTGCCCTGGGAGGTATTCACACTTTTGAAAGTGGCCTAGATTCAGAAATTAGTCTTCTACTCAGTAAAGACAGAGAGTTCCAGAGGACACTCAGAGTGGGATTTCACCTCTGGTGCTCTATAAAGGCCTCTCTCTTCACAGAGAACAGAAAAGCTTGGGTCAGCTTCAGATACCTGCAGTTTCCCTTGTGAGTACTGCTACCTTTTCTTGTGACCTACCCCATGCTATGCAGAAGCACATCAAGGAAAGAAGACCCAGGAAAGAATGAGAGCAGAAACACAGCATGTGACTTTGAGGCCATGTCCTGCATTTTACTCCTGTATTTTAAAGTAGCAGTTGATCAAAACCCTCAAGCCTCAAGAAGCTTGTGAATAAAATGTACTGATTCCTCAGGACTATGAGAGAAACAAAAAAAAACCAAAAAAAAAACCAAAAAAAAAAAAAAAAAAAAAAAAAAAGAAAGAAAAAAAGCCATATGTGAATATGTGACTCTTTTTCACCGTCTTGCCAAGACTTACTTTGAATTATGCTTGGAATGAGCAGCCTGATTTAAGTTAATAGTTGCCCCTGCTCTGACTGAAGGTCCCTTCCAACCTATTTTTTCTGTAATTTCAATAAAAATGTTAGTTTCATAGTTCAGGATACTTCTTCCTTTTTATCACATGCTACACATGCTATTAGTGCTGAATCCTGTGGTACACCCACTTTCACAGTTTCCACTCCTATTAAACAAATGGCTGCCTAGACTTCTCTCCATCTGTTCCATTTGAAAATATACCATTACTAACATTATATTTAAGAAGATTGGCTTAATTAGAGAACAAGGTGCTGGGTAGAAACAAGCTTTAATCTTCAGGAAGGCTGAAGTCTCCTGAACTTCGTTTACTGACTAGAGTCAGCATATGGACTCAAGCTGTGGTGAATCATTGAACCTGTTCTGATGGTGACAAGTGTTTCAACTGCTGCAAACCCACTGTGGTGCTCCCATTTACTACTAGGACCTTATTTGATCTGTTTGCTCTTCATATAGCAAGGTAAATCACAGTGAAGGATAATCCTATTTTTCAGCTTTTAGCTCACTGGGAATATAAAAATCTGTTCAGTCACTCAAAACTTCTGAGTTCTGCTGTATAACTGAAGAGATATATCACACATTCATCCATCAGTTATCCATCTGATACAGAATGCATAGAATTCTCTGTACTCTGTTTTGTAGCTCCTCTCCCACTGCTGCTGGTGAAGTTAAACAACAGCAATAACAGCCCTAGAAAATTATAATGCCTTGTCTCAAAAAGCATTTGAAATACATGATTTTTTTATGGCTAGCTTCTTCCTTCCACCTTCTCAGACACAGGAGAACAAAACTTTGTCCATGTCCTACTTTTCAATAGAAGTTTAAAGCTCTCTGACAGCTTCCCATCTGGATTAAATTTGTGGGTTACTTGAAGAAAAAATTCCCAGAAAAGCAGAATTTCTGGAGTACTTCTTTAATGGCTTTCATTGTAAGAGCATTTATATATTTTAAAAAGCAAACCTAGAAAATATTCACTATATTGATGGACTTAGGAAAGTTATTGTGTTCCTATGTAGTCTTACAGTACAAAAACGTATTTAATCTTGGCTCTGTACCTCAAGGGTTGCCAAATGCTTTTAGGAAAAAAAGCCGTCTGGAGCATTAGATTGTTTTATACTCAGGTGTCAAGGAATTGCACTTTGTGGCATTTAGAGTGTTTGGACGGCCACCCTCTGGATACATGTAACTTCTGAAAAAATTCCTCAAGGTTGAAGACAATCCCAGGAGGGAAAACTGGATGTATAAATTGTTTTAAAGGCACTCCTCAGGTTCACAAAGTTAAAAAATACATGTGATTAAAACTTTTGCAGGAATACCATAAAAAGATTCAGATTCCCTTGTGCTAGAGACTTTTCTTGTCATAGATAATTTCATGGGTTAAGGAAAGAGGGAACAATCAAAAAGAGATACTACTCATGTCCTCTGGAGTGCAGAGAATTTTTCAGTGAATATGTTTAAATTTCGAAAGGTCTGTTTATGTTTGTACCATGTATTGTGACGTACTGGAAAGGCAGATAAATGTCGAGGTTTAGGAATGGCATTCCCCAATTTATTGCTCCCACTGAAATTGTGCCAACTAGCTTTCCTTCTCCCTCCAGCTGTAAGCACAAAAGGCAGAGATCACAGCCTGAGATAAGAGCAATTTACTGAAAACAGCAATGAAATGAGAAAACAGTAATAACTTTTCATGTACAGAGAAAAGGCATTTTACTTTGCACAGTGCTCACCAAGACTGGGACCATGGAAAACAACAGCAGACAGAACCTCCAGCCACCAAACTTTTCCAGGTTCCAGAAAGTAACATCCTTCTTCCCAGAAAAAAGAAATTCTCCTGCTCCCATCCCCAATAATGATGTAAGATGTCATTGAATAATACCAGGGTCTTGGTTGATCTTACATAGCTCCAAACCCCCATGGTTACTTCAAAAATTTAACCCCTTCCTTGGCCAAAACGAGGACAATAAGAGCAGTAAAAGAATATCACAAAATTAGTTATTAGATCCTTGATCCAGATCCAGCTAGCATACTGTTTATTGAATAACTTAGTGAAGTATCACCATTCTTTGGGAGGCACACAAGTCCTCAGGGTACTGTTCAGGGTATGAATTATTCTCTCCTCTGCCTTGTGGGTGAGTTGAATGCTCTGTCCTTGTTTTACTACACACAAACTAGCTCTAGTCTACAAAGCTTGGTTGGAAGTCATAGGCTCCAGACACTCCATGAAGGACAATTTTTGAATACTTGCCTCTTCTCTTGTCCTATTGAAGCTATTACATTTTCTAGTGTCCAGTTTGCTGACTGTTGTGTAACAGTATGACAGGTTTCAAGCTCTCCATACACACAGGTTAGATCCTTAAGAAAAAATAACACCTCAGCCAATAATGATCTTGCGTGGAATTGCTTTGGGTTTGGTTTGGATTTTAGATTTTTATTTTTTAAGAGGTGAAACATCTCTCCTGCTATACCTGAAACTTCAGCTTTTAAGGATTGTTACAGTCATTCCCAAGAACTGACCCTGTGGTGTCACAGGGAGTCCAAGAGCAGCACTAAATTATGTTCAGCTTTGTAGGAAACCCATCTCAGAGGTTATTTGATATCCAATAAAGAGAATCCTACTCTTAACAGAGCACAGTCAGTCTCTCTTCAGGAATTGCTCAGAGACTAAGTTCACAGATTTTATTTTGCAAGTTTTATGCACTGATCTAATATAGTTGATGCATGTTACCTGTGAAGGCCTTTGAACTACAGGTGGATTCCCCTTGTGGCCTTAGTTAATCTACTGAAGATGCGAACTTGTCAAAAGCTCTCATTTTATTAATGTAAAATAATTAGGAAAGGAAAACCAAAATGAATGACTATTTTTACCATCACAGTACTCAATAGGGAAGAAACTTGAAATTCTTTTTGTTCATTGTCATGAAACACAGTTTACTCTTATACCCATTCTCCTGAAAATTTTTACACATCTTGCTTGAGATCTGTGAACATCTAACAGTTTATTTTCTAACAGAAAGTTAGATAATAAACTGTTATATGAGTTGGAGCTCTTATTTATTCATTATAGTAAAATACTAGTAAACTATTGGCCACATCACTATTGATGACTGGCTCACAGAATAACAGATGAACAGTATAAGCATAGTATATCATCTTAACTCATGTTTTTCCATTTTTCCAGTGGTCTCATTTCCCTTGCTTTCCACTGGAAAGTACATAGTACACATTTAAAAAAAAAATTAACTCCCTCCACACACTCCCTGAACTTTGACTAATGACTTCTAAAAAAATAGGAGTACAATTTAAAATACAGCTTTTAAAAAAATTTTACTAATTTATGGGCAGCTAAATATTAATTCTATATATAATTTAACAGTAGACATCCATATTAGGAGTCTATTACAAGTCAGTTGAAAACTAGAGGCATGCAATCATATATCAGAAGAATTACAGTGTTGATTTGTCATGACCCCAGAAAACAAGGCTTAAAGTTTTGTAGGAGGAATATTCAATGATATCTGGATTTTGCAGGTATTAAAAACACAAAATGAAGAAACACTGCATACTGTTCAATTTAACATGACTGAAATGCCTCCTCAGGAAAAGCACAGCCATCACATTCCCTCCAGGAACAATGAGACTCTTAGTGGAAATGTTTAAAGAAACTCAGAGGAAAAATATCTGCATGATACCTAACCAATGATTAAAACTGAAAGCTGAAGCTCACGAGTGAATACAATTCATTGTGCTACATCATTAATCTTTATGAGCAAAATGATTGCAAAATTCTGTGGGGAGTGGAAAGTAATTACTTAATGATGTACAAAAATATTCCAATAGATTTTTCAGAAAGGACTGCGCATAAAACTGTCTGCAAAAAGCCCTTGGATGGTATAAACAGCCCAGACCGTGGCATACTTGTAAACTATACAAGTTATTTTTTAATTTTTATCTCTGTCCCAGTCACTGTTTAACATTCCACGTTCACGCACTATCTACATTGTTAAATTACCCGCAACTCCAGAGCAGTCAGGCAATACTCAAATTAAGCCAAAGTAATTAGTTTTCAATCACTGAATATTCACAGCTCAATTAAATTATTTACAGAGGTTTAGACAATTCTGCAGTAAAGACAAGCATTTCTATTGACACTCCCCCAAACTTCAAAATAAATATAGCCTGTTGTGAAGATAAAACAGAACTTAGATGTCTTTTCTGGAAAGAAGCTTTTCCTGCCTTTCCTATTCTACTTTAGAGGTCAATTCTCTAAAGTTTGGTTATGCCTACTCATACTTTTAAAATAAAGGGTGTTTTTAGGGTGGCAAGGTGAAAGGAGGAACCACCAAAAACCCCAAAACCGTCAATGCCTTTAAAGAGGAATTGTTTTTCCAATCTGCCATTTGCTCCTTGTTAAACAAATTTGGTAGCAAAAATAAAATACACACCTCACATATATAATTGGCATAACTGATTAGTGTTACTAAATTCAATCTGTTGAACAAGATAGAAAATAGAGAAATATTGCCCAATTGGGCTAAATTATTTTATTTGATTGCATTATCCAAACTCAAATGAAAATGAGAAAAAAGAAATTGGCAAAGGGCAATACTAATGTCAATGCACGCATGTTCCTCTTCACATTGAGGTTGCTGAAAAGCACAGGGACACATGTAAGTGAGGTGTTCAGAACCATTTAAAGCAGTGCTGATGTTGTGGCTTGACAGATCAGAATTTTACTTCAATTTTTCTGAGGTCAGCAAAAATATTAATTTTATACAAGCAAGAAGGGGCAGGCAACAGCAGAATCAACCTTATTCCAGTTCAAGTTCACAAGCAGTAATGAAGGTAGATGCAAATAAAGTAGGAAGTCCATCATGTGTTTGTTTTTATTTTCTTGCTTTATGGACTTACATAATGTTGCCAGAGATCTCTTCTCATTAGTGAAAGGCAACTCCAGCTCAGATCTTCAGAACTGCCTGGCAGCTATTGGCTATATCAGTACATGGGGTACTCTACAGAGAGTTACAGTGCAGATATCCAAATTAGCAGGGACCTGAGCCCATCAGTCTACAAGGTAGTGCCTGTGTATGAGGAGCAGTGACACTTCAGCTGAATTGTGCAGGAGTAATTCAGGATTTGTGTCCTGTTGTTCACTGACCACCTGGTGTCATGCAGCAGCCCAAGGGAGACATTCCTTGCTGTACAGGTGATTAATACAGGAATAGTTTTAAAGCCACATGTCAAGAAACTACTGACACTGAGCAGTTATGAAAGAGGAGGAAAAACCACACAAAATGAAGCAACATTCCGGAGGTTTTCTAGGACTATTAGGGGACTCCCTGGGGAAAGTAAGGAATGTTGTTACATACCAGTTTGCCTTTGACAACAACATAGATGCCACAAATAAAGAAGTACAATGGCATAATCAGCCAGGATGATCAGACTTACAGACTGAAATGAGGGTATTATCCCGATACATAAGCCTAATCACAATATCTTTGCCTATGGAAATTTGTGTTTAATGTCAGTCAGATCATCAGATGCACAGAGTGAAACTAACTTTTAGTCTCCATCTTACCCAGGCACACCATTAGAAACATCAGTCAGACCAACTCAAAATATCCCTTTGGTACTCATTGTGCTTAAATCAAGTGTTAGCATAGGACCCCAATACAGTGTGAGATAGGTTATGCTCCAAAAGCACAGCAGCAACCATGCCGAAGGCTATCATATGTTAGCAGAATTATTAACAACCAAAAAGAGAAGTAAGATAGTCCACAATCTGCCAATGGGAATTAAAGCTGTCTGGTTTTCTCCCCCTTTTCCTTTATGCCCTTTATTACAACAATCTCATCTCTTTGAAAGACAGTATGCTGTTCCTTTGGTGCTGTACCTTTCTGCTGATACAGGGAGTCTGTGGCACAGCAGAGGCTTCCCCACTGCTCCACTTCACCAAATCAGACCAAGTTTTTTCTACCCATTTCTTGTCTTTTCAGCCATTTAAGTGGAAAGTGCATAGAGAAAATGATAGCAAATCATTGCTTTCTGAAAATATCTAAGCTGCCCTGAGAACATTTTGGACTGCTTTATTTCATCATTAACTGAGGAATAAGTCCTTAACATTTCTTCATATAGGAACTAAATGAATGGTAGGAAACCCTCCACTCTTTGATAATTTGTTAAACAAAAGCCTTCACTATTTCAGAAAACAGATTCTCAATATTTGAGAGACTTGAATTCATTTTCTTGTTAAGAAACAAAATATTTCTTGTTAAGAAACAAAATACCTCAGAAAATAGTATAGGTTTGGACACTGAATAAATCAGGTCAGTAAGAACTTTTACGTGGAGTTAAATCCACAGCCACAAAACACTGGCAAACAACAGCCCAGTTCTGCAGTCATCAGTCATGGCTGAACATAAGATATGTTGCTTTACACAGTTTAACATTTAGTCTCAAAATGAGAGTTACTGCTGAGGTAACGGATGTGGAGAAAACTAATGGGAGTTTTGCATTGGTGAGTAAGGCATAATTATTATCTGAGCACTTAGTATTAAAAAACAAAAAGATAACCAGAAGTACAGAAAACAAATGCCCAGATAATAACAGATATATATGCCTGTATACATAATAAAGAAGTAAGACAGTAATGAGGTTAACAAGTTATTACAGACTAAACTTTGCTTTGGACTATTTTTGTTTCAAATATCAGAGCATTTAATAAATTTAGAGTCACTGGACAAATATGACCATCACTCTGCTCAACACAAATAGGAAGTAGTCCTGAAGTGAGAATCTTTTTTATAGATAGAAAGCATGGGTGGACTCACGGCAATGATATTCGGTTTGTTTCTTGCAGAAAATAGACAAAATCTGCCTTTTGGTGGAAGGGAAGAGAGAAAGGAAAGAGAGCAGACTCTGTGCACTGCATTGAAGAGATTGCTCCTTTTCAGCACTAGTCCTACTACAGGATATGTGCTAGATCCAAAATCTCTGCGGGGAACTTCAATGCATGTTCTTTCATCCCTCAGGCATTTAGCACTACATCCTACCTAACTGTACTCTACTGTAGCTATAATCTCTTGCTGTCACAGTTTACTGACTCTGCCAAGACTGTTTGTAATCTGCTAGTCAAAGCACAGCAGCTCCTGTACCAGCAACAACACTGTTGCTTTTACTGACGTGTGTGTCGACAGCAGAAATGGCATCTCTTTAAGACTAAAAGCCATGTTCTTCTCCTTTCTCCCTTAAATTAAATTAAGAAAAGAACATGTTTTATTTTTTTTCTTGTAGTAAGACTGAGAATTTATTTACAAGGGAAGTAAAATGGAGCGGATGACACAAACGGAAGCTACAGATTTGGGGAATTATTATATGATTGCCCTTTCAGGCTGGACCAGCAAAATAACTTTTTATATTATTAAGTATCTGTTCTTCCACAGAATTTAAAAGACAGGACACAAGTAATCTCTTTTCCAGCTGCAGCCAAAATAGTGTATTCCAACATCATGTTGTTGACTCACATGTACACCAAGTCACATAGTTTGAAGACCCAAAATTGAGTTTCTGAGGCTCAATTTGAAATTCTATTTGTTTGCTTTTTTTCCCTGTTTCACAAGTTCTGGTTAAAATTCAAGGCTAAGAAACACAAGTTATTTCAGTAATTTAATGGATGAAGACAGAATCACTTACGCTGGGACTCACTGGGCACATTAATGTGCATAAAGCATATTTTGCTGTTAATTAACTGCAAGGAGAGATGAGAGAAAATGACCCAGCAGCACAGATTTGACTTTTACTTATTTTTGCCTTGGTATATACCCTCACTTCTGTTTTCTCTCCCTTGCCCACCACCATATGCTGCCATTTTTCACTTCCATTTCATTGTAAACAGCTAACCAAAGGAAATGAAGAAAACAACATGGAAATATAGTAGTTGGCACTTCTCAGGGAATAATTATAAATCTGTTATTTCTGCTCTTATTCTGATTAAAAAAAAAAAACAAACAAGAAACCAAACAAACAATTCCCTGCTTCTTTTGTTTCAGGATGAAAAGTGCTGCTCCTATACCAGTGCTCTTGCTACTGCAGGGGTGGCAATGCTAATGCGTTAATTACCACTCACACAGGCATTTAAAGGCCAACATGCTGGAACACTCACTGGCTCAGGCTTAATTGAAAAGAAATAATTTAAACAGAAGACCTAAAAAAAAAAGGTTAGGTGTTTTCATAAATAAACATTGAATTGTTCATAAGTAATTAAATGTGAGCACAGATACGATGAAGACAACACATCTACAGGAAGCTGATAAGTAAGAACTAGCATAGTAGGCATCTTCCAAAAGGTGAACTTCTGCTGTTATCCCTCAAAGAGCCTGAAGATTTCTGTTCTTTTTTCGCTCTTGTCTGTCCCTTATTAAGTATGCAACTCAGGGAAAATAATGTATTCCCAGGGAAAGAAAATTATCATACAGAAAGCATCACTTCAGGGAATAAAGCAAAATGTGAACTAAGGCCAGTGTATAGAACCTTTTAATTTACAAAAAAGTAAGTGCACATAACTTATTTTCAAAGACCAGTGAAGGAGAACAATTATCAAGTTTTTTTAGTATTGAATGTCTTCTGTTCTGCTTATTAACATTCCTACCAGCCTCTAAAATCCTATATTTGCGAAAGAAAGAAAGAAAGAAAGAAAGAAAGAAAGAAAGAAAGAAAGAAAGAAAGAAAGAAAGAAAGAAAGAAAGAAAGAAAGAGGGAACTAAAGGCATTTGTTAACTACTCTCTATCAAGTTCTAGGATCTGTAATATGAGCAAATGCAAGTATCTAGTGCGTGCTTTGAGGATTTTTTGGAAGGAGGACTTTAACTAGGTTACCACCATTGCTCTCTAACTTGCTGCAGCATGCAGTTATTAATCAACCAGTAATAGCTTTTTTTTTTTTTTTTAACCTTTGTGTACAAAAATATAAAGAGCAAAAATTGTAGACTCATCCAGGTTGGAAAAGACCTTTAGGATCATCAAGTCCAACCATAAACCCAACACTGCCAATTCCACTGCTAAACCCTGTCCCCAAGTGCCACATCTACCTGTCTTTTATCTGCCCCTCCAGGGTTGGCAACTCTACCACTTCCCTGGGTAGCCAGTTCCCATGCTCAACAACTCTTTTGGTGAGGAAATGTTTTCTAATATTCAATCTGAGCCTCCTGTGACACAACTTGAGGCCATTTGTCCTGCCACTTGTTAGCATGTAAAAGCTTCTGAACAAAGATTTTTAACAAACTGGGCAATAAATAAAAAATAAATAAATAAATAAATAAATAAAGAATGAATGAATGAATGAATGTAATAGAAACACCCTTGATGGAGGCATTCAGGAAGAGCCTTGACAGACTGATTCAGGGTATCTGTCCTACTGAAGAATATGTGCTACTTGATAAAAGGCTAAAAGCCTGTTAGCTAGAAGAGCTGGATAGAGTTTTTTCATAAATAGAATGGTCTTTGTTAAAAAAATGCATGCAGGCCTAGTTCATAGATTTTTTAAAATACATTTTCAAAAGGGCTTATTGCTTAAGAGAAATAGAAAAGCCAAGAGCACAGTTGGGAAACTGATGCAGAATATATCTCTACAAATTTCTCTTAGGAAATCAAGTTCAATACTTTCACTTTGCCAGAAGCCTTCATTTCCCTCTGTCTCTGACTACTGACCCTCCCCTCACAATGAGAAGCAGGGACAAAAATCGCTGTATTCCCTTTCATGTATCTTGCTAATTAAGAGTTACAAACACTTTAAGAAAGTCCTTCTTTGGCTTGCTTTCCAGTAAACATGCTTTTTAGAGGTAAGGACTTAAAATCTTGCTTTTTCCTACAGCTGTGCTTTACACAAAGAACAGAATATTTTCTCGAGGTTTCTCTGCTCTGTTTCATTAAAGCTTCCCCTACCAGGATCCAGCTCTAAGCAGCAGCAAACCTTTTATGATCCAGATGCTCACTATCTGCTGTGGAGTCTTCTAGGCAACAACTAACAAGGGTCCACAACAGAGTTATGAAAGAAAGCTTTTACAGACCTTGACTCCCCTTAAGGAAACCTTCTTCCCCCTGAAAACCTGTAAAAGAAGTCAGGGAACATTTTACTCCTCATGAATGCTTTCCTATAGGAGCAGAATGAGAGCAGCTGTGTAGGAGGCTCTGCCAGTCTTCATCAGGATTTAATTATTATGGCAGATGTTAGCAGGTAATGCTATCTAACATATGTCTGCTCAGCCACTCACGGGCAGACTTGTGCCCTGAGTCTACCAGAAGCCATATAGCCACATACATATGGCACACAGGCACTAGGTTGGACTTTTTATCACAGATTATTGCCAGTTCAGGGCTGTACTATCCATAGTCACAGGGCTGCTAGCTACTGAGAGAGTAAACAGGAAAAGGTTCTTTCTGTTTGTATCTTTTCCTCTCCAAAACAGCAAAAAACAAAGAGCACCAACAAAAAGAAAAACATGTTCCTCATTATCTTTCATAATTACTTTTCTTGTGAGTGAGACTTAAGGATGTTGATAGATAATTTCAATTATGCAGGATTTGGGGTAGGGAATGCTATACAAGCAGAATAAGAGTTTAATCTCTGTAATTGGAAGGGGTTTTTGTTTTGTTTTATTTTAGCTAAATAGCCAGACTCTTGAAAGAGAAGATTGTTGCTGTACTATTTAACTGCCTTTGTGGCAGTACTGGTGGCTGGGAAATGAAAACAGGCAGTGCTTTGAAAACACACAGATGTCACATTAGTAACTCTCCCACAGAAGCCTATGCTTCCAGGTTGTGTGTGCTTTTCCAGACCTAAAGGTCTTAATATTGCTCACGTGCATTACCACTGAGGGCACTTGCCTGTGCCAGGCTGGGGTGCAAATCTTCCTGGACAGCTCTCAAGTTTCCATGGTTTACATGTGCTGATTTTGCATTTTCAAAAATGGAGAAAGCATTGATTAATGAAGATAGTTATGCAAATGTGAATGAATTAGCCTACAAACTTGCATATGATTTTCTGTTGAAGCGGACTACAAATAAGGTTTTGGGTATTGTTTTGAAAATATGAAAGCATCTGCATCTTGGCATTGATATTTCTGTTTAATATAGCTTCTACTCCTTGCTCCTGATTAAAATAGGCTTGTAAAAAAGACTATGAACAGTATAATAGGATACAGGTGATGTGCAGTGCTATTGTTTGTTCAAATTCTCCTACTGTAACTTGGAGGCTGGATATGTACCAAAATCTATTTTAATAAAAATTTTTACCTCAAAAAACTGCTCCTTTCATTAGGGTTTATATCAAACATGGTCCTTCTAATCTAAATTTAGCCCAGTGCTTTAGCAATAAATAACCAGCTGAACACATTTTTAAGTTTTTTATCTTAGTTGAAATACAATATATTTCATTGATTAATCTCATCTCAGATTTTTCTTCATCAACAGGTGCAAAAGGCAGAGCCATGAACTCTTGAAATCTAGCCAATTTATACATTTAAAAATATTTTTTTCTTAATAGTTAACATAGGATATGATGTAAAAAGGAGCAATTGGTCAGAATGATCCTGTTACTTCTGTACTCAATGTTCTTCAGCTGATCTGCTAATACCTGTTCTCAGATCTCACAGGGTCAGCAGTTGCAGGTGTTTGTCTCTAGTGTGTCACTGCCTGGATCTTAAAGCTGAAGTCCGAGGAATGGAAACCAGATTTCTAGAGACACGAACAACAGTTGCCTGGTAGCTGGTTTAATGAAATACTTATAGAAAATACAGGGAGCCTGATGATCTAAATTTCCTCAAGTAAGGATCAAGGGCAGCTTGATGAAGCTATAGTAGTTGAAAAAGCTGGTAGAAGTTGGTAAAAGAAACTTAGGGGTAGCTTTACCTTCATTGCAGGGATTTATGTTGTGACATAAAAATTTATTTGGAGTCTTGTTGTGGAGTTTATTTGGAGTCATCCTTTAAATTTCAAACTTGTTCTTGAACACCCATATGTACTGAATATTTTAATATGATAAAGTTAGTCTTAAGGTCTTGACCCTAGCCGGTTCAGGTCTTGAGCAAAAAAATTATATATTTTTTACCTCTATACTCAATAGAACACATCCACTCACCACAGAGAACAATGATAATATGACTAATTCAGTAAATGACAGTGTAGCATCCAAGTAATAGACCATGCTTCAGGCTCTCAGGCTTCCTCATATGCCGTTTAGGCAAAGATAACCTCTCTGTTCCACGAACATCTTCAGAGAAGATGTTTTCTATTTCTGCTTCTCTCTCTTAAAATGCTCCATCAGTTTCTGAAATTATACAATTGGCAGGAATTATAGATGGTCTGGAAGAATGAAGATGATTGTCTTAAATTTTGCTCTTCCAAATGACAACAGATCAACAGATTTGCCTCATATAAAGAAGGATACAGAATACATAACAAGGGTGTCACTCCTTTCTAGAAAGAGTTCATTTATCATTTTAGGAAGCTGACAGAAGTAGACAATAAAAGGAAAAAAATTATTTTTCTACTAGCCATATTTATAATATAGAGAGAAGGGAAAATAGCTATCATGACAATTATTTTTGTTAACATTATCACCATGCATGGTGAGTAAAACATAAATATCACTAAGGTGAATATCCAAGTTTTCCATCTATCCAGCTGAAAAGGAATGCTTGTGCAATTTTTAAATTTATGTTCATAGTTTAGAAGTTTTAAAATGTTTTTTCAGGCCTTAGAGGTAGGCTGATGCTTGAGCATTGAATGACAAATGACTGTTTTTTTCTCTCTAAGAGAGACACCATACTCTCTTCACATAGAAACAGCAATAGAGAGATTTCTAGCTACATATACTGAACCCACGTTCAGTATGCAATCTTTTGATATTTTCTGTGAAATTTTGCATGTGAATATTAAACATGTACATATATAAATGTCTATTCTTGAAGAGAAGGTGACATACAGCATCCTGACACCCTGTCTTCAGCCAGAATCAGTAGTGCAGACAGAATGCCACACACATTATTCATGTAAGGTATGGTTCTCCCAAATCACTTCATCTTTGGTGGATCCAAGGAGTGGCATGACTCTTGGCTGCATTCAAAAGGCATTTGCAGGATTGGCTGTTGCTGCCATATGCCCGAGACCCCAAGTGTCCCTGGCAGTCCACCAGATCTGATCAGTCATGATCCTGTATCTGCCATCAGCAGTTGGGTGAGCTGCTATATGCTCATCATTCCTACTGCCTCAAAAAAGCTTTGTTTTGTGATTTGTGCTGTCAGATTCTATTACCATTCAGCCCACAGAAGGCCATGTATTTCGATATTCTTTGTACTATGTAAGAAATTCATAGATGTGGTGGGTACAAGATGGTTAGAAAATTAATTTGTATTTCAAAACCAAGTACTATTTCCTTTCTGACATCTAGCTTCCATGTATTCTGAGCTCCTAGTACAGGGCCTGAGGCAGTGAAAAGCTCTGTAGTCATGTTCATTACTTCATACAAACTGTTAGAACATATGAAGGTGAGTGGTTCACTCTGTGGTTTTGGTATCCTGCTGGGGATATATCATCCCCAGCTAAGCCCTCTCTTGTATTAAAAGAAAAAGAGCAGAAGCATGTCATGAGACAAAACAGTCCTCTGCACTTTTTATGGACAAGTTCATTACTGCATGCAATTTTCATGCAGATGTAGGGAATGTCTTTTCTGCTACAAAGCCCTTAAAAACAGCAACAGAGCTTATATTCTCAAAGTGCTCATTTAAACAGTAAAGATCTTGAATACACTGTTACTATAAACTTTTCACTGAACAATATTAACAGAGATCAGAATAATCCTAAGTGATTTGGTAAAAAACCCAACCTTTACTCAACAGCTTTTTTGTGATAAAAATTATCACAGGTCTGATAGGTATGCAAATATATACTTTATTCAATTACAAAATAAAGACACAGCTGTCAAGTACTGGGAACTTTATTTATTACTGTTACTTTATTTATAAATAAGGCAAAGTGGAAGGGGGTTTGAGAACCTCTATAAATACTAATGTTCTCCATGTTCCAGAGTAATGATTCAGCATTTGCCATGCTACATATATATGCCACTCAAAGATTTCATTGACATAAATTCATCTGAAGTAGAATTTGGTGTAATACAATTGACATTGAGCTGAATTGCTCAGATGCCTAGAGTTTGCTGGAAAAGGGACCTTTCTGTGCTGTGAAGCCCCTTTTTGGGGGAAAAATGTTCTAGCCAGAATGGTTTGCAGACTTCTGGTTTGGGTTTTGTGCTGGAAGAAGGGATATAGCTTCAATAATTGCCGTCAGACTTCAGAGGGCAGGGAGTCAGATGAAAAAATCTGGAAAGCACTTCACTGAGCAATGACCGTATAATTGTCAATAAAATAACTTGGATCAAAGCTGCTTCCCAGCCAGGGACCTGATGTAGCACAAGTGGCTGCTTTCTGGTATTAGGCTTATAAAGCTTTGAGGTTTCAAGATATAGCCTGTCCTGTGCTGCCTAGCAGTGAGCTGATGTTTATCTCTTTCCATCATGTTGCCATACAGGGTGACAGGAGATGGGTCTCCTATATCTGAAGATCTCGTAGATCTGAAATATGTCCCTGGCTCACACAAAAACCAGAAATATTTCAAGGTTTTTCATGTCAGATTAACCTAACTACTCTCTTGAATAGTATAGTCATTTAAAAGTAGTTTTAAATCAACTATGTGACACATAAATAGACCTTACATGCTTAGGAAACCCCCAGACAGACTTTTACATTTACCAATAGGTGTTTGACATATAGTAGCTGCATCCTCTAATCTAATTAAAGGATTATCTGACACACTAATTGCCTTGTTACCTAGCTCAAGAATTCCTGACACAGCTCTCCAGAAGTAAACAAGGTCAATATTTTATAGACCTGTTGAATTTCAGCTACTTCACAGTAAATTAAAATATTTACAATACATGAAAATGTCTCCTGTAAGGTTCCCTAGACTCCATAAAATCAGCAGTTATGATGACTTCCAAGACTCTCAAGAAACTGCTAAAACAAATTGAATGAAGCAATCAAGCATTCGGAAAATTGACTTAATAACAAATTTCATTCAATGACATAATGAAATTATTGGAGATCAGCTATAATCTGGATCAGCCTTGGGATTTTTTAAAAATAATTTAAAGTTTTTTATTTTTATTTTTTATTTATTTTTTAAAATTTAGTGGCACTAGTTCTTGACACAAAGATATAGTTATAGCTACTAAGTCGCTGTGGGGTGGATTGTCTCTCTGAGTTCATTCAGCTCTTAGTCACTTTCTTTTGTCATGGCTTTTGGTCCCAAGGCCAAGAAGTACCAGCAGACACCAATTTTAAGGAGCAGTCCCTACTGAAATAAATCAATCTTGATGAATGCTATCTGGAGCATGCTGCAGTGGGGTAAGGGAACTGAGCTGTAAGTGAAGCAGATAAAGAGAGGTTCAGGTTCAGGCTTGGCTCCTAGATCTCTTCTATTTCACTGTTTACCTATGCTCTTTGGCTTTCACTGATAGCCACAAAACTTGGCTATTGAGTCCTGAAACCTCTTTCTGAGGCCTTTGCTTCCCAGAATCCTGTCTAGACTCTTCTCAGATCAAGCTTCTCAGCTAACAGCAAAGTGAGGAAAGTGAAGCACAAGGACAGCCATAGTATTACAAGGGAGTAGTTCAACAGATTTCTGAAAACTATGTTCAGTGGACTGTTTAACTTTGACCTCATAGCTACTGTGAGTTCAAAGTCACCCAGAATTTCTGTCAAGGCACTCTTCTATTTTCCCTCTAGTTCTGTGTACATAGGATATGTAAAGGTAATAAGAGATTACTGCCATTTCTTTCTTCACACTGCTGGCTCCAGAATGCATATTGTACCTTGGGAATGCAGACAGGTAAGGTAGAACACATAACCTCAGAATGTAGCACTAATGGCTTTACTGTGTGTCTTAGTTCCAACTGGAATAGAGTTAATCTTCTTCTTAGTAGCTGGTAAAGCTTTGTTTTAGATTGAGTATGAGAATGCTGTTAATAAAACACTGAGTTTTGGTTGTTGTTTAAGTAGTGCTTACCCTAAGTAAAGGACTTTTTGGTTTTCCTTGCACTGCCTGTGAACAGGTGCTTCAGAGACTGTGGAGCAGCCCAACCAGGACAGCTGACCTGAACTGGCCTAAGGAATATTCCATACCATAGAGCACTATACTCTATGTAAACTGGCAGGAGTTGGCTGAGGGATGGGTTGGGAATTGGTACACTGCTGGTGAGCAGTTTTACTGTGCATCCCTTGTTTGTCTTGGCTATTGTTATTATTATTAATAGTAGTAGTAGTAGTATTAATATTATTTCTACTATTATTATTTTAAACTGTGATTATCTCAACCTGCAAGTTTTACCTTTATTCATTTCTCATCCCACCTGCCGGGTTATGAGGTTGTGTGGTACTTAGTTACTGGCTGGGGTTAAACCATAGTAGTGTTTTTTTCCAGAATTCTATCCAGAGTTTCAGAGTTCCAGTCCCAGAACTCTATCCTGGTCAAAACCAGGATAGTGTGATTATAATTTAATGACATATTAAGCCTTGGACCTCAAGAAAGCAGGTACTTTGAACACTTTAGAGAAATAATATATGAATCCAAAATATAAGACATGATGACATTGTGGAACATAAAAGGGAGTTTGCAGCCTGATAAAGACATATTTTGTTCTGTCAAATTTCAGTGCACAAAATGAAGGATCATGTTAGGCTAGCTATCACCAAATGTGGTCATTAACTTTATCTGATCAATATCTTTACAGAGTGGACTGCAAATGTCTTCTTGCCCTGTCTAACACACTAATGCTATTGGCATAATCCAGAATTATGTCCCTCTTCAGTGAAATTACTCCAGTAATTTTAGAACAGTACATTTTATCTTGATGCAAATCTACCTCAGGTTTTCCTTCGCTGTTGATGGCTTGCAATCACTTCCATATGGTATGAGATTAAAATGGGCTGCTCAAGGGAATGAAAATAAGAGATATGGCAATTATGTCCAATAATGAATGTTTAAAGAAGATAAATCAAGACATCCTCTGTAGTCATTTACCACCGAACAAAGGAAGGTCAAATATGTTATGCATAATTTTTAGGTACAACACAGCTTAGTGGAAAGCCAGAGTCATCCTAAAATTCACAGAGAACTTTTCTCTATATATGATGCATGAGGGGCAAAAGAAAAGTGCACTGCACAGAGAACTACAAAGCTCGGCTGAAAATCAAAGTAGAGGTGAGGTTATCGCCTGACTATTCTTTCAAAGTCGCTTGTGAGACAAACATCAGCCACAAACAATATACAGAAAATCTCACATTTCTGTGTAAAGATACCTCTGATGTTGGGTTCATGCAGCAGAAATTAGGATGGGAATTTTATCTATTTCCTCTGTCATCAGCCTGATAATTTCTAAGAAAAAACTTATTTAGGCAGCTGGGATGATGACTTCCAACAGAGCTCATCTGATATTGCTTCAAGAATATTCTGGAGATTTCTGTCTTTGGATTTATGTCATTAAATTCCATCTTGAAGTTTATTATCTAAGTCGAGCTGACTCATTGCTCATTAAACTAAACATCAAAGAAGAACAGAGAAAAAACTGCACATTTGATTGATTAGTCCACTGGTTTATTTTTTAGTATATAAATTATTCAGATTCTCTTCCATTCTCTGGCCTTTTTGGACTGAATTTCTCCTTGTAGAAGAAAGATCCTGATGACAAGGTACTTGAGTATTCCAGGATGAGTCTCTCTGAGTCCCTTTTGTGAAAAATGTGGTGGTTTTCATAAATAAGTGAGAACTTTATCCTCTAGCATAACTTTTCAAGTGCTATGATATGGTTGTTTGTCCTCATTGCCTCCACAGCCATGTACAGCATAACTTTCTCTCTTGGTTTCATTGCACTACCTGCAAACACAGGTGTAGCCTTCCAACACGAGTCAGGTCCTTTGTTTGGAGCTAAGCCACTGGACACCTGATGTGAAATCCAGTATCACCTACCATTTCAGCACCTAGATGAGTCTGCCAGAACTGGTTGCTCATGGCAATCCCCTGGCATAGAAAAAGAATTAACTTTCTGTGTTCTGTATAAAATCACCCTTGGGGCATGATCCCACTGAAAAGCATTATTTTTTATAAAGAAAGACACTTTTATGTTTCACCCCTTTACAAATGGTAGGTGATTCTGCCTCTAAGCCAAGAGTCCTTCTAGAAGAGAAATTAAATCTAAAGGATTGTGACAACACGTGAAAGTTGAAAATTAATGAAGGATTTAAGAATTTCTTCAGCTGTATGTGGCAAATAGAGTAGCTGAGAGAACGCCAAAGAAAAATCATATGTGCCTCAAGTGCTCGAAGACATTTAAAAGTTTAAATGGACTATTAATCCAAACCACCGTCTGTGACAGCCTCAAATTTCTATTAATTCCGTTGAATTTTGCCTTTGAAATGATTAAATTTTAGGCAGTCCAGAGAGGAAAGAAAGCAAGGTTTTTATATGCAGCATTAAGTCTGTGAAAGGAGTGCTGGTGTGGATAAGGTAAAACGCTGATACCAGTTTCACTGTTTGGAACAGAAGTGGGTTTCGTTTACCAGGAACAGGCAAAGCATGGGTTTAATGCTGCATATAAACAATACATCAATCATGATCAGTGACAAAAGCCAGTAAACCTTATGGGAAAGTGAAGTGACATGCACTGAAAGTGATGTTTAATCTGCAGAGAGAGATGTTAATTTTTGATCAATCATAACATTATAAACTCTGGTTAATTTTTATTAAGAGATCCTCTGTTAAATAGATCACTTCAGTAAAATGCAATTTGTTGTTTCATTAATGTTGATATGGCTGTCCTTTCTTCGTTACCCAGTCACTGAGAGGAGGCAAAAGAACTGCTGCTAGTAAAAAGGAAGAGGGCAGTGGAAAGAAGCAATGTTCAAAATATCCATGTTAACTTTCATATAGAAAAATCTTGAGTCTCTGAGTCTTCATCAGGCATGACCAATACTGTGCTGGTTGTGACAATGTAAGAGCAAAGCTGGAAAGGAGAGGGGAGAGCAAATACCAAGCACATATCATCCTGAGTATAAGTTGTAAATTACGTCAGACTTTTGAAGACACTAATGTCTATCTAAAAATCATTTTCTTACAAGGTTAGCTTCTTTAGGTGACAAATATATATAGCAGAAAAAAAAACCAAACAAAAAAGATAACCTCCTGAACTTTCTATTCTGTCTTCCCTGTTCTATGTTTGATATCTGTGATGATTGTTAGTACCTGTCTTTCTTAATATGGGAAGGGCTATGCATTTGTAAATGTTGCATGAGATAAGGAGAAAATCAATGGTTTTCTGGGCTTTATTATTCAAGAAAAGATATCTCAGAAGTTGCTTATCATATGAATTATTTCAAGAAGGATAACCCAGGATTATAAACCAAGTAGAAATGAATGTGAATCACTGTACATGAGAAACAAGTGATGTTTCTGGTCTCCAGAAGATGCAGATGGCTCAATGGTTACTAATATAAAACCAGGATGTGAACAAATTTTTTCTGGCTAGCCATGCACTTAATGCACGCAAAATCCATTGTTTATTTCAAATAAGTGAATCAGGGTAACTGGAAAATGATAGAGGTAGCTTTTATTTCCAAGATCATAAATAAAATCTGTAGAAAAGCCATTGAGGGGGCCTGTCACTGACTGAGCCTGCAGCATGGCTCTCAGGGTCAAGCTTTTCAGGATACTTAGGCACCTAAAGATGCAAAGAGGTGCCTAGTGGTTAAAACTTTGCCAGCTTCTTATCTGCATCTTTAGATGCCTAAACACCTTTAAAATGCATCTGTAGCTCCTAATGATATAAGCCGTGCCAGGATTTCAAGCCACTTGTTAATGAATCACCATTAGGAGCCAGTTGGAAGCACTTGCATGCTTGCTTGGTTTATTTTAGATGTTGGGTCTGCGTTTCCAGCCAAACAAATGATTAGGTTTGGAATAGATAACACTGAAGTCTTAAAAAGTATTTTTAATGAGATTTTGTGTGTGGTATTATGATTCTAGAAGAAGTCCCAAACAGATAATATGCTTGCATTCTGAAATTATGTTCTGTTTCCCAAGGGATAGCCTTATCAGTTTATCAGGCATTATGGAAACAGATTATTTCAGCCTCTTTCAAACCTGTTTCCACTTTGTATAAATAATTAATTGTTCCCTGAAGCAGGACCTTGAACTAACTCTCCAACTTCCTAGGTGTATTCCCAGCAGTTGAATTTGCTTTACCTTATATAAATAATGAATACATCAACTATTACTGTATATTTTAGTATATATTTAGTATATTTTAGGCAAGTCTCTTAGCACAGGATATACTTGCAGAGGATTTTTTATAGTTTTGGCCAAAAGTCAAGGTTTTGAAAATTTTCTGGCTGTACTTGAGCTACAACCAGAAGACCTGCTGCTTTTCACATGGAACCAAAGCAACAGGGACCTATCTGAAGATTCAAAAATTAATCTATTTAAATTTGAAGTAGTTTTAGGTTCAGAATTCTGCTTTTAAATTATAAATATTGCAGTTGTATTTTTATTTTTAATAACAATGTTTCTTGCTACCATAAGCCTCTGTTTTTTCTGCTCAATTCATAATTATTTATTGCATGTTTTGTTTTGTTGCACATCTTGCTTCTGCCAAAGCTGTAAGCTAAATTTAAAAATGGCCATAAACCTC
The DNA here is from genome assembly GCA_024362935.1 of Setophaga petechia. NCBI lineage: Eukaryota > Metazoa > Chordata > Aves > Passeriformes > Parulidae > Setophaga > Setophaga petechia. The sequence continues at coordinate 2,068,046 of JANCRA010000019.1, read as the reverse complement.
TGACTATTTTTTGCATCATGAATCCTGACTGTGAGTCAGTTTTTCAGAGGCTTGTAACTCATGTCATTAGAGAAAAAAAAAATTCTGTCCTTATTGAAAAGAAAATGGAAATGTTTATGAATAACAGACATTAGTCCTACAAGGAAGCAAGGAGTCTGTGGGCTCTGTCTCTTGTTAGCTCCAAATGAGATAATCTACTAACATTTATGTCTGAAGTCATTACAGGAAACCATGTCTGGTCCAAAGGCTGTATTTTAGTCTAAAAGCACATAATATAGATGAGAGAAGTCATTGTCACTGAAATAATGTGGTTGTAAGATCTGATTTTTTATGATCCATACACACTAACATCACTCTGGCCACCAACCTCAAACTCTTCAATATTTCTGAGTTACTATGTTTTATAACACTGCTGGTTCGTGAGAACAGCAAGCTTTGGATGGTCATTGGGTTAGCAAATGACTTTTGGGTTTCAATACCTTGTTTGTATGCAGTTTGTTGGTGAGTAGAGGCCACTGCAGCCCAATCAGACTAATCACTAAGGTTATGACTGAACAGCTAAAAAAACGGTGCAGGATCATTCCTGAGCTTTGATATGAACTGTTACAAACTAGTTTGTGCTTCCACAGTCTTTAGTGATCGTCCCTCCTAGAGAGGCTTGTTTTGAAACAGGAAAGAAATAGAACAGTTCAAAATAGAGCAGTGAAATGACCTAACAAACAAGAGATGCTGATGTTTCTTAGCTGTTCATTGTTCCCTGGAGTTAGGTTGCTAAGTCAGACATGCCTTTCTCGTAGAAAACACCAATGAGGATCACTCACACCTGGTTATACCCACTAGTCAGTGTGGAAGCCACTTAGGAGATGGAAAAATCTTTTCACATATCCAGTCTGTGTGATCTGAACTGGTTCCCCCTGATGCCTGAACCACAAGCCTGGAGAATATGCTAGAGTGGGTAAAGCGCCTTTTAAAATTATCCCAACTGTACAGTCTTTGAGATAAAGAACAAGTGTGGAGTCAAGAAACTAACTCTTCTGATAGATACTTTATAGGATCCTGGATGGCTGAATGGGATTTGATGCAGTTGCCTCTGCTGTGCTGGTGTTGCAAGAGATGCTTCATATCCTGTGGTGAGAGGCCATTTACTCCCGAGGGTGCCTTCATCATGGCACAGCTGGGTATGATGGACGCAGAGAGATGTGCAACTGCTCATGCCAGAAAGTTTTCTTCCCATTTTGGGTCTACAGTTTGACAATAGAATTGTGCTCCACACACAAGATAGGCTTAGGCAGCAGCTAAGAGACTGGTGGAGGCATCAGAATTTGACTTTCTGCCAGAAAGGTAACACTCATATCAGCTGAATAGGTCTGTTGAAAATGTCAACAAAGCAAAAATCTTGGACTTCAGTTTCTAACATTGCAGTTACATTCCTAAATATGTTTACAATTATGTATCAGTCAGACATGCCCAAAGTATAAGACATGTCTTAAAAATTTTTTTCTCTCTGTACACTGGGATTCATTGCTTTCCTAGTCTCAATAATCGTTATGGACAGATCCACAGCAGGTATAAATACCTCTTTTCTAAATAACACATTTCCTCTTTCCTTTGTGCTTGAGAATCCGTCTCATCTCCTCCTGCTGGATAATCTTTTAATAGTCTCAGTAATTTTCTGGGTTTTTTTTTTTTTTCTCCTTATCAAAACCTATGCAATAAGTGAACTCATATGATGCTCCTGACTAGCACTGACTAAGTGCTCTCAACCACCATCCATTTAAAGGCAGGTTTTCATTCTGCCAAGCATTTTGCTGATATCTGTAATCATCAAGATTTCGCTTTCTCTATATTTAGCAGGAAGCATTTTCTCAGCTTTTCTCGCTTCTAAGCAGTTTGGACCACATGTGCAGCTAAGAAGTTTGCAAATCTTTAGTTGCTCAGACTGGGGAAGTTAAGATATTTCCTGCTGGAACAGGATCAATAGAGGTTTTAGGCACTTGCCAATGGCCTTTTAAGGAAATTATCTTAAACAGCCTTCTGGACAATGATCCTTTCAGAATGCAGCGGAGTTCAGGCACATTTAGAGGTCACCCATTCCCCCATTAATTCTACCTTGCTGAGAAAAATGCTGAGGGAGGTACAACATAGCAAATACCTTTTACTCCATCAATAATTTCCCTTTTTGCAACCAGCAAATATTGCTGCAATTAAGCCACAGTTGGATGCAAGAGTACAATTATGTACTCTGCCTTGCTGCAAAAAAGAAATAATTACTTCAAAATAAATGTAATTGAAATACCCTAGCAACCTGAGTGGTTTTAGATGCATATACTTTGAGACAATTTCAGATGAGCATTCTGTTGTCTGAACACACCTTAGAAGATACTGCAATGTGAAAGTTACATATTGGGTCTTTCAGAGATTAAGAACTGACTTTGATTGATAGGCTTGAAAAAATACATTTTTGAAAATACATTTTTTTTCCCGCTATCTTTTTATCAGTGGGAACTTCAGACAAACAATTGACCTACAGCTCTGTTTTCACATAAATTTGCAACTGGGCTGGTTATGGTTTCAAGTCCTTGAGATAAGCTCTATAGATGGGGAAAAAAACCCCTCCTATTGTCCTCATAGCACTCTGGAGAAAATCTTTTCATTTCTCAGGACCTTGATTTAAGGCAGGATTTCTAAGACATAAATGAGATGAAGTATTTCTAAAACGTTTTTCACATTCCCTTGTTCTACAACAAAAAGGTCTCTGCTACAAGCTCTAAAGTATTTCAGCTCAGAAATGCATTGACCGAGTGTGGAGACTCCCTTTGTATCTCTCAGACCTCCAGTATGAAGCACTTGAACATGAAGAACTGTGTACCCTCTTCAGTTTAGAACAGTCTTGTACCTCCCAAACAGGGCTAGAAAGGCCTAATTATGTGCCAAAATTTTCCTGTATTTTGTTGTTGCTGTGCTGGAGGCCAGCTGAGAGGGTCCCTGCTGATACACAACATTCCTTGGATGGTGGAATACAGAACAACTAGTGGGCTGTTTTTAAATTTTCATGGGAAGTGAGTATAGTGCCCAGGTATTTGCCAAAGAAGGTAATAAAAGTAAATCAATATGCTAAAGACTTGTTATATTCTTAAATATTTAAAATGATAATAGGAAGTCTAGAGTTTCTGCATTCATCATTGCTGTCCTCTAGAATGCCTGTTATGTTCATTATTATTGCCCTTTTTAAACAAAACAAAACCAAAAGAACACACATGCCACAAAAAGAAAAACTTCTCTGTGTTTACCACTCAAAGGTTGTTTTGGATTGGCTGACTGTATATGCATTAACCCAAATAACTGGAAAAGTCCCTAAGAGAATACCAGCTTCACAAAACTCATATTGTATTAATACAGTTGTTTCTGTAGGTTACCTAGTTTCAAAGTGATCCTGGGTTTTCAGAGGCACTGTTAGGAAAATCTTGTCACTCTCCATTGCATGACTGGTCATTTACGCTATTAGGGTAATAAGTAGAATAGATTTAACATGATACAAACACTAAATTTGAGTAAGCTTCTGGGAAACCTCTGCAAATTCACAAAGTTAATGGCTTAACCTCACAATTCTCCAATGGAAAAATAAATTTCAATGGTTTTATGGACTTAATCCACATTTCAAGATGTGAATCTCTCCTAACTTCACACCACTTGACTCATGTTAATTACTGAACTTAAAGAAATAAAAACTTATTTTCCCACATGGTTCATAGAGCTATACTGACATGGTTTCCTCCTCTGTGAAAGAAGAATAGAACATTATTTTTCAGGTATTCAGAGCAAAAGGCTGAAAATTATAGCATAAGAAGGGCAATTAAGTTGCCAGTAAATACATGTGAACAGAAAAACAATGTGGGGACACAGAAAATGCATATGACACATAGCAGACTAAAACCAGGATTTGAAGGTATTAACAAACATAGTAACTGGTTAAGGCAGGACAGGAGAAAAAAAAAAAGTTCGGATTTGTCCTTTGAAATTGTTGAAATTCTGCATGAACAGAAGCCTCTTGCACAGCTTCTCTAGGCTACAGAAGCCAAAACTGTGGATGCAGTCTCAAAAGAGCTGTTGCCTGCTTCTCAGGCAAAGCCCCTACAAGCTCTCATCAGCCCAAGGGTGGCGATGTTTACCCTGCTCCAAGACACCTCCAAGAATTCTGTGCAGCAGTATTTTGTTTTGGAGATTAGAGAAGTAAAAGTGAGAAAAGTTGTCTTAGGAAATAGGAGGTTTTTATCAGGCTTTAGTAGCATCCTAGACTTTAGTTATTGCTAGGAAAAAGAGCCTATGAAAATCCAGGAAGCAAAGACTACTGTACGTGCTAACAAAGCCATGATTTGTGGTAAGAATTAGCTGTGAGGCAATAGAGATAAATTCTGATTTTGACATTCTGGTTTGGTAGTAATTAGACAAGTCTCTGGGTTTTAGCTGCTCGGCTGCGGCACAAAAGTGTTTTCCAGCCAATCAGTGCACAGGACACGCTTTCGTGGGTTTCTAATCTTGTTCTTTTTTTGCCTTGTTCTGACTTTGCTAAACAACACACATTGTATTAGCAGAGCAATGCATATTGATGTTTCCTAGTATTACAGTGAAAAGGGAATACTGATCTCCTTGCTCCCATTATATGTTAGCATTATCTCCCTTCAATGGATTACTTGGAGTTTATAGGCATGCCCCAGAGTGATTTGTAATCACCATCTTTAGCTCCTCTGTCCTTGCAAAGAAAATACTAAATAGTTCACTTGCATGTCTTTGCCATTCACTGAAATGACATTAAATATAATGATGAAAGGCAGTATTCTGCTATCCCTTGTTGTGTTAAAAATTCTGGGAATGAATGGAAATCATAGCATAATTTGTATGTGTACAAAACAGAATACAGTCTGTAAACAATCAGAAAATGTCTGAAAACATACTGGGAGAACTTTCACTCCATTAAGTAGTAATTTAAACACACCTTAGAAGATGTGTAATTTAAAGCTAGGATGCTCCCCATTCACCTCCTTGTTATGGCTCTGAAAACTGTGGCATGTTTTGGGTGTTAAGACCCTCATCTTCTTTGTCAGCTTAGGTGAAGGAGGCAGACAGAGGTGTGTGTGAAGACATTATGGATAAATGAGCCAAATTCAACTGGAAAACAAAACCTTTTGAACCCTGTAGGGAGAGGCCACAGTGATGGGAAGGGCTTTATTTGTATTCACATGGGGAAGATGGTATTTGCTTTTGTTTCTGGATTTTCATAAACTGTGCCTTTCTCTAAAAGCAGAGGTCTTTAAGAAAACTTGTAAGGCTGTCCTTGTGTTTTTCTTGTCTTGCTGGGGCTGGTTATTGCTCATCCCTAGTTTTTGTGAATTTGTGGGTTCTTCATTGCAGTGCCTGATTACAGGTCCTGTTAGATGACAATTAGAAGTTTTGAGTCACATTTTTCAATCTCAAACCAGACCTGTTACTTGTTTGATCCTTTGCCTTATGTATTTTCTTGCAGGGAAGAGAACATCCAAGGTCTGAGATTCATGGTACAAAGCATTAAGTTAGAGACTGAAAGAGAAGATTTAATAAACTGCCACGGTCATGCTACATAGCAGAAATCAGGATGTGCTGCTGAAAGGTTTGCTTTAATGTCTAGACTATAGATGTTTTTGCTGGATAGCACTTGTTCAGATATTGATTGTGGGGAGAAAAGCCTCTCTTTTCCCAGTCAGCTTTTATGTGGGAAGCAGACAATGTGAGAGCATCCTGGATATTTGAAAATATAAAGTCCTGATAAGATAATACACCACTTCTACTAATGTTGCTATTGAAAGCCAGAAAACAGAAAGTGGCAATGAATATAAGAAATGCTTCAGTTAATGTAAGAGGAGAGACGAGAAACAATTCCATTATCCACTTTTTTCTGGGGAATTTATGGTGAGAGCTGAATGCAGTATGTGACAGATTTCAAACAGCATAAGTCATTCAATGCACACTAATGCCTCTAGTAGAGAAATGCATATGAAACAGTTTTTTGACTGAATTTCAATATGCAGTTATAAACAAAATTGCCAGTGGAAGATTCTGCTTGGTGGTTACCAAGCCATGGTGTTCTTTGAACTTTCCTGCTTGAGAGAATACAGTGAAGTGCTCAGCATTAAAGTTTAGCTATGATCCTCCAGTCTCATACATATGTCACTCTTGTGCTGTATTGATTTTACACAATTTAGGAAGACTTTGAAATAAAAAAAAAAAATATTTTCATCTTTCTCTGTCTGTCTCTGTCTGCAGCATATTTTTAAAGCCTTGTTAGATATTCAACTACATATGTGTGTATAGATATAGATATAGATATAGATATAGATATAGATAGATATATTCATAAGGGTGGCCTTATTTGCACCTTCTTTCCTTACTTTGGAGATGCTTACATGTATAATAATAACAACAACCTATTAAAAGCAGTTTTGGAGGTTTATCTAGGTATATTAGATTTCATTTCACCACCATTTCATTTGCTGCCAGCAAAAATGTGAGAAGTTAAGGTCGGAAATAGCGAAGAAGAATACTTAAAATACAAATTTCAGCGTATGTTTTCTGCCTAAACAGAACGAGGCAGTGAAGACAGCGGCTCCTGCGGCTCGCCTCCGTGCCGTGCTGCTCGTCGGGCGGGAGATGGAGCTGTTGATCAGCGCTGCTGATCGCTCCCAACAAAGGGGCGATGCGCCTGCCGCCGCCTCAGCCCTCCTTCGCCGAACTTAAAAAGAAGCAGCCATCTGGAACTTATTCCGGGATTTGAATTCAGTCACTTTACTGCTAAACAGTGACCTGTCGAACAGTTTAACCATGTTAGTCTCCCCCCTTTTATGCAAATCAGAGGAAGCAGCCAGAGAGATGAAGAGGTATAAAGTGAGAGGTAAAATTTTGTTACCTGCATTGAAGCATAGCATGATCTGGGAAAAGGGAAAAAAAAAAAAAAAAAAAAAAGCAGCATTACAATATCATTTGAGGAAGTCAAAGAAATGATGTTATAGAATAAGTGAGAAATAGATTCAGATATTTTTTATCCAGATGTTCCTAGACTTATAAAAGTTTCCCTTCAGTATAGATTTCATATGGGAAAAAAATCTTCTTTTTGCAGTAAAATACAGTGTTCTATTAAAAATTTTTAGTAGCTTTAGTGCTTGTCAAACACTGGACACATCAGGCCAATGCTCAAAAAATATTCATAGAACAAGAACCTGCATTATGATTTCCTTCCTCATGCTGTTCTCATTATGTAGGAAAATAACCCTTGAGATCAGAGCTAAAAGACTTCTTGTAGGCAGCATGGACATTTCTAGTGATAGCCTTAGTCAGGATTCACACTGCAGTGTTTCCCTCTTTTCTCTTGCTCTCTAAAGCTAACTTTACTTTTAGCTAACTTCTCTGAGATAATCATATCCACTAGGAACTGTAGGCTTGCTTTTCCATGTGACTAAATGGATTCAAGGTGCATTGATTTTTGTCTACAGGGTATTAAGATGTTATTAAAGGACTAGAGCATAATTTGGAGTCTTAGATGTTAGGTTACCCAAATGATGGGTCCAGTTCTGTGCTACTCCCTCCTCATGCATGCAGAGTCTGTAGGGACTTCCTCTTCTGCACCAGTCTCTCATCCAACTCTCATCCACCTCTCATGCCATTTCTCCTTTCCCAGAAGCATTGCTGAACTGGCTTGAGACCTACAATAACAAGCAGTCATTTCTTTTTTCCCATTATTTTTTCTTCCTTCCACTATGAAGGGGAAAGAGGGAAAGAGCTGTGGTTCTCATTCCCAGTGGGACCTAATCCTGCAGTGTGAGAATATAAGAATTGCTCAACTAGATGAGAACCAAGGGTCACCTTGCACAGGATCACATGTCCACTTGGCAGGGGCAGAACAAAAAAAGTTTAAGAAAGAGCTTAAGTGTAAGGCAGGTTTTCTTCAGACAGCATAATCTCATTTTGAGGCAGTCAGCAGTTTATGCTGTGCCTAAGCAAATGACTGTCTTCTTTAAAATTCCTACTTCTCTTTAATACAATTTATCTTCACATTCCCTTCTACTTTTGATTTGCACAGCACATTGCAGTGGTGGGTCATAGTTCACCATTTAATGGGATGATGTCTTATTCTTCTTTTTATATGTAATTCCTAATTATTCATAACCTACCTCTTCCACACATCACTTTTCTCTTCTCTATAGCCCTTTTTCATACTGCCTTCAAAATTGGGTTATCTACAAAATAGTCCTGCTGCATATTGACTCTGTGAACTGTTCAGGACTCTTATGTACAGAGTGGTCACTGGCATGTACTAAAGGAGAAAAATAAAACCACATCTTGGAATATCAAAACATCAATTTTAGTATCCTCAAAACTGTGTGTATGCAGTGACTGAACATCTTAAAAACTCTTTGGCACCAAAGTGTGCTAGTTCACTATTTAGAGAAGACAAAGAAGAAATGGCAGGTAAGTCAGGCTGCATACCCAAAGTCACAGTGCCACAGGCAGGACAATTTACAAGTTCTGAACTTGTAAAATAGCACTACCTCCTCACCCTTCTGCTGCATGTTTTCATTACAAAATTGTTACACTTGGATTTGGCATTTTGGGTGGCAATAACAGAAAAGTCCTGACTCCAATTCACAGGGTACTGGATGCCCATGAAGAAAATCCTGTTCAAGGTGACACGGTTTACTCTTTCAGGTGCAAAAAGTTTAACAGCTTAGTTGCTGTGAGATCCCCAGGTTCTTAGCTGGACATCCACTACAGAGATTAGAGATGAGAAAAGGTGACATTTCAAGTTGATGCTTGTATTTGAGAGCCTTGAGTGAAAATTACTAAATATGAGACTTTCCATCAGGAATCCTTGGAGACCATTGTTAGTTTCCAAAGTGTTTTCAAGTGCTTTCAAAAAATAGGCCTACCTGATATTTCTCTATGTAACTATTCTTTTTGTCTATTTGCTCCTCACCTGTTTTTCCTGTGACCTGTACTTTCACTTTCTAAATTGATTTCACATTTTTTCTTAAGAAAGAATAAAACCTGTAAAACCGTCCCTCTTCCTGGGCTTCTTATTTCCAGGAAACTTGTTTAGTTCTGTGGCGTAAAAATAAGTTTTCCACTAGATTTCCTACTTCTGCTGTTTTACTTAGTTTCATGGTATTTAACATAATCAGTAGAATATACACAATGTTTTTGATTATTTGGTCTTGTGCCTACAAAACTCATGATTACATGTATATATACATAAACAGAACACATGTATGTCCACTGAGGGCACCCATATCAGTGGTTTCAGGATTAAAATCTTTCTGTATGAATCTTTGACTAAGTGGTTAAATTACATTGCATTAGACAAAGATGTGTTTAAAACCAAACCCTCTTTTTTTGGGCACAGCCCTTCTTCTGAGAAACAGCAGTACTGAACCCTTGCCTCTCAAATGAAGATTTTAATAATATAAATTGCAAGCTGAGGACCTGCAAAACATCAGGAATGTACACGAAAAGTGTGAGGGGCACAGTCATATAACTGAGATGTGCTATGTAGAAAGCTTTGGTGTTTGGAAGCCTACATTCACTCCTAGCTATGCATAACTAGGTCTGCCCTACCAGTCTCCCATTCCTTTGCAAGTGGCTGAGAGATATCCCCATATCATGGTGTGGAATAGGTGGCCTTGATAGCAAAGCATTTTCCATGAGTGACTTTGGCATGATGATTTTAACTTGCAGACCTGGTAAACTGAAGTGCAGAATGCTGCAAGTTTGGTGAGGCCATTGTCGTTTTTTACATTGTTGTTACTCTTATGTGATTTGCTGTGAGAAGAGTGGCAAAAGGCATGCACCAAATCTTGATGCTTTCTGCCTTTGAATATTATAAAATTTTCATTTTACTATTTTTCTGCAACAACGAGATAATTGTCCTTAGAATAATATGAAAGCAAAAAATGAAAGGATTAACACATTTTAAAAGCACATTCAGATTGAAAACGGCATTTTCGGTATAGATTAGCTAGGATTTTGGAAGCAGTTTACATAGGAATTCTCATCATTGCAGATATTCTTGTTCTGAGTTTGTTAAATTGATAGAGAATAGTCATGTTTTTGAGATATAGTGGCAGGCAAAACAATTATTGTAATTTGTAACAGGAAAATTACTTTTCTCTTATCCATGTCTCTGTGTGTTGTGTGAAAGAAAGAGAGAGAGAGAATGAAAGTTGTGTGGCTACTACAACTGGGACAAACTGATACACAAACGTCACTAGTAATTCACTATTACAGATGGGATTTTTAAAGGAGTGCTCCAAAACCCCAGGTATTCCGTTCAGAATTTACTGGATATAACATTATTGATGGATATTCTGCATAGCTCAGCAAAATCTCAAAATGTCTTTGGGCTTGGTCTGAGATTGTCCTGAAGAAAAAGCTTATTTACATTTTATACAAAATATTGTAAAGCTGGATAGCACCTGTCATGCAGAAATGGAATTGCAGCGTGTGCCTCAATAAATCCTTTTGACCTACTGAAACCAAGCTGCCTGTTGGCTTTTATAAAGTATGTTAATTCATTAGCTACCTGTAGAGAAAATGAAATACTTAATATTATGATTCTGTACTTTTAGATTTCGATTTATCAGCTGATATTTTATTTTGGGAAAGGGGAAGAATATCACTGTTTTTATCTTTTTTTCTACCATTTGGCAGTTTGCAAAGACCTATTCCTTGTTATTTAGAGGTTCACGCTGATATCAGAAAAGGTTGTGCCTGAGTGAAGAGGAACATCAAAAATGGTACCTGAACTGAAGAGTTCTATACATGCCTTAGTTTCAATAATTACTGTGGCTTTCAGCAATTTTTAAATTTTCTCCATGAAATTGCAGTGATGTGGCATGATATTCCAAATCTTTGAACAACTGGCCAATTCCTGGAACAGTTTTCATTAGATGCCTTCCAAAAGTGCAGGTGTTGCTTGTATCAGAAATACTGATATGTACAGGTTAATGATTTGACCTGCTATTACTTTTAACATTCCTCCAAAATAGTTACTGAATTTCTTTTCAAAATTTAGGAATGATTTCTCACAAAAGCTTGGCTTTCATCTGTTGACGATATACTTTTTTAAAGCACACTTTCATGGTAAGTTACTTCAGTACGTGCTGCTTACGACATAAATAGAAAATGTTTCTAGACTCTAAATATTAATCTCCTTATTGCCACTCTTTGAACAGAAAAAGAATGTGCACTGCCAGAGATTCAGCCTGGATGCTGTATTTTCCCATGATAAATATCTTTTCCATTTCTTCAGCCCTGCAAAGTACTTTTGTCCTTTATTTTCCACTAATGCTTATGATAAAAAATTAAATTACTGTTCATCATTTCAATAAGTTTCCCTCAGAGAATCTCTCTTAAAGAACAAACATTTAAAAGGAATGCAGAAGCTTTAGTTTTATACACAGCCCTACTATATTATTCATTGCAATGCATTTTTAATGTCAGAGAAAGAAAAGTAAAATATATTTTAATTTCTGGGAGTAGGCAGCCAAGTGATCCGGGGAATCGCAAATTCACAAAGGCTGAAGACAAATGCATATAGTGCAAAATAAACCCCACACCAAGCCCAAACCTTTCCAGCCTCCAGTAACCTGAAGGTTTTCATGAGAGGTTTGTGAAAAATCTTGTTGGTTGAAAATCTCCTGAGACTATCACCATGGTGTACAGACGCTGGGAACCTCTGACCTAGAAGCATTCAATGTGTTTCAGACACTCTTTTTTCAGTGAAGAAATAGGTCAGCAAGAAAATAATAAAAGAAAAAAGGCTGAAAACAAAGCTACAGCTATTAACATAGCTGTTGGGACTATGATAAAATTTTCTCCTGCCTCTTCTCCCTCTTTTTAGTTCTTATAAAGAAATCAATATTTTTTTCTTTTTTTTACATTTGTTCATAAACAAACCCATTTTGACTAAATAATTGCAATTATTTAAGTAAGCTTCCTCTATATTGTTTGAAACCTGGGTACTATTTTAAAAGAAAAAGGAGTGAATAATATTCTTTACTTTGTTTATGAATTGTCAGGGCTAATGCTTTTCTTTGTGTTGTATTCTCTTGGAATTCAGCCATTTATCTTCAATCGACAAGAGCTACAGCATCTAGTGAAGAATTGATTTACAAACCCCTCTGAACATAAGACTGCAGATTAAACCTTATGGACACTATGTTCTTCAAACATGAGCACACCTTTTATGCTCTACAATGGTGGAATAACATCATTGTTTGATATAATAAATGAAAAGCAGAGCGGGATTTTCAGCTTTTGTTCTGCGATTCACAACAAAGCATCTAATCAACTGTAATTTTCTAGCATGCATTTTGAAGTTTGGAAATGTGTATGGTTACTGGATATTTCCACAGACTAAAAAACTTAATTTGCATTGTAGTCTGCCAAACATCTGATAGCAACCCACCCATTACATGAGACAAAACTGATCAGAAATTCAAGAACAATAGACACAGTTTACTTTTAAATAGTGACTGTGAGGACTAATCATTTAAAAAACATAATTATTTTAATAGTGAAATCATCGTATTACAAAAGAAATTCTTGCAAAATGGTAGCTTATTATTATTCCAATTGTCCCTTATGGATTATTAAGATCTTAATTTAATAGAAGAGAGGAATGTTTTTCAGTGCAGGCAGTTGAAAATTCTCAAGAGGGGCTGTTACATTTTTAAAAAAAGATGTTGTGTTGCCTGACAAAAAACTAAAACCAATGTAATTCTTGGTAACATTACAGCATCCCCGCTCAGTCATTTCTTTCTCTCATATTGTCAAGGGCAAAGTTCAGAATTGCCTTGAGATGCACAGTTTGATTACAGGCTGCAGGTGGATTTCTCCTGAAGACATTGGAAGGTTTTATGGAATTCACCATTTACCCACACTAAAAGGAAGAGAGAGCACTCTACTATTAGTAAAGGCATTGGATGTTGAAAATAAGAGAGTAGAAAATGCTGTTGTTCATGAAAATGTTTCCCTGTGGGAAAGAGGGTTAAGTGGAAAAAAACCCCAACTTTGAGATTCCAAAATTGGTTGTAGTTGAAACTAAATTCAATTTTGATGAAAGGAAAGTTCTATGAGGAAGGCATTCAAGGTACCATTTAGACATTTTTCAGTCCATTAATACATGTTGATGAAGAAATCTCATTACAGACGGTACAAGAAATATTCAGGGAAGCAAAACTAAATCCAGGAAAGAAAATTTTTAGAAGATCTAAGGACAGAAATAGCTGGATAAGCTTTAAAAAGATTAAGATATTGAAATAAATCATACTTCTGGGAAAAACTGCAAGTATGATGACATCATTGTAAGGAATGAATGCATTTCTAGAATGAGGCTCATGAAAAGAAAGAAAACTCAATTTAAAGAGATTAGGAGTATAGAACTTTAAACTAGATTTAAAGGGGGGTGGGGACAAGGCCAAAAGAGCTAAGTTATGGGAAGAGGGGAACTATGGCAAGGGAAAGCCTTGAGCAACTGGAAGCAGTCAAAGACATAACCACAAGACAGGACTATGGAGCATCCCTATGAAGCCCTACCGGGATATTGACACAATTAAATTCTTCTGTAAAGTGTCTATACTTTAAGAGGGGTCTGAGAGAGATGATTGACATTCAAGGATCACACAGACAAAGATGGTTAAGGGACTGGAGCATTGCTCTTATGAGAAAAGGTTGGGAAACTTGTGAAAAGACAACTGAAAAGGGACCTCATTGTTGTGTATAAATTTGTAAAGGGAAGGTGTCAAAAGGATGGATGCAGGTTCTTCTCGCTGGTCTCAAGCAATAGGACAAGAGGTAATGGAGGCTGAGGCAGAAACTGATGCTCAGGAGTTCCACCTGAAGATGAGGTAGAACATCTCTGCAGTGCAGTGACCAAGCACTGAAACAGATTGCCCAGAGAGGGTGTGGAGTCTCCCTCTCTGGAGATACTCTAGAGCTGTCTGGATGCAATCCTGTGCCATGTGCTTGAGTGATCCCGCTTGGGCAGAGAGATTGGATCAGATGAACCACTGTGGTTCCTCCAAACCTCACTCATTCTATGATACTGTGAATAATGAAAAATTGAAAGAATGCACAAAATGGTTAAGCTGAGAATAATCACTGTGACTAAAGAAAAAACTGATGCTAAAGAGACTGTTAGTCAGTTTTAGTGGAATAATGTATGAGAGGAAGAAGAAATATGAAAGAAAGGACTATATTAATAGTTGGTAAAAAGATTCTACTGAGATGCAAATCAGGTGAGCAAAAAAATTTGCAGACAGAAGGCATTTTAAAGAGTGAAAGGGGAAGACAGCTAGGGCAGCTTCAAACCAGACTGAAGCTGCAGTGGCTGGGTAGGTATGCTCTGCTGACTGCTGAAGAAAGCAAGAAGCCAACAATTATATTTGTCCTTTTCATTGACTTTTGTTTCAGCTTGTTTGGAAACAATGTGGGAAGCTGCAAAGTCACATGACATTCAGATAATGTAATTGCAAGTATGAAAGTTATGTTTGAAGACTTTTGCAGCATTGAAAAAAAAATTACAAGTCTAAAGCCATATATATATAATATAAGGAAGCATAGAATCACTACAGCTTTTCATCATATTCTTAAACTAGACAGTAAGAATGATAAATAAGGTAGAGAGCATGACTTGAGATAATCTAAAGTTAAGGTCTTTAACTAACACAGATGACATCACATATCTGGAAAAAATGCTTGAATTATTGATGAATCAAATTAATAATTAACCTTGGAAGATTGGTTTGGTCAACTTTGACTCATAATAAATGCCAAGAAGATGAATTGTCTGCAACATGAAAAGGAAGAAATAGGAAGGGCAAGTGAAATGTGGCATTTGTGAAGTCAAAAATATGCAAGAATCCTTATGCACAGAGGAACCTTGACCATTGCTGAGATTTCCTTACAAATGAGAATAAAAGAAAAGGTGCTTCACATGAACTGAGGAAACTACAAGCTGACAAAAACTTTACTTCTGTAGGTGCAAAACCACCAGATCTGTGCACTGCTAGGCACCATTACTCTATGGGCCAGAAGCACTTGCATCACCTGAGAGAAACAACTTAGGCATTTGGAATTAGAACAATTTGAAAGATGCTGAGTATTCACAGAATCATAGAATGCTTTGGATTGGAAGGGATCTTAAAGATCAACTACTTCCAAACCCCCACATCATGGAGAGGGAGGGACAAGTTCTATTAGAATTTGCTCAGAGCTCCATCCAACCTGGTCTTGTACCATTTTAAAGTGAAATTTGAAAAGATTAATCTTAAGTGAGACAATGTGAATATTAAGTGAAAAGATTTTCTATGAAGAAGATTAAAAGAAAATTCTATATGAAGCCAAGGAAACCTATTGGATATATTGAAAATACATAATTATACAAGAGGCTGCACTAAATAGAAATTCACCAGAGAGCCTAGTGCTCAACTGTATTAGTTCAGAGGTTTATAAAAGAAGGTGGCCTGTGCAGGAGTGGCCTATACAGCCTCTCTTGTCTGAAAAGATATTCTGTGATGAAAACATGAGAAATGGACAAAACCAATGGATAACCTCATTCTCTGAACAAATGGCTTAACTTCTCAACACAAATGAAGGGGAATAGTATCCTCTGAGTTATTTTCCTTCTTCAGACATACTGTACTAGACAGTATTTGAATTTGTATTTGAATTAACTTCATTATCTATTTTATGCTTCAAGTGGAGTGGAATTTGGCAAGGGGAGACTTTTTTTCTCCTTAGTGGGTTTTAAACAGTGAAAATACAAAACCTCTCCTTCTGGTGAATCACATATAGGGGAATTTGAAAGACACTTGTTGTGTACCAGATGGATTAGGATACCATGCATCACTTGCAGGATTCTTTACCCTGTTTCTGATGTTCGCTGGTTTTGCAGTACAGAAAAAAACTGTTTCACTCTTTGGGGATGGGTTTGGAATGTCATCAATTTACTATAGATATGAGATAAAAAGAAAATGTTTTCTCATTTTCACCAGCCCTGCACTTCTGTTCATATGGCATTAGCTGTCTACATTAAATATAGGTCTTTTTCAACTTGTGCTTTTTGATATATTCTCTTTTCTTGAAAAGACACATATATGGTAGTGGGGCAAAAAAGAAAAAGAAATAGAGAAAAAAAGAAAAAAAAAAAGAAAGTAATGACCATGTACTAATTTCTTTCCAAAATATGACTACTCTATGGATGTTGCAAGGGATACCCACACAGCTGGGCCTCAAGAGCATGGTGAACTTTGAGGCAGGGTGTTTCATGTGCAGCTGTGTTCCTTCTCCCATTCCTTATGTCAGTGTACGTCATAGCAGGTAATTTAGTCCATCTCCTGCAACAGAGTTAGTTCCTCAGGTCCTATTGTTCAATGTGTAATCTTGTTTTAAACATGCTGGCTAGTTTGTGCAAAAAGTTGGTCAAGTAGTCTCAGGATTTAAATTTTTTTTTATTATTCATTTTGTTGCACACTGTCTGTAAATAAACAGGTGTAATTTCACACATGATTTATTCAGAATTTAAGTGTGATGCATGGCTTCACAACAAGTCTACTCTGATTGTGCAGCATTTTTTCTATTTGATTGCGCAAATTCCCTTTTTCTAACTCTGCCCCATGAAGCATTTCTAAACAGAAAGGACAAAAGTCGAGTTACAAGACAACAGAGAAAGTATTTTGGACTCAAAAATTTTGGCACATCATGAACATGTGACATTCCCTGTCAGTATGCATTTTTTTAGGAAGAAAAATGGTCTGCCAAATATGGAGCTCAAGAGTCAGAGAAACCTGAGGTTTAATTCAATGTTCCTAAACTCTTTTTGTTGATGACAAGCATTCATTGCAAACTTTTCATATTCTTTTGTCACTGAACAAATTTAAGAAGACTATAAACTTTCAGAAGAAAGCATTTTTAGTTTCCCAAACAAGTCATCACTGCTTCCAAAAGCAGTCTGGTACCTTTTACTTTAAATAGGCATTGAATAGACTACATAGTTTATACTGTTAGAAGCAGGTTTTTCTTAAATATTATGTTCATAGAATAATTTATTGCAAATGTTTTATGTAACAATCATTAAAATATATTTTAAATGTTTTAAAACCAGTTACTCTTCTTTATCAGTTAGCTAAAAAGGTTAAACAGTCCTTTATGCAAAACAATCTTGTAAAATAAAACTTGATTTTATTTGCCTTTTCCCCAAATATTTTTGAAATAAAAAAGAGATATAAGAAACAAATAAATAAATAAATAGCAATTAAAAAAAACCAAAACCAAAACCAACCATGTCCTAAACCACCAGAGCACAAGTCTGAGATATCTGACAAGAACATTATGCTCTCTGTCTTTCATACCAAGCTTCCTGACCTGAAGACGTTGCTTGACCTTCAGTCTTTTGTGATGCTGAATGCCATTAAAAACGTGCTCTGGGAGCTAAAGGAAGGGAAGATCTCTTAGTAGTTCATGGTAGTTGAATGGACAAGGTGTCAGCAGGCTAATTGAATGTCTATCCCAGCTTTATTAGTCACTTACCCCTAGGACTAAAATCACTTGTCTTCCATGTATTCTACCTTCCTCTCCAAGTTTTAGACTGGAATGTCTGATAAGGCTAAAATAATTTTGGAAATATGCATTTATACAGAGCTTGACACAATGAGGGGATGATCCATTTTGGATGCTTGTATACGGCTGTGCAGGACAGAATTCATAAAAGGCATTTTGGGGATAATTAAAATTTTTGTTCCTTGCAATAAAATTTGCTTATTGAATACCCACTTCATGTTATTCCAGACCCCTGTTTGCAGTTACTGACCCTTCTTGTTGTGTCAATGCCAAATTTTTTGGTAGGGGAAAAAAAAAATTAACATGAAAAGTTCACGCTAATCTGCTCCACAGACACAAAAACATTTCTTTAGATGATTCAGAGGGTCTGAAGGATGAAGCAGGAAGCTGAATTCTGAGTGTATGCTGTTACTCAGCTCTCTGTGAGAAAATGCATGAACCTTAATGAAAACATTGTAGATTTATGTCTCTATCTAAGCTGTTGGTTCACCACAGCTAGCAGCTAAACACCACAGAACTGATTGCACATTGCCTCCCCCCACCCTCTGTCTCCCAGCATCTCCCAGGAAATGGAAAATAAAAGCAAGAAAATTTGAGAGTCAAGAGAACTACAACATAAATATTATTATTATTATTACTATTGTTATTATCAATCATTACTACTGCTACTACTAGTTATAGTTACATAAATAAATGAAGAATATGCAGAAGAAGAGAGAAGAAAACAAACCAAGTGATGCAAAGTCAACCACTCACCACTTGCCACGAGCAGACTGATGCCCGGCCAGTTCCTGAGAGAAACGTGGTTAAGCCTCCTAAGCCCTCCTGTTTGTTGGGTGATCTACCCAGTTGTCTCCTCTCCCAACCTATTGCAGAACATTCCAGTCTATTCCCATGGGAACACAGAGTGAGAAACAGAGGGAGACCTGACACTCTGCAAGCACTGATCAGCAGCAGACTTAAAGTTTGTGTTCTATCAAAATTGTTTTGGTCAAAATTCTAAGCCCCATCTGAGCTACTCTGAAGAAAATTAAGGTCCAGGTCCAGTACAATTTATATAATACAGAATTAGCAAATTTTTTTTTCCTTCTGGCAAGACCAAAGTCAGAGTTATTGCACATCTTTCCTCTATAATAGCTGATAAGCAATTAAAAGTAATCTAGAGACTGCAGTTCCCTTGTTCTTCTCAAGGTGATTGCAGAAGAAACACAGAATCTCAAATTAAAGCCTTGCATGGAAAAGTTTGCCCTTTTCAAGGACAAGAAACATCTCACAAGCTGTTGTATGAAGTGATTACCCATATGGTTCCACAGAAGTTGCATTATACCTTAGGTCTTAAAAATATATATTATGTTAGCAGTGTACTAAACTATCTGTTTATACAGCTGGGTGATAATCTCTGCTCAGATACTGTGTTTGAAAAAATCAGGATCTTTTCTTTTGTAAAAATGATGTGCAAATACATAATATTGATGGAAAGGGGGGTTTTGTTTGTTTCAAATGATATCTATCCAAAACCCTTTAAAGTACATTCAGGTTCAAAGTGTTTTGTTCCAGTAATATAGACCTAAAAAACCAACTATATATTGAAAGCCTTCTTGGAGACAGTTGAAAATTAAGCTCACAGGGACATTTTAGCCCATTACTAGCAAGTTTCAACCACCCTAACCCTCTTTTTAATGTGCAGTTTTTCCATAACATCACACTTTCTCCACATCCTATAATATGTTTATAATCTAAAGACTACAAAATTGACATATTCTGAAAATAATATTTCTATTTCCTTTCCTTTTCTTTCCCCACGGATACATGTCTGAGCTCCCACAGCTCACAGCAGCTTGTAAAGCTTTGTGTTTGCTGACAGATGTTATACAGAAGTCAGCAAAATGTGATGTCTACCCAGCACTGTGGGATCTTGAATTACCTCATGCAGATAAGCTCATTTGTGTTATATGATTATATCAATAACATCTAGGAAGATGGTTGAGAGCCACAAAATTGTTAATAGTACCTTTGACAACACACCCTGAAAATATGATCCCTGGAATACATCACTGCTGTTCAATACTGAGGAGCCCAGTCTAAAAAAAAAAAAAAAGTTTTTATATCTGAAAGAAAGCATATTGGTTCAAATAGACATTTTAAATATTTGAAAAGCTCACAACTTAGTTCAGCTATGCCAAACAAATTACTGGTGTTATGATCAAATAAATATAAATGTTAAATCCAGCACCAACTTTTAGAAAAATCAGTTTCCATGTATTTGTTTTCTCAAGCAAATAAAACTGTCCCAGAGGAAACCCACAGTGCTTTGAAGTTCTTCATTTCCTTGGGCCACTTCTACCACATGCTCTGTCTTCCTGAAGGAAGATCACACCATTCTGAAGGTGTGATCAAAGTTTTTTTCTATTAGGCACTGAAATAGAGGGACAGGTGTAATTATGTTGGGAGAAACAATTCACTTTTATGTAGAATTTCTAAAGAAACTTTCTTGTGAGCAAGTAAAGGTTTTTTCAGTAACAATATTGATTCCTGTCAGAAATTATTGCATCTTTTAAAGTGCTGCCAGGTAGAAATTATATTTGTGCCCTTGTGGGAACTGTAATAAAAACAGGTGATACAGATGGCTCTGTACATTGGACTAATACTGTATAAGAGTATAATAATGGTTAATTAATATGCACTAATAATATATATAAACAGTAACAGTAGCTTCTGCATTGTCTGTGGACCATACTCTTGTGACATTTATAAATGATGGGAAATAAGTGACAAACTGGCTAAAGAGAATACTTAAAAAATTGATATTTTTTAATGGCATTTTATTTGGCAAAGTGTTTGAATCTTCTGCACTCTTGATGCCTGGGGTGATGGAACAGACTTTTACTGTGATACAAATTGTACTAATTAACAGTGTACAAAAAAAGTTTTGCACTGACTAAATAGTGTGCTGAAAATGTTTAATTCAGCTATCATACTTTGAAACTGACTTTGGTTCTTCTTTCAGCTTTTCTACCTTTCAGCTTTTCTGCATAAAACAGTTTCATATTTAGCAGTCACCAAGACTCCTGAAGTCAGTCGATTTGTATTGCTATTTATTTTAAGAGAAGGAAGGACCTTTGGTTTCTGATCAATTTACAATGCATCCTTGGTTAAAAAAATAGCACGAAAATAAACAAGGTTCAACAAATTTTTCAAACTGTGCACTGAATATTCAGCATGTTGTAACTGTGAGTAACATGGATGTTTTATATCACAATCCTCCATGCTAACATAACTCAAAGATAAATGCCCTTGATAAACCCTATCATATTCACACTTTGAGTGTAAAGTGTTGAAATAAAAAGCTGATGAAGCATAAAGTGTCGAGGTAGCATGTTATTTTCAACATTTTATCTGTCGTTTGCCATTTATTTCAACACTTCATAAAGTACATGAAATACTCATCTACCAAGTAAGTGTTTGAGGGCCCGAAGACATAGAGATTCCTCTGAGCAGCAGCACTCACTGGGGCAACACCAGTGGGTCAGAGGAGAGGAAGACCGAATTCACAGTGGATGTTACAGGGCTAAAGGCTGCAGGGGGATCTCTGGATATCCAAGGGAAGTGGAGGTGTGAAACAGCACTGAGGGGGTTCCAGACAGAAAGGTCTTCAGGAACAACATGAGGTTAGCTGAGGATAGCAGGACGTGGCCATGCACCTTTCACACAACAGTGTGAACATGCAATGGTGAGGTGTAGCTGCCTGCTCACAGCAGCAGGTAAATGTGGGAGCCTGGGTTGCAAGATATGTTGCACTGACCCCATCAATCCTCAATATGCTATAGGCAACCCACTCAGTTCTGTCCAATGGAATATTTCTTAGACTGTGCCACTCATCCTTCTGAGGCACCTTTTGTGCAATTCCACAACCATTTCAGAAAAAAATAAAAGACGGTTTAAAGGATTTTATGGCCAATTAAGAACTTGTCTACCTGGTAATCGAATTTATTTGAGGTCTGAATTTAAAGTGAATTAGTTAAAGTGCATTGAATCCTCATGTGGGCATCTTTTGAAGTGAACTAAGTGAAATATTGCCACTATATTTCTGAGGCTGCCTACATGACTGTTTAATGTTCTCCAAATACTTCAGCTTCAGTCTTGTAACTAATTCAGACTTATACAACTTGGTGTCTTTGATTCAACACCCTTGGAAACGAGATTTTCAACATTTTTTTTGTGAGGCATTTTAGAGAAAAAAGGTAGCAGTAGATGTGAAAGTATTTCCCATTTTTTAATCTCACAGAATTACATCAATACTTGTGTGTGCAGGAAGGCAGGAAAGTCAAATGATTTCTCCTTGGCTATTCCCTTTTTTTCTTCTTCATCACTTTATCACAGTTTGGCACTATTAGTTGCAGAACTCACCCCAGGTACTGTAGTCCCATGGTGTGTGTACCTCTGTGGTACCTATGATGTCTTGGAAAGGCTGCCTGAAACAGAGGCTAGACAAGATTAAGAGAGCAAAATCAGGTATTTATTAAAGGTGTTCAAACAGGTACATCTTGGGTGGTCAGAAGCCTCCCAGAGGCTACACCCAAGATGGATAAGAGTCAGGAGTTTTTCAGAGAGATGTTTGGTCCATTTACATATCAGGGCTTTATCCTTCAGTCACAGCTTCAGGTAATGAAATCACACACCCCCAGTTTGCTCCCCCCAATTCACTTTTGTTTATACTTTTCAGGGCCTGAGACTGTAGGGTGTCCTTGAACTTCAGGCCTAGAACAATTGTTTTATCTGATCAAAGAATGAAGACAGTAAACTAACATTCTATATGGAGTTTAGAGCTATACACAAATGCACTACAGGATTTGAAAAATATAAAAGATAAAATCCTACATCACATAAGTTTCCAAAGCATGAGAGAGTTCAGTAGGGTCCTAAAAAGGCCATGGCTCACAGGCTTTGTCATGGGTTGTGTTCAACGACAGCAGTACATACAGGAGACAGCAGTATTCTCTCAGCATTCACTGTGGAACATCCTGCATTTGGATTAGGCTTGAGTACTTCAATAGGAGCTCGTAGTCTTTTCCTGGCAGGACAAGCAGAGCTGAGAAACTTCCCCTTCCCGCTCCCTGGAGTTTCATGAGCAAATTGAATAGGAATAAAGAGCCCCTTTACTTTAAATGTGGATATGTCTCCATTGACTGGTACTAAAAATATACATTCATTCCGTGGTGTGAATGTGGTGAACTCCTGGCACAGGAAAAAAATAATTAAAACAGCATGTGCTCTAAAAAAGTTGCTTGAGCACACTTTGATGTTTCTCATATTTGTACAGAAATTCAGTGCCAACAAAATTTTACTCACTACTTCAGAGGGTGAACAAAATTAAAGTGGATAAACAAGCCTAATTTAAGTCTAATATTGCAAATAAGGCGCTAAATGAGGCAACTTTATGCTGGAAAAAAAATGTCTTTTCAATATATTTTAAGACCCAAGAGCTACATTTCACAAAACAAATACATTTTTATACAACATTTAAGTATAAACCCATTGCAACTAAGATAAACATTTACTTATTTTTCTTTTTTATAGACAAGGCCCTTTAAGACAAACAAAAATTCTGTTGTCTGACCTATGTGGTTACCTTTCTGGAAGAAGAACCTAAACTGAAATATTTAAAATTATTTAAATTGTTTCAAAAGTGGCAGTTATCTCTTCATTAACTGCTGGGAGATTGAATCTTGCAGGGGTACAAATTGCAATGAAACTCCTCTGTGCTGATTTATGTTTGGTGGCATCGTATGGCATTGCATTCTACAACGATCCGGCACATCATATCATACACTTTGTATTATTTAACACACCTTTAAATCAGGGGGCAAATTATCCTGTCCTAGTTCTGCTCACCTGTAACATTGCTCTAAGGAGGATTTTTTACCCTCCCAGCTTAATCTAGCCTTTTCTCCCTCTTTTTGGGGTAGTGCAATGGAGGTTTTGGTAAGAAAATGGCTTCTACATGGCTTTAAGAAGAAGGTTCCCTGGGGCAGTGTGAATAGATCCCCCTGCTCATCCCAGCCATGTATGATGATGGCACTCCTCTCTCTCTCTTTTCTTATTTTTTCCTTCCTGCTCCTGACCATATGCTGCTGCTGCTGCTGCGCACTTTACATCAGTTTTGGACTTCACTGTGAGCTAATCCAGTCCACTTTCCTTGCAAAAGGACAGTAAAGAAAAAGCAAACAGAGAAACAAAAATGAAGGTTTTTTTCTGCACTGTGAATTGAAGGAGATTCAGGAAACTGAATCCTGGAGCTGGTGAAAAGGAGGAGAGGAACTGTGAAAATGGAGCTAAAATACATGTGGAGAAGGAGACACCTCTGTTTGGGTGGCAATGATATCTCAGACTGACTAAGCTTTGCATGGAAACATAGCTTACTGTCTTTATAACTAGTTCCTTGCTTGGTTATCACTCACCTGCAGTCCATACTGGGAAAATTAGTTCACTGTTGTAAGCTACACCTACTTGAACAGAAAATTATCCAAATTACTGATTCTAAATTACATTCTCTTGTTGCTTTTTTAATAATAAGAAAGGATACAGCCTTTTGGTATCTCATTGATAATTTCTGAAACATAAAAAAATTAAAAGGTAAAATTGAAAGGCCAATATTAAATACAAAAAACCCTGATGTTGTCAAGCAATATTTATTTTAGAGACTGATGTGGATATGTGTAGATAAATGTATTAGTACTCTACCCCCCAAAGGATTCTGTTTTACCATCAAAATGAGACTCTTTGGGTTGTGGATTAAATGTTTGGTCCTGGGAAAAACTTAGAAGCAGTGAACTGATTGTAAACTTCTGAGAGAGAAACTTCTGACATACTGTCAGGCTGCAGCCTGAAAACAGAAAGGTGTCATGAAAACTACCTGACGCTACTGAAGATCAGTATAACCCAAGACCAAATACTGTTTCATAACTTTGTTTTTCCTCATAAGAAATTTCTGATTTCTCTGGTGCAGCAGAGCAGGTTCTGAGAGGCTTAGTGATATAAGATTCCATATTAATAGTGCTTGACACTGACTTTTATATCCTGCATTTAAGGATACAAATTTCAGAGGAAGGTATTTCTACTGTACTGATTGCAAGGAGGCTTTTGTGGATACTGTTTCAAATACCATAATTTAATGATTTTCAATCATTCTTATGCTACAACACTCATAGATTTACACCTACTTTCAATAGTTTTAGAAAGCAAACTAAACTGTATTGAAGATAAATGACTCAATGCAAATAGAGGAGATTCCACAGGTGAAAACCATCCTTACTGACAAAATGAATAGTGCTGGAGCCTGGATGAAGCAGTGTCACCGACATTCTTCTTGAAAAATCCTTTCTTAGGATTTTTCCCTGCTGGAGCTCAGAGGATCAGCAGCAAATGTAAACAATTATTATCTGCTGCTGTGGAATGCAACAGGTCCACCAATGTTTAGATCTGCTGACCATTCACAGGCAGGACTGCTATCGCTCTGTGCTGAGACACAGACGTTGTTATTCATTCTTTCTATCTAGCTCTCCTAGCATAGCAGCTTCTGAAGAAGCCTCTTTCCTTTCTATAATTATGTAGTATGGTTATAAAGTTATATATATATCACAATATAATAAATCTAGCCTTCTGATAACGGAGTCAAGATCCTGTCTCTTCCATCCTCTAACAAACCCCTGTGAACACCGACAACACAGCAGCACTCCCCCTTCTCCCTTGTGACAGGGAGCACAGGCTGTACCTGCCCCATACCAATGCTGCCTAGAGAAGCACCAGAGCATCCTCAGACCTTCCTGCTGCACAAAGTCTAACTCTTCTAAAGGAAGTCAGGCCATGGAAATCCAAAAATGGTTTGCCACATAGACATTGTAACAGCCATTATTTTCTTTCTTAGGGGCTGATGTGAAACAGAAAGTGTTGTATATAATTTCATCTATAAAATGGATAAAACCCATCTTAAGGAGTAGCACTATTTATTCCTGTTCTATAATGAAACAATGAGATAAGAGGTAGGTTTAAATAAAATGGATGTCAGGGGACAGGTTTTAGGGTTTTTTTGCATTGCCATGAGATAAGGGAAGTAAGAAACTCTTGTCTGGTTTAATTTTGTTTTATTACAACTTGCTGATCAAGTAAGATATAGGTAGGTATAAAGGAGGTAGAGCAGAGATAATTTGTTCAAAGTGAAAAAAAATTATGTGGAGGTAAACTTCTCAAGGGATGTTGTTTTTTAATACTCCTTTTTTTGATTTTCTGCCTCAAGGGAAAAATAAAAAGGCCACCCTTTTGCATATGATTAATATGTTGGAGATGCTTGAAACAAAAGGCTAGTTTTGAATACTATTAGGACAGATTAATATTTCCTTGGTTGGTAACCAAAATTTTATTTTTCTTTCTTTAACATGGGGATACTGAACTTCAAATTATCTATTTCTTGCTGAGTGTCATAACGAATATACAAAAAATTAGCATAATTTGGGAAAGCAAACCATCAGGTGAAGCTTGGTCAGTTTTCCCTGTCAAAGCAGTTTCAATTGGCATAAATTCCTTCAGTATAAATTGAGACTGAGGGAGAGAGATATAGAACAGCTTAATAATTTTGAAATGCCACTAGTGCTTTTTAGGTGATAAAGTAACTAAATTACTGGCTGAAGAAATTTATTCATGGTTAATCAAAATATAAACACATTATCATATTTCTTTTTTTTTTTTTTTAAAGAAGGGATATGATGTTTTGGTAAGTTTTCAGTGTCCATAGATACAAAGGTTATCACTAACAAGAGCTTATATGTGACTTCACTGCATAGCTACTCTTGTTTCTTGTTTCCTTGCTTTTCCTTATGCTGAAAGTGAACCCTTTTTGTCTAAATTAGGAGAAGTTTTATTTATTTATAGCTATATTTTTCAGCTAGACATGTAACAGAAGATGTACTGTGATGATTCTTTGCCAGCTAACTGGAAAATAATGTGTTTCCACACAGGCTTGTGGAGAAACAGCAACCATTTGGTATGGTTGGATATTGTGTTTTGCTTACAGTCCAGATCAAACTAATATGAGCTTTCAGAAGTGGGTTCTGGTTACTAAGACTATCCACAGGCTGGGCGTACTGTGCACCTTTATTTTCTCTGTGTTGCTTTTTTCAGTACAATGAACATCTGACACCAAATTGAAATAAAAATTGATAGCACAATGTTATAAATGTGTATGTAGCAGCGTGTTACGTTTTGGAGATAGCTTGCTCATGGGATTTTCATTTGCATTATTTTCTCTAGTTTAAAAGAAAAGACTACCAAGCTACAAGCTTGCAGTTATTACAGATGCATTTCATAACAAAATAAAACAAAAAGAAACAATGGTTAAAATATTGGAGATTCTGGTAAGTAAATATTTTTCAAAAATTTAGGTTAAAATATGGAAAGCTTCTAACAAAACATTCATGAATGAGTTCTGTAAGAATCATAAGTCATGCACTGAATCAGTTTAATAGGTAGAAAAGTGTTTGTGTATTCAGCAAATTATAGATAATCTCTATGCCTTTAATGGATGCAACTGATCCAGGAGGTTTCCAATGGATTCAAATATCAACTTCTAAAAGGTTGAACTGAATCAATATGCATGTTAGACAAAAAATGACAAAGATGAATTAAATTGTTTTATCTAGCATAACCTTCTCTGGATTATTCATACATTACCTTCAACATGTCTCATGTGGTAAGAATGATTCAAGTTTTCTTTTTCGTTGTGCCTGTCATTCTGTCATATTTTAATGCTAACATTGTGTTTATTAGGGACATTTTGCCTAAAGGGTGGTGTGTTCATTTTTGCCTTTTATTCAGTGAAGAGAGAAAACATCCCTGTGTCCTTGTGTTTTTGCATAGCCTCACACCAACATCATGTAAGTGTGACTTACTGTGCTGCCAAAATAAGCATCAATGATTCATAAAATGTATTTTGTTAGAACTTCTAACTCTGTTATTTTTCATTCTTTAGTGACTTTTCTATTCCCATATTGCTTCCTATGGTGCAACTAAAAGTCAGCAAGGAAAGAGTAGGCACAGTGAACCGGTAAGTTATTATGGTAGCCAAAGGTTCATGAAAAAGTTTATTTCTTTAGGGGAGGATATTGTCCTAATATAAGAAAAATCAGCCGATGGACTGAGTCGTGAAGAAGATGCAAAGCAGCTGGACATGTTATATAAAATCACACTCATAAATACTGAAAAATTGGCTCAGAAATTGTGGCCATGAATCCACTTTACTGAGGCATATCCTAATCAAGATCTCCAGGTATGATTGCTGTATCACTGCTGTATCACTGCATCATAGTCAGCCCTCCTTCCTTAACACTTTGCCACAGTTGGAATTGCAGCTTTTCACCCAAGTAGTCTCCATTTTAACATGAACATTCTCCAAAATCAAGAAAAAAGTTGAAAAATGGAAAACTCATGAGTACCTTGTGAACTTGTAAGGTAGTTTGCAGGGGCACCAAACAGATGTTTTTATCTTTCATATACTTGGAGAGGATGTTTTCCAGGATGTTATTTACATCCAGGTTGAGTCCAGGAATAAAACATTTTTATAAGAGTTTTACAAAACTGAATCCATAGGCAACAGAACTCCATGGAGTTGTTAATCCTAATAAAAAGGAAGTAGTCTTTGAAAGGTTGGATCCTTTATTCTTTAAAGGTTGTTCTACTGACTTGATTGCAAGCTTTAGCAAAAATATA
The DNA here is from genome assembly GCA_024362935.1 of Setophaga petechia. Taxonomy (NCBI): domain Eukaryota; kingdom Metazoa; phylum Chordata; class Aves; order Passeriformes; family Parulidae; genus Setophaga; species Setophaga petechia. The sequence continues at coordinate 2,039,645 of JANCRA010000019.1, read as the reverse complement.
GGCCACCTATTTTTTGCCCCTTCGGCCTCAGACAGTGGATATACTAAGTTTTTCAACTTTTCTTTGTATTTTATTGACTTTGATAACACACACTATGTAGGAAATTTTTGGAGTACAAATCACTCATCTTGCCAAGACAAGGATGGGAGAGGAAATGCAATTTAAACAAATGAAGAAAATAATCATTGGGCATTTAGTTACAAGGAAAGAATTTCAGGCTTAAGCTATGAAAGGAGTGGAAGAAGCCCATTTTTGAAATTCTTCACCTCGTTATTAATTTGGAGGGGCATCTTTAAGTGACTTTATATTCCTAAAAGATGACATAAGAAGAATTTTAGAGCCAAAATTCAGTATTGTAACAAAAACTGCATTTTCAGTTACTGCCCACCAGCCATGGGACTCTGGGGATTTTGTCTCAGCTCAGCTCTGACGTTCTGGCCTAACTACAGGCAGACTGCTGACCCTGTGTAGGAGCACTTTATTTCAGGATTTGGGCATTAATACCTTAACTCTGCTCCAGAAGCTCTTAGGGACTAGACCAATTCATGCTGTGTACCTTAATGAGGAAATCAGAGTATGAGATTTATTTACAGCAATACTAGGAGTGAGAAACAGGATAAAACTTAAACTAGAAGAAAGAACAGAATACAAATAAAAAAATCAAGTCATGGAGAAGCCAGATGTCCCTGTGGAGAAGAGCTAAGAATTAAGAAACTTTCATAAGAAATAAATTTAAGATGTTCCAAGTACTGTCAGCTAGTTTTTTGGGTGAAAGGCATATTGTTCCTTGCATTCTCTCATGTGAAATATTGCTGTCTTTTTAAGCAGTCTGTAGGACTTATGCATGCCTCCAGCTCATCAAAATCAAGTGGCCATAGAGCAGGAAAGACTAAGTTGTAAAGTTGATGTATTTGAATCTAACATTAAAATTCAACAATAATCCTACAGTCCTTGAGCATGCCTCTATTTTATTAAGTATTTCAATGCAATATAATTAATTTATTAGTAGCAATTAAGGTACTGGTAACAATATTCTGGAACAAGGGCTGTAACTCAAGAAATCATGCTTAATAAAGCAACCCACTGTGCTTCTAGTGACTCTTACATAATGGAAGACCTGATACCCAAATATCTGGAAGTCAATATGAAGTGAAAATTTTACTTATCAGGAACTAGAGCAGGATTAACTATACACCAAGTATAACACTATGATATACACTATGTTTAAAAGAGCTGCTGTATCATATGCACAGTATAAAATGATGAGAACATTTATAGGGTCTTTGATATTTTTATTTATTAATTTTAATAAAGCCCTTAGAGACACGTACAGTCCCTTTGTCTTCTTTGTGAGTATCTGGCACATCTTAGGAAAACAATTTCACAGTTCGAGAAATGCCCCCCAGAGAGTCCTTTAAAATGTTTTGTGTATTCCAGCAGGGAAAAAGAAGTCTAAATGTTTTCCTTAGCCTCAGACTTCAATTCTGATGTATTGTCATTACCAGTACTGCAGAAAAAAAATTGTGTTTCTTATTGTACTGCCTTCTAAAGCAGTGTCACCAGGGAAATATCACAGCCTTCTTTATAGGCAACTGTCCTATTTTATATGTAGGTATGTCATAAAGAACTTTGTATCTGTCAGTCTTTCTCAGAGTACAATACTTTCTACCAGGTCAGAGTCTGCTTTTATTTCCCTTATATGATAAAGGGTATCACCTATTTACAGCTCCTTTTTTGTCCATTTATAATTTAAGGTTTTTTACTCTCTTGAGCTTTAAGAAATTGAACAGCTTCTTGTCAGTGTGCTGGTCATTGTTCTCCACTCTCTTTTTACCTTAAAACCTGTACAATTAACTTCCATCACCTTAAAAGCCTTTCTCACAACACATTGCTCCAGTTGTTGAAGCATATGTAATTACATTCAACAGAACCTGTCCTGGGGCAAGCTGATTTCATGCAATTTTTATAACACCTTTTTTCATTATTTAAGCAGAGTGAAGTCTTTAGGACAGTGTGATTAAAATGAAATTGGAATATTAAAGGTAAGGTATTCTGAGAAAAGGCAGACTCCTGCCATTTTTATGACAAATAGAAATTTATATCTTCGATTTTTTGTAGGTAAGGAAAGGTCCAATCCACTTGGCACAGATATTGGCCACATATCCAGTACCATCATAATTATGATTTTTCATGAGTCTATATTACAGTTTATTAGTACTTTATGGTTTGGGCTGTAGCTTAATTCAGTAAAGATAGAACCAGTGATTAATATGACATTACAAGCCTGTCTAAAATTCTTTTCTGACTTTTCTAGAGAAAATCTGTTCAAAGCAATCTGAGAAGCTGAAATAAATCAGGCACATATTATGCAAGCATTTCCAGCGAGGTGTTTCTTCAGTCTTACGAAGTCTAAATTGCCATGTACAGAATACATGGATAAATGTTGTAAACTGATTACTAAAGCTTGCTGGGATGGGAATTTCTGCTTCATGGGACATTCCAGATTGGATGAGAACAAAATACCAACACTGCAGTCTCCTGCTTTGCAGAACAAACTATTTTGGGCCCATAACCTCACCATGATCAGGCAAACTGGGCAGGCAGCCTGCCAGGCATCTGGGGAGCTGGGCAGCAGGTAAATCAGCCATCAGGCAGAAGTAGGGCTAGGCAGGCAGCCAGCCAGGCAGCTTGCAAGCCCATCTGCCACTCAGACAGCCAAGAAGCTGGCAAGCTAGCACACTGGTTGTCTCTCTGGCTGCCCAGAGGGACAGACTGGGAGCTGGTCAGCCAAGCAAGCCACCTGTCTGCCAGGGCAACAACGAGGATAGTCCTGCTGCCTGCTGCTCTCTGTCAATGGCTCTGAAGGAATGTATGTATTCCCATGCATGCCAGTTCTAATCTCTTGGCACTCAGCTGTTGCCAGAGAATATATTTATCCAGCTTTACTTCTTACAAGAAATATGTGTATTTAATATATTAAGTTACAGACAGCTGCATTGAGAGACTTGTTTGTCTACAGAAAGACTCAGACATAATTTAGGATTAAAACTATGAAATGCAATCTTCCTGCTGATCAGCTGCACTTACATCACTACTGAAAATCTGGATTTCAAGGTGCTCTGCTGTTGTGCACTTGGAGGAGTATGTCATGTTCAGCAGCTTGCCACCTTCTGCCATTTAATTTCACGAAGGAACAAAGAATAAGCCATTTTTCTGCCTCAATTTTTGATTGAATTTTATCTGGAGTATATTATTTTATACCTCGATGTTCCTCAAATTTGATGAGTGGATGGCAAAGTGATGTTAAAGAAAGCACTTGTGGTTCTTGTTCAGAAAATTAGTTATTCATTTTGGCAAGGGCAAGCCAGACCTGTGCTCTCTTTCTACCTGAAGTATTTGAAACTCAGCTGATTTTCTGGGAGGACATCCCAAACAAAATGTTTGAAGGAAGTAGGTAGTGGAAAATCTTGTCTGCCTAGAAGTGATGATGCTATGCTACAAATTACTCAAGATCAGAGATGGCATGAAAAGATTATGGATTTTACATCTGCTGGGAGGCTGGTATTCTGGTTCTAATTTTAGGGGTATTTCTGTAAGTTTTGGTATGGGTTCTCTGCACTAAAATGAAGAATGAAGTAAGAACAGGGCTTGACTCCCATCTGCCTATTTGCAGATAGATACCCTCACCACTGGGAGTATATAATTATTAATTTTTATCTTTTTTACCTGAAATTCTTTATTTCTCTTGAGTGTTCCAACTTCAGTAGCCAGGGTAGAAAGAGCCACCCAGTCCACTCTGGTTTACAGTCTCAGGTAAGGACACTGCCTTCAATCACTTATGTGAGTTTTGACACTGGCCTCTCACAGATGATCTGTTCACATAAAATTTGGGAAATGTTTGGGGTGCCGTAAAAGACTGATCTCTCACCAAGAAGTTTTGCAGGCTTGAGTTTAGAAAAGGACTCCTGCACCCTGAGTAAAAAGCTTCACCTCTATAAAAAGGCAGCCCTGGAGACATATTTGGGCCCACCTCGCAAATAATTTGAATTCTTTTATGCAGTACTGACAATCTCTAGGGCTTAGTTTGTGATGCCTTTCTGTCACATCCCAAATTTCTATGTTGCTCTTAGGGCTCTAGCTAAGGTCAAGAGGGTGCAACAGGAACATCCTCAACTACTGAATTTATTCTGTGTGACTAAATGTCTGGGGGTGGGGGTGGGGGCAGGATTATGCAATAGCTCGTACCTCAGGACAAGGAGAAAAGCACTATTTAGTGTAGAACTCAGGGTTTATTAGCACTCTTAACTGGTCTCATATCAGCATAACAGACCCTCAATTCAGTAGCCCACTGTGAGGGTGCATGACCTGGAGCCTTGCTCATGTTGTTATTTGCAGCATCTGTGATCTAGATGTGTGTTGACTAACCCAGACTGGATCTCATATCTGCTCATGAAAGGCTCAATATATTTTGAATTAAACATAAGGTCAAAATCAGAAATGAGTGGGCTGAAGAAGGAGAAATCCTGCTGGTTTTGACTTCAAATAGGAAGAATAACAGAGTCAAGGGACTGACATATAAGAAAAAAGATTTAGGAAGACAAAAGAAGAGGAAACAAGCAAGAAGTAAACAGAATAAAAGCATAAAAGGAGGTTCCTTTTTAAAAGGAGAAAGTATAGGAAATATAGGAATCATACATGAAAAAAATATCTTTCTGTTTCTTGTGTCTGAGAAAATCAAATGCCATATAACATTAAACTGAGAATATAAGCAAGCTTGCTATAAAATAGCTAATAAATCAACAATATACAGTTTTAGATTATTATTAGAAAGCAACCTCAATACTGACTGAAAAAAGGATCAAAAGGTTTGGAGAAAAGAGGAAAGCTTTTGCATAAACTTAGAATATAACTTTGTTCACACATTACTTAGATGTCATTGCTTGATAAACATGTTCATCCCCCAATGCTGATACCCTCAGTCTTCTTTTGGGGAGTCAGCATACTACTGTGACTTTAGGAAATCATGCTAAATATTTTAAGATAACAACTCTAATTTTCTAAGCTTTTTCTGGTGGGTAATGAATGTGAAACATTTCTCTTAAAAATTCATGTAAATGTCACACCAACATAAAGGTTTCCAATGCTTTCAAGTGCTGGACAAGTATTGAGTAGCATTTTGGGAAGCACAGGTAGGAGTGTGGGTTTTTTCCTTATTTCTGCCTGTGTCCTAGCTGACTGATGGGAGTGCAAGGGGGTCTTGGGACTCATCCTTGGACAGCATGTTTTAAACTTGGCCGGCTTTAGATGAACACATTAAAAACAATAGGTAAACTTTTATTAAAGTCCTAAGAAAACAGCAATTGGAATGGAACTTTCCTTGTTTTGGAGGATGGAGTTTGAGGCAGCTCTGGGACTCAAGGAAGCCATTTCCATCTTCCCCAGGCACACAGAAGGCAGAAACACTTTCCCTAGCCACTGTGACTTCTGTTCCATGACCCACACATTTCCAATTAATCCATAAATGTGTGGATTCATAGGAAATGTTTCTCCTTTACCCCAGTGTTTTACTGCAAATGAAAGAGGCAGAGGACCAGACCATGCCCTAATCAAAGACAGTAACGAAGATAACATGATAATGTCATGGCATAATTATGTTTTGTTTTGGGTTTGATTTCTTTAGAGTCACCACATTACCATAACATCATACATTGCAAATTACCTCTTTGTACCATTTATCTAGTGCAAAGGGATCTAATATTTTTTATAATATTGCCACATATTCATGAAAGTGAAGACATGGAGGTTGTTCTAAATGTTGATGGTAGGGAGATATGTAAAACACCACTGCAAAAGCTGAACACAACAGAGATGAGATTTTTTGACAAATTTTCCTTCCTTAAAATAGTAGTCTTGGTGTAACTGCTTTCTAATTTAAAGGCTGAATCTGTTTTTTTATTTCTAAATCCCTAATAATGGCTCTCATGAGTTTTATGGAGTAAAATTATGAATATCATTTTCTTATTTTGTGAGTTGAGAATTTTGTTGTTCACAAGATTTTTCTTGCACTTAATTAAGCATTTTATTTTTACAGACTTGTTTTTTACCTCCTATTTAATGAGAACATTGAAAATTCTGAAGATAACACCTCTCTTTCAGCAATGGCTGTGGTGTAGCACTCAAACAGGATGTGATATAGATCTTTTACTGTTATTTGTGACAAATAATTATAGCTCTCTTGTTTGTATTGTTCATTAACGCTACAGGTTCTGACAGCTGTATGAGCGTCTCACAAGAAACAAGGAACTTGTGAGAATATTGTTCCAATCAAGTTTTGTGAAGTATTGCATCTTTTTATATCTTGCTTTGTACTGAAGTGTAACTCACTCGGGAAATTCCCATCTCAGCTTATTTACAAATCAGTAATACTCTACTTACATATACCAGATCTGAATATAAATTATAATCTCCTGCTGAAATTTGAAAAGAAATGGAAGAACTATTTAGAAAATAGGTGAGATGCTCAGAAGACTGGAAACAGAAAGCTTAGAGTCTTTTTCTTACTGCCATGACCTTATTTCATGAACCTGAGAAAATCTTTTCATTTTCAGCTGTATTTTCTCTGTAGTCCTTTCTTTGCTTTATTCAGTCAGAATGCAGACTTCTGGGATAGAGACTGTGGCACTCTTTCCCTGAGAGGTATTTGGTATCAAATTGGTTTGATAGTCTTAAGTGGTACATTGATATGTATAAAATTAATAGGTGCTTCTACCAATACATTTAATGATACAGTTTACTCTGAATTGGAAAGGTTTATGATTCATGAGAGAACTTGGACTTCAGAAAACTGAGGTTTAAAGATGAAACATCAATTCTGTAACAACAGAGCAGAAAGCTTGACCCAAAAGTTCTTCTGTATATCAGATGTTATGCAATATTTTCAATAGTATTCCTTTTTCTCTTGAAATGGATTGTGACAGTGTAAAGGAATCGGAAAGTCTTAGATCCCTTGGCACACATGCAGGCTTAATTAAGTATCAATGCATATACAATTTTGTAATTTCCTAAGAACTTAGTGTGTTTTTTAAACACTGAGCGTGGCTGTATTGTGTTTCCTCAGTTGGCATTAAATTAGTCCAATGTATCTGAATGAAAGAATGAAAAAATTCCTCCAGAATTCATTGTTACAGGCACTGATGTCACAAAACCTGCCTGGACATACACCCATGACTTTCCTCTCTGTGATCACACCACCAATGCATTCTGATGTGATAATGTCACTTAAACTCTCTTTCTATTCCTCCATTTACAAAATGATTAAGACTTAACTGCAGCACCTGACAGAATATTTAAATAATTAATTAGAAAAAACACACAGATCACTGAATGAAGCTATTGTTAAAAGAACTCCAGAACACAGCTATTGTATTGTTACTGCAGATGCATAAATGAAAATCTGTCTTTTGAAGGTGGCTATTATTAAAGATTTGCATGCAGTTCAGCTTCACGGACAAAACAAAAAACTGACTGTTGGATATTAGAAACTAGGTTCCATTGTTATTATCCCAAACATTTTACCAATTTCCCTTTGTATGTTCTTTAATAATTTATTTTATAGTCTTGTTCTATTTAAGTAGAAGCTGAACTGAAAAGAAAAAATAGATTTTATTCCTTTATCTTTGTTGCATGTATTTATTTATATAATCCTATAGTGTTTTCTTCCTGATTCACAATTCGTGGGTTAAGAGACTGAACCTTCAGGTGGTCATTCAAGGCTGGGGAAGTGGCAGAGGCATGGATATTATCATATTCAAAATATAAATTATACTGCACAAAGAAGCCATGGTTGAACAAAATTGAAGTAATATTGGTCTTGCTTGATTCCAGTTAAGGAACATCTGCAATGTAAGGAACTTAACAAAAGTTGAAGAAATGGAATAAAGATAAAATATTTCAATTAACATTCATATTATAAAGTTCAAGATCTCTTACAAGACAAGGTGTCTTGGAGTAACTAGCAATAAATCTTTATTTTCTGACAAACACTCCACTGACTTGATGGCTTCATTTTGACTGGAATGGTCCTATGCAAACATAATAAATGAAGCTTAGATTTTACAAAAAGTAAATGTATTTACCAGTTGTAGAACCTACTTCTTTTTCCTATGGCTGCAGATATAGTGCTTCAGTTAGCTATTGACTAACCTTGAGAGAAGACCATAAAAAGCCTTTCACATCCTGCTGAATTATGATCATACTGGCTCCCTCCTGCACCATATTAAACAAATTAAATTAGATGAGCCATCATAGGAGATATCAAAGTTCAAATCAACTGCTTCTTAAATTTTTGTCCTCAAAAAATAGTATAGTGGTTTGCTTGTTTTTGAAGATGTATTGTAGAGACAAAAAAGAATACACGATTCTTGTGTTACAGTACTCTTGATAAAAGTAGAAGGGAAATGCAGAAAATTTGTGCACTTATAGAAGTATTACAACAACATAATGGGATATCTCCTGATGTGATAAGATAAAGAAGAGTAAGGAAGACACAGATGAAATAGAAAAAGGTATAGGTTGGCTTTGATCTTTTCTGTGTGGTATTTATTTCTTGAGACATAACAGATAACGTTTCTAGCCTTTTTTGTGCCTTTTTAGTTTGAACTGGATTTTAGCTTGCTTTATCTTTTCTTTATTGGTCCATGAGAAGAATGCTTTCTAAAGCCATAGAATTTGCAAAGCACTTGAAAACTCATCTAGTTCATCCTTGGATGAAGGCAGGGTTAACTGTACCTATGTTATTCCCAACAGAAGTTTTTTCTAGGCTCCACTGAGAGTCTACAGCTGATGTGGACAACTATTTCAAAGGCTTTAAGAGGTTAACAATTAACATTATGTTTATTTATGTTTACTCTGAAGCTGAAACCTTAATAATCAACTGTTTGTCTGAATACTTTGAGATGAAATTCAGATCATAAGTTCCAACAGGTTCAAAGAAGAGCAAGGACTTTCAACCTGCTTCAGCAGTAGGCAGCAACCATAACCCTGCCATTTTACCTGATATTCACAGTGTCATTTTATTATAAGAAGAGATGAGGTCTATGCAATAACATTTATCTCTGGAATACACTTGTCCCATTAGCTTCCAGTCTGAGCACAACCTGAGTTCCACCTGTGTTCTCAGACCTCAAGGGTCACATCTGATATTGCATTTCCTGCTATATTGTTAGTATCTCATTTACTTACTTTATCTATTTACAAAAAATAAATGAAAGAGGTAGACTTGAAGCTCTGAGCATTTCTGTACCAAGAAATTATTCCTTAGGAAGTTCTATATATCTGTAAGATGTTCATTTCTTCTTTTTAATAGTCCACCAGATGGCTGCAGTCTATGACAACAGTTTGTGGTTTATTGCTAATTGAAACATCAACACTTAGGTACAAGGAATGTAAGCCTTGGATTTACATGCTATTGCACTATGTGCTAATGTTCTCTTTCATATGAAAAAGACCCCAAGCACATAAAACCAGAAAAAGCAATGCTGGCAGATCTTCCTAGAAATTGCTCTTAAGCCAAAGAGGGTTCTCTTAAAAAAAAAAAATATTATAGGCATAATCAGGCAATATTTTTGTCATTAAGTATAGAAAGAAACCTTGCTTTTAGGTAAAGGACATGTACTTTGGAAATTCTGCTGCTCTATTGCATCTCTGTTAAAGAAAATACCTAGTTTGGAGGAAGTCTAGTAAAAATGTTAATTTCTGAGGACTCCTTTGCATGGGATGTCATACATTACATACAATATGAAAGATTTCTTTCAGGTTATTTTTTACATGAGTAAGCTCTGTCCCTATCATGTTCTTTCTGACTAAAAAAACTAAATTTCTTATTTTATTTTCTCCTCCCAAGACACTTGGTAGGTGTGCTTTGTCCTTTACATCTTGGTCAAAAGGCACTGCCACTACTGTTCACCAGTGTCATCTACAAACATCTTTCCATACTGTCCCTCCTTTGCTTCTTCACATTCTTTTCCCTGTGCACGAAGAGGAAGATTGATTTTCAATTCTTTCTCCCAAATTTTCAGATCACCTTACTTAATGGTGCTGGCCCTGTGTATGTTTAAGTTCTGCTCTTGGAGTCTGAAGCTGAAAGACACACACCATGTAAATTTTTTGTATCCCATGGTCATGCCTCACCTCACATAACTGAACTCCTACAAGGGTAGATCCTGAAACCCATTAAATTCTCTCCTGTCTCACTTGCGAAGAGCATTTTACAGTCCCATTTCAGCCATGCCCCTCCTGTTCTGAAAACAGAACAATTTTCATAATGGCTGTTGATAGACTTTGTGTTCATTACCTCCTTTCTCTGTACCTTCCTAGCTTTGTCTTTATGTGTTCCTATTTTACAAACACTCTGTTATGCCTATTTGCATCCTCCCTTCATTTGCAGTAGTTTGGATTGGCCCAAAATCATGACAAAAGTTTTGAAGGAAATGGAAAAGTCCCTTGTGAGTCTGAAAGACAATATAAACTACTTTTACTGAACTGCAGATCATTACAAATTTTCTTTGATAGAAAACACTGACTTATCATATTCCTAGAACAAGTTTTTTATTATCCTTTTATGCCTACTATATGATTACACAAACTTAACTGTCATCCATCAACTTCTTTTGGAGAAAATATATGTGTATGGATATTAATTTAAAAATAAATTCTGAACCTCAGTTTACCTATAAGGTATTTCCCTGACTAAGTGCATGGTGATAAATCAAAAGACAAGGACAAGGAAAGAAATTCTGCAGGAAATAAAGCAGAAGCAAAGTAAAAATAGTTCCACACAGGAGAAGGAAACATTTTTTTTAGGAAATCTATTGACTGCTGACTGCCTGGCAATGCAAAGTCTGACAAAAAGTGTATTTCTGCATTCACATTTAGACTCAAAACATGCCTGTCCCTTAAGTATGCTGGTTTGAAAAGGGTAGTGGTGTTGCATTGCATAGTGAATCAGAAAATAATGACACAGGGCAATGATACCTTCTAGCTGGGTTTGGAACAGACAATTTCCCTCAGCCACCGCTGAACAGACAAGTCTGGAAAGCTGGTGGAGCTAGCAGAGAAAAAAAACCACACGGCCCTTTATTGGTTTTATTCATTAGTTTGCACACTATTTAATTTTAAATGAATAAATAATGCCCTGTTTTGAAGAAGATATTTTTAATTCAGTGTAATCACTTTCTGTCGCAGGGTGCCATAGTCAAGAATGAGAGGATGTATAGCTACCAAATAAACTTGCTGGGGCATGACCTCTACACTCCCTGTAATCAGGTCTTATGGGTATGAATAATAAAAATAATAAACCATCTACATAAATCACTACAGAAAACAATAAATATTTCATGTTAGGAAATATCTTGCTGGGTCATAAGAAGGTTAAAGTTGTGCAAATGCTTGTGTCAGAGCTAACCTGCCTCTACAGCCTATTTAAATAGTCAGTAATATGTGATTTAGAAAAATATAACCATTGAACAATTACTGTGCAATTATTCTTGTTTCCCATCAAAACTCTGCAGATCCTGTACAAAATCATGAACTATATGTAATTAAATAATATATCAGTGTCTAGAGAAAGATCTATGCAATGACTGTCTCCTCTCTTCCTGATGGAAATGCAAATGTAACCATTAATAGTTTATAAATGAGTCTTAGCAGGAACTGGGATAATGTACATTTTACTTTAAGCTAAATAAAAGAGGAATTGTTCCATAAAATTCATTGACATTAAATCCAAAATAATTTTTTATTTTGGAAATGTATCTTTAAATATTCATCTTTCTCTGGGCTTTCTCTCAAAAAAAGAGCCTTTCTTCATAGCCTACTACGATGACAACTGAAAAAACCCTAACAAAAAGTTAGAGAAATTGGTGTTTTACTTTTTTCTATCCCTTCAGAATCCTGAAGTCAAGCAGTGAAAGGAAAATTCACATTTCACAGCTTAAGCTTTTATCTCAGAAACAGAATGCAACTTAAAAAGGATATTGAATATTACTGCAATGCAGAACTGCATATTTAGATTCAATGCAGGACAAATACTTCTGCTGCAAGACCATGTGATGGAAAAAAATTAAATGCTTGTCTTTGCCATAGCCTACAAAGTGAATAAAAACCCCAGAGTCTGCAGTTTGCTTAGTGTATTAACCTGTGGACCTCAATATTGTAAACTGAAAATATGGATCAACTGTGACACTTCATTTTCATAGGACAAATAGGGTTTGGATTAAATATTTCTGAGGAATCTGTGGGAAATCAATAGTGTTTACAGAACTAGTAAAGCTTAGTTTGGATGCTGAATCTTAAACCTTTTGTTTATAAGTTCTTATCAGTAAAGTCTTCAAGGTAAGCTTTGTTCCTGGAGTTTTGATCTTGTCTGTGTGACTTAAATTTTGAATGTAACAAGACTTAAGAAAAAAAAAAAGTGGTACTGAAACTGGCTTAATGTGTTTTATAGATTTTCTAACACCAAATTATTATTACTGGTCCCCTGTTGACGCTATTGCACAGAGATGTTTTAAATGCAGCTTCAAACCATTTGATTGAGATTTTTCTATAACAAAGTTAAACCTCCAGGTATTTGTCAATAACCTCCCTGGAATTTTGAGAGACTCTAAGAGACAAGAAAACACAAACATTTAATAATCTGAACTGAAAATAGATCTCTGCACTGAGATAGTCAAACAGAACCCTGCAAACATTTGCATGTACAGGAGGATTCATATGAAATAATGATTTAATATTTAAGATAGATGGGTAATATATAAAGATAAGGGACAGTCTTAAAATTAAATTTTAGAGAGGAATTAGTGATTGATAGTGTGGCATAAATAACAGAATGAAACATGTCTGCTTTACAAAGTGCTAGGTGATTATTTTGTTTTGAAATTTTTTCCTCTGAACCACTCACTTGGAAGGAAAGAGGAGAAGTGAGATGAGAAATGACTTCATTTCCATGCTTGCAGAGCTGCTTTTCTGTATTGTGATAGTGCTGTACACAGCAATCAGCAGCAAAATCAGAGACTAAAAAATAGCTTTGAAGGTCATGAAAATTCTCAAAAATTGCGACATTATTTCTATCTCTGAAAATGTGGTAGATTACTTGATATTGAACAACGAGTTAGAATAGCAACAGATGTAAGGTATTCTTTAAACTAATAGAAACCTTATTAACTAATTATTTGAGAGACTGGTCTTGGCATAGGGACTTCAATTTGCTTTCCATTTAAGTTGATAAACATTTAGGACTGGGTTGCAGGTTATAACTCAGATTTTTCAGGCTCACCTCACATAGGTGTGTGAACCTTATGTATGTGAGTGTGCTTTTATTCCAGAAGAAAATATTTAGTTTGTTGTCTGTGAATATGTCATACAGATGATATTCTGCTTTTGAACTTTAAGTTGTGCTACTGCATTATTTCATTTCCTGCAATACCCTGATGACAATCCCGTCATACCCTTGAACAGAATGAACTACTCTGTGAAGCTTTGTTTCTTTTCCTTGTTATTAAAAGGAGCCTGAAACAATCAGGGCATACTAGGTACCTAGTTTTTTGGCAACCACAGTTACAGAAGGAGAAATTCTTTATATATGCACAGAATTTAACCCTCCACCAAATCATGTTCCACTAATGCTCTACAGGATAGTTTTTGTATTTTTGTACTTTTTGTAAAACATCTTTATCTCTGGTTAAGTTTGTACCTATATATATATCTATCCTGTGTGCATCTGCATTGGCATTCCCAAACTGGAGTCAAACCAGGGACCTTTTCCCCTGTTACTTTTTGTGGTCTTTTATTTTGTGCCCTCTGTGAACAAAGAAAAAGGAAAGGCTTAATACATTTTGTTCATGTTATTTTGCAAAAAATGTGAGGATAAAAAAGACAGTGCAATGGCTAAGACCTGGATGGGGAGTTAGCTAGATTTTTCCTGAAAAAGACAGGGCAGCAGGACAGCAGCTGAGAAAGGCTGGTTCAGTCCCATAAGGACCTCTGCTAGCAGGAAAGAGAAGCTGTGTAGGAGGAGTGAAGGGCAAATTAAGGCTGTAAAAATACTCTGTTCTGAAAGACCCCTCAGTGACATCATGCCAGTATCAGCTGGCAGAAAACCTGATTAATGAGATGGTCATCAAAGCAATTGATTTACTAAGAAATTTCTATCTGTTTTGGAGATGCTGTCCTGAAAGTAGAAGACAGTTATCCAGTCTTGGGAACTGTCTAAATGCCTATTACCTGATCATTTTTAGGGAAGAGTTTACAAGTCTAAGGTTTTGAAAAACCAATTTGAACTTCTGTTAGCATACAGGAGAAAGTCAAAGAAAAAAAATACCAGCTACCAGTAAACTTAAGACCAATCAACAGAGAGATGTACTTGAAAAATACTTATGAGGGGTGTAAACCGATGTCTAAATCTGTTCCAATTTCCTTGGACTTCACATCTGGGGTTCATATGATCTACTTTTAGATATTCTGTAATTTTAGAAAGCTAAAATGTGCACATCATTCAAATTAGTCACCTTGGGCTCCCTTTACAGTTAGAAAAGAGAAGTATATTTTTGTTAGGAGTGTTGTGGTTTACTCAGATCATGCATATTATGACTAAATCACCCTTTAGAAGTACAGGTCTCTCTCCATTGGTAACAGTTCATGACATTTGGATAGATCATATTTGGAGAGCTACAGGTGGCCAAATGAATAATGAATCATAGCTCCAAATCCCCTTTGTGTCCTGAATTACCATGAAATATTATGTTGTTTTCTGGTGCTCAAACTTTGTTAATTGAAAAGATCATAAAATATTCCATGCTATAAAGGATGTATGCGTTACTTGGTATGTCTTTTGTAGAAAATTACTTGTGAGTATATACCTGTCTACTGTCTGAATAGTTCAGCTAATCCTCTCATTTTACTACAGTGTAGGAGATTTCTGTCTATAAATTCATTTAACTTCTCAAATAGTTACATTCCACAAAGACAAAATGGAGAGAAAAACTTTTTTTTTCATCCTAACTCCAGCTAAATCTATCTAGCTATGTGATCTTCTGAGCTCAATTTTTTGTTGCTGGCTGTACTCCTAAGACAGATACTCTGAGACAGGGAGTTTGTGAAGGATAAGTGGCAGATATGAAATTATTTTTTTCATAGCTGTAACCCGTGGAGTATGTAACACTTTACTGATTTAGAATTTTCCCATGGCAAGCTCTACCAAACAATTGAAGTTAACAGCTTGCCAACAGAGAAAACTTAAAGGAGATGAGCAGCACTTTTTGGGCTTTTTTCCCTGTCATTACCAAAAATCAAAGAAATCATCTGAGGCACAACCATAGAAATACACTGGCTTAATTTATAAGAACTCATTCTGTGAAATAATTAAAATGGACTTTTGCAGTCAGAGGGGGAAACAAGGTATAAGTGATTAAAAATTCTTTAATAAGAAAAAAAATCCTGGTTTACTAATGGCTTTTGTGTGGTTAATTAAAGCTCTGGTTCACAAAAATCAGTAACCTTTTAGAAAGTGGATTCCACTTTTTGTAACGGAAGAAGGATTGGGAAACAGTGAAGTAATCATGTCTTCCCAGATAGCAATAGACAGTGGAGATTGTACAGGCTGTAAAAATCATGGTTCCTATGATGTGATACGTCAGTAGCTCTACACAAAATTTCAAGACTTTTTAGTCAATTAAAAGGGAAATACTTACAGACATATTCAAGAAAAAGATCAGACTTTAAAAAACCCATTGTGAAGTTCTCAGCAACATTCTCTGGATAGCACACATAAAGAGGAGGAGTTCTGGGTCACAGTATCCAGAACATTCCAGAGAAAATTTATTTCTTGTTTCCCTTCCCAAAATATTAGTCCATTTTACAAAGTGTTTTCTCTCTATATATGAACTATACAATTACTTAAATAACTCAGATGGACATTTGCTTTTACCTGGCCATTTCCCCAAAACTCTGTTTACGGCCAAGTGATACTACTTTGTGAGCAACTTACATAAATAGCAAAGGACTATAATAATGTAAGTGCTTTTCTGGATACCATCGTTTAACCATATCTGTACACTTTATCTCAACTGCAGTTTCTGTTACACTGAGGCCAACAGTGCCATTTTAATCCAGGCCTAAGAGAGTTCCAGTGGTGTAAGTGCCAACTACCAAGCAGCTGAGCCAAGAGAAGAGCAGTTGTGATAAAGTAGATAGTAGAAGAGCACACAAATGTGGAGGCCATAGGAAAAGAAAACAGAGGAGGCAAAACAATACAGTTCCCAAATAATAAAGAAAATCAGAAAAACATATTGGCAATTGAAAATAAATTATCTGTATGTGTTCATCTGTATCTATGCATCTCTATATGTCAAGATGCACACACAGATAAGTCACATGCAGGGCATATATTTGTCATACATAGAGATAAATCTAATCCACATACTCTCTATAGATTGTGCACATATGTGAACTCTCCCTGTGTCTCTGTATGTGTCTGTGTGTGTGCATATATATGTATATACTTATGTATAGAGAAAGAGAGAGAAAATGGGCTACTGCACCAAGCAAGCTCACACCAATTTACATAATGGAGCTAAGCAGGATTCACAATTCTAGGAATTCAGAAGTTTGAAACTTCAAAGCTGTTACATAACCACCACTCCAGATTCGTGTATGACAACCTACGCTTCTGTCAAATAATACCTAGGGCATACAGAAGTTCAGCTCTCCCTGCTTTTGGAGGGGACCTTGCTCTGCAGTGGAGTCATGTGCTGCTGTTTTTGTTCCTACAGAAGCCTTAATCCCAGCCAACAAGGACAGGAAAAGAAGAAACTCTTTGTGCATCAAAGGAAACTGCTTTAAACATGCTCTACTCTCCTGCTGCATAGTCACGGTTTGGATTAGGAAATAATAGGCTGTAGGCAGCCAGAAGTCAGAGCTGAGTAAATTTTTAAAATCTTTAAAAGGAAAGAAGAAAACTTAGAAGTTATGCATAATTTATACCTATCTATCATTTTCCATCTCTTGATAACCCAGAACTGTGAACCCAGGAACTAAAGTGACTGCTTAGGAACATCATTGTAGATCTTTGTCTGATAGCTGTTATTGATTTAAACAATTTCGGTTTGTTTTGTTCTAATCTCACATATAAAACAATGGCACCCAAAAGGCATCTGTATAACTTTTCAGTGAAATAAACACTTTTCACAATTTCTAAATGCAACATTAATCTTGTTCCAGGATATTCCTAGGGCTGACAACTTTTCATTATTATTCTTATCACAGAGTATGTAGCGAACTAAGCTTTAAATTAACTACAGACAGGTCTGAGTCACAAGAATGAAGTCAGAAATTTGCTCAAGTTTCTTGCTGCCTGGATACAGGGATTTTGTTATTATTCTTTGATGAAATAAGAAGGAGGAGAAATAACTCATTACGTACATGGGAAAAAAAGCATACAGAGAGTCATGTTTTATTTTAATTCCCACGTGTTTAAAATCTTTGCACTGCTTTTTACAGTTATTTTTTCTTCTTATCTGTGAAGCTAGCATGGACTAAACAAAACAGTGAATAGAAGAAATTGTATTCAGTATAATTTTAATTTCCTACTTAGTTTATTTTGTTGTATTACACTTAGTTTATAAAAGTCAGTGATTTAAATGTTAATAAAATTTTAAGTGTATATTAAGGGTAAATTCAACACCTAAAACAGAAAATTTGAAAGTTCATACTAAGCAAGATTACCGAGTTCTGTCATATGATGAAAGAAGTTCTCTTAATGACAATAAAAAGGAAACGCAGGAACGACATTACTATTTATGTTGTTCCTTGCACCAATTTTATTTTTCACTAAAATTACTTTTACCATTTTAGAATATATATTTGTGTCTAGGGAGAGTTTACATTCAATGCTTATTTTGAAATTACATATTTGAAAAAAAAAAGAAAAATCATCAGCATAACGCAAAATTTTCCCTTCCAAATTGCCATTTGCAGCCATGTCTCATTTGTAGATAATCTTACATGGTCTTAGAAATGGAATTTTGTAATGTTGAATTTCTAAAAAAGACCTCATCAAAGGCTATGTACAGATGCACAGAAATGGAATTTGGAGGAAATGCCCACATGCAGAGGACAATTTAGAGGTGGCAGCATGTTCTTACGTCATGGAGATGGAATTTATTTTTCAACAGTCAATTAATAAAAAGCTAGCTTGCTTTTACCACAGAAACTTTCTGTGTTACTATGCAGCTTAGAATATGAAAAGACTTTTCTCTGAATTGTAATAACAATAGAAAAGATTCCTTTTTACTTAAAATGATACTTATGTGCTTCACAGATTATAGTTTTCAGACATTTCAAGGAAATATTGTTTATTTTTAAGCTATACATCTACCTCAGATAAGGAGAAAAAAAAAGATAATTCAAAAGTAGAATCGTCTTGATTTTTTATTAATACCATAACTAAGATACAGTAAAAGCAAAATAATAAAAAAAGAAAACTAATGCAATCTTAACAGTAACAGTGTCACTCAACCTCTTTGCCAAAGATGGCACTTACAAAAGAGGTTGTTCATAAATGCTGTTTAGGACTGACATTATCATCCCACTCATCATACAAGATCTTTGTCTCTGTTGTACTAAGTGTATAACACTATTACACATTTCTTTTCTGTAGTTCCACTCACATGAAAGTTTTGAGTTAGTTTTGGAGGACTGGATTTAAAATGTACCCATTCTAATTGCACCAGCTCACCAAAAACATTACCACACAAAATTGCCTGGGAACTGAAAAGCATAGTTTGGACAGCGCTGCCTATTGTGACAGACACTTGCTAATCGTGTCTTGCTGGTTTGTGTGCAATAGAGTTCCTGTTGCTAACAAGTTCAACTACTGAAAAATTCAGCTGAAATCTATTTGACAACAAAGTCTGCCAAAGGAGCAATTTTAGAACAATGAGTTGCCAAATGACACCAGGCAAAAAAAAAAGATATTAAAAAAATGCATTTTTATTAAATAAATATCAACTGAAAGACAAATCCAAGAGAAAAAAATTGCTTAGGTGACTAGAAAATGTTTCAACAACTGTATATAACCTAATGTGTTTTATAAAATGCCATCAACCTTAGAATCATCATGTGGATACACCAAGAAGACACGGAAGTTTCAGAACTAAGTCAATTCTCTTCCTATTTTCCTTTAGTTTGACAATCTGGCTTTTAGTTTTCTGTTCAATCGTTGGTTTCTTATTAGACTTCAATCTAGTTACCTTTACCATTCCACACTGATAGTTGTAGTGATGCAGTTCTGCTAATTAGTTGTAATGATGGCCTGCCTCTTGTGGTGTCAGCATGGTCTCTGCTGATGCCTCTGCTGTATTCTGGGATGTAACTTCTGTTGACACAAAAGCTGTTTGCTCTCCATGCACATAATGAACCTGGAAACATGCTCTCAGGTGAGAGCCTGCCTGACTCTGCCTACCAGAATTCATGGGATCCTTCCTGCCAAAGCTCATCTTTGGCATCTCTGTGCTAGCACATCCATTCTGGCGTAAGGTCCTGCAGAGAGTAAACAAGACAACTGCATGGAAACTAAAAGGCAGAGATTATTCATGTCTATGCTCAGAATTGGTCTTTAAAAGACAGAGTTTTCCTATTTAAACTCATTTGGCCTGAAGTAGTTATGTTCCTAAATAGTACAAGAGTTGGAATTCTCTAGTCCCCAAACATTGGGGATTCATGACTGCTCAGTGAAAATACTAGGCAAAAGCTAAAAACTAATGACTGACTTTGACAAACCTAGACAATTCATGTAATGTATTTTGTTTGTGACAATACCCTCTGAAGACATGAACTTCTTATGTGTTACCCAAGAGCCTTGAAACACAGACAGTAACAGCACCGAGTGGCAAAAAATCATGTTAATCTGGGGAATATGTGAAGGGAAGTAATGGAGACTTTCAAGTTGGCAGATGTGGGAAAGAAAAAAAAAAAAATCCAGTTTAATAGCATTATCGCTTTACCAGGATTAGTGGCCAATCTGGCTGCAGTCTCAGAGTTCACATTCACATCATAGCTCATCTGGGCCCTATAAGGGATCATGAAGTTAGTTTTCATACAAGTAATTCTTGTATTCCCCATAGTATCCCTTTTATTAAGTTTCAGCCATCTGTTTTGTACCCAAAGAGACTAGACCTTATGAAAAGCTACATATGATGACTGTTGAAGAGCAACCACACAGCACTTCCATTTACCAAAAAGGACATTTTGGAATTTGTTTTGTCCTCTGCCAGTTATATAACACAGGTCACATTCAAGATCAGAAGAAAAATTATCAGGAAAGGTTAGTTCCAGTGACTAGTCATATTCAGTATAAGAATTATCGGCCAACATTAATATTTATTTCTGTGTTACTTGCTAAAATTTCAGGACAGAACTCTAACTAGCATTTCTACATTTTTAATGCTTCTTTTAATGAGGAAAGGAAGATGAAGATAAAACCAATCTGAAAATTGGTTCAGCAGTAGTGGACAATTCTACAATGATAGCAGGACTACACCTGATTTTGAGTGATCTTCAACAATCTCTTCATAGCCCCAGGCATTGCTCTACTGGGCTTATTGAACAATGAGTCATGGGAAAGCAGTGATGCCACAGAGGATATCAAATATTTGGATAGTGTCTTAATTCTAGAAATGACAATGGAGTCACCTTTTAATCTGCAACTTTTACTCAGAAATAGTAAATTTATGCAGCTTATTGAAACATGGCTAAAATTGTTGTTGACCTTTGTAAAACATCACTTTATGTCATAGCAAAAATAAGCCCCTAATTCTATAAAATGTCATTATGAGCAAGCTATAAATAAGAAGCAAGATGAAAATTGTGCTATTTTTGGGATGTGTTAATTTACAGTGACTGAAGTTCAAGCCATCAAAAAATAATAAAAACCATCAAGGCATCAAAAAATAATAAACAAATACATGGAATTTCAAGTTCCATAGGAACATCAACATTTCACACTACAGGAATAAGCATGCTAATTTTAGAACAGCATAAAGAATGAATGAGCCTCTACCAACCAGAGCTAAATCTTAATGGAGGTGTGCTTATGTTAGCATGAAAGGTGTTCATCTTTTTTAAGCATAGTTTATTCCTGGAAGAAGAGTTGACTACTCATATCAGAATACTTTCATTCTAAAAGTACCATCCCTTAATTAGAATTGTTGGTAGCTTTAAAAGTTGGCCAAAAATTCTGTTTAGAGTAGGAAAGAAATGCCACTTGTATACTGATAAGATAGATCTGCTTTCCTTTCCTAAACTGACTTTTAAATTTTCTATTTATGGACTTAATAAACCCCAATGCTGTGTGCTTTTTTCCTATAGAAATCATGAAACCTAAATTTGGACATTAAAACATTACAAGGGAAGCCAACACTTACAGGTACTCCCACAATCTTATGAAATAAGCAGCGCACTGAATTATCTATTTTTTTTAATTACAGTGCTCAGTAGTGAAAAGCTTATGACATTCTGTGTAGGAATAAAGCTATATAAATTTAAAGAAAAAAAAAGCTGTTTATACAGCCCATCCACAAGGAAATATGAAGGTGACATTGTTTACTCCACCTCCATCCATCAGTACGAAATAAGGCAGTTTCACAGAAGCATAAAGCACAATAAGCACTGTAAATCTCCATGTAAGATTTCATATATTAAATGTTGATTAGTGTTTCAGAATTATTTGCTGAAAATATTTAATCATTCATGGCCTGTGACTATGAACTTTTTAACTTAATATCTTTGAAACTCAAGTGAGCATATCTGTAATTCTGATGTTAAAATACGATATGAAATTAATATTTCAAACTCCTCATATTAATGTCTGAGCTTTTAAACCTTTTGAATATTCCTAGGAAATGGATTATAAGGAAAGTGAGCTTAAAGTTATCAGTGAAAAGATTCAAGTGACTGTTAACTGCCTTCACTGCAGTTCACTGAATCTCCTGATTAAATAAAGCAATGTTGCCCCAGATGAAATGCACTGTAGAAATGCAGTGTCAGAATGATGGAGGCATGAATGGCAGTAGTCAGATTGGAACTTAGAAGAAATAAATTCTCATTTCTCTGCAGGCAAAGAAAGCTCAATGAGGCAGTAGCTTTTACTCATGTTTCCCACACCAAACAGAAGCGCAGTTTTGTTAGCCCTCTTAATCAGTGATAAGCACAGACCTTCAGAGAGGGAACCTGCCATTTTTTCTTGCAGATTTCACGGTGTGATGTTGCTCTGACTCTAATGCAGGCTCCAATATCCCCTCTAGAAACCAGGTGATGAAGCTGCAGTTCCGGTGCAGCAGCGCTGCAATCTTGACCCACCACAGATGCTGAGGCTCAACACCCCTTCTCATCTCCACCTCACCTTACATGCAGTAGTCACACCTTGAGAAGGACAGACAGGCTTCTGACCCCTTACACAGTACCAGTCAAGGTAAAAAGAACTATTCAAGTCCTGAGCTTGCTCCACAGAAAAAGACAAGGGTCTTGTAAGCACTCTGCAGTCACAAAGGCCAGTTTGCCAATAGCCACTGTGCCTTCCTTGTCACCTGTTTCCCACAAAGCTGACTAGTCTCATGTTACCACAGGGATTTCCCCAGTGAAACCACCACATTCATTTTTCCATCAGGGCACAAGTTTTTTCACAAAAGTGCCCTCTCTAGGAACACATCTTTTAAAAATTACACCTTGAAGTAGCAGCGCTGGTTTATCTTTTCAAGGGAGAGTAAACTCATGTTTGAAGCTTATTTTGTTCATGTACCACTGAGATTGTAGAAAGAGGATAGAAAGTAACAAATAGTGAGGGCATCAAATTTTTGTGGTATGAGTGACATACCTTGTAGTTGAATACAACTGAACATAGACCACAGATAATCAGGTGTCTCATACAGAATATTGAGTATCATATTAGAAATTCAGTTCTACAATGATATGTAGATCTGGATTTTTCCAGATTTTTCTTATTTTGATACATATTTCTCCATGGTATACACTGGACTGCCATCTGCAGATTTTCTTCTGGGAGAGAGCATAAGAACTGATCATAATTACTTTCTTCAATTGCTGTTTATTCCTGCTTTCACTGATTACAGCCACTTTGCAGTGTCTTACCCCGAAATAAGAGATGTATTTTTCTAGTACCACTTTTTCTGACATTTTGCTATCTTTCAGAAGGATTTTTGACACTTCTGGGAATTACAACCCGTGCAAAGAGAAGCAGTTACAGACCATGAGGGATGAAGATATATTTCAGATGTGTCAGACCCTTCAATTTTTGCAGTTTGGAAATGAATCATCTGTATTTGAAAAAAAGAAATAAAATTGCTGAGATAAGCATAAATCTGATTCTCCATAAACAACAAAATCATTGCAGAAAAGTGTCAAAAGAGTAAGAGTACAAGAGTAAAAACCTTTCTTGTGAAAACTCATGTTTTGCAACATTTTCACCAAAGCATGAAAATCAAATGAAGTTAATTCCATTCCATTATGTCAGATTTGTAGCCCAAATCTCAAAAAAGTAAATCCAGAATCCATTTGTACTTTCCCATTTTTGCATAAGATTATCAATCTGTACATGCATTGGGGAATTTCATTGCATATCTGATATGGAAACCCTAAAGTATATCATTTCACACTAGCTTGGACTTGAAATTTTAGCTCTGAAAGCCAGTGCTTGATCTTCTGGGTGTGTCAGCATGTCTGTGTGACACACATCAAGACTTTTTCTGCTGTAGATGTTCTGCATTACCAGTAGAAATGTTCATTAACACTAGAACTATTAGAGGCAATTAAAATGTTTTGCTATTAACTGTGAATCTGTCATTCAATGTACTGATGTATCTAGAGGTAGTATGACACATCTAGAAATAATATGACAGCACTTGAAATATTGATGGAATAATCTCCACAGCTGGTCTCATGGATTTGTATAGATAAAGAATAAGAATAGATAAAAATATGGGGAAAATCTCTTGGCAGTGACTAAGGAAGTTTAGGTGTATCCTTTTCTGCCTATATATTATTTAGTTGACCCTTTTCATCTATATGCTCATAACTGTGTCACTGCACTGCCAGAACCACTGTGCCATGATTTCTTCTCTGTCTTACATTCATTAGCTAGGATTTATTTGATTTTCTTTTACCACAAATTGTTGTTCACTTTTCCTGCTTCTGATCTTCACCCCCGCCTTTCCCCCCCATTCACTTGCTCTTTTCTTGGGTCCTTCTGATCTTCTGCCTTTTGAGCTTTTCACATTGCTATTTTTTCCATGTCTCTTCCTATGTTTAGAAACATTTCTCATTTCTTGCTCATGAAAGCCTTGTCTCCTTCTTCTAAAACCCAATTTCTTTTATCAAGACTACAATACTTTTATAATAATGACATTTTTAGTATCAGATGATAAAATTTATTAATTTATACAAAATAAATCTGTAAAGAATGTATTTTATTTATTTTTCTGGAGAAGTAAGTGTCACTAGGCTTTGATGTACCTAAAAAAGAAAGTTCATGTACAAAGATTTCATAGGAAGATGGTGATTTATCTCAGTTCTTCCCTGCACACACTGGAGAAAAATGAAAATAAATTTTAAGTGGACAGGAAAGGGTGCAGGGAGATACAAGTCTCTGATTCACTTGGAATAAAGTTGATTGTCAGCTTCACTCTGGAAAATTATTTTAAAACCCATCAAGATGACTTTACACTCAGAACTGCAGCAAAATATTTGTTATTTCATAGATATTTACTAGATAGTTACAGTATCTGTTGCTCATAAGGCATAAAAGGATAAAATTCATATTTTTAGAGGAAGCACCAGAAGAAGTAAATTAAATCTGGATGTGTAAGGATTGAAAAAAGAGTCAGTTAAGCAAACAGACTGATATATGAATAGTGATTCTGCCGATATAAGCATTACAGATTATCTCAGTATGACTGTATGGGAGTCCTACAAAAGAAAAACCAGCATTGAGAAGAAAAGACTGAAAAAGTATAGGAAAAAAGCATGAAAGAAAGCCTGAAAAAATCTGGAAGATATAATCAATATCACAGTGTGAAAAAATGCCAGATAATTCTTGGAAGACAAGTTTTTAAATGATCCTTAGAAGCAAGTTGCTTTAACTTTCAATTTAAAAACTGTATGCTTAATCCACATGAATATAGGTTGGTAAGAAATACAGGAAAAATATCATGGCTTCAAAGTATTGCTTTGAATTCATAAAAGGAGATTAACTGAAGGCTAGAGAGTATCACCGGGTTTTGCTGCAAGCACATTTTACTTTGAAAAAGACAGTTACTTTTGTGACTCTCCAAATGCCTGTATCTATGACTTGATTTTTTTATTTTTTGAAGTGAAGAATCCTATATATTACTATTATCCATATTCCTAATTTGTCAATACTTATAGCAATTATAGGCTTATGAAGAATGTTTGTAAGATATAAACTTTCTTATTTATACATACAGCTGAAACTCTGAATCAGTTGCTACCATTTTACTTCATGCTTTTTACAGCTGCCTTTTTTTTCCCCTCATCTTAAGTATATGTGGTTCTATCAATATGTGACTGTGTGGAATACTTCTGAAGGATCATGTTGCTGGTAAGTTGAGATCATAGCCAATGAAATTGAATAATATTAAGACCTCTGGGGGCCTGTATTCTGGTTTTGCATGTTTTGTGCAAAACTAGTAAAGCCTTTGCAATTTTTTTTCTCTTTTTCTTCAGTCTTTGTTCACCTCCATGATTTGAGTGTGAAAATACTACAAAGGATGAGAAATGAAAAAAGAAGGTATGGTATCATGCATGCTATACATAGCCTAAATGTTTTAAAAAGTAGAAACCATGTTTACATGAAACATGAAGGAAACAACAGACTAGAAGGAAAAAAAAACAGAGAAATTAGAAGTTTTGACCCAGATATTTCAAAAACCACCTACTTTTAGATTGCAAAAGTAATATCCATGCCTTCCTTGGTGCTGCTACAGCAACCTTCTTCTACAAGAAAAATAAATCAGACATATAAAAATATAATATTTTTATTTTTATTTTCTTTGTCAAGTTTCCATCTGGGAGATGAGTAAAAATGCCATAGAAAATTTTAGAACCCAACAACCACCTGAAAATATTTGCATATCATGTCTTTTTTGGAAAGTGACAACTCTACAGTTAGTATTTCCAATGGATTGTCCTAAACAGTATTCCAAAGCCATATATAGTTTGCAGCCTAGCCACTATTTCTATTACTTCAAAGACAGCAGCATTTGACACTTTATAATTTCATTATTAATTTGATGATAAGAACAATACAGGTCTTGACTGAGAAGGACAGTACTTGTGGAATAAAATACCCGAACAAAATGAAATTTCCTAAAACACTGTTCAAAGTTCTTTTTTTGTCTTTCCTTTAATATTCAGTCCTTCAATCATCTATATGTGGATAGCTGAGCTAGAATTCATCTCAGGTTACTGCATTCATATGAAATCTAAGAACTATGAGACACACAGCTGTGTCAGTTCGGCTGTAATTGACAAATTGGCAGATGTATCTCTAGAGAACAATTTATTATACCCATCTTGGAACTGGATCAGCCATTCTCCAGACATGTTTGTTTCTTTATATTAACAACTGAGAGGTTCTATTGCTGGCTTGCATGATTAGAATTAGGAGAAATGGTAAAATCCATTGTTTAAATACACAACATCTGAGGGCAACACGTTCCAGCACATAGTCACCCTCACAGTAAGCAAGTGTCAACTGATTTTCTGATGGAACATTCAGTTTTTCAGTTTTTGTCTATTGCCTCCTGTCCCATCACTAAACACCACTGAAAAAAGTCTGTCTGCATCTTCATTGCACTCTCCCTTCTGAAATTGATATACATTAATGAGATCTCTCTTGGGCCTTCTCTTCTCTAGGCTTGATAGTCCCAGTACTCCCAACCTTTCCTCGTAGGTGAGACAGTCCATAATCAACTTAGAGGACCTTCGCTGGTTCCTTTCCATGTCTGTCTTGTGCCAAGGAGCTCAGAAATGGACACAGAACTCCAGATGTGGCCTCAGCAGTGCTAACACAGCGGAGGGATGATGTCCCTCAACCTGCTGGCTTATTTTGTGTAATGCAGCCCAGGATACTGCTCACTTTGCCAAAAGGGCACACTACCAGCTCATGTTCAGACTGTTCACCAGGACCTTTTCTGAAAGCTGTTTTCTAGTTGTGTCACTGCCATCATGTGTTGTTGCATAGGGCTGTTCCTCCCCAGGACTTCTCCTTGTGGAAATTTGTTAGGGTTGTGCAAATATTTGGGCCTGAGGTGGGTCTAGCAGCTTCTAAGGAGCATGTCTTGATGTTCTGCTCCCAGATATCTGTAGTATTTTTTGGAGAGGATTAGGGAGAG
The DNA here is from genome assembly GCA_024362935.1 of Setophaga petechia. Lineage (NCBI taxonomy): Eukaryota > Metazoa > Chordata > Aves > Passeriformes > Parulidae > Setophaga > Setophaga petechia. Next base: position 2,012,169 of record JANCRA010000019.1, on the reverse strand, counting down.
TCAAGCACTCTTTTAGTCAGTGCTAAGGAGAGACCTTTGTAAGAGCCAGGATTACAGCAGAGCTCCCTGAGATTTTCATGGTGCCATGTCCTCTAAATTGTGCTTTGGGAATTTCTGGGCCTTCTTGGAAAGAGGCCTACCTGGTAAAGAGGGCCTGGATATCAGAGAATGTTTGGTAATGCTGTGAGAAAACAAGAAACAGAAGTATTCAGTGTTTTTGTCTGTCATTTCTTTAGGTTTGTGTTAATTTTAGTGCAAACCATAGGAATATTGTCCCAGTTGTTCTGGCATCATATTTCTTTCTTTTTTTTTTAAATTTTCCCAAATTAAGACTTTTCACAGCTTCTAAAATAATTCCATCTCTCCATACTGTGGCTGATCTGCCATATAAGTCATCAGACCTCTCTGGGACTTTCCAGAATCACTGTTTTAAACTTCCCAAAATCCACTCTTTCAAACTTCCCCAGCACAATAATTTCACCCTCATTCTTGTCCCTGAATGATTCTCCTTCATTCCATGTTCATTGGGCAGCATACTCAGACAGTAATTGGGTTGAAATGCTCATTCCTACTGTGTACACAAGAACATTAACTACAGCCTGCAATGGCCATTTTCAGTTCTACATCAGTATTCATTATGCGAACACTGAGTATTTTCCTGATGGTCTAAAGAAATATTCTTTTTTTCAGACAATATTCTTATTTAATGCAAGTAAGCCGCTGAAAGCCATTTCCTTTGTTGAACTGATAAAGACTTAGTTAACATAGAAAAAAAGCAATGACCATTTTACATCAATGATATTGCTTAATTTTGAAGGCTTTGTTATAGCTCCGATTTCACTTTTTCATCATGCAAGAGATTTTAGAAAAAAATACCTTTTTTTTTTATAAACAATGATAGTGCTAAGATCTTCCAGTAATTCACACTGTTAAATTACAGTAATTTGATAAGTATTGGATCTATTTTGAGGATGGGTAAACTGAAATATGAAGGACTGATATTTTCAATCAGAAGTAAGTGTAGCTCTTCCTATGATTAATCTAGTTGTCATAGAATCTTAGGGTCATAGAATAACTGAATTGAAAGAGACCCAGCAGGATTACCAAATCCATGTCTTGGCCTTTAGCAGGGCACCCCAACAATCACACTATATGCTCAAGAGCATTGTCCAAATGCTTCTTGAAATCTGTCAGCCTTTGTGCTGTGATCATTTCCTCGAGGAGACTGTTTCAATGCTCAAAAATTCTCTGTGTGGAAAAATCTTATCCTGATATCCAACCTAAACCTCCCCTGATTCAGCTTCATGTTTTTCCTTTGAATCCTGTTACTGGTTATAAGAGTAAAAAAACTGGTACCTACTCCTCCTCTTCCCCTCATGAGGAAGTTGCAACAGCAGTGAGGTCACCCCTCAGTCTCCTCCAGGCTGAACAGACCAAGAGATCTCAGCCATTCCTCATTAGGCTTCCCCTCCAGATTCTTCACCATCCTCCTGGCCCTCCTGACTGAGATGGGGATGTACATTTCCAGATCCCGTTAGGATTACAGCTGTACTAGTAAATGAAATGCGCTTACCACCTCCCAGAGGGCACTTGGGAGGAAACCGCACAGGAGACTCATCTCTTTAATGTTGACTTGTGATATTCTCCAGATTAGAATTTTATATTCAGTCTCACTTTGGAACAGTGTCTGGCTAAATCCCAAAGCAAAAGAGTTGTTTAGAAGAATGCTAACTGGTCCAGAACAAAACCATGGCAAAGACCATCCAGTCAAATTAACCTTATAGATGCATTTAAATGCACTGCTTAAATTTTAATACAGATACATCATCTTAGATGCTCAGAGACCTGAATCTTTAGTACAGTATTGCCACTTCAAGTTTTTGCAAATTATGTGTATAGTGAATTAAATAATCTCACATGAATTTGCAAAATGAAAACTTCTTTCGGAGATTGATTTACCAGACTAACCTGCAATAGAGCCCTGAGGAGCTCTATAAGATGCCAAAAATTCCCACACTTCTCAATGAGAAATGAGCTAAAGCAGTTTAACATGAAGATTTAATGATTTTTTTTTTCCTGAAAACTATTTAAATCTTAAAGCATCAGGGAATACCAGTGAGTGATTAATGAAGCCATTGATTATTTGAAAGGTAAGCTATTCAGATCTCATTCAGTCAAACAGAATATGCAAAAAAAAAAAACTCTAGAAGATGGAAATTGCAAGGGATTGAATGGAAACTTTGCTTCAATTTGTCTTGACTGAACAGATTTTTTCACAAAATGTTCTTCTCAAAAGATATAAAAGACCATTGAAGAATATATTGACCATTCAGTGAACAAATGGAAACCACAGTTCATTTCTTTCCAGTTTTGTTATTTTGATGATACTGATTAAGTGTTTGTAAACTGCACCACACTGAGGACCACAGGAAAAATATTGTATGATCTGCATTTAAATAGAAAAATGGTCCTAACTAGTAAGAAAATGGAAATAAATTTCCAGCTTCAGTCTGGCATGCATTTTAATAAATGATATGTGAAAGACTGTCTTCATCATCTACAAAATTTTTTAATTTATAAAACATTACATTTTTTAACAGTTCAGTTTGCTACCTCAGCTCAGTTTGCCCTGTCTCACACGCACACACATGCACACACACACAAAAACCTCCAAGACTAAAGGTGTAAGTTAATGTTTGTCAGTATGACAATTACTCATGTCATACTGAAGGTATCTCTCAAAACTAAATTATTTCAGTATGTGAAAGAAAAAACCATGAAAACACTTATATTGATTCAGATTACTTACAAAGGATCCTGACTTATGTTCTTTTTAAAGATAAAGTAACTATTTTTTTCTTGCTTTTAAATACTATATTATAATAATAGAATTTGAGTACAATAATAAAAATAAATTGAGAGAGAGCCACCAGATGACTCTTCTTTCCATGTTTTTCAGTCTGATATTTTAGGCAAATAAAACAAATACTATTTAAAGGCTTTCAATGAGAAAAAAACTCAAGATTATGAAAACATTAATGTTCAGTATAAACATACAATATTGACTCAGTGATCTGAATCTTAAGAATCATCAGAATTTCAACCTTCTAAATAGCATGTCAAAGTGTGAAGAATGAATATGTCATGCTGTTTAGTATTTTCCTTAGTAGTAACTTAGCTCAAACAACATGTGTTAAGCAACTCAGATGTTCATTTCATAGCAAAATATGGAATTTTTCATAGGAATCCATTAAAGTGTTGTATTTCAAATACGGAATAATATATTCATTTACATTGAAAAAGGCCCTTAACGTCTACAAGTCCAATCATTGACCCAACACTACCAAGCCCACCACTATACTGTGTGCCTTACCTACACATGTTTTAATTACCTTCATAGATGGTGACTACCCTGGGCAGCCTGTTCCTATGCTTAACTCTGTTGGTGAATAAATTTTTCTTTGGAATCAGTCTAAACCTCCCTAGAAAAATTTGAGGCCATTTTTTTTTTGCTGGGCAGAAGAGACTGACACCCACCTGGCTACAACCTCCTTTCAGGCAGTTGTAGAGAATGATAATGCCACTCCTGAGCCTCCTTTTCTCCAGGCTAAACATCCCCAACACCCTCAGCTGCACCTCATCAGACCTGTGCTCCAGACCCTTCTGCTGGGGTTCTTCAATCCTTGGTTGCTCTTCTTTGGGCACACTCCAGCACCTCAATGTCTCACTTGTAATGAGGGACCCAAAACTGAACACAATACTCAAAGTGCAGCCACACAAGTTCTGAGTACAAGGCGACTTCCCTAATTCTGTGGTCTGTAGTATTTTTGATATTTCAATTGCATCCTATGTTTTTAATTTGAAGGATCTGAATATCCAGGGTTTTCCCCTAGCATTTTGTGATATATTTAAATGCTTTAAATTCCATGCTATTTCACTCCTACTAGATATAACATACAAACCACTTCCTCTTCCCCAATCATATAAAAATCAATAAAATAGCAGTATCTTGTTACAGCTTCCTGTTATCAGTGCAATGTTCAAGTGAACTGCTAAGAAAAATAATTCACTAGGACAAGAATAGTCAGGTACTAGTCTAATACTGTAGGTACAGAATTCATTAAAGCCATAGCAGTAAAATGCTTGTTATGGTAATTAAAATGTATGGAAGTTGAACTCAGGACCAAAATATATAGAAATAACTAGTAATTCTGAGCTTTTCAATGCTATGATTCACATAAAAACTTGTTAAACTAACAAAGTAAGTTTGAAAAATACAATTACCATCTTCAAGATGTTTGCTTTTCCAGCAAACACATCCTGAATATTGTATAATTTCTTTCTACCCCTTGTTTAATGATGTTCCAGCTCTAGAATGACACACAGATGCCATGAATGCTCAATATTAACCTCATGTACAGTAGTAAACTGTACTCAGTTTTGCTGACATCATGTAACTGTAACTACTTCTTCTCTCTCTTTGGAGGCAAACTAAGACCACAGGTTCGTATGGGACTGTTTTGGAAAATGAGTTGCTAATCCTTATATTTTGCATGAATAGAAGCCATTTGGAGCCCATTATGTTGCATTTGGGTTCACTTTCAGAGGGACATTTAATGGCAGACCACAAAAATGAGATCAATGCCCAGCAACATGACTCCTCCCCAAGGATCCTACCTACCAACGGCTTCGCTTGTCCTTATTTCCATACATGCTACAGGGCCCAAATGAAGTTCTCACTTTGTTATTACTTAACCACCAAGTAATGAAAAAGAAATCAATTAAGTGACAATTTAATTGTCTCATCAAATTCTTCTTCAGACCAAAACTGGTTTTTTCCATTTATTCATACACTTAAGAAAAAGCTTTCTTCTATAGAAATACCTGTGAAAAGTAAGTGTAAAAATATTAAAAGGTCTCAAAATATTAATAAATAATTATTGTCACTAGATACTGCAGGCTACACATGTACACTTTCTAATCACATTCTTTATATATTCTTTCTAAATGTAAATAATATAAAATTTCTAAATCCCATGAATATTTTATACTCTCTACTGCAAAGAACAATCTTCAAATACTGGTATGTATTCAGCATGTGATTTAGATACAGATAACATGATTGTGTTAATATCAACTAGGAATATAGGCAGGAGGATAAAAATTCTTAGGAACAAATTCTTCAACAGTGATACAGGACATGCATATGTGCAGAAATCTTTTGAACTAAAAAATAATATGTATATTATTTCAGAATATTATGTATATTATTCCATACATAATAAGAATCTGGGGTAATGGTGGGGATGTCTTTGATAATATATTGTACTCTGTGGTCAGTTTTTTTAAAATTTAAAAACATTCTAATATTCCCAGGCAGACAACAAGATTTATTTCTTTCTTATGGGGATCTTAGATATGAGATATTCTTTGTCTTAGAGATGGTACAGTTTTGTAAGGTTTGCATTCCTATTTTAGATTCTCTTTTCTGAGAGGTACATCAAATTACTAAACATTAATTGCATAATTGACACTGATGGCTCTATGATGACTATCAATCTGTTTACATCAAATTAACCTGGCTCATACCAGTCATTGCATCTGTCACAGTGAAGTGAAACAGAGAGGTCTTTCTTTGAAGGAAGGAGCAGTATTCTTTAGTGTGCAGAGTGGATTATTTTTGTGCATGCATATTTTCATGTTTTTCTGGTTTTAAAATAATTTAATGCTGGCTTTTCAAACTGTGTAACTTGATGTTTCATAAAATATTCTTACATATCTATTTGCTGCAAAAGGAACTGTTAGAAAATTACCATGTTTAAATGCCATTAACCTTGCAGATCATGTTTACTTTAACCTCATTGCTAGAAAATATTTTCATTATTGTCTTTTCAATCTTTTTCCCCTGCTCCAAGGTACTGTATCATAAGCAAAATTAGTCTATGTTAACAAGATCTGCTTGAAATATTCCCGTTCCTCTTGTGTGTGAACTGGAAATATAAAAGGAGGATACAATCTGGAAAAAAAGTCTGAAGAGATCAAACTCTTTTCAGTTACACAAAGGCTAGGGCTATATTTGAAAAACTCATACAAAATTATTAAGCCTTTTGAAAACTCTTCTGTGAGAAAATGTTACTCTAACTTGGATGGGATCAAACACACCAATAAAATGGAAATGTTTTTCTACATGGATATATAACCACATAATAAAATATGTAAATTTTACAAAGAGTGGCTGAAGGAGCTGGGGGTGTTTAGCCTAAAGAAAAGGGGTCTCAGAGGAGACCTTATCCCTCTGTACAACTACCTGAAAGGAGGGTGTAACCAGGTGGGGATCAGCCTCTTCTCCCAGGAAACCAGTGACAGGACAAGAGGACATGGCATCAACGTATGCCAGAGGAGGTTCAGGTTCAGGTTCAGGAGGACAAGCAATCCAACAGGAAGTTCAGGACATCAGGAAAAAATTCATCACTGAAAGAGTGGTCAGGCATTGGAATGAACTGCCCGGGGAGGTGGTGAGGCACTGTCCCTGGAGGAGCTAAAGAAAGGACTGGACATTGCATTTAGTCTTGGTTTAGTTGTCAAGGTGGTGTTTAGTCAAAGGCTGGACTCAATCTCAGAGGCCTGCTGCAAGCTTAATGATTCTATGATTCTATATACACATAACAGAATATTTTATATGTAAAGATACCCTTGTATCCTCAGTTCCCAAATTTATGAAAATAGAGAAAATTTAATTTGAATAAAATACCTCAAATTAAATGACATTTGCCTATATTTAGATGGAAAAATTGGGCTAAACCCATGTAAGGGTTTTAGTGGCTGTTTAAGTACCCTTATTAATCTATAGAGATTCCATGAGCATCTCTAGAGACACAGCAACCATAGTCTTAACTAGCCTAACCAGCTTGGCCTACATCTAAATGTCTCCATTTAGGTGACTGGAATTCTCTCCTATATTTCAGTCCTCATATTTGCCAATGAGAGCCACGTATGTCTTGTGAAGATGCTCTGAAGTCACAGAGAAAAACCAGCTGAAATAAAGACTCTTGAGTCAGAAAAATGTTGTACTTTCTATCTAACTGATATGGCTCATTGCAGCTGAGGCCATCTGGGTGACTTTATGCCCAATGAACATTGGCTGTGGATACTGTGTGTCTCCTCGTATGTCAAACAGAAAAGTTATTTTACTTTTTCTTTTGAATGTGACCTATCATGCCTTATTGCTAGTTTAAAATTATTCTAATGGGCTGATTGTAAGTGTTGGAGAATATTAAGCAGAAAGGGAACAAAAAGAAAAATTCTATTAAAAAAATCTTGACATCTTAATCAAGTGCTTATTTTATTATAAAGAAAGAGTGAGAGAATTCAGACTGAAGCTGGTAAGATATAAAATCATCCTGTCTCATGAATAAGCTACCATTTTTTATGGCATTTGTTATGATACATTTGACTCATACATATTGGCTTTGCTACACTGAGAAAAGGTGATTTATTGCAGTAGTTAACTTCTAGTATTTGTTGAGAAAAGGGAAAAAAAATCTCTCTCTACTGGCTTGAGAATATTATTATACTCTACTAGTATTGTAAAATATCAGTTATTGAAGCCATACTTATTCCACTAAATTCCTATAGGATTTCACTCAACAGACTGAAACAATATTTCTTTACTTTAAAAAAATGAACAGAAATAAGAAAAACAGCAAACCCCCTGAAAAACAAATGGCTATGCATATATGGATTTTATTAAATTTGTGATTATAGTATAACAGGTTTCTAGTTGTCACATTCTCAGTTTTTTGTTCTAGTGCTGTTATAGTATCCATTAAAATAATATGAAAATTAAGTTAAAAACATAGGTTTTTTTCATCAATGCTCTAAAGTAGGGGAATGCATTTATATGTTGTACAGATATAAAATTCAAACTTCTGTCTTCAGATTCTGCATACATGTCTTTGAAAACACTTAGGAAGAAAGTCTATTATGATGAAGTCATATTAGAAGTCTATTATGACAAAGTCAGTTTCATGACATGAGATAGTTTTACACAGCACTCGTCTAAATTTTGTAGATTGAAGTGATGAGATCTAAAGTGATGAGACTTTCAAGAGGAAGTTCCATAGTTTAGTAATTCTCTTTGAGCCAAGAAAGTGTTCCAGACCTTTGGCTTAGATTTCTTCATTGTTTCCTGCATTGCATATCTTTGTTTGATACCAACCAATGCTTTTGATGGTTTTAAACAGTCATCACACCTTTCTTTACCTTTCTTCAGACAAACCATCCAGGTGAAAGTTTTATTAATTATTTCTTGCAGTTCTCCCCTCCTGATTATATGTAGGAAAATAAAAGAAAAAGGATACTTTAGCAGCTTTTAAGTAGCATATTGGAGGAGGTTTTTTTAAAAAAAATTTTGCAAAGTAGGCACTATGTTAGCACATAGCTTATTGTCCATCTCAAAGCTTCTGTTACTACTTCTGATTTCAGAGTACTATTTCATAGTAGATTTCAGTTTATTTTTCAGGTTATTTTTGCAGATGTTCTGTTTTTCTAATAATTTTTAAATCATCTTTAGTTTGTTTACAAGTCAATCTGGATTTATTTTTCTAATTAAGTATTTGCATAATAATAAAACCTTTATTAAAACTGTTTCTAAATTACTACAATTCCCTATCTTATTTATATTCTTTAAATTTGAGTAAATTTTTTCTACCCCGATGGCTCATTAAATATATAATTTCAATAAACTTCAAAAGCAAATTGCTGAGCAATTAAAAAAAAAAACATTAAAATGAATAAAACTGACGTGTCTAAATCACGTCTGTTTGAATCTCATGAGCTCTGTTTTAGCAGTTGCCTGATTTTATATTATAAGCAAAAGCAAAAATATTCAGGCCATGCAGGAGTGACTATAGAAACTTTCCTCAACTTAGTTTTTTTTCACCCTTAGGCTTCAAAACTAAACAGACCTTTTATTATTTTCCGCCAGTATTCTGCCTTTATAAATTTATTGATATGATTTAGTCTTTCTGAGCCTGGTTACATCTGTCTGTTTTTTGGGGGGAGGTAGAATAATATTGTATAGTTTTGTGCTACACTGTCTTAAGAATAGTTTGACTGTTCTGTACAGACACAAAAGTTGACTCTAAAAAATAAAAGCAATGATATCATGGTGTTCTTTTGGCCAAATTATTTCTCTTTATGCCAACAACATGCAGCACTTACAACAATGTCTGAAACACTGATATGAGAGAATGTAGCTCATATTTTCAAACATCTGTGCACAATGATACTACATGTGCATTGAGGATCACTGATCTCATTACCTAAAGAACAAGAAAGTTGCACAGTAGAACTGAATTTTATACAAATTTGGTGCTTTTTAATAGCTTTTACATTGTTTAGATTCTCTCTACAGATAATGAAGAGAGCCAGGACACTTCAGAAGGTAACTCGTCCCATCTGAAAAGGTTTTCTGAAGTAAAAAGATGGATATTATTTGGAATGTCCAGTAAGATGCTGCATTCACTACAGAGAAAGCATAGATAAACAGAACAGGTCAAGAAACCCAGCTTTTAACAATCAAAACTGGCGAATATAAATCTTATATGTGTAATTTCATTCTTTCCTGATGAATTCTTTTGTATTTGCTCACTCAACAGCAGATTTTGTTTGCTTTTGGGCAGGGGGAAGCTGGCTTGTGTTGTTTTCTTTTTTTTGTTTTTTTTTTTTTTTGTTTTTTTTGATCATAAATAGTTATGACCAAATGAAACAACAAACACAGGTGAAAAAATTCAGAAACACTACCCCATACACTATCTGCCAATGTCAGATCCAATCAAACAAAATTCTAAAATTTTTAAATACATATTTTTATATATGACCATCTGAGGTCAGCTGGTCTCCAAGTTGTTATCACAGTGAATATATATATTAAATAATAGTGATAAATATATGCTAGTCAACCATAGGAGTTTCTTGTAAACTTTCATATGTTTCTTTGAAAGATCCCCCAGCCAACATTTGAAGTACAGTCATCTCCTAGATCTTCAAGTTTTATCAGGTTAATGAGAAATGGGAATATTTCTCACTCTTTATAAGTTTGGTGTGGTGAAATCCTATAAAGAAACAGCTTCTTCAGACAAAATGGTTTGGAATGGAAAGGAAATTCTGAATTATACATTTGAACCTATTTTCCAGATTTTTGGAACTAAGGTTTTTTCTTACAAATAAATCCCCAGAAAATTGTGAAAAGACAGACCTCTTCTGTTTCCTATTAAAATCCACTGCAACTACATCTGTTCCATAACTCCTGGGATATTTTGTAAGATTACATTCAGCACAAGATGTGTAAAGCACAAAGCTAAATAATAAATCTACTTGTAAGTTCCTAGATATTTTTAAACTTCCTCTATGCAACTATACATGAAACTACACTGGGTAAAAATGCAATAATAAACTTTCATATACTCAATGAAGCAGGCAAAACTAACATGTCCTCAAAACATGTGTACTACAATCCACAATTTAGAGATGGAGATCTAGAAACAGTTACTTCCAGGTAAAAACAAAAAGGAAGGATTTAAGTACTGGATACAAATTATTATTAAAACATGAATTCAAACAGTGTTGTTTCTGAAGTATATCAGTGTCAGCTTTTGAGGTAAGAGTAGAGGATGCTTTGGGGTTTTGGAAAAGGACTCACCAATATCATCAATAACAGAGAAAAAATAACTAAAAAAAGGACTAAAGAAAACCCTAACCCCCCTCCCCACACCACCCCTTCCCTCAATGAGGAACTCTTATATCTAAAAAGAAAAGAGTAACAAGGGTTTTCTCATCCTGCTCAGGTGATGCTATCTATGCTTTCCACATACCTGCTTGTGTACCTAAATTATTGCTCTTATAATAATTTATTTTTTTCTAACACTAGACAGTACCTCCTACAACCTCACTTTTATTTTAAAACTTCAAAGGCAATTTGAACTTTTAGATGTTGGCCATGGATTCAAAAAATATGTGATATGTATTTTCACATTGTCTAAAATATCTTTGTGTGTGTGTGCTTCATCAAAGATTTTGTGTTTCATTCCCAAATGGACTAAAGCAGATTTGAAAGTTATATTAGATTTGGTTGTTATATATATCTTATATAATGTCAATAATATATAATATGTCAATATGGCAAACACTATGCAAATGATAAAATTTAATGTGACATGCTTTGTGTCAAGATCTTTATGGGAAAGCAAATAAAGCTACTTTCTTATTTGACTGTTTTATTTGCTAATCATTCCTTCAGTTACCTTATAGCTACATGAAGGTATCTATGCTTAGGCAGCAGGACTTGAAAGGTTTCCATTAGAGATAAAGATACTTTAGTCAGGTTGCAGCTCCATAAACTGTAAATCTTTATTGATTATTGGTTAAGACGATCTAAGGAACTATTGAACAACTTTCCTTTAGTTCCTCCTCAGAAAGCTAAGAAAGTTTCCTACTATTGCAGACATCAAATATAAATAAAACTCCCACAACTAAGGAGTTAAATAGGATTATTAGATGTTTATTTTATTTGTATTTTTTTTTTCTTTCCTCACATTCAGTTTCCTTCTCTATATTAGTAATTTTAAAGTAGACACAGTACTGAAGGGTTGGGATTTAATATTGAGTACAAAAGTGTCAGTTTTTGCCTACAGCCCTCCATTCTCTCTAGAGGCTTCTTTAAGGTAGATCTTTCTGGTCTCAGCTACCCAAAACAGTCTGCCCTTGTTCATTCCTCTCTGATGATGCTTTGCCTGCCAGACATGCTCAGGGACTTGCAGCTTTCATATTTCCCCACTCCAGAATGTAAAGGAGACTGCTTTTGGATGACTGTATAGGCTTGGTCAGGCCCTAAGGGAAACAAGTGGGTCTTTTGCAAACTTTGCAGATTGTCCTACAGATACAGTGTAACTGAAATCTGATTTTCATGCCTTAGAGTTGCTTACGATCTTTTACACAGGATACATAAATATTACATGCACAGTGACTAACAGAAGCAATCAGATTGAATCTGGAACAGTGTTGCATTAATACAGGATTCTGTTATCCTTAAGTATCTCAAATACCATTCCAGCATCAATAGCATCCTCTAAGATAAAAGTCACTGCTCAAAGTGAATAGCAACTGGCAGCAAAATCTGTCACGTACTGCCTATATAGCCTATGAACTCGAAGAACATTGACATTGCTTTTGATCTAGAGGTTCATTAAAGGAAGAGAACAAATCAGGGATGCTTTATCACTTCATTCTTTCTTTTATAATGTTTTATAAATAAATGGACTCTCTCATCACATTATCCTAAGCTAACCCACCAGCAGATGTATCTTCTTGTAGTTCTGATGCTCCTGAATGAGGTGGCAGCATGTGCAGCTGTCTGAATCTCCGGGGAACTAACAGAAATTAAAACCTGATGCAGTGCAAACTAAGACAGTGTCTGCAAATCACTTCAACCTAATGCAGAGAAAAAGTACCAGGAAAATGCCCTGGTCATTATAGAGCTTGCTTCCTTCATGGTCCAAATGAGACAGTGCCATGGCAAAGACAGTGACTTTTAGTGATTTATGTATTCCTGCTAATGGCTTGTGTCAAAATGTAGTGTCTCTGTTGTTTAATATTTATGTCCTAGTCACAGTATTTCACTTATATTAAGACTGCAAATACTCTAGAGAATATCCTAAATATAAGCTCCTAGTGAATTTATCTGTGATTTGCACGGGTAGGACGTGCTGAAATGTTCATCTCTGTTCAAATCAATTAAGAAAGCAAAGAAAAAACCAAAACAAAACTAATGCCTCTGTAGCAAGCTCTTTGTGAAAAAAAATTCTCATTCTTCATAGCATGAGATTGTAAAGAGAATAGATTATAATTAATCATAAATGTTGTACATAGAGCTATTTTAGTATTTTTGGCCTTATGTTTTTTGAATTCTAAATTAAGGAGACTCTTTTCACAGTAGACATAGGCTAGAAAAAACCTAAGTTAGCACAAAATGTAAGTAGACAAGCGCAATAGACAAGGTATTGGTGGGGGAAAAAAATCTAGCATAACACAAAAAAAGGGAAACAAGTCTTCTCCTAAATTTGAGCTGAAGGTTTCCAAATTTTGAAGCAGTTAAGTGAATATGCTTTACAATCTCACCTATTCCAGGGACTCTTGGAAATGGATCAGATGGTATTCCTTAGCTGTATTACTTTCCTCGCAGCAGTTAAACAACCAAGACCCTTGTCTAAAGGAAAGAAAGCCAGCTTCAAAACTTGTGTATTGAACAAGATGGTGTTTTTTTCCCCCTAGAAAAAGATAAAGTTGTATGTCAAAAGCAGAGATCCCAGTGGAGTAAATTGGTTCCCAAAGCTTTCCTATATAGTGCAGGGATGATCCCACACATTATTTAGGTGCTAACCTCCACTGAAATATATGAGACTGAGAGACTCAATTAGTTTTGTGTGTCTATTTTATTCAATAATTTCATCAGTATTGTTTATTCCCTTGATACTAGCAGAAATGGAAAAGAAAACTATGCATATCTTTTCTTGCTTGGTGATTGTATTATCCACAGACAAAGCCACATGACTTCATTTACATAGCATGGAGATTGCTAATCGCATCAACTGTAACATATTTAATGACATTTCTGGACCTATATTATTTCATTGTTTTAAACAATCTCATTACTTATTTCACAACAAACAAGGGCTAAGGCTTAGTCATATAGACATACCATAAGAGTAATTTTTAAAAGGTCAATTATATTTAGCAATCTCAGCATTCTACAAGGCTATTCTTGTTAAATCTAAAGATAAGCCAACACATAGTAACAAATGTTGGGTTAAAACCAACATATTGATGGCAGAATTTGAAACCAGATTTTCTTCTAGAAGGGAAAAAAATCCACACGAAAATAATTTAAAAATTTAAAGTGAAAGAAACTATGCATGCAATCATAGTTAACCTCTAGAAATGAAATCTTGAATTTTGAAAGAATGGCAGTTGAAAATTTTCTGTTTCAATTAAGCTATTAAAGTATAATCTTTCAATTGCTTTCATACAATTTTTACTTCACATCTGTGATCATGTTTGATTCTGTGTAGGTTACTGAAAAACCAAAAAGCGGATACGTTTTACAAGAGGGCTTAAAAACTGCAAAAGAGGTTTTAAAAAATCAATAATTTTCTCAGAGAACAAAAAAAATCAATATTGAAAATCATATAAAGTGTAGAAATATCCAGCTTCATGTTTCTGTTTCAAACATCAAGAATGTATTTTAGAATTCATGTAAGTTATTTTACTGAATGTCTTTTGAACTACTGTACCAACATAATTCAAGGAGAAAATCGGAAAATTTCCTGCCTCAAAATTCACTGAAGACATCTTTCACTGTAAGGTAGATATTGTCATTACAGATTAATAGAAACAGATTTTTTCTTTAAAACTTGAGAACATAGTACTGCAAAGTACAAGTCTTCCAACCACTGGTACAAAAATGTCTTGTTAATTCAGTATTTATTCTTTTTTTGCACTGTAGATGTTACCTCCCTGTCTATAAAAAAACTTCTTCCCTCCCTGTATAAATGATACTAGGTGACACTATAAAGAAATTTTTTCTTAACCTGATAAACTTATTTTTAAATTTTTTCCCCTTAGCAGCAGTAGGAGATCTTTTATGATTTCTTATATTTATTGCCTGCATCTTCATTCTATAAAGGTATAATAGCCATTAATTATATTGCCATAAGACCTTATTTTTATTGTCCAGTAAATGTTTTTGCACTTGCATGACTTCTGAGGTATGATGCCTGTTCTGCTGAATAACCTGAATGTTAAATGGTGACACAGTATTAACCAGTATCGAGAAGTAAGATTGAAAATTCATAAATTCATACGAGAAGACTGTTTTCAGGACAATTTACTATTCAGACTTCATATTCACACTGTGAATGATTGTAATTACCTGCTGTGACAATAACACATTCTTAATACAGTACAGAAATGAACTCATATTTTTAGTCCATTATTTAGGGCAGCAATTCACAACCAGACATAGAAATAGGACAATACACAGGAAGCAATTTTACCATTCATTGCAAGATAGCAGAGGAAAATGCAATTCCATAAAGTTTCTGACCCTCATTCTTGGAAAAACTGCTAGTTTTGTTGAAACTCTTTTTAACAATCAATGTAATTTTTAATCACCCTATTAATATTTTTGAGGCTTGCAGACTACTTGTAGTCCACTAGCATTCCAGAGTAATCTTCCAACAGCATAGCACTATAGGTAGGGATGTGAAAAAATGTACCTCCTTTAATCTTGTCAGATTTGTAAAATTTTTCATTTTTCTTAACAGGATACATCTTCTGCTTATTAGAATTTATTGCATAAATCCAGATCAATAAGCAGAAGCTCTTGTATTGGGGTACATAAAACTGATTTGGAATTCATTTTAAATACAGAGAAAAAACTTTTGGGATTTTAGGTGATGATCACCTTATACAGGTTATTATTCTAAACAGTGTAATGGGTAATTACAGCTGCTATACATTTTTTTCTAAGGCTGAATGCTCTGCCAAGTTTACCTGAGGAACAGAAAAAAAATCCTTACATAGCGAGCTCTCTAGCAGCACAGCTAACTTGATTTGTAAGACGGGATAGCTTTAGTGTTAAAATGCTATTTATAAAATTCAAATTATTTAATGGCAGGTTATGGAATGCAGCAATGTGTAAGCTGATCAATTAAACCAAATATTGCAGTCTTGATAATTTTACAGTAATGAAGCCTGAGAATTGGGGATTAATGTCCAAGAAAAGCTACAGGATTATGGTAGAAACTCTGTATTTAATGAAAAAAGAAAAATTGGGAGTAGATGGACTATCAAATGACCATATGTGTGTCTAAATGTGACACCACATCTAGAGTTGTCATAACCAGACAATATGAAGGGAACGATCTCCACTGACACACTTCAGAGGTGTCCCAAACCTAACAAATGCTACTAAGGCTTACAGACGTTAGTAGGCTCAGAATCATAGGACTGAAAAGAGTTGGATTCTCATGTCGCTAATGGTTTGAAAACAGTTCCACAGCCACAGGGTTGCCTCTCCTGTTCAATTTCACCTTCACTGAAGGTAACCAGCACGGGCAGAACCAGATGTCAGAGAAGGTTCCAGTTTTGGGGTTCATTTTAATAAATGAACATACATTTAGAGCATGCATTTGGGAAGTGCACCAAGATCTTAGTGTGGTATGCCGGGAGAATCAGAACTACAATCTGAGGTGCTAATGCTTTGGGATTGTTCTCTTACAGTGGAGAAACTAAGTGCTACTGTAAAGAATGTAGTGGGAAAGAAGAATAATTACCTCTGCAGATGCACACCACTTACCTCCAGCAAATTCCTTCCCACCCCAAACTTGTAAATACTTTTTTTCTGGACTTACTGTGTTGATACCATAATAGAGATCAGCTGGTTCATGCCAGCTGGAAATATTCCTGGTAATTCTGTCATACTTTGGAAGATAAGGTATTAAAATAATTTATCCTTTCCCATGAGTTATTTTCCTCAGGTTCCAGATTTTGGACTCTGAAGAATGACAGCCTAGATGCGAGCCATTTTAGATCAGTTTACTTTAATTTCTGTGAATGTTCTCAAGTATGTTTAATTTGTCTACATGGGCAGAAGCTAAAATAATGAAGAAGTACTCTCACTAAAATAATGCATGCATACTCAAACCGAAGTGCCAAAACCAGGAAATGGCAGTAAGATGATGCATTAATCAAAAGTCTAGATATTCGTGTAAGTCTTAGTGAAATTTTTCAGTTGAACACAAGCTGTTAAATTATCTTTCTGTAGTCAATCTGTTTTTCACAGTTCACATTCCCTTTTTTTTACATTTGTAAACCAGGGACATTACTCTTGCATTTATTTTTTATTGATCTCAGCAAACTTTTGCTGCTTCATAATAAATAATTACATTTTCATGGGGTAGAAACTGCATGCTTATTGCTTCTGTGATCAAATTGCACTCCTGAACAGAGAGAGACCCTTCGACTTAGTAGAAAGAATTCAGATTCCTTCTGCTAGGTTTACAATAGACCTTCTAAAATATTTCTGAAACAGTTATGAAACAGGACAGACACTGTCTTAGTAAAGCCACATTCATCCTTAACACAGTTGTCAGAAGACAGTCAAAAACTTTCATAAATGACATTCTAGTTCTTACCAGCTTTATAGTACTGCAGTATAACCCATTATAATATCTTATCTTTACCTAGTACTCAGTTATTCTGATTTGTGTAACAACTCTGTCAAGGCAGTATGAATTCTTGAGTGTCTGTAGGAGACTCCCATATCAGGAACTTTTTATGCCTGCCTCTGCTAGGCTGATGAGCCTTGTTTCCAGGAGACTTTTATTTAGATTAATTTCAAGAAGGTCATTGTGATATAATAGCATTATTTAGATTTCATGAATCAAGGTTGATCTGTGGAAAGCCAGCTGGCTGCCCAGAATTGGTTTCTCTTATCCAGATGAAAAACTGAATTAAATGCCTCTAAATCTTCCTTTCCATATAAAATTGCTGCCTTTACTCCAGCCATGAATGTTGAAAGGCTGTGAATTTGGGCACTGTGTGATTTGTTGCACCAATAAGGCAATGGATCTGTTCAGATGTGCTCTTTCTTGAAAAAAATGAGGACTTGTATTAAGGGAAAAAGTTATAAGCTTGTGTTAATGATTTGGGGAAAACAATTCAGAGGCAAAGCATGAGGATCAACACTAGAATCCATTTGAATAACATGGAGCATAATAGATAGCCCTGGAGTAAACACAAGGCTGTATTTCACTCAAGAACTCAGCTGCAGTCATAAACTGTGAGAGTTTTATGAATGGCATCAGAGCCTCAGGAATTAATTCAGCCTCATACTCACAGTGGTGCCATATGTTGTTATTTATAATATCCACTTTTTAATTACTACTCTTAAGCAATTTAATATTTGTAGCTATAATATTTCAAAGATTAAATCATTAATTTGAAATGTTGAACTTTCCTTGAGGTAACATCTTTAAACCATACTCAGTTTCTTTATCAAATGAGATTTTTAGGGGTACTATATTTAATATGAACTGATGCCTGCTGAACGACTTTTAAAACCACAAGAAACCATTCTCTTTAATAAGGCTGTGGAGTGCAGTGGGACTCAACATAAGAGCTATGGTTTCATTTTTTACTTGAGAAGTTGCAGATTTATATTGGGTCCATTAGATATAAGATGTAAGAAGGCCATGAAGAAAAAAATCCATTTGCTCTGTTATGTGTTCTTCTGTGAAATTAAAAGTCTTAAATACCTACCTATGGTCTTCATGCGAAATAGAGACAATCAAAATACTCCAATAAGTGATTCAAATTAAAAATTCATTTATTTAACGAATTTGTTCCTGATTTCTACATACTGTCTAAAATAAACATTGAAGATCATGCTGTTCTTGGAAGTTAACTGTCATTTTTCTTGCTATGATAATATGCTTCGTGACACTAATTTTTGGCCTCTTCCCATATATGTAACATTTTGGCAGTACAGCCAGCACAAGAAAAGAAATGACTATGGGAAAAGTATTTCTGCACTCTGAAGCAACTTGCAGGTAGACTATTTGAGTGCAGCTGAAAAACAACTGTATGAAATAAAAAAAATCTCACAAAAATCTTTTCACTCCATCTTTATAATTTCCCTATCTTTATTCTTTTTTTTTGCTTGTTCATTTGTTATTTGCCTTCCTTTTTTAATTTTTTTCTTCTGTTTGCCTTGCACTAAGATAAAAATAAATGTAAACAAAAAGAGGGCTTCAACCAATAGATGCTGCTTCAATCAATAGATGCTGTTTGTATAAAGGCTTCTTGTCACTTAAACTCAAGGTCTCTATTATTGTACTATATACAAAAAGCCTTCTTGTGGAGGACTCTACATTGCTTGCCTGAGTCATGTCCTTGTGTCTCACAAGTTCCACTGTACTGGAAAAAAACTTTAAGGTATAAGGTATTAGGTATTCTTGTTATGCTTTGACCCTTAATAGTATGACATACAGGGAGTAAAGGCTAGATTGAAGCAAGGTAAGGATGACATTAGTGCAATTTAATCCAGTTCAGACCTGGGACCACCTAAACCATGATCTGAATAGACCTTAGTAGAATCCTTTCAAGCACCTTTATGGACAGATTTTTCAAGATTCCATTGTCCAGAGTCAACAGGTCCTGCTCCAACTTTGAGAAGTTTTTACAAAATATAAGTATCTTCCTGTGCATACTTATTGAGGTCAAAAAGATTAAATTTTTCATCATTGTCATGGAAAAAAAACCAACCAAAACCCTGTCAGTTCTTGATTGCACTAATACTTTGATAAAAACTGCTAAATGGCTATTGATATTCATTCTTTTAGAGCACTAGTTTTACTCTTGCATTTATTGTGACTACATTAAGTGACACTTTCAACGTTAGAGAACTACTTGGTCAAAAACACTGCAGCAACATTATCAAAATTTTCTCCTGATTTTCAGAACTTTTTCTCATTGTCATTTAATTGGCATTTATGTGGGTTTTAAAGATAAATAAAGTAGAATTTTTTTATCTATGAGCAGAAGCAAAGTTGAGCTCCTAAAGCCTATATGTTAGCTTGCTGATCTGAGGAACACTGAATATCAGATAAGTTTTATTAGTTATACATAGAGCTCCTACTTAAGAAAGTGCTTTATTTTATTTTAATTTCCACATTCAAAGTTAAGCTCAACACATACATCATCTTCCTGGTAAAGCATGTTAAACTTATGAAGACAAATATTTCTTGGACCACTTACAGAGCCTCACTGTGATTCTTATCTCCCCTCATACCTCTAGTATTAATTAATGCTATCTTCATATTTTACAACTTCAAGTTAAAGAGAAATGTACCTGAAGAAGCCACAGAAATGAACCTTGATTAAGATCTGACAAAATAATCAGTTATGTTAGTGACAGCCATATTCACAGGAACAAATATCCAAACATCTTTTCCAGGTATACAGCAAAAATTTATATGTTTTCTTTTAATTTAATAATTAATCCATCTTTATAAGAAGGAAAAACATTTAATAAAATGTAGTTCACAATTGGAATAACTTATACCATAAATTTGACTTTAACCAGTTACGTATATGAAATGAAATGGCTGGAAAATAAAAATTGGAGCTTAGTCTTAACTAAGCAGCATATATCAATTAACTGGAAAGTAGAAGTTCAAATATAAAGTACTCCAAGTATTTATGAAGGTCCTTCAGGGTCCTAGAGGGCAGAAGCAATACATTTTAATAAAGGAAACACAAACTTTTGGTAGCTTTTCAAACTTTCTGCTCTTGGAAAACACTGTCCTCTAGGCCTGTTTTTAAGAGCAAGGAAGTCTCACGAGAGTAGTGCCTTAGACAGAGATGGAGTAAAAATAATGCCCACTCTTTATTCTTCAAAGGAAGAGATTGATGGCTTTTCATAAGTCGGTGATCTGTAAAGGATTCAATTTTTAAACTACTATTTTTTAATGTATCACAGAATCACAGAATGTTTGAAAGACCCTAGAGGTCATCTGGATTAGCAGTAGGGTGCAGGGATAGCTGAGATCACTCTTTACCAAGGTAACTTGGATACCCAGAGTCGAGTACAGCAATGTCAATTCATATATCAAGTGTGACATGGGCTCTTGTGTGACTTCTGGTGACCAAGCTGGATTTTTCAAATAAAAGCTTTGGTTTTGCTAAAGAGTTTCCAATATCTTTATTGGAAACTCTTTAGCACGCATTTGATATTTTAGCATCAGTTTTAGAAGCATGTGATGATTTCTGGACTTAGATTTACAGCATAGTCTGGGTAAAGACTGGTGGAGAGAGGAATTCTAAGGGGGTTCAGTTCCCCCAAAGACCCTTATCAGGCAGCCAGCAGTGCCTTTACATGCTGACCAGTCCTTGGGGCTCAATGGCCTTAGGGGTTTCATGGGGCTGCATGGCCTTAGTCTCCTGTGCCAGGCGGCCTGAGGTGGCTGCAGGCAGGCAGCTCCCACAGGAACAGGACCAGGAGCTGGGAGGGACACTCCACAGAACATGGCAGGACAGGGCAGGGTCATAATATCTATTGGCTCTGCTGGCCCCATGAGCAACAGAGAGATGGAAGCAGTAGATTTGGGTCAGGCAAAGAGATAAAAGCAATGACACAGTGACTAGATATCTCTGGGGCAGGGACTGATGGTGCTGTGCTCAGCTGAAATGAGATCCTTGGCTATTTGGAAAGGGAAAGAGTGTGGGAGGTATCTGGGAGACTAGGCAGGGTCACACGGGCTTGTTGGTACCCTCAGGTTCCTAAGAGTCAGTTTATTTCCTGCTAATTTTAATTTAATTGAGTCAACTCTTGTCTTGTGCTCTGAGACATAGAAAAGATTAATTTTTCAGTCACACCACTGTCCTTTAGACACTTGAAGTTCTTCAGACACTTTGATCGTGTCCTCTCTTCTTATATGCGAGGTAAACAGTCCTAATCTTCTCAATCTCTCTTAATCTCTGAGATGCCCTTGATGATTCTTCACTCCTCTCTGAGCAGTCTCTGCCTTCACGATATGTTTCCTAAGACAAGTTGACCAGTACTGTAGCCAGGATGAGACTACAGCACCCCATGATTTATAGAAAGACATTATAATGTTATTTTTATATGCAGCCTCATATGCCTTCTCTAAAGTAGTGCCTTGTTAGTGCTTCTGAACAGCTGCTGAGTGGCACTGGTAGGGGCACCGTGAGCTCTGCTGCTCATCTGAGGTCCCTCTGCTGTGTTGCCATAGATGTTAGATGCTGTGCTGTCAGCATTACATGTTGGTCTACAGATGCTGGGATGGCTGTGCTGCTACAGATACTGAAAGATGTAGGAATGCCCCAGCTGAAGTGCACATTTTCTTCATGCATTTGCATTGAAATGCATTTGTTATGATAATGTCCTTTCAGGCCCACTGCACAGATGCATTGTCACAGAGTATGGGAATGTACGTGCCAACTTAGCTGATGTTGGCATCAGCATCACAGGCCCTTTGTCCTCCTTCTGACAGTTCACCTGTGCCTGCGTTTCTCCTGGACAAGGCATCTGCCTTTGAAAAAGTCATGATGCCTCCAGCCACTTGGGATACAGACCAGCATTTACAGGGTAATCACAAAAGTATCATTGGATTAGTGGATGAAGTAGAGCTCATTGTTTTTAGAACACAAGGGCTCTCTAGTACACTTACTGGACAATTACGCCAGTTTAAAATCTTATTTTTTCAGATTGGAGCAAGCTGACCTCCTTTCCTTTTCTACCCACAAGCACATGCCAAGGCAGAGATGAAAAGAAGATGATCAAAAAAAGAAAAAAAAAGAAAAACAACAAAAAAACCCTGACCAGAAACCACCAATCCCCCCCCCCAAAAAAAAAAAAAACCCAAAAGCAACCAAACAAACCCAAATCCAGTTAGTTATATCTGAAGATGAGACAAGGGTCAAAAATCTCAGATATTTGCTAAGGAGATTAATCTGAATTGGCAATTTTTGGGCAAATTCTTTGTGTATGTGTAAATTCATTTAGTATATATTGGCAACATTTTAGGTTTTTTTTGGGAAATTTGTCTTTGAAATAGCCTGACTTTACTGCTGAATAGCTGATATGCTCTGGATAAACAATGGGTTTTGGTACCATCCTGACTCTGCATTTTTGAATCCAAAGAAGTTGGTAGGAACTGACATCTGCATAAATGAAAATATGGTTAAATTCTGATACATTTCAAATTCTTTTTTTTTTTTTTTGAACTGCAGGGTTTTTTTATGACCTCTGAAAATTTCATGACTTATGTAAAATTACTCTCATATAAGAGCAGTAATTTCTCATTGGTACATCTGTTACAACCTGCACTTGAAGGCAAAAACTGAGGTTTTTGTAAATAGATCCCTTGGGGCAGATTAGAGTGAAATGACACTGAATGACCAGTGTGCATATATAAATATATATATTTATAGGGCTCATTTTAGAACAATTTGGTTGCAATGGAAAGAAGGCATGGAGCCAATTTGATTTTCATCTGTAGAAACATAGGAATACAAAAGCACATAAATGTTTAAGAAAATGAATAAAGAAAATAAAGAAAGAAAGGATAACAGTAGAAAGACATTACCACTCATGGATCCAGTGATGAGACCAGGCTTGATCTGTTGAGGACTGGGGAAGTCCACAATACATAAGTGTTCAGCAGGTTAATATCTGTTCAGGTTTGGGTGGAATGCCCAGGTACCTCCCCTGGAGGTGAGAATTTTACCGTGTCTGATGCAACACTGTGCATCTGTTGCAACAAGGTAGATCATGGTCAGTTATCTAGTGGAAGGCCCTGGAAATTAGGCACTTTAGGGGTCTTTAATGGTTTGTGATACCTTGTAAGATGTGACAGCTACCTCTTATGACAGTGTAATTGTGCTATTTATGCCCCATCAGAAGGAATGAATACCTTTAGGCCTACCAGAGGGGAAGAGGGAATTTTAAAATGGAGCCAGCTGTGTAAGGGGGGATATTGGCATGATAAAAAGCATTATCCTGCTTTGGCAGGATCTGCTTCTTATCTGCCTTCTCCATTATTTGGCTTAAACACCAGATTGTAGACTCTGGTGGTGGTTCTGCACCCCTTGTGTCTTATGAGCTTCAGAAGATTTGCTGTTACACACAGAAAACTCTCTTCCATTTTAGTTGAGTGTGCAAACCTTGCCTCAGCAAATGGCCAATTGTTTGAGTCATTAGCCATTAAAATTTCAGTCTCTCACAACATCCAGGTGATCTCTGTTCACTTGGTTGGTCCAGGCGAACAGAGATCTAAGATTATACTGTATAAGTATTTGTGAAAGCCTCTCTGCTCATCTCAGGTTCCATCTAAATACTCCTGATACTTCAGATAAATTAAAAACTGCTATAATTCCTGGGGTATATCAGTGGAACTAGGCCCCTTAATTTTTCATAAAGTTACCAGAGCTTTTGAAAAATGTTGTCAGGATTTCACAGACTCACAGAGTAAGCTGAGTTGGAAGGGACCTGCAAGGATCATTAAGTCCAACTCCTGGTCCTGCACAGCACCATCCCCAAGAGTCATATCACGTGCCCAAGAGTATTGTCCAAACACCTCTTGAGCACTGTCAGTGCTGCGACCACTTCCCGGGGGAGCCAGTTCCAGTGCCCAAACACCCTCTGGGTGAAGAACCTTTTTGTAGTATCCAACCTAGACCTCCCCTGATACGACTTTCTTTCTGCCTCTTGCAAAGTTTGTGCACAAGATTATCACATCCTCCAGTTTCTTATCATTTCCTGGAAAAGAACCTGAATGAGTCTTTCCAAATATGTGTGTGACTGTCTGAATTGAAACATTCCATTATAATTTGAGCAAATGGTATTTTCCCCACAAATTCATTGTTTCATCCATTGCATTTATTTAATAATGTAATGAGAAGATTTGGATTTTGTGTACTCATCTTGAAAAAGTCCTGTGCTCTAATTTTTTACATCAAAAATGTTGCAAATGAGAAAATTAAACCTTAAGTTTGAAAATGGATTGTTTTCATTACAAATCTGGCATTAGTGCTTAATGAGCTTGCATACACATGGCTACATATCAGACCATAGCTGTAAACATCATAAACCACAAAATAATTAGGTGACCTTTCCCCAGACTATCTTCAGTGGCAGCACTATGACCTGCTTAGACTGTGTTCTGAACTTCTGGCTTGCTATTGATTGCAAAATCAGTGAATGCAATGAAAGCAAGCCTTAGGATGCCATAAACTGTTTCACAAGGCAGAGACGGCAGCATTTGAAATGTGTTGAAAGCCCTCATGTAAATTATTTATACTGCTTGCATGATGCAAACCTCTCTGCTTGAAGGGACTAATCAATTCTTCCATTTGATAGGAATTTTAATTAGATAGAACAGCTAGGGGTGCAAATATTGTTCAGCTACCTAATTCATTGGCTATTTAATTGAGGCTAGCCTAATGTTTTCATTGTTGCTACATATATTAGAGCAAAAAGATATTAAGATGATTCAATTTTGGATCTTGCAAAAGGAAAACCTTAAACCTTAAGCAGCATGTTGAAAATATAACAGGCATGCTGCAGAGATAATTATATAGTCTTGAAACTGTATGGCATGAAGTAAGCTCCTATCCATCACTAGTGGTGGAACACACCTTCCAATAGTACAAGCAATAAAACAGGCACTTCAAGTTCAAGCAAATGTCTGTACAAGTCATACTTAATTGATTTATCAATTGTCTGATTCTTATGAGTTTCTTAAACTTAACAAACGTAAACATAAATATGTTTTTATTTGGTTCATTTTAGCTTCTGGAAATTATATTTTCTCTCAAAAGAAAAAGACCATAAAGGCCAAATGTTTAAAAACCTATCTATACTAATATACAGCAAGCTGTGTTAAACACACATCAAGGTACAATTTCTGCTGAAATATATCCCAAAACATTTTTGCAAACAGAGTGCTAGAAATAAGCCTTTAAGATAAATTAGAAAAATGTTTCAGTTGTCTTTGAAAAGGTACATGTTTTGAAGTTAATGCATTTAGGAAAATAAACTGAAGAGAAATTGTTCAGAAAGTAAGACACAGGCTCTTGAGTCAAGGTCACATTTGCCTGGTATGAAATATATTTTCATGTCACGGAAACTGAAGTCCTGTCCTTCCTTACAGCCCAAGAAATTGGGAGTGGTGATTATTCTAACCTAGCTATTATCTCTAGAAATAATGTTTTTGCAGGAGCTAAGTTAATGAGGTAAAGGCTGGTGATCTGCTAATTAAAAATCTAAAAATAGTACCAGTGATAAATGGGGTGTCAAAATATTCTAGCTAAGGAAGAATCTTTAACTTAGCATTGATCAATGTACAGCTCTGATTTCATGACACTGCATATTCATTTAATGAACCTCCCCTTTTATCTGTTAATTACTACAACACTCTCTGGATTAAGACTATAGCACATTCTTCAGAGAATCTGTGCATTGTCTAGTTCAAGTTTATTTATGAATATTTATTAGATTGCTAGCATACCAGAATCTTCTTAGTAGCTAGCACATTACCTCACACTAATAAGGGCTTTTGTTTGACATGGAAAGCAATTGCTTTACATTGGAAAAGCTGTTAAAGCTTAGTGTACGTCTTTCAGAAAGCAAAGAAAATTGAGAAGCTAAATATACAGACTGGGATTTTTAAACAGGCCCATGTGAATTATATAACCCATTTGCATTGTACTATATTGACAGTAGCACATAAACCCAACTTAATTCTCAATAGAAGTATCTGGCCAGTAGTTCTACAGTTAATGCTAAATCATATTTCCAGTTCAGCTGTAAAAACAGCATTTTTTCTCAAATTCAAGGCAGTGAATTGTGAATTCAAATATCTCAAAGTTATTTCCAACTGAACAGAATTTTGTTAGAGTGTGTTATGGCCTCTAATTAAACCTGAACACACAATTTGACTTGCAAAAGTAAAAGTGTGATGAAAGATAATTTGTTGCAAACCAAGACTAGTCAGAAAACCACATACAGTATAAATAATAAGAATAGAGAGAAGTGGCATGCAGTATAAATAAAAAATCAGTACAAAAATATCAGTCTCTGGAAAGCTTTACTAATGACAACACTGAAATTTGTGCCATCAACAGCAAGGATCCTGTGAACAAACTCATCCACTGTCTGTCCGCACAAGGTGTCCCTACCGAAGTTAGCAATGCCACATCTATTGATTTTGGCCCTATTTAAGTTATCAATTGTCAGAGCCCAAGAGGTCTGTAAAAATATTCCTTCAGAATATGACAAAAGATATAGTTCTTACTTTTAAGCATGGTCAGACCCTTTTCAGAAGGACAAGTTTTCTTAATGCCTTTTTGAGACACAGTTAGTCAGACGTAGCCATAATGCAGTCACAGTTTCACAGTTTGTATATGACATGATATGGATGTTAAAGTGTCAGAATCCTTATTTCCTAATTATTTCAAATAGGAATGGGGTTAAAGTCCTTATGATACTTGGGTATTGTCCCAGTTATGGGCCCCTCACTTCCTGAAAAACATTTGAAGTGCTGGAGTGTGTCCAGAGAAGGATGAAGTTGGTGAAGGATATAAAGACTGAGTCCTCTAAAGAGAGGTGGTTTGGCCTGGAGGAAATTGAGCTCAGGGGAAACCTTATTGCTCTCTACAACCGCCTGGAAGGAGGCTGTAGCAAAGTGGGTATTGCCCTCTTCTCCTAAGAAGCTTGTTACAGGACAAGAAGATATAGCCTCAAGCTGTGTCAGGAGAGGCTCAGGCTGGACATTAGGAAGTATTTTTACTGAAGGGGTGGTTCAGCATTGGAATGGACTGCCCAGGGAAGTAGTGGAGTCACCATCCCTGGAGGGGTTCAAGAAGTGACTGGACCTGTCACTTAGGGCTATTTAGTTTACAAGGTGGTTGGTCAAAGACTGGACTTGATCACGGAGCTATTTTCCAGTATAAACGAATCTGTGATTCTATGAGTGTTTATTTCTTATGAGAGGAAAGCCTTGGATGTGAACTGGGAGGACCAGGCTCATGCCAAACACTTCAACATCAATCTTTAAGCATTCCAATGTCCTTGTATCAGCTGCTTCACTAATCTTCACAAATCTTTAGACAAAACAGACACATAGACAACTCAATCTCCTGTGCAACAGAGTTACTGTTGCACCAATCCCAATAATTTGCACTTGACTAAGGTTTCTTTTGTGCTGTGCTAAAGCATACTAATTGAAACATAATGCAGTAGCGGAAAGAAGACAGATCCTGTATCAATGAAGATAATGTAGTATACACAGAGATAGTAAAGCACATGAAAATGCCATGAAGGGAGAAGTCATAGCACAGTCTGGATATATTGGTGTGGAAGGTGAAACTGAGTATTAGAAAAGTTACAAGAATTGGTCCCTGTGAATGAAATCACTTATTTATTGGCAAAAATTCTAAATATAGGTGAGTAGGGAAACAACAACTTCCCTGTTAACAGATTTTCACAGAAAACTTTTAATCCAAATAAACAGTTAATTAATAAGCAGTTATTTTTATTATTCTTTATGTTTGTCAGGGTCTTGATAACAACCGTGTAATTTTCCACTCTCTGAATCATCTTGGCTGCAGTATGATTGTCTTTCTAATTGTGTCTCTTTGGTTTGACCTAAGAGTGAGATGATTTACCACCTATACTCTTAACTTAAACTGTGCCAGCCTAATTGACTCCATATTTAATCAAGCATTCACAATGTCAGTGTTTCATTTTTCACCTTTGCTTATTTTATGTGAAAGAACTGATCACTAGTCAAGTGATGAGTTGAGATTGTGTGGCTTTGTCTGTGCTGTTACAGATATTATCTGACTTTTGTTTTATTTATCAGTGGTTACTCCATTACACAACTATTGTCATGAGAGATTTGGATTCATAACTTATGTATTTTTACTGGTGTTCTGGGACCATAAAGAAATGCAGGCTCTCTCTTTCATATTCACGTCCAACCTTAATGTGTCTGCCATCTGTCGAAGGTGTAGGTATGTTGCTGGCGTGCTTTGTGGGTTGTTCATACCTCTGACATTTCCCTTCTGAGCTTTGAGTTACCCCCTCACCACATTATATTTCTCTCCATTGACTGTACAGGAGCACAGATTTTTAACTTTCATCTGCAACGATGTACCAAAATTGTTTTCTGGAGAAGATTGTGCAAATAACCACATTCTATGTGTTTCACAGGCTGATTGGAAAAAAAAAAAGAAGTCAATTTTCTTCTGCTAGAGTAGAGTGATATTTTTTTTAGTAGTCATAAAAATTGCATTATGAAAAAAAACCTGAAATTTTTACAGCAACTGTAATCACACTCTTGGGACCTCTGATTTTTATTAATACTCTAGGCAATTTTTGGTGGCGTATGCCTGCATGAAATTCCTTTCCTGTTAAATCTACCCTCTGGAGTGTACATACACATATAGATACCTAAAATATAAAAATGAATGTACTATGTGTAGTATACAGATACTACCTATCCAACATTTTGATATGAGTGATTTTAGGAAGGTGGAGGGGTATTAATCCTGGAATCCAGTAGTCAGTCTCAATGAATTCATGGGACTGGGATTTTACCACTGGGACTAAAATTTTATCTTTGTTTGGAAGAGAGCTTTTCCAGCCTCTGGCCATTAAAACAGAAATTATGTCCCACAAGCACTTGCATGTTAGTTAAAAGAGCTCATTGATTTATTTTATAAGTGATTAATTTTTTAATTCAGTGACAGAAATTAAGAACAAAATTAATACGAATCATCCAGCTAGATAAATGCCAAATTAAAATGTGTAACTGCCACCCAAAAAACCACTAACTTCTGCTCATGCAAGATGTCTCAAAAGTTAATTTGTGGCATGAGCAATAGAAAGTGAAAAAGCAAAAGAATGTTGAGGATGATGAGGATGATGCTGCGTTTTTTTTTTTTATAATAATTAACAAATGCTTAAAATGAGAATATTTGAACTCTCAATCTTTGACAAGTAGCTTAGCCATCAATCTAACAGGTAAAGTTGGTAATAGGTAAATTCTCATGAAGTTGTTCTATCATATATCAACTTCAACTAAAACAACCCCTCTCATATCAGTGCTTAACAACTGGAACAGAATAATCCTTTCTTTCTCTCAGGGACAATTAATATTTAATTGGGACACACAACAGAAAAAAAGTTAGGTTATAACAACAGCTGATCCACAGTAATTGTCCAGGTGAACTGATTTATCTAATTAAGTACCAGGTAATTTCCATTAGTTTAGCTCTCTTTTCACTACACTCTGAACTAACACTGGTTACCTTGTGTTTGATACATAGGTAGAACATGCGCACATACACAAATATACACACCAGGTTCAAAATTCTGTTTTGCACTACTGCATCTTTGTCCTCTTTCCTCCCTTATTTTATCCGAGTATTTGGCCTTGATAATCAAACATGGTGTTGAGAGAGAACTTTGCTCAGTCGTACTTGGGCAGCTTTGGTGATCCCAAATGTGCAAAGCTGTGTTCAAATTTGAATAGGTATTTCTTTAGTTTCAGAAGCAAACTAAAAGTATGGTATATTGAATGGAAATGACTTTTGGAATACTCAGTTCAGAATGCTACCCAAATCACAAGTTTTCTGATTTCAAGTTAACAGCTATAGAGTAAAAATGCAAAGTTCAACAGGTGTCTTGAATTCTGTTATGTCAATACATTTTCTAAAAATATAAGAACTGAATTAAATTCTTAACACAAGGTAATAGATATTAAATATCACAAAATATCAATAGTTACTATGGATAGTTTACAATACAATGAAATCTGTCTTTCATTTATGGGTACATTAATTTTGCAAAACTTCAGAAATGCCAATGAAATACTTTTTGAAAAAAGCCCTATTTTTTTTTGTACCATTTACTTATATATTTTATTCCAAATGTCTTCTTTATATTCTATACTTTGCCAGTTGCAATAGAAAAATCTTAGGAAGATATTATAAAAAGGAAATGTTCTTAACTGCTTACTATGTTATGAGAGAAATTGAGTGATTCATGATTTTCTGCTAAGTCAACTCCACGGGGGAAAAATATGTGAAAGGTTCATAATCTTGGCCTTCTGGAATATTTATTCATATTAATGCAGTGCACAATTAGAAATGCCTTTGTGCATGTGTATTTCAAATCAGTCATAACAAAAAGGAATGAAGAAGGTAATTATAAATAATTTAATGAAGCTCTGTCAATCGAAATAGGAAATTTTGTGTGCATGTAAAGGTGTTTAACTTTGCCAGGAGGGCTTCCCATATACACAAAGGAACTGTGTAAACAAATATTCTGCATATGCTTGTGAATAATTAAATGCATTTAAACAAGAAACCACTGTTCTAATATATGTACCCATAATGATAATTTACTACAGCTATAGAAACTGTAGTTTACTGTTCACTGACTGTGTGGTACAACATCAGGATTAGGGTTTGTATCATTCTCCAAAGTCACATATGTGATCTTGTAAGATAAAGACAACTTGAAGAAGAAAATGGTGATTGGGATAATTAATGGGTTCTTTTCAGGTGATTATAATCCTCTATTCATTATATTGGAGGGTAGTGCTGGTAAGAAAGGTCACTGCTGATATCCAAGGGTGATAACCAGGAGCAGTATTTGTTCTTACAGATGTGTCCATAGCTTCTGAATACACTAATACTGAAGTGCTTATCTAACTCCTTACCATTTTTACAAAGAATTTGAAGATAAAAGACAAGAAAAATTATGATGTCAATGGTTTCTGTGCTAGCAGAAAGCCTCTATACCCTTGTCTACAGGGAAAAAATTGTAACAAGTATCTCAAAAGAACAATACCAGAAAGACCCACTGGTTAGGGTCATTGCCAACAGTAATTCAAGGACAATTCATTTGTAGGAAAATGTGAGAACTATGGCAGGCTCAGTCACATCCAACATGGTAAATACTGTTTTTATGCTTCCACTTAAGGGATCAACTCTGAAAAGGAAAAGTGAAAGCTGCAAAGTATCACTTGTCTTTGGAGCAAATGTATAAACAGAATCAAAAAGAGTGAAGCTGAGAGATTTCCTGTAGAAGAGTGCATAGAACAACTTGCCTGAGCATTGCAGTAGCACAAAATATTCATAAAATGTCAAACTTGGTCTAGTTGCTTAAAATGCATAACTTCTACTACAAAGGACAAATAATAGTATTCACTTTCATTCCAGTTCTGTATAAAACTACAAGTTTATCAAGCTTCACTTTCAAAGAAAATAAGATGGGAATGGTATACTGTACTGATGGCAAATAGACATCCAAAGTTCTAATGCAGCAGAAGTACTTGTGCAAAAAGTTCAGGGAAACTTACAGGAAAGATGGGGCAAGCCTTTTTACAAGAGCACGTAGTGACAAGATAAGGAAGAATGGGTTCAAATTGAAAGGTAAGAGGTTTGAATTAGACAGTGGGAAAAAAGTCTTTACTGTGAGGGTGTCCAGGGAAGTGGTGGATGCCCCAATCCTGGAGGTGTTCAAGGCCAGGCTGGGTGGAGATCTGAGCAACCCGGTCTTCACCTTTCTAGTGAAAGGTGTCCCTGCCCATAGAACAAGATGATCTTCAAGGCTCTTTTCCAAAGCAAACCATTCTATGATTCTATTAAATTGTATTTTGTCAGGAGCTTTCTTTCACCATTATTATTTTAGTTTACTAAGAAAATATGTACTTTACCTATGAGTGTGTGCTTCTTTCTACATTGTGCCTTGCCTTAACATGGATTAGAGTTTTACAGAAATGCAATAGGCATTTTGTTCCCTGTAATTTGTAAGGTTTTGGCTTCAATGGTGTTCATGAAAGATTAATGGTGATTCATGGATGGGATTTTAGGCAGCGATACAACTAAGAATTCACTAAGAATTGTAGTATTTTCTCATACTGGTTCTTACCTACTGTGCAAAACACTTTTTCTTGAGTAACCAAACTATATTGCTCTAAAGTGGACTAACTAGTTCCAAAAATAGATCAGATTTCCTAATTAATTTCCTTAAAGATTCACTAGGATACAGAAAGGCAATGTCAATGTGTATCAAACTTTATTTGCTCCTACAACAAGTTTTCCATTGTGTTTATCTGTATTTTAAGATTACTTTGCTGCATTGATTTAACATTATTCTTCCAAAGTATTAAGACAGACACTAATTTAATATCTGTGTTCCTAAATTTTTAACACACACTGAAAGGAAATCAGTTAGATAAGCCTATAGTGACTAACATTCCAAAGTACTATGTAGTGAAGCAAATGTCATGTAGTTTTAATCACGAATGGCTTGTATTCCCAACATTTGGATATTTTATCTATTGAAATAAATTTAATCAGTAATATTTGCTGTGTTAGAACCCCTATTTTTAACTTACCATGGCAGATTTGAATAAATTCTTCACATTTATATAGCTGCGGTGAGGTCTAAGGGGTCTGTACATTTCACAAAATGACACAAAATGTTCAGATAAGCCTGTGAAACCTAGGAACATCTAGAAACAGTGCACAGCCAGGTCAGTGTAAGAGATGAACACTGGAAATACTCTTTTGGAAGTTGGTGATAGAATACGTCAGGCAAAAGGAAGAAGATCTACATAAATATTTCATCCAGCCTGGAGAGAGGTACTTCTTGATTCACTTCACTGAGAAAGAGAGGACAGGAGAGAATGAATATCAGATGGAAGGGTTTTATTGAGAACTGTCAAAAATAAGCTTTCTGACTAGTCTTTTGATAAGTCTCACTACCCAAGGGTTCTTTCTTGCTATATTTCTACTATTTGCCATTTCAGAGTAGTCCCTTTGGCATTACTTACCTCATGTGGGAGAGTATCTAACATTCAGTCAAATCTCCCTCAAGTCTACCTTTCCCAGGCCTTGTGCCTTTCATCCTGAACAGAGTCCTACACCACTGAAGAACACATGGCCTTGTATCTGGGCTTTCTCTCTATTCCAGGCACTTAAAATAAGAGGTTAGTTCTATCCCACTCAGAGTTGTTTCCCTACAGTTCATCTTTCCCCGTAAGGATCCACACCTGGAACTAATCACAGTTCCTATCTTTTGGTTCTCATTTTCCTCAGTGGCAGATCCTTTTTCAGACTCCTGATCGGTGTGAGGCTTTCTGCCTATCTTCTCTTGGGATGGTATTGAAAACATAACCATCCTAAACATCTTTATAATCTGCCTTAGATTCTTCTTTCTAATCTCATTTCTTTATCATGACCATGGCCTTCTCAGGTGTCACCAACAATGGTACATTTAAACTACTTTTTTCACACTTTTTTCAGAGTTAACCTTGTCACAGAGCAACAGATGCTGATGGTGGGCTGCTATCCTATAGCAGCCAACAGATGTCATTAATGTCATTAGCTTTTGGAAGGACTGTCTGTCTGGCAACGTGAAAGAAAATAAAGGGTGCAAGAGCATTAAGGGCTTATTAAGCTAGCTGCATTTCAGAGTTTTGTGCATGAGATGGAAAGCATGCTTACAAAGGATGCAATCATCAAGCCAGGCTTGACTAAAAGTCAAGCTCTAATGCCTTGGCACATGTATCAAATTTAAAAGGAAAATAAAATTGTGTTCTAAAATAGCTCAGAGCTGTAGTACTTTCCTGTTGGTACTGGGAAAAAAAAAAAAAAAAGGGGAATGAGTCACACCTGTTTTCATCTTGAACACTGCAATTGCACGCTGTCCTTACTCAGACTTAGTGTAATTATGGAGCTAATCTTTATGCTGCTTTAACTGTGTGCCCCCAGCAGGCTGAGGTATTTGGTATTGTGCTGTGAGTGTCACAGCAGAGATAAGTGTCCCTTCACAGTTACCCCTGCTCTTGTTAGTCTTGTCACTGAAACAGAGATGGAGTTGAGTTCAGTGGCCAAATTACATTAATAGGTTTACTTTGTAATGTTCTGCATATATTCATAGTTAGTTAATTCAAATTGAATCCACAATGCATTCTAAATACTTCACAACATTGGTTTGACCCCCAATTAGGTGATGCGTGTCCACAAGTAAATGTGAAATACAGCATGTTTTCAGTGTTTCATTATCTTCTCTTTTCTTCAGTGAGTCTCTCCACTACCTGCTCAACAGACAGATGAGTCTCTTATCAGAAGTAGCAGATGGCAGAGCCAGTCTGTTTGAATTTTCCGACATGCACTTGTAGAACATTTCTGCAAATTTTGTTAAAGTGCATTATATTACAGCACAATTGGGCATATAAGCAGGGGGATAGCACAACTTCTGTTCAGAAGTATATTTTTAAACCTTGTCAAAGGGTTCTGCAATGCAAAGACTGCATTTTTTTAGCTCAAAGAAACCAAACTGAATCTTAACTGACATTGTCTTCAGTCCCCCCCATTTCAATGTCAAAAAGGAGGTTCCGAGGATGAACTGGGGAATTGTCTTTGCAGTTTGTGATCTGGGGCAAAAAATGCACATGGATTTTACTGAGAACTAAATGACACTTAGATGAATAGCACTATTATATAATAGTGAATACTGCAGAATTTCATACTACTCATGGTCAAGAAATGGACCAAATGGTTAATCTCTACAGTTAATAAAAATATGCAAGTAATTCCTTGGTGATTTACATGCATACAAACACACACATATTTATGTTTACATTAGACCTGTCCTTTTATCTAGGTTTTGGATAAAGTAATGTAATTATTCTCTAGGTGCATCATTTCATAGAACAAGAGACTGAGAAAAGAAAAGAAAAGAAAAGGAAAGGAAAGAAAAGGAAAGAAAAGAAAAGAAAAGAAAAGAAAAGAAAAGAAAAGAAAAGAAAAGAAAAGAAAAGAAAAGAAAAGAAAAGAAAAGGAAAGGAAGGAATTGGTAGAAGTCTTTCATTTAGTTGACCAGAGTCAATGTAGGATATAGGGCATACCTAGTTAATCTGTATGCTCAAACTTCCCAAGAAAACATGAGGACCATATGATTCTTTTCCACATCCCTTTTACCTCCTGTAGTTGACAGACATGAAATCTAAGCATGCCTTACAGATGAAAGATAGACTTGAAAAACTGTTCTTCTAGTGAAGACTGCCAAACATTTTACAATTTCTGAAATTCAATGTCTCTCTATATTGCAAGGGAAAAAAAATGGGTTTGAAATGAGTTATCCCAGATGCTATTCATAGTTTCAAGGCAAATCATAAGCCTTTTTTTTTTTAATTATAAGGATGTACCACATGCACATACACACAATGAAAAAAATAAAAGTAAAGACCTCTACATAGAAGCTGTGAATTTATGCATTGTACAATCCAGAAATCTTTCAGAATAAAATTGAAGATGATGCCCATAAATGTTCTGCTTTAATGCTTTTATATTATTTCCGTGTTCTATCGTACCAGTGAGATGGGTATAGGTAAGCTTTATTTTGATATCTATTTATAAATGCTTTTGAGTTACATTCTGAGATCACATGCATTTTAAATCTAAAATAGTTAAACTGAGGCCACCACACTTGGCCTGAGTCCGTATTCTAGACCCAGCTTCCCAAAACTTCGTGGTATTTGTTTTAGTGCCCCTGTAAAGTCTTACAAGGTGAAGACTCAAATATGAAAAAATGCTTAGAATTTTGGAACATTCACTGTAATAGGATTTTTTTAAAAAGAATTTAAACTTTCTGTATCCATGAAGATATTGTCTAGATTCTGCCCTCTCAAGTATGGAAAGAGTGTAGAATATTTTGGTGTGCTTCTCTCTCCACGGGAGGAAAACTGAATGCATATTTCCAAAGTATTATTGCCATTCCTGTTGGGACAAATGCCAATTTTGTGAGCTGAAAAATCAGTTGTTTGTACAACCCTCAAGAAAGACATCTGTGGTATGAGCCTGGAAGTTAGGTAATGTGGGGAGAAAGGGTGAATGATAAGAACATACTGACAAATACTGCCTCAGTATTTATATTCTTATTATATATTAATTCAGCTAACAGGACATAACAGTAAAGAATATTATAGAACAAAAATGCTTATTTGTTTCCTTAGGTTCTACTAATAACAGTTGCAGTTGTGTTATCTTAAGAATGGGTATATATTAATTTTGAAAAAATCAGTCAACTGTTAAATCTAAAATAAGTGATTAACAATCAGCTATATACATTACTAGAACACCTGGTCTTAAGACTTGATAATTTAATTTCATCTATTTGATTTATAATGCATTGTTGGTTAATGAGCTTTTATTAAATGATCAGATTTTCTTTTCAGAAATAAATATGTACAGTGTGTCTCTCATCAGAGACACATGTCTATGCAGTACACATTAAGAGGAAGAATTTAGCTGTGGATGTGTCCAAATGAAACTCAGTCGCTGAGGATGAATCCCATGACTGGGACGTGGCTATCAAGGGCTCCTGGCTGTTCAGATGAGGCAGGGCAGGATGAGGGACAGAGATGTTGCCCTGTACCTCAACAGGTGGATTGAATATGAAGATCTGCAGCTGAAGAACAGCCCTGAGCCAGTTGAAGGCCTGTAGGTAAGAATCAGAGACTGAGGCCACAAAGGGAAACTCATGGTTGGTGTCTATTACAGGCCCTGATCAAGGAGAACTTTTTGACTCACAGTATCTTGTACAGCTGGGGGACTCAACCACCCCAGAATCTGCTGGGAAAGAGGCACAGCAAGCTGTAAGCAGCCCAAGAAGCTCCTGGAATGCAGGAAGGATGGCTTCCTAAGTGATGTAATAGACAGTACTACCAGTGGGGATGCAATACTGGATCTGATGGCCGCAAGTGTAGACAAAATTATTGAGGCCACCTAGACTGGAATCAGTCTGTGCTGCAGTGATCACCCACTGGACTTTGCAGTAATGAGGAATATGGCCAGGTAAGGAATAAAGTCAGGCCCTTAAACTTTCGGAAAGAAAACTTCTACCCCTTCAGGGAAGTAGTCAGAGGGCTTTCTTGGGAGACTGCTGTCAGGGGCAAGAGAGAAAACAGAGCTGGTAGATCTTTAAGGAAGATGCTGTGGAGTACAAGAGTTAGAGATCCCCAGGAGCAAGAAATTGGGCAAGGATAGCAAGAGATAGCCGTGGCTGAGTAGGAACCTGCTGGTCAAACTAAAGGGAAAGAAGGAAATGCATACGCAGTGGAAGCAAGGACAGGTAACCTGAGAAGAGAATGGGATGAAGTTCACTTATATAGGGATAATGTGAGGAAGACCAAGGTGAAGCTGGAACTAAACTTAGTAAGGGATGCAGCAAATAACAAGAAGGGCTTTGACAAAACTAACTTGGACAGATATATTAACCAGAAAAGAAATATTAAAGGAGGTGTAACTTCCTCCTCCCCCATTAAACAAGGCTAGAAAACTGGTAGCAAAAGCTGAGAGGAAGACTGAAGTACTCAACAATATTTTTTTGTCTCAATCTTCAAAGGTTTATTTCTATCTTAACCAAAAGAACAGTTTTGTATCAATTCTCATTTCAATTTAAATGTATGAAACTCTACTATGCTTCTTAAGTGCAGATAGATTGACATAAAGCATACTTACATTTTTTAAATATATGTTTTTCCTCACATTTTCCAGTTTCTGTCAGTTTTTCTTTCTTTTTTCTTTGAGCTAGAAATAGTTGTGAAACTTGAACAACATGGATAAAGATTTACAATTTTTATGTCTCATTTTATTATATGATAGACACATGATACAGAATTATCACTAGGTCTATGATTTGGATGTTCACTTTAGAGAAAGCATATTTTTATAGTATTTATACATTTATATGGGAATATGTATATATTTATAAATATATTGCATTTGTACTATATGTCTAGCATAGAGAAGAAATCTTAAACACATCTATTCCATATTTTTTTTGTGCTCCATAGTCACTAGGCTATGGATGACAGCCCAGTCACTGGTCCATTTATTTGTCTTAACTCTTAAATATATTAGATATGTTACTATTTTTTTACAGATCATTATCAGAGGGGATTGAGAATGAATTACACAGAAATTCAGAAAAATCACCCAATTTAAAATATCCTAGTATAATTTAACCAAGTCAAAAAATGAACATGAGTGAACATTGATAAATGTGTTATTATAACATAACACTCTCTTATTTTAATATCAAAATTTATTCTACGCTCATCTTTTAAACATACTTAAAAGGAGTTTGAGTTACAAACACAAAAAATTAATATCAACCATTGAGCAATAATTAATGAAAAATATCCCGCTTTCTACATAGTTTTCTACTGATGGCAGATTTTTGTCTATGGAAGAAAAATAGACAATTATTCAGAGGCTCTGAAATTTTGTTGCTATTTTTAGAACATAGCCATATTTACTGTCTTCTTAATAGGGGATGAGTTGAGCACAATGAGAATTATCTGAAAATAAACAGCCGTTTAATTATTCCTACCCTTTACCAGGAAGACGGTTTTAGTCAATAAGACATAGATATGTTATAAGACACAAAAAGATAAATGAAGTGTTTTCAAAGCTTTTTGAACAAGGGGATGGGGTTTTTATATGATAACTTCCTGAAAGTCAAGAAAGACTGATGCGAAATGGAAAGATACCAGTGAAATAGACTGCAAAAGTAAGAAGCCACAATAGAATACTTTTTGTTCATTATAATATTTAGCAGAAATCATTCCTTGATATATTTTTGATGGAAATTAATTTGGAATAACCAACAGGGGGTTTTAAAGGACAAGTGTTTATACATAAACTTCATGTTGCATAATTGCTCTAGTACCTACAGGGCTCAGTAATGATCAGCTTGAAATACAGGAGAATCACAAGTGGCCTGGTCTCAAGAGATATACACACGCAGACACTGAGGTATTTTTGAGACATAAATGTTCAAATTAATGTTTCTTTTACAATGGAGAGAGATAGTAATAAAAACAGGATCACTCATATTTGTATATACTGTTTTAACATAAACATTGCAAAAATATACCAA
Organism: Setophaga petechia; assembly: GCA_024362935.1. Lineage (NCBI taxonomy): Eukaryota > Metazoa > Chordata > Aves > Passeriformes > Parulidae > Setophaga > Setophaga petechia. Next base: position 1,972,562 of record JANCRA010000019.1, on the reverse strand, counting down.
AATAAACCAAGAGACGTTACTGGTAAAATGGATAGTATAACTGTGGCATCAGATCAAGTTGAATCAATAGTAAATTAACACTGTCTCAGCTACAATTCCTATAGTGACTATACAAACTGTAAATTTGTGCTTTGACCAAGCCTTTTTGTTAGATCAGAAAATAGTACATTATTCTGGAAGACTGAAAATTTTTAGCTTCTTTTGATCCACTCAATCTCCTCTGTGGAAAAATTATTGGGAATAATTTAGGCTATGAAGACTCTAGGCTTTCTTCATATTCACTCTCAGAGAAGGATAAGGTACTTTGTCAGAAGTTTGTTGAAAATTCAAATCTGAGATGGGAAAATTTCCCGAACATAGATGGGAATCAATTTCCACCCAAAAGGTAAAAATAAAATATAGACCTACTGAAATGAAGGTCTTGATCAGACATCAACAAGGTGTGGTTGAGCATTTAAGGCTTCAAAAATTGTTCAAATGCAGTAATAAAATGAGGCTTTCTAAGTCTTCTGTGGGGTGTCTACTTAATATATGCAAAAGGTGAGGCTGTAAAACCTGTGACTGTCTGATTTGACCCATATGATTTTAACAGTGGAATGTTGTTTTTTAAAAGAGAAGCTCCAAACTGAAGACAGAAGGAGACCCTCTTAACTTCTGGTGTGACTGTCCATATTCATAAAGTAAATTTGGCAGTGCTATTTTCACAGTCTTATTACATACAAAGAGGTTGGGTTTTTTTATCAGTTTTTTATAGCCTTTCCAAAACGTATCTAAATCCCAGTAAAATTGCTTCCTTTTCTTATCAACACAGGAAAAATATTGAGCAAAGTGTTATCTGTGTGTATGTGTTTTTAAGCTATGTGTTTCAGTGCTGATAAGAAGAGATGTGTTGACTATGATAAAAAAAGAAATACTGGAAAAGATGTTGCTTGTTCAAATATTTCTGAAAAGAATCCCAGCTTTCAGGGTAAGATCTTCAATGATAATGTTTCATAGTAATTGAAGAAATTATTCCTTTTTTAGAAACATGTGCAGTCAGTTACATCAGGTTGGATAAATTGACTGTGCTCATAGATGACATTTATAGCTAAAGTGAGACATATTTATACAAGTTAGGTTTAACTAATTTGTTAGCAGTTAGATATATGCTAACACAGCAGGTATTTATTTTTTCATGCAAGACAAGATTGGCTGTGGTGTAAGTATTATTATCATGCTAAGAAGTAGCAAACCCCACAATTTCTGAGTTACTTGGGTTGTGAAAATGAGTATTTTGGAAACCCTCTGGAACAGCATCTAAACATCATACATTCTAAAGTCTGAGATATTATCCCCTTAAAGCAGATACTATTAAAATTTATATCTAGGGTTCCTATTATTGTATTTTAAATATTTGGAAAGCTACTCCTGTTTCCAGTGACTTATCAGGTTTTTCTAAAGCTACCTAAGTAAGCACTTTGATAAAATAAGCAACAGGAATTTTGTATCCTGTAACTATTGATCAGAGAACTGAATTTGTGGACTCTCCTTGCCACACTATGTATAATTTTTAAAGTTTCAACGACTACTTGGCTATTTCAGAAAGACCTTAGATCCTGTTGAACATGAAAAATTAGGCTTCGGAAAGTTATCAGAATATTCAACACAGTTGATAATGCATGAGAATTCTGTTATGTGAGCCTGATCAAAAATTAACAGTCATAAAATCCTGGTAAGAAAAAAAATATGGGGAAAAAATATAACTTGGTGATACTGGAGACCATCAGCATAGGTACAGCTAAAGCTGTTGAAATGTCAGGGAAATCAGCATACTTTATTCCACCATTTGACATACTAGATTTAATATTCTAGTCCTTAGTCAAAATTTCAATTTCAAGTGAATGAGAGTTCTGCTGGAACAAAGGGAGTGAAATGTGACTGAACAAGGCAAGCTCCTGGCATGTGCTTCTATGTGTCTGAAGACTGGCTTATTTAGCTAACTCTTCTTCAGCTGCACACTGGGTAAAAAACAAAAGTCTACAAAACAGGCTTAAAATAAACTTTTTATTAACAGGCGAAAATAACATTGAATTGGACAAAATAATAGTTTACTAGATTGGACAACCCATAGTTTACTAGATTATGGCACATTTAATTGCAAGTCTAAGTGTGAGATAAAAATCTGTCCTAGTTTTAAAACTAGGAAAAAGGAAAAAAAAAAAAAAAACAATAAAAAGACACTGCTACAGTGTTGAATAGATATAATAGATATACTGGTATGATGATTTGTGTCTTACAGCATATGATGGGAAAGTTTGCTTTGATTGGCATTACAATTGCTTTACCTCACAGGAAAGGATACAATGGGAATTGCAGAAATGTTAATGTGCGAAAGGTGATCATTGTTTCATTCTGAGATGGTTCTACTACATTAATTCAGATGTGCATTAATGCACACAGTTTTTACTAATGCAGTTCCCAATATTTAGATGCATTAATTTTGCTGACCAGTTCTTTTAGTTATTTCAGGGGCTGAGTTGCTGTAGGATTTTATCTCCAAAATCGTGTCTAAAGTCCATCATTATGGAAGTTGTCTATTACCTTCTTTCTTAATTTTAATACTAAATATTTGTTGTAGAAAAATATTAGTAGTTTAAGGTAATTTCTTACTTTTTGAACTCATGAATTCAAGAATTCTGAAAATAGCTGAAGAAAATATTACTGATTGTTAGTCATCAGGATTTAGTTTCCCCAGTTAATTGGATCATTTATTAATAATATTGCAAAAAGCTTTTTCTGAGTACCAAACACAGAAAAGTAATTGGAATATCTGGGACTTCTGCAGAACTCTGAATACAAAGGCTTATTTTTAGCTGCAAAGTTTGGCTTCTCTGAAGTCAGCTTTTGCCTCCAACATCTGAGTGCTTTTTCTCTGTAACTGAGGCTGGTGACACACAGATAGAACTCATTACCTGCAGTGCCACATGCTGCTGAAGAGAAAGTTTAACAAGGGTGAGAAAAGTGGTTCTGACTCTTACCAATTGTCTTCTATCATCAGTCATCACGACAGCTTCAGGAAGTGTGACAGCTAATGCTGCTTCTGCAAGTGGATTTGCATACAGGAATTGCACTACATATTTCCCCAAAAAGACTGAGCTGTTAAAGCAAGTTTGCCTGTTGCATGTATTAGATAGTCAAACATTCCAACAGAATTAGCAATTTCTCTAAAATATAAGGCAACTGATCGTCTTGAGAATATCTGTTAAGAACTGAAAGCATTATTTAAACATGACCATCTGAATATAAATTATGTGTTCATAAAAAATTTCTAAATTGCTGTATTAAAAGGTAACAGAACAAAATTTATAAAAGTTAGCAGTTAGATGTAAAAAAACCCAAAAAACAAACCACAAAAAACCCCCAAAACTCTAGTTTCTACTGCATTAACTTTAAAAATAATGATCAACTATACTTCAGAAAAAATATTTTTACTTAGGCAGAGGGAAGAGTTGCAGTAGTTGGAGACTATAACATGTTGACTTGCTCCAGTTTAATTACCTGGAGCATTCCTCAATATGCCCATGTTTTGAACTTGTAGCAGTATTGTTTATTCTCTCATAACTGACAGCAATGGCCTGGCACCTTCTTACACTACTGCTGGGCCATCCTTCTTCCAAACTTTAGAACTCTGTTTCAGCAAACGCAGCTGAACAGGGTTGAGTTTTTTCAGGTGTGTTGTCCTTAGGTGGTTTCTCTTTGATCCAGCAGCCTTTTTTTTCTTTTGTCTTTTCTTTACATGGAAAAAAGAGTGCACTCTTTTTAGGTTAATTTCAGTTTGATTTTGTAAAAGTATTGGCCTTTGCTGAATCAGTTGTGTGGACCTTTTGTTTTACTGTTGAAAACTGATGGAATCAGATGTTCACCATAAACCAGAAATCCAAGAATTTAAGAGTTCAGAGCTGGAGAGGTGGGTACCTGCCCAGAATGAGGTATTTCTCCCCTGTTGCCGTTTCAGCAGAAGCTGTAAGGCAGGTAAGCTGGTCTTTCCCAGAGACAAGATGTTGCTGACCAGCATGAGCAGACAGCATCCTTTCCTGTAGGCAAGGAGTCAGCTCCACCAACCTGTTGCAGGATATGCAGTCAGTCTGACCATCAGTGGCTCTGCAACTGCCTCTCCCTTGTACCTACAGAGCCCAAGGTCTTAGCTGTAGAGCTCTGGTCCAGATTTCCAGATAGGGCTGAACTTCTACTTTCCAGCTCTAACTAAATGAGTGTAATAGATCTCTGATTGCAAGGCTTGAAGCAGCAGCTTGCAGGGTTTGATGGTGGGCTGTCTGTATAGACATCCTTGTAATCTACCCTAAGTGTTGAGATAGTTACTGAAAGGGAGAAAAGGGAAGGGAACAAAATGCCTTATTAAAGAGCTGAAATAAACATAAGGAAACTAATAACAAGGTATTTGGTGGAAAGTTTAAATTTGTACAGATGACCTGCTTCTTGTGTAATTTTAAATTATTTATGAAACAATAAACTGCAAACTTGGAACATGTTCCACCAAAATCTCCTTAGAATGACTTGCATTAGGTATGTGGTAACTAACTGTGTGCAAGTCCAGCTCCAGTGACTGGTAAGACACCAACTTCCTAAAAATAAAAGTGAACTGGAAGACAGTCTATTAAAAAAAATCTATTATTACACTGGATTTTGGTTTTTCTTTTCAAGTATGGGTTTTTTATGTCGTTCTCTTTCTGTTTGGACTGCATGGAGTTACATCTCTTTTTAAGTTTGAGGTCCTTGACATTGGACAAGGTTGACCTCAGCTTCTTTTGTTCAAATCTTTCCCTGTATAGCTCTATTTTCCATCCTGCTGGCAAACAGGAACCTGGACCATGTCAACATGCTGTGAAAAGAAAGAAGTTTTATCTCTTCAGTCTTTTCTTTTGGGATAGGGGCCCAGTGTAAATTTTCCTAAAATTGTGTGTTCATTTCATGTGTTTCTGTGATCAAATTCTTATGTCACAGAATGCTCTGAGGAGCATAACAACAACCTGTTTGCTAAGACTCTTGTCATATTTTTTACTCACTCTGATGGAGAGAAGATAGGAATTGCTACCATTAGTGGCTGTGTTCAGCAGAGCAGGGTATACTTTGGAAGATGTCTGAACAGACTTCCACCAAGAGTAGCACTTTAGAAGAAGACAAGATAAAAAAATGAGTAGAGGAGAAAGGGTGTAAAAGCAGGAAGTAGGTAGAGAATAAACAAAGAGCAGATGGGCAGAGGAAGAAAGTTATGGCCTTTCTGAATGCAGGGTGGACAGGAAAGAGTTTCATGTATGGAAAATTCTTGGTTGAACAGTTTGTTATTTAGGACAAAGTGCCTTATTTTCAGAAATTTTCAGCATTGACAAGCATTCATTAAAAATGTAATTATCGACTCGGACTTGGAAAAAATATTCTTGTCTGTCTGTTCTTATTCAGTAGCTTTGTAAAAATTAGCCTAGGAAGTGTAATGGGAGTGCTTTGTTCTTGCTTTTAAAATGTTTTGGAAGAGGAAATTATTAGTGTGAGACTGCCTGAAGTCCAGCTGCAAGATTCCCAGTGCCTTGTGACTCAGGACAGTCTGGTGAGGCATCAGCATCTACACTATGCTGCTCTGAGCTAAGAAATAAAAATACTTTTTCCCAATAAAATGAAAAAAAAAAGTGGAAGTCTGAGCACTTTACACCTTCATTGCCTTGCAATGAAGTCCCACAGGTCCTACTAAACTCAGTGAAACCTTCAATATTATACACTGTAGTTCTTTTATTTGAATGTTAAGATCTTATTTTTTTTCCATCTCCTGGTCCATTAGGAAAAATAAAATAAAAAATAACAAAGACTACATATTGTCTTCTTACACTGCCCATAAGCTTAGTTGCACACATTCAGCAAACATTTAATGAGAGCTTCTTTTTAAATGAGTTGGACAGGAGGTTCTCCAGCTTTTCTATATTCAGACTGCTTTCATGGTCTTTTGCTCTGCATATGTATCCTATTTCTAAATGCATTTTTGTTTTGATTGATACAGCTTTAGAGAGTGCCTTGGAGAGAAACACTGAATTATTAAGCCTTGAATATTGCTGGCTTTCATCCACTACAATACCTTTGTCACTGTTCCATACTTCAAAGCTAATATTTGATAACAAGCCCTTTCTTTCTTTCTTTTTTTCTGTCTATGCTTAATGCAATTTCCGCTGTTAAAATTATAGCCCACATGTCTTTAAGAAATTATTTTCCAAATCCCCACATTTATGCTTTTTTGATGTCCACATCTAGGAGAACTTTTTTGTCTCTTTCTTTCTTTTTTCTTTTTTTTTTTTTAACATTTACTGACGTGCTTCACATCCCACCCTTTTTTTTTTTTCCAAGGCGCCAGCTGTACTATTTCCTATTTTTAATTTGTCTCTTTTAATTAAGTAATCCTGTTCCAATCTGATTTTGAAAATGACATCCTGTCTTTGAATATCATTTTTACATTTTAGGAAATGGTTTAAAAAGCTTCTTTCTAAGTCACTACCATGAAAGAATTAACCTGATTTTTTCTTTTGCTAACATGAAGGTAAAGCTCCAAGCTTCTTCTGGAACTTTTTGTGACCTTTTATGCTTTTGATGTTTTTTATATTCTTAAGGTTAGCAGTTTTATATCTCTATTTCCTTAGGGAGTATAGATCTTTGAAAATTAGTGGGGGATTAAAAAGGTTTATTGCTCTCTAGTGATTGTTCTTTTGGAAACACTGATTATATTTTCACAACTGTTTTCTGTGTTATATCCTAGATTTCTTAGTACACTTCTTGTTTTTCAAGAATGTCCTTTGTTTCACATTTTTTTAATATGGGGCTGACCCTTTGTTCTCGTTGATCATGCCTGCTCCTCATTTCTGGCCTGTTTAGGATAAAGCTGTTCACAATTTGGGGGTTTGTGCTGAGCATCATTAATCACAGCAGTTGCATAGAGTATGATCATCTCTTCTCGTTTAACTATTCAGACCTAAATCCACCACAATTTCCTGAATGCTTGAAACCCTCTGTTGGATTAACACTCTGAGGCTTTGCTCTCATAGACAAGAGTTAGTCTCAGCCAAACTCTACATTTTTTAACAACATCTCTTACAGGGGAAATGTCTGAAATATCTACAAATTTTGTGAAAAGCTATAAATCTGGGTCACACTCTGGCTTTCAGTGGGTAAGTAAAACTTGCTGAGCTCAGCAGGTATGGAAGGTTGTGCAGAAGATAAAACATTTGCTTTTTCTGCTTATATTTCTAGTGACTGTTGATTTTTTTTTGTTTTGTTTTTTTACAAATTGTATTTAAAATGTATATTTTGAGTCAGTTTCTGTAAGTTTTTTAGGACTTACATGGGAAGAGGTCCATCAGGAAAACCTAAGCAGGCATCACAACTTCCAGTTTTTGGGGGCAGATGCATCATGAATCTCTCCCTGCTGTGTTGGGGCTAGTTTTTGTTGTTGGTTTTTGTTTTTTGTCTTGGTGAGTAAAAATGGGGAGAAAAACCAGGTGATTCTTTTGTCCAGACTGAAAGTCTTTGTACTGTGAGTGCCTATATGCCTTCCACTAACTTTCACAATTGATTCTGGGTTATATGGATGTGGTTCAACCAGTTGTCTTACTATCTTGGAATAAAAAGTGTGTTTAAGTATGGAGAATCTACTCTTTATGTTGCAAGAGAAAGAGCAGCTGGGTTGAGCTAGTCTGATTTGATCCACAGAACAAAGTGATCTTGCTGATTCTGATCAACAATACAGGCAATAGGGGTTGGAGCCCAGTTGTCAACAGGCACCAATTACTGAAGCAAGATGATGGTACAATGCAAGAGAGTCTCTGGTGTACTGTGGTGTGTATGAAGTTGTGGAGGAGATTTTCATGGGAAAAATGCTTGTGTAACCCTCTGCAGATGTCTAAAATACACACAGAAGTCCCATTTATTTAATTAAAACAATGGACAAGAACAAGATTAATGTAGGTCCGTAGTCTAAGGTCCCAGTTTTCCTTTGCCATAAAGGTAGTGACATTTTTTTTTTGTAGATGCCTCAGTGAGAATCTTCCAGGTGAAAAGCTAAATAAAATATTAAAACATGAAAAATTACTATGACTCTGACATACAGTTATTACTATTTTAAAGCTGAGAACAGTATGATACAGATGTGATGTACCCAAAAATGCAAACACAACATATGGCAAAACAGAACTGAAGTGATTATCACTTGAGACACTGGATTTTAACCAGAGTTAAAAAATAAGCATATTCTGCTGATATGATATTGGTAGTGTAGTTGTAACATTTTTGTTTTTTCTAATTTTTGAATGGTAACTCTTTGAAAAACTACTTTGAAATTTCTGCTTTATGTTTATTATTTTATAATTAATTGGTAATAAAATTATAATTCTAGTAAATAATAAAATTATTACATAGTAATGCTCTTTTCTTTCTCTTGCTGCTGCATATTTTTTATCCCTGTAGTATTAGGTGGACCCAAGGACTGGCTAAATTTGAAATATGGTTTTGCTGCTAGGATAAACATCCAGAAAACAATTGTTAGTTTGGGAAATACAAAATCATTTCATTGAGCTAATTGTCAGCAGTGTTGTCTTGTTTTTTGTTATGAAAAATATAATCAGTTAAGTGTCCATGTTCTTGAAAAACTTTTGTTGCAAATTAATCTCCTGTCTGAGTCAGTAGTCCAAATCCGGCTGAAATCAACAAACACTAAATGCATTATTGTAGTTGTTAGATCCTCTATAAAATTAATATTGTAAGACTACTTGACTGATTGCATATTTCTAAATTTTGAGATCTACTACTTAGATAAGTGTTTGTTTGGATTACAAAAAAAAAAAAAGAAAAAGAAAAAAAATATTTATAGTTGGACTCTCTTCTTCCACCCACATTATTTCCCACATCTCAGGGATATAATTATAGAGAAGTTTATACTGCTGGCCCTCACACCATATTTATTTCTTGAGTATAGATGTTGTGCCAGTTTTGAGTCCCATGAATTTGACAAATATTTCCTATATGCCCACAGTCTTGATTACTTTCTTGCTTTCAGCAGCTATACAGGTCCCTAAAAATTTTTAGCTGCACTATATTCCTTCCAGAGGTCTTCAACATCTTGAAAAACAAGTTATGCCTGACCTTGTGTGCTTATCCAGATGTATTTACATAATGTAGAAATTCTGTACATAGTTATGACTGTGTGTTTCTATTTACTGACGCGACAGCTCTATGTTAGTTACATAGATCTTAACTTTCCCTAGGTTGGTTTTGTTTGTATTCTTCCTTTCCTCCAGGGAGGACTAAAATCCAAAAGAATGGTAGCAATGATATCAGAATAGAAAGAAATCATTCTTTAACAACTGAAGTAATTTTCTATTTAAATACAGTTGCTCCAGACAAAAGCCAAGCTGATCATGTATGAAATCCCAGACAGAAGTCTGTTGATGTTAACTCACAATCTCTTTATCCTTTCTAATATAGAAAGCCTTCCCTATAGCTCAGATTTTCCCTCACTGTTAGTATATTAGTATGTTTTCCAGCAGGATTTCAGGCATTCTCTAAATCTTGTCTTCATCCTATCATTTCTCACTCTAAGGGTTCAAATTTTTTTGCATACTACATCCCATATGTATTTTTTAAGTCTTATCTTTCTCTGAATTGTGTTTTATCCCTTTCTGAGTCCATTCATGGTTCCTCTCATTAGATAAGTGCCTCGTTTCTTCTTCTTTAGCTACCTAACAGAAGAGCCCCATACTTTGCTTCTAATTTCTGTCTTCTGGATGCTCAGCACCAGGTATCTCTTCTGTGCTAACACTACACAAAGTTCTTTCCACTCTTTACTTTTCTTCGTTTCTTTCACATTTACATTTTAACATATATTTCCCATATCCCCTGGGACAACCTCTTTCATTTAGAAATGAACACATTTCTAGGTGAAGGATAAGGCCATTTTAAGGGATTGCTGCTGAAGAACTGCATTCACAGCACACTCAATACAAATCTGGGGAATATCCAGTGCCTGAAGGAAACTGGAAGTATCGAACTCTCATATAATTTTTCTTTTCCCTTTACTCAGAACGCTCTCCTAGCCGCAATATAGGTCTTATCTTCCAGGGGATCTGCAGCAAAATACCCTGTCTTGGAAATGATTGCCTAAAGAGGCATTTAGTCCTCCTAGTGAATCTAGTCCTCAATGTATATTATTTTTGCCTCTTTAATTGAATGTAGAGGATTTAAGTATAAAAGCCCTTCATCAGCAACATTTTCCATTTTTGCTCTTCATTATGCTGCATACTATGGCTGAAGAAGTCTGAGTCCACTATTAGAGCTTCATTTCATGATTTTGGGCACATTTTTTAATTGTTCCCCAAGGGATTGTTCCTAAAGTGCTTATTTACTGAAGTGCCAACAATATAGTTGAGATGGGAGAGTTCCTTTTCATACCATTTACTTGCTTGTTTTCATTGCTGACAGAACACGTACCTCATAATTTCTCTTTTTTTATCATCTCTCGTTGCTGTTTTACCATGAACAATTTTTTTTAGACTTTCAGATTACAAATTGAAAACTGTTGTAAATAATTGTTTCAGTAGAAGACACGTTAGGATTCTTGACAAAACCTGGTACTGTATTTGGGGAAAGGTTATAAAAATGAAAAGTTCTGTGCTAGTTTACAGCTCCAATTCAATAAGAGCATATCACAGAGAAATAATAAGAAGAGAACAGAGAAACACACCGGAATGTAAAGATTTATGAGTCAGAAATTTGTTGTAGTTGTAGTTGTAGTCCATTTTCTGCTACCTAACCTGGATGTTGAGATGTCATCCAACTTTTAGAGGATATTTTGCTCATCTGTGCTTCAGATACTTCCATCTGTGTAAAAAGGATATATACCTGAACACTTCCTCTGCATCCTTTTCTTCTTGGAATTTTGATGATAGACATAGAAAAAGTAATTCAGAGCACTGAACATTTAGCCTGGAATGAGAAAAGGTTACCACGGTAGGAGTAAAATTTTAAATGGGACAAGCAAGCAACTACCTTGGGTATTCCAAAAGTTCCATAGAGTTACTCACCTTGGTTCAAGAACCTAAATTTTCTGGACACATTTCTGAAACTGAGAGCAGGACATAGTAAAAGCTGATTTCCAGTCTAACCCAGCCAAAACTGCTGCTGCATCCAGAACCCTGAATGTTATTTACGAGGTTGGAAGGACAAGAACAGCCTCTCAATAGTGTGCTCAGTTTTACTATTTTCTGCTAATTTCAGAGTAGAATAATGTGCCTAAATGAGCAGTTCTGGGTTTAATTCTTAACCAGTATTGTCTCTGCAATTCCCAGTGGTGCCTTCAGATTTTATGGCTACATACACTATTTCCTAAGACAGCATTTTGATAAAATGTTGTTGAAAGGTGTAATGGCACAATTTCCACATTCTCTCTTGTTCCAGTATTTTGAGAGAACACACACTATGTTAGGTTAGAACTATCAAGAAAAGAAAAAAAAAAAACCCAACCAAACCAAAACAAACACCGCAAGAATCTGAGTCTTCATTCCATTGCATCTACATGCCACCATAAAAAATAGCCAAAATGCCTTCTTATTTCATTCCCTTATTTATTCTCAGTAATGTCCTGAGTCATGCTCTCACACTCTGATGGAACTACTTTAAATTAATTTATTATTAAATTGAACATATTTTCACGCCAAAAATAACAAAATACAGACATGAACTGCTAAAAACCTAACAACAGGAGCAGAATACCCACAGTTCACATTTTGTATACAAAACTGACTTCAGATCAGAGAAATTAGCTTTAGAAAGTAACCACTTACATATCAATTTTTTATATCACAGAAGTCTGACTACAGCACATTTTCTGAGTAACAAAATCATTCAGCTGCACAATCTGTTGTGCCTGCTGCTTTTTGATATGACTTACTGAGTGCATGAGATTCCTCTATGTCTGGTATTTTTTTTTTTTTAAGATTCCTAGAGCACTTTTATAATAAAAACAAATTCAAAACCTGGTTTATCACTTCCCTATGTGAGCAAGTTAATTTTCAGCTGTTTAGAGACATTTCATTTATTTTTGTCTCCAAGGACTGCACAGTCTCCAGTCAGTTTCTAGCTGATCAAAGATTTGGATTAGTGAAAGCATTCTTTCTGGTGAATGAAATACAAAATTTAATCATACACCTTTCTTTTCAGCAAAAAATTGAGATGGGAGAGTTCTTTTCTTCCTTGAAATAAATTATTTACCTGCTTTGCTTTATTTTATTTTTTTAAAAAATATTTTTATCATGTACATTTTTTTTGGTAGAAAACTTTGGAAAACCAAACATATTCAAGAAAGGCTTGACAAGGTCATAAGAAGAATATCTTTTACTATTTAATTTTAATACGAACAAAATTCTTTGGAGTTTAATTTTGCCCTGCCTCGTTCATGATCAAAATTCTGCAGTGCTCCACAACCACATTCAAGAGAGAATTGAAAATTAGTGTAAAGAATTGTATATACTGTAAATACCTATATTTTCTGTGTAGAGAGTAAGTTTTTATTTTCACTTCCCAAAATAAGTGAACTGCAAAAATGCTTTTGATTTTAAGTGACTTCATGTACTTAAGTTTTAACAAGAAACAAAACAGAAAACTGTAGCTTTGTTATTTTTGTTTTTGTTTTGTTTTCTTGTGTGGGTGGTTTGGGATTTTTCCCCCACAGTTTCAAATATATTTGTTTATTTATTCTGGATTTTTTGCCTTTTTTTTTTTTTTTTTTTTTTTTGGTGTTTTTGCAAAGGAAGTGGGGAGGTTGGTTTGGGGGAATTGTTTTAATTTTTTAATATACTTCTCTCAAACCCTCTGAAGTTAAAATATGGAATGTATCCACCACTGGGCCTCATCTGTGCATTGTAAAGTTAGTCTGAAAGTGATTTATAGGATAAAGAGACTCTTTAGCATTCAGATTATCACAAATCCATTGAAGTGATCTTGACCTTATGAAGCATGCATCAAGAGGTCAGCCTTAGATATTAGTTAACACATGTGGAAGGAATACCTCACAATACAAGTGCACCAATATTCCTTTTCCACTGAACAATGTGAATAAGCTACAAAATATCATGGCAGGATATGAATTGGTAATTCTTTCAAGGAATTGGTAATAATTTCAAGGAATTGTCATGCCAATATGTTGACTCTAAGTCTTAGGTGTAATCACAGCTGAGGACCCTTCTGGTGTATCCAGCAGAAGAAAAAATTATGAGATGGGATATAGTGGTCTCATAAACTATTATTTCTCCATCATTTTATCTTCACTGTGTTTTGGTTTTTGTTCATTGAACTAACAAAACTTAAGCCAGAAATACTTTCTACCAAGTATGTTTCCTAACATGAAACTATGTTTCTAATCACTCTTGTGATATAAATGGTCTTTGTTTCAACACTAACAATCAGGCTAAAATCACCAAGAGAGATTTGTTGGGCTGCAAAAGTATTTAACTCCTATAACCAGAGCTACAGCATGAATATGAAAAATCCATGAGGGAGAGAGAGTGGAACACTTTGCAATAATTGGAAATTTTTCTAAAGTGCCATTTGCTTTCGGTGCCTTAAGGAAATACATTTTTGATGAAATACAGTCAGTGTTGCTGATAGTGTAACTACTAAGATGATGGAAGAATATGTAGTTTTTTCTCATGTAGCCAGGGAAAGAATTGATATACGTAGTAAGGAAGAGCCTGCTAAAATCCATAACCATAGATGCCAGTGCAGCCTAAGGCAATACAGATATGGGATTAAAAAAAAAAAAAAAAGGAGATTTCTGAAAATTTGCAGTTTGTTCCCAGGTGCCTCATTCCATGCAATTGTTTCAGAAAGATGGTTGCATGTGAGCTGCCTTCCTCTAGCAGCCAGTGCTCCTGGGAACCAGAGCCTAGGATGTCACAGAGTCACAGGGGAGACAAAACCGAGCAAGAGCACAGGTGGATTTCCATCATTGTTTTATTGGAAATGACTCTGCTATATCTGGTCTCTCTAAAAAGACTACCCAAACCATCATGAAGTAATGAGATTTTGCAGATTACATTACCTACAAAAATCTGATCTTTTTTTATCTCTGCTCCCTAAAGCTGAAATTAAAGTTCAGTTTAAATGAAAAGTGAAATAGACGATAGTCTTATTTCATTTAGTTCCTGTTCATGGAAAACATGAAAGTTCCTGTTCATTTGTTCATGAACAAATGCAAATTTGTTCACCTAAATGATTCAAAAAGTATGTTTAATCCGTTCTTAACTGGGAATTCAGAAAGCAGAACATGGTATATTTACAAAAAAAAGAACTCTCTTCGTGCTTCTCAGTGAGTCTATGTTATTTATGAATGTGACTGTATAACTAGATTGACTTTTTCAGTCATCTCTTTCCTACTTAGGGTATTTTCTACTGAACCATATTACATGTTAAATTATCCAACTTGAACTATAGCAATTAACCATTTTGGCACACTGGCAGCCAGTGATTTGTCTTCTTAGTCATCACAAAACCGCATGTAAAGAAACTGACATATGAAAAACAGAATCACAAATGGTAGACGTTGGCTTGTGCTATTTCTCTGTTGAGTGTAAGTGTGCATTTTAGGGCGACGATAACTTCAAAAATTTCCTGACTTCATGTGGGGATTTTTTTTCCATCATTGAGAAGTTCATGCATCCCTCCAAAGAGTACACACACACAAATATGCTGACACATGTCTACGTTTGCCCTTTTGGTCGATACCTGTATTATGAATTCTTGGCAGTTAGCATGTCCAGTCTAGTAGTGTGTTGTGCTTGTGCCAAGGTATTGATCTGTATGTGCAAAAACTAATTATGCATGAAATAATTCTGACTGAAGCTATGTTGAGAAACAGAAGAGCAATTTGTAGGCATAAATATAAGTTCTTATAAAAGACCATTTAGTACAAATAACTAGTGTGTTATTGTTTCTATTCTAACTTGAAATGAAGCTACTTAGTTTCAAAAGAAAAATACATAAATTATTGATGTATGAATATTTTTTAAGCAGAATTATTTCCTATTCATTAGCATTTATCCAAAAGTCATTAATTTTAATATGCATTTGGGTGATGGTATTTGAATTGTAAATAATTTTGTATTCTCCACAATTTAAACACATTTTGCATATTCATGAGACAATGTAGTCATAAGATTTAGCAGGGCATGCATTGCTTTAGGATATAGTCACATTAGGTAATTCTGTGGTACTGTGTAGCCTAAGGCTTCACCTAATTCATTTAGCACCCAATAATATGAAAGATCCCATGCACCAGTGTCTCATGTAATTGAGATGAAGAGGCCCCAGTAAAAGCACTTCCTGACTTAATGAACATATTCCAGTTAGGGTTTTCACATATGTTAATACAATCTTTATGCAAAATCATCAATCATAGAGAAACGGAGCAAAACCACAACTGAGTAAAAAATGCAGAACTTCTTTGTTTCCCGATTTTTTATTTTTAAACTGAAGTAATAATTTCTATATGCTAGATGACATAGTTCATCATGCTAGAGATAATTAGTCTTTGAAAATGGAAAGTAGTGATCTCTGCAGGCATCTGAGTGGTAGACTGTCATTAGTCCTCCAGGATATCACAGGTAATTAAAGGCTATAACCCACTAACCTATACTTGTACCACCTGCTTCAGATCTGAGTCTCTTAGAGCATGTTTTAAAAGACAAATGGGCATGGAGGGGCCAGAGGAGGATCTTTTACATTAATTGATTGATCAATGGTACTGTGCTAGGATGATATATTTTTCTCTTTGGTACATGCAAGTTCTGAATCTAAAAATCTAAAAATCTATCTGACAGTTGAAATGACATATTTCAAATCATACCCAGGAAAAAATAGTTCCACAGAAAAGGTGGACAAATTGTTTTGTGAAGTCTATGACTTACTATAGCTGAACAGTTTCACCATACCCAAAGAAATCAAAAGGTAAAGAACATGACAACAACCATATTTGAAAAATACTTCTCAAGAAAGAGAAAAGAAGGGTGTCTGAACAAGGCATAAGAAAGAAGTAAGCATATGGAAAATAGTGCAAATATTGCAAAAAATCCAAATTTAAATTCTTAGTGAATATGGCAGTCAAGTAAACCATACAGAAGTTGTAATGGTGTGTCATTAAGGTTGTCTGATATAAGCGAAAAAGGTTGTGGATATCACCAAGGTTTTAGTGAAGCCTTTGACACTGGTTCCCACAACATTCTTGTGAAAGAAATGGCTACTCATAGCTTGGAAGGGTTTTCTCTTTTTTGAATGTCCAAATCCAAGAAAAGTATGGTAAACAGAATTCTGTCTGTGCACAAGCTCTGTGCCCTCGGGCTCAGTATGGGGCCAGTTCTTTTTAATAACTTTATCAATAATATGGAGAGTTAATACACCCTCAGTCAATTCACAGACATGAACTCCCCACCATGCTGCATGGGACTTGATCTGCTGGAGGGCAGGAAGGCTCTGAAGAGAGGTCTGGAGAGTATGACTGGATGGGCCAAGACCAATTTTATGAGGTTCAACCAGGTGAAGTTCTGGGTCTTGCCCTTGGGTCACAATAAACCCATGCAGAGTTATAGGCTTGAGGCAGAGTGTTTGGAAAGCTGCCTGGTGGAAAAGCATCTGGAGATGCTAGTCATCATCTGGCTGAACATGAGCCAACAGTGTGCCCACATGGCCAAGAAGGCCAACGGCATCCTGGCCTGTATCATTAATACCATGGCCAGAAGAATCAGGGAAATTTTTATCTCTCTGTACTCAGCACAGATGAATCTTGCACCTTGAATCCTCTGTTCAGTTTTGAGAACCTCACTACAAGAAGGACATTGAGGTGTTGGAGCACGTCCAGAGAAGGGCAACAAAGCTGGTGAAGGAATACAAGTCTTAGGAGGAGCACCTGAGGAAGCTGAGGGTATTCAGTCTGGAGAAACAGAGGTTTGGGGAAATTTTATTGTTCTTTACAACTATCTGAAAGGAAGCAGTAGAGACAAGATGGTTCCCTTTTCCCAGACAACAAATGATAGGATAAGAGGAAACAATCTCAAGTTGTGCCAGAGGAAGTTTAGAATTGTTATTAGGGAAGAAGAAATCTTCTCTGAAAGGGTTGTCAAGCATCAGAACAGGCTGCCCTGCCCAGGCAAGTGGTCAAGTCACTGCCCCTGGAGGTATTTCAGACATATAGATGTGGTGCTTTCGGACATGGTTTAGTGGTGGACTTGGCAACACTGAGTTGGACTTGGTCATCTTAAGGGCTTTTTCCAGCTGAAATGATTCTGTGTTTCAATGAAAGGTAAACCCCAGAATGAGAAATATTTCCAAGTACAGTCCATCACAGATTAGGGTTGTAAAGGTGGTTGTTACCAATACTTCAGTGGCAAGATCTAGTGACCAGATAAACTTCATGTTTCAAAGCTTCAGCGAAGAGGAAGAGGATTACCAGTTTCTTCAGGATCTTTCTTGCTCTATCAATATTATCTACAGAATGTATGAGTTCACATTAATTACTATTGCATAATGTTCTTAAACTACCTGAGATCACTTAAAAGAATATATACAAATACTGTCATTAACTGTGGTTCATGATAGTGTGCAAAGGCAGAAATAATACAGCAATATTTAACCTACAGCATTATTTTTGTACATTTACTCTCTGTAGGCCAGGTTACAGTGCTTGCTATACTTAATTTCTTATAATAAATTGGGAAGGAAAAGTAGCTGTGATGAAGAAAAAACTAGTAAAGACATCATAGATAGAAATTTACAATTTTACAAAGTATAATTTCTTGACAGTGTGCAGTACTCAGAAACAAAAAGAAAAACATTAGATTCAGGAATCTTTTCTTAAATATTGATGGATTAGTCATTACTAACAAAATGCAAATGCAGTCTCTTTTGATTATCAATTTATTCATGACCCAGTCTTGTTTGCATGCAAAATGTATCATCATTCCAAAATATTTTTTGCATAATTCCTGCTAGATATTTGATTGCTTACAAAATATTCACTTAAAGATAGTTCCTTTCACCAGGAATTATTTCTTGGTGAAAATGTATTTTCAATTTAATCAGGATTTAGTTAATGTAATGACCTTATTCATAAAAATGTCTTTTGACTCATGAAAACAACATTGCGTACAGAAAATTTCGAACTAAGCCTCTTTATTGCAGAAGTGACCCCAAGGAAATTTCTCTGGATCAGATGAACTAAACTTAAAAAGAACCAGGAAAAAACCCAATGGACCTTCACTCCTACCTCCAAGAGATATTTCTATCCAAACCTCCCTTCACTGCCTTGTAGGAGATATAATTCAGATATCTCTTGTCTCCTTAAGAGTCAGGTGTCCTTAAGGACTTGGAAACTCAGATGCAGCTAATTTTTAAGCTTTTTTCACCTCAGTTGTCTGATGATAAGTACAGATCCATCCTGCTCTTAATGCTTCTCTGAAGAACATTTTCTAAGCTTTGATACCACCCACTCTTTTTGTTGCTTGTCCCTTTCCAACAAATCAAGCATAAGATCCTTTCCTCACTTTCAAAGTCTTTCACAGCTATGTCCCTTCCCACTTACTATCACCTTACACTCATTACTGGCTCCCACTTCTGCTTATGCCTGCATCTATTCCTCATGTGTTAAATTTCAAATTACAGACATTACTTCTCACATTTGGAAGACCATGTCTTGAGAAGCAGAAGATCTGACCTCTTCACATCTTTCAAAATCCTTTCAGTCAATGCAAATTCTAATAAAAAGCTTGAAAATAACACTCCTGATGATATGTCAATGAAATTTCCTAGTAAGCTTTATGTTTTCTTTGTTCTCACAGGTCTGTGTGCGCCTCTTCACCTTACACTTGGACTGTGCTGGCTTCCAGTTAGGTCTGTGTGCAGTTCTGAGTCAGTTTATCTAACAAAAGTGCTACTCTGTGACCGTGGCTCCTGTGCCCTGTGATGATAAAAAGACCAAGTGGGGAAATAAATGATCCATTTCAAATGAGAAGTTTACCACAATTAATTACCCATTCAAATATCCCGTGAACTCTTGGAGAGAGATATTTGCATAAATTATGCAACTGGTTCCTGAATAACTACAACAACAAATAATATGAACACTGAGCTCACAGTTGGATGAATTAATTGTTTTAACTCTAAAGTCAATGGTTACCATCAGCCCCAGCATTCCTCTTAATTGCTAGTGTGTGCTGTGGCACATCAGTTAGGAAGCACAAAGACTCTAAACAGGATAAAACAAAGCAGATGCACCATTACTTTTTAAGAGACTAGCCTACAAAACCCGTGTTACTTTAAAAAGTGAGAATATTTTCCTTTTTCTAATGCCATTAATTATGCTGTTTTTACATGCAAATCAAGAAATAATTAAACTTCTACCATTTCAACAATAGAGATCTGGAAATAACCAGTAAAATACAAGCTGAATTAAAAGGAAAAAGCCTAATAAAGTGAGGCAATAGACTTAAGCTTGCAAATTTCAAGGTGTAATTAAGAATACAGTTAAGTAAATGTTACTTGCAGGGATATTTAGTCACATTACTAGTGAATTTTCTTTAAAGGTATATGCAGCCCTTTGTGTTTTCTTTTTTCTATCTTCATTTGAGTTCCAGGATGATAAACACTCACAAAAAATTAGTTTAAGGGTAGTCTTTACTCAACTAAGAAGCAGCAACAATACCAGTTGGAGCAAAGAAAATAGTAATGAGACTAAAGAATGCAGAAAAAACCAATACTGATGGAAAAGACAACAGAAGTTTTGAAATATTAATTGCGAAAAAATATTATCACTATCATTTTCTAAATTAGATAAATATTAGGCAAGGTACACCTAGAAGAATGCCCTTAGCTGTATGAACGTTTTATAACATATACTGTTTCTATAGCTGTTAAAAGACATGTTTTTCCCACTCCCTAGAAATCTTTAGCAATTTCTTTTCTCAGACTCTGAAACCACATTTTCTTTTATTATATAAACTGATACTTTTTGCAAGAGAAAAGGAACTGGATTATCTTTGTTACTACACTCAAATATATTATTTCAAGAACAACTGGAAATTAAATTATATAAAAGCATTTCCAGCATCTTTCCAAATTAATGTAATCAATTAATTAATTAAACTTTTTTCATCTGGTTGATGGAATTTAATCTTCAAGATATGCTATAAAAGTGTATCTTGTAATCAACAAAAACAGTCAGGTTTTTTTTACAGCCAGATAATTTATGCATTGCATAAATGTCATAATTAAATTTCATTTGCTGTGGGATGATTAGAAAAACTTTTAATGTGATCAGGGTTTTCTTTAATAGAAACATGGTTTATCTCTAGCTCTTCAGTTATTTTCACTTACCCTCAGCAGTCAAGAATGTGCAGAAACAAAGACTTGTTCAGATGCAAAAATATGTAATGGTATGGAAACTGTTCTATTCTTTAGGGTAAGTGTTTTTCTTCCAACTGCACCCTCATTCAACTCCTAAGTTATTGAAATTAAGCACTTCCATGTCCTGGAGAAATTATTCACCTCTCACCTTGTCATTCCATGCATTCAATGTGGTGCAGATTTTCTGTTTAATAAAAGCAAAATTGGATTTTTTATAAATATGTAAAAACCCATATGTTAATCCAAGAATGCCATTACATTCTGCATGAGCTTCCGTGCAAAATATTTAAGGATTATTAATTAGCATTATTATAAACATTAGTTTATATAGGACCTTGATATGTCAGGGAATAATCAAATTCCTTTTCAATACAAAAATCCAGTCACACAGAAAGATTCCTATTACATGTACTGCTTACAGATACAATTTGCATCAAAGTATTTTACATCCTCCTGTAACTCAGAGATGGTGGAAAGTCTGACATAAGTACTTGTAGAAAACTTATCTTAAAAATAATAATTTCAAAGTAATAACTTGCTGAAGAATAAGAGCTTTGTGTTGCTGCATTTGGTATTCAGTGAGCAGTCATCCTGTCACAGCTGCCAATGCTGACTGATAAATGCTCAAAAGAGCCTAGAAGAATATTGACAAACCCTCAACTTGTGTGTAATATGGAGATAAGGACACCAAAATTATATTTACTTATGCTCCTAGTGTAGCAGGAAGCTTCACAAAATAGTGAAACTACTTTTTTACTACCTTCATGCGCAATTTTTTATTATGCATTCACTACTGCAAGGTCCAACTCCCGTACAGTGATTTAGTGCTGGAGAATTACTAATCTCCGTGGAAGCAGGGGGAAAGAGAGAAAAAATAACCACCTAACAACAAGCCTCCTCACTGCCACCAAATCCAAGCCCATAATCTCATATTTAAAAAAAAAAAAAGACAAAGAAAAAATAGGTGTTAAATTTTCTCATCAAAGGACTGTTCTACAGGAATTCCAAGGTGAACAAAGCCACTGAGCCGGTTTGCTGTTGTTGTTGTACCAAAAATGTCAGCATACATTAAAACAAATATTTTATTCTCTTGACATATGTGGAAAAAGTCAAGTAAATGGTTCACTTAATAAGTTATCAAAGCTTTTTAGTTGAAGACAGTTTTGTAATGAATCACTCTGAGATTTGTTGGACTTGCAGTCTTAAAAACTGTGACTATGAGGGTGGTTTTTTTTTCTCAGCAGATGCATATTCCAGGGGCAATCAGATTTCCATGTAATTTGAATGGAAATTACACAAGAACATCTTTATCTAATTTATTTCTGTGTTAATATTTTGCCTGCTGGATATGGTTAAAGACAAAACCCACAGCAGGAATTTACAAATACTAAAGCCACATGCTACAGACGTTTATAGCTAATATTTTCAAGTCCTTCTGTTGACTTCAACAACACTCAGTTGTTTTTTGCTTTTTAAAGGAGCAAGCACCTTTTTTGTCTTTGCCATTTATCAATTCAACACATCAGATGTGCTCAGTTTCACAGAACTTTATAGCAAATCCTACATGGTTTCAAAGTCTCCTGTGAATTAATGCTGCATTGTCCAAGGGTCTACTCCAGAACAAGGTCTTCAAGAATGTGACTCTTTTGATGAGGTCTGCTAGGGTTTTGGGTGCTGGAGATAAAAGTCTTTTCCTACAGAGATATGAAATGTTTGTGGTTTATTCCGAGCTGGGGCAGAGAGAGGGATGGAAAATCCTCTTATTGAGGAATTGAATTTTCCTTCTCTGTGCAGCTGAATTGAGGTTTTAATATCATATATAAAGTGATGGTTTGGGGTTTTTTAATGACACAGATTTTTGAAATGTTAAATAGTTCATAAAGCTTATTTGATCTTGAGATTCTCTTTATGGGTAAGGACAGTCTGGAAACATAGGCAGTGAAAACCTTTTCTTTTTTTCTCTTTATCTTTCTCATAATTTGTGATATAAATCTTCTCAGAAATATATGATGTAACTTTTAAAGATTCACATTAAGAACCAGATTTTGCCTGGAAGCCATGCAATACTGCCAGGTGTAAAACTCATAAATCCTGCCTATGGGTGAAGTTTAATAATTCGGCTCTAGTGATAAAGCACAATTTTCAGAGTAAATATCACTGTGGTGATCAACTTTCCTGCAGGAAGAGCAGGCTCTTGTCTTTCTATCCAGCCCCTGTAGACAAGCACACAGTTAATCTTTGTTATAGTAACAGATGGGAACAATTTCTGTGAGGCTGTGATTGACAGAATAAGTTATCTCAAATGTCTTTGTCCCTCTATAGCATTTTCTCCACAAGCAGCTCTTGCCTATTCAAGGACACTCCTCCTTTCAGGAAGAGAAATAGGCTAAAGAGAAATATACTAGAGAGAACCTAC
The DNA here is from genome assembly GCA_024362935.1 of Setophaga petechia. Lineage (NCBI taxonomy): Eukaryota > Metazoa > Chordata > Aves > Passeriformes > Parulidae > Setophaga > Setophaga petechia. The sequence continues at coordinate 1,949,674 of JANCRA010000019.1, read as the reverse complement.
TTGGTCTGTCTCGTTGCCTGTCTAACAAAAGGCACAGGAATTACTTCAAGTAAATCATATTTAAACTAGACAGCATAAACAAAGCATTCAATCACCATTTAAAATTGTCAGGAATAAAAACCTACCATAATTATTGGCAAATTACTTTCATTTAAAAGTGTGAAACTAAGTTGTATTTGCATATATTATTCAGCTTTCCCTTCCCTTTTTTTTTTTTCTTCCTTGTCTTATCTTCAACTGCTAGGCTGGGATGACAGTTTAACCAGTGTTTTTCCTACCGCTAGACTAAGATTAAATTAGTCTAGGAGTAGGTTGAACTGTAGCTTGAAGTGATCCCACTGAAGAGAAGACTCCCACAGACCACTTGGGGTCCCTTAAGAGGGGCAGTGTCTGTACCCTGGTTCTGCTACATATGGACACAGAATCACAGAATTGCAGAATCAGATAATCACAGAACAGGCAGGGTTAGAAAGGAGCAAAGAAGGCCTTGCCATCCAACCTACCTGCTCAAGCAGGGTCGTCCTGGAGCACATTGCACAGGATTGTGTCCAGGTGTTTCTTGCGTATTAATAGTGAGAGGAAATCCACAACCTTTCAGGGCAATCTGTTCCAGTGCAGGGTCACTCACACAGTAAAGAACTTCCTCTTCATGTTCAGATGGAACTTCCTGTGCCTCTCTTTCTGCCTGTTGCCTCTTGTCCTATTGTCTGGCAACACAGAGAAGAGCCTGGCTCCATCCTCTAGACAACCTCTCTTCAGATAATTATGTGTCAGGATGAGGTCTGCTCTCAGTCATCTCTTCTCAAGAATAACAGGCCTGGCTTCCTCAGCCTGTCCTCATAAGACAGATGATCCAGCTCCTCAAACATCTTTATTGTTCTCCACTGGGTCCACTCCAGGATCTCCATGTCCCTCTTGTACTAAGGAGCCCAGAACTGGACACCACACTCCAGATGCGGCCTCATCAAGGCTGAGTAGAAAACAAAGGGAAAAATCTCAGGCAAGCCTTTATATATATATATATCTACACACACATAATTAAGGCAGTCAAACTGAAATAAGCATCCTTCACCATCACCTTGATTTTAATAATCTCTTTCCACACTTAGTGATCTATATAGAGGTGTTTTATTTTCAGCAGTGTTTAATAATCACTTACTGACTGGACATGCTCTATTCTGCTGGGGCAACATACTTTGCCAACAGTATGTTCAATCCCAAATCAACATGTTTTGTGATTTGAAACATGCATCATTTCATATCATGAAATGCGCCAATAAGGTTTGCAAATAGAAGGGGACAAAGAGAAAAGAGGAATGAGAAGCATGTGAACCAAAGTGGATAGAATCACTCTTCCAAGGCATATAATATAGAAAGATAACAAAAATGTCCAAAATCCACAATCACTTATCATAAGTCACTAATAGGCACCAGGTATCCCATATTCAGATTTTGATCCTAAAAGATGTTAGGACCCTTCTCACTTCAGCTAAATAATCTGCATTCTGGTTCTGCTTGCTTTGCTTTCAGAGTAATAAAAGTACAAGTAAAGACCAATTAAAATGTATGTTTACAGCAGTGTAATGTGGCACTTGTATGTTTTGCAATTTGATGAAGTAACCTTTCAGCCCTGATTTCCAATATCCATATATACTCAGTTGCAATTGCATCAGTACATCTTCCAATAATTGTCAGAAACTGGATTAATGAGCCATCAAGTCAATGGAGATATTTTTCTAATACAACAACTCTAATGAAACTGTATGTCGTAGCATATATTATGCTCATGTTTTCGGGGTACCCTGAGCATATTAAATATCCAACTCACATCTCCTTAGTGGATGGAGATTTTTAAACTTTAAAGATTTCATAATTAAACCTCTTGAATTTATGTTTTCAAAGATCTTTTCATGAATCTGGATGAACATTTATGGTTCTCTGTCACCCTCCTTTTTGTAAGAATTTCTTAAGCTATTAGTCATTTCCTTACCATTGAGTCTAAATAAATCTTGTAACAGCTCAGTGTATTAGAATTGCAGCAGTCTCCAAGATTGCTGCAATACCAATAAATTCCCATCTCAAACTGTCAGCTAGTGTATATTTTTAGACAATCTTAAAGTACTATAATTTTTATAACAAATGCAGTTCACATTGATGTGTCAAAGCTTAGTCTCCATGCATAGACACTGGAATAGCTTTATACTTATACAAACTTATATTTTTTTCATAGGTTAATAATCTCTGTGTACTTGAATGTACTTTATGCTTTCAAAATTATGGTGGAGGAAGTCTATTTGCAGATGGAAAGCTTTCCCTCACAGAATACTTGCTGTGGAATTTTCTGATCTATGGTATTTTGTGGATATGTGCTTGTCAGAAGTTGTCTTGTGACAGATATGCTCTGATTAAAGTTTAGGGTTCTGGACCACCTGCATTGAGCCTTAGGATTTATTTCACCCCCTGGTGTGGCTGGGGACATTGAATTGGATTAAAGTTTACTGTCCTCCCACCAGAAAATTTCATTCTTGCTCCTTCTTACACCAGATCTATCCCCGTACCAGTATCATAGGGCCCTTCTGTTTATTTTATGCAAATGAAAAGAAATACAAAATATAGAAGGAATTTCCTACCCTAAAAATGTGTTTTCTAGGTACTTTGTTTTCCATATGATTTTTTTTTTTTCTGAATCCTTTCCAAAATATTTCAGAGGAGTAGTCTATATAGCTTCAGAATGCCATAGCCTGGGAATGTATTGACTAATATATTTAATACTTTCAAATAGGGAAGTTATTTTGCTAGTCCTTTAATGTCAATGTAAATAGTTAAACTGATGGTGCTGGTGCTTCAGCTGACAGATGTCCTTCCGTGCATGCTGCAGAGATTTCAAATATTGTCCCAGTTTCTCAACAGAGTGAAGGACTGTGAACAGGAGACTTCTTCATTCCACTGCTACTAGACAGCAGAAGGCTCGTGTTACTACAAGAGCACAAAATTACTGTAAGTGGCTTATTGTTCTCAAGATCTAATATTTGAATACCTTTTTTTGCAGTCTTCAAGTTTAAGAAATTATGTTAGCCAATGTTAATTGAAATGATAAAAACTTCAAAAATTATCATTTTCATCTGTTACGTCAAGAGATGTAATGCCACAGATGGAGTAAGTACACTGGTTTGACAAATGCACATAATTCAAAATGGTAAAACCTACAGCTTTTGGACCATTAGGAAGCCTCATGGTGCTGTTGTTTATAAGTGAACTATGTGTCCAGCATTACCTAAGGAGCAATTAGATCAAATCAGCTGCCTCTTGTATTTTTCTTTAAAATTTACTTTTCTTATTGAAAGTTTGCATTTGTAAGCATATTTCTTTGAGGCGCTCACTCACATCACTGGGATATTGCTGAAACCTTATAAATATTGCAGTAAACTAAAACCACATGAAGAGCTTAGCTTAGTTAATGAAAGATAAGCACATGCTTAATAAATTTAGGATGCTCTTGAAATTAAATATGCATTTAAAGTCATGATATAATCAATATGTTAGCTGAGAAAACAGTTGACTATCACTTTATCCAGAAATTAAATCCTCTGCTGTAGAAAATATAGGTGCACCTACTGCATAATTACTTATTAGCGGAGTTAACCAGGGCCATGAGGATTATGTTAAAATATGGTATTCTAGAATACAAAATGATGCATAATTTTTTTCACTGACGTTTTTGTATTAATACCCATAAACCAAACAAATAAACAAATCAAATCCCCCACTCACAAAAAACCCCAAAACAAAATGAAAACAAAAAACCCTAAACAAATAAATGAAAAAAAAGAAAATAAGAAAAAAATACTAATATAGAAGCAGAAGAATAGATTCAGAGCTGCCTTATTCTTGTACTCTGATACTAGAGATTCTGAAGTCTATTGCAGTCCCCACATAAATCAGAACATCACCATCAGCTCTTCCAATTTATCTCAGCAGTTCTTCCTATTCAAAACCTCTGGACTGCAGAATGCCTTAATCAGTCTCCTGCCAATATGCATCTCTCCTCTATACCAGAATACTATTGAGGAGCCCTTGAAGAATTTCAGAACTCTTATAGAGTAACAAAGGAAGACAATAAACCATTGGGGGACAAAAAGTCTTTCACATCTTCTTGCTCACCATTATCAGGCAGGTTTTTTGCATTTGTTACATTTGCTCTGTAAACAAATGAATTATTACTTTATAACATTAGATTAAGATAAAGAATTATGCGTTTAAACCATCATAACAAGCAAATGTTGGTCAGTAACTCTACCAAGTTCTAAAGACACATGTATATACAAATATGTGTTCTCCCTCACCCAATTACTCTCATAATGAATGATAATAATGCATTTATATTGATTCCAAGATAAGAAAAATAATGCATCAAGACCACAAGTATTAACAATAACCTTTAATTACACAGTTTAATATTAACCAACTCCTATTCTATTCATTTTTTTGATAAAGTACTATCTTAACATGCTTTATCAGCCATGAGTATTTTTTTTCTTTTCTAAAAAGACAAAATGAGTAGTGGTAGGAGAAAAAAATCATTTCAGAAACCAGCAAATCATTACAGTTACTCAAGAAAGTAAATCTTGACAATAGAAAGACTTATTCACTAGAACAATCCCACAGGGGTGTAAGTGCTACATTAAAGGCACACATTATTTCTTATAAATCCATCAAGCTCTTGCAGATTTATAATAATTAATTAAATTTCTTAAACATCAGAGAAGAATTCTACTAGAGTTTATGCTCTGTGCACCTCCAAAGGTTCAGAAGTTGCTTGTGATAAAATTAAGCATCTAAAAGAACTAATGCTTATTATAAGATTACGTGAATTATGAAAATCTTTTGAGAGAGCCTGCATTCATTCTGCCTATCCAACAATCCTGTGTTGCTCATTCCTCAACATGAATACATTCCCTAAATTAAGTACTTGGCATCTTTATGTATACAGGACTGCAGCACTTCCTTTATATATATATATATATATATATATATATGTATTCAAATATTTTTTTGATCTAAACAATCTGAAAACAAAATATAATACAAATCAAACCCAAAATATTTTGAGAAAATTGGAAATTTATCAAAAATATGTATGAAACATGATGGGTAAAAATGGAAATGGAGAAAGAATTAGAAAGCATTTTTGTATAAATCTGACCATTGGCTTTTCTTAGAATTGTATTTTACATTCTGTATTTTGTCCCACTGCAACATTTTTGCACAAAATTAATTTTAGATGTGATTTAAATGTTTACAGAATTTAAAAACTACATTTTCAGTCTAAGTGAAATAGCAACAAATTATTACCTGCTCTTCTCTTTGGCTCATCTCTGTGATTGCAAAGCCTGAAAGACGTTTTCCTAGAGCACCTGAGCAAATCAAAACCAACACCCTTGTTTCCATCTCCCGTGGAAGGGATCCCATGCCAGAGCAGGGTAAGAGTGTGAGTCCTTCTCCTGAGGAGGAAGGAATTGCAGACATGTGATGAGCTGGCCCCTAGCCCCTACACCTTGTCCTGCTGCATCTCTAGGGGGGAAGAAATAGAGAAAGCTGTGAGAAAAACCTGGGAAGAAGAGAGGGATGGGGGTAAGACGCTTTTAAGGTTTGGGTCTATTTCTTATTATTTTTGGTTTCCATAATTTCTCTTGCTCTGAAGAAAGGTTATGGGGAAGAAGGCTGATGAAGGGCACACAGCTACCTTGTCACTCATAAGAATCATAACTAGTAAACTCAGATAACCTCTGCTGTAACTTACTGCCTGGCAAGTTATATCAAACCCAAAACTTAAATAACAGTTGTTGCAAAAGATAATACTGTATGCGAAAGACTTAAACTGAGTTAAAAAAACCCCAACCAAATCAAACATTCTCCCCTGCCACACACATATCAGCGCAGTACTCTTACATAACATATATTTCATAAATATTGAAAGATAAAAAGTTTTGATCCAAAGAAAGTGGAGAAGAGGAGAAGAAGGTCTCTTAGGACAGCATAACTTTTGAGAGAGCTATCATAGGAAGAAGAAGAATATTTTCGTCTTCTTATGCACAGGCTTTGTGTTGAACTGATATATGAATCTCACTTTAAACATATATATTTGGATAAGCAGAGTTGTATTCACCAGACGATCTGATACATTGAATACAAACACATTGAATAATTGTACTCTTCTAACTAAAGAGAGAAGAGGCAATCATACAAGGATTAATTATTTAATGTTTCTACCCAGCTTGAAAACATAAAGTGTTGCTTGTTTATCACTGTTAGCTATTACAGATGCTTGGATTTCCTTCAGAAAAGGTGGGTGTGGGGAGAAAAGCAACAAAATGAAATAAATAATTCAGCAAATACTATTTTCAACAATATAATTATATTTTTGAACACTTGTCTATGCATTTTTACATTATTTCTTTTTTTTAATTGAAAAGTAAGTATGGTCACAGTGTTAAGTGTTACCCCATTTAGTTAAAAGTGTAGCACAAATGATTGTTCATGCACAAATTCAATCTCAGCACCTACATGTACCCTTCAGCCCCTAAAGGGAGAGAAGGAATATGGGGAAAGAGAGGAAAAGGACTAGAACATAGTCTGTATTTGAAACACCTTGCAAAAATTATATTTTTAAATGCTTCAGAAAAGACTGTTTCTCAATTTTATCTCCACAAGGTGAGCAGAGGTTTCTTTGTTTATAACTGAACTGAACCTTGAAATAACCATGTCTTTATATTCATGGGTGCAATTTATACATTTTTCCATCTTTACACTGGTGTTCATTCATTCTGTGTCTTGGCCATAGGTTGTGTAGTCTTGAAAAAAATACAAGTTTCTATTTTGAAGCAGAATGAAAATTTCTATGTAAATATGTTGTCACAATATAGACGGTTTAATTGGGGCATGCTATGTCACTGTGACTGCTCTATTGATCTGTCTCTTGGGGAACTGATTTAGCTTTCTGATAGTGAATGGTAATATGGTAATAACCACTGCTCAATCAGGACAGTAATTAGCATCAATTCTGTTTAATTGAACTAAATTTAACTGGAGTAAAGAAGTAAAGTACTGATTAACCTCCAAACTATTGATCAGTGCTCACTAATTCTCCAAAGACATGAAATGATTATATCAATAAAGGACATAAATGTTTAACTTTACAAATAAAAGAGTATATGGAAATACAGTACAGCATAAATAGTATTCCTACATGGGCAAAAGCAGTCTGAATACATTATCTCTGTAGTCACGATTCCTTTTCAAATTTAAATTGTTCAACTAAAATTTGCATAGTTGATGTAAATGACTAACTGCAGTGGTTTTTTTAGTACCTGTACATAAAGAATCACTCAATTCCACAACTTTGAGAGAGTGATGAATTGTAAAGGTGAGACATAGAATTTATTATGTCTGAGAGTAATGATACACCAGGGCAGGAAACTTCATGACACTTGGTCTCTTTACTATTCTCATCTCTGTACCCATACAAATATCCCAGAGACAAAGGGTTTTTTTTTCTTCTGCACCAGAAGACAAGAATATGGTGACATATGCACGTCACAAATGTTGCAGATTTTCCCAAGAGCAACAGTTGAGAGCTACATCTCTCACAATAATTAGCATCTCTGGTGATTTTTTCACAAAGTACTGCATTCAAAGAGCTCAGCGTAATTCATCAAATCTTTGCACCAAGTTGTAAGGATTTTTGGGGGGTTTTTCTTTTTCTTTTTCTTTGTGTATTCACATATATTTAGAATTAATTATATTATTTTGCTGTTCTTTTGCTGAAATTTCTATGCAATACCCACTCATGGAAATATCACCTATCAAGACATGATGACTACTCTTTGAAAGTAATAATGATTACACTATATTTTTTTGGTTGGTTGGTTTTTATTTGTTTACTTGTGGGGATTTTTGTTTGTTTGTTTTTTGTTTATTGACTTTTTCCAACAGTTAAAGAGGGTCAGTGGAATTTACAATTTTTTTTTTTACCTATCCCCAAGTTCAGCCAATTACTTTTCTCATGTTTTTCTCATGAGAATTTCCACAGAGATTCTGTATAAATTTTTAGAATATTTTCACCAACTCCATCCAGCTGCAGTTTTCTAAAAAAAAGCAATATGATATCAAATGTGTGAGTACAGTCCATGACAAAATAGCTTTCCTTCCTTTGTACTTCAGTTTCATATAAAGGTATAGATCTAACAATATTATTCCTTTTCTGTCTATACTGAATTTCTGCAGCAATTTTCAGAGGTGATAATTTCTTCAATAATTTCCAAAAGAAGGCAGGTCCCTTTGTTACAAATAAGGACAACAAGGGACTGCATCCAGCTGTTCAGGATTTTTCTGCACAGCTAGGATGCTTGTATATAGTGTGTATGTGTCCTGCTTTAATCCCAACCATCAACTAACCCCCACACAGCCACCTGCTCATTTCTCCCATGTGATGGGGAAGAGAATCGGAAGGGTAAAAGAAAGAAAACAACCCATGGACTGAGAGAAAATTTTTTTAAACACTTCCTGTTGGCAGGCAGGTGTTCAACCATCTCCAGGGAAGTCTGGCTGCATCACATACTAGGGAAGAAAAATGCAATCACTCCAAAAGTGCCTCCTTCCCCCTTCTTCCCCTGGCTTTCTGTGTTGAGCTATATGGTGTGGAATATCCCTTTGGTGAGTTGGGGATCAGCTACCCCAGCTGTGTCCCCCACCCATCTCCTTGTGCACCCACAACCTGATCACTGGTGGGATGATGTGAGAGGCAGAAAAGGCCTCGACACTGTGCAAGTCCTGCTCAGAAATAGCTAAACATCCCTGGGTTATCATCACTGTTTCCAGTACAAACCCAAAACATTATTGCCTACTATGGAGAAAATTACCTTTATCTCTGTCAAAATCAAACAGCATGGAAAACCAATGCTGTCACATTTTTTTCACTAATTTTCCTTACGTTTTTTATTAGTCACACCAGGAGCTTGGTCTCCATTGCATAACTTATGGTCTTTTTCTTCAGCTACTAGAAGTTCCTTTTAACAAATGTAGCTTCTCATATCCTTCGTTTCCAGCAGAGAATTAATTTATCTAGTGTTTTGTAACTCTCAGAAGCACTTTCTGCAAAGCACTGATGATCCCTTTTTTATATTCCTATTAGAACAATCTTCCAAAAATTCTGGCAAAAGCTTTAAGAAGCAGTTGGTTACCTGATAATGCTTTCTAAGAATATCCCAAAACCCCAAATCAACTGTATATTAATACTCTCCTGCCTAGAATGTATTTACTACTGTGTCTTTTGTCACACAGTGTGAAGATAGCTCCTTCTTTTATGCTTCTCCATATTCACTTGGCCTCTTAGATTTCTCTGTCAGTCACAAAATTCAATCAGCTTCTCTGTGGTCCACTCTTTCTTGCTTGGAATGTACTGGCTGGAAGATTATCCATCACATTTGTAAAGCAGAGGGAAATATTTTTTCTCTAATTTATGCTGCAAATATGAAAGACAGAACTCCTCTGCTTTCTCCTGTTCTCTTCCTGAATGCATGCTGTTTGTTGCTTTCTTTGCAGATTAATTTTTGGTTGGGTTATTACTGGTGTGGGATGCTACAACAGTCACTTGAACCATCTTTTCATCAGGGTGGTAGAGGGCTTTTTGGTTTGGGTTTGCTTTTGGGTTTGCTTTTTGTTTTGCTTTGTTTCCCCTGTAAAACCTGTGTAATTGATTAGGTTTTAAATCTATTCAAGTGTTCTACTTTGATGTCTGCAAAATTATGGAGTTCCATCACAATATTTTATTTTGCGGTTTGTTTTGTTATACCTAAACTTCCCAAAACTAGGTGGAATTGTTCAAGTCATGTTGTATACAACATATTTTAATATACTTCTGAATGACATAATTTTTGTGTAATAGCCTGATTTTGCATGGTTCTAGACAACATAATAAGAATACTGATAACCAAAGGATAGAAGAACTGAATTGTATCTGACCTGGATAACCAGCTGTCTCTAGAGGTAGTGATTTCAAACTTCTTTTAAAGGAAATCTTCCTTGAGGAAAAATTTGCCATACTCTCACTCATTCAGGGTCACTCTACTTGTTAACACTGCCTATTTTTGTGACAACCACCACTGCCTTATCTACACTGAGCTAAGGCTTGTTGCGTTGATCAGGTCTGCCTATAAACATTCACATATCTCTCCTCATCATCCTCCTGTTTGCAGGATGTGGGCACAAATATGACCCTCCTTGCTATTTAGGGAGCAGCAACAGTACTTGCAAACTTATTTAGGGCTTTATTCTGTATTTGACTTCCACGGAGTGAATAAGACAATCACCCTCCTTGAACACAGGGCTACAGTTGTCTTTAAATCAGTAGCCTAAAAAAATATTTATTGCTGTTATTTTAACTCTAGCTTTTTATGTTCCTGTTTCGTGAGTAACCATTATCCTGCTCTCACACATACAGGGGCAGAGTTTTTCTGCTTTTTCCACGCTCCCCATGCTATTACTGAACATCTTTTGCATCAATAGACAGTGTGGGCCCAAGAGAATAGAACTAAAATCTCATAAATCATGCCAAAAACTAATGGTTCAATCTACCTCTTACAAAAAAGCCTTCCCTGAAGTAATAATCTGTTAAAATGAATATATGTTGAAAAATCAGAGTTTTGCTATTAATGAATATGGTCAAAACACTTGTAAAAGCATTTTAAATTTCTAATTTCTTTTTACTCTGTTTAATTATTTCTCTTATAACTCCCATAGATTTTCCAGTTGGAGAAATTGATTTTTGAATCAATTTCTATTGCTATATATTACAAAGTAAAAACTTCAGAGAAACCTAATGTTGGACTTTACTCCTAACAGCCCGTGACTGTGACTTCATGTGCAGACAAAAGGGTGGATGACCTGAGAAAATCTGCAAAAAAGGTTCTAGCTCAGAGGTATACAACCAATGATATCAAATACATAGCTTTTGGCCAGTTAAAAAAAAAAATCAGTCCTGTCCTGCAGTTTGTCCTGTCATATTTTTGTCTTTTATTTTCAGTTTCTTTCCTTAATTTATTCCACACATATTATTATTTCTCTTATCCTTCTGTCCATTCTTAATTTCTTTCATTTTGTTTTCCATTTTTTTATGGTTTACTCTACCAAGGAAAAATGTACTATTAAACCAAGGGATATTTGCCATTCGTTCTTTACATGTCCAGCCCATTCCTTTTATCTTTATATATCTTATTTGTTTATATTATTCATTCCTAAAAGCTTTCCCAGTAAGGAAACTTCCAAAAATCATCTCAGATACTTCCTGAATAAACATGAATACAAACTTATCACAGCAGAGGTGAAAAATATGCTTAAATATATTGCTTCGAAAACCTTATTCTGGTGTTAATTGAACCATTTAGATTGAAATTAACTTTTAAAATTTCTCTTAAGTGTAAAATTTATTATATGTACTGAAGAATATGACATTTCTGTTAAAAAAAATATACCTTAATGATTTTGAGTGATATTTCTTAATATATTTCACTACATATGAGCCTTTCAGATATGGATATTGACTGTATAGCAGTCTTCAATTTAACAACCTGTGCACAGAAAAAAATGAAAATTTTTTTTTCTTCTCTTCAGCAGTCAGAATACCAGCTGATATATCTTTGAAATATGCAGTTTACAAATGATAAATATCTGTATTTACTGAGGGTTTTTTAATACACTTTTTTTGAATATTTAAAACTAATACCAGGGTGAAATATTCACATTGTGTCAAGGATGAAAGTATTTGTCTTCATCAATGTCTGGAGGCAGATAAATAGGTAATATCAAGAGCAAGCAAGCAAACAAATTAATTACATACACAATCCCCTTTGGTTTTGGTAAACTGGGCATAAACCCCCCAAAATCACTGCAAAAAATTGTCATGGGATTTGTTTGTGTACTTGCCCAATGAAAATGATATGCCAAATATAAAGTTCCTAAAAGGAAATATTTAAACATCTCTTTTACTTTAGCCATACAGTATAAAAATCTATTGCTATCAGCAGAGATTTCTACAAAAGAAAAATTTCCTTTCTAACAAAAATGAATTAATACCTTTTATGTGATTTACATTCCTCAGATAAGAAGTGAAGAAATGTGTTTGCATGCAGATGAATTTGAAGAACATGTATTTCAAGGATGCAGAAACAGTTTCCTATTTGGTCCTGACTGCATTATTATTTAGTGTCTCTCTCTCTGGGGAGCTATGTTGTCTGTAGAGACAACAGTCTTTGGGGAGTCAGAAGTTAATTTATGATAACTACGGTGTTTCTCCAGAATTATTAGAGTATTTTAAATCAAAAATTTGTGACAGATCATTGGTCCTGTGAAAAATTTTTATCCACTGCCAGAAAGCAAATATATAGGGTATGTATAAACAGACAATCAAATTAAACACTTGTAATTAAAAAATAGTTCAACATACTAAAGAAAAGATGGTGTAAATAATTCCAGGATAAGATAGTACTGTCCCATCAGTAGGTTTAAAGGCATGCTCAAGTGCTATAGCTCAATGTTTCTTAACTGTTGAATGGATACCACATTTCTTCTCCCAGTTAAATCCAGAATTGCCATTTATGTGCAAGTAAAATATGAATAAACAGACTTTTTCTATTTTCTCTGTCTTTGTGTGAACACTTTAGAGAGTGTCCTTTGAAAACAGTACCTCAGAATAGAAATGGATGCTGACTTTCAAAGCTTTTGACAAAGTTAGCACACTGAGAATATGCTGCTATGAAATTAGCAGTTCTGCCAGATGGTTTGTACCTGCAAGCTCTGCCATAATTACAATAACCTCATCAGATTCTTGGACTTTCATCACCTTGAACATTTTTATTGCAGTTGTGCAGACATCTTTAAACATTTCACCTCAAAGAGTGGAGCTTTCATTTGAGTGAGAAATTGCATCATAAAACTGTAAATTAGGAAAATTAATAATCTTGTATTATTTATAATCTCATATTATTGAGCTCCTTGCTGCCAGTTATTCTTCACAAGGGACATTGCTAACATATTTAATGGCTCAAGAGAAATTTTGAGATGCCCTGAACATGGAACTTCCATTGAGCATGCCCTGTGTTAGGAATTCTGGAAGATATTCAGTCCTTGCAGCTAGCATCAAAATCCATTTCTAATGGAAACATGACCATGTTTGTCCTCCTTTTAACTGTCACAGACACAATGAAAGCTGCAGGGGAAGTTTATCAGGGCAGCAGTCCCATTGAGTCATGAAGTTCCACGTCCTTGCTCTCTTTCTAAACTTCTTCTCAAAGAGGAGTCTAGCTGTGGTTGTATCCAATGCAAGTCTCAAACTTGGTCAGCAATTTATGTTTAAAGGACTATATAGGAATAATTGATCTTTTCTGTGAATATCTTTTATGAATATTAAGACAATCATATAAACGTTATGGTTGTTTTATAGAAATACAAATATGTTAGAAAGATAATTTATTTAAATGGATTATAATAATTAGACTATAAAGAAATTTATCAAAATTAACACAATCTAGATAGTTATAAATAATAGTATAATGCCTTATTTGTTAAATCAATATTTTCATGGCTAGCTTAATAGGTAGAGATTTATGTTACCTACCCATGCCAATGACTGTGGCCAAATCTCTCACTTGGCCTCAGAGAGTAACTTTGAGGCATTCCCACTCAAGGCAGGAATCTCCACACACACCTCCAGAAGAAACATGTTAGGTTAGTGCTGTAAAACAGTGGGACTGAGCTTTTATAGTATAAAGTGATTGACTGTCAATCAAATGTTTTTAGGCTCCATGTGCCAGTTCATCAGCCTTCAGCTCAGCAGCTTTAGATAAGATATTGGTGCTATGACTTCTTGGTTCCTTCATCAGGAACTTGGCCATACTCTCACCAGTGTCAGTTTCTGTCAGAAAACGCTATTTTTCACATCCTTAGAATTTTTAACTCTAGGATTGCAGAGTCAGGTTAGTCTCAGCATTCTTCAAGACCATGAACAGTGCATGCCCAATGCTGTTTTATCCCACTTAGAGCATCCTGCTACAACAATGTATTTCATTATCCTAAAGCAGTGGAATGGCAAAGGAGATCACTCATTGTCATTCTCCATCAGTACTGTTTAGATTAGAAGAAATTAGTTGTAATTCTCACACTTGTGTCCCATATGCGTTTATAATCAAGTCTGTCTAAAAGAGTTCTCATTGGGAATCAATTTTAATTTGGACTATACAGCGAGTATCCATGTAAGAGTCACATTACCTAGACCTATAGATAAATGTTCATTTAATTTGTGAATCTTGCAAAAAAAATTCATGCCTAAAAGAGGGCTCTACCTAATCAAGTGGTTAAGTGTCATAGAGGTTAATCTGTAGTCAGAGGCATTAGGTGCTGATGACCAGTATCCATCTGAGTTATATTTCAGGGGGGCCTGCATTAGACTAGCTCTATCTGTCCTGTGAGGTGCTGTGAGGAGTGCTGAAGACAACTTTTTGGAGCATATCTTTCTGACAGCTCAGTTCAGACGTTTCCATAATGTGACTTAAAGCATATAGGGTAGGGCAGGATAAGTCTCCTCCTTTGAAGGAGGTTCCTGGTTTGGACTCAAAGGGGGTTAAGGAGACACTCATAGCTGGTGGTTCTGTGCATCCACAGAACTGCACAGCAGAAGTAAACACAAGTGATGTTGCACCTACCACATCATTAACATGTCTTTGCAACTCTGTGCTCCTCCAAATGGGATTATTCTGTTCCTGAGACTGTAACAAAACATGGGTCAGCATCTCAGATGACATCTAGTAATTTTCCATGAATGGTGTTAACTTGTCGCACTAAAAGAAGATGCTCGTCTGGTGAGGAGAGGGGTTCACTGGGCATCAAGGAGTAGATGTGCTCTAAAGCAAGGGAAGAGTGAAATTGTGACCTCTATAATGCCAGTGAAACACATTCCAGGTTTCTACATATCTTTGGAACAAGAAGGTTTGATTCAAGTTTCTCTGTTTTCTAACCCTGAGAAAGTAATTTCTTTTCTTTGTGCTACATTTCTTTACTTATAAAATGAGCAAAATACTCTCTGTGCACAGTAGTTTTAAGGATAAATAACGACTGTGAAGTACATTTATAGCACTCCAATGGTCTTGGACAACACATATAGACATGAAGCAGTGAATGAAAAGACAATAGTGAACTTAATGCGTAGTAAATACTGTATGGAAAGAAAACCAGAACAAACCCTGCAATGACTCTTAATCTTGGTCTGCTTGATGATTTTTAAGTTTTCTGACTAGTGCTTTCTTATTTCTAACTCATTACTATGTTAGAGAACTAGAAAAACAACTTTTGATAGTGAAAAAGGATACTTGGTCCCTTTTCTAGACAAAATTTAGTCCTTCAGCTGGAAATTTACAGGGCAAATAGTGAAATTCACAGTTTTCAGAATGCTGTCAAGCTAAATAAAGAGAAAGAATGCAGAAAGCATTTTTATCTCTTCCATTGCCATAACTCCTTGCTCTTGACTGCGATAAGACTAGGTAGAAAAAAGTGTGCGGAAGAAGTGTGATTATATGGATTGTAAGTGGGTTATATCCTTTTAAATATCAATACATCATATGTGCTCACCCACTGAACAGGGCCTGCCAGCCAGCTGCCAAGTTGTTTAAAGTCTTGCTAACAACCCATCAATTAACAAGTGGAATTGCTGCCTTCTGTTATAGAATATTTTGTCTCACTCCCACCTGAATTCACTCCACATCAGATCATTTCAGCCTAGACATAGCAGTAGATAGCAAAGTAATATCCAGCATATTGATTTAATTTAATGCATCAGTTTCAATAAGTCATATGGGTAAAGTTCAAGTCAACTCATGCTAACTGTCCTATTTGAGCATCCAGAGCTCTCTTTCTTACATAAACCTATAGAAGTTGGGGTTTTTTGTTTGTTTTTTGTGGTTTTTTTTTTTTTTTTAATTAAATAATCTTGCAAAAGCTGTTCTCTTTTCTGCTTAAGCAGCTTGCAGGGGTGGCCAGAGGGGAGACACACAATAATACAAAGAGACAATATTAGAGATAATGAGTTACAAGAGAGAAAGGAACTTTTCAGAGGTTTCTGGTTGCATTTACATTATCTGTGCCACTTATGCTCCAGGACGCAGTTGAACCTTTCATTGTAAGTAGAGGTGAACAAGAAAGGCTTATTGTTTGCCGTGGCACTGGATAAAAATCACTTGAGAGGGATCACATGGCCAGCTGAATCTCTGCGGTCTATTAATGCTGGGAATATCACTGTGAATGGACCTGGTGCTCTGTTGAGTGCAGAGCTCATGAAAAGCTGGTTTTGACCTTCCTTTCCACCAGCATTATAGGACTCTGTGCATATGGCAGTAAAATCTCTCGTCACATCTTTCAAAGAAAACAAGTGCAAGCATATGCTCGACGTTCAGTTTGAAGGAATGAATAGAACAGAGACTGCCTCTCTTTCTCCCCATTTTGTAAAGGCCTTTATGAGAACTGTGATAAAGTGTTCTACAGGAAGAGAGGCAGAATAAAGAGCAAATGTTTCACAGAAGTAGCAATAGTTACACTCATGCAGATAGCTAGGAGAAAATGACATGCCGTGCGCAGATAGAGAAAAGAAAAAGAACAAGCACACTGAAAGCCTAAAGCAATGAGATGCCAGTGTTCTCCTTCAGCTGGAAGTGAGCACAGAGAGGAGATGTGCTGAGTTGAGCAGAGAGAGGATTTGGTTGCAGGGTAAAGTGAAAAAGGAGAGTTGTGGGGTGAGACACAAAAAGAGGAAGTAACTCAGGAGGAGGAGGACTTCTGGAGCAAGTGACAATGTAAGCAAGAGATGCCCTCCATCTGCAGAATTTTGTAGAGAAAACGTTATCACTAGAAGTGCCTGCTGTGGGTTCATTCTGTGGAAAAGCTAACATCTGATTTCATTTTTTTAAAGTGGAAATCCACTGAGTCTGATTCTCATCTTTCAATATTATCATAGAGATATAATTTCTTGGATTTCTTGTCCATCCAGGTGCTTTAGGATGTAATTTAGGATATTTATTGGCTGTGCCTAGCTTGAAATTCAAAATGTTTTTGCGGGACATAGGTGTCACTGACTATTATTACACTGCAAGTGTAAAGATTAAGGTTTACAGTGCTAGCATTTGGAACTTTAATTTAGAAACTCACATTCTGAAAGTAAACTCTCTCTGTAAAGCCTATAAGCAGCAATACCATGGCAAAATATTCATAGGGAAAAAATAAAAAGACAAACCCTAAGGAAGCATTTCCATTTTACAGAAATTGCATCCTTGAAAAATTTAATAGCTTGAATAAGAGTTGTATTTTAAGGTTACTAAATATATATATTGCCTTTCCAAGTATGTCTACTGAAGAAATATAACACCAGAGAATTGATCTCCCTATTAATGATTAGACTCAATCATTTTGCCTTTCTGATTGTACATGCAAGTGGCAAAGCATCCTATTAATTATCAGATTGTCAAACCAGTTGAGTGGCTTTTTCTACAAGAGCTACTTAAAGTGGCTCCTAAGTCAAAATTAATGAGCTGTTCCTGTGAGATTTTGACCCAGAACAGCTAACACTTCTGGGGATTGTGTGTAAGATTATACCATCCTTAAGATATGTCAACACCTCCAAAAGCAGTCATGAGTGCAGATTTTGTGGCTATATCCAAACTTACTTTCAGCTGTCTAGCTTTGAAAGAGAGTCGACTGCGCTGGTCTCAGATCTGTTTAGCTGCCTGAATATTGTCCCAGGATGCTGGGGAACTCAGGGGCCTGCACTGACCTTTATGCTATAGCAGCAGCCACATTTGAATTCATTGTCATAAACCTAGATGGTATTTGTCCTGTAAGATGATTATTCCATTGAAGTATAACCTTAGGATCAAAGTGCAGATGTACCAAAAGCAGCAAAAAGGGGAATGCATGAAATGCAAGAAACAAGAATGGATCTTGTTCTAGGGAGTCTAGAGAGTTCTAAAGATCCTTTCAAATTTCAAAAGATGTTTGTATGTCCAAAAAAATAATTCAGCCCTCAAAATGCTTTGTTTACAGTACACTTACATGTTTCTACTGATTTTAGGAGACATTTGGGACAATATTTTAATGGCTTTTCAGGAATAGAATTGTAGTTTCTTGAAAGTCAGTGTTATCTATTCCTACTTGGCTTGTCAGTTGTGGGAAAACTGACACCTATTCCCCCTTCTCCCTCTATTATTATTGTGTACCTCTATTATTACTGTGCAATAATCAGTTTCCAATGATTATTTAATAGATAAAATAGTCTCATAATTTTCACTGGATATAATCTTATTCCTTCAAGTTGTGTAGCATGATTGCTGATATCTATCCACCTAGATTCATATATGGTCCCGCTGGGTAACATCATCTATATCTGTATAAAAATAGAAACCATTAACAACTTTCACTTCCCTTTTGCTTTCTTACCCTGCAGCAATAATTATCTATGTTCTTTAGGGGTAGGTGAGAGACAGGGAGGTAAAGGAAAAAAAAGTGGAACTTTTTATTTCATAAAGAGATTTAATATTTTTTTTAAACTTGTCTTCAGTGCAATTTCAAATGAAGAGCAGGTATGTTTACTGTCTCCATGAAAGGCCTGAGTTCTCATGGCTCCTTGTAGATATGGCTGAATTCCCTGGGCATTTGCTGTTCTCCTGGGGAGCAGCTCTGCTTCTGAAGAGTTCGGCAGTCCAGACTAACAAACAACCATGATTATAAGATTTTTTTTTTAACTTTGTAGAAGAAGATAAACTGAAGATAGCAGATCTGAATATAAATCTGAGACCTGTGGCTGTTTCTCTTTCTTCAGATATTTTAAGTTGGTCTTTATGAAAATTCTCTCACTGTGTAAGTTTTCCCTACATTTTCTGTAAAGTATACAGTCGTTTCAGCAAAATAAAAATGTATTAAACCTTTACTGAAGAGAGAGAGAACCAATCCTGATTTTTAGTAGGAGTCAATATCATTGAAAGTTCCCAGTAAAACATAAAATAAGGGAATACAATTTTATATAATGTAAGAGTTTTTGTGAGAAAAATAGATGAAGAAGCAACAGTGAGCTACTGATCCAGCAGACCTGCATAATATGTTCTGAGTCTGAGGTAAGGTCAACACAAACTTCAGACATTGGTCAATCATCATGACTTCAAAATATCGCTCTCAGAAAGTAAAACATTTATATGTATATGCATAAAATTGTTTCCAATTAAAGGAAGTGCAGAAAGTGTGGGATAAAAACTGGAAAATTTGGTTTGAAATGTGAATATATTAAAATATTGAAATAATTTTGCTGATATGACTTTCTGAATACACATATTTTTGTAAATTTAAAGCATTTTTGTTGACAGAGTTAAGCTGTATATATTAATGTTCTTTAAGAGACAGATATTTTAATGCAAAAGTATAATCTCTTATTACTGTTATGGGAAGACAAGGGGCTGAGAGAGTTGGGCTTCTTTTCCTTGGAAAAAGATGAACAAGAGGGGATCTTACCAAAGCATAGTAATATTCTAAAGGCAGGGGTCAAGAAGATGGAACCAGGCTCTTTTCAGTGGTGTCCAGTGACAAGGGGCAATATGGGCACAAACTGAAACACAAGAAGTTCCATCAGAATATGATGAAAAACTTCTCTAATATGAGCACTCCAGAGCACTGGAACAAGCTGCCCAGAGAGGTTTTAGAACCTCCTTCTTTGGAAATATTTAAAACCTGCCTGGATGTGATCCTGGACATCCCATTCTAGGTGAACCTGCTGGAGGGAGAGTGGGGAATTGTATGATCTACAGATGTCTCTTCCAACTCCAACCATTCTGTGATTCTGTGAGAGTATAGAGATGCAGAAAAAGAAAAGATGATTTCATGGATTTCTTGCATAAAAATGTGGTTAGCCTATAACAAGAGCAGTTTCTCCCAGTATCAATGAGCTTGCTTAGACAGACACTATTCAGTGACAGACCAATTGGTTCACTATGATAGTGGATTTATATCCTCCTTCAAATGTGCCTTTTTGTCCTTCACTATTATTTACTCATCCCAGCAGTAACCCTGTTTCATTTTTAATAAAACACCACTTCCCCAAAAGTGAGACTGATTAAATGATTTACTGTAAATTTTATACCTTTGTAATTCTTGCTTTTTCTTTGTCAAATCATTTATAAAATGATTTCTATCAGGTGATTAACCTTTTACAGATGCTGATAGCTATCCAGAAGAATTATCTCCCTGACTGTAATGGTGTTTCCCATATCTGTGAGTGTTCATAAATGTGAACAGGGAATATACAAACTGACCTTGTGACTGTATTTATTTGTCAGTTTGCATAAATGCAGTTCAGGAATACACTTTTGCAAAACTGTCCCTTTTACTATCTGCCACTTGTGATATGTTGTCATTATAATGACTGCATTTTAAATAGCAAATGCATTATAGGTTTTAAAATGTGCTTGAACCTTTGTTCCTATGAAATAGCAAGAGAAAACAAAATGAAATCTTTCTCATAAGACATAAATTTTGCATTGAAAAGAGTTATTAACATTTTTCTACCTTCTTTGCTATGAGGTCTCTGAAGAACATGATAATATGTGTCATAGTTTCCCTCTGCTTATGCTATTATAAAACTGAAAAATCTTGGCCTGACCCAATGAAAAACTGAAACTAGAAATTTGCAATCAAATTTGGATACCCACACTAAATAGTGTCATTTTTTTTTTTTTTCTCCAAGTTATCTCTAGAATAATTAGGATTTTTCAAGTGAAAAAGAAAAGGCTTTGGCCTTCCAGTACCTGGGAACAGCCTACAAGAATGATGGCGAGGGTCTTTTTGCAAGGATGTATAGTGACAGGATAAAGGGAATGGATTCAAATTCAAAGAGAGTCTGTGTAGGTTAGATATTAGGGGAAAGTTCTTTCAGGACAGTGAGACTGGAAAGGTTGCCTGGGGAGGTTGTGTATGTGTCATCTCTGGAAGTGTTCAAGACCAGGTTGGATGGTGCTATGACCAGCCTGGTCAAGTGAAAGGTGACCCTGTCCATTGGAAGGGGGTTGAAACTACATCTTTATGGTCCCTTTTCAACCCAAGTCATTCTAAGATTTTATAGTTCTGTGATACAGATTAAAGTTCATCTTAGTTTAAAGCATGTGTTCAAATATGACAATGTTGCACTTAGTTGAATCTTCCACTTTCATGCACCCTCCATCTCCTATCTCATCAGAATAATGATTAAAACAGAAGAACTGTCAATCAGAATGACAGCAGATGAATGTTTTGAAGTTTAGGTTAGTCTTCAAAGAACAAATTATTTTTACCACCATTAAAGATGATAATTGTCACTTTTATATATGCACTATTATAAGTTCCTTACTTATTCTAGAGTTTCCTATTCTGATACAGATTGGAGTAGAATAATATCTTAAACAGGTATAAAGTAAAAAACAATGGACATTCAGAATTTCCTTCAATGAAAACTTTGGGGTTTTTCCCCCAATCTTGGCACTCACTGAAATCTTCTCTTAAAGTTAGGCAAGAGAAGACAAAATCCAAGCTAAGATGTAAAATGAAAATCTATAGCACAAGTTCTTAGTTTTTTTTTAAACCCTCCCTCCACCCCAGGGACTGGTTTCTGTTAAGCAGCTTGCCAGGGCACCCGAAATAATGAAATCTTACGGATTTTTTTTTTTAATCCTAAGGCAAACTACATTAAGTGCAAGAATGTGGTAGAATTACTAGACTTGTCTCAAAGGCTAAGCATAAAGCTCATATACAGCATGAGTTACAGTCTTCCAGCAAAACTAGAGTGAATCACAGAATAATACAATCACATAGACTATTTCAGAAATCAGCAGTGCTACTTGTATGTGACACTAATAATAACTTCTCTCCAGCCTCTTGAAATCCAGCAGTTAAGCACAGTGAAAAATGTGTCTAGGATCTGAATGAGAACCTCTCTTTCTTTGGAATAAATTGTAAAGTGAGTAGCAGATAACATCATTACTCCAAATGATCGACATTTTTAATGCTTGGTTATTTCCTTACATCAAAATTCTTATGCAGAATGGATGCCTCTTTATCTGTTATTTTCTCATTCCCTAAACAAGAGAAGGACAAAAAGGAAAAGAAAGCTTAACATAATCTTTTAAAAAATTAATGCATTTGCTTAAGGAAAAGCTTGTTTTTGGAAAGTTTTTCATTAAAGCATTATGTGGCACTGCATCAGTCAGTCACATCCAAACAATGAGACGTGACAGTCTCTGTGATCCAGCAGGTCCTTCAGCTGTATCCCCTCAGGTACAGGGAGTGCAGCCAACTGCACATGGCCTTGAGCATCTCCATGACTATGATTAAAACCTGATCTAAATTGATGAGCTTGTTTTCTAATGGTAGAAGAAAAGATACAAATGCCATGAAACTGTATGACACCTCTGCTACAAAGAGTCCAAGTCTGGGAAATAACTAGTTCCATAAAGCGGTTCCTCTGAATTAGCATTTTGCTGTGATCAGCTAATAACAATTGCAACATACGTAATTACAAGGACAATTCACTTGGATGAGTGACTGCTGCATGGCCAAGTTCTCTATAGGTTAATGGAGTGGGAGAGCAACTAGGCTGTCACTGCTGGATGCATTTACCATTATTTTTAGGTTAGGGAAGTACAAATAAAAGGCACAAAAAGAATGGAATTGACAGAAAAGAAGACACAGTGAAATTAGAAATTTTTTTAAGTCTTGTGCAAGAGAGGAAAGATGTTAAGCAATTTACATAGATAAGCAAAGTAACATATTCTTAGATCTTCATATTATGTTTCATTTTTTATGTAAAACATTTTTACATTAATTCAAAATACTCAGTGTGGGCTTTATTTGTTAGGAAAAGTTGGAAGTATTTATCCATTTTGTTTAACTAATTTTCTATCTTTAAAAGGTTCTGTTAGATATCTCTTTGTAGCTTGATTTTTAATGTATCTTTGATGGAGCCTGAAGCAGGGAGAAATCTAATTATCCCTCTTTCTTCCTTTCTTTCCTTATTTCTAATAATAAAATAAACTTAGTGATTAAGGCCACAGAAAATTTGCTGAAATTCACACCCAATTCCATCCTATCTAAATTGGAGAAAACATGCTCCGTACAATCTTCATCAAAGCAATGCTTGAACAGTCCTACATTTCTGGCTACACTGAAAATCCAGTATAATTGGGAAACAACAGGGGAAGATGACAGAATGCAGAGAATTTACAGCACACATTACATCATCAGATGGAAGCTGGGCATGCTGGTGGTGCTCCTGAAGATCTCTACTCTGAGCAGAGTCTGTACCCAAGGGCTGGATGCCTGAGCTCATCACATAACACCAGCATCAGCTTGTAATTTAACAGAGTGAGAAGGCTACTGATTGCCTCAGGTAGACATGCAAAAACTTTCCCTGGTATCTCAGCTTCTCCAGAGCTCTAAACAGTAATTCTGGGTTGATAAGACACATCTTTTCCCACAGCTCTGTTATCCTCAGATGATACTTGATTTTTCTTTTACATGAGAATAGAAGTAATTTATTTATATTAATGGCAAAATAGGTCAGGAGGATGGCACTGTTGCTTTTCCTGTTAAAATTTTGCCATTTGGACAGGTGTTTACAGAATTTTGGGCCAAGAGGAGGATATGGAAAAAGAAAAGTAAATTTGAAAATAGTAACACAGTCATTCAGTTGGAGTCCAAATTCCAATTTCTACTCTAAAATATGCAGAGAACTGAAATATATGTAGCAGCATGTAATTTTATTTATGAGAACTAAATGGTGAATGCCTTTGTGAGTTTGCAGTTTTTTCCAACCACATCCCAAGCCTATGAGTGACATAAATTCCACGTTTGAATAATGAATATGAGCTACTGCAACAATGGAATTTATACAGGAAGAGTAAAACAGTGTCATTAAGAAAGAGATTCTTATATCATAATACAAACCTACATTACCTCAGCTGAGCCATGAGCTTTTGAAGAGGAACAGGGATGCACTGTTTCTTTCTTGGAGAGACAACCATAATTCACACCATCAGTTTTGAGTCTATAATTGGTCTTTGTGCTTCTGAACATATATCAGGGGTATTGCTGCAGCTGTTGTATGCAGTCACAGAAAGATAAGAAAAAACAATCTCAGTATCCTAAGCATCGTCTATTCTCTTCCAACAGGATATCAGGAAAATGGAGTCTCAAAAAATGATATTAAAGCTGTCAAAAAACCACCAGAAAACAAACCACCTTTACATTTTCTTATATTTTCTACTGCTATTATTTCTTAAGCTCTCCCTAGTGACTGCCATATTAGCATGGATTTACTATTAATATGAAATGTAACATATAATACTGGCTACAAACTTTGTAACAAAATCTCTTTATTTGTGGTATACTTAATCTCAGATGTCCTTGCCTCCAGTAATATATTCAGAAGGCTTTCTTAACCCAGTCCAGGGGGTACTTTAAATATTGAACCAACAGAATTTAGGAAGACATTGGCTCTAGAAACATTCTTCCTATATAAAGCTGAGCTTGTTGAATTACTGATAATGAAAAGTAGCTATTTTCTACTATAAAATAATTTTTTACTTGATAAACAAAATGACCCAATTATATCATCTATTGAGTAGTTTTAAATTTCATATCACATCAGTGTCTAGTCAAGGTGTACCAAATAACGCAAGACTTTGGCAAGATTTCCGCACCTATCATCTAAGAATCAGATTTATCAGGCAGTTTCTTTGATGTATCATCATAAAAGATCTTCAGCATGAAGCACTCTTCCTTGCTGTATCCTAATGATAGTTTTGCTTTACAAACAACAGACTTAAAAGATTCAGTATATTACAGTGCAGGTTTTATTAGTGTCACATTTACTCTGGATTTCACACAAACACCTTTTTAACAGCAAAGTTAATGCTAGCTGGTAATGTCAGTATTAAGTAGAAAGATTTTTAATAAACTCAGGTTTATATACACTGGCATGTTAACAAAGGATGTTTCAACATCTTGAACCTAAAATGTAATCCAGAATCAAAACAGGTTGTGTATAAAACCTGTAGTGAAGCCCTGAACTCTGAGTTTGGGGCTTTTGAGGTTTGGTTTTGGTTTTCAGTTTTTTTTTTCCTGGCACAACTGACACTGTGTATTAAACTGCAATGTCAAAGAGCAATTATTTTACATCAAAGTTGATTGAAAACAACTCTTCTTAGGTGTCAAGAAGTCTTTGTCTAATCAAATTTATTTCAGACAGACAGGAGCCAAAAAGAAAAGTTATCTTTTAATAAGTGCTGCAAATCAGCTAATTAAAAAGTACAACAAGAATGCTTTTAGTGATTTATAACTAATTCGTGTCTCCAAAAGCCTTTTTCTGGGACACATAATTACTGCAAGGGTTGATGAAGGCCAGAAGACTTAGTACAGTTCATGGCATCATTTTAAATTTTCTTAACAGTAATTATGTCACGTCATATACAAGGGAATTTGATTGTCCTATGAATTACTTAGGCTTTAAGGAGTGTCTGAGCTTGAGAAAATAAAACTTTACTATTTTAAATTAAATTCTAAGCCTTCAAGGCTTGGTGGGAACAAAGACACAAATTCTGAATGTCTTTTAACAAGTTTGGAAAGAAGCTTCTAGCTATTCAAATGAAGTTTTTAATAACTTAGAAAGAAGTTCTTAAATTTTTTGCTACATAAGCTTCTAGGTGCATTTTTAAGACCTCTGCTCTAAATCTTCTAGTCTAATAGTTTTGCTCTTTTCAAAAAGACAAATAGTACAATTGTCAGAAAAGTTTTTGTGCTGCAAATCACAAAGGTTGCACTTTGCTCTAACTATACAAATAATGATAGATAAGCTGGGGTTTTTTTCATTATTTCAATTTTTTCATTAATTTTTTTAATCATCAGATTTTTGTGCCACAGAGCAATCAAAACTGTCCTTAAAAAAGACATTAATTTTACATGAAAGGATGCCTGACATCTTCACATACAAACTTTTAAGTAAGACTACTTCTTCCAAGGGTCCTCTTATTATTGTTCTTCAATTTAATGCTTTTTCAGCAGCCTTCATGTTTATGTAAAATTGCAATTGTTGTACTTATTTCCCATATTTCTGAACACTCCTGTAAACTGAAGTGCTGCATACAGCAGTCAGGGCCTCATGAGGCAACATTGTACATAGGAGCCCACACCATAATATCAGCCTCAATCCCTGGGGTTTAGACTTTGACTTTGTGGGCAAATAGATGTATTCATTCTCTGAGGTTCAGCATCACAGGATGTGGGAATTGTAAATACATCATGCCATTTACCCTCTGACCACACACCACATCGTGCCATCATGATGTAGCTCTCCAGGTATGAGACAACAAGCCAGCCATAGAATGGCTTGGGTTGGAAGGAACCTTGAAGACCACCTAGATCCAACCCCTCTGCCAAGGTGTCCCTGCCCATGGCAGAGGAGTTGGATCTAGGTGATCTTCAAGATTCCTTCCAACCCAAGCCATTCTATGGCTTGTTGTCTCTTACCTGGTTAATGCAGGTGCAGTAAGATGCTTGCAAAGCCACCCTTTGTAAAGAACGGTCATTTTGCATTGTAGCAATTCAAAACTGTACTGTAAAAACTGACTTTCAGGAATACAGGCAACGTTGCAAAGCCCTATTTAAGGCTTTACCACTGGGATATAGACTCTGTCTCCCAAGTCTCTTCAAGTCTCCCAAAGCAATGAATCATACCCAATTCAAGGACTCATTATTTATTTTCTCCTTTGCAATTGCAGCTGACAGCTTCAAATGCTCTTTAAACACAGCAGAAGAATGAGTGAATTTTGATCCCTGGAACAAAAGGCTGTTCCCCTTTATAACTCTGGAGTAGTGCCATACAGATTAGAACAGGAAATCAAGGTCAAGCTGTCATCAGTAATCAAATGAATTACACATTTATTAAAATTTTAAGGGGCAGGTTTATGTCCTCTTTCTGTGTTTATGTTGAGCCTCAATTTCAGAGATATTTCTCTGAGAGCTCTAGAAGGAAATAACGTTCCTTTTCACTGTCTCTTTCCTGTGTAAAGTACTCAACTTCCATACTTTCAGAAAATATCTAGAAATATGGAGTGCAGAGTTTTGCTGTGGTTTTGTATGCTGTCTCTGTCCCAGCAAGGCTCTCCAAGATAGAGCACAAATTTTTACAGGAACGGAACTCTTTGCATGAAATTTTAAAATGAAAACTTTCATGTCCTATGCTTATATGCTTACTTTGAACTCTTTTTTTTTTTTTTTTTGAGAACAAAAGGAAGCATTCTTCATGGTAAGCTCATAATAAATCACATTTTTATTTAATCTTTGTAATCTGTAAATATTTTTCAGCATTATTCATTTTAGAGAGCTGTGAAATCAAAAGAGTTCTTTGTTTATGACCCTATACTATTTATATTTACCAGTTCTTAGAAGAAAACCTGTCAAAAATCATCTTTATGTGCTACAATCTGCAGACTCAGCTGAATTTTACTGGAAGCTGAGTACGCTCAACAAAAGAAGAAAACAATCAATGTACTTCAAAATCAGAATCTAGGTATGTATGCTTAAATCCTTAATATACTTCTGTGAAAATCAGTGTTTTTCTCTTTCATTTTCAAAAGATACTCTCTTCACCATTCACCAGAACTAAATTATGCACCAGCAATTTCAGCCTAATCAAAAGGATTCTGAAGAGCACAAAAGAACCCCCTTCCGAACTGTTATTGTTATCCACAATGGGGCACTCAGACTGCAGGAGTTAGATTGCAGCACTTTAACACCATCATCTGTTCTTTCCCAAGAGTTCACCTGAGAAGAAACGATGGGACTAGCAAATCTGAATGCACATTATGAATAACCTGAAG
This sequence comes from Setophaga petechia, assembly GCA_024362935.1. Taxonomy (NCBI): domain Eukaryota; kingdom Metazoa; phylum Chordata; class Aves; order Passeriformes; family Parulidae; genus Setophaga; species Setophaga petechia. The sequence continues at coordinate 1,921,691 of JANCRA010000019.1, read as the reverse complement.
TGGGGTAAGGTTGATAAGTAAAGTTAAGGCTCAAAATTACAGAAAATGCGACTGGTTGCAAAGTTGACATCTGACTTCAGAGCATGAAGCCTGGCAGAGTTCAAGAGTGTTTGGACACCCCTCTCAGGCACACATTGTGATTCTTGAGGTGTCCTGAGCAGGCCCAGAAGTTGGACTTGATGGTCACGGTGGGTCCCTTCTAATTCAGCATATTACATGATTTTATGACTTTTGGTGGTAATTTTCAGGGACATTTAGATTCTTCCAAAGTTTAATCTTGGGGTCAGGCTAATAATATCTCAAGAATTATAAATTGTTGTATGGACCTATATAAAGAGAAACACTTTTAAAGAATACATCGAAAATCAGTCAAAACTGCCCAACCCACAACTAATATAAATTAAAAACTTAGAAATTTTTAAAGAAAATCTCAAGTATAATGGGAAACAATTAGAATACTTTAAAATTATTGCTAGTATCTGTCTATATCCACATAATATTTGCATCCATGTTACTGAAATTCAAAGATTTGTTAGATGCTAGAAATTTTCATGTGCTACACAATTCCATTTAATGGAGGGTAAAACCTGAGACATCTGATGACTGTATGCATACAGATATAGTTAGGGAACAATGACATCTTTTGCTTCTATTTTTCCTGATGGCATTAGATATCCATGAGTTCTATCTTCACTCCCTGTTGGGTATTTTCAGATAAGGAAATCCATACCCAAAAACAAAGAACAGGAAAAAATAAAGATTAATAAAATTCTTTTTTTGAAGAATAAAATTTTTCAAAATGTTTAAATTTTCATTGTCAGAAATGAATATATAGCATTTTTTACCTAGAGAAGAAAGCAAAATATGCAAAATATTCAGGAAAATAAGCAAAATATTATGTAACCCCACCTTTTTTTGAGTATAAAGTGAATATGTAAGCTAGCTAACATTCTCTCCATATTGCAGATTTTATTTTTGCCTTTTTAACCCCAAGTTTCATATACCAGCACAAGTAAGAGACTTTCCTTGCATTATCACACAGCTTTCCAAAAGGCATTATTTAAATAGGCAAAAAATGTTAAGATACTTGAGAAAATAAAATAGAAAAAAATTCTCTGTTCTGATAGTCTAATTCCAGAAGTGTTAGATTTTTAGGCTACAGCTTCATACGACTTCAAACTCATTGTGTCAGTGTCACCAATCTTTCCTATTTTGAGTTGAAGTTATTTTTTTCCAAGTATTTCAGAGACCAGAGGGTCTCTGAGCACCTTTAGAACATCCTTTTGCAATCTATACATCCAATAAAATTGAAAGCTGCCGTAGATTTTCAGTGTCTTTTTATTTAGGGGGAAATTCTGGGAAAAATATAGTTCCAGCTTAATATTTTCTTTCTTTATCTATTTGAAAGTGGCCAGAGAGTATATGTGGTGCTAAACTTGTGCAGGGAAATTGAGACTGTGGAAATGGAAAATGTGTATTTCTGCATTTGTGATATTGAGCTGGTCAATATAATGAAAAAAAGACTTTTCTTGTCTCTTTTGCCAGGTAAAATGTGATGAAAGCAAGTGGCCTCAAGTTGCAATGGGAGATTTAGGTTGGATATTAAAAAAATTTCTTCCCTGAAAGTATTGTCAACACTGGAACAGGTGGTCATGGCAAGGAATGGATCACCATCCCTTTATTTAAAAGGTAAGGAGGTATTCAAAAGATGTAGAGATGTGTAGGCACCTGGGGTCACAAAGTGGCAGACTTGGCAGTGCTGCATCAATGGATGGACTCAATAATCTTGGGAGTCTTTTGCATCCTAAACAATTCTATGATTCTATGAGTCTATGACTTCACAAAAAACCAGAAGTGTATGAGAAGTTTGGTTTCTTGAGGGTGATGAATCTGATATGTGTTTTTAAAGTCAAAAGTCTTGACTTCAGTGCTATTAAGTTGGGGCTTTGACTTCTTGTTCTTTTATTTTCATTACTGGTTGGTTGTTTTTTTAACAATGGAACACTACTGTGAATTCAGTGCAGTTAATACTGGAGATAAAACTGCTTCTGTTTGGAATTGATGTTATCCAATATGTTTCCCTGGGACTAAGCAAAGTATTAAGGAAAATAAAAATGACACCAGAGTCTATTACAACCTAACTGCAAATGATTTGTTCATAGAATTATGAAAGATGAATCAACCAGTCTGAAATAAAAACATTTCGGTTCTTATCTGTGGACTGATGCTACCATTGTGAGTAGCTTCTAGAAGATTTTTAACTGCAACATAGCAATTTTATGAAGCCAACTGCAGAACAATTTATACATGATATATAGCTCAATTTTTGCAAAACATTTGTCAGATGACATGTCAATCACAGCATGCTAGTCAATGTTCAGAAGGCGGAACTCAATCTTCATATCTCAAAATATCACAAAGAAAGAACAAAGGAAGATGGATGGGGGAAAATAAAAGGACAGGAATGAAATTTTGCAATGAATTATTTTTCTTTGCTTCATTCTCTGTCTCCTTTGTTTCTTTTTTTTTCGTGTACCTTTCTTTGTCCCTTGATTTTTCCTTCATCTTGCTGTTGTATTTTTTATTAATAGCATATTATTATTGTGCCTGAATCTTTCCAAGTTCTTTCTAGAGGCTGTTTCTCATAGCAAATAAAAGATAAAAGCTAGCTGTGTTGCACATTTCTTCTCTGATTTCTTTCATGTTTGGACTTCCTTTCAAAAATATTATCAATTATAATGCTCTACTACCATCTCTATCTTGTCTATTCTATGTCTAATTGTCATCTTTTTTCTCTAACTTCAGAGATCCAGAGGTCTAAACTGATGTCTTGGCTTTTCAAAGCCTGTATTTAATTCCCTGGACATGAATCAGTTTAAATTAAAACACTGAGTTTTATAATGCTGCTTTCAATGGCAAAATTTTTAAAGTCTTGAAGACTTTGGGTGACAAAATGCAACCCCATGGAGCACACGCCCTCATCTATTGCATGTTAAACAGAATTCTTTGGAAATGTCACATAGTACCAAATCATTATCACAAAAAAACTGTTGGTAATATGAGACTAGTTAGGAGAAAATGAGTCTCTCTGAAATGCCTTGGTCAGTAAACAAGTTAGATATGAAACCACAGACACAAAAAGGGTTTGCAATGAAGCAGTAAATCTTAGGAAAGCTCTGTACCCAGTAACTGCAACCAAAGCTAGATAAAGTGTCCAAAGCTAGATAAAGTGACTACTATAGTTTTACAAGTGAACAAAACACAGTGACAGTGGAGGTAATGCACTTTGATATAAGAGATTCATTTCTTTTTAATATATATCTTCATGATGCATGTGAACTTGCAAGATATCTCAAGTGCTAAATTCGGAAATCTTGGTTTCCCAGTTCTGTTGTGTGCCCAATTTCTGTTGAGATTCTCAGTGTAGACAGTCAATTTTAAGGCACAGTTCTGCTTTAGTATCACCTCTCAATAGTTAATCATCTTATGATTTGAGAAGACAAAATTTCTTTGAATGCATATAGAGTACAGATTATGAGAATATGTTCTGATGTGGGTTGCACATGCATTTATATCAGTTCATTTGACACGAGGGACTCTCAGTTTCCTTGCAAGCTTTTACCTGCATTGGTGCAATAGCCAAATGCTAGGCACTAGGACGACCTGTCCATATGGACCAAGGTACTGTCATAGAGTTTTATCTCCTGAATCAAGTACAAATGAGGTTTTAATTATCTAAATATACAGAAGTCTATGTGTTTAGTCTTAGATTCAAAGATCTGTTTGCTTTGGGAAGTACATTTGTTTTTCTCCTTTGTGCTTTTATTTCCCAATTTCTGTTCTGCATCTCTGTCACTCCCATCTATGTTATCAGAAAGCATTTTTGACTTTTTTTAGACATGCCATCACTAAATATGTCATATTCAGCACTTCCTTTATCATTCCTGGTGTCTCTTTTAATTTTTTCTTATAAGAAGTTCAGTATTCTCTGAAATATGTATTAATGTACTGCTGTATATGTATTAATTTATTGCTGATTGTTTCTTTTTCTATCTTCCTATTGTAAATGCTTCGGAGTGAGTACATGCAGCTACTTCAGATCATCACAGTCGCTTAAAAGCTACATAATTAAGAATTTCTAATCAACAATTATGTACACACAGCTACTGAGGTTTACTGTATTACTACCAGTGCAGCCATGATAATTTTGACATTTCTTTGAGTCAGAATTTTGTAACTTTGTAACACCCACTACTGCATCATCTCAGTTGTTTCAATGACACATGGGGGTTGCTATTGCAGTACTCTGTTGTGAATGCTCTTTCCCAGCACTTGTTTTCCTTTTTTTGTCTGTTGTGTGCCAGCTTCTGAGATCCCAAACCCACTCACTCACTGTAGCCTACTGCGGCAGATGCTCCTAGTATTTCTCCTTCACAAACTCTGAAAACTCTATGGCAGTAACCAAACATTTTGTCATTGCTGCTGTTTCTCTTCCTTCACCCTAGGCTCTGCTGTAGTCCCTCCTATTGCAGCTTCCTTTCCCCTGCTAGCATTGCATGTTCTCCACTGACTGTGCCTTCATGCATTTGCACTATTGTCCTGAGTTAAAAACATCAAATCCCCATCTTGCTTCTATTCATGTCTGGATGTTTTTATTGTTCCTTCACCAACATGCATTAAATAAGCTATGTGGTGTTGGCTGAGGTCTCTGTTAATGACATCTGGAGAGAAACCTGTGTGTTTCTTTGCAGCAGGTGAGAAATAAACAGTTTCCTGGAAATCTCCTTAAAAACCCTGGTGACTCAATGTAAGACTCTCAGTCCCTGAACAGGTTAAGAAAACTGATCCATAAAACTAAAGTCTTGGTTCTCTGTATAATAAATGGAGGTAGATTCCTCCTAATTGAGATGCTCTGAGGTGCCCTTTGGAGATGCTTACTTTTATTCTTTGGATATATAATGAGCCTAGGCAATTAACTGTCTCCCAAGTTACGTGTCTAATGTAGACACCATGAAAAAAATCCTCTTCCCCTTATTACAGCAGAACATTATGCATTGCAATCTGTAGGTCTAATGAAAGTCTTTGGAAGAGGCCCCAGCTGGAAAGAAAAATAACATATTTAAACAGCTCCATTTTTTTATTCACTTTTTTTTTCTTTTTTAAAAATACATCAGTCAGTGAATCTCCAACTAATTTGGAATTCTGCATAGTTGACTACCTATGAATCACTCATATTCTATAACATGCCTTTTATGTCTCCACAGAAATCCCTCTTTTTGAAGGTCATCTTTTCTTCTCTAATGTTCTAAATGATTCCTATTTCCATTTAAAAGGGTCCTTATATTTGCATCTGGGGGCTAAATTATATCTAGCATGCTTATTCTATCTTGACCTAGATTTCAACAAAAAAACCAACAACCCAATCTTTTTCCATTAACAATGCCAATTATGGAACAATCCTATTATAATGCAGTATGAAACACTATAGCTTTTTCTGTGTGATCCATGTAATTCATACATCTTCCGAGTTAAATGCATGGAAAAAGCATAGACTGCTGCAATTCAGGAGTTTTGCCAGGCTGCCATGTGGAGGATGCTGTAGGTCAATGATCCACTGGTGCAAAGGGCAGTCATTTAATACACTCACTGCTTCTGCCATCATCTAGCCACACATCTTAGATGCAAAATAAACACAGCTTCTGTCTGGGCTTGATCACCATATCTAAAAGGCTGTAAATAGTTTCCTTCTAGGTCTTTTAAAAATCATGAATGAGAAGGAATGACAGATATTTTAGAAATTAGAAATAAATAATAAAAAATATGCAAATAAGACATCTGAGTTAAGCTAATTTTCATTCCATTAAAAAAATTCTATCTTGATTAGTAGCAAATGCTAATGAGCTCCAAAAAAATGAAAATTGACCTGTAGATACATTTTGTTCTTGAGATGTATATATACACTGTTAAAACCTTGCAATATTATATTACCATTTCCAGCTTTCCACATAGTCGGTATTTAAGTCCTATAAGACACCTGCTTTGCTAATTAATTAATGATCTTAAAAATTTGGTTTGGCCTGTTAAGCTACTACTTAAACCGAGAAAAAGAATATGGGATTTTATTGTTTTGGTTTTACACAGTGTTTTGCCTGTCATAGTAAGTAAATTTAATCTGCATTATTAGTAACTGTCAAAAGCATACTCTGAACAGAAGGCAAATACAGCAGGTGGTATAAAAAAAGAGATGGCTGAAAGCGGAAAGAAAAACAAATGATTGCTAGAACCTGCTAATCAAGTTATGAATAAATTTAAGACAAATTAAACTCTATGCAAAGCCTTCATTGAAGTTGAATACTTGACAGAAAAGGAGATAAACTGACCAGGTCTTGTTATAAGACTATTTGTCAGGAAGCTCAAGTGCTAAAAGACCTTGAATATTCTAATTCCTTTAATGCAACTTGTATAAACTTAACCTGTCAGATATTTGAACTTCCTAAGTGATGGCTCATCAGACATCAAACTTACTGAACAGAGACTTCTTTCTTTGTTTACTAATACATAAAATAGGTGATCCTCTCAATTTATTTTGCTTTTCAGTGGTCAATTTTATTTTTTCTTTGCATATGGTTAACATTTACATGATATTTATTTTGACAATTAAAGGTAATACAGAAAACACTCTCAAAAGACATACAAAGAGTGAAAAAAATCATGCTCTCTGATTATTTTATATTTTGTAATAATCTCTTTTTCAGTGACATATCAAAAAAAGGGTATGAAGACAGCTAGGACTTTGCCAAAGGAGCAAAGTCTGTCAGTTTCTTTCTATTTTTTGTTACATTTTGGATGATGTGTGCAGATTGAGAGAAAGGCGCCAAGCCCTTCGGCAGTTCCCTAGAGACTGGAGGCCAGTCTGCCTGGAGTCTGGTGCAGAATTCCACTTCTCCCAAATCTCACTTATGCCTCATGCTGGCTATTCAATTTTTGGCACTCAACAGAAACAACTTGAAAATAATTTGCTATAGAGGTGTTTGAAGACAGCTTGACCTAAAGCCATTAGGCGGCTGCTGCTAAGCAGTTCTTAAAATTCCTCTAATCCCAGTGGAACAATTATCTCACTCTCTGTAAAACTCTGAAATTACTTGGCCCAACTTTGCTAAAAAAATCAACAACAACAACAACAACAACAAAACCTTCTTGGTTTGAAATTCTAAAGCATGTTAACAGAAGCCGAAGAAACAAGAATTTCTTTGTTCTTGAGTTTTCTCAGATGTGTATCTTATCTGCCTAGCAGGCAAATAAATGTACCTTCAAAGCTCAGTGATGCTTCGATTGTCTACAGCATGATTTCTCTGTCCTACCTACATGATATGCATCCTCCTGGGACAAATATCCTGTATACTCACTTATTTCTTTATTGAATTCTTCATAATTGCAACACATGAAAATGAGAGAGAAAAAGGGATTTAGATAAGCACACAGACTCCCCACAGATAAAATCCCTCCTGAGAGGAAATTCCACCTTCAGAGAGTTATATCACCCTATAGACAAGCCCCCATGTTTAATCTTTCACCTCACTGGTGACCCAAGGGTGTCGAGTGACCCTTGGTAGTGCAGGGCAGTCAGGCTCACTTCAGCAAGGCTGCAGCTGCAGACTCCAGCGTCACTGAGGCTGTGACACCGCTTACCCAACCTGTCACTGGAGCCAGTGGGAGCCGGGGCAGCCATCAGTGGCGTAGCGGAGGTAATGCCAGGATCTTTTAGAGCTGCTAAACTTCTAAGGAATGGAGTCCACAGGAGAACTCCACAGGAGCCCTGCACATGCAGGGAAGTTAGTGTTCAGAGTCAGCAGCGTAATTAAAGCAACTGGGGCACAATATTTCATGTTGTTTAGTACAAACTTCTTGATAAAATCAGTCTTTGCTTATGCTTTGCATAGAAGTTGCTCTTCCTTTTTGACAGTTGTATAGGACAGATGGTCTCAGAGCTCTTTCACCACTATGCAGAACTCTGTAGAGAGATCTCTATTTTTTTCCCCGAGTTTTGATGTCTAAATTAGGTACCTTTTTTAATTTCCACAGTTACAATTAATAATTATACTTAAGTAAGTTAAGTCACTTTATTTGAGGACTGAAAATGAAAAGCTTTCATTCTGCTAGACTTCTGAAATCAACTTAGGGCTTACCTTTAAGAGTTTTAATTAAATTGAAGAGACTGTTTTCTTCCTCCTCTTTAACACCTTTTCTTTTTTTTTTAATGAGAACTGTATGGGCCATTCACTTAAGACTAGGACTCAATGATCCTTGTGGGTCCCTTTCTGCTCAGAATATTCTGTGAAATCTGTGAAATATGTCTCCATTCCCAGCTGCATGTGAAGCATGAGTAGGAATATCCTGCTCCTTTTAATATGTTCTTCCATCTTTTAAAGTCTAATTATTTTGAGTCTGTCTAACTGAGAAAAAAAATAAACACTCATTTTATGACCTTCCTAGCACTCTCAGTTCTGTTACGGCTGTTATGCCTTCCAGCATAAATTTTATGAGATAGTATAAATCTCTTGTATTACAGAAAAACAAAAAGGAACACTCCTTTCCTGCAATTTAAAGCTAGAGAACTTGAAAGAAGAATAAAGCAAAATAAACTGCTCTTTTTTCTTTTGTTTTCATTAATAAAAAATTACTTCTGTTTGGTGACCTAGATATGTATGTATTCCCCTATGCAGTCTCCTGTTAAATTCTAAGATTCACAACCATAAGTGGACATTAAAGGGAAAAAGAAGGAGTTGATTTTTGACAGAATTAGCAGTTTTATTACTATTAGCTTCTGCCTTAGCAAAATATACCCCCGATAAAACAGAATCTAACCTTACAATTTAAAGTGTAAATTCTCCTTACTACCATAGAGAATAGTTTCTATGCAAACAGGTCTGATAATAATTACACATTATCATGTGGAATAGAATGGGAAGGATTTATCTTTCTTTAAAGGAGCAGGTATGTCTTGTTCCTCTCATAGTGTCAAACATAGATGGAGATAGTGATCAAACATGGTATGACAATTTCCGCAATGTCTCCCTGTGGGAGCTATTAAAATTCAGCTTATGCACAAAAAAACTCTTGAGTGTCTAGCCTGGTAAAAAATGTATGTTATCATCTAGGACATGAGGTATTATATCTTGCCAAAAAAGAGAAAACATATTTCATGGACAGTTTTGTGAATTCTTCCTCACAGAAATATTTTCTTTTTGTCAACAGCTTTCTCTTAGCTAGCTGAAAGTGATGGGTAAATCAGCTCTCCTGGGTCTCAGCCTGAAGTTTCCTCTTTGTTCCAGCATCATTAGACATGTTCAGTTCTAAAACCATCAAGGACCATTTGTTTGCAGAAAGCACAAGGCAAAGTTAAGTACTGAGAGAGTACTAAAAGAAGAAATATGACATTGCACAGGGCTAAGTCCCATGACCAATTTGCTAGATCAATAAAAATTATTGCAACTCATATTCCAGATTTGCAGTAGTCAGCAGGAGTCTTTATTACAGGCTTCAACCTGCTTTGAATCTGTGTAATAAGTGAGTAGTCTTCATGAAAGATTTTAATAAACAATAATTATTAGGAGTTTACTTATGAAAGGCCTTTTCCTAATTCTTAGTAATGAGGGAAGAGTTACATTGTATTCTACAAGAAACATTTCATTAGAATACAATGAATGCATTAAAGCCATCAAGGGTTACTTACATCAAACAACAAGCGGAGGTCAACATGAAACACAATATTTGAGAATTTCAGCAGCAGATTTATGCATGATATTATGCACTGTCCCAGGCTGAGTGATAATTCATCTCCTTGTAGCTGGAGCACAGGTGCTCTCTATCTTCACAATCAGAGGATGAGGGTTCATGAAGAAGGAGAATAATTAAACTAGTGCATGGCTGCATGGCTGGTTTTGAGGTTGATGATCATGGATTGACCTTTGAGAAGTCAGATCTGTTTGGGAGCTACTGGAATTCACATGACAAAGTGGAGCAAGAGGTCTTTTACACCAAACTGGTCAGACTTATAAGGAGAGCTTTAACATAGATTTAAGGGGAAGGAAATGGAACTTTGAGTAACAGAAAATCCAGAAGTTGCTGACATATTAGGAACCAACAGAGAAACAACCTTGAAATGTCTCAAAGGAATTTTGACTTGTTGCTCTAAAACTATGACACGGTACTGGAGTCTGTACCAGTACATGTAATGTGGATTACAAGGAGGAGGAGTTGGTACCACTGTACTTGCAAGCTCTGATACTGCTGGGGGCCTCCTTTTATCCTAACCCCTTTTTGAAAAGCAGAGAAATCTCTAAGTGGTTTGGGAGTCTCTTGGACTCTGTCTTGGATAATGACTTAATCTGAGAGACAGAAAGCCTGACCAGAGGAGAAACATTGCTGGACCTGCTGCTTATCAACACACATGAAATAATTAGGGGGGTCAGGATTGGTGATTGCCTGGGCTGCAGCTCTGATGACCTAGAGGATTTGTGATCTCACAGGATATAGGCCAGGCAATGGGTAAAGTCAAGACTTTGAATTTTAGCAGTGAACTTTCAGTTATTTAAGGAATTAGTGGATGAGACTTCCTGGGAAACTCAGGGATAAAGGATCAGAACAGAGTTGGCAGTACTTTAAGGATTTATTTCTAAGAGAATATTTTTCTAAGACCAGCATGTGTAAGTAAGGACCTCCTGGCCAAAGAGTGAAAGAAGGAAATTTACAGGCAGTGGAACAAGGGGCATGTATCCCAAGAGGAACATAGGGATGCTGCCTGGAAAACAGCTCTGTCCTGGGTGAGATGAGATGATTCTGCACCTCTGGCTGCTCTTGTGAGACTTCACTTTGAGTACTGCATCCAGTTCGTGGTTTTAGCACAGGAAAGACATAGTTCTGTTGGAGTGAGTCCAGAGCCAGGCCTCAAAGAAAATCAGTGGGCTGAAACATCTCTCTTATGAAGAGAGACTGAGACAGCTGGGGCTATTCAGCCTGGAGAAGAGAAGGCAGAGCTTACTGAAGCCTTCCAGTATATAAAGGGGGCTTATGAAGAAAAGCTTTTTAAAGGGCCTGAAGTAACAAGTCAAGGAACAGCAGTTTTAAACTGAGAGAGGGTAGATTTAGATCAGATATGAAAGAACTTCTTTACTGTGAGGGTGGTGAGGCACAGGAACATGTTGCCTAGAGAAGTTGTTCATACCTCATCCCCACAAATATTCAATGCCAGGTTGGATGAAGCCTTGAGCAGCCTGGTCTAGTGAAAGGTGAACTTGTCCATGGGAAGCATTTGGACTAGATGATCTTTAGGGTTCCTGCCAATTTAAACCACTCTATCATTCTATGACCACTATGTTGAAGATGATTATACTGGCAGTATTTACATAGTTTAGCATTGTATTGGAACATGAGACATTTTCAAACCTGCATCCTTTAAATATATGCATTTTTTTTTTAATTTAATATGTTACAGGAAAGTAAATACTAAGAATTGTGGCATCAGCATGGTTTACTGAAATGACAGCTGGGTTTGAACAGCATCGCACTTTTTAGTGAGAAGTAGTTCTAAGACCGTCATAGATTTGCTAGAAGATAAATAAAGCTATTCATTTTGAATGTTTACTTGTTAGCTTAGAGGAATACATACATAAACATTAAAATGCAAAACTGTACTTGAAACTTTGATCCAGAACATGGCATGCAACTGCAGTGAAATAAGTCTTCCTCAGCATCACATTCAACAGTAACTCTTCTTTCAGATTATTCCTTAATTAGCAGGCTTTTCTGTGTGAAGAATACTAGTGGTAGTCCCAGTTATTGCAAAAGTATTGGGATTACTGTTTCATAGTCCTGATAAGTTTATAAAAACTGAAGGCTTCTGGCATTTTGGTGGTACTTTCAAAACCAAGGACAACATAGATTTATATATATAAAATATATTGACCACTATAAAGTAATTATTTGTCATGGACATTCTCTATTAATTGTGGCTAGTTTAGAGATACTGTTTAAAATATCTTCATTCAAAATCTCTCTGAAGTTATTTGCCATGATTTTTCCATTTTCCTCTAATTCTTTTTAAAACTGGAAAACTATAAAAGATTTTTAAGTTTTAGAATACTTTTTAATTTTTTAAAAATAATTTAAATTTTAAATTTGACGTAACAATTATTTGTCTTCCAATTTTATTACTTTTAAGTCATATAAGCAAAAAACTTTCAAACTCATCATTCACACAATTTATACCTGAAGGTGTATAAACAAATCATTTTTCATTCCACTGCAAGAGCCACTTCTTTTGGTCTTCTCTTTGTTAGACCACACATGACTTCTTCAACAGAGTAGCTTCTCTCATCTTTCTTCCCTTTAGTGAAACCAGGGATTTACACCTAAATCACACCTGCAGGACTAATAAGGACTTTCTGTATTTTAGCAAGAATTCTCAAGCCATTCAAGGACTGAGAAGTCTGTTTTGCATAAACCCACATAATCAATTTATCATTAACATATTCTAAGAGACTCTGATTTTTAGAAGCAATCATAATGCTACTGCAGCTCAATGCCTAAAACCTTTACAAACAAGTGAGTTTATGTATATTAAAAATTCATTTACCCAACATGGTTTTCCAGAAATCCTAGGTCAATTAACCCATAAAAAAAATATAACATATCACAAGAATACTAATAGAAAGATTATTTTTATTAGACATAGATAATTTTCATTCTGATTTGAAAAATTGAGATAATTAAGGATTTATTAAATTTCATTGCATCCCTATGTATAAATGTCCTATCTCCAGACTCTAATGACACTCATAGGAGCCTAGGTGAGATACTGGAGGTCTAACAGCTGTTCTGAAACTGAGATTTCAAATATCATATTTACACCTACTTTTATGAAGTTTTGAAATTCATGCATCATGCTTTTTAATTAAGACTTAGCAGTCAAAAAATCTCATTGATCTAAAGGAGTGATTTGCCATAATATTTACCAACATAAATCAGATCGTGCATCCAGGTGCTTTGGATCAAATGTTGCATGTATAAAATGTGCATCATTATCGAGGCTCTCTAAAGAGATGTAAATATTGCTGCAGCCATTTCTCCAGTAATGCCACAACTGAAATCAAGATAGGCATCTAGCTTAATTTCATTTCTATTAATTTGTTTGTAGCTTGAGATGATTCTAGAACATGACAAATTTACAGGTTTTGGATATATTCTGACTCAAATATCACAAGGATGATATATGTCTAGGGAAACTCCAATTTTAATTAAAATTTACTTTATTTTGGGAACAATCTCATGTTAGTTTCTTAATGTCAGTTCTGTATATTCAGGTAATGCCTATATCTATTTGGAATTCCTAATACAAAATGACTTTTTGCACCTTTTAACTAGCCACAAATATTTAACTCACCTCAAAAAAAAAAAAAAAATCCTACTTCTTTTTCACTGCTGTAAGTCAAACTTGCATGAGATTTTAAGGTTTTTTTGTCTCTTGCATCAAAGAACTTTTTGGAAATTTTGAACGAATTAAAGAACTAAACTAACATCACATTAAGTCCTTTAAAGAGTAGAAAAATTAATGTATGCATAAGGTGACTTTCCTAAAATCTGTTCAGGAGATCACTAACAAAATAGAGACTAAAGCAAATAGCTTTTTATTTTATAATGTATAACTTAATCATAGATTGGCCTCACAAACTGCTTTAGCTAGCTAACTTTTAATAAAACTAATCACTTTATTCAGAATATTAATATGCACTTGGCCCTGAAAACTTGTTAGAAATTTGAAGCTGTTGGTTCATTTTCTTGGCTCATCATTTGCCTTTATCCACCTTTACTTTAAATTGCAAGGGCCATTAATTTTCATCACACAATTTGACTATTTCTTAACTCATGATTAAATTAATAAAATTTCCCAAAATTTTGAGAGAGAAAAACTTTAGTGACAAGTACAATACATCATTCACTAGAGGTTTAGCTGCGGGAAAAATTAACTGCATTATTTTCCTATATTAATTTCTAGGAAGAAATCAACACAAAGAAAAGCCATTTTTTCATTTAAAAAACTACAAAGAAGACCATCATTTCTGTATACAAGTCAGAAGAACCCCAAATGGAAATCCAATCTTTATAACGTGTTCACTATTTGAATGAGCAACAATAAAACTGTGGAAAAAAAATTTATACACACAGCTTTAAGGAGGATATGAATGGCCATTGTAAATTGTAATTACTAGAATTAATCTGCATTTTTATTTGGAGATATCAGGTAAAAATGTACAGGATTAGAAAATATATGTAATTATGGCTACAATCAAGAATCAATGTATTGAAGAATTATCACTGGATGTTATTTACTAATCAGTGGAAAAGGACCAAGGCAGGAAACACAGACCTAAAACACTTACCCCTTTTTTTTTTCAGGTGAATAATGTAAAGTGTTCTCAATTTACTTCACCTGCTTTTTCTCTCATTGTCCACTAAAACAGGGCACTAAACTGCCTTTTTTTGGTAGGCATCATCTAGAGAATCCCCAAAGTAATAAAGAAGTTTGGGGAGAAGGTCAGGGAACCTACCCATATCCATGAAGGAGGATAGGCTTTTCCTTGCCGTAATCCTAACTAGAGCATTGATGACTATTTATGATGGGACAGGTATGAATGCGGGACAAGATGGAATTTCCTCAGGGTTTGCTTCTATTTGGTGCTGAAGCAAATTTTGAAAGTAATGGAAAAAGTAAGTATACAGATCAGTGATCATTTACTGTTGTGCTGGCTTTCCAACACTGTTCATGATTAAGACACAAGAAAATAGACTATGAGTGGTATCACTTTCACAGAAGATTATTCCTGAAGTCTAAGGGAAGAAACCCCAAACCCAACCGATCAACCAAACCCTAAAACAAACTGACTAACCAAACCCCCAAAACACCACAACCTCCACTCCCTGCCCCACCTCCAAAACCCCAAACAAAATTTAAAAAAGAAACACAAAAAACCCCACCCCAAAATAAAAAACCCTCTGAACTTAGTTGTTTGCTAATGATTTGAAAAATGAAATTTTCATTACAACTTGTCATGATTTATTTCTAGTCCCACTACTTAAGGCAAATTTCCTTTATTCAGATGGCATACACTGGTCACTGGTTCCACAAATTTGATGTATATAAAATGAAAATATATTTGCTAGTCTTTGTTTTAAGTTTGTAGGAAATCAATTGTAATTTCTAGTCTTTCTTTAAATTGAAGTATCTAAAATGAGAAAAAATAAATATAGAGATCAGTCTTTTTATTTTTATGCATACTTTTCACACTGATATCCTCAACTTTCAGGTTGTCTTTATTAAAGCATATTTCCAAATTGTTAATCTCTGTCATCTGTAAGAAAGGTGCAAGATGTGTCTCACTTTTTCAGCTCTTTCTCCATCTTCTACAGCGTTGGAATTTGTTTTTATTTCAAGGCAAAATGAAGAACTGATATTTTTATGCACATAAAAGGGAAATTCTGTATATTCATTAAAGGCCAGGTGTGATTTAAATAAGATAAACACTTCGTACTGTAGAAATATTCAATATAATATAGATAACCAAATATGTTCATATAACTGATGCTAGTAATTCGAAAATCAAACAAACAAGGTTAAAAGAATACTCATCCAAAGTGAAAATACTGGATTTATTTTTAGAGGAATATCTTTAAATTCTTTTTTGGAGATTAAAATCTCCTCTTGAAACCAAGATGTCTAGACAGCTGTATTTTTACTATATGTAACATATTTTTAACCATATCTAGAAAATACTTCCCCTTGCTGTTCTAGTGGATATATGCTTCCCATGATACTTGCTTTTCAGGCTCCAGGCAAGAACCTGGGAATGCTGTTTCAGCTCCCTGCATGACCAGATTTCATGTCTAGAAAATATTCTTAAGTCTTTTTAAAGACATATTATTCAGTTTAGAAATCTGAATTTTTTTTTAATGCATATTTCTTTTTTCACTGCCTGTTGGTGGAAGAAAATGATTACAAAGATGTTTTCAACACAGTTACATGATGGAGACACATGTATATTCATAGTAAGTAAAGATCATCCACAAAAAAAAAAAAAAAAAAAAAAGAAAAAAGAAAAAAGAGAAAAAAAAGAGGCATTGCTTAAATTAAAGAATATCCCTATAGGTAAAATCTAGTTGCATGGAGTGTGCAATGTAACAGGACTTAATTGTATTCTTTCAGCCTTCACAATAGCAATACAATTTGTTTGATGAAAGAACAATGATTATATTTATATCCCAACCAGTATCAATTTTTAAAACCATCTCTATCAATATCTGAAAGTTAAGATTTCAGGTAAAAGTGGCATAGGCAGCCCCACTTTCTCTGCTAAACTGGGGCACACTTTTGAGAATTTCTTCCCCTGTAGGACAAAACAATTATTTCTTGCTGACATAAATTCCTAACAAGGCCTTGCCTTTCTGTCCTCAACTATATGCAGCAGGGTTGTTCTTATGCTAATTTGATGTTGTGGGATCATAACCCCCTACTGATGGAATGAATTTTAAAACGTTAACAAAATTACTTGTAGGCATTGCAGAAAATGTAAAATAAAAGGTTGCTGTTTTCCAAATATGCCATTCTTGAAGGTATGCTGTGGAATTCTTGGTGTGTGCATTCATCTGTTAGCTACTTACTTTCAAGATAATTATGCAATTTAATAAAAGAAACTCTGCAGGAATATAAAAATTACCCTTCCTCCTATTATATGAAAACAGTTAGAAGGTGCTTTTGTTTTCTTAACCGAGATTTACTGAGCTTTTCCTATTTAAACTTTGCAAAGCTTGTGTTCAATCCTAAGGGGACTTACAGCCAGCTTAGTGCTCACATTGTATGAAAATCAAGATACTTCAGGGACACGATAATGAAATAAAGCAAATCTTTCCACTACTCCCAATACTTTCTTCCTCATAAGTCACTGATACACATCCAAATCAGTTTATAACACTTTGGACTTTTTAAAATTACAAATGTCACACTGTCTTGATTTAAATTGAAATAACGTACTAAATCATTGTAATTATTTTCCCCCTTTGCCCTTACAATAAAATATATATTGTTTTATAAAAGGGTAAAATACTGTCTGTTTTAAACTGAAGGATGGTCAACTCAAACTCCATCTCATCCAGAAACTGATTATCTTTGTGTAAAAAGAGGCAATGAAAAGCATATGAACTTTGATGAAGATTTTTTTTTTTTTTAAATTGCAGTGTGTCTAAGCAAGCACAGAGAAGTAGTTTTAGGTGTCAAGTATGGTGTTTAATTTCTGCCAGCAAACTGTGTATGTGTTATTTTTTCTCGCCTATTTTGTTACATGCTCTTAGGTAAGAAGTAAAAAGATAAATGGAGGTGCAATCCAAAGGGAATTGTGGGAGAACCAATTTTATTTTGTCTGCAGAATTCTGTTAGCTTCATGTTGTTTAATGTTTTCTTGCTGTTGTTTACTACTTGCATTCTCCTGGCTCTTATCCTCTAAGAATAATCAAGACCTCTTCATAATGTCTCTAAAAGCTTATTAAAATAATAGATCAACAAGAGGGATTTATACACATTGGTTTCACAAAAGTAACTTTTTATGATCCTCTAACAAAAATCAAAGAAATTTTGTTAGTTAACTATGAAATATGCAACCTCATTTAAGCCTTCTGTAGTGTGAAACTATTGAAAATGACACTTCAATTGCATTTACCCATGGGCTGATGCACTTTGGGAGTCAGGCATGGGCTACTATCAAAGTATGGGCATCTTCCCCAGTTCTTCATTTCTAATTACTACAAGTAAGAAGCTTCCTCCAGAGAGGGACCACTTTTATGCTGTATTCGACAGGTAGAAATTAGCTGCCTAATGGAATGGAATAGTTCTGCAAATTGAAGGAATCAAGTGAGCTTTTTTAATTTGGGCTCCTTTTAAATTAGACTTTAATTTGAATTCAAATGTGAGATTGGTGTTACAAGACAGTTGATTTTGGATGCTTTCCAATGAGTTTATAATGCCCACTGCTGACATATCATGTCTTGTTCTAGAGCCAATATTCAAAAATACTCTGACATTGGTCGACAAACCAAAGAAATTAAATGAGAAGGAAATTTCCATTTGCACAAAAACTCAGAACTGTAATTTAACTAATGTAATAATATCATTCAATTAGCTGCATATGACATCATGGACTAGGTACTACTGAAGTGACAAAGTCATCATAGATTAAGAAAAAAATTCATAAGCCTGATTCTACCTATTTTTATGAGTCTTCTTTTGGAATAGTCACAGATAACCTGAATGTGTACAATATGATAACCTAAACTGCACAAGCAACTTGTGAAGAAATTACTCTTAACTCTTTTGAGACAGATCTCTGACTTACACATGATACTGGAAAAGCTCAAGATTCTACCAAGATATCACCTCTTTAAAATGAGATGTTGAAGCATAACTGGAATTATTATTTTAATTTCAAAGAACTGGGAAAGAAACCATCCTCTTTTTTAAAACTATGATTTTCTCTCTTATATACTCTATTTTTCTTGTATTTCCGATGATTTTCCCATTTATCTCTCCTGATAAAAAAGTTTCTGAATTTTTTCAATACTTAAAAGAAAAAAAAAAAGCAAGCTTTGGACAAAAAATATTTAAGAGAAAGAAAAGAACTTGAATGTTAGCTGAAAAGTTTCCTCATTTTACTTCTTTTGGAGTTTCATTCTCATATCTGCAGGAAGAGCTGACAGGAACAATATTTTAAAGTAGTCAGTTCTGTCATAATCCTCTATTCAGAGCTGACTACAGTGGCATGCCATTTATGCTTTCCTGTCCTATTATGGCCTATTCCAGGGAGCTTTTCTCCCTCATGAATCTCTTCTGACCTCATCAATATATTTGAAGAAACCCTTCTTACCTGTGAGATATGTGGTTGAAAGGAGATAATATTGCACTCAGCATGGCAGAGGAAGAAGTTCTTCCAGTGACATTTTGTTACACAGACTTTGTGAAGGTGCTCAGCAACATTTCTAGTGAACTCTCTGGCAATATTTGGGGAATTAAAAAGCCTGGATTGTTCCTGAAACAACTATTTAACTTGGTTATGAAAAAAGTCCCTGCTTACTGTGTGTAAACCAGCAGAAACTGGTAAAGACTATAAAGCACTTGAATTTCTGCTAATGTATTTTCTGATGGTCAGAATCCAGAGGAAAATAATCACATTGGCATTATTAAAAGCATCTGAACAATGCTGTCTTTGTCTTGGGAGTTTCTGTCATGTCATACCCTGGCTATTTCAAAAAATTCCGGTTAAAAAATATCCTTATGCTGAGCACCTTGGTTGTTTTGTTTTTATAAGCACTATAGACCAAAGAAATTAAATGAGCAGGACATTTCCATTTACACCAAAACTCAGAATTATTATTTAATCTCTAAAGATACCAGATACCCAAGGAAACTGTTTGAAGATGCAGAAGTCACTATTTTTGCATTGCTATTTATAACTGTATTTTTTGACTGAGAGTTCAGAATGGGAAAAGTCAGAAGATTTTGCAGACTCCTCCAAGACCTTAACCATTAAATGAGGCACTTTCTGGACAGTAATAATTTCAAGAAATTTCTTTTGTGAAGTAGTCTGTTAAATAAGCACAAAATGTAGGAATATCTATTCCCCTACGTTACTCTGGCAATGTGGGAGTCTCCTGAGAGAGGAAAGGGAAAAATATAAAAGGAAAAAAAAAAAAAACCAGAATAAAAGATTAGATCTTGTGCAACAAATTCAGACACACAATCTAATATGAATTTTTACCAAGATTGATAGACTGCATGTCCTTGAGACAGGGAAAAAAGAATTCTTTGGTTTTGCAAACATAACAGAACAAACAGAAAGGGTCCTTCAGAAACCCTAATGAGAAAAAAAATTAACCAGCTAAAGTGTTGGAAGAAAACAAACTATTCAACAATTATTTTGCAAAAAGCAAATAAATGTTTAACTGGAGCAGTTTCTGATGGCAGAGAAAGGGTAAGCACATTCTCTGTGAAAGGAAAAGTACAGCTTCATGATTTAAGCAAGCAGAACTAGAGGAGGAGGGTGTGAAAATATCTTTGACTGAAGTAATAAGGCTAAAACACTTGGGGAAAGCAAAGAAAGGAAATAACATGCCCTAAGGATATTTGCACTTAGTGGAAAAAAAAACAATCATGAAATGAGAAAATGAGGACAAGCAATAGAATCTAAGATCTTATTGTTAGTGATTTAAGGCTCACTGACACAAAGGAATAGATATGGGAGGGACACTGCCAGGAGAGGGTCGCTTGTTTAAAACTCAACACAAGAGATAGAAAATACCCTAGCTTCTCCAAACAGCTCAGAAAACTCTTAATAACTTATTGGGAGGTCTTTATTTCACTACATCAAATGCAGTATATAATCATCTGTGTTACCTGGGGATGGCCCCAAATAGAGTGAAACGAGTGTATCATCTGTCACCCATCCCAGTCATCACCTAGTCCTTCAACTTTCCTCCACACGGAGAAAAATCCAGCAGCTCTTAGAAAAGCAAGCTAAGAATAGTGATTTTGCTGGAGGGGAAATGAGAGATTGACTTTGGAGTGATAATGTGTAAAGAGATTTAACCCATTGATCTTAACTTACCTAGCGCTTTTTTGAAATTTATTTTCAAGGAATTCAGTTTATCCAACCTTACATTATAAAGGAGTTTGTAATTTATTTCATGCTAACCTATGTACAAAGGTGATGTTTAAAAGATTTGTTTGTTTTCCAAAAAACCTAAGCTCAAATGACAACTTTTCAGTGAGTACTTAGCATTAAAGGTATTTCAATATAGCACTCGGAGTAATCAAAAGGAAAGACAGCCTCGCTGCTCCAGACCTTCTGCTCCTTCTGCTGGGAAAGCACAGCACCACTTGTCACAGAAATTAAGACATCAAAGTATTCCAGAGTAACTGAAATTCTTGTGAAAAAGTGAAGTGGTTTGGATGTGATATTTCTTGTATAATTTTCTTTCCTCAGGAGGACATTGCCAATAAACCACCTAGCAAAACAGAATTGTGCAGTCTGAAATAAAGAAATCTTCATCTTCTTTCAATTTCTATATCTATGCTACAGATTTTGAGGTTTACATACTGAGGGGAGAAACACAGAAAGTACCTAACTACATACTGTATATCCTGTCTATGCATTCCAGAGTCCTTCAGGTATATTCAAGCTCTGCCAAAAGCAGTGACATCCTCTATGACAAAAAAGGGTGCTCCCTTTTGGGGCAGGGAACACCCAAGACTCGTGGATGCACATGGCTGAAAGGACAAAAGCGAGAGGTTCCCCCCCCCCCCCCCACAAAATCTTTGCAAAGTACTATTAAACAATTGCACTCTTAACAGGGAAATTTCTTAGTCCCTGACCTCCTGCTATAAGTACATGGCAGTGGATTTTGGATAAAGGGGTGGGGTAAAAAGGAATAAAGAGAGATATTAATTCAAGAGAGGGAGACAGAAAGGAAAGAATAAAGAAATTCAGTCTGGCTGGGGCTGGGGTATCCAGGGTCCTGGGGTTTAAACTCAGAGCAAGCATGCACTTGCACAGTCTTGCCTTGTGCTTACTCCCAGAAACTTGAACAAGCACATTTATCCCAGAAAAATGATGTCCTACCTCTGCGGGGCCTGCTCCTCCAGCCACGCCCTGTTCTCTCTCACAGTGTGTGGTTACCAACAATCCTTGGCTGCAATCACCAACAATCTTTGGCTGACTGCATGGTTACCCAGCTATCAGTGGGTAACCAGTAACACAGGGGGTAAATTTGGGCAATGCCTAGGGAAGTGTGGGCTGCTATCTTTCAGCACTTTTCCCTCAATTCTCTTGCACAGATTTCAGTTTTAAAAGAAAACACAGGAAAAAGATATGAATTCTACCTTAATGGATTGATGGATACAATATCTTTGGACCCCAAAGGGTTCTGGAAAAGAAGCCCAGCAAGGTTCCATTTCCATTTTTGTTCAGCCCTGTGTAGCTGCTGAGACAGGTCAGCATCTCCCTGTGTCTGGGTTTTTCCAGGAAAATGATGAAGGTGAACTGGTGAGAAATACAATTCCTATGTTTTTTGTCATTTCTTTATAAGGTCAGGTATCTTACAAGACCTAAGTACTACTGTAGCTTTTTCTCTTCAAGTCTCTTCAATTTCCGTTGAATTTTTTTTTTTAATTTTCAAAAGGAGACTTCCTAAAGAAAAACCACTGTGACTTTTAACATATCAAAATTAACATGTTTAATTAACATGATATCAAAATGCAGCTCAAATAATATTATTTAATGAAACAATATTTTTCTGGTTGGGTTTTTTTTCCCCTACTTAAACAGGAAACTAGAGATGATCTAATGATAGTAGCACATAAACTAAATATTTAATATTTCAAAATATATAATTTCTGCTTCTGTCTTTTTAGAAAAAAAAATCTTTCTTCAAAAGCTTACTGAGTTAATGACAAAAATAAATGTAAAAATATATATATTTACAGATACTTTATAAATTCATAAAGACAAATTTTAAAAATTGCAATATTGTGCTTCTCAAATGGTTTTCTTTTGGGATATTTTAACATATCCATTTATTTTATTTCTTTTATTTGGAGAAGGTAAAGAAAAATTTGTCTTCTTAGGCATTCTTGACTAGAAACAAAATTTCTACTGTAATGGCAATGAAAACGGAAAGAATGATTTTCTTGGAAATAGACAAGAGCAGGTTTTGGGAGGCTGTTTTGTCTTTGGGTTTTTTTGCTAATTAGGGAAAAATTTCATTTTCTCAAATCACATTGGACAACAATGTGAGTTTAGAAAATCACATTAGTTGATGGATTTTTTTTCACATTAGTTGATGGTTTTCTTATAGTACTAGAATAATTAAGAACAAAGGTTTGATATAGTATTTCTGAAGTCATTTTGATGCTACAATATTTTGTTAAAATATAACAAGGTGACTGTAAACCTAAGGAAAATAAATTGACATGTATCTGAAAACGTAAAGTACTAAAAGGCATGGTAAAGATAAAGTTCTGTGGAGCATCCCCAGGTGAAATTTGCTAATCATAATTTTTGTCGAGCAAAGGCATTGTGAGCTGTACAGAACAAGAACATTGTGATCTGTAAAGGCAACTAGCTACTAGAAACAATTGAATTTTTTACCTTTTGTTCTTCTTTTGAATGATATAAGAACTTTGACTTTGTCCTATAAGCAAAATAAGCAAAATAAATAAATGCAATAGAATGTCTAATCACTGGGGTTCCCAGTACAAAACAGGTATGGACCTGCTAGAGCAGGTACAGAAAAGAGCCACAAGAAAGAGCAGAGTATTTGAACACTGTTACTGTGAAGAAAAGTTGAGCAAGTTGGGGTTGTTCTGTCTGGAGAAGAGAAGGCTCCAGAGACAGCTTAGTGCAGCATTCCAATCTATTAAAGGACACCTGCAACACAGATGGACAGAGGCTTTTTATCAGAGCCTGTAGCAACAGATCAATGAGCAGTGGTTTTAAATTTAAAGATTTAGGTGGTGAGCAATGGAACAGGCTGCCCAGACAATTTGTGGATGCCTCATCCCTGAAATGTTTGGATGTGGCTTTGATCAGCCTGGTTTTAGTGGAAGGTCTTTGAAGGTGCCTCCTAACTGAAATTATTTTATGATTTTATGTTCAGTTGTACCCAATCAAGAAAATTTGTTTTACTAGGTGTGCCTAGTATCAATCTGATCCAGAAGCCAGCTGCAGCACAATTAAGATGCATAAGACATTATAGAAAAGGGCCGTTCCTAAAGTCACATATTTTAATTTCTCAAATAATGCATGACGAGTTTTAAGTGTTATTTTTGTAACATCTGTTGAATACTGCTACTATGCAGGTTATTATTATCTGGTACTAATAGTACTATATAACCTCTAAGCTTTTGCATCCATTGTATTTCAATGATATTTTGTATTGTGTCATACAAGCTCAGATTTTTCCCAGAGGGATTAAAAAATGACTATATGCTGTTTCATCCCACTCTCTCTATAGTTACATTTAGGAATAGTTACTTTGCCTTCTCTCCTTTTCATCTATATACTACTCTTCACTTGGGGCCCTGCTAGAAGATGCAAAACAATGTTGTGTTCTAATGTGTCTGAAACAGTCAGGCTTCAGCCCCTTCACCGTGTGAAATCATGGAAATGCTCATCCCAGGGAACACTCATACCCTGCAGGTTGTGGACCCCAAGTGATGGTCACTGGAGAGGTTCTCCATTGCAAGAATTTGTGAAATGTCATCACAAATTGGCCTTAAGGAGAAATTATATCTTTTTTCCAGGTTTCACCAGAGAACTATCAAGTAATGGTATGAGATAAATATGTTAAAAAAACCCAAAAACCAGAAATCATAATCTCTTGCTGGATGGCAAAATTGCTTATAAGTTCTTCTGAAGCAGGCAAGTTTCTTGTCTGTGCCACTGCTAGTATGAGGAATACTTAGCTCTATAATGTGAGAAAGACAAGGGATAGCAAAGGTTATGTCTAAAGTCCAAAATCTTATAGACATTTTTTCCGTGTATTCAAAGTATTTTGGTTCTTTTGAGAAATTTCACTACACCTGGTTGAAGAGCTTTAGACACATGACATGAAATATCTCTCCCTTTTATTTTAGCTAGTCTTCAGTACTTTCTTCATTCTGTGGAGTCAAAACCACTGAATATCCTCCTGGTAAGAACTGGGCATGGAAAATAAAGCTGCAGAAATCTTAGTCGTAGCAAAGTACCAAAAGATTAAAAAGTGTGAAAAGAAGGTATTAGTGTGGGGATGTTCTATTGGCAGATTCTTCATCAGCAATGGATGTCTATCAATCAGCCTCTTAGGTAAAAAGCTGTCCTGAGCTGGGTATTTCTTGAGTTTTCAGTGGAAATTAGGAAAAAGTGAATAAATAGAAAAGGTTTCCCCTTCACATTTCTTCATGTTTGCTGATGTTATTAAATTTCTCCTCATAAGCCAAACAAAGCTTTAG
This sequence comes from Setophaga petechia, assembly GCA_024362935.1. Classification (NCBI taxonomy): domain Eukaryota; kingdom Metazoa; phylum Chordata; class Aves; order Passeriformes; family Parulidae; genus Setophaga; species Setophaga petechia. The sequence goes on along the minus strand of JANCRA010000019.1, from coordinate 1,896,607 downwards.
GATTAATTTGACCTTATAAAAGAATTATCCACGTAATTTTCAGTCTGCTAATTACAATAGCTATAAAATTCAAAAATTCATATTTCAGGCTCTTAAACAATTATCTTTAGAAGTATACATGTAAATTTTAGGTATATATGCAGTTCTTATCCACTCTAAATTTCTGAGGAGCCGATTTAGAGTATCTCTCTTGCAATCATGGTCTCTTCTGTGACTTGCCTAAGAAGGAAGCATCTGTTTTTCTTACAAAAATTCGTATGTTGTCCTTAAAAAGAATGGAAAATAGATTTTTGAAGGACTGAGCTTCAGCTGACTTTATGTTTGAAATTTTAAACACTAGAATTGCATGGTACATTTTTAAATGAACCTGTAGTCTGCTTAGAAAAATAGTATTTAAAAATAAAGTATTTAGCAATTATTTTTATAAAAATCCAGCATTCTCAGATAAGATATGTAACTTACAAGGATAAAATGGAATCTTGAATCACAGAAATAAGTTAAGTTTTGACTTAAAATTTATCAATTTAGTTATTAAACTTACATGTTAGAAAAGACACATGTAAGTTTAGATTTTCATCTGCACTTTAGGCTCGATTATACTAAGAAAACTTGACCAAGCCTGGGCATATCATCTCTATTCATCCTTATTTCAAATTAAAAGTAACTTTATTGCAAGGGAAAAACGATGATCACATTTCAAAACATCTGAAATCAGAATAAAACCAGAATAGGATGTTCACATGGAAAAATTAACTGAGTTATTTGAGCACCCAGCGCGGGCTTAGCTAATAAGCTAAAATTCAAAGAAACTAGGCAAAAGTCACCTTGTGAATCAATTTGTGTTTCTAAATTTTTGTCTAAATATTTTAGACAAATAGATAGTTTACAAATACTTTCAAAAGTTATTTTCAGTATTTTACTTTGTGGAAATGAAACTATTATTTCTAGTTCTCGTTTGTTTGAGCATTCCTGAAAGTAAGAATAACCTTTTTTTTTATTTGAAATCACATTAATTTACTTAACCAATATATTTGTTCAGTGGTAAAACTAAAGCATTTTCACCAGTAGGTGCAAAAATAATTAATTTTAACAGATAATATAAAAAAAAAATAGGATGAAAGAATGCAACAGCGTTGATTACAGTTTAAGCATCAAAATACTCAGCAAAGTATTCTAGGACATCACCTTCATATTATTTCTGAAAGGAAAACCAATATTTTTCAGAAAGTGTAAAAACTAATTTTATAAAATATATTTTTGATGTTGGGACATTAGTCAAGCTTCTGCCAGAAGCAAAATTTCATTGCTGCATTAAACACCTGAAAATAGAGGGGTTTATCCATGACAGTGTTATCTGAGCTTCAGTTCAATCCTGCAAGGAGTCTTATGATTATACATTTAATGGATTTTAAGTGAAACATGTACTGTTCTACATGGAACTATGTCACCAGGCTCCTGTAATGGAACTCTATTAAAAATAACTAGATCATGAAAAATCAGGACTCTATGTCTTATGGTAAATCTTGCTTTCCCAATCCCTTTCCACTCTGAGAAAAACCACAAGCATGCTTTTCTTCTCTCATACGGTACACATGATTTATATCAAAATTCAATCATGCTCAATTAGCACTCAAAATTTTCCAATAATTATGCTGAAGGCAACACCGGCACACACAAAGCACTAAGGGAGTTAGAGACTAAGCTGTGCATAAATTCACTAATAAGAGAAAAGGTCACGAGCTGATATTAGTGAAATTTGATTAGATTTCAGATCCACATGTTAGAAATCAATGTTTTTCTGGCTTGGGCACTTCTGCTCTGGAGTCAGCCATCCTCCAGAGCCCTGTGTCTAATCAGAGGCTGTAGCAGTGTTAGATCCTCTCCTGGGATCAAAGACAGCAAGAAATGAGAGAGGTTTTGCAGGTCAGAACAGACAGGCTCTGCCATTCCTGTGCTGAGTGTTTGGGGAGCTGGAAGGGAAAAGCTGTAGCTACAGCTGTGAAGTGAAACAACTGTCATGTTGGTCAATGCCCACAGGAAAGGTAAAACCAGTGCTGGGGATTTTATGACTCTTTGATAGCTTCCAGTAGCAATCTAGTCAAACCAGGATGAGTCCACAAAGGGCTCTTCACATAAACACTTCTGCTGAGTGGCTACAAATATGGGAGCTGCAACCTAAATTTAATCCCATAACTAAAAAAAGGCCCCAAAACAGGCTTTAGATATCTGCTGTTCCTATAATGTGAAAACTGACAGATAACAGGAAGCAATAAAAGCTTCTCAACTCTCTTGACAATCCATATGTTCCATATGTTGTTCTGGGCATGAGTGGAAGTCTGTCGACTCCCACTGCCCCACTTGTGTTGCCTCTGCATGTTCAACTGAACAATTAAACAGATTGTCAGATGTATGGCACTGAAGAAACAGCTTTTCATGTAAGAAGAAAGCAAATGATCAGATAAAAAAAAGTAAATATGAAAAAAATTAATTTCCAATTGGAATTACTTCTGACTTGCACCATCAAAAGAATGTGTTATATCAATGCAAAATTGATGAGGCAGAAGAGAGGATTAAACCTATGCTTGGGAAAAATCACCAATTAGGAAACAAAAATGAAAAAGGAAAATTTTCCCTGCAGTCAAAGCCTCACCTGCTCTGCCAAGACTACCTTACAGTGTTGAATGATCAGAACTACCTAATCTGAGTGTAATCCATATTGCAAGGAGGCTTTGCGGTAAGTGATGAATTGCATTTCTCCTTTTGAGAGATGAAGAGAGAAGCTGTGACAGACAGGACACCACAAATAAAATATGTATTTATTATTGCAAACAGAAAAGAAAGAAAACTACAAAAAGTAGTCTAAAAAAGCAGTCTTCTTCTCTGGTTAAATTTAAATATGGAGGAGTATTTGGTAAGATAATTTCTGCTTCCTGGAGTTGAGTTTCTTAGAGGAAGATGTGTAAGACATAGCAGAAGTGGTCAAACACTCAAATTAATTCACATAGCCTTTAAAACTTAATATGCAATTAAACCTAGAGGCTGCATAGCAGAAATAAGTAATTGTGGTGTTTGTTCAACTAGAACACAGGTGATAAAGTGAAGTCTCTTCTGAAAAACACTGCCTTTGTTTTTATTTGATTTATGAAGAAGATGATAAGACGAAACATATTTTTGTAAAAATTTTCTTGGATTCACTATTGAACTGCTAGCAGGTTGGAATCCAGTCAAGCTACTTGAAGATATGCTTCAGATAAAGACATTCCTGTGTATTATAATGGCTGAATCATGCAAGAAATATCTTATTATTCTACAAGGTTGTGCAGACCAATCTACATTAATTATCTACTCCTAACATCAAGCTAGTTGTGCCACCTGGGCCCATGCTTTAAAAAAACAATTCTAAAATTTTACTCACTTTAAATAGGTAACATGATATTAAAAAAAAAAAAAAAAAAAAAGATAAATAGAGGGAAAAATAAGGCTTATATTTAGAGTAAAGAACAACACATTAACATGGTTTGTAAAATTAAAAAAATTAAAGTGTCAGATGCATTAATGTTAAAAACTTCAGCATATTTCTTCAAGTTGTGCTGGAAAAGCTTTAAAGGCTCACTGAAACTCTTTATTTCTCCATAATGTTCAGAATAAAGTGCTGGAAACCCAATCATCTACTAAATGATTTCTGGCTTAGGTTTTTATTCCTGACTACAGTCAACTCCTAACAGAAACAGATTTATAGTTCCTAAGTCAATATGTGTAAACAAATATTTTAGTCTTTTAAAACCCATTATCCTTAGATTTACCTTTTGTGTGTGTGTGTGTGTGTGTGTGGACTACTTCATTACATTCCTTGTATTAAGGACTATTTTATCAGACATTTACCTGAGGAGAAATTAACTAATGCAGTAGAACTGGTAAGATTTTAGAAGCGAGAGATTTTTTGCTCTGTTTTGGTGATGGACAAGAGGGCAAACCCACCACTTTTTTTTGCTGGGTCATTGGCTGCCAGCTTGCCTAAGTTTCTGACATTACAATTGCGAGAGATGTATTATGTCCATTAGAAAAACATCATGAAGCCATGCCTCCAGTTTCATTTTTAAATCCCTCACATCAAAGAACATAGAGAATAAATGATCCATCAGCAAAATTCTGATAGTTGTTCCCTGTGTCTTCCTGATATATTGGCCAAACAAGTACATATTTACTTTTTCCTTTTTTACACATCCTCAATACATATCTCTCCAATGGAGTTATGAAGTATTGTAGTGATTCTCAGTTTTTGGAAAAGCTTTTTCTAGAAGTTCAGAATCAAGACTTGAAGCAGCATCCCCATTCTTTTACTCAAGTGCACCTGGAGCACAACAGAAAAATCTCTTAATTCTTTGATTGTGATTTGGCAATTGTTCTGTTGGCAAAACTGAGGCAAAAAAATTTAAATCAGGGTCATCTCAGAGGAATTAGAGCAGCAGGCTGCTGAGTTTTCTGTCAGGTTGGAAAAGCTATGGAAAGGTTTATTTCCTACAAGATAGCTGATTGTAACCTAAGTATATCGTCTAGATAATAATAAGATATTTTAATTTAAAACACAGGTCTTTCCCCATGTCTACTTTAAATAGCTTAATCAAAGTTATTTACCTTAATCAAAGGTCAAAGCGCTCAACCGTGGAAGAGCAACCACATTTCTTCCTCACAATTTGCATACTATTTTTGAATTTATTTGAGGTTGCTTTCAAGTCCTAGGCAGCTGTTGGGGACTTAAAAAAGATATTTTGTTAAATAAGAAGAAAAAAAAAAGCTAATGTTCCTCCAGTTTCTGACTGATTAATAGAAGAGTTCACAGATGGTTACAGATATTCATCAGAAGCCCAAAAGTTAGTAGAAGAGCTAAAAGTAGATTTAATACTCCATGCTGGGCCTTGTGTCAGGGCAGCCTGCGCTGAGTCTTTTGAAGCTCTTTATCAGATGAATCCGCAGTAGAAGTCCAAAGGAAAATGATCTCCATTTCAGGATGACATTTGTGACAAAAATCCTGCTGATTCAGACATGTAACCTGCTAGATTCCACCTAATATGAGCAGAAGGATACCCACTGTAAAACATGCTTCAAACTACACTTTTCCTATTTTGTTTTAGTACCTGAGGATGGGGCATCCCTGTTTGGGTCCTCACCTGTAAGCAAAATCTGACCTGTGCAAATAGCTTCTTCTGGTTACAACTTCTGCTTGTGTTCTCTCCTCCTGTGTCTGCCTGCCCAGGTGCCAGCTCAGACTCTAAAAGCTGAAAATGCTTCCAGGTTTGCTATCCAAATCTCTTCAGAAATTATTCCAGGTTCCTAAGCTGATGGTAATTTAGATGTAGTGTATTTCAAGGTAAACTTCACAGAGCTTGTTAAAACTTGTTATGTAGCTCCTTTTGGCCGTTAGAAAAGTATAATCAGGGTGAACATAAGAATCTGAACACTGGCAACTTTCTTCTTTTCAAATACTATTAACATCAAAGCTATTAGCAAACACTTGCTGTAATAATTTCCTTCATGTTTGCTTCCTGATAGCTTTCATGTTCTTCTAACTTTCACTGCCATTTCCTTTATCAATCACTAGATGCTTTTAAAAATATCACTTGCTGCTTAAAGCACAAAGATGAAAAAACAGCAAAATCATGTTGCCATACTATTTTAAGCACTAACTAAATTTGAGATTTTTTTTTCCAAACTGAGACTGATTCTTCTGACTCACATATCCTCCTGTCATATATGTCGTTCATTTCACTGTGGTATACTGTCCCTGGATAAAATTAATGAAAGATTGGCATAGGGAACATTATAAATCAGGATTAACTGTAGCCATTTTCAGCACTGAACAAGCTTTCTATTGTTTTTATGGACCACTTGGGGATTCTACACAGAGGATATTACCTGAAGTCAGACAGCATTCAAATCTGTCTTAAGTACTACAGAATCACAGAATCATTAAGGTTGGAAAATATGTTCAAGATCACCAAGCCCAACCTTCGACCGAATGCCACCATGTCAACTAAACCACACCACTGATTGCCATGTCCAGGCATTTCTTGAACACCTCCAGGCATGGTGACTCCAGCATTTCCCTGTGCAGCCCATTCCAGTGCTGAAACACCCTTTCAGTAAAATATTTCTTCCAACCTGATCATCTCTTAGTGCAGTTTGAGGCCATGTCCTCTTGTCCTGTCGCTGGTGTCCTGGAAGAAGATGCTGACCTTCACCTACATGTTCCTTTCTGATTGTTGTAGAGAGTGATAAGACTCTCCCTGAGCCTCCTTTTCTCTAAGCCAAACAACCCCTGCTCTCTCAGACAAGCCCCATAAGAGCTGTGCTCCAAGCCCTTCCCCAGTTCTGTTGCCCTTCTCTGGATGCACCCCAGCAGCTCCAAGCCCTTCCCCAGCTCTATTGCCTTTCTCTGGATGCACACCAGCAGCTCAATGTCTGTATTAGAGTGAGAAGTCCAGAACTGAACAAAGGATTTGAGGTGCAGCCTCATCAGGGCCGAGTACAGGGGGACAATCACTGCCCTGGTCCCACTGGCCTGATTCAGCCCAGGATGCCACTGGCCTTCTTGGCCACCTGAGCACACACACTGGCTCGTGTTCAACCACTGTTGACCAGCACCCCATGGTCTTTTTCCACTGGGCAGATCTTCAGCCACTCTGCTCTATCCTAAGGATTGCTGGAAGCCTTATACTGTCATCAGTGCAAAGGGAAAGAGATGCAATGTATGTACATAAAATTACATTTTTTAAAAAATTAAAATATATTCTAGAGAAAAGGGTAAAAAATATTATACTATTCATCCCTTTTGGTCACAATATACATAATGGTATTAAACTAGGTAAATTTGTTCAATTTCTTTTTATCCACAGTATCTATTTAACATTAGACTTTGATGATATTTGCATGATTTCTTTCTAATTATGCAAAATCCTAGAATACCATAAAGTATTCTACATAATTCAGCATCATTTTAAAACATGTACTGCAGTTTAAGGTGAGGCTATTAAAATAAGTAGAATGAATGTTTTCCATGCATGACTTTCTGAGACACCCGTCATGTACTTGGCCGTATACAAAAATCAGTTTTAAGAACAATGAACAAGGCAGAGACATGTTTATTCTGATGCAGACAAGCAGCTATTACAAAGGTTGGGAGTAAAGGTTTAGAGCGCAGCAAGCATGATGATCTAAGTTCAGTTTAAAAGACTGTCTTTAAATTACAATATGCTTTGGATTTATTGAACTTGTACTTTTGCTCTATTGACTGCATCTGTCCTCTTTCTCCTCCTGTTTTCCTATCTGACACTCCCTAGGACACTGTGCTGGTGCTGTGGAATCACAACATGGCACAGTAACAGATGGTGATGCTACTTTCGTTTAATCTCAACATATAAATATGGAGCTCTTAAGGAAGAATGCTTTGTAATTTAAAATCCAGCACTTTTCATGAACTAGGGGTAACAGCAGTTAACTCTTTGATCTTCTGTATAAACTATTAAGGTCTTTGCAGAAAGCAGATGGCTGTGCAAAAGAGGTACTCAATACTGACAAGTAAGTTTGAGGGAGCTTGAATGTTGGCCTTATTCTGTTTGTTGATGTTTTGGGGTTTTTGTTTGTTTGGCTTTTTAAATTTAACTTTCAGTGTCCTCTCTCCTTGTTATTCATAAAGCTTATCCTGTTCTTTGCAGGAGTACAGCTACTTCCATTACTTCCAAACATAACTTGGAACTGTGGCATCCAGGCTATACAAGCCCCCTTAATCTAGCTCTAGGAGGTGGTGCAGTTTTCCATGAACTCAGACAGACATTTTGTTGTTTACCACAACTAAACATTACTTCTCACAGGACAAAAAACTACCCACAAACCACAAGACTGTCAATTACAGCAAGTACAACAACTGGAATTAGAACAACTTGCCTCAAGTGCATTTCTAAATAAGGATCTAAATGTTAGCTGTTATTTCTATAATTCCTATCCACTTAGTTTGGGAACATTGGTAGGATATTGCATTTAAATTGTAACTTCATCCATCCTGCAAAAGATTCTTGCTTGAGGTAATTTGGCTCACCTCAGCTGAAGATAATATTTCTCTGATGATTTACTGGAGGTTCTATTCCAAAGTCACATTAATTTAAGCTGTGGAGAAAATTACTGTATTATCCCAGAGGTAACCAGGAGACAGATCTCAGCTCTGGAATTTATTTCAAAATAAAATTTAAAGCAGTTTAATAGCAGCATAAACTCTTTATCATTTCTTTCCAGCAATATTTAAAAAAAACCCCTAAAATATCTTTTTGTTAGTTGATTTCCACATAGAGGCTTCCAGTATGCAGACATAGAATGCTAAGAACTGAGATGTTGATGGATAATGGTGTATGTGCCTAAATCCACCTTACCCATATGTGGCAAATCTTAATTTGAACCAGGCACCCACCACAGACAAGGCTTTCTGCTCTTCAGACTCATTAAATCAAAAACTTACACCTGTTTTAATTTCTCCACAATTGTTTTATATGAACCTTAATCACATACTACAGTTATATGTATATAAAATAGTGATATAAACATTCAGTAGAAGACTGCACCCTCTTCTGCCCATTATCTTACATTCCCATACAAAAGGACTATTTCATTTAGTTAGCTGCTCAATATTTTTTTACTTTTGTGTAGTCTCCATATAGGAAAAAAACCATACACATATGTATATGCAAAAAGGTATATATTCCTATATATTCAAGTGGGGTCTTCTTTTATAATAATTGTTACATAAAAGAATAATATGTTTCTATAACTTCTACCTTTTGAATATCTTTATTCACCACTCTACAGATACTCTTAAATTGCTAAGAATGAAGCAAATCAGGTACATTAAGAGAACAACAGTGAGAAAAAAAAATTAAGTTTCCTTAACACTGCAAATAACTCAAAATCTAGAATTATTTCTATTCATATTTCTCTCCAGTCCTTAAGCTTTATTTCCAAAGTGCAAAACATTTTCATGCCACATATGCAGTTAGAAACATTATTTTTTTTTTATTTTCACTATCAATATATATCTTGATGAATGACCAAGCATTTTGAGTTTTTGGGGTTTTTTAAAATTCTTTTAAACAAAGAAATTCCAATGATGCCTTTCAATAAAAACCTTAAATGTATTTGATAAATTGTTTGACATTGCAGTGTCTGGATGTTAAAAACCCACAATAAATATCCTGTGATATTGGAAAATAATGCCAATAGATATCTTGGAAACCAAGAAGATGAGAAACTACAAAAGTTTTTCAATTTCAATACGAACATAAGACTGGGAAATTTGACTGAGACAGTTTCACTCTTTCATAGCCAATACCCACAGTTATTGTGAGGCAAAAACCTTCAACCTGTACACATATTTTGGTATCCTCCTGTGGTAAGAGATGAGATCTAGTTATCTGTCTTTTCTCCTTCTAACAAACAAATATTTATTTTTTTCATAAATAAATATTTATTCATTCAATAAATGACTTGGGAAAGGCAGGGAACAAGAAAATTTAACTCAAAATTGCTTCATTCTGTGCCACATACACGGCCTGCATTTTCTCTTCATCTTTTCCCCTTCCCTGTTCCCCCAAAAGGGTCTAGCATAGATCTGATAGTTTCTCCTTGAAATCAGTCTGTTTCTAGAAAAAGTGATCATTGCAGTAAAGTAGTCACATGGGAGAAGAAAGTTATCATCTGTATTGTTAACTGAACCATAATGAATTACTGCAGAGTGACTCACTAAATTAAAAGTGATGTATTATGCTGAAAAACTGTTTGGCCAGCTTTGCTAATAAACCTAAGATTTAAGGCAGGAATTTTTTTTTTTCAATTATCTGTACATCTACCATGCTAAAATGCACATTCCATATTAAACGCCTGGATCCAAAATTGTATATATTTGTGACTTCAAAGCCAGGTAACATGCTCTAAAATATCTTTTCTGAACAGAACTTGAATGTATTATTAAAACAAACTTTTTCTCTCAAAGAGAACAACTCCTCTGAGGATATCATTCCTATACAAGCAAACATCCCTTCACAGTTCAAAGTCAGTTTTTAGCCACTTAGGAGCTAAAACAGAGAGCTGCTTCTGCTACAAAACTCCATAAAGGCACTTCTCACCCTGGGCCATTGCAATTCACAAAGTGCTTGCTTGCACAAACTCAGTGTAATGCTCACCACGGGCTTGCAGCCACTGTCAGCCCTTGGGAAGGAACCTGTGCAAGGGCACAGCTCTGAGCCTTGGCCCCTTTCCACAAATGCTGGATCATCAGCCTCCTCCACCACCACTCCACAGATGCTTCTTGATATAGAGATATTCCACAATTATTTCTCCTTTTTTACTTTTTTTTTTAATATAAAAATAATCTCCCATGGGAAACAAGTGCCTTTATCAAAGACAGTTCCTTGCAGGGAAAATGATTTTATTACTTCTTGATTTTCTGGTTGGGGCATAATATTATATTGATTGTTTCAGTAGTTTCTGTGATAAAAACCTACTTTTTTTACCTACCTCTTTTTCATGCCAAAGTTGATAGCAAAATTCTTATGCCCTTTCAAATATAATACTGCCCTCAACACAGTACTGCTGTGTGTTAAGCCCATCCTTCTTTGTAACAAAATAAGTCCTTAAAGCACATTTTGCCTCTGCTAAGTTTCCCTGTACCTCAATCCTTTCTTTCTTTATAATTGAACTATGCCATAGACCTTTGTGTGAAGAGATCAGGAATATGAATAAACATGCAGCACTAGGAAACCTAGTGAACATTTCCAAATCTCTTTAAAAACCCCAAACAAACTAAGCAAAAAAAAAAAAAAAAAAACCAAACGCCCCCCCCCCCCCCCCCCCCATCAAAATCCACTACAAAAAATCAAAACTCCCAAATCTGGCAGGCTTGTTGCTTGTTTTTTGGGGTTTTTTTCAGCTGTTTTCTGAGAAATTTTCATTGATTTTTTTTCTCTAAGCAGAAGAGGAATTCTGTATTTTTTGAACTGAAAGATGACTAAATTCATCTTTAAAGAGAAACACAGCCTTTCTGTTTGAATCTTACTTTTTTCCTGTTTAGCAGCTGGTGACTAAAGTACTTAAAACAGACACCCTTATTCATTATTGCTGAAAAAAAAAAATTGCAACATCACCTAGAAAATTCCATCAGAAGGGTTGAGAATGTTCAGAAGTTACTTACCCCAATGCTTACACAGAAAGGTAGATAGTAAACCTAAAAGCTTTCAAATCAATAATTTTTCATACTGTTAGAGTTTTTCAAGGCAATGAACAGGGAAAAGGAAAATAATAAATCTTTTGGGTGTTTTGCATTCCTGTTTTGTACGCTCTAATTTTTTTAGTACTAGCGTTAAATCTCTAATAATACATATATGCCCTAATGAATCAGCTAAGCTCTTAGGAACTGCCTTTTAGGGAAGCACAACACTGTAAATCTCTGACATGTACCATATGCACAATGAAAATAAACCATAAAAAGCTTCTGTTTAGTGCTACTAGCAGCAGCAACTCTAAAAGGGGTGCAGATGAAATGGGGTCACGGTCTCCTCTCAGTAATCATCAGAAGCTGCTGGCTGTGGGAGGAAGCAGCAATTAGGGAAGGGAGCAGCAGGCAGTGCTCCATAGCTGTGCAGAGGATTGTGATACCTGAGGCAGAATGCCTCCCAGAGTGCCTGCTGGAGGAATGTGAATCCACACCTTCCCCAGCATGGCCCAGTACCTTAAAGGCTCAGTTAAGCCCTTACTGATTTCTGGAGACACAGAAGTGAAAATAGATTAAAAAAAAAAAATTGTTCCAAACTTTTCTTTTGGTGTTGACTTGCTTAAAAACACTTTTTTTTTTTTTTTAAAACACCCAGGGAGAGACAGGCTTCAAAGCCAGACAAGATACCAAGATACTTTCCTAAAAAGTGTGATGAACAAAAACACAGCTTCTTTGACAAGCTCTCTCTGTGTGCACTAGAAAAGCTGCAGACCTGCTAAATGACAAAATCTGGTCAACTTGAGTCTTAGATAATAAGAAATAAACTATGGTAGTGCCAATCTCCATGGGAAAGAAATTAAAAAAAATAATTTAAATAAAAGGACAAGAAAAAGAAAAAAAAAAAAAAGGAGAAGCAAAAAAAAGGCTATTCTGTGAACCAAAGAAAACACAAAGAATTTTCACAAGTGGAGATTCAAAGGGACTCGAAGCAAACAGGTGGATCTTTCTCTTTATAGAAAAAGAGTTGGCAGAAGCTGATAAGCTAAGCATGAACTTACAGTGATGATAGAATTTCTTCCCTAAAACCAGAGGTTTTTTTCTAAAATAAATAACTTGTATTTAGTCCTTGCTTTTTGGTCCAGTTGGAAACACAAAGCTTGTACCTTCATTGAATATTATGAGTAATTAAGCATAATCTATTCCTACCTATTAAAATTAAAAAGATCACTGGTCCTGTGATTTTTTTTCCTAATATATGACACATATCAGCTATTTGACACATGTTGAAGCTATATTTACTAGCTGTTATGAATAAATTTACTGTCTTTAGAAGTTCGGGTTGGGTTCTTTATAACCAGAAATCAAACATGCAGGGCATTAATTCAAAATCTTTGAAAAAAATTACCCAAAATTCTATTTTGAAAATCTCCTCTCTCCTTTTAAAAATTACTTAACTCGAATGTTAAATGTGCTTTGGCAGACATACACACACAAAAAAATATTTTCACAATAAGAAATATGGTTTAGTAAAAAATAAAAGATGATGTATTGAGCACCACAGGTATCACTACTGAAGAAAACAGAGCTATTGAACAAATGTTTCAACAGATAGTGAACTGTTCCATGAGCTGCAGTCTTCTGTTAGAGAAAACAGACTTCCAGCATGTATCATTCACAGCAAGAAACTCTTGCCTACTACTACCTTATAATACAACAGTTACTTCACAGGATTGGTCACATTGCTTACACAGGATAAATCCAAATAATTATAATCATTTTTTTCTGGGTTTTTCTGTTCACATAGAACCAAAATCCAAAATAAAATTTAAAAATAATCTAAGTGAAGTTATGTACAACCAACAAGGGAAAACAAAATGATTTAGAGGTAAATATTGCTGAGGTAGTTTGCATAGGACACATACCCTGGTGGTATGATAAATGAGGAATGCAACATGATGGAGTGCATTTGGTAAAAAAACCTGTCCGTAGGAAAACATTTTGATTTCATGAAATACAAACTGATATAGACAGAGAAGAAAAATGCCAGCCCTGAGTCCAGAACGGTTTAAGGGAGGGAACTCCCTACAGGAAAACAAAACCTCTAGAGGTTACTAGCAATCTCAGAAGAAATTAATGTGCCAACCTAATGATGACTAGGTGGGGAAGCCAAGTACAATCCTTGACAGGATAAATGGAAAGCCTAAATAACAGTGTGAGAATGGCCATGAGGATGATTTAACACCCTCAGCACCAATATGCTGAAAAAATAGCAAGAACAGAAATCCTCTAAGCATGATCACAAAACCAGGGCAGAGCTTTCACATTGTTGTGGGTATGATTGGTAAGGGTACTTTTATATACTGTTCAGCATTCTCAGGAACAAAGTTATGGTTGCCTTAATGAAGAAACAGCCAAAGTGTTATTTATTTCTAATGGTACTAACCTGCTATTCCTGGGCACTAACCAAGTGAATTTCCATGATGCAATGTCTGGTTCTCTGCTAATGACCATCTTGATGTATCAAAAATTCCAGTATCCTCCTCTAAAATCATCTTAGATTTGTGACTAAACTACATGTCTAATCATGGAACAAGAGTGCCTTAATTATACCCTCAGTCTCCCAGAACCAAGAATGATGAACAAAATAAACTTTCTTCAAAACTGGAGAGCCATAACATTCTGCACTCTGCAGAAGGAAGGAAAGGAAGGAAAGGAAGGAAATGAAGGAAATGAAGGAAAAGGAAGGAAAGGAAGGAAAGATGCCAAATTTGCTGTCCCTTCTTTCTCAATGTCAACCTGAGAAGTGGTAACATCAGACTTACTGTGACCTACCAGCTTTGGCTAACTTCTGTCTCTAGTACCTTGTTTCCTTTGCAGAGGGAATGAGCAATGTGTGTGCCAGCCTGCCCAGCTCTCTGTTAAATCTGGTTTTGCTCCTACTTCACCACTCAGCCAGTGCAACTCCCAGGGCCAGCCTAGTATACCTGAGCAAGAGGAGGATGGATAGCTGAGCTTACCCTAAACTTGGTCCTTTCATGCTGAAAAAAAAGGTTTTTCGTAGGGGGCAAAAGAAGTATGGAGAATGTATTATTTTCATCTGCTTGTGCAATATATTTGAATACACATTTGGGAGTCAAAGATTTGTTTGGTAAACATTGTAAAAAGAAGTTATTTAATCTTAATAAAAGACTGACACTGACTGTTATGTTTTGGTTTAGAATTTGTCTCAAGGGGAGCCACTATTTGGCAGCTCACTATCTCTTACTGAGAGACTGGAGACTTTGAAGAAAGAAGATATCTTTACAGAGTTGCCATGACTTCTGACCATTTTAATTCTCAGGTTTTCACAAATAAAAAACTCAAAACACAGCAAGAGATTCCCTTTTGAGAACTATTTCCCTGTTATGCATTCAGATGTCAAAATTCTCGAAAATCAAGAGTTGTTTCTCAATCTAAAAAAAATAAATAAATAAATCAGGAGCACTCCATTTCATGGGTATTAGGCAGTATTTATCTTTCAGTAACATCTCATCGAGTGAGCAACAAGAGATTGCTTCCATTTTCCTCATCCTTCCAGAGTTAGATAAACTTGATATTTATTATTCACACTGTTCTATTTGCAAACCTAAGGACTTAGTAGAATTCTCTGTGTACTGCATCCTGACAGTTTTAAATGGGAGTTTTACCAGCCATTCAGTGCTTTCCATGCATTTCATAATTACTTCTCTTGCCTTCAAATCTCTCTATGCAAAGCAAATGATAATGATTTTTAAAATCTATCTTCATAAGCAAAGTATCTTCTGTTCATTTAATATTAAAATACCCATAAGATTTGCCATATGGAACAGAATCTCCTAGTAAAGGAGTAAAAAATATAAACTGGTATATAGGGGCAAATATGTTCTTCATGATAATTTAAGAGGTGATATGACCTAGTGGCCATCTCTATTTGATTGGAGTGAACTTCCACTGAAGAACAATATTCTGGAAGATAAAACCAAATCCCAGGTGCCAGGACAGGGGAAGTCTAAGATAATTCAGTCATCTTAAATCTAGAATGTATATTCTAAGCTATTTTTGGAATTGTGCCAAATCAGCAATGTATTTATCACTTCTCCCATCATTACAATAGTTTTAGAAAGTTTCAAAAATGCATTTCAGAAACTAATCAGTTCCTATTCTTATTGCTCAGCCCACAAATATTGAATTGTCAAATGTCTGTCTCCAGTTTAAACTTATTTTAGAAGACAGAGCTATATCATTTTTTTACTTTTATATAATTTTTATCAGTGGAAGAGCTAAATAGAAACAACACATGTTGGAATTGTATTGAAAAATCAATTTTCCTTTGGTTTCAACTACTATTCCTTTCTCCCACCATATGCATATCTTTACAATACTGAAGTTAGGTTAACCACTTTATTTCAGCTGTTTCACTGAGTGTCAGTAACCAGGTCTAATTTAAATATATAGATCCTCTTTCTAATTGTAGTTGGGATTCTGTGAAAAAAATTCAATATATTGCTCTAAAACAGTCAAGGTGGGTCTGGGAGAATAACAAATCTGATCATCATAACACCGTTTTTCTAGTGAAAATAGCATTGTTAAACCTGCTTCATGCATTTTCATGTATTTCCCTTCATAAATTTTGTTTAACTTAACACAAAGGTAACAGATCAACTGAATAAATAAATAAACAGTTCTGGGACTCCTGACATAAGGACACCTGCTGGAGTGGGTCCAGAGGAGGTCCAGGAAAAGGATCAGGAGGCCGAAACAGATGTCCTATGAAGACAGGCTGAGAGAGTTGGATTGTTCAGCCTGGAGGGGAAACGACTTTGAGGACCTTAAAACACCTTCCAGCACCTAAAGGGGGCCTCAAGACAGCTGGATAGGGTAGAGCAAGGGCAGGGGAAAGTGCCTTCCAGCTGAAAGGGGGTAGATTAAAGGAGGATATTTTTTGAAGCACTGGGACACGTTGCATAAAGAAGTTGTGGATGCCCCGCCCTTGGCAATGTTCAAGACAAGACTATGTTGTGGCTTTGAGCAACCTGGTCTAGTGAAAAATGTGCCTGCCTACGGCAGTATGGTTGGACCAGATGATCTTTAGGGTCCTTGTGCAAAGAATGATTACACAAAGCCACAGATTCACTGGATACTCATCAGCAAGTGAAAATCTCTTACTATTTTTTTATTTCAAGAAGTCCAGCTTCAATGTAAAAATTTCTGCAGAATGACTATTTGAAGCAAATATTTTCACAAAGGAGCTGCTCCCCAGTGAAAATGACAGGTTTTGAGCAAAGCAACAAATTTACTTTTACAGAGTTTCCCTTCTGTATCGCAGCATAATATGACAATAAAGAAGCAACACAATATTGCTTGGAGGTTTCCCTGTGGATTAATAGTTTAATTTCAGGAAAGGATTTTGAAACATAGATGGTGAGCCCTTCATCACAGACCTGTCAGCAGCAGTGCCTATAGAATACAGAAATAGCAGGCTTCTCACTGAAATGGGAATAATCCTGCTCAGTTCTAAACAGGAGGCAGCTCCCTGTCAGCAGTTCCTACAGGGCCACTTGTAGGATGCATGCTGCTGTAAGAGTAAAACCACACACTGAAAATATGGTGGCACATCTGACAGAGACTGGGTGGAATTTTAAATCTCTATTTAATAGTTTTTATATGGCATAATTTGATATTTGTTTAAAGCAGGATTTCTAAGTCTGTAAGACAGAGTAGTCAAGAGATTCAGAGCATTATCTCTGGCTAACAGAACTGACTGTTTTAGCTATGTGGATTCAGTAATAGAAGAAGATTTTTTTTTTTTTTTTTGTGGTGATAACTGGGTAGCTTTTGAGACCAGAAGCAAGTAATGAGCAAGAATGACTCCTGCAGAACCATTATGGAAAACAATGTGTAGTTATGGCCTAAAAATAAATGAAAATAAATGTCAGTGATTTAGGGATTCAATTTACTTTTAGTTAGTATCAGTATATAGGTGCAGCTGTTCCATTGCATTATAGAGCTGCCCACTGTCCTCTCTGTAGATGAAAACAAAGTAAGGTTTTTGAAAGAGAAAATAATATCTTGTTTCTCTATGTTTTATACTACAAATCATTGTCCAATCAAGTCCTCCACTTTTTTTATTCCCTACTTTTTCCTTTATTTGATGCTTCAACATTGAGGTACAGGAAATTTTCAGGGGTTAAGCTAGAGCAGATGAACAGGATTTTCCATGCAGAAAGTTCAGAGATCAGCCTTAGGCATGTTGTAAATAATTAGTGAATAAATGATCTGATATCATAACAAAAATTTTGATTAATGTTTCTTGTTTGCAGAGTGTCATTCCTAAGCTTAATAACAATTTCAATGCATGGCAAAATAGCAGAAATGCTTCATTAAAAAATGTTTACAGTGGATGCTGTAGAATTTAATAGACTGAACTTCTAAAAATATTGATCAGATCTTTATCGTACCATCCCTACAATGCACAACAAAATGATTCAGAATCATCAAACACTGCTTTTCCCTTTTGATCAAAATATAATTACCCAATCTGGTGGTGTTCAAATGATCTGAAAACTGTAGCCCTTTCAATCTCTTTTAACAAAAGAAGTAGTGCTGAGCACCATACAGCGAAATACCAGAATTAAGTGAGATCTTCTCAATACTTCATGAAAATGAAGTATATATTCAGAAGATTTCATAGCAGAAGGAGAGGGAGTGTGAGGTTAAATCAGACATGCCAGAGATTGTCACCTGCAATCTTGAGTGACGAGCAAAGGTCATATCAAGAGTAATGATTCTGAATCTCCAAAAACTCCTTTAAATTCTGTTCTCAACACTATTGCTGTTTTCAAAATATTACTCATCTTTTAAGTGAAAAACAAGCCAAACAAGTCCAACAGAAAATTATTCCACATCCCTTGCATCTGTGCCAGAGAGCATTGCCTCACAACTGATGAAAGGCCTCAATCCTCTCCTGCTGAATCTGTGCAAGCCACCTGGAGCAGACCATCAGGGAAGGTAACACGAACACCTCGCAAACCTCTGGTGCCACCTGCCCAAGGTGTTTGTTCGACCTACATCCACTTGTGTTTTAGGAACTGTGGAGGTGAATGTGGCAGAATGTGCTGTGTGATTCTGACAGCTGGCTGAAGGCAGCGTGGCTTTGCCCAAGGCAGTAAAGGTGCTGTGCAGGGAATGCTGCTGGTAAGGCCACGCTGCTCCAGGAGTTGCCTGAAAAAAAACTGCTGCAAGGCACTGGAGGCTGAAAATCTCTCATCAAATTTGTTGTTTACTCTTGGAATATACAACCTGTTTTAGCAAAGGATGTGGATAGATAAAGTTAAAAAGGAAGGATTTTAATCCAGTTGCTCTCACTTGTCCTGTATAATCCAAAATAGCTGTTTGCCTTGTTCTCTGTTGACTGCAGAACAAAAGCCATTTTATACCCTGGTGCAATGTGCAATTTTGTTTCTCTGCAGTGATATTATGACTGAGCAGCCCTCATTCCAAACAGCCACAGCAGTTGCCTTTAATATACTTTTCAAATTGAAAAGAACATTCAGGGGATGATGTTCTCACCCACACCACAAATCATGCACGTGTACTGAATGTCACGTAACAGCACAAGGCTCTTCTCTTCCTCCATGTGTAATACTGTGAGTTGATTCATAATAGTCTGCATCTGACATCATTTTTTATGTATATAGATCTTTTGAGTAGCACAACTCTGAAAAATATTAAATTTCTTAAGAAGAATACTACAGTTGCCTCCAGTGGATGTTCATGTAAGAAGAGACATAGGATGTAAAAATAACTAGAGAATGATAGCTCAAATAGCAACTTATGGAACAATATTTTTAAAAAAATCCATTCTGTGTTCTAATGACTACTACCATGTGCCTTGTTATTTCAAAGTAGAACTTTCCTCTTAGTACAGATAGAAAGAGCATAACCTCTGCTTACTGTAAAACAAGGCAAAAATATTTTCTAATTAATATTTGTTTTAGTAGGACATATTTTTTGGAAAGCTCTACTCTTGGGAGCAGACAAATTTTGATATTACAGTTATTTTTGACTGAGTTTTTATAAAAGCTTTTAAAAGTGTCTTGAAAATAAATTTCTCACAACAAACGTGTTAAATACTTTTCCCTTTTAACAATACATTAATTATAATGTATATACTTTTATAAAAGTATATAAAAGTGAAATACTTTTCACTTTTAACAATACATTAATTATTTCTATAGCAACAGCATACTTAGTAAGTTCACATTATTCATCACTGCAAGGAGTAATATCAGCTGCTGTTAATGTCTCACACAATAACCAGTAAGAACTGGCCATCTGAGTCAGAATTTCCAGTGTTCTAAGACAGAAAGTGGTGGAAAGTGGAACAAAACACATAGCTTCCTGACTTTACTGCCTTCAACTCTCTGAATTCAGAACCTAAGCAACCATATATTCAGACTGTATGAATTTTACTGGATACTCCATTTCAACTGCTGTTAGCATAGAGGTCTCAAGGGAATAACCAATCAGTAGAAGGACATGAGCTTTTTATAACCACTCCCTCTGTGTTGCAAAGAAAGTTTTATTCTGTAATGAACAATTTAAAACATTAACAATGCATGTATCATCCCAAACTTTAAAGAGTAAGGATTGTTATATTTTTCAGAAGCTCTGCTACCAAAAAAAAAAAAAAAAAAACTTAGAAAGTTACTGAAAATCAGGAATTGGGAAGCAAGGTATCAGGAGCTAAAATTATCCATTCCACTGATATATATTCATTGAAAAAACTGACTTCTAAAGGAAAAAAGATTAAATATACACCATTGGATTTTCCTGAAAGCATTTATTTTTGTTACATATCTTTGTTACTACATCACCTTTAATTGAGGCAATATTCCTAGCTAGAGATGCAAAATGCTACATTGCTCACAGTTTCCTGGGCTTTGGAGCACTTCAAACTTCTGTCATGGTTTGATGCTGGCACAATGCCAATGCACCCTCTGAGAGTGAGAACACCCTCTCCCTGGGGTCTGCTGTGAGGTGAGACCTGGAATAAGCAATGCAGGCTCCTACTTAGGGGAAAGAAAACTTTATTAACTAAAGTACAAAAGACTAAACTACAAAAACTGAAACAAACACACAAGGAAAATGAAAACTGCACAGATACATCTCCTCCTCCCCACCAAATTCCCGATACAATACATTTCCCAAATCATCAACACTCAGTCTGGCACCACCCTTTAGATAATCAAATCCTCAGTTCATCCAGAGGGGAGGAGTTCTTCTGGTGGCCATGGTGACCTCTTCCTTTTCATGTTCAGTGCTCTCACCACTGAAACACGGACCCAAAAAGCTGCTTCGAGGGTGGTCTTTTTAAGGATGCATCTTTCCACTCCAAAAAGGCACAGTCTCTCTTTTGGGACCTCTGTCCCCCCCATTTCTTTTACACTCCCTGGGGCTGAGGAGTATCCACACTGAACCTTCCTGGTTCTGAGGCCAGGATTCCCCCTGGACGCAGTCTCTGTATCACAAGGAGACATGGCTCTGTCCATGGCTACACAAAAGAGTGCAGCTTAAGCTACTCCATCATCTCTGCCCACTAAGGCTCTTCTCTCTCTTCCTTGTTCACACCTCCATCTCACTTACTCAGTTCCTTGTTCACTCTCTGCTCCGTCTCCTCTCCAGGAGAAGTCAATGCTCTGCAGAGTTTTCATTATCCACAAAAGGCATTAAAACTTCTTCCAAACGGCTGGACTCTCTCTCAGTGCACCACCCCCCCTTCTTCTCCTCAGCCGTGCTGCCTGCTGCCAGCACATATTATCAAGTTTCAAGGTAACACAGTCTCAAGCACATGTTGCACTCTCTCTCTCTCTCTGTCTCCAAAGGTGTGCGGGGGAACGGGCTGCTCGGTGCTTCCCGGTACTTCGTTCTTCCACCCTTCCACCCCTCAGGGTCAGGCCTACCTCTCCCGGGCCATGTGGCTTTTCCCCTCCCCTGCCCAGGAGGAGACACCGGGCGAGGGAAGGTCAGACCTGCTCCCTCGCCGGAACCCAAAAGGAACTTCCCCTGCAAGTGCTCTGGTTTTTAATCCCTATCTGTGTTCTCAGAGGCGTATCCAAATGTCCTCAGTGGCCACCCCAGGTGCTAATATTAAAATCTGAGCACCCATTGGCCTGACCACAGCATATCCCAGAAATCCCAAAAACATATTTCCTGAGAAATCACCACATCTTCTTATTAGAGTAACCTCTGTACAAGATCAGGCTTGTTTGACGTGGTTTGACCTTCTCATGGTGGCACTCTGTGCTGTCCTGTATAGCTGTTATTGAACTTAAAGTAAGATTTACTTTGTTCTGTATTGCATAGTGAAAATTAAGGAAGGAAAAAGAAAAACGTTCAGTATGAAAATCTGTTAATCTGTGTCTGAATACATTGGAACAAGCTCAAACCACAAAAGGTCCAACATTAAAATTCTTAAAAATATTTAAAAATAGGTGGTAGTAAGAAGGCACATATTCACATTGAATCTTTTGCTTGCAAGAAAAAGAAGAAAATAAGTTATTCCATGTGTGCTGAGGAATCAGAGAAGCATTTGGGTTTTTAAATAATAAAGAGAGGGCATGCCGAAATCATTACTGTAAAGCCACTTCTAAATACATCCAAAGAGCATCGAAGCCAATAAAAAGAACCACCCTTTCATTTGCTGCACTTTTTCTGGAGGATATAAATGAGCACAGGAAGTTAAGTTTATTGTTAGAGACAAAAACAAGAACATTTCTGATTTCATTCAAATAATCTGAGCGCTTATA
This sequence comes from Setophaga petechia, assembly GCA_024362935.1. NCBI lineage: Eukaryota > Metazoa > Chordata > Aves > Passeriformes > Parulidae > Setophaga > Setophaga petechia. The sequence goes on along the minus strand of JANCRA010000019.1, from coordinate 1,874,530 downwards.
TCATCTCTTTAAATGAGATTTCTGAGATTACAATTTAAATGGCAGTGATGCTTCAAAAAAGTACTACTAGCTTAAGAGGCAGTAAAAACACTGTGATATTCTAGAAATAAAAGAGTTAACTGCTGCGATAAGAAAATCCCACCAAAAACCCCCCCAATTTTTCCTGCAATCCTTACATAGAATTCTCAATAGAAGAGCAGGGGAATATCCCTTGTTCAGGGAGATATCTTAATTCAAAGAAAAGACAGGCTAGCCATTAAAAATAATAAAAGAAACTAAATTTAATAAAATGAATGCTTGGAAGAAAACCCTTCTTGGTCATACTGGAAGTAATGTGCCAAGACCATCCTCACAAGGCTTACATCTAGATTCTTCATTTTATGCAAATCAAACTTTGGGTTTAAAATCTAGTAAATCCCCAAAATCAGAATTACACAAGGACAAAAGATAAATAGAGTAAGGTGCAGAGTAGAGTGGATGGTGTTCTTCTAATGAGTTGATAGCTCCTGTTTTAACCAATCCATTTTCTAGTTGAAACAAACAAGACAACAAACAAAAAAAAAAAAAAGCTACACCTCAAAAAAAAGAAAAAAAAGAAAAATAAAAAATTTGACCGACATCAGCTGCCAAAAACATAATATCACCCACCCCTACTCCCCAATAATCTGTTTATAGTTTATAAACAACACCTAAACTTTTAAACCTTACTTGTTTACAGTAATTTCTTTTGGAGTTTCATGATAAAATGTGGATTAAACTCTCCCTCGGCTTTATCTCATATAATGATCTACAGCATATGTTCTTTTGCACTTTAAAGTGACAGGAAAGTAGGATCCTATCTTTTTGCAGCAGATAAAATAGAAATAACATTTTTCTACAATTAATAGTGTTCTTCTCAGAAAGTTCACGATTTTTTACTTGTTCTGGCCTGCCACATTAGCATATTTTGTTCCATTGCCAGCTGTGTTCTCTGTGCTGGGAAGAAATAAGTTCACATAAATGTAGAACCAGTCTGAAGTCCTGACTGTAGATAGTGCTCATAATTAGCCATTCCCAGGAGGCTGATGTGTGAAGAGGCACCAGTTTAACACTGTTAAAATTATTTCCAAAGAGTTCCCAGCGTCTTTACTGAAGAAATCAATCAAAAATGTCTTCAGAAGAAAATGTAATTGCTTTCAAGGATTAAAATTTTAATCAGGAATATTCAATTAGAAGTTAATGTTGAGATCCACAGTTTAGATTTTTATGCAAATGTGCCATTCTTATATTCAGTCTTGAAGATAAAGGCGATTCATGGCAAATACAGTTCTGTCTCTCAGCTCATCCAGTTAGTGATAATTTACTTTGAAGAATATTTTTCACTTGCTACATTTGGAAATATGTAAATCAGCTCACTTTTGCCCCTTCTACTGTAATTAATCTTTGCATTAGTTATGTGAGATGCCTCATAGCGTTTTCATTCATGTGAATCCCCTGGTTTCAAAAAGACTTGACCAATATAAGATAGATAATACATATCAACTGTTAAACCAGAAGTGAGATTTGCAAGAGTTTGATTACATTTGCTCTTTACGAATAACAATTCTGAAATTGAAGATCTTGGATTGAAAACTGCACAATTATGAAGCATCAGATCTTAAAAATTGCTGATAAAATTCCACTTCCTTTAAACCATTGCATGTTCTGAGAGCAGAGGTCAGTGCAACTTACATATAAGTAGATGTAGAGATATGGTATTGAAAAATCCAGAATTATGACACTTTCCTTGATCAAAATCCATCTGCAGTTGTATGAAGTAGAATTTTGAATTTGTGATTAAAGATAAATTTCATTATAATTAATTTTAAAATTAGAAAATATTGCATTTACATTTACTTGTTTGAGATTTGACAATATATCAAAAATCTGTTAATTAAAAACTCCCCATAAGGCATGGAAATGTATGACACTATTTCCTAGCTTACATAAAGCTCTTTGATTTTCTGATATAAATCTTATAATATGCTATTTTATCCTTGCAATTTAGTCATTACTTACTAGAAGCTCAGAGAAATAGTTAAATAATTTAATTTCTCCTCAGAAACTGCAGGCAGTGACTGTTATAAATGATATAATCTATTCTTATGTAGCATCCAAGACAAATAGATTTCTTGAGTAGCCTGAACAACTGAGAATTCTGCTGGAATTGAAAAGCTTTAGAACTGACCATTCTTACCTGTCTAAATTATATTATAGCGTTATTTATGTCTTAATTTTTACTTGGAAATCTAACATGAAGATATGATCAAACACATCAAAATACACAAGTTAGCTTGAGCTGACAAGATTTTGGCCTTATAAACCTCATTGTCTGTAAAGCTAGAAAAGATATCCTGAGCTGGAATGGGCACAGGAGGATCATTTGGATCCAGTTCCCTTCCCTGCACAGAACAGCTCCATGGCTCCCCCTGTGCCTCATCTGTTTGACTCCTGACATTTTGGAGTTGCCTGCTCCTGTTCTCTTAGGATATGGTGCTCAAAAAGTGACCAGCACTGATAGACCCCTGCACCCTCAGAAACATTCTCCCAGGAGACCTTACCTACCTAGATCCCTGAGAGCCTCAAGTGTGCTCTTCTCATGTCCAGGGCTGAAGGCTTGCTTGCACCTTTCGTCCAGTGAGATTTGATTAAAACTCAGTTGTTCTGTGGTCACTGTGGTCAAGGTGGCCACCAATCACCACTTCACTCCTTAGACACCCTCTTTCAATAAGCAGCCAATCAGGAAGTGCATCTTCTCCAGTACCCCTAAGACCTACACCATGATGTTACTATCCAGGTGTTTTAGGATTCTCCTGGACCTATTTGTGCCAGCTGTATGGTGTTCCAAATTATCATCCAGCAAGTGGAAGTTTCCTGTAAGGCAGTTGAAACAAGTTGAAATAAACAAGCAAACAAGACACTTCCATAACCATTACTCAGATCAAATACCTAATTAAATATACATCAAAAAGTTTATCGAGTGATCTGCATTTTGATCACTGCCTTTTTGCTAAGGAGGTAAGTGCTTATAAGCACTGACAAGGCTCATCAGGGATGAGGCTGTGCCTGGGTTACTTTTGCTTTATGTAAACTGGACCTGGCATAAAAACCATCAAGGCTTGTCACTATCTTGATCAGATACTTAAAATATCTATGGACAAAACACATGAAAGGCTGATCTAAGGAAACATACTTAACCGCTATATAGCCATGTACTTTTTTATGATCATTGATTTCTGTGAGACCAATGTTTGAAGAATACTGGGCAAAATTATATGAACTCCAGTCCTGATGGAGCCATGAAAATATTTTCAGAAACAATGACAAGCATAAAGGAACACAACTTGCAAAAATTATTTCCACTGTATAGATTTACATATACTATCACAAGCATATATTATTTTGCTTAGTAACAAGTAACATAGAAAAAAAAAAGCAATGTCTTATAATTAAGATAGATGTGTGTACATAATATAATATACATATATGCATACATATTATGAAAATATTCTACCATGCCATTAAAATGTGAATTTATATTTTCTATAAATATTTTCTAACTATAGAAACATTATTTTGTTTTAAAATTCAATAATGTTGAAATATATTTATATGTGTCAGATACAATTTCAGAGGAGTCAGAGCTGTTTAATGTAAATATATAATAAAATTCTGTATTCAAAGTTGGGAGTAGTATATTTGAATTCTCATTAACAGCTCATTAAACAGTTAAAGTATACTGCCCTCATTCTTGCTTTGTAGATGATTTTTAGGAGAAAAAATAGTTTCTTTTATATTTCCTTTTAGAGGTACTCTTCATTTACATTCTACATATAAGGCAGCACTGGCCTAAATGATCACTTAGTGGAATATTTTTATAAATTCTACACTAAAGGAACATTTTGCTATTTGTTCTAATTCTGTTCTTCATACAGAAAAGAGAAACAAGGAAAGTAAAATCCAAAATCACTTGAGAATTAAGATAAACAAGGGAATTCAGGAAAATAGGGTTTGAAATCTTTAATGACTATGTCCCATAGCAGTGTAGAAGAGTCACTTATTGAAGTTGAGCTATAGTAAGACATGATACGGGTTTGACCATAGTATTAACATAGCCTTGGCACTTGAAACCCTCTCATCATAATATAACCACGACAATAAAGATGACCTTCCCTCCTGATTTCCAACACTTCAAGTATGTATTTATGACCTGTTAATGATAAAAGTCATATGAGTAGGAGGATAGGAGCTTTGTTTGGCCAGGGCCAGGTTTCTCTGATACTCTTATACTGAACAGACAAGAGGCTCTGCTAAATGTGCACCCTAGGGTTTGTATTCCCCAGTTTACATCATTCAATGCCTGGTACTTACAATCTTTCTGGGCCTGGTGGGAGATAGGGTGATACACTCAATGCTGCATTTACTGGCCCAGGTATCTCAGGGGGTATTTCAGAGAGGAGTCCCATCATAATTCTTTCTGGAGTGCCATGTTGCCACAGGACTGATGCAAAAGGATGTTTTGGACACTGGAATGGATTGCAAGGCCTGGTTTCAATCACTTGGCATTTGCCTCCATCACAGTAATCATACAGTGATTGAATTGGTAGATTGTGGCAGTGGTCCAGTGCAATTGATCTGCTAGACCCACTTATACTGATTCCACACAACATCCAGATATACTTTTTTTGCTTATCTATGGTGCATGTTTCATAGATAACCTGCATAAATGGGCAAGTCCTCCAATCGATCAGGAGCTGAGTTTTTATGTCTCACATCCAAATGTCCACATGTAGATGCCCTGTCCCACTGATCCATGAGACACAATAGTGAGGCTGGGACTTGTGGTCAGTACGTAACAGCTTCCCATTTCTGCTTCTTCATTCTGACACTTTTTCTCTCCTTGAATAAGAGTTCATGGGCTATAATCCTTCAGTTGAAGTCTTCTCCATTCTCTCTTATACCACTGTGAACATCTATTCTGCCATCTTCCTTCTCTTTCTCTGTCCTTGGAGTTCTCTCTGTTGTTTTTTCATTTTTTTCCTTGTCCTCCTCTTTCTGAGATTTTTTTGCTGAGCACAATGTATGGAATTTTCCTGTGGTCAATTTGGGTCAACTATCTAGTTATGTTATCTTCAAGCCTCCTGTGCTGGCCTTCTCACTGGGGAGGAGGGGAATATGGCAGAATGTGGAAAAGAGAAGGTCTTTACATTGTGCAAGCTTTGTTTGACAATAGCCATAACACTGCTGTCTTATCAGTGCTGTTTTAGCCACAGACATGAAACACAGCACCATATGGACTACTGTGAAGAAAGTTAACTCCAAAACAGCCAGACTAAGATAGTCTCCACCCCGTGTTCCATGGAATTTTTCTTATGCTCAGGTCCCACATGAAATCATATATTTATGTATGTGTTTGTCGTGTCCAGGGAGAATGCAGGTGCCAGTGCTGGGCATGGGAACAAACAAGACGAGTCTTCATTTCAGAAAGCTCAAGAATCCATTTATTACCACCAGGGAGGAGGAGTGGGATGGAGACAAAAGACCAGGCAAAGGCAGGGTCGTGGGATTTTATAAGGTATCACAAAATGGAGTTCAGGATTTGGGTCAAGGGAGGAGTTATTAGCAGCACAAGAAGGGTAAGATCAAATTCCTGCCTCTTAATGACAGGGGTACTCCACATTTAGGTAAGTTCTGATATCTTATTAATATGGTTCCATTTTTATACTGTACTCAAATCTTCCAAAATATTTACCAAAACCATGCTGTGTTTCAATATCTGATCCTTCTGTTTTATACCTTTCATTTTCCTTTCTATTCTGTCTAGCTCTCATTCCCAAATTTTTTTCTTATCAATACTTAAAATAGCATCTGGGTCTAGACATTTTCATGAAACCACTTCCCACTGATCCTGGACATGCAACACAAGTACCATTGTTCATTCTGTGCCACCTTTCCAAACATCCACAAGGACAGCCAGCTGGTTTGGCTTCATTAAAAAATTAACATAGTCTCCTGAACAGAGTGGAGTGGAGTCAGACAGACACAGGTATGTTCCAAGCAGCATCTTATCCAACAGCATGTGTCATTATCAGCCAAGCAGATGAATAACAGTATTCTGACAACATGAGAGATGGTATTATTGCACAGCAGTGACACTTGAAAGTCAAAGCAAGAAATGTGCACTGAAGTATTTCAGAAACTCTAAACACTCAATAGTTCCAAGGAAAATGTTAAGAAATTTGCCAGTTGAAAATCACTATCACATTAATATAGAATTTTTTGTGGTGTTTTTTTGTTTTGTTTGGTTCGGTTTTGGTTTTGTTTGGGTTTTTTTTTTTTTGGTTGTTGTTGTTGTTGTGTTTTTGTTTGGTTTTTTTTTTTGGCTGTTGTTGATGTTGTCAACAATTTAAGCCATCAAATTTTCCAGGCCATTATCTAAAGTCTTTAATGACTTAAGAGGAGAAGTTAATTGCTGGCTATTTTTATTTACTGATATTGGTCATGGTTCAGTAATCTAATAGCTCATATTCTGTGTAGCGAGCTCATGTAGCCTGACTCACTGAAGTAAACCAGTTCAACTACAGACTAAGGAGTCAGATTTCCTAAATTAATTGTTTGAAAGGGGTTTGAATGGAGAGTAGAACTAGAAATTATATACAGTGATTGTTTACCTGCCTTCTCTTTCTCAGTCCATCTCCTGTGCAGGTTTTCTAGACTTCAACACATGGCATCCCTAGAGAGGCAGATGCTCTTGGTCACTTAAGTAATTGTAAAGAGAAAAATTGTATTGATTTATTTAGTTTTACAAATATGAATCATAGCTATCCTGAAGAATTCTAACTCAGAAATCCTTGCCGGAAAACATTTACAAATATTTGAATTTTTTTTCTGGGTTGTTTGTGGTTGTTTTTTGAATGGTGCATTCGATATATGCAATTTTCATAGCTTCACAGCAGCAGCTTATTAAAATCTATCAAAAGAAATTCAGGCAAAGCTTTCAGTTGCTTAAGAAAATGCTGATCAGTGTCTTCTACTTGACACTTGGTAGACCTAAGATAAGATGAATTTTAATTTGTTGAAGTGCATTAAAAAAGGTTAAAAACAGCATTAACATGTAGATATTGACTTAAAAGTCTAACCTGATATTATAACTGATTCTATATTGCCCAAGAAAAGGTCCATGGCCAAAGTTTTACTTCAGCTTAAACTGAAGCAATAATTAGACGTGTTTGTGAATGATACACATATATGAATTCTATTCCACAAGGCATAAATATATTCAGATATTCAGATATTCAGATCAAGCTTTTATCTAACATTTGAATAAATGAATGAACTACTTAATAAATCAGTATGTTTATTTTGTTAGAAAACACAAGCAAACAAATAAATAAGACACTTCAGATACAGTTTTCCCCTGTGAGGGTCCTCTTAGTTCTGCACAACATACCTTTGTCCCTCTGCCTGCTCACTTTAGGGCACCAGCACAAAATCCATGCAGCATGGATTAGATATGAGCTCCAGTAAGGGTTAGCTCAGCCCCTCTGTCCCTCAAAGCTTCAATACTACTGTACAGTTTCATTTTCAAGCAAATGAGAAGGAGATTCTAATCAACAACAACTGGAAAACAATGCTGCTCAAAGAAACATTGACACTTGAGATGAAATTTTTAGAGTATTCCTGGCTGTAGCAATGTTTTTCCGAAATTTATGAAGAATGCAAATAACCTGAACTTCTCAGAGAGGCCATAAGTAGCAGACTGCTCATTGTTTCTGACTCTTTGTTTAATAAAAGTAATCTTAATTCTAATCTCATGATTATACCTAGTTTATGTAAAGAGGGATTTTTTTATACATATTAGATTAACTAATATGGCTACAATTACCAGAGAATCACAGAATACTCTTAGCTGGGAGGGACCCACAAGAATAATCAAGTTTAACTCTTTAGTGAAGGGCTCACACCCAATCTTATTTGATGCAGAAGATTAGAGGTTTGAAAAGTTTTGGTAGCTAAACACATTATTCGAAGAAACAAACAGAAAAAAGTAAATGAAACCTGAAGTGTGGTAAATGAAAGAAAATTTAAATAAAAATGAAAAGGAAAGGAAAGAAAAAGAAAAAGAGAATGAGAAAAAGTGCAGGGGGGATATTGGTCATGGCTCCTGTTGCTCTTCAGTGGACTGCTTCATGTTCCTTGTCATTGTCAGAAGGAAAATGGTCGCCTTTTTCTTGTTATGTGCAGAAGACATTCCTTTTGACTGACCTCTTGACATCTAATTCCTTAAACACTGCAAATGATCTATAAGCCATTTAGACACACATGGCACATCTCTGTATGGTGCAATGGATTCCTGCAGTTCCATGGACAAAAAAGTTTATTGGCAAAGGAATTTCAGTATCTGATATAAAAAATAAATATTGTCCTATTGTCTTATCTACATTCACCTCTCACTAGACCAGGTTGTTCAACAACACATCTAACCTTGCCTTGAATACTACCAGGGAAGGATATCCACAGCTTCTCTGGGAAACCTCTTCCACCTTGGCAATAAATAATTTCTTCCATATATCTAACCTAAATTTTCCCTCTTTGAGTTTGAAACCCCTCTATTTGAGCTGAGGTGTTCAATGGTTAGGGTAGATTGCTCTAGAAGCATTTATTTCCATCTAAATTTAAGTAATTAAAAAGAAATATGATGTTAAATCGTTTTGGCAGGACAAATATTTTATAGGTGTCAACTCCCACTAATTTTTTTTACATCTAAAAACTATATTGTTAGATACAGCCCCTTCATAAAATACAGAACTACTACAAGAGCTGCAAATGGAAACAGTGCCCAGTGCCTAATTATAAGTTATCTAATAGGACTAATATATTCCAAGATGAATAAGTACAGAAACATGCTCACTGCATTTGACAAAGTTATCCGCAAGGTGTCAATATGGATTCATAATAATTTCTATGGCTATAAACAAATAATTGTCTTGTTAAAAATAGAAATTTGGAAATGAAAATTTCCAGGTGCTGGGGGCATCTCTTCTGTTCCAAGTTTTGAAAAGACATATTTTCTCAATCTTTTTTTTCATGAGCAATTTAATAACTGTAGAACTTTCATATTTCTTCTTTTGAAGGCACTAAAGGGTATTTTAGTAATGTGTTTATCTACAGCTAACAACCATAATTAGCTTAAGTTATGGAATGCCCCAAATAAATGAAGAGCAGTTTATAGTTGTTCAGAAACACAGTTTGTTCTGCTGGTGTTTTGTCAAATATTTGCAGAAAACATGATTTGCATCATTTGCAAGTTACATAAACCTTTATAATTATGGCCTTAGGTATTATACAAAAGTTATTTAAGTAATTCCCAAAGATTGCTGCTCGGTGCACCAAGCATTAATCATCTGTTGTGTCTATTATAAATGCAGAAGCAATTAAGTAGATCTGTGGTGTTAACAGGTTATTGCCAGGTTTATAAAACATTTTTCAATAGAATCATTACTGATGAAGACTGTTGAGAGTTGTTTCTTTCTCAGTGAAGAATAAAAAGTATTACTTTGTGCCCAAAATTCTTTGGGTTTTTTAAAATTAAGTGTATAACAATGGAAATGTTATAAAACCTAAACAGATTTAAAATATATGTCATGGAAAAAATTCCCCTCTGTCCCTGCAAGAAGAAGCAAAAATTAATTGTGATATTAGAAAATTAATATATATCAATGTCCTAAAGTTTGAACAGGAATTGTTTTGAAAGCATGCATAAGAATCAGCCTCACCTGCAATTACTTTGAAATTTTGAAGTCTAACATTTGAATGTAAAATTTGCTGTCTTTGCCCTGTGAATTCACTGAAGGCAGTTTTACTTGCAGTAAAATATAATAAAAGACATTGTTTCAGGCAAGTAAAAAGGTATTACATGAGGAAACAAAGAGAATGGAACAGAAACTCTATGGCAAGCTAACATGCTTGCATGCATATTTTACCAGCCTACTGCCACTCTACGATTAGAGTTTTCCTTTCCTGATCTTGGGTAACTGATAATAATTTTCTCATGCTCTGTGAAATATTGTTTAACTGCCATATGAGGGTTCTGCCACCCTGGAAAATGCTCAAATTATATTTGGTTCTATAAACATATAGATTTTCTTGAAATATTAGAAAGGTTGTTATTGCAAGAGCTGAGAACTACCTCTGAATATAGTGCCCAAAGTCCAAAACTGGGCTTATCCTAAGAGATGAAGTAAATTTGGAGCTTTCATTAAATAATCTATAGCTTGGGCATGCTCTGATTTACAACTCCAATTACCTCAGGATAAAAGCCCCCTTATAAAGGTATCTGTTGGGCTGCCTCCATTAGGTCCTCAGAAACATCTCAAAAACCTGCACTCTTAAATCTGTCAAATAATTCAAGAGTATTTTGTGCTTTTTAAGTTTGGGATGCAACGTGTAATTAAATTTGGATTGTATAATGGGCTAACCAGTTCTCAAGTACTTCACTTATTATATTTTGTTATACCAAAACCAGCATTGTTTCATTGCAGCCTTTGTAACAACTGAAAGACCACCAGATCCTTCTCTGGCTAGCTACATCTGGTGCTCAACAGAAAGGAATTTATTTGGGTCTTTTCTTCTTTACTTTGTTATTCTTTCTTGGAAATACACCGTTCTGTAATTTGTAATCAACACAGATATTTAATATATTTAATATTGTTAAAAGTGTTCACGTATTTGGCACATATTCAGTAGTTTACAATCTAATCTTTTGCAATATCCTCTGAAAGTCTGCCCAAATGTTCAACAGAAAAAAACCCAGACCCAAAACCTAAGCAGAGCAAGAAAATAAAATAAACCTGATTAAAGTAATACTATCCACATTCATTTTACTAGTCAGTATGTGTAATCAGGATCTCATCTTATTAATTACCGTAAGGAATTAAGAGACTCTAGGACACATGATATTTAAAGATAATATGACAGAGACCTTTATGTCACTATTGGCTCCAGGAAGCCATCTGTTTGGTTGAATATAATAAATTTTCCATTAGCTGTTGATTTCTTGGTCAAGACACAATGTGTTAGTCATAGATAACCTTCTAACTTTCTTAATGCTACATGCAGCAAGTACATTAGCAAATGAAAAATCAAGGCAGTTTTCAGTTAAACATACTGGAGGAATCTCTCTCCAAGTACTTATTAAACATGGGACTGTTTTGGGACATGGGACACCTAAATTTGTATCACAGTTACCATTAGTGCGGTACAAAAGTAATAACTTGCACTTTCTCCTTTTGGGTCGCTTCACAGGACTTCATTAGAAGAAATACCATACAAAAGAAATTGTGAAAGAAGTTGCCCTTTTAAAGTAAACTCTTGTGAGCAGCTTTACTTTTTGGGAATTTTCTGTGCTTTTTGTCCTTGACACTCCAATTTAAAAGCAATTTTAAATGTTTATTTTTCATAAGGGAAAAATGTGTAAGGACAACCTGTTGCCTGCAATCCAGGTGAATGGGAGAATTTGCAAGGACCTTAATTTCCACGTGGGATCTTCAGGTTAGAAATTAGTGAGAAACTGTAAAGGTTGGGAGCAGTGTTAGAGGTCTATGTGCACTCTGTCACCAGGAGGTGTTTAGGAACAAGATAAATGAGGCAACTCCTTAGAGTAACTCCTTGCAGTAGGAGGGGCAACCATGAAGCAGGGGAGTGCAGTAGATGACCTCAAGGTCCCTTCCAGCCTTCTGAGTTTATGTATTGGCAGAAGTAAGTTTATTTAAAGGGGCAGATTGACTATTCCTCTGTACTGAAGTGCTTCACCTCCCTGCATTGCTCTTCTCTTTCAGGACTGCAAGCAACAAAGAGCAAAGGGTAAACAGAGGCTGTTTACATCAATTACTGTTTTCTTTTGCACAGCAAACACAAGGAACAGATTATGTATCTGTACCTTGATTCTGCACACACAGAGTCTACAAAGCAATCTCAGAGGAATGGACTGAGATCTTGAAGTGGTAATATTATGTTACACAGCAGGAAAATGTAAGAATCCTTCTTTTAAAAAGGATTCACAGACTCAGTGAATAGACACCCATATCTCATAAATGGAAAATTATAATGAGATAAAGAAAATAAAGGCTGTTCCAATGGCTCAGACCTTCAGCTATGATCAGAGGTTCTGGAATACATTCAACTTGAACTGTGTTGCAGTAATATTCAGATTTTGAAAAAAAATTAGTGTTGTAAGTTTTTCATTTCAAGACTTTACTAGAGAAAACTAATGATGTTTCCCATTCCTGTAGCAAGCAATTCCATATCAAGTGAAGTCAAAGATTGGTATCCTGTCATCAATGGCAACTTGACAGCATCCATCCTTATTTTTCTACTGTGCAGCAATAACTTGCAGTGAAATTTATTTGGAAAAAAGAAATAAGCTCCCTCCTGCCCCACCCCCCCCCCCCAAAAAAAAAAAGTGAACAACAAAACAAAAGAACTTACAAGACCCTAAGATGAAGACAATTGATTTTACAGAAATTAAGTACCTCTGGTATGAGAAAATGAGAAAGACAAAATTAAAAAAGGACAATAAAAGGAAGTTTTCAACAACAACAAAAAAAAGCTGGAAAATGCAGTTTATAGCTTAATTTTGGTTTTAGCTAGGAAGAAAAAAAACTGCTTGCCTTTTCAGATGTTAAAAGCTGGCAAACACAGGATGCCTAGGCAAGGGAAAATTAATGTCTCTACTGAGGCTAGGAGCTCCCACCTGATAAGAAAGCAACCAGTAGGGTTTCCCAGTATATTGGGAAGGTAATGCTGAAGTGCCAAATTAAGGCACTGTTTAAACTAGATTACAGTGCCTTTCACATATTATCTGATTTTAGTCCTGGCCATCAACTATATTACAATATTTCTTATTTCTTATGTGAACTATAGTAACTATATAACTTACTATTCTCCTAGTCTCACAGATATGCTAATATTTCTTCAGATTTCTTCATGAATAAGCAGCACCTAACTGAACCCACACCACAATTTAATATGTCATATAAATTACTCAGATTTCCCAGAAGATAATTTGTGTCCTTGAAAATAGGCACTGACATTCACAGGCTGAAAGAATTCACTTTTACAGTGAGTGCTGCAACTTGTGCTTTGTCAGTAAAAATAATTTACAGCAAAGTTTCATGGTTCTTGCCATAATAGAACAGACCAATGCATCTCAGCATCAGAAAATTTAGCAGGCATCCTGACCCTGCCGTTATAAGGACTGTTCTAAGTTTATAAGCAGATATAAATATCCAAACAACAGGATTTAAATATCATACCTGCCTTTGTTATGATCAAAGTAGCAGCAAAACCAAGTACTTCTCTTAAAAGAGGAAGGGGAAGCTTTCAAGTAGAGCTGATATCTAAACAAGTAGAAGCATCTCCCTCGACTCCTATTTCTTTTGGTGGCATTTGATGTCTTAAAATAATTTTTGAGATTAAAGGTATTGTATTTAAATAAATTTATAAACAAAAAATTTTTACACTTGGTCTTGATTCTCCCCACACTTATACAAGCAAAATATCAGAAAAATGTCAATTTTTTTTGGCAAACAAAACATTTAAGACACTCAAGTCATTGCTAGAAAGAACAGTTTGTCTCCTCCACATAATGACAACTATGAAGCCAGAAAAAAATACATTAAATGTCAGCACTCTAAAGTACTGCAATTAACACTACCCAAAGTACTTCTAACATTTTAGTGCTGTGCACTGTAGAACATAAACTTTTATCACTCAAAACATAGAAAGTACCAGGACCAAGACCCAATCATAATGCCTCTCTTTACATTGGTGTTAAGACACTGTACTTTATCCATGAATATAGAGCATAACATTTGGTGTTAAGACACTGTAATTTATTCCATGAATATAGAGCATAATATTTTCACACAATATTTATCCTAACACAGCAGGTTGACAGAGGATGCTAGCAAAGCACCTTTTGTTTTAGTATTTCTTTTTTCTATGATTTCCAGTTGCCAATGTTAGTCTCCCATTCTGTACCTGCAAAATAAGTTTCACAAGTCAGAGAAATAAATAAAAAATAAAATAAAAAACCTATAACATAATTCCTTTATTCTTTATTTAAAGAATAAAGGAATTATGTAGATTTTCAATTACAATTATATACTTATTTCCAAAATTAATTTGTAAATAAAATGTTGCAGGATATTCTGCATTGATGAAAATAACAAAAATCAAGGAAGTAGATGGAGCTCAACAAGATATAGAGTATTTGTATATACAGGAGATGGAGAACCCAGGGCTCTAAAAAAGCTTGAGAAAAAAATTTTGGGTGTAAGGTTACCCAAAAAAAAAGAAACAAGTTTTTCTTAGAGCCTGATAATTGTCCATTTTATCAGGTTTTGTAAAATTTGCCCATTTGTTCCCAAGAGTTCATAGGTTAAAATGGTAAGATGAAGTTTGTGTAGAGGCAGGGAGCAGAGGAAACCTCCCATGGACAAGAAAATCCAGTCTGGAGGCATGCTCAGAAAAAGTCAATGTTATGTATAGCAAGAGTAATGTACTCTGTAGAATAGTTCTCTGTACCTTCATTGGGAAAGTCTGGTGATTTTCTGGAGCTTTTAAATGAAACTAGAAGTAGAGAGATGAGAGGTGGCCATCTCTGTCTCTACACTTCAGGCAAATGGCAAAGACAAAGGCTTGGAATTGGTGTTACTTGGACTGCAGCTGAATGCTCTAGTTTGTATGAACAAAAATTCAAATGTATGAAAAGAAGTTGAAATCCTGCACCTGAACAGCAACATATTTCACATATGGTATCAGATTTAAAGTTTACTTAAACATGAGATAAATGTATTCCATTATGTGAAATTCCAAAAAAAAATTCTTTACAGCACAGGAGGAAGAATTGTAAATTTCTAATATATTCTGATAAGTAGATTGTATTGAATCAACTACAGACCAACTCATGCCATAATGCCATACAAAATAAAATGGAAGCATCACTGAGCGTGTTTTTTAAGGCTAGAATCCCCTTTTGTCCTACCTCTAATTCTGTTCTGCAGCATTCCTTCAACTTTTAATACAATTTGCTTGTTCATTTTATTCGTATTAGTTATTTCTTGCAGATTATGCTTTTATAATTAGCAATGGCAATATTTCTGCCTAAGATAAGTGTTTTACAGAATTAAGTGTGTTGATGTGTATGCCATAGTTAATTGCATTCTCTAAATTTAGGTAATGTTGTGGGGAATAATTTCAATTAGTTTGCTTTTCTTCATGGTTATTAAATTCATTTGAAAAAATAGGAGAAAAAACCCTAACAGCAGAGTGATGGGAGTTCTGAAATAACAGGTTATAGCTTAGCAAATCTTCTTGAAGCCATTTACAGGTATAATTATAATTTATCTTATTCATTTAGAGGAAAACAAGAATAAAGATTACCAACCAACTGACCAAAAAGACCACGTCCCCCATAAAAAAATATCCTCTAACCCCAAACCAAGATAAAATTAACAGCCACACAATAACTGTAGAAATTTAATCTGCTTTCTCCTGACTCGAATACAATAGGATAAGAAAAACTTCAAATTCAATGTTACTTTTCACATTAGCTCTCTCTATAATATTGTACTAATATTTAATAACACTATTATAATTTGTCTAAGATTAAACAATTAAAATAATTAATATCCTTCATGCTGCAATGGCTCCAAGACCCCTCCCTGAACAGACCAAACCAAGAAGAATAATTAATGGGATAAAAAAACCCAATACTCTCACACCTTTGACAATCCTAAAAAGCCTGGTTTCTACCAATGATCTTCAGTGCAAAATAAAAAGGTAAATCCAGATGAAATTAAAAATTTAGGATGGCCAAGTGAGGAGGAAAGGCAGATTAGACTGGGTTTAATTTAATATAATGGGATTTGATACCTAGTGAGAGTCTGTTCCTCTTGGGAAAGTAATTCTTTCAAATTTTGTGCAGAAGCCTGCAATTGCTCATTGTGCACAGATAAAGGAAACTGTGTAAAGCAGTTGTAAAGACTTCCAGTCACAGACAGGGCCATGGTGTCACAGGCTTCTCCAGGCAGCCTCTTGGCATATTGACTCACCTGCTGCTGCTCTCTGTGACACTGATTGAAGGGACATTTCTTGAACAAAGCCGCTGGGACCCTTGCTCTCATCTTGCTTGCAGACTCTCCTCCAGGGCTGGCAAACCACTCTCTTACAGCACTGCATGGCAACTGAGAACACTGTGCCACAATAGCTTAATAAATTGATTGAGCTGGGGTGGCTCTGTGTGCCTGAAATGTAATTAACAAAGCCAATGTCCAATACTGGCAGCTGTGATGGGCTAATAGACATTCTGGTGACCTCAACATTACTCAAAACTTCAGAGGAAATTCTGTGCGAATTTAGACAAGGGGAATGAAAATCAGGACAAAAAGCCAAAAGTCTGCAAAATTAAGCTATCTTTTTATAATAGTCTATATTTTGTTTAACAACTGTCATAAAAAGTATGAACATGCCAATGCCATCACAGAGAGCTGTCATCTTGCTGTGATGGCAAGAAAACTGAAAGTGATGGAGTGACAGAAATGAAGACACATCTAAGAATGAGGATCTGAAAAGACTAACCTGAGATCCCATTTTTAACTTCATCATTTGTTCAAATTATACCAGATGTTCTGGGCCTTGACACGGGGGTTGATCAAAAGCTGTGGGAACTGACAACTGAACAGTAGGCATGGGAGCTCAACGTGTTGCTCTGTGCTGAGGCAGTACACGACCAGACCTCCCCACTCGCTTTATCATCCTTGCACAGTGGAAACAGGAAAGTGCAGTGACACAAATCCCTCCTTCTGTTGCTTGAATAAGTAATACATGGTAAGAAAATGCTAAAACCACAGTTTTTGAATTCTGTAGTGGGGAAATTCCTGACTTCTTCTACACACTGAATCGATAAATCAAGTTCTAATTTTAGGACAATATTAAATGCTCCTCTCATAGACTGCCATCATTGATAAATGCTCCTAATACTATTACATCTTTGGTATTTACTTAAACCTCAGCTGGATTAAATCTGGGCTCATTCTCTTTGACCACAGCTTTACTCAAACTGCAGCTCTACTTGTATTTCTGGTTCCAGAGAACAGGAAACAGATTTGCACAAGTAGCCTCCCACTCTGTCCTCCACTTGTGCTTGCACATGTGATGAGATGCAACTGAGCATTGCTGCCTGTGAGGGGGGTGCCAGTCTCTGCAGATATTTTCATTGCTTAGAGCACTGATCTCTTGAGACTCCAGATTAAAATCAACAATCAGGCTAAAGAGTACTTTATCAGATCTAGGGAAAAAGAATTGGTTCTGTTGCAATATAAGAAGAAGTTTTATATATGCTTTCCTTAAAACTAAATTTTTAAGGTAATGCTTTGTTAATATTAATTTCATGGATGTTTCTTCTTGCACATGACCTCTTGCTAATTAAAACCTAAATGTGAGAAGATCACATTTTCTACCTAGATAGAAAATAAAAATATGGGCACCCTAAAGAAGCATAGTGAATTTTTTTCTAAGATGTTTTAGATATCTGTGGAAGTGAAAACCCACATTTCCAGTGGAACACTTCTGTACAGTGGTCTAACTTTTGATGAAAGTTATTCCATCTTTACATGTGCAGATAGAAAGGGAGAAGCCAGAACAGGTTTTCTTAAAGGTTTGAGAGCTAACACATGTTGAGAAAATGAGGGCTATTTCTAACTCATATCAGAAGGGGGCAATAGTTATCACCCAAAAATAAGTGAGGACACTAATACCTAAGTAAGAGCTTAAACCACATTCACATGCCCTTTTAAAGTTTTCACTTCCTGTCACACATTCATTTTATTCATTTTAAATATCCACTGACTATTAAAAAGTCACCAACAGAAAGCTATTATCAGTTTTAGCAAGCCTTCTATAAAGCAATTTTTTCTTAAGGAAAGTTCATCATGTGGAAAATTTTCATTAGGTTAATAATGTCAGTTGAAAGAGCATCCTTCTACATATACTAACTTTAACAATATTTTAAAATACAGTTATTTGTGCCTTTTAGTATTTCTCTTAACAGAAGCCTAACTATAGAATTATGAGCTTTCCACAACTTGACCCAATGAATAAATTTAATGAGAAGGATAACAGCTTGCAAAAAATTAAAGAAAGAGTTTTTGGAATAAATATTACTACCTTAATAAAGAGAAGAGGTGGAGTATTTTAAATTACTGTCTACACTTTCTGATGATAGTTTTAGAGCCGATCAGGAAAAAAAATGTCCCTATTCTGAACCCCGATGATCTATTTCTGTACCTTTTCAGCACCTAATGGAGACCGCTTTCCCTTTTAACAAGAACAGTAAGCAAGGCTTTGAACTTTTGAGAACAATTTGTAGCTGTCCAGCTAAGAATCCATAGTTAAGTTTTTCAAGTTTTTCATCAAAAGATCACACTTTCCTTTCTTCTTTTTTGGAAGCAGATTTATTTTAAAATTAATTTTCAATGGATGCCCACACTTCACTAAAGTTTCTGCTCTGCAGAAGTGCTGAGTACCATGTCTGCTTGCTAATATTCAACCCCAAGCAAGGAAGGATTTTGTGACCAGTGAGGCTGAATGCCCCATGCTGCTGGTGCATGCATTTATCTCATGACCTTTGATATAAAGACTCTGACAGAGGAAGGGACAATCCTTGAACTGCTGAATCACTGTATGGATGACTTGTTATCACACTAATCTCATTCTATAGGATTTCAAAGATGGGAGGAAGAGTGTTCCAAACATTCACAGGAAGAGATTTTCTGGCTAAATATCATTCTTTGTGTGCCAATCAAAAGAATGGATTTTTAAAAGGCAACTGAGTGTGATCAGTGCTCTACTTGAAAGTTAAAAATGAAACAGTCCTAAGTCTTATTTCCCTTGAAGAGAATTTAAAATTTGCATTGAGAGAAAAAACTAAACATATATCAAAAGGAAACCTCAATTTGTAATTTCAAAATTCCATTAGCTTCCATTTACAATTCCTAACTTTACTACGTGATTTATCTTCCCTGTGCATTATCTCCTTTAATATTTTTGATGACACATACTTTTCAGGAAACATTTGTCAAAATCAGCAAATTTCCAGTTAATTTAGTTTCATTTATTCAACCTAAAAGCTTTGCAGGTCAGCTTTCCATAAAGAAGTAAATGTAACTTTCCTTACATTTTTTTATTCAGAAAACAAAAATACTGTGCCAGAAGAACTGGCAAGTAAATATCAAAGAAATATAAAAAAAAATACCGAGTTGCTTTGTAGCAAATGAAAAGAGAGAAAGGGATGTAGTCCTCTTTCCCAAGCCATAGCAAACTGAGAGTTGGGGATCACAATCCGAAATGCCATCCTTGTATTTTGCATAGCCATGGAACTTTTCATCATGATTTCTTAAATAACTTTTTGAATCCATGTAAACATCCTTCACCTGTAGCCCCTATAAGAATTAAATGTATCAGAAAGAAATTTGTGATTTGAAGGTCTAAATCTCAACTCAATACCATGTTAGAACAGATTTAGACTAATATAGAGGTATTTTTGCTTAAGCTGAGCTTCTAAACTTCACTATTTTTTGCAGAACTATATAAAAGCTAATAATAGCTCCAATTCTGATATTGTTCAATAACCTTAAAAATCTTTCTAGTGTACAGGGGGTTACATGCTCATGCACTAGAAATTACTACAGTACACAACATCTGCCTGGGTCTAACTTCCAATGGCAATGACCTCCTTTTGGCTTTAAAAGGCAAAAGACAGCCCTGAAGAGGGTAGAAGACAGGAGTTATTTTGATACATCCAATTATACAAAGATTTTATTTGAGGGTAGAAGAGTGAAAACAACATCATAAAAGAACTCTAAAAGCTTAAACATATTCTTTGCTCTGGTGTCCAATGTGGTTCTCAGCCGATCTTCCTGGTTTTGTGCCAAATGCTTCCAATGAAGATGTAAAGAGATTAGCAAGTGATAGGGGCATATGGGACAATCCTTTCCCCACATGATCGTTCTGCCCTCAGGCCTGTACCTAAGTGTTAGCTTATCTCCTGAAGGAAGAGCGTTTACATTTCTTTCTGTGAAATAGTTAATGTTAAATATAATTTTAAAATAAAAATTGCTATGTCTCTGCTTTGTGCAGTGTTCTGTAGAAGTAACTGTAGAGTAACTTCTTTGGAATTGAAAAGATTTTTTGGTACAGTTTTGTGATATGTCACTCTTCAACATTGTAAGAGTACTAGTTAAGATATTTTCAAGGCATAATATGATCAAAAATATTATGGTTTATTATTATGGTCTTCTTATTTTTCATAATAAGAATGAATTATCCATAAAAGTTAAGGTATGATCATGAATATTTAAACTCTCCACTTTTAAATTTTCTTTTGTAATTAATAATCAGAACTTCTTTCTAATCTTTATTTACTGACTTTTAAGTTTGTTTTAGGGTGTTAGCGCTTCATTTCTATCTCAACTGATAAGGAAATATCCTCTCAAAACATTATCAAACTTCTGGCTTACACACTTGTAATATATTCAAGTAGTTTAAGTTACTATTAAATAACTTACCATTATATAATTTATATATATCTGGTGTGTATTTATATAAAAATATATGTGTTAAGTACATCTATAGAGAGCATATATATTAATAGAAGATTAAGTAACTTACAATTAGCTATAATCCTTTTACTATTTTCCCTTGCTATTTACCATACAAAAAAATTAATATAAAACAACATTATTACATATCTTTTTAGTCTAATTATATTTTTTTTTAATTCTTGATCTTTATCTGTATCATGTAAACATAGTTTTTAATCATATTTATACTTTTTTTTTGTATTCTATGCTCACAACATTTAATGGGGATAAGAATCTTTAACTTAAGACCTTACAAAATCTTTGCCTAAGAAAAGTACATAATTATGAATGAACAGCCACACTAAACCTGAAAGGATACCTTAGAGTAGCAATTCACTTCTGCCACAGGAATCACCAACTATGTCTTCTCAACCAGTTGTAAAAGAGAGCAGGTATTGGTGAAGACAACCAAATTCCAATATCAGCATCAGTATGATGCACTAAAAATTAGGAAGCCTCCTTCCTGCACTTAAAAGATACTTCAAATACTTTGGAAAAACTTAAATAAAAAGCACTATCTTGGTTAAAGTTTATTATCTTAAATCTCCTGATTTTCAAAATCAATATGATACCTTATTGAGCAGCCTCTATTCCAAAATAGTTTAGATGTTTATACTGAGATCAAATAGACTCAGATTTTAAAGAAAAGAAAAATAGATCATATGTGTTTAGATAATGACCATTCCTTACTTTCATTTTTCCCAGTGCCTACCTTGATTTAATAAGAAGAATAAAGGGAAAGATTGTATCAAGCAAATACCTGTCTATGTATACTGAAGATGTAGAAAACAGGTGAATTGTGTATTAATTTTAGAAAAAAAAATCACTGTATTTTAGAATAAATAATATGAAGATATATTGCATTTGGTTTCAAAGCACTACTTTAGAGTTCTCATGTATTTGAATTACTTTAGTCATGTAAAAATTATTAAGATTATATTAAAATTAAACTACAAAGTATTTATTCAAGTAGTTTTTTTTTTCCATCACTTGCCAATAGAAATAATTGTTTATCATGGAAAGTGTCATGGAAACTTTCTATCAAAATGCACAGTGAAGAAAAAAATATTGAGAAGAAGAAATGTATGCACTTGTATATATATATATATATACATAAATATATATATATACACACAAATAAATAAATATATATATATATATATACACACACATACATACATATATATATATATATATATATATATAAATAAGCAAGAGGCAAAAATGTTTAGAAAAGATTTTGCTTTCAAATATATTTGGGTGTCTTGCCCTAATGATGTAATACGTGCAATTTCTAAGCAAAGATTTTAGATCAGTACCAGGTCATCTGAAAATTGCCATTTGTTGAGAGGAAATAAAGATATATTTTAGTACTGAGAAAGATGCGTAAGTAAAAACTGAAAATGAGTATCAGACATGCAGGAGTAATAAATCCAGACTGCTACTGAATTTAAAAGGGAAAACAAATTTATCTGAACAGAACCCAGGTCAGAGAAAAGAAAAGACCAAGCGAGGCAAAATGGAAATCTCATTACACTCTAAAAGACAGGACGAAATACAAAACACCATATCTTTTAATGAAAGCTATTTTACAAAGCCTTAACTCTTAGCTGAAGGAATTTCATTGACTTCTGAGAAGGTAAAACAGAATAAAATCTTGTATGCATCAATTTCAATAAAATGAACTTCATATTACATAGAATACTGTAAAAGGCAACATTTACCATTCTAATTAATAATAGTTCATACCCTATTACATTGTTGTCTTCAATAACAATGGATTCAACATGATGAGAAAACAGATTCTGAGCTTATTTAAATCGACAGGAATCTCTTTCTATAATATATTCAGAGGTGTCAGAATGGAACCATCTTTATATTTGTAATTTTCCATGAGGTATGAAACTGCTTCTGGCAAAAGTCTTCCATTTTTTTATTTCTTTTTTCAGTTTGTCTTTAAATACAACTTAGAACAAATTGATTCTAATACTTTACATTTTCTATCCTCTTCTCATTAAAAAAAAAAAAAAAGAAAAGTAAAGAAAAAATACCAATATACCTAAGTTGTGTCATTTAATGTATTAATGAAGAATGCCGATTTTTTCAAAACTTTGCTTCTAGGATGTCACTTTCCAGACACCTAAAGGATTGTCTTAGGATACTTAAGTCAGGAATTCTTAAGGTTGTAGGAATAAATAGAAATTTTAAAAGCCAGACACCTCGAATGAATAATTTCAGTCTCAAGTGAAATAGCATTCTTTAATGAGAAATATCAGAAAAGTCAATGGTAATTGACATGAATATACCAAATTAATGGTCTATCTCCCTGAAACTGGAAGGCAGGTCTGGATAATTGTAAGAATCTGGGGGGAAAAAATGTCATTTTTTTAGACAAATCTGAAATTAATGTTTTAGTCTGTCTCTTATTCAGCAGATTTGTTGCAAATATTCATGTGTAATCAACTATCATGATTCCAGATGAAAAGAATACGGATTCTGAATATCTCTATTTGCTGGAATGCAGGCATAAACAGTGTCCCATGAGCAAAAATAACAACCAAACAAAAAGAAAACCAAAAAACCCCAAAACCTACCAAAAACCTCACACCATATATTTCTATCAAGATAAACCATTGCTTTAGCTTGTGGCAAACCACACAGCTGGAAATTTCTCTATGCTTGCCTCTTAACCTAAAGAGTTAAAAAATCAAGCATCATGTAATGTAATGAAACAATATAGATGAAATTTCAGAGGACAATGCTTGACAGTCTTGTTTAGCTATCCTGCTCTCTGCAATCTGGATGCACTATCTGACTCAAAAGGTCAGAGTACTTTTCTTATTAGAACAGCTAGTTTGCATCAAAAAACCTTTGAAGCCATAGAGTTACAGATATCCCACAGACTTTCATTCTGAGAGCTGGGCCATTTCTACCTTCACTAAAGCTATTTTTTTTTTACTAGAAAATACGCAATTGTTTGTGATGGCACTGTTCATCACACCAGTCAGGCAACAGGGTGTAGGAACCTCAGTACTTCAGCATAGTTATTTATTTTAGTGGTAGAAATAGGTGTTTCAGATCAAGAAAGTTTAAGAAACACTCATCAGAGGGACCTTCCAAAACTCTGACAGTTCCTTGCAGTCACTATTATTTATATAACTCAGATTACATTGTTTCTTCTTTTTTACTACTTTGTTTTTATTGAGACAAGAATATATTGGTGCACCTGTAAGTTTAATGAGAGAAAAGTTATCCCCGAGATTCAAAATCATTCACCACTTTTTCCCTAATTTAAAACTCTCAGTAATTCCTGACATCTCTCTAACCCCATAAGCAACACCATGTGTAGACCATAACCTCCCTTGCAGGGCTCTTTTTACCAACATTGCTTCTCAGATTTACTGTTCAAGTGAGGTAATTACAGATAACATATTCCTGCTGTTCCTGAAAGCAGCCCTTGTTTATGTTTCTGGAGATAGTACAGATCAATTTAATCTATATCAGTTGTTTTAAAGATTTTTAAATTTAAAAAAAAATTGCAATTATTTACTCCTATATTCGTATGAAGGTATTATTTGACAGCTGTCCACTGAAATACAGATCTTAGAGAGTAATTTGAAGAATGGCAATTTGACTCTGTCCCTGCCCAGGAAATACATCACTAGAAACACATAATCAGCTGTAAATTTGAAGTTCATAACCTGCAGAAACAAAAACTAACAAAAGCATCTTAATTATTCTATTTTTCTTTGCACCCTCATCACAGCTCAGTTAGCTTCTCATCTCTGTTGGGTTTTTTTTTGTCTTCATCACTGACAAACACACTTTCTTGCAGCAAGTTGGATTGGCTATTGATTTCCCATGGATTTTGCCTAAGCATCCTTTTCTCCAGGCTAAACAACCACAGCTCCCTCAGCCACTCCTCACAGGATTTGTGCTCCAGACCCTTCACCATCTCCACTGCCATTTTCTGGACACACTCCGATACACCAATGTCTTTCTTGAAGTGAGGGACCCAGAACTGCAAACAGGATTCAAGGTGTGGCCTCGCCAGCACCGAATAGAGGAAGATGATCCTTTCCCAAAACCTGCTGGACACACTATTTCTGATACAGACCAGGATACCATTGACTTTCTAGTCTCCTTGGGCACACTCTGGCTCATGTTCAGATGCTGTTGACCAGAAAGCCCCAATCCATCTCTCTCCAGCAGCTTTCCAGACACTCTGTCCCAACCTGTGGAGCTCCCTGGGATTGTTGTGACTCATTGCAAGATCCAACACTTTACCTTTTTCAGTGCCATACAATTGGCCTTGGACCACCAATCCAGCCTTTCCAGAAGTCTCTGCAGAGCTTTCATCAGACTGACTCTCCTACCAAACATGGAGTTGTCTGCAAACTGACTGAGCATGCACTCAATTGCCTCATCTGGATCATTAATAAAGATATTAGATAGAACTCACCCAATAATAAGCCCAGGGAAACACCACTTGTGACCAGCCACCAAAGAGTTGTCACATTTGCCAATGTCCCATCAGCTGGCAACTCCCTGATCATCCAGGACTGCTGAAAAAGGATGGAGAGGGGCTCAGTGAATACTTCCTGCTCACTCAGTTCTCTTAAATGAATCCCATTTGGCCTCATTTATTTGTGCCTCTTTTAGTGGTGTAGCAGGTAATTGACTATTTCCACTTGGATTATCAAGACTCTGCTCCCCATTGCTAGCTCAGGGACTAGGTATTCTGAGAATAGTTGGTCAGTCCAATAAAAACTGATCAAAGATGGCATTAAGTACGTAATCTTTGTCTCATCCTTTTCCCCCCACATTCAATAAAAAATGGAGTTATTCCTTAGCCCTCATTTCATTGCTAATGAATTTATAGATATATTTTTTAATTTCTTTTAAGGCAGCAGCCAGATTAAGTTATTGTTGGGCTTTGGCCTTTTTAATTTTCTCCTTGCATAACCTCACAATATCCATGTAGCTTTCCTGAATTGCCTACTGCTTCTTCCAAAGGCCATAAATTCTCTCTGTTTTCTTGAATTCCAGCCAAATTCTCCTTTCAGCCTGGCCACTGGTCTTCCCCACTTGTTTGACTTTTGGTACATGGGGATGGCCTGGATGCACTTTTAAGAGTTCCTTTTTTGAAGAATGTCCAGCTTTCTTGGACACCTTTGCCCTTCAGAAATGTCTCTCAAGGGCCCTGTCAGACAGTCACCTAAAAAGGTCAATGGCTGCCCTCTGGAATGTCAAGGTAACAGTTCTACTGATCACCACTCCTTACTTCTCTGACATCAAAATCTATCATGCTGTGCCCAAGTTGGCCTCCAACCCTTGAGTCCTCTTCTGTTTGAAAACTACAGATTCAGTAGGGATCAATCAACAATTGTGGGAGAAAATTCTCTTTATGACACTGTAGAAATCTCCTAGACTCTTTCGTTTCTACTGTGTTGCATTTGCAGCAGGCATCTTGGCAAATGGAAGCACCCCCCAAGAAAAAGGGCTGGTGAATGTGAGACTTCTCCCAGATGCTTTTACAATATTTTGTCTGCTCCTTCATCCTGATGGAGTCATTTACAACAGATTCTTACTATGATACCTGCTTTGTTGGCCTTCCCCCTCATTTTTCTTCATGAACACTCAACCTCACCATCACTCAGATCTAGACAATCAAGACCTCCTTTTTTACCTACCCCTTCTGGAGAGTTTATAGCCATACATTGTAGCAATTGTCTAAGTCAGCTAAAATTCTCATGATGATGGCAGCTATATTGTTGTTTTCCTGCTGCACAGTGGCTTCCAACTCCTCCTGGCTTCTGCTCGTGCCGTGTGTACTTAGTCAAAGCAGCTTCTCCCAGGATTCACTAAAGTTGTTATTCTCTATATAATTTGCAAATCCAGTCCTATGACTGAAAATAACACATAATGAGACAGATTTCAGAGCTGCCTTCAAGTTTTTCAAGATCTGTCTTGGGAGTACAAGTAATTGTGCTACAACTCTCAGTGGGCGAGCAACAGGTTCTTAGAGAAACATTTGAGAATTGCTGCTTTACATGTTCATTAATTCCCCACTGTTTTCCAACTTCAGATGACTTCACTTTTTAATGTGGTAATCCTTGTTTCAGTTTCCCCTCTGAAAAATGTCTCATCTTCTGATGGGCTTTTTAGTCAGAACATACAATCAGCCCCCCTTTAGGATTAGAAAAAGAAGCAAAGACTCCATTGTAATTCATATAAAAATACTTCACTCCTCTTTTAAATCACTAAAACCTGTTTTTGTCCACCTGAAGCACCATGTTTATTTCCCCCAAGGTAAGGAGTTGTTCCCTCAGAGCATACCAGTCTCCTGTTAGAGCTGTGAACACCTTTAAACATTCTCTGCTTAATCTGATCTTTAACTCTCTTAATTTGGCAGCTTTAGAACATTAATTTAAAAGTAAATTTGAAAAAATTCAAAAGTACTTGGCTTTCCTGAAGGTAATTTTTCATTTTGCATGGGGCAGAAGTACCAAAAGTGGTGCTCTACTAACTTTTTTGGAAAGAGCAAAAAAATTACTTCCCGGAAGAAGAATATCACCTTTTGCTTCATTCCCCAAGATCATTCTGGATGCATATTTTGATTCAAATCACTTAAAAGCTTCTCACATTCCCTGACAAAATTCTTTACAACTCATCCCTTTTTCCTCTCAACTCAAACTTTATGACCCCACGTAGATGCAAGTATTTTACAGCCGTACCGTCACAAGACTTCTCTTGACCATCTTTTCCATACCATATTTCCCAAAATATCTTTAATTTGTAGTATGGAAATAAAAAGTCAATATTCATGCAGAAAGAAGAAAACCCCAGAGATTACCACTTACATCTTCAGTTGTGCAGAACCTTCTTCATAGCACCACCACTTTCGAGATACATTATGGAAAACATCTCTGTATCATCAATTAATATTTCAAGAATAAAAGTGATTTGGAATATTTGATACTTTACACCACTTGTTCTTCTATATTGTTTATAGCAAAGCAATGAATAATACATTTAACATGTGAATAAAGCAAGGTGAGATTTTTCTTTCATAGGAAGTTTTCTTTTTTAATCTAAATTCTGTTCATTCATGCCTGTCAGTCCTCTATCCATTAATTCTGCTCTCTCACATATCCTTTCTCCAATACTTACAACACGTCTTTATCCCCCCCAAAATAATCTGCATGTTCTTCTGCTCCTAAAATCTCAATATCATTCCAATCTTTCATAATATTTTTCTGTCTTTAGACCTGCCTAAGGAATCCCAAATGCAAGTTGATTTTAAGTCACTCAAGGTTATCAGAATCCAGCTCATCCTGTTGCTAAATATTATTTTAAAACTGGAACATTTGAAACAGGTGGGCTTTGACTTTTTTGTTTTTAGGTTTTGGGTTTTTTATCCTGCTTTGAAAATGCCACTTGGTAAGAAAGTAAACTGGGCCTTCCTAGAAATTGAGGTGCTATCTTCCTGAAGCTACAGAACTATAGCTTGATTAACAAAGAGTAAGTTTTTGAAGTTTTTGCTGGAGGTGGTGGAGAGAGATAATCAGTAATGCACATCATTACTTCTATCGCATATTTACAGGAATACACTGCTGCAAGTGTAAGATTTCATAACTCATTTTAAAATATCTCTTGACTGAACCTTTAAATCAGATGCCACTAAAACGAGTCACAAAACTTGCTCTCATTTCTGGTTAGAATGGGATTATTTACTGAAATCAGAATATTCCATGAAAACTCTTATCTGAGTTCAGAAAGAGAGTTTTGTAAGGTTTGCTTTCTTAAGATGACAGAGACAATGCTTTGTAAGTTATGGGATGTTCATCGTGAATTATACCAACTTTGGAAACAGTGGACCAAGTTGAATAATCCAGTGTCCCTTCGAAATCAGGTATTTTACATTCCTGGTGTGTAATCTCATCATGGGTCTGCAGAATCAGGATCTTACACTTTACAGATTTCTGTAATTTGTGTTAAGTACCTCTTGAGCCAGAAAAAAGAGACAGAAGTGTATCTTGGTGGACAGGTAGCCAACAGATAATGTGAACCGCATAATTAGGGTGTGAGAGTTCAAGATTCTCTACATCAGTGAGTATTCATTTATTAAAATAGAAAAAAACTCTGACAGGGGACACTCTGAGAAAATTTGAATCAGTTGTCAAATATGAAGGACTTATCTATGGTGCAGGGTTGATAAAAGGAAGGCTTTTGCTGAGATCAGGTGAAGCAGAAGCCTAAATGTGCAACATTTGTCCTTACAGGGGAAGGATGTGCTTAATTTAGTAGTTGTATCCCTGAAATAAAAGGCTCGTTTGCTTTTGAGATTAATTTTTTTTTTACATGGAAAACAACTATTTCTACATTTTAATTGCTACATACAATTTAAAACCAAATCCTGAATACAATGTTAAAATAAGACTCAGATTCTTGCTGACACCCTTCTTTTTGTGTCTATTTCCTTCTCCTTCCTATTTTGTCTCTCCCATCTTGCTGGGTTTTGTAACTTGTTGCTAAAATGCTGTTGCTTTGGTTTTTTGTTTGTTTTTTTTTTTTTTGGTTGCTTTTTAACAGATGAACTGCAAGTGAAGTAAGCACCATAAAAAGCATATTTCTCATTCCTTATAGGTATTTTTTGTCCTTTTCTGTTTTCAGAGAACTGGGACTGAAAAAGAAATTACTCCTTCAGAAAGCTCCGACTAATTTCTTTTCTTTTCTTTTGGAAGGACAGCTATTATCCTATTTAACAGTCTAGAAAAGACTATTAAATTGACGCTTCTTTCCTATAAGTCTTTACAGAGATAATTTGGAAAGAAGTAAGTTAAATACATGTCTTAATATTTAACATTGTAAATTATTTTTCTCTTCCATTGGGAAAGTAGAGGGGATTATAGATAAAGTAATTGTTACCCATTTAAATTAATGCTTGCAAACTAATGTCTTCATTGAGTATCCTAAATGGAAAAAAAAAAGGGACTCTTTTTTTTGCACACGAAATGTAACAAAAGAAAAAACGCAACTCATAAAAAAATTTTAAAAAAGGAAGAAGAAAAAATAATTAAATTTTAAACTGTTACAGGTTTCTAGACAGTACTTAATTACTGAGTTTTCCAGTTTGCCAACCATAGTTTTCTGAACTTAATATAAGACAAAGGAATAAAAAGATATATTTTTCTATATTGTACTCAAACCATCTTAATAGTTCATTAGTCATATATAGTGATCTTAGCATGAAGATTGGCATATTTAGGGCTTGGTCCAAAGATTTCTGTATTTGCACCCCTCTGGAGATTTTAATTTTTTACATAGAAATCAGTTTGCGTCTTTTCAAGTGGACAGTTCACACCTGTTAAGATGTTTAAAAATACCAATTTAAAGATGTCGATCAAATGGGTTTTCTAAGCAATTTCAACAGTGGAACAGACCACATGATGTAATTGAAAAAACTTATTTTTTTTCCTTTAAGAAGGAAAGAGAAAATCAGGATTTTCCCTGGGCTCTTTCACTCCTACTAAAGTAACTTTTTACTTGTTTGGCTGGAAAATGGCAGACAAGTGCCTCAATTTTCCCTGCAGGTGTGGAGAGCCATGGAGAGCACTGTGTAGTTTTGTTATTATATCCGAAATCAGGAGACTGGATGGCATAGCCATTAATCAGTTATACTCTGAGGCTCAAGACAGCTAAAAAGAGTAGTCATGAAGAATCTCGTTTTCTCTTATTAAACTGCTGAGAAAACAACCCAAATATATTCGACCCACCATGTACCCACACACTTCCTTGATGAAATCAGGGAATAATACTCCTAGGAGCACATATGGGACCATTGATTCTGAATCACATTGCAGTGGCTCTGCAAAATTGAATTCCTACAGAGTGGGTATTCAGGCACGGCTCCAGGGCAGTCGCCGAGGCTCTGCCTCATAGCAGGAGACATATGTTAGATTTACTCTTACTAGGTTGGGTATTGCCATCGGTGTAGCCATAGCAACACGTTGCTTAGCCTGAGCTCATCTCTGATCTGCAGCAGACTTGTGTTAGCAGCCAGAACAATTACTACTTACTCTAAAACCAGCTTGAGTGTGCTTCCTTGATCTGAAGTGTCTGCACTGAACACCTACTCTGAGACACCAGGAGGTAGAAAACTCAGTTTTGAAAATCTTTGCCCACACCAGCTATCTGCTGGAAGATTGAACTTTCTGATCCATCTGAACCGTCTTCTTTAGAAAGAGAAATGTTTTAAAAACAAGTTATTTCATTTATATGAGGGTTATGACGAGTGCTGTTCTAGAATTGAACTCCTCGAAATCTCTATTATTATTATTACTGTTATTAGTGTTTTTTGCTTTTGATGCTCTTGGATATGGAAGAGCTCTAACCTATGTTTACTCTATTCCAGATGCACTTGCATACATATATTCATAAACATGAACAAATAAAAAAAAATTGCCCAGAGGAAGATATAATTTGAAAGACAAATCAGAAAACTTTACCATTTCGTTGGAGTTTCCTGGTGTTTATGTATTTGCATCCTTGTAGATGTTAAATATTTAAGTACCAAAGCCTCATAATTAGCAAAAACTAATATAAGTAATGGATGTGGGAAACTTCTATATGTAAGGAAACTGATTAAGGAACACATTTCTATGTGGTTGTTTCATCTACAAATTTAATGTCTATTCTGTTTCCTGGATAATTAATAAAAGATCAATAAAACATGATTTTGATGGAACAAATCACTTGTTTTCCTTTTGTTTGTGGTTTTTCAGTCTGTATAATCCATTGAGAATACAGTTCATAATTTAATACAACTTAAATAAATTTTAAAGCAAGATTTTTGAGGCTGTTGCAAAATATTGCTTCCTTTCATTAAAAATCTGTCTCTCTGGATATGGTCAGATCTTTTCCAGTCCATCACTTTTTGACAAAGAATATGGAGCTCACAGAGAGATATTTTTGAAAATATGCTGGTTGATGAAAACTGCATTTAAAAGTATAGAAAGTGTTTTATGACTCATTAAATATTCTATGTGACATTTTTGGAGCAGAGCTTTTCATTTTTTAAATTTTATTTGTAAAATATTAATATTAAGACAGCTGAAAGAATTCTTTTTCAGCAACATAAAAAAACCAGGATTCAGCGAGATTTTTTCTTATATAAATGCTTCAGAAAGAGTTTTTCCCCATTTTTTTCTTGCATAGAAAATGCAATATCTAGTGAAAATCATGGAAAATTAAATAATCTACAAAGTTTTCTTCCACAATTTAATATCTTCATTTTCATAAGAAGAAATTAGTTTTGCCCAGTAACATACCATTTTCACACTGTTTTGCTATTGTCAAGCTTATTCTCCAGTCTATTAACATGATTAATTGAAAGAAGTAGGAATATTAGGTAGGAATATGCCACTCATTTTTCATTAGTGCTTCTACCTAATATTTATACATGGAAAACCTCCTCCAAAATAAATGGAGACTCGTTAAGTTAAGGATTACTGTACTGCTAAGACAAAATGCTGACAAGTACTTTTCAGTTGGAGATTTTTTTTAAATATATGGATTTTGAGGGTAAGCTTGTGTCAAGGTTTTCTGTACAAGCCTTTGCAGCAGATGTTTCCAAATTAGATGCAATTCCCCCTAGTAGTAATACTGGAAGGTGTTGGCAAGAGTAATGAACCTGACAGATATTCAATAGTTCCTACATATACTCAGACTTATGAGCTCACTGGAAGCAAAGCTAGAAACCCAAAACTGGTTCTTGAACCACACTTTGCCATCCAAGAAGGCCCTGCCTGTTTCTTTTTATCTTCCTGGTTAACTCATCTTCATCGCTACATTTTTCAGTAAATCACCACATTTTAGGGTTGGAAAACATCTGTAATTTTTCAGTGAAATAGAAAAAAAGCTCAAAAACATTGTTCCCTGCTGTGAAAGCCATTACAAAGACAGATAACATCCACAGAGAAATGTCTGCCTATGGTCCTCCACATAGCTTTAAATTAACCTTATTTCTCTTCCAATAGCTTTCATCTCAAAGCAGTATAGAACTTTACTATGACTTTTCAAATAAAAATGGGGACATCCCTGCTTCTACATGCCAACAATTATGCTGTGAAGACAACAGTAGCTCTGAGGTGACAATCTCAAATAAACCATGGTATCTGAATTCTCACCAGTTTAGCATATTTCAAATTGCATCTTTGCCAATAACCTATTTGAAAGCCACCTGTGTGATGTTGGCCTCTCCCAACACTGGGTTTTTGGATAGTCCAAGATAACAGTTGAAAAGTTCTTTCTCATGTGAAAACTCATTTCATTTAGTGATAACTGAGTGATGTCAGGCAGAAAGCGCATATGCACCAGAAATTTCTGATTGTCAAAATATTTTCAAATTAATTTGGAAGGTGGAAGCATGGGTAGGATTCTCTAGCACAGTTGCTCAAGCATTGATTGTAGCAGGCAATTCCTGGTGCTTCCTAATAAAGATATTGTACTGTAGGACAAAATAATCCATTTGCTGATAGCAGATTTTGTGGAGTCCCTTCTCATTACTTGTATGAAGAAATGTCACTGTCAATTATAAGACTTGAAGAATAAGGTGACAGGAAACAAGTTTAGCAGCATTTTTGCAGTCATTCCTCTGTTGGAGTTGCTAATTCAGGAAGGGTTTCCATCCACATAGAGAAATTTAATTTTTCATAAAGATTCCAGAATTTTATTTTCTCCTGAAAGTCAAATCTTTACTCCACATACAATAAAGGCCAGACTGAGGAGCGGGTAGGCAGTTGGAAAAAAGATTATAAAATTATAACAAAGTTATAACAGGGCTTAGAAAAATGCTATAAGGCACAGTTAAGAGGAGGGTGTGGCTGGAAGAGTACTTTTCTAGCTTTTCCATTGTAATGGAAAAATAGATCTGATCTGGATTTTTGGCACATGCTCATGAAAGGGACTACACATCACATGAGGCTCTGAGCAACCTGGTCTAGTGATAGGTACCCTGACCCACTGGGGGAAGGAGACAGCATGCAGCAGATGATCTGTAAGGCTCCTTCCAACCCAAAGCATTCTATGATTGCATGAAGAAAGGCTGCTGTATGGATAGGAAGCTGACCTGTCCATCATCTTGTACAGTTAATGCTGAGTGGTTAGGAGGCAAAAATCATGTGTAGAGAGATAAATACAAGATGTCTATGGATTTTTTAAGTCTGTGGAATACTTCCTATCTAAACTAGAGATTATTACTGTTAGGTTTCTCTGAACTTGTGTCTGTGCCTTTTATAAGATTTTATTGACTCAAAATCACAAATGGTCAGTCTTGAGAGGAGGGAGAAAGGAAGGTTGCAGGAAACAGCAGATGTGGTTGTACACCAGAGCTGCTGAGAGGCAAACTGGCAACATCTGTAGGCTTGGAGGTGTCTCAGTTCAGCAAGACCTGATTTTCCTGGCCAGTGTTTTTGGCATATCCAGAGTCTGGGGCCTACAACAATAATCAATATTCAATATATGTAGCACTAGTGTAGGGACTTCTAGGGTTAAAAAAAAAATCTTCAAAGTTCAGGAATGATTGATCTGCTTCTTCCCAAGTAATCAAAGTAGGGAAACATTTTTGAAGCATTTTTATTACACTGAACCTTTGTATTATCAATAATTTAATAAAGTATGTGCAAGAAAAAAACTTGAAGGATCTGAATCAACTGAATGATTTGAATACAGTTTGGGCTGCCTTAACTAGCAACATGGTCCATCAACCTCCTAGAAGCAATTGAGAAAATACAGATCCAAAAGAACTTGACACAGGAATATTCAGAGAGAAATTTGGGGATACTAGTATTTTAAAAAAAATATTTATTGGTCTTTCCCCAAAAGCATGTGTACAAAATAAGGATGAGACCATGGCCTCTTGATCTTATATATCTTGCAAAACGTGAGGGTTGAATTATATGTCTTTCTAAGATTTGTTTTCTTTTATACAGTTTCTAGTTTCAATGTAAGCAAATGTAGTTTTAGTGACACGCTGTCTCCTCAAAATTTTGCAGAATATAACCTCTATAAAAAGAGTTTCAATTTCTACCTAATGCTCTTTAGATAAGCAATTATTTTGCTTATTTTCATGGTACTTTTACATTATTCTCCTAGTCAAACATTTGTGTCAGTTTATGTTGTGTTTCTTCACAGAAGCTATAGATTCTTTTTCCTTCTGAGCAATTTATCGGTCATCATAAAATTTGCTTACTATCACTCATGAGAATTTAGGTCAACATCAAACATACTAACTGTGAAAAAATTCAAAACATTCAACTTGTAATATTTAGAATATTGCTAATATAGCAATCTTAGATGATTTATATATTCCCTTTAATTACACTAGATAAAATAATTTATAACTGAAATTAAAAAAACCAAAACATTTGTACCTTTATCAATAAACTACAGATTTTTAAGCCTGCAGAGCTATCAGGTTGCATTCTTGCCAGATCATATAAATTACTCACTTATGTTCAAAATCAGTAGGTCTGTATTTAGTATATATTTTATAAATTTCTTTAGCAGTTTTCTCTGAGTGAATGGAACTGTCCTACTGGAAATGTAGATCTGTAGGCAGCACAATGAGCTTAATATAGGTAAAAGAATTGATATAATAATGAGGAGCTGCACCCAGCTATGCCCCAAATTTCATACAATCTATATGATGCTTGCCATATGAATCAGACTATTTAGAGTTTTCTGCACCTCTCTGGTTTATCTTTTTTGTTCTTTCATTTTGTAAGTAATTTCATCTAAATTACTGATCTGGAAGGTCTTTCTTTAAAAAAACTTCAGAAAATACTATGAAAGTGTTTAAAAATTTGTACTAAATATGACTGGACTGTGTGGCTTTCTTGGTGGTAAAGCCATCTATGTACATTTAAAATTAGACACCTGCCAGGTCCAAAAATGGGATACTTATTGCTTTTCTGTACAGTCTGCTACAGTTATGCTTCCATTCTTTTATGACCTTTGCATTTGGGTAGTGGCTAATTGCATTTAAAGAGAGTGAATCACCCATAAGACTAAGATTAACAGTGCACAGTTAAAAGGAAGTATTTTAATCTAAAACTAATATCTTTATCACCAGGCAAAGGAAACATATTTGAATATTATGCTGTCTTAATATTCATAAATATATTTAAAATTGCTGAGGAAGAAAAGGCAAAATAAAAGAAGAGAAATAAAAGAAGGTTTTCTTTTAAAAGAAAACCCCTTTCAGCATTAAATTTTAAAATCAAAGTCTTGGAAAGTGTTCTCACCCAGCCACCTGCAAAAGCTGCTGACAAGTTGGGCCAAAGAAGTCAAGAGTAAATATAGATAAATGGTATAGAAACATTGTCCCAAAGTCTATAACATATAAAGATTTCTTGTTTTCCTCTGACACAGAAATTGGCAATGAGGCCTTTCTGCACCCCGAGTTTAGAAACCATGAGTTTTTATTGAGATATGGAGGCAAATACTTACTGTGGGATTTATTAAATGAGAAGAGAAAGAAACAAAACTTTTCAACATTGTCCCAAAGCACAAATTTTATTTTGGTAGTTTTTTAACAGCTATGTTTACTTAAGTAAAATCATATGTCCTGTACCAAATGTAAATGTCAATACTTTGTACTCTCCTTCCTTCAATGTAAAGTTTAAATTTCCTGAGCAAAACCCCATTGAAATGGAATGTAATGCTTCCACAACATTGAAATGGAGCTACTCTTCCCACCTTGGAGCTCTCATGCATATCTTCTGTGTACTGGGAAACAGAGAGCTTCACTCTTCTGAGGTTCCTTTTGTTCTTTATGTGCCTTGTCTCTAAAAGGAAGAATTCCAGTAATTCTGTTCCCAGTAAATAGGAAATGCTGGGAAGCCAGTTCTGATCCTTAGAAAATGGGGATGAATGCCATAGCAATAACCATATTGAGTAAGCCATCACACTATCTTTTTTTGTTTCTAAGAGACTGCATTTCATCTTCAAATTAATAAGAATTATGTACAGAAGCTCTTCTTGTCCAAACCAATTTCCTCTCGCAGTTTTCTTTTCTGTTCAAATCCCTAGCCAGCAGTCATGCAGAGATAAAAACTCCTGAAGCTGCTCTGCCTTTTAAATCCAGTGGAACAGGCAGCACTTCACAGACAGCTTGTAGAGTGCACACACACCAAAGTGACTTGCTGATTGGATTGACATGTTCTGTCCTGTAAATCAGCACAGAGAATTAGTGATCACACAGAAAATCATCCCTCTAGCAAAAAATTACTTTTATTCGGATTTGTGTAAATATTCAGAAGTAAAACATACTAGAAAAAATCCGCTTTTTCATCCTTCTCATGTTTCTCTCTTTCCTATGATGAGGTAAGAATATAAACTTATTTCAGTTTCCATATATTTTTTTTTTCTTTTTGCTTGGGCAATTTTCACCAAATTCACTGCAGTTCCTGCATATAACTCTGAATGAACTTTAATAAGTCTATAACAAAAACATATTCCTTGTTTTTGCTGTAGCGGAAACATATCATGGGCCTGATAGGCCTGTTGGGTACAGTTCTAGATGCATCCCTGCCTGTGCATCTGGTGTCAAATGGTATGGAAATTTCAATAAGATGTTCATGGATATCAATATTATCATAGGACAGGAAAAATTTCACATCAGACATATCATATGTCTATTAAAGACAATTATTCATTGTTCAAGTTTGTGAACACAAATTTAAAAACCAAGCAATTTATGGAGAAGTGTAAGCCTATGCAATATTATACAGTAATATATTGGTTAATTTAGGTATTTTCTTTTGTGGTTTCAAACTATTTCTTCTTTATGTAAAAGCCTGTGGTCTTCTCTTTTATAATCTCACTCTAAAGTTAACATCACTCACCCTTAACATACCTTTTAAAATTTGATTAATGCTATGGAGGTTTAATTCCAATAAGATTTGTTTATTTTGTACATATTTATGGACTCTAAAATCTGCTGGCAGTAATCTGAGAGCTATATCCTAATATAAACAAGGTTTATATTAGGACTGCTAGAGCTGTCCTAATTTATGGCAAGGTACTCTTTACCATAAATAATTCATCTTGCAAAACATTTACCAGCATCTCCTTGCCATGTTGACAAAATACAGTTTTGCATGTGGCAACATTGTCAGTTGAGTTGACATGGAATGAAAAATACGAAGACTGCCTGTGCCACAAGAAGTTATATTCAAATCAAGCTCTCCACAGAATGGGCAAGTTCAGGAAACATATATTTTTTTATAAGATAAAAAGTCTTTATGTAATACAAATGTATCTGTGAAATAGGAACTGAGTTGACTGAGAAGAATTAATAAACTCCCCAGAGAGTTTCTCTTTACTCTTAATCCTAGTGAAATCCACTTTGAAAAATGCATGTGAAGGGTGGTTGTGACCACAGGTACTATCAGAGCATAATTTAGTTGGTTGCCTGAGGTAATTCAGACAAGGAAACTGATATCATTTTTGTTATCTCTCTCAGTTACTTTATGTTATCAGACATCTTAGTTTTTTTCTGAATAGATTTCAGCTGATGGTTTGGTAATCAGGTACTAAAGATAGATAAATCAATATGCACACAGGAAATATATGGACAGTATTCTCCTGCCTCTGTCCATAGTGTACCTTATTGATCTGAGAAGACTCCACATTATTTTCTGTGAAGTAAGCTGATAGCTCCAGTCCATGCCATGAAATGGAGGCATTTTAGATTATTAAAGCTCTTCATAGTTCAGGCCAATTTAGAGCAGACTTTATTTTACAGATTCTGTAATGGCATCTTCTGCCTCTTGAGCTTGGACTTCAGAATTCTCCTTTGCTTATCTGTTTTCAGTACTCATATAAGTGTGCTTACATTTTGCTTTGATTAAGTGCTATCAGCAAACTGTTAGACATAGAAAAATGAATATTTTATTGTCAATACAAAGGATCAATTAACTTGTCAATGCTGATTTTAGGTGTCCCATTTCAAATTACTTGGATGAAGTGAGGTTCCTTGGAAGAAAATGTCATATTTGAATTTTCTCACGTGGATTTAAACTCCATGGACCAGCAAATTTGCATGGTTAATAGAGGAAGCAAAAATGACGTAGCTGTAGAGATATCTGCCTCCTGAGGACTAAAGTGCATGGAGGAAAGTGGTAAGGAAACATTCTTTCCAGATAACGTGAATGAGAAGGCAAATGTATTTGCAAATTGTTTTAGGAGATGCTGGTAAGGGTTGTCTGAGGCAACTGATAGATGGAGCGCTTTAAACTGGCACCTTTCCTAGAGCAGCAAACAAAGGCTGAGATAAGTGGAGGAACATGGAACCTTTCAGATAAGACTGCTCTTGAGACAGATGACATAAACTGACTGATAAAAAAATAAAGCAATTTAATCCCTTTAGCCACTTCCCCTCCACATCTTAAACATAGCTGAGAAGTTCAGACTTCTATCACAGGACTAGATCAAAGTTGTTGAGCAGCAGCAAAGGACAGCTGCTGAAACCCAAAGATGACAATCTCTGGAGTCATTGGGGGGCACTTTTTAGGCTTTACACGTGCAGATTTGAACAGGTACACCGTTAAGGATGATAAAAACAATTTGTGAGATGTTGTCTGTTGGGAAGGAGTTTGGACATAGTACTTGAGGTGAGAAGAGGGGAAAAAAGTCATCCCAGAAACTGAAGAAATTGTAAACAAGATAAAAAATCATGCAAAGAACACAGGAGGTTGAATCTTTGCAAGTATGATTGTGGACACCTGTAGCTGGGAGTGGAGCTATAGAGCCAAGACCTTTGGAGCACCAAAGGGAAAACCCCTTCCACTCTATTAAGCTTAAGTCATCCACTTTGGAAAACTCATTCACTCTATTAAGCATATGCCCAAGCAACTTGGAGGGGAAGGATGGAGTGAAGATGGATAGATTTGAACCCCAGTACTAGGAAGTGTGGAAGGGAAGGTTGATGAGTTTGTAATTCAGTAGTAATTCTGATTCATAATATTAATTCATACATTTAAAATTTTCTTATGGTAGGAAAAATTACTAACTGTAGTTTTGAAATATTAATGCATCTATTATTTATTTAATATATTGATTTTAGACTTAGTTTATTTACTTTTTGTTACTGTTACCTAATCAACAAATGCATTTGTCTCTTGGCTAGTTACATCTCAAGCTTATAGTCTTAAAGATAGACTGACTCTGAAGGAAGAGCAGCTCCTTCATTGGGAAACCCAGATCTCCTGGTTCTGAATCACCCCTTAGCACTTCATGAAGTCATGAAGATGAATCATTTGAATGGACTGAGATAAAAGATGGACCTCACAGAAGATAAAAAATGAATCATCCAGCACCAATTCAGACACAAAATAAATGAGTACAATTCTTGACAGTGTTGTGAGAAGAAAAACAGGATACAAGATGTGTTCCAGAAATAATCAGGACATCAAGGTTATGAAATTACCTGAGCTAACAGACATCAGCTTTTAGAGCACTGCCCAACAAGGCTGCATAAAGGAAAAATGCAGTGAACACCATTCCTTTCTCCTTTATCACTGCCGTGCTTTTT
The DNA here is from genome assembly GCA_024362935.1 of Setophaga petechia. Taxonomy (NCBI): domain Eukaryota; kingdom Metazoa; phylum Chordata; class Aves; order Passeriformes; family Parulidae; genus Setophaga; species Setophaga petechia. The sequence continues at coordinate 1,834,210 of JANCRA010000019.1, read as the reverse complement.
TCAAGTTTGTGAAGGGTTGCTCTCTTGTTGTGGATAAAAATCTAGAGAAGACTCATCAGATGGCAAGTACTTAGGATGGAGCAGGCAGTTGTCTTCAGAGAGTGAGATAGCAGACAAAGGTAACTGTGCTCTGGCCTTGTACATCTAATGCTAGCCATGTGAAATTCTAGAAGCCAGCTGAATTTCTGAAAGATTGAAATCAGTTTCTTTGGAACAAGAAAAGCGTGCTAGTCTCTTTCCAGTAGAATTGAAAAGAAATGAGGATTGTAGGCTACTGAAGCACAAAACATGCTTCAAGACAGGCTGTGAGAAGGAGTGGAAACAAAGCATCTGTTGATTCTTGTAAGAATGTCTAGAGTAAGGATCATAAGAGATTTGAGTATTGAACAGAGTATTGGCTGTGTGAAGAGGCTGTAATTCACTGATGTTTTCATGGGAAATATGAAGTCCTGGCACTCATATAGACAAGTAAGTAAAAATGCTTGAAGAGTAAGGTGGCTAAAAACCCTCAAAATGCATCATCCCAATGTAGAAGAGCTCTGCTAATCATGATCACCATTTTTGGAATCCTGTGTAAAGGATCCCACCTGCAATAGACTGAACATTTAATCAAGTAAAAACTTTCCACAGTGTACACTAAAAGGCAGGAAGCAGAAGTCGACATCAGAACTTCTCTCTACAGAAGAAACTGTTAAGTTTTTGCTTATCAGTGGAAATAACTGTGGATGAAGGGAGGAATGTTGGAAATATTAAAGCTGACCAGCTGTAGCACATGATGCAGTATGTAATGTAGAAGCACACACCTGTATGCTCTGTGTGAGGAAAATTAACTGGTTTAAGAGCTCTTCTATTTTTTCCAGAAAACTAGATGATTTTTGCACAGGAGTTCTTCCTACTATTACCTTTGAAAATTCTGGAAAGCTGTCAGAATTTAAGTGCATTAGAGGGTGGTCAACATAATTCTAGCTTTTTATTGGGAAAAGCAGTGACCTAGAGCTCTGTATATTGACATCAGTAATGGAAGATTAATGAAAATTGTGCAAAATAGTGGAAGTCTTAATTGAGGACTCTGACCCAAAATAATTGGAAATTGAAAACATAATTTAATGCCAGTCAACATGGTTTCAAGAAATGCAAGCTTTTCATAAAATTCCCTTTCCTGCTGACAAGACTATAAGTCTGATTGTTATAGACGATCATGTTGATAAACAAAATTGACATTCCATTTTGATTTACACCTTTAGCTGTATGAAATAATAAAGTCTATACTCAGTCTATATTCAGGTGTTCCCAAATGGGAGTAGTTAAAAAAATGGGGAGATATCAGTGTGCCATAGAAAATTTGGCAGGGCATAGTTCTTGTGGGATCAGGTAGCTCCTAGGCATGTCTGCAGGGTGAGCTGGGATAAGCCTTGCTGATCCCCATCACTCCCCCTTTGCTTGGGAGCTGCATTTATATGCAGGTACTTCCCCTGGTGCTAAAGGACCCATGCTGTAGATGTGCTTGCCAAGTTCCTTGCTCATCCTTACCTTCTGACTTGGCTTTCTAGCTTGACTTCAGATCTGCCTCATCCCTGTGGATTTACCAAGAAATCACTGGGTTGTTGGTGACCCTGGTGCCACCACTGGATCTGCTCTGCCCTTCCTGTGGAAATATATGATAAGGCTGCTTCCTGTGAGGATGAAGGTACTTCCACGTTTTGTCACCCTGAATTCCCAGCCCCTTGAAACCTATGACACAGCCAGTCCTGCTGCTCCCTGGTGTGATGTACAAATTGTTGTCAACCATATTCTCTAGGGATTTTCTCCTGATACGGTGCTGCTCTGAAAATGAAAGTTGTCTCCTTTCTCTAAAATTGAATATGTTCTAAAGGCGTCTCCTTTGCCTATAAAATTGTTGCATATCTTATAGCCATTTCTTTCAGTTCCCTATCTTATCCAGGAGTAAAAAGAATGGGACTTTGGGATTATCTTTCTGGCTAATTTTGAGTGATCAAAATCTATAGATGCCTAAAGATTGAAGATATGGTTGATACTGCTGTCTTTTATTGCAGCTGTAAACAAAGTGGTTCATGTGGGCTGAGAGAAGGACAAATAAGAAAGGGACAAAGGGCAAATGTAAATTGAAAATAGATGAGAAAATTATAAATGAAGAAATGGGAGAAAAAGTCGAAAACAAATAGAAGAAAACTTTAGCCATGGCCAACAAGCTGTGGTAATTTAATGAATATATTCTGTCAGCTGCCATGGCTACATTTATGTAGACATAGAAAAAAAAGTAGCTCCTTTTTGCTGAAGAAAAAGGCTACTCTCATGTCCCTTGCCCTCCAAAATGCAGCTACTGAGGTGGTCCCTTGTAGTGTAATTGCAGCTAAAATTCCTGCTAGAGGCAAACTGTACTGCCTAATGTTGTTATTCTCTGTTTCATGTCTTTGGAGACACCAATCAATGAGGATTACTTTGATACCAAAAGCTCAGCATTATTGTACATTAATACACTAATGGTACTGTATCATCTTTTTGTGTCCTCAGGCAGCACTAGGGACTTAGAGTTATATAGAAATAAATTAGAAGTGAAACTTAGATGCAAAACTAAGCAGAAAGCTCCAAACAGAAGACAGAAGTTTGCTGCAAATAAAGAATTCAGCAGAGGAAATGTAAACCGGGAAACTAACATATAAAAGAATCTCAAAGGAGAGACATAAAGTTAAGCCTGTCAGTGCTATTACTTGATGTATTTCAAAGAGTTGTTGGGAGACCAAGGTGATAAGCTCAGTGGGAGTTTCTATTTCTTCTCTTCCAAACAACACATCAGTTTTTGTGTAACAGAAAAAGAAACTGAAACAATATGATGATAATTTGGGATACTGAGACATTCATCCAGAATCTGGGAACAAACTTTTTCCCAGGTAATTTTATTTTTACTGCAGAGTCTTTGGCAGGTTTTTATTAATTGGTATGATAATTGCCCCACTGTTGGAGAAAGGGAGCTGCTAATTTCCCAGTGTCCTGCACCCTTTGATGACTCTTACAGCAGTCTGGAGGCTTCTAGAGGTAGAAGTGACCACTGTATTTAGCTCTGTGTAGGCATTACCTTTGATTGTACTGAGAGGGCTCCAAACCATGGGATCTGAACAAAACAAAACATAGGGTCTTAGGAAGGCCTGTCAGTCCAGTCTCAAAATGATGTTACCACTGTGTATAGCAGAGTACACACTAAGATGTGTTTTCAAAAATTTCACTGGATAAAGTTGTGCATTTGTATTGGAGGAGATCAACAAGACTGTGACATACAGAAGGCATGCTGAAAACATCATCTTTCAAAAATCCAACAATAATTTACTGCCTGAATTTATTCTTGAGTGTATCTTCATTACTTATCCCTAAAAGAGCTACTGAATTATGCAGTTCAGATGCCTAGAATTTCCTGTCTCATTCTCAAAAAGTGTCTGCTTCTAGCAGTGTATATAGTGAAATTCTGCATCTAACTGAAGCAGACCCTGAAGTAACCAAGTCCTTCTCCTTCCACATGGCATCTATGAATAAGGAGATGTGAAATGCTGAGACTGGTTTGGAGCTACACCTCAGCTGATTAGCTGGCCCATATACAATATATTGGCCAAACTGCTGCAGCTGAACCTCTTAGTGCTGCTATGTTCTAGCTTTTAGGAAATACAAAGAGTTTCTAAGCCATTGGTCCATCAAGCCAAACAAGACTGAGCTGTGAACCATCTCCAAAGGTGCTTTGTCTGTGTTAGCTTTACCAAGGAATGCACAGAAAACCTCACCCCTTTGAGGAGATTTCAACTGCCAGGAACAGGTCAATGAAAAAAAAATTTGGGGAGGTGGGTGGAGGAGGAACCCAACAAACTCACTAATGAAATATGACTTTTTTTCACTAAGTGTTTCACTGTTCTGGTCAGCTGAGTTAATGCAATGGTGACGTAGGAAGCAACAGGAAGGTTTATTATAAATCAGTGCTAACATTATACTAATATGCTTAGAAGCCAGTGTATTAAATCCACAATATCAATATAAACATTATTTGTTGACTTAGCTAGTATCCCAGTTGAAAATTCCATGTTTCAACACCATTAATAGTGTCTTTGTTTTAAAATAGATGATCTGTAAATGTTTTTTAAGGTAAAAACCACTTGAATGTTTGCATCTTCCTGCTCTTTGAAGAAAATATTATTAAGTGCTAGTGAAAGATCAAATTTGTAGCATCATTGTAAAATAAATTTAAATGTAGAAGAGAAGCTTTTAATTTTTCTCAAGCCATACATTGGATTATATTAAAATCTAGGAAAACTGATATGGAAGTACAGTAACTTGATGTAATAGAGAATGACAGGTAGAGGTCATGTATCAAGCCAAATGCAAGTAAACTTTCCTAATACTTGTCATCACAGGTGTGAGAAAATTGATGTGTTCATTTATACCACAGTAGCATCTGTTGCCACAGTCCTTAGAAAAATATAAAACCAGCATATGAAGATGGGTGATTGTATGTGACAACTTAGAAAATATTTGTCATCTTTAGTCATTGTCCTGTACAAAGCACAAAATTTACAGAGCAGAAGTTGAACTATCCCATGCTGCTGATTCTGGTCCTGTTATTTACTACAAGAAGCAAAAAGAAAGCAAAGGGTTTGGGGCAACAGCAAACAAAGAAATAAAAAGGAAGACATACAAGGTTTTTAGAGCAAACAGGAGCTGAGAGTCTGAAATTTTAATGGCACCATTCACTTTTAGATGCGAATGCTGATAATCTCACGGTTTCAACGTTATCAGTCTTGTCTTCCTACTTGCATTCCTAAAGTGTGGGGTTTACAACTTACATTTTAGGATCTGTTCTGCCTTGGGTATTACTCACTTTTTGCTATTCTTAGAACAACTTCAGATAAAATACCCATTAGATGACAAAGCTATAGATAGTGTGGACTTTAGGCACTGCTGCCATTGAAAGCCATTTAGAGCTGGAATAGATTCTGATTTTACTCCAGAGCAGACATGGTGGGGCCCTCAGTTTTGGTTTCTGAACCATTGCCACGGTACTCAGACCTTATCAGTGAGAGATGGAAGGGGGAAAAAAGAAGGGCGAGGGGAGGAAAATAAATACAACTGACCTTGGCTAAGCTGAACATGTTGGCTTGACAGATTTCTGAACACTGTTCTAAACACTTGGTTTTATCCCAGCATGGGATCTCTGCCCTCTCAGAGCCCTCTGTACAAAATTAGTGGTCATTCAATTTAGAGACATTTCCAGACATTGACTCAGAAATGTTGGCATTGAATATGTCTAAACAAATGGGGCGGCTGCGTGAAAGGCGAGAGGACGATGGTTTTCTTCTGCTAGCATAGTTTGTGATGTGATAATGAGGTGCTCTTTTTTGTAATAGGCCATAGCATTGTGTAGGTATGAGGATTTCACACACCAGCAAATTTCAAAGAATTGTTTTCAGTATTCCAGGAAATTAAGTGATAGAACAAGGCTTTATACTCAGTGTGCATTCTCTGCTCCCACACTGTACACCTCTAATGCAATTTACCAGTGAATTAAGCATAGGATGTGATTTATCCCACCAACCTAATATTTCATGTTAGTCAGTGGGGTGACTGCTTTTATGGCTTAGCTTTATAATGCCATTATAGTTGAGCATACTCCTGCCTTAGCAGTGTGCTTAAGGGGGTCTGTCTTTGATATGTGCATGTAGCTCTTATTACCTTCAAATTCCTCCTCAATGCAAGCTCCCTGTAGTCAATAGAGCTAAAACAGGGTTCTTTGCACCTTCTGACTAAGCTTTTTCTGTCAGCTTTTATGGAAACAAAATGGTGCCAACGTGACATAAATTTACACAACCCCTGCTCACAGCATATATTGGTGGAAAAGGAGGGATGGATTAGTTCCTCCATATTTCAGGATGCCATATTTTAAAGCACTTGTCTCACCTTTTAGGTTATTGTATGCTAACTAAATTAAATTATATTGTATGACATAACCAGTCCTTGAACTTGTTTGTGATCTCTATATAAGTAGAAATTCATTGAGGAAAAGCCCAATTAAATTAACACAAAAGAGAAGGAATATTCAATACTCATGACCAACTCTCATTGTGATTCTAGGAAAATTGTGATTCTTGTGCTTTTCTTTGGGTTTGAGTTTTTTGGGAATTTTTGTTTTTTGGGTTTTTTGTATGGCTTCTTTTTTCTCTTTTTTCTTTTTTTTTTTTTTTCTTCTGGTTTAAGTTTTTTTTTACTTTCTCTCTTATGGAATCACAGATTACCAGTATTGTACTTGATCTTTTCCTGCAAAAGACACTACACTAATGGGAAGGTGTGCAACTTTTTCTTTTTCCTTTTTACAAATATGCCTAAAGTTATCTTCACAACCATTACAGGCTGCACCTCGACTGTCTGTAACTTTTCCTGATCTCTCATGCAATATGACATTTTACATTGTTAGGTAAAGGTGAATTAAGCATAGGAAGTGATTTATCTCTACAATATATTTTGTAGAGTCCTGTAATACTATTGTGGTACTAAGCATGACTGCAGCCCAGTGTTGACATTCAAGAATGATGGAAAGATTCTGTACAGTCCATGCTCCAGTCACTTTTTTAATCATTACTGCAGTCCTATCTCCTTTTATGTGTGTTATGGTTTACTTTGTTAAAGCAATCTATAGTATAGTGGAGCTACATAGTGGATGAAAAAGAACTGTTAGTTAAAAATTTCCCCCAGATCAGAATATATCTGCAAACATTTTATAATGCCAATTTCAAGGTAATATTTTGCTACCAAAGCTAAAGGACTAAAGCATTGACTTATAGAGTCTGATATGAAAGTGTGGAAGAGAAGGTCACTTACTGTTTGTTAAAACATTATTTATGTTTATACAACTGCAAACAAATTACTGGGTCCTGGGGTTTTTGGGGAAGAAAAGCTCTACAACATGCAAAATATTTTCTCCAATTTAGATACAGCTGTAAAAAGATCAAGGTCTCAGAGTAATATTCTAATACCTTATTAAGAATTAAAGTGTTGACAGTTTGATCCTTGTGGAAAAAGATAGATAAATATCTGATGGGATTTATTTATATATTTCATCCTCCTTGTCCTTTAAGTCAGAATTGGTTATGACAGTATCTCCTAATGAAGAAAGAAAAGTATTTTTGTATTTGTCAGTTTTTAATTATTTTAAATTATTTTTTTTAGTTTGTAGGAAGAACAATTTAAAATTTGAACCCATAGAATAGAAAACATGAAAATTCACACTTTATGTGATCACATAACACCATGAAAATAAATTCTTATCAAAATGTAAAAATAATGCTTCAAAGGAACCTTTTAAATTAAAGATATAAAGAAGAAATGCAGATAAGTAAAAAGAACAGAATATAAGTGGGGAAAGAAGTAAAATCTCAAGTGAAAAATGGAGACAAAAGAGAGAAGAAAAAAAGTTTTTGAAAAGAGTGCAAAAACAAGACCAAAAATAAAAAGGAGAACAATTAAAGATTGAGACACAACCAAAGAGAATGTACAAGAAGCTAATGAAGTTTTCTTTTATGCTCCTTTGTACAGTACGCAGGAAAACTGCCACAGAGAGACAAATATACTGGATACTGGTCTGGTATTTCCATATATTTACCAGTGAGAAATCAGAAATGAGGGAATGGCTTTTTACATCTCACTTTTCCCACAAACTGGCCAGCATGGCTAAAGTTGATGTAGGAAAGCTGTACAGTTCATGGTAAGAAGATGATTAGGTACAAAAAGTACTGAAGTGGGCCACAAAAACTCTGAAAAGTCAATGTTTTTCATGTGCTGGGGACTCAAGAGCTGGATGTAGCACTCTAGATGGGGTCTCAGCAGAGCAAGGGGGCAGAATCCCCTCCTTCATCCTGCTGGCCATGTTGCTCTTTGTGCAGCCCAGGACACATTTGGCCTTTTTGGCTGCAAGTCCATGTTGTCTGGTCACGTCCAGCTCCTCATCCACCAGCACCTCCAAGTCTTTCTCAACCTGCCCATCCCCCAGCCTTTACTGATACTGAGGGTGGCCTTGACCAGGTGCAGGACAGTACACTTGGTCTTATTCAAACCTCATGAGATTCCCCTGGTTACACTTCTCAAGCTCGTCCAGATCCCTCTGGATGGCTTTCAGCCCCTCAGGTGTGTCAACTGGACAACTTAGCTTGGCGTCATCTCCAAATTTATTGAGGGTACACTTGATCTTGCATGTCATTAATGAAGATATTAAATAGCACTGATCCCAGTACAGGCCTCACTGATGTTCACTGGGACTCTGAGCCATTGACCACACCCCCCTGGATGTGATCGTCCAAACATTTTATTATCCATTTAACAGTTCACCAATCAAATCCATCTCTCTCTAATTTAGAGAGAAGGGTGATGTGGAAAACCATATAAAAAGCTTTATAGAAGTCCAGAAAGTCCAGATAAAGGGCTTTGTCCACTGATGTAGCCACTCCATTGTAGAAGACTATGATGGAGTGGTTACATCAGTGACCAAATGTGCATCCAGTGAACCTGGGCAATGCTCACAAGCAGGACTGAAGAGAATACTAAAGGGAATTAAATACCAAAAATCATGAGTAAAGTAAAAAAACAGCTAATAAAAAATAGTAGTAGCAGTACTACTTTTCATTTAGAGAAAAGAATAATATGAACCTGAGAATAATAACACGTCAGTCAGGAGAATTACTTTTTGTGTTTTCCTTAAAGGATAAACTCATCTGAATCCATAAAATAGAAGGCTTGAAAAGCTGTATCTTCTCTTCCTTTTCTCCCCATTTTATCATATATTTTATTTTAAGAAATCACTGTGGGGCTTTTAAATATACATATGAGCTGCACAACATAACTTCAAATGGCCTCTGAAATCAGTAAGGAATTTTAGACTATGTTGTAATTTTCTTTTATTTCTCTCATTCTCCAGCTTCACTGGATTTTAACAAGAGACTTAAATACCAGCATAGTATAACAGGGCAGCATTATACTATGGATGTCACTCTCTAAATCTCAAGCATTCCTTCCATATGAAAAATGCAATCCTAAAAAATACCCCACTTCAATTAAATTCTGCAACTAGATGAAATAGTGCTCTGTATTCCTTTGTCAAAATAATATCTTGGCTTTACATATATATTCTTCAATAAGAATCAGTCATATGTTGCTCCAGAGAGTACTGGAGGGATGAAAAATTGCTCCTACTGTGGGGTAAAAATGTTTAACAATGGATGAACAGAGAAGAGCATGCTCCATTTTTTGAGCAGTGAACACATTCCACTGCTTTGCATCTCTGCAGGTGTTTCACTGGCAGCTTCTAATCCCCAGCCTGCAATCCCCAAATTGCTATATCTCTGCTCCTCCCGAGCTAGAAGACTGATATTTATTTGTGAAGACCCCACACTACTTAAGACATGTGACCACCAGGAGGAACACAGGGCCATGGTCGTATCTGCTTTCAAACATCTCCTTTACTGGTAGTGATTTGGGAAGCTGGGCATGTAAAATCATGGCTGTATATCTAGAGATGGTAGTTCTGTCAGGGTGAATATTAGCCTTCCTACCTTCTGTTGTAAACTGGGATGTAGAAATACAGATCAGCAACGCAGGCAACTTGGAGGAGAGTGGGGAAACCAGAGAAATCTAGAATATTCTAATTACAGCTCAATTCACTGGGGATTTCAAATATACCTGAGGTGCTGACCAGAAGCACCAGGTGATGATTTGCAACTTTAGATTTCTTGCACAGTCCAATTGTCACATCAGAGTTTTGGGGTCGTGTTCCCCCTTGCCTCCATGTCAGCACAGGTATTTACTTGCTGTGACCTCAGCATCAGTTTAGTTTTATTAAACCTATTTAGTCTACAATCAGAGACTTTCCATGAAATTGCAAATCACATTATAACAATATTACTTTCGGTGACATTTTACCTGAGACGGGATTTGACTTTGAGAGGATTGCAGGATAATCAGGAGAAAATATCATCCCCCCAGATTAGCTTTGTTTTATGAGTGCTAAAACTGATGGGCTGTGGCATTTGAAAAACCAGGCACAGTCAACAATTAGATATCTTGTTTTGTGTATCCACGCAGATCTTCTACATGGTTTCAAACATTGCTGAGTGATCAGTGTGCAAAGCAAAACCGGTAAAATTAACTGGTTTGTTTCTAGTTTATATTTGTAAAGGTAATGAACTTCAGATTTTCAGGTGAATATGTTTGTATAGTAGTGATATATCTCCCGGGCAGTGGGAAATTGGAATTGCTGTACTATAAATTGTTCTTCAGGATCTGTATTTCAGTGCACAGATGTCAAATACAGCCACTTACATACACAGGGTAAATAGTCTGGAAGACTTTTATTTTTTTAAAGTTTTTTTTTTTTCTTTAGTCATTGTTAAACCAACTAAAGCTGGTTAAATTGATCTATAGCATCTTCAGAATCTAAAAACATTGTGATATTTAATCAGTATTTGTCAAGGTACGTGACTAGATTTCCAAACTGAGGGGCAAGCAAGGTACCTATTTATGTGCTTTCATGAGCTACTTCAGGAAGTGTCTTGCAACTACCCAGTAATTCAGTTTGGGTATGTGAACATATGTCACAAATTCTCCAATGTAAGTACATTATTTTGCCTAAAATTCTGAATAGCATACAGAGAAAATTTGGTACATCTAGCCATGTTTCACTTGGCTGTGATAAATCTTGATGTCAGTTGCTATGGGATAGGTTTTATGAATCACATAACATGGAAGTTCTTGTAGAGGAAAATTGCTTTTGTTTCCCCTCTGAAAGAAACTTTCCCTATATGCAGTTGTAGAGTAATACAGATTGAAAATATATGTTCATAACAATTATAAAACAAAGTGAGAAACATAGTTTCGAAATACATTAATGGTATTTATTTATTATAAGTAATATGAAAAAAAATGAAAGAGATGGTTGTTTTGCATGAAAAGAAGTCTTAATATCCTTCATAAAAAATGAAATCTCTTTACTACATATGAGATGTTCCAACCATAACTGGAGACTTCATAAGAAGGATGAAACAAGGGAAAACAAAAACCAGCACAGTTAGAGATAGAAAAACATTGGCAGGCATTACTGGGGAAGAGTGGACAATGCGTACATATAGATTTAGCTTTCAGAGGACTGGAAATTCTTCCAGAATCATCTCAGCCTGTGGGTATGCCCAGAGTAATATTTTGACAGGGTAGAACTGTAGATAAACTGATGCTTAAGTAAAGTAAGATCTCAGCTTGAAATGATAAAGAAATAAATACAATTATTCTTATATTTTATTCTGACATTCTTATTTTTACAAGAAAACCGTGGACAAAACCAGAATTTCTGAGAAGGTTTTATAATTTATTTATGGCAAAGAATATTTGACCTTGAAGAATGGGGCTATGTGGGGATTGTGGTGTGAGTTTTTCTTTGTCATGGATTATAAGAACATTCTCAACCTCTTGGGATCCCACTGATTGATTGGGGTTATTTTCCCCCTAAAACCCATGCATGCTAAGACTTTCTGGTTGAAAAGCAGTGGTGGATAAAAATGTCAAACAACAATAACCAAAAAAGTAAAAGGTTGGGTTTTTTTTTTACTTATGTATATTCATTATGTCAAGCAGTCAACTGCTTAATGTAGAAAACTACTTTTTAAGTTAATTTTGTTGATCATTTAAGTGGACGTTGAATTACACTGACTAGATATAAATAGCTGAGTATATTCTTGAGAATGTTTAAGAGAAATTGGCTGTACTGGTAAGAGAATTTTCTTTTTCATTATCATTATTTGGATACTAACCACTATTGCAATTTAAAGTGTAATCTTTTAAGACTACCTGGACATAAGTTTGTTTAGCCTTCATAGCTGATGCTCACTGCATGCCAAAGGCAGGATTGGTGGGTTTTTTGGTTGTTTTTGTTTTTTTTCTTTTCCATTTCTAATTTATAAGCTGCTTTTAAGAGACTAGTTGGCAAACAGGAAATAAAATAATATGTGCTTGCAGTCCAAAAGGCCAACAACATTCTGGGCTTCATCAAAAGAGGAGTGACCAGCAAGTCTAGGGAGGTGATTCTCCTGCTGTACTCTGCCCTTGTGAGACCCCACCTGGAATATTGTGTCCAAGTCTGGGGTCCTCAGCACAAAAGAGATGTGGACATCTTGGAGCAGGTCCAGAGAATGGCCGTGAAGATGATGAGAGGGTTGGAACACTTCTCCTACAATGACAAGCTGAGGGCCTGGAGAAGATGTGATAGCCTTCCAATACTTAGATAGTGTTACAGTCAGGTAGAAAAATTATAAAAGAAAGGCCTCATAAAATCAGGCCTTTTGTGTTAGATCGATGGTGGGCCTATCATTTTTTCTAAGTGCAGCTAGCACTTTGCAAATTCCCATGTGAAAACCACCCTGGTATGAATAGTTTGTTAACATAACAGCCTATTCCTGGTTAAAAAACAACTAGCACCTGCATAAACATTAAATCTATCCCATGAGAATCAGTGAAGAAAATATGTAAGCAATCTAAGAGTAGAGCGATTTGATGGACAAGTAAAATAGCTTTCACTAGCCAATAGAGTATTTGGCAAGGAAGATATTAACTGATTAAAGTTGCACACGAGGTCTGTAAAAACTGCATAAAAATCAGTTGTGTGAACAAAGAGGGGACTTTCTGGATGAAGAAAATGGAGTCTTGACTGATTAATTCTGATGGATTTGGTTTATAAAAAACAAGAAGAACAACTTTTAACATGGGTGAGTAGTGATAGGGCAAGGAAGAGTGGTTTTAAACTAAAAGAGCAGAGATTTTCCAACTGCATACAAAGTCCTAATTACATGGACTGATCAATATAAAACCAACAGTACACTAGAAAAATTTTGCAGTGATTTTTTTTTAAATTCTAAGATGAGTATTTGCTGCCTGAGGATTTTAATCAAAATCCTCAGGCAGCAAATAGTCCTCTTAGAATTAAAGATACACTTTTATAAACTTCAGTGTGTATAGAATACAGTTGGAAAAGTCATGACATGGATAGAGAAACAACAATTTATTTGGTTTAGTTAAATGTAATTTTAAAATTTGTTTCAGAATAATTTTATCCATGTTTATTTCTGAAATGAAAGATTCTGTTGCAAAACAGAATTTCCAAAAACCTCGATTTTTAAATAAAACTGTATCAAACTTCCAAATGTGAACATTGGATATTATAGCTATTTCTTTTCAGTGCAGCTCCTTGGCACAAATGAGAATTTGTCACTGGTGTTATTTACTGAATCATTTTAATTTTTGTTGTGAGATAGAGGTACAGCTTCTTCTGCCTCATCTGTTCTGTGAAGGGTAATATAAATGGTACTACTCTGACCTTTTTAGTATTCTGTAATTTGATTCGCTTGCCATTCCTATCTTCTTCTCTTTGTGACCTCAGCAACCTGTGACTAGAATGGACACTCAGTCAAAACACAGAATACTGAAAAGGTCACAGAAGTAGAATTTACTGCATCAGCTTCTCAGGACACACTGAGCAATAAAGTAGTGGTACCTGGTTCTCATAATTTATTTCCAAGAGGGCTGAAAGAGAGGTAATCTAGTGTCCTTGTGATAACACCTCTGATAGGAAAAGTTCTGCCTGCACCTATATGCATGCTCTCATGGTGATTAGCAATCTAGCCAGAACACTCACTGCCTTAATTTCTTTCTATTTAAAATGGCAGCAAATTCAATAAAGCATATTTTCAAAGTTTACTGGCCTTTAAATTATTTTTCTTCTTCAGTTCAGTTGAGAAGATAAGTAAATGAGGTGGGAACTTTGCAGTCTATTAAAGAGAGTTTATCAGGATGGAAAAAATGATTGTGCAGCTAATGTAAAATGTTCAAAGTGCACAAAATATTCCTGAAAAAGTTTTTCAGTCTCATGTACTCACATTTGCAGTGTCTTGTCTTTTAATATCTTGTGTTTTGCAATTATATTCAAAATGTATTTCTCTAAAGGAATACATAACTAATGGTCTCTTACAGTGTTTTCCCATGTAAGTATGAATGGTTTCTCTCCTTAAGTGTAATCCCTCTTCCCCAAAATCCATGGTGTTTGCTAAATTAAGGTGTTCAGCTCTCTGGAACTGCAAGCAGGAAAAAATTAAGCCTGAGAAAGCTGCCTAATGAATGAACTGTGACTAAGTCAATATTTGAGTCAAAGATTCTCCATTTTTGTATGGTAAACCCATAGACACTATAGCACTGTTTCATTAGCTGGGAAAAATATGATCATTTATTAGTTTTGAATATGCAGATTGTATATTGTATATTCTGGATATTTTGGTTTTAGAAATAAAACAGTAAGTGCAGCTGCCAACTGAATATACATTTACATTAGGCAGCTCTGTTGTGGTCAATAAGAACTCTAATATATTAGCTACATATGAATGTAAAATTGGTTGGAAAAACAATAAAGAGGTGATATGACGAGGCTATTTTTAATGAGTAGCTAATTTGAAGTGCTTCTCAGTGCAAAGGTCCAGCCTGTGCCTCTAAGAGCAAGCAAGGTGTAAGTGCATCCCCAGGCTGTGTCTATAGCAGCCGCCAGGAATTCTCTGCTTCCTGCAATGCATGTGCCACTCCTGATTCTCTGGTTATCCAGACATACTGGAGCATACCCCAGTAACCTTCCAGCTCCTGCATTCCTTTCCAAGGAAATACGTGGCAGGGAAATTTCCACTGAGGTCTCATTGCCACACCAGGAAGGATGTGACTAGGAAACCCACTTAATTAAAGAGCATGCAGGACTTGGAGGGGTAAATCCTGAGCAGAAGTAAGAGCTAGCTTGATCCTACAACTTTATTATTTGATGGGAAACAACAGATTTGAAAATGTGCCAAAATTCAGATAATTTTGAAGGTAGTAGGAGTCTTCTCATTTACTTCACTAATATTGGAAAGGGTATCAGGGGGATGACAGTTGTTTTCTTTTCACAAGACTGCTAGGCATATCAATTGCAACTGAAGGAAAACTTGCTTGACAGGACATATGTGACCCTATTACTGTCTCCCAAAATACCAAGCATGGCAGCCTATTAACTCTGTTTTCAACCTGTCACACACAGAGAAAATAACGGCTGTTTCTCTATTTTAGTTTTTGGTTAAACTGATCATTTATTAGCTTGAAGTCACATATGTTATTTTTAAAGCTATGAAGAAATCTCACTTAACATACTAACCTAATGCATTGTATGCAAATAGAAGTACCTATAAAATTATTTCTAAATATATGTATATAAAGAGAAGGGATTATGACTATATCTAGCTGGTAATGTTCAATTAGCTTTTTTGAAGATGATACTTTTTGCCTGAATTGCAGTCCATCTGCTCCTCTGACAGTCAGTCTTTTCCCAAGACCTTCTGAATTTAGGGTTAAATCCCAATATAATTTAACAGAGGTGTCAAGCAAATTGCAAGATTAGTAAAAATTGGTATTGAGAAAAAGAAATTAGTATCCTCATTGACAGAGAACACAACACCTGTCCCTGCAAGGCTGGCTCACCATGCACCAATCAACTGGTAAGCATGCAGCTTAGAAAGAGACAAAGCATATCACAGGAGAATTATTAAGAGAATCTGGGAAACATATAATTTCTATATGAGAGGTCTTAGCCCTTCCATAGCTTTGGATATTTCAAGTGGGGGCATAATGTACAACATTCATTGAGAAAAAAAAAAATTCCTTAATTTAACTTTTCAAGTAATAACCTTTTTACTTCCCATGCTGTATCTGACTTTTTTTTTCTGGTACCAAAATATGAAAATATATGCCCAAAATAACCATCATCATTTTCTTCTCATTCCATTTCACAGATGTCAGCTGTCAGTCACTGTTGCAGGAAGGATATTGAGCTGTATCAGCTTTTGATCAGGCCTAAGTTTTGTGTGTCACTATTTTCTTTTGAATCCGAATGAAAGAGGCTGAATCCCTCTATTTCTGTTGCCATTTCTTTGCCACCTCTGCAAAAAACAAACCCAAATTCCCCTATAGTTGTTAGCTGTTATTCCCAGCTCCTCTGCAGAGCAGGAATAGAAAAGGTATTTGACCCTTTATGGTAAATATACACAATAAAGTCAAATTGATATGTTAAAGTGCTAAGAAAGTGAATAGTTCTTGGACATTGGATCTGGATTGTTTATACTGTTTAGCTGTTGGAAAAACCCCTTGCATGGTCTTTCTTGGACCAGCTAACATTTTTTGTGCAAATCATGGGCATGGCTAGAAAATGGTAAGGAAAAGAGAATTTAATAATATAGACAGAGTCCTCCATGGCAAGCTGTCTTCAGTGCCAGGAAATGACGCCAAATATGTTTAATTTACTGCTCCAGTCACAGTCTAAGTCCTGGACTAAAAATAAATGCATTCACTGAATATTTTAATTATGCAGCAATTTTTACTTACTAAATCCAGTTACCTTCATGCTACAAAACCTTCTATCTCAAACTCGGGCTCACCATTTTCTAGAAGAGACAGAAAGCAATATCAAACAGCTTTCTGTCCTCACAGGTGTTGCTGATGCTGAGAATCTACTCGATTAGACCTCTTATGTAAAGCAGCTAGGAATGTTACTTACTGCTTGTGAGCAGAAAGGACTTGAGTGTGCTGATGAGAGCAGCCCTGAGGCAAAAGACTTGAGGCTGTCGGTTGATAAGAAGCTTGACGTGAGCCACAAATGTGTGCTGGCAGCCCAGAAAGCCAACTGTGTCCTGGGCTGCATCCAAAGTGTGGCCAGTAGGTCAAGAGAGGCTATTTGCATCTTCTACTCTGCTCTTAGTAACACAAAGTCCTTTCTACTGAGGCTGTGTTGCTTCCCAGCCTCAGTATGCATTTTTATGGAAGGGACCGGCAGCCAGCAAACTGGTCCGAGAAAAAGTTCCTCTCTTTTGTGTTGCTCACTGGAATACATTCACATTCCAGTCTGGCTACAGCATCCACTTGCAGGATACAACCACTGCCATCTTTTGATGACAAAACCATGTGGTTTGTTGAAAAGAATAATTTGTTCTGTTTTCCTTTAAAATTCATTTTTTTCACTGGTTATTATTATATATCAAACCAATGCTTGAAAAAGGATTGTAATCTTTAGAGTAAGCTTAATGAAAAATGCTGTTCTGTAACTGGAGGAAGTAATGGTAGGGCATATGTAATCTTTCTGTGTAAAGCAGACAAAAAATATTGACCTTTATTTTTTCAAGAACATAATTTTTCAGTCAAAATTTATTATACTAGTTCTGTATCAACACATTTTTTTTAAGTTAAAATTTTGTTTTCCAAGGGTTGAAGTTCTTCATTACAATATGTGGAAGGAAAGCAGTCCATATGTTCCAAAGGAGAAATAGACAAAGGGAAATCTGTAATGTAACCTGCTAATGTTTCCAACACAACAAGCATCCTGCCTTGTGCAAAGGATATGCTAAGACTTCCTCAGCAGTTTTGTGCATGATTTTGAGGATGGAACATGAGAAGGAAAGCTAATTTTATGGTAGAAAAAGGAGCAAAATGAATCTTGAGAAGGCATACAGGAGATTAATACTAGATATGGCAAATGGACTGTTCTATGGTAAAAAAATAGATAAAACAAGTTTCTTCAAGCTGAAAGAAGTCAGCTGGAGCTGTGTTTCATCAGGATACACACCAAAACAACGTGGATAAAACTTGTCATTTGTTTTAAGACACAGGTTGCTGAAGTAAATTAAGACCACAATCAGAGTTCAAAACCCCAGTTTTATTATTAATAGATATTTTGCATTCCTCTGTTAATTCATATCTTGTAATGAAGAGTAGCAAAGTGTTACTCTTCCTATTAAATTATTTTTAATTGGAAAAATTTAGGCAAAACCAGAAAGCTGCTATGAAATCTATCTTATATATGGACTGCTCTTAATGTCCTTATATCAACAGAAACATTCTTATTTACTTCTGTGAAGGCAAACTCAGATGAAAGGTGAATTTACAATAGCTGGAGGTTAAAGACAACCTTTTCAAACCAGAATGTCTAAATGCAGGAACCA
The DNA here is from genome assembly GCA_024362935.1 of Setophaga petechia. Taxonomy (NCBI): domain Eukaryota; kingdom Metazoa; phylum Chordata; class Aves; order Passeriformes; family Parulidae; genus Setophaga; species Setophaga petechia. The sequence goes on along the minus strand of JANCRA010000019.1, from coordinate 1,816,130 downwards.
AAATACCTGACAGAAAGTTACAGCAGTGGCCAGCATTACTTTGTTGACATTTAAGTTTGAATATTTTCCTCTATGTGGCTTGTTCATACTGACACCACTGATATGAAACATAGCTGAAAAATCTTGATTTTTTGTCATTTCATAGGGGCTGCATTGTGTCATTACAGTCAAATTCTGAAAGTTTTTATGTACTTATGAAAGTCTACACTTTCATCACACCATTGATAGCACAGCCACAGACATGGAAGTGAATCAAAAAACTCCACTGCATTGATAATAGGGAGCAATAATTAGGATTGCTGCTTCCTTTTAATTATAGTAAACTGCTTGCATCTAGAAGGAAGTTAAAACAAAAATACAATCTTTGAGTTATATTCACAGAAAGAATTGATCAGCAACTGACAGTGGAAAGTGCTCATCTTCTGCTCAGTGGAAACTCCTATCCAAATGCCAATTATAATTGATCGTCTATGCAGCGTATGCCACCACTCAAAACAGAATGAGCAACTTTTTTTTGCCTACAGCTAAGAATCCAACATTCTGAAAAGCCTTTATATACTTTCCCAAAAGAAAATTTGTAAAGTTTTACATTTGACAAGTATTTTATGTTCGTACTTTCTCAGTGTTTTCCTTAATTTTATAATGAACAACTTATCCAAAGTGTATCCATTATGCAAAGTATCATTGCTTTATTATGATACAGAAAGAAGATAATTGTTATTAAAGTAGTTGTGCTTACCTGGAAGATAATTCAGTCTCAAAACCTAGCATTAAAAAGAAGATAAATTTTCTTTAGTAATACACTTAAAAATAATTTTAGAAATACATTTCAATAAAATAAATTATTCTAGTTTTTTATTAATGGGGAATAAGAGGCCAACAATTATCATGTAGACTATGGGGATTATATCCTCAAACCTTCCCTTATAATTGTTTTCACATTCTTTCCTGCTTTGTCATACCAGTGAACTTCAGCTTTGTACTCTAGGGAGCAATTTTTTCCAAGCTCAATTATCTTGGAGGTCTTTTCCCATCTTAGTAGTTCTATGAGTCTATGAAATACTCTAAATGCCACAAAATTATATTTTCTCTATACAATAAAAATAAGTGACAAACGTCCTACCTATGTGTATCTATATATGTACTTTTGAATCATTACATTTGAGGTTCTCTTGTAACTTTGAACTGACAGGAAAGCAGCTAGTATACCCCAAAACACTGCAATGTCAAAGAAAACATAAATTAATCTGTAAGTCAGATTTTTACATTACTAATATCTGAGCATAGTATAATTATTGTTTATTTATTTTTTCCAAAATTACTTTTGATTTCTTCATAGAAATTTAAAAATAAGTAGTGCTTTTGAGCTTCTATATATTGGCATAGCTTTATTGATTTAATGTGATTTGCACCTGATTTACATTTCCTCAAAACCCAGCCTATTTTCACTGCACCTGCTCTCACTGATCAATATGCATTCACTTTCCAGAGATGAGGAAAGCAAGAGACAACACAAATTCAGGTTTTGTTATGTTCACTGTATCACAGCTGGACAAAAGGAGAGACGGAGAGGATATAAATTTTTTATATTTAATTTGAAGAAAGAAATAAATTAAAAACTGCCAATACTCTAAAGAGTTAATGAGCATATGCTGCTCAAATTCAGTTACCATAAAGATCAGTTCATTTCTTTCCACTGAGTTTAACTGGACTATAAAGGAAAGTAATGGGAAAGTTTTGAAATCCCTCACTAGTAGTCATATTTTTTCCCATCAGGAGCATTGTAAATCTGTTTAGTTTTTCCCCTAATACATGCTATGCCTTACAAAATAATAATGCACTCAGTAATTGGTTTCTGTTTGTTAAAAATGGATGTGTATAAAAACCCACATCAATTATGTGTTAAAGGAGAATTACTTTTCAATTCAATCATCTCAGACATTAGCTGCTGTAAAATACCAGCCTGAGGTAGAAACTGAACACAAGTAATGAAGTTTTAGGCCTACTGATTTCAGAACCTCAGCTTCGCCCCAAATTTGAACATCCATTTTCCATCTGAATTGCAATACTATGGAAGTTCCAAGCTCAGAATTTCATCACATAAGAAATTGAAGAAATTAAAAACTTTTGTAAACCTTCATATATCTGAATTGGTCAATCTTTGCAAATATGGGTTGTACGCTAAGACCACCAAAATCACTCATCTGTAAAGTACATCCACACACAAACACACAGATACATGCACAGAGTTTGTGAGCATAGGCATACATGCCCAAATATACTAAATTAAGTGCCCTCAGCCCCCAATTTCCTAAATTTAGAACCACATTACCAGACTTGAATTGTTCATTCTATTTCTGCAGACTAATTTTGACAAAATACACAATTTCTGCAAGTTCTTTTCCTTACTTACTAACCTCTAGACGCTTAAAATTAATTTGTATATGCTTTAAACATTCATTAAGTCTATATTAGGTAATTACATATTTACCTTATATTTTCTTTTCTTATGATATAATAAAAACAAAATAATTCAGCGTGACACATTACCAAGTTTTACTCTGCCACAGTCACATACCTAATAGCTTGAAATATAAAAAGTTAATTCTGCATTTTCCTGCAATTATAAATTTAAGTCATTCTTAAAATAATTATATTATTATGTTGTCATCTTATCACAAAAGTTCCATACCATCTCAGGGAATTCTCATAGGCAGCTCCTCCTACCCCTTCTCCAGCACAGTCAACAAACTCCTCAACAAACACTCTTCTTGACCACTTAACCCACTCTTTTATAGCACTCATCCTTTTTGGACACAGCTGTGGGCTATTAAGAGCAGGCCTCTTCCTAATATTTGGTAATTAGTACAGCTGCAACTCCTCAGGGGTGAGATTACTTTCTGCACTATCTCTATTCTCTTATATTCTATCCCCCCACATCATTACAATATTCTTTTATGTACTGTTGCTTAGGAATGTCAAAGTACAGATTTCTGTTGCAGTTTTTAGCTTTTTTTTTCTCACCCTTCATAGAATGATAGAATGGTTTAGGTTAGAAAGAACCTTAAAGGTTATCTAGTTCCAACTCCCCGCCATGGGCAGGAACATCTTCCAGCCGCTCAGAGCTCAAGCCAGCCAGGCCTTGAACAATTTCAGGGGTGAGACATCCACAGCTTCTCTGGACAACCTAGATCATCATCTCACCAGCCTCACAAAAAAGAATTCCTTCCTAATGCCTAATCTAGATCTGCTCTTTCTCAGTTTTAAGCCATTATCCCTTTCCCAGTCACTCTTTTGTCACCAAACACACAGCTCCAGGGGGAACCACGTATATATGTACATGGTGGCAGTTGTCACAGATGTACAGAAACAAAAGTGACATAATTTGTGTCTGTAGCCAACAGGGAGACCTGGATGTACTGTCCTGATTGGAAAGTTCTGCTTGTGCACTAGGCTGTCTTTTGTCAGGCCTTATTATGTTTCAGCAGTGCACAGTCTTTTCATGTCATATAAATATGAATAATTGAAACAAATGTAATTATTCTTCTCTCCCTTTATTTCTTGCTCAGTGTATATAATGACTTATTAATGATTTTTTTGTTATAAAAATACGATTTAGGCTGAGCTATTTCTTGTTGAGACAACTGTTGTAGGCTGGTTCAGGCTGACTGATTCATGAAGTGAATGTGTGATATTCAAGATTTTGAACATCTTGGTCAAAGATAGTGTGAAATAGGCTGAGCAATAAGGGTGAGGGCAAGAAGAAAACCAGTATAGCTCGTTTGGCAGCTACGTCTGCAATAGCAATATTGTAATAGATACAACCACAAATCTGATGAAGGCACAAAAAGTGCCACACCGCACTCCTCTGTCAGCATTGGAACAGACTTACCAAGCAGTGTTAATAAAAGAGGCTGGGCCTCTCAGAAATGTACCTCAAAGGATACATTTGTCTAGTCTGCCATTTCAGACTGCCCATAGTTTTCAGATTTTTGATGTTTTTATTATTCTTTAAAAAAAGTAGAACCACAACAGCAATTTTTGGGAGAGATTAAAATTAATGGCAATAAACATTCACACATGGAGAGAAGCCCTGAAGAGTCAATAAATTGAAGAAAAGATGGGTAACATTTGGGAGAAGATGACGCTGCTTCATGTGTAATTCTATAGCTAGGACAAAGGAGCAAGTCTCTAGTTCTGCCTCTGAGCATCAGGTAAATCATATGCCTCTATTTTGTCTGTCACTGGATACCAGTCTTCCCTTTGAGCAATAAGTTCAAATAAATTTCAATTTATTTGAAAAACGGTTTTATGTAGCATATTTGCACTGTGCTGACCACTGTCAAGACCATGAACTCAGCCCAGCCCTCTGAGCACTGCATGAATAATAATAATAATAATAGGATCACATTTATAATTTGGAATACAGCTTCATCATTTGAGAATTTTAGAGGTCCTTTTTGAAGACATAGAATAAAACAGATTTATACAAAATAATACCTATAATGCTCTATTATAAATTGCAAACTTGATGCAGAAATTATTGTGCGCAGTTCTGTGTCCTGTGATGTTAGTACAAGCGATTGGAAATTTTTCTTCAGGCATTAAAATCAATGAATCAATGAATAGTAATGTGACGGGCTTTATTTCTTATGTTTCAAATTAAATTCAAATTGCTTTAGATTTTTTTTTAATATCATAAATGCAATCTTAATACGATATTGCTTGCAATATGGCCAAGCTTATGCCTGAGGAGAAATCTCTTTCTTTAAAAGCTCATTTCCCTTAGAGAGCTCAATTTTTCATGTTTAACATTAAATTAACTTGAGCTTTTGTGCCATTTTTTCTGTTCTTAAACCAATCAACATTAATCTGCATAACCAGTCCCCTGAATAAATGTAATATCTAAGTTTTAATAGGACATTGTTTGGTATATTGAGAATGCTAAACCAATTCCAGTTTGGAAGTGAAATAGTTAAGTCAATGACTTATTGCAATTTCTCTCAGATTTCTTTATCTGTACTATGAGACTTTGTAGAGTAATACACATCTTCAGCTTCAATCTGCTATCTCTTGGAATTTATTAAGAACACTCTGGTGAATAATTATTTCCCCCTTTCTTATTTTTTAAACTTCTTATCTAAAAGAATCAGAGTTTTCCCGTAACTCCTATCCAGTATATAACTCCAACATTTTGTGTTTTTCTAGGTACATTTGTGCTTATATTGTCATTCATCATGGCAGAGATATGTGGAAATAGCTCCATATTTCATTTTGTTGTATCAGTGCAGTAGTAATGGGCACATCTTTGACTCAATTCCCTAGTTTAATGGAATTGTGGAAACCCTCTATCTCAAGGTTTCAAAACTCACTTCATGCTCACAATAACTCTCAGGCTTGATGATGCCAGCCAGTTTTTATTCCTCTATTCAGAATAAAATATAACTACAAATTCAAGGCTTTTAATGCTGTGCATATCACCTGTAGTCTGGTAATTTGGGCACTGGAGTTCTTTGTCATCTTTATGCATTCGATATGCTCCTGTGCTGAAGCACCAAGGGAAATCTGTATTTTTAAGGCAAGTAATTTACTTAGAAGTATGTGAATTGCATATTGGGATTTAATAGTAATTTAGAAAGTATCAGAGTAATAGATTAAAATAGGAGTGCATATGAAAAAACAGACTAGAAGAGAAATTATCCAGAGTTAAAAATAGAAAGTTTTTTATAGTGTGAGGCAAGAAGGCAAAAAAAAAAGCCACTAAATTTGCTACTATTAGAAAACTGGTAAATGGTCTTGCAAATGCCATGTGGAAACTCTGGGAGAATGCAGTAATTTTTAAAGGCTGTTAAGCTGGTTTGGTACTGTGCTTTGAAAGGACACCACCAACTTAAAATGGATGACTTATTTGATTTTTTTCATGCTGCATCAATTTTTCTTGGAATAAAGATGGTGTTGCTTATCTATCCATCCGCAATCTGTACTGAGTCCCTTTACTGAAAAGATTTTATCCTTCTGTGGGGAAGACAACAGACACCTCTCGGGTCATATTTTAGGAATTTATCTCTGATTAACTGTACCACCAACAGGAAAGCTGGTAAAACGGAAAAGTAGTGTAAAATTTCTTAGGCAGAAAGAAGGCACTTTCTGTAAAGGTCTTGCTTCTGAGTCACCTGAAATACTTGACAAATTGCAAGTGCTGTTGGTATCACCTGGCACTTGATCATCCCATGTATATTTCATCAGGCTTTAAATGGACATCTCTTAGCGTAGAGAGGTTCCTAAATTAGCTGAAACCTAATCAGAAATCCATCTGGTACAAACTCACAATAAGTTGTTAGGTGTGATTCATAAAAATCACATAATGTGTTTCTGCATGGCATTATTAGTACTTTTCTTGCATGTTTTCCAAAACTAAACACGACTCATCTTTATGCCAAAGCACTGGGCCGGCCCCATTATGCTAATAGTGATGCTGCTTAGATGACCCAGGAAAATGCATCCTTTTAGCAGCTCAGTCTGTCCTATCAATCACCTGGCTGCACACTGAGGAAGAGAAATAGGGAAGAAAGCCCTCACAAACTCTAGACCCTTCTACTAGAGACTAAAAATGTCCTACTGCATTAGCTGGAAACAGATGTATCACCATTATATGATCATCAAAAGCCTTGACAAGGAACTAATTAATTAATGCTTTACTTGGAAAAATAATCCTAAAATATTAATACCTGGAACAACTATAGGCATGTTCAGCATTCAGATCAGAATGCTTTTGTGACTCTTTTTTCATGTAAATCCTTAGTTTCTTGCAAGCCAATGAGAATATTCCCTTGAAGCAAACAGTTTTAATGGACCTGTTGAACAATCTTAAAAAAAATAAATAAAGAAAGCATAAAGGCTGAACCATGGGATCAGTCTAGCCTGGAAAATGACTCAGCTGCCCAAATCTTGTTTCTACTGCTCTCATTCATATGATTTTCTAGGGAAAGAGAAGCAATGTATGAATGCTTCCATTAAAGTCCTGCAATACTGGGCATATTTCCTTCGCTGTTTTGCTGACTTTAGGCAGCCCTTCTAATTTCAAACCCTGTAAGAATCATTATGAAGAAATGACCTCTTCTTTCCTCTTCTTGGAAAAAGGATCTTAAAGAAGTCTCTGTTTTTCATACTTAATGATATATTTGGAGAAGCACCATTTGCCTTCTGGTTTGTAAGTCATGGTTTGGAGCTTTTTGTGGCAACTTCTTTCAAAACGAAAAGCGGAGATTTCCATTAATTTTCATTTTGATGGAGCTTGAGAAGTTTGACAAAGCTGTAAGAAGTTTGTAAACAGAAGACAGGAACTGCTAAGACTTTTCACATGCTTTATCTCATGATTTCATGTGGTAATTTTGTATTTCCAGTATACCAGTAGATCCAACAAGGTTCATATTCTTGATTACTATTCTATTATCTTAGCTAGAGAATGTTAGAGGGGAATTCACATTTGTATCTTTTATACTGGGTCTGCAGAATATCTTGAACATTTAGATAATTCTTTTTGATGTCTAAATATATTATTCACCTGTCGGGATCATTAGTTTGTCAGAGTGACCCCGAGAAGAATTCCAAAGTCTCTTTTCCCAGCCCGGCGCTTAAAGAAGGAGTCAGAGCTCTTCATCTTTCGGTCTCAAGGTCGTTTATTAGTTCTTATCTATAAAATTTTCTTTCTGCCCAGCAGAGATCTGCTCAGCAGGGCAGCCACAGGCACTCTGCCTGCCCCCAGGGCGGTGTTGTGTCTTTATACTAAAAACTACGTGTACAATATTTACAATTACTCCCCAATACCCATCACCTATGCTAGACAGTGAGCTTCTACTCTAAACCAATCTCTAAGTGCCAACAACACAGCAGAAGATGGAAGACAAGAAGAGAAAAGAAGAAGCATGAGGCACGCCCCAATTCCTCCATCTTGTCTCCATAACCCCCCTGTACAGAGATATAACCCCCCTGTACAGTAATCCTAAAATACATAATTCACCCTGTGATAATTTCACTAATATTCTACTTAAACTCTTGTGGCTTGCTATCTTCATAGAAGGTTGGTATTTGCTCCACGGGCCAAATCAAACTCACAGAGGCATTTTGGGCTCTGTGCCAGGGTCTCTGAGCCCCCCGGCAAGGGTCTTGGCTGCTCAGGACAGCCAAAGGGATGTCCTGAACCCGACATTCACCCTATTCAGCTGCATTACTGATTCTTTAAACCTTCTCTGTTATTATTTGTTCATAATTATATAAATGTGCTAGTGGTTTTTTTTTCTTTTTTATTGACATTAATTGTCACACAGTTTCTCAAAATTAAAACTGTAACCCACCAAAAAAGTGTTCAATTGTGCAGTCACTGTTGTCGTAGGAAGAAGAGAAAAATAAGGTTTGGTTAAATTTTTAAAAACTTTGCATATGAAAGACTTACGAGAGAACAGATTGTAAAGAAAAGTTAGCATTCTCAAAGTAACTACCCTGAGTGGTCCTGTATGACTTTCTGAGGTTGGGGAGGGGCAGAATGCTGAAGGTCACTCCCCTTCTAAGGATGGCAGTGGCAGCCTTTGAACCAAGTGGTGCAAATGAAGCATTGGATAAGCATGCAGGGATGAACAACTTACTGGCTGTGTTCTTCAGAGACAGCCTAGGGATGGAGGAGGTTTTTAAGGGCTTGTTCCACAGCACTGGGCCAGGTCTCTGCCAGAAGAGGCTGGATGATTGAGGGTCAACCTCTGCTTCCATGACCTCTTAATTTTCTAAAGATATGGATAGGTGGTATAGAACTAAGATCTGTACATCCTTTAGGGATTCAGTTACCTTATTAGATCTCAACAGCTTCAGTTGGCAAGTTCCCCTGCCTTTTTTTTGTTTGTTTTGGACATGATCACCAGTGCAAAGGCTTTTGGTGGTAACATGTACTTCTTGGATTCCCAGGGATGTACATTTATTTATACCAAGTAGGGCAACATAACTTTTTTTTTTAAAAAAAGTCTCCCGATTTCACGCAATGTTCACCTACCTACTGCATAGCTTACTGGATGCTCTCAGCTCATGGGTTTGAAGAATCAGGTTCCTCTCAAACTGTGCAGATGCATAAGTGTCCTGAAAACTCAGACTGCTTCTTCCCAAGAGGGGAGGGAATGAGGAGAGGACAATGTCACATTGTCGCTGACGTCTTTTGTGAAAAATCTTTTCTTAGGATTTTTCCTACTGGAGCTGAGAAGAAGCTCAGTAACGAATGTAAACAATTATTATCTGCTGCTGTGGAATGCAACAGGTCCACCTGTGGTTGGTCTTCTGTAGATGTTTGGATTTACTGACCACTTACAGTGGAGCTGCTATCGCTCTCTGCCGAGAGACAGACCTTTGTTATTATTCTTTCTATTCTATTCTTAGCTTAGCCAGCTTCTGAAGAAGCTCCTTTTCTTTCTATTCCTATGTAGTACAGTTATAATGTTATAATGTATCATAAGATAATAAATCAAGCCTTCTGATAATGGAATCAAGATTCCTTGTCTCTTCCTTCCTCTAAAAACCCCTGTGACCACCGTCACATCACATCTTAGGAACAAACCAAGCACTTGCAACAGAATTCAGAGCTGCCTACAGACAGCCTGGGGACCTTTTTGTATTTGCATATCTGCGCAAAGCCATCACACAAAATTCCTTGTGCAAAAAGTGTAACAGCTATATTATAGTGAGTTGAATTGATATTCCCTCTCCACAACAAATAATAATTAATACTTTTTTTTTAATGTTTGCTTGGAGGCTATTTTAACTCAGTTGCTTCTCTTCCTTGTGAAATGATCATTGTTGATGTCCCTCACATTCCTTCCTCTGCCTTCAGAATATCTTATTTCTCATGAGCCCGTCATCAGGGAAGCAGGTCTACCATGCATGTATATTTTTTAATAGCAACACTTCTGGCAAAAGCTAAATGTCGAGATGTGCTGCAGTTGTATAGCCAGTAGTGTGACATTCTCACAGCTAGCAAATACAATGATAACTAATTCAGCTTTAAAGGATTTGAATCAGACCTTCAACTCATGAAAATCAATTCCTTTCTACCACAACTGAAGGAACTATGACTATTTACCCTCTTTGCAGCCCCTAGATCTCTGTAATAGATTTGACATTTATGTTTTAAGCATCATAAATCCACAAAAGTGTCCTTAACTCTGCTAGAATGTTTCAGTATCATGTAGGGGTCACAATGTTCATGCCCTAAATCAGGAAAACAATTAACCACTAGACATTTTGAGGTCATCCATGAGCAGGAAAATAATTAGGTCTAGATCCTCACAGATAAAAAATTAGCTACCAAAATGCACAGATGGAATTTTCAAATAATGCTTAATAAGGTGAGATGCCTAACTTGTATTGATTTCTTTGAAAATCTGACCTTTAGAGCTTAATTTTAAGCTTTCCCATTATAGTTTAAGAGGGTGTGAAAACTTAAGTGTGTGCTTGAATGAGTTTCTTTTACGAAGACTCTTCCACAGACAAAACTGAAATACAGAGGAAGACATGGCAAAGGCAGCCTGAATCAAGAGGGATTCTGTTGGTGTGGCAGCAGTCTGAAAAATGCCCTTTTCCAATTAAGATTAGTTCAGGGGGAGCAGGTTTCGAGTGAGTTATTTCAGACACATACACATGTAATTCCAAGAGAAAAATATCTACCCCTGGCTGTGGTTTGTGAAGCAAGATGGATTGCTAGTCCCTCAATAAAGCTCTGGCATTCTCTTTAACTCAGTTCCTTCTTCTTTGTTATGCTTACCTTCTGCTCTTATACCCACTGACACCCTGCAGTGGAGGTGCTAAGTATTCATGGTGATGTAAATGGAAAAGGAGGGTAGAAAGACAGAGTATAAATTCTCAGAAATTCAGGATAAATTAGCCTATCTATGTGGGGAGAAGGAAATTCACAGTTTAATGGACTGCTATCTTGGATTTTTTTGGCCTGGAATCAACCGACATTGCTGCATTGTTCTTTAATGCATGGGGTAAAAGATGGCTTTTTGCTGGTATAAAAGTTTTTGACTTTAAATGTCCACCATGCCTCTCTGAAATCACTGACAATCAGATCTATTTTTTTCTGTCCTGTGTATCTTTCAGTTTTCATTTTAGAGAGGCCACCCAGAAACAATAGTACAGGACTGTGCAAGCACAAAAGAAAAGATTTTTTGATGGTAGGAATATGAATGAGACACTCTGTTCAGAATGTACTACCTCTTATGCAAACAAATAGATCTCCTGAAAATTTCTAGCCACTGTTTTTGAGAGATGATTTAAAATGGAAGAATGTAACCACGATTTTCAGTAAAAAAAAAAGAAATTAATTTGGCTAGTGGTATTTTGTTTGGGGATATTTTGTTTGTTGATTTGAGGCTTTTTTTGTGTTTTTTTAGCATCTGAGGTTCCAGTTCTATCTTCAGCTCAAAGATTCATTGCATTCAGGTAAAGACCTCCTAATAATAAATTATATTTTTTAGAATAAGCTAAAGGCAGCTGAAGAACAAAATGTATAAAAAGTACTTTGCAATTTATTAAAAAACCCTCAGTTTTATGGAATAAGTAAATTTTCTCTAATATGTGTCTCTGGAGGGATGTAGAGACTGTGTTTGTACATAGTGTCTATTATATTTAACAAAGAAAAATCTCTTTATCCCCAGATATTGGCAGTTTACCTGGAATATCTGTAAATCCACACACTATTAAGTTTCCAAAAAGATGCATGAGAGAGTTAGCTTCTAAAGCCTGCCAAAATGGGGCTGATATTTGTTCAAGTTGATCCTTTAAACTACAAACAAGATTGGAACCATACAGTGCACAGTGTGGTTTTGTATTTGATTAGTTTTCTACATTTGTGGAAAGCATGGAACTTTGTATATTTTGCAAGCCTGTAAAGTGATTAAGACAATACAGATTTTGCAAATGCCATACTGAAGGTGCTAAAAAATCTTGGAAGTACATTTTCATCTTATTATTCACATTTCTTTGTCTGCAAAGAGTGCAGAAGAGTTTACTTTGAAAAGAAATATGAAAACAACAGAAATGCCCTTATACCTATTTCTGCTTTGTAAAACTTGGATAGAATTATTTCGACCTTAAGACATGACTAAGAAGTTTGGAATGCTATGAATTTTCTGTCCAATAGAGTATTCCTCATGGGTTTTAATGGATTGAAAGATTTGTATTTTACTTGGCTAACTTGTTCCTTTGAAAAGAAGCCACGTTCATTGGTTTGACTATCTCTTGCATGTATTTGAAATGTTCCCCCAGTATTGTAGATTACCTAGTGAAAGACCCTTTCACACATTACACATTCTTATTACTTGTATTGTCACTGTGAATTGTAAGGAGAAACTTATCAAAAATTCCTTTCAAAAGAACGTGGACTGAAGGAGAAAGGAATTAGGAAATAAGGTAGCTCTGGTACCTTTACTGCTTATAGTGAAACACATAAACATTGTAGTTTTGATGGAATTCTAATGCAGATTTATTACTGGAATCTGCACTTTGCTGTAAAATGCAGTCAAAAGAACAAATAAAGAGCAATGCATAGAAAGTAAAGATGTCAGATAGTAAAATGTCTCTTTTTAAAAGCCTGTCTTTTTCACAATCCTTTTTATGAACTTTTTATGAAGTTTCTGGAGCAGACCAAAATAATTAGGGGAAAATGACCTTGGGGTTTATGCTGTGTTCAGAACAGTGACTTGTCCAATCACTGTAGGAAAGGGTGGCAGATTGTGATTGATGTTTTTAGAAGAGCTACAAAGTGAAGTGTATGAATGGTACCTTAGGTTTCTAACCATGTATGACAAATGCAGGCACTGTGAGAAGCTCTTTATCCCCAGATGCTGTGAAAGCACATAACAAATTTCATGTGGATGAGCCTATGAGTAGACTACCTAAAGAGCTAATCTAAAATCTCATTTTCAGAATTGATTCTGGTGTTTCAGAAGAGAACATATCCCTGAATATAGATCTTATATCAGGAGGATTAGGACGTCAGTGATTAATATGAATTTAATTTTTAGACACGTCGTGGGATTTCTGTGGCATATAAAAAAGACTGAACTTGTTGAACAGCACGTCCCATTTCAATTACAGTTTTAATGAAGAAATGACTTTTACAAGGAAAAACTCTCATGGGCTTAATATTACAAAAAGCTGATTCTTCCCCTATTTCCCTCCATCCCCTTTAAATCAGGTACATTTTGTTGATCTTGATGAAACAATAACATATTCATTATCCTGCCAGTCTGTGCCATATTTTATAAAGAAGCAAAGCAGCTCTTGCTCCTTTTGTGTTTATTTACCCCTCTGCAGCTCCACTACCACCTTGGGAAAGAGAACAGTTTAAAGGAAGTCTAGTGACAGGCTTTAAGAAAAAAGTTGGTAGACAGTTGCCTAATTCCCATCCCAGGTCAAAGTGCTTTGAGTATCCTGTCAGCCTTTTAGCTGACATTTAATTTTAAAGGGATTTGTGTATATGACAGCCACAGAATACTCAGAACCACAGAACAGGTAAAGTTGGAAGGGACCACTGGAGATCATCTGGTCCAACCTCCCACACAAGCAGAATCCCATAGAGAGTGCTCAGGATTTTGTCCAGGCAGCTTTTGAATATCTTCAGTGAGGGAGATTCCACAACCTCTCTGGACAATCTGTTCCAGTGCATTGTCAGCAGCACAGCAAAGAAGTCCTTCCTTGTTTACTGGTGGAAGTTCCTGAGCATCAATTTCTGCCCGTTGCCTCCTGTCCTATTGCATGGCACCACTAAGGGTCTACCTCCATCCTCTTCTCTCAGTATTTTCCAGGCTAAACAGGAAGAACTTGCTCCAGGAGCAGAAGGAAAGGTTCACCTCCTCAACCTTCTGGCAATGCTGCTCCTAGTACATGTGAGGATACCACTGCCCATCTTGCTCAGGCTGGGGTGAGTGAAAAGTTTCTGCAGCTCTTGAATGGCAAGAAGAAAAACATATAGCGCCAGTCCAATTGCCAGAATCACCACCAACCCCCCTGATTTTCTTCCAGAGCTATGCTATGATGCTTCTGCCCTAACAATTTTTAAAAACTTTTCTCCTGTTGGCTGAGACTTTCCAGAGAAATACTAATTTTTAATGTTCTTTATGCAGGCTGCAGGTGGTCCCCAAAGGAAGGAGGTGGAACTAGTCAAGTTTATGTACACTGCCAAATAACTTCAGACAAAAAAAGATTTCTTCACAATTATGGTAACCCAAACTTCTCTCACTTGTACTTTTTTTCAAGTTGCAGTTTATAAGACAATTAACACCTATCTTTGATTTATACCTATGAAACTTGAAGTCTGGTTTCGAAATTAGTCTGGAAATTGTTTGACTGAGAAAGGCATTACTGGACATTAAGCATTTTCCCTTATCTCTTACCTTTACGTATGCAGTGTGAAAACTGACATGAAATACAAAACATAAATTCTCATTCTGTTGTTTTCCACTCATAGTAATTCCATACATAAATACAAAGTAATTCATACATAAATTCATACTTGTCATTAATTACTTGACCCATACCTTTTCTTAGCCCATCTGCATTTGAACCCTCCATTTTTTCAATTAAGGCGTAAGCGAAGATGGAGGATGTTTTCAGCTATGGTAAATGTTAACAAAAAGTCATCAGTTTTCTCCCTGATGAATTGTCCAGTAAATTCTTTGAATATAGGAAAATGAAGGTTTGGGACTGATTGATTGAATATTTCAAGTTTTGTGTCACTGTCTAAAATGTTGAACCCTCATCTTCCTTCAAAATCAGAATGAGTGTGTTTGAGTGAAAAATCTCTCTTTGTGAAATATTAATGGTAAGGACATAGTACACATTTATGAAAGCGATAAAGGCCAGGTTCCTGTGGTTAAAAAAGTATTGAAACTTGCAGTCATCATTTCATAAATGGTGCCAGTGTTTGAATGTCATTCACCAGGGAGTTATGATTCACATCTCTTTTCAATACATTTTGCTCTGTTGGCAACATAAGAAACCTGTGGAACTGCAGGAGTTCTTTTTCACATAATGCACTGAAATTGCCTTTGAAAACATGTGCACAAGGTGCACACAAATGGTCTTTTATTTTGCAGATGCGGTTCAGATGGAAATGTAGAGTGGATGCCATATAAATTATTAGAAAATAATCTAAACAAGTTCCTGGTCTTTTTAAATATCAATAGCAATTTTATATTAATGTGGTAATTAAATAATTAAAATAAAATTAAAATTATAATAATATTTTATGTGATAATTAAATAAGAGAAAAGAGATTAGAATTGGTTCAGAGTAACCACCTCTGTTCATGACTATGTAGGGGTTTCTCTTGACAGAGATTTTCTGTCTTCCCTAGAACAGAGAAGCTATTAAAATACATAATTTTTATTTGGATAGAGAACATTTTTTTCTTCCAAAGCAGTTATGAAACTGTGTTTCCACTTAATCCTGTGGGCTTGTTTTTTCTTCTGGGTTACATCACCCAGCATCTGTTCTAATCTCTCCCTATGAGTGTCCCCAGTATGTTGTGGGGACTACAAAAATCCATTGCAGGACTGCAGTGGGTTCTGTGGGCTGAACTCATAAATCCCTACTGGTGCTTTCTTGTTCAGGTTCTTTTACTCATTTTTATTGGTCTCAGAATGGATTAAGAATGGATTATGGGCTCACAATAAATCAGGGAGTTAAAACAGCAAATGGCTCTTTAGCGTAACTTTAGTTTGACCAGCTCATTCATGGGATGAATCTACTTTTATAAATAGCATTTAATGTGGTCACTGTGTCTCTCAGATGTGTATTCAGAGTCCCACATTTTTTTAATTGTTTCTTTCTCATTTTTAAATATTATCTAAAGCCTTTGAGCTTCTGAGTTTGACATAGCTGTGTGCATTTCAGGTGTTTTTTTAACAGTCTTTGTGGTTCTGAAAATATTTTCCATACTGCTTTAATGTGTGACATTTCTCTGTACGGTTTCCTCAAAAATAACCTGTAGAAAATAATTGCTCCATCTTCGGTCTCATACAGCTTCTGACAATGTGTAAATGTTCAGAAAGTAATTAGTAGTCAAGTTTGGCAGGAAGGAAGGGAATAGAGCTTACTGTTGACTACATAAACAGATAAAGTCAACTGTTTGAGTTTGCTGAAGCTTATGGAAGCATCTTGCCTCACAAATAGACACAATTAGATTTGTATTAGATGTTAACACAGACATTCATTGTTATTCCTTCTTGTAAGAACATTAAATCAGCCTTGAAAATTGTCAGAAAAATTTATTGACCCTAGCCAGAAGATTCAGGTTGGATGCGTTTGACTCTGGAAATATATTTCATATCAACATATAATATGATATTATCATTTTGATACCTTTCTACTCATTGAGTTTCTGGAAAAGCCTTTTTATTATAAGCCCTTCATCCAAGCACTGAGAAAAAAAAAAGTAAAATAGATAGAATCTTAAGAATATTCTTACTAAAACAGTTTTAATATTATGGTTTTAAGTCATTTGTGATGTGCTTCTTCAATTTTTTCCACTTATGTTGTAAACACCACACAATCTACCTATTTTATCTTCTGACCTGACTGCAAATAAGGTATTTTTTCCTTACAACTTCAGCAATTATACATGTGTACAAATATACCTTCACACTTTTAAAAGCAATCATATGCTGTTTTGACATTGAAAAAGAGGCTTACTGAAAAAAATTAACAGCCCTCCTGGGTCAACATTGATAAAAACGTAAAATGCAACACAAAAATATAAATTTTAGTCTAGATTATCTGGATTTGATGACTAATGTGTTGAATTGAAGTTGTTGCCATATGAAAAATACTGTAATAATTGAGATAGAATAAAAACAGATAGAAAGAGTTCCTGTTAAGAACAGATAGAGGAATGTTGTTGAAGATTTCAGAAAGGACAAATGTTTGATGGTTATCCTGGAGTCTTGACGTGTTTCTTGGGAATAAAGGTAGAATTCCTTCAACTCTGTAATAACATTTGAATCGCAAGTTTGCTGGATGTGTTTGTGAAGCAAATAATTTTATACCCTCTACATTTGTTTAGCCATCAGGGTAGGTCCTCCTACCCTCTAAGGATATTATAATTTTTTTGTTGTATTCCATGTGCAGGCAGCTTTTGGTCTGCTTGACCATCTTCCTCAGATAATATAGGACACAATTCCAATTAATGTTATAGCTGTGAATTTGAGTTCTAACAATTCTCAGAACTGCTTGGAATTTCTGATCCTCTTCTAATGGTTTTGGTTTTTTGTGGTTTTTTGTGTTTTGGTTTTTTTTTTCTGGTATTAATAAATTAAGCCTCCTTCCTTTTTTCCTAAAAGAAAGGGATATTAAGGGTTCGTTGGCCAAATATATCTTCTTCCTTCTCTCAGGCATTACTTGTGTTCATTTTTTCTGCACTTTTTCTTTCCTACTCTATATAATCCCAAGGATAATTTGAGGTAACTGGGATTTTTTTTCCCAGTTCAATGCTCTGCTCTTTTGGGAATATTTCTTTCCCCTGTAAGAGATCTCCTAAATTTTTCTTGACTATTTCAGTGGTGTGTCATTCCTGATGAGTCTGAAGATCTGATACATTTTAATTCATTTTTGCTTTCTTCATTCTTCTAATACACTTGAAAGACATTCTTCTCCTCCTCTCCCCTTCCCAATTTATTAACTACTGGCACTTTTGCCTGATGCACTTGGCTTTGGGGCAGAAGCCATTCTTCTATGCAGAGTATCTTAAATGAAGTGTCTAGCTGCTTTGCCAGTGCTAATTGTGGTTTTGACTACCAAACTTTCCACTGCACCTGTTTCTGACTTAATTAATAAATGCTCCATTTGTTTCCAGAGTAGTAGCCCATTCATCTTCAGCTGCAGTGCTTTCCACTTGTTCCATGAAAAATTTCTCTGTGCTAATCATGCTGTTAGCAATCCTCTCTTCATACTGTGCACAATTTTCTGGCACGTGACAACTCCTGCCCCTGTTTTATTATTGATGGATCTTCTTGCAGCCTTTTCTTTTTCTTTTAATTTCCCCAGATGTCAGACACCCACTTGCCTTTTGAGAATGGCCACAGCAGATGAACTTATGTGGTGTCACATTGGTTCTCACTCAGAGCCCCACTCTCCTGGCTGTTTTAGTCCCTTCCTGTTATTGGTTGCATCAACGGTGTAAGACCATTGCTTCTCTTCCTTAATCCTTCAGGCAGAAGACTGGTGGTCTTTATTTCCTCAAGAAACTGAAGATCATCTATTAATGTTGAATTATGTGTCTTTCCAACAACCTGTGAGTCGTAGCCCAGGATCTCAAAGATTATAGGGTGTCTTTGTGTTGTATCCTTAATCTTTCAAGATTTTAAAACTGATTTTATAACTTTAAAGACTATACAAATTTTCTGTTGGACAATAAACTTTCTACTCACTGTAACAGCAATTTTTTTCTGCTTATGGTCACCATTGCATTCACTTTCTAACTATATATTTATATACAATCAATCTACAGTATTAATTTCTTCCATACTTATTTGCAATCTTTTTATATTTACCCTTTCTGCCAGAGTTGACTGAAAATTATTAAACCCATCATGCTCTTCAGAATAAAATATCCTGCATAAATAAAGAATGGACAGCTCTCATCAATTTTTCCCCTTTTTTTGGTATGTCTTTCCTACTGGTAGAAAATAAATTGGTTTTTTGTTGAATATTAAAGTAGGTCCAATCAGATTTCAATCCCTCGAAACTTTTTCTCTACAGCAAAGACATCTGACAGAAGTCTTCTTTCTGTGTCAATTACCAATCTGTTCATCATTAGCTCTCATCTGATCTACTGGCCATAAGTAACAAAATTTGCTCCACAGTTTGACTAGTAGAAATACTTTCGTATGGCCTGCCTTTATTTTGTCACACAGGCAAAAAGTTTGGATTGAACAGAATCTCTACAGACCATCCGGTTCCAACCCCACTGTCACGGACAGGGACACCTTCCCCCAGAACAGATCTCTCAAAGCACCATCTAGCCTTGCCTTGAACAATTCCAGGGACAGAGCATAATATTGGAAGTACCAAGGAATCCTACCTGAGAAATCATAATTTTACTTCTTTTAACAGGACTCCTTATCTTCAGTCTTTTACCTTCCTTGGCCTTTACAGGTGATCTAAGATTGGTTTTATCTATTCAATGAGAGACCCTTGCTGATACTCCCATCCTCCAAATCTGGAAGATGAATCTCTTACTCATGGTTCTTGGCCCCTCCTTCTCTTTTTCTTTCCAGGCAGGGCATGTCAACCAACTCAAGCCTTGTCAGCCACATAATTCCTAGTCCTTCCTGTCTGCCTAAGCACTTCCTTTCCTGTCAGTAAAAAGGAATGTATCTCATCCAATATTTTTTACCCATAAACTGACTTTAATCCTGCAAGGTGCAGCATGTCAGTAAATCATGTCATCTTTAACAAGCCCAGCTGATTCCAGAAGGGTTTACATTTCCCAAATGTAAGCATCAGATTTCATGGGGCTTGGTGAAGACTTATGCTTGCATAAGATGACATTTTCCCTCACTTCATTCTGGGCTAAGGAGTGGGATTTGGTTTATAGCAAAAAACTGAGAAATTTGAAAGCCCAAGCTTTTGATTTTTTTCATTTTGACTCAAAATATTTGCCACAAGACATTCTTCTATGTACTACCTGGATACCTGTGTAGAATCATTTAATCAGACAGAATTTATGGAGAAAGAACAGGAATACAGCTTTGATTTTACTCCTTGCACTCTCAGTTTCTGACCTGACAGCTGTCAAACTTTTATTAAGACGGGAACACTTTTAAAATTTGATATTTAAACAGAAGATCTCAGGGATGAAATAATATCTTTGCTAGCACACACTTGTCCTGTCATTCAATCCTATTTTAAAATATCCAAAATTCAGGCAAATCCATCAGTGTTAAACAAGAATGATGAAACAAAAGTTCTGGCCTGGTAATGAAGTTTAAATCCTACTAACAAAAGGGTAAGGACAGAGAAGGTACAGAGAATTAGCAGAGATTCACTGTGCCTGTGCTAAATTTTGCTTATAAGTGCTGTATTAAACATTTAAAAGTATGCTTTCAAAAATACATGGGGCTTTCACAGCAAAATTTTCCATGACACTAATGGGCATCATGTGATTCGTTTCCCACACACAGCTTTGAACATCCATTCTGTTCTTTCCTATATATTTTCTTCTGCCAGAGCCATCATTACATCTCAGCACCTTCCAGTAGTGCTGCAAAGTCTGTGAGTCATATTTTTCATGAGTGACTGCTTCTTTTACATATGCCCTTAATTATTATTTTATATTTTTAGATTAAGGGGTTTAATGCAGTTATACTTGCCTGAAAGTAGCTAAGTAGCTCATTTCCTTCCTTCCTTCCTTCCTTCCTTCCTTCCTTCCTTCCTTCCTTCCTTCCTTCCTTCCTTCCTTCCTTCCTTCCTTCCTTCCTTCCTTCCGCCACTTCCTTCCTTCCTTCCTTCCTTCCTTCCTTCCTTCCTTCCTTCCTTCCTTCCTTCCTTCCTTCCTTCCTTCCTTCCTTCCTTCCTTCCTTCCTTCCTTCCTTCCTTCCTTCCTTCCTTCCTTCCTTCCTTCCTTCCTTCCTTCCTTCCTTCCTTCCTTCCTTCCTTCCTTCCTTCCTTCCGCCACTTCCTTCCGCCACTTCCTTCCGCCACTTCCTTCCGCCACTTCCTTCCGCCACTTCCTTCCGCCACTTCCTTCCGCCACTTCCTTCCTTCCTTCCGCCACTTCCTTCTGCCACTTGCTTCCTTCCTTCTGCCACTTCCTTCCTTCTGCCACATCCTCCCACCACTTCCTTCCTTCCTTCCTTCCTTCCTTCCTTCCGCCACTTCCGCCACTTCCGCCACTTCCGCCACTTCCGCCACTTCCGCCACTTCCGCCACTTCCTTCCGCCACTTCCTTCCGCCACTTACTTCCTTCCTTCCTTCCTTCCTTCCTTCCTTCCTTCCTTCCTTCCTTCCTTCCTTCCTTCCTTCCTTCCTTCCTTCCTTCCTTCCGCCACTTCCTTCCGCCACTTCCTTCCGCCACTTCCTTCCGCCACTTCCTTCCGCCACTTCCTTCCGCCACTTCCTTCCGCCACTTCCGCCACTTCCACCACTTCCACCACTTCCGCCACTTCCGCCACTTCCTTCCGCCACTTCCTTCCTTCCACCACTTCTGCCACTTCCTTCCTCAGTTTAACTTGAAAAGAACTAAGATTTTTACTCATAGTTGTTCACAGAAGCTTGGAGTAAAGGAAAGAAATTTACAAGTGAGCAAATTTCCTAAACCCTGTTTTTTGTTCTTCTGGTCAACAACTCTTTTTGTTGCTCTTGAGATCAATAAATCCAAAGATCTCTCTTGTATGACCAGGTTAAATATTACCATTCATGAGTTTTTAAAAATTTCTTTAAACCCCTCCAATCATCAAGTATTATGATTCTATAACAGCTGTGTCATAGGTCGTCTCAGTTTTTTATTTCCATTACTTACTTAGTTTCATTAGTCAGACATATACCTTTTCACTGAAGTTGATAAAATCTTGTGCCATACACATTTTGTGTGCAATGTGTTAGGAAAAAAAAATCTTCAAGTGAATAAGTTTTTTAAAATAAGCTTTTGCCCTATCTAGGAAACTCAAATACTAAGAAGAAAATAAAACCATCTTTTAAAAGATATCAAAAAAGATATTTTTTAGAAAACTAGTGGGGGGTGCTTAGCAACAGCATACCAGCATACAGCAGCACCATTGTTAAAATACTGAATTTACACACTGGAATACTATTGGCTGAGTTTTAGCAGAACCTGTATATTTTAAAAATTTCAGCCATCATTTTTCTGATATGCATGAACAATTCCTATAGTACAGACTGTCAGTGTAGCATTGAGAGTGAGGTCTAGAACTATTAATAAAATTTTAATCTTTCATTACCTGAGGTGTTCAGTGACATTTTGCTTTGCTGTGAAGAAGCTGGGCAATTTATAGAATTGCATCCTCCTGGAAGTAAAAATAAAAGGTTACTCAGCACAACAGCATCATATTCATACTTAGTCTAAGAAAATCTAAATATTTACCTCATTGCAGAGGAACAACAGGAAAAATTTAGTAGTCCACGTGGAAAATAGAGTAAGAAAGAAGAAAAGATATGCATACCTTAGATGACACATTTTATGAATTTAAAGAGAGACTTTTTTCCTGGCACCAGGCTGATAACCTCTTTTCCATCCCCAACATCACAGCATCAACAACAATAAAATACTTTCAGTACCTCCAAATATAGGGTTGTGAGAAAGCATACGCCTGGAAATCCAGCCTGGCATTTTAAGATGTGGAAATGAAGCATTTCTGGAACAGCAGAGGGAAAGAGATTTTTTCAACAAAGTGACCACCTTCTGGTTACTCATAAGTCTCCCATCAAGGATTAGGTGAGCAAAGATAAAAATAGGGTAAATTACTTCCAACAGAAATGCCAGGTCATGTGCATCAAACAGACCAGGTATTTTCTTTCTCTTTATTCAAGGGATGTAAATTGTGCTTTAGAAGCAAAGATTTCTCTGCATGGTGCAATGGAAAAGAATTCAGAACTTTTAAACCCAGGGAGCCTTTGAAAGCTATTTTTAAAATTGGTTTTTCCTGCAGGGTTCTACTGAGCTTAATGAACCTAGTGGGCTTGGCAGGCAGTCCTGCTGGCTCGTGCAGCCTGTGGGAAGTGGGGTTACTCTGGAGCTCATCCATCTCCACATCACATCTCAAAGCAGCAGCTCTACCAGATGTGCTAGTGGAACAGTTCTGCCAGCCCAGTTGATAAGCACTTAGATATTGAAATTTTTTGCCTGCTAAATTTAAATTACCCCTGTACTCTTAAAGCTACACACATACACAAACACACACACACACACACGCTAACAGGCAAGTCACCGACAAGCTTAGCAAGCGGAGCAGTGTGCAGATGAGGGCTGCTCAAACCATTCCTTGCTAATCTCAGTTCAAACTAGGCATTTTATTAAATCTGTATTGAAAATATCTCCATCACAGAAAGAGTGTGTAACTGTTTCTAGCAGCATTGCTAGTCCTGCTATTTGATTTCACAGGCTGATATGTAACAAGTTGATGGCTGATAAGCTGGCTTTCCTCGCTGCATTAAAGTGGGACATAGAAATGCAAAAAAAACACCTGCTAAAAAAAATAAATTAAAAGCCAAGGAGTTTATTATGTCCTGTAAAACCATTAAAAGTTTCTAACAAATGTACTCTGTAAGATTTTAAAGTCTCATCAAAAGTAAGCAAATCAGTAGAAATTAATATTAAATTGAGGTATTAAGATGAAATACTTTTACTTTTAAAAACACCATTGATTGCAAAGTTCACATCCATGAAGGCAAAAAGGTGCCATCATCTACCCCAGAAACTGAAAGTGGGAAGTATATTATAATTTACTTGTAGAAATTATTGCACTATTGGTGCAAACCCATTTGATCTCCCTCTGAAAGCTCATCAAGTCTGCTTGTCCTCTCAAGTTCCTTTGATGCTAACTTACCCTTTAATTAAATTTCTCTAGGACTTGAAGGACAAACGGAGTATGATCTTGACATCACTCCGGTGGAATCAATACCAGTATCAATATTTTCACTGGTTTAATTGGAGAACAATCAGGCCTTATGACACACTGAAAAACCTAATCAGAAAATTTATAGAAACAGCTGTACACTCTGAAGAGTCGTATAGGCACAGGGATGGCCCAGTAATATCCCAAAAGGGACTTCCAATCCAGCCTGAAATTGTGGAGGTCTTCTTTCCTTCTGCTCTTTTCCCTCCACTGTGGGAATGTTTTGGAGTTCAGTCTTGATATCATAGACTGCAAAGTTGGAAAACACAGCTGTGCAGGGGACAATACTGATGGCTAAACTTGTGGCACCTATTGATTAACACGACCACCCTTGAGTTTTTCTTAATGCCACTTTATTGCCTGTTCCTACATTAATGCTTGAAAAACACAGAGAAGAAACCTAATTTATGTGTTTCCAGTGGATTGGCTTCTGAAGCATAAAAATGTACACAAAATATCTCAGTAGGGCATTTTCACAGTGGCACTCCTGCAGGAAAATCTAATATGCCAACGCGGATTACAGACTGAAACACAAAACTGGAAACTAAACACTAAACTAAAACACTAAACACTAAAACTGGAGAGGAGTACAGCCCAAGCCAATGCCTGAGAACAGGACTGATTTCACAAAGCTTTTCTCTAATTCCTGTTTTGGGTTCTGGGCCTTGCATTTTTTAGTTTAACAACGTTTCATTGGAGTATGAACCAAAGAGATTGCAGAGCTAGGAGACCTTTGAATAATGGGAAGAGGTGAACTGAAAAATTGGATTCCTTCAAGCTTCATGGCCCAAACGCTCAACCTAAACCTAAGTTGTCATATTTATCTCCACACCCAGCCTCTCTTCTTTATATCCATTGCTACTGATGGTCAAAACACTTTGTTTGACAGTAATTTTATTTTGTCAAAACCCAAAAAGTTACAGGCTCTATAACTTTAGAGGGGTGAAAATTAGTCACTTTGATCTCACAGGCAAAGTGCTTTGAAGATTACACAACTTGAGTAGCAAAAACAAGACAGTTCATAAAAATGGAAATGGTTGGCCTTCTATTTTAAACATAATAATAATAATTTCACTGAAGAATGCAGACTTGGTGGGGGAGGAGGAGAGGTTTTTGAGGCTATTTTTGGCTTATTTTTAGTGATTTTCCAATATTTTAATTGCGTTGAAAATAGAGATCTGTGGAGAAAATACCTTGCTATTTAGTGTTTTGGCTGGCTGAAGGGAGTTCAGAGACTGAGTCTCACCATTTGCCACATCCATGTTTTTTGAATACTTCCAGGGGTGGTGATTACACAGCTTCCCTGGGCAGTCTGTTCCAGTGCCTCACTACTCTTCCAATGGAGAATTTTTTCCTATTATCTAATCTAGACCTTCCTTGGTTGATGAGCTTGAAAAAGAAATTTCTGATGTGTGATCTGAACAAGTTGGAGGGACAACATTTAAGAATAGACTTTTAGCTTGTTCTCATTCAGTGTGTTTTAAAAAAGACTTAAGCCTCTGTTTTCTCATAAACTTCCTATTATCATAATCAGTTTATAAAAGTGCATAAAAGTATATATCAGTTTATAAAAATGCATTAGTTTACCCCGTCTCCTTATTTTACCTTTGCTGACATCTTCTAGATAATTTTAATTTATTTCAGAAGGAAGTGGTATCTTCCAATATAGGGAAGTATACAAAGAAAAGGGAAAAATACTTCCTTCTGCCCGAGAAGTGTGACAAATCTGTATCTTCTTCCTAGAAAAAACATAGGAAAATTTGAGATGACAAGCATCTTGGACCATCTGTGAATTTGGAGAAAAATGTATTCACAGGCTGGTCACAGTTTGGTCTCTACCTTTTCAATATCAGTTAAGAAGACACAATTAAATTAATTATAGAAAAATCTCTTTCAAAATATTACCTGATAGAAACTGAACATGCTTTCAAAAGTGCAGATGAAATAAAAAATTTGTCCTGCAAACAGTAAGATCCTTAATAGCATTAGGAAATGCTATGTGGAGATGTTGAGGCTGTGGATTCATTTCACTGACTGTTGAATCTAAATGCAAATTTGGGCAGAAAGGTCTAAGAGATAGAATGCAAAAATGATTTCTGCAGTACAATTTTAAAACTAGAAGATTAAATCTTCTATTTGTACTTTTTAATTAAAGGTAAATATTAAAGGTAAATATCTTACAGTATGAGAAGGGGATAAAGTTCCAATGAAGAAATGTGTAAGAGTTGACAAGTGAAACTTTGCAATTTTTGCAAAAAAGTTTATCCATGCTTTAGATGTAGACTATGACAAAGTGGTTTTGACCAGCCTTTGTTTTGGGACAGTGGATTAAAAGTTTAAAAAACCCAGGAAAAATAATCAAAACTCTGGAAAGGTTCATTCTGCTACCCCACGAATTGTTACATTAGCTTGTATTTTGTGTCTTGATTATGACTTGATATCTATTAGCATAATTCAGCAAAGCATGATGTAAGAGGTTTGTGGCATATTGGAAATTGGAAAAAAAAATTACTTCAGAAGAACTGCTCTGCCTGGGAGATAATGGACTATCTCCTTCTTCTTCCTTCTAAATCACTCACTATGTTGCTAACTTTTCAAATCATTGCAGAATTACAGCATACTGATAAAATAATCATAATCACGAAAACTCAGCTGGACATCACCCTCAACACAAAAGGAGCAAAGAGTGCAAAAGAGAAGCACACAGCTCTGCATCAGTCTCACAACTTGGCTCTGCACAAATACAATCACACACTTGAATGTTCCTAACATTACTGTTATGGATCAAAAGAAACATGTAACTGTCAGAAAGATGCTCTGAGACAAATGCAGGGGTCCAAGGAAAATGGCAGCATGTTGTAACTGATTTGCCACAGGTGTTGGATAAAAATTTATAAAATAGTGTGGAAATAACATCTCAATCAATTTCAATACAAAAAAAATGCTGATAGGAGTAAAATATGTTTCACAGATAAAACATTTATGACATTTAGAAATGTAATTTTTCTACTTCTTATTTTAGATCATCTCAGTATTTTAGAAGATTTAATCTAACGACCAGAAAGGTAAAGCTCCCTTTATAAGAGTTTGAATAAGGCCTTAGCTAAAACTCTAAAGCTTTAGTCTTAAAAAACCACAAGTGAAACTGGGAATCTTTCTATTGATTTCAGAGGAAATTTGACTGGATGCATATTAGATTTTCTTTATATGGAATCCTTCACTGTAACAAACTGAACAGGACACAGGTTATTTAGATCAAATGCTGCCTTTGAGGGTTTTGTTGGTTTTGTTTGTTTGCATTTTTTAAACCAGGTTTCAACTTGTTTCTGTGACTTAAATAATTTTTTTTATTTACGCTGTTTCATTTATATGTAAAATAGAACAGCTTTTCTCCTGTCTTTTGGCAATCAGGGTTTTTTCCACTCAAACAACCTTGTATTTATTCTGTAAGAAACTATTCACTCATGTGAAAAAAATTCTAGCTCTTCCAATTTTCATTTAATTTGCTTTAGTACCTTGGAGTGACTCAGAGATTCAATTTTTACAAATACATAATTTTTAGCTTTACTGCTTGAGTTGTAAGTAGCACAGGAGACAAAGAGCTGCACCAGAATAACAAGGCGCACAAATAATATTGTTCTGCTACCAAAATTAAGATCTGATAAAGTTCCTTAGTGAATCAAGATACAGATGTGCTATAATAGCAAGTTGTTAGTGTTATTTTTTGTTATCGCACTACAAAGCTTTAAAGATCATTCTAATCTCCTAACCCAAACTTGTTAATGTACCCTATTTTCCCATTTTCCATTCTTCCTATCCATTTAGAAAGGGAAAATGATTGTAACACAGATTTTTTGTACTTACACTGAAATTCTAGGCAGTTAACACCTGCAAAACAGTTGCTTTGGCTCTCAGGAGATATTTCAACACTGGACAGTTAATTAGATTTAATCTTGAAATAATATTTAGAGATCTTTTGAACAGCAAACCTATCAATACCATCCTTTTTGCATTTCACTATGACTGCAAAATCTTTGCTCACCCATGCATGGGCTCTGACTCACATGACACTCACTTCCTAGACTGTCTGTTAAAAATACAAGAATACATTATATTCGACGTGTTCAAAACATCACCACGCCTGTTTTATGGTGGACAATTTTTTTTTTTTTGGATGGCTGAAAGACAGTAGGAGATGTAAATAATCCATATGTAATTCAAAAGACATAGAACACTTAACATAGAAATGACCCATTAGAGAAGGACTTATGGTACCCATTTTATGCACATTTTTAGGATACGAATAGTTGTTTGCCTCTTTTTTTCCTCACTCTCCCCTTTCACTTCTTGGCTGCGTAACTGCTTAAACAATTAACTAAGATAGCTAAATGTAAATGAGAAGAATGCCTTCATAAAGTGTATTGAAAAAGAAGGAGTATTGGGAAAGAAACAAAGAAACATGTAAGATAAGACAAGGCCAACTGTATGAGGTTCAACAAGGCCCGGTGCTGGGTCCTGCACTTGGGTCACAGCAGCCCCATGCAGAGATGCAGGCTGGGGGAAGAGTGGCTGGAAAACTGCCCAGAGGAAAAGGACCTGGGGATGCTGGTCAATGGCTAGCTGAACGTGAGTCAGACATGTGCCCAAGACATGTGCTCAGCTGGCCAAGAAGGCCAATGGCATGCTGGTCTGTGTCAGGAATAATGTGGCCAGCAGGACCAGGGCAGTGATTGTCCCCCTTGTACTCAGCACTGGTGAGGCTGCACCTCGAGGACTGTGCATACTTCTGGACCTCTCACTTCAAAAGGACATTGAGGGGCTGGAGCAGAGAAGAACTATGGAACTGGTAAAGGGCCTAGAGAGTAAGTCCTGTGAGATGCAGTTGAGCGAACTAGAGTTGTCTAGCCCGGAGAAAAGGAAGCTCAGGAGGAACCTTATAAGTCTCTACAATTTCCTGAAAGGAGAGTGTAGCCGTTAGGGTCTCTTCTCCCAGGCACTCAGTGACAGAGGAAGAGGACATGGCCTCAACCTGCACTGGGGAAGGCTTCTTCATAAAGAAATTCTTCACTGGAAGGGTCATCAAGCATTGGAATGGACTGCCTAGGGAGATGGTAGAATCATCACCTGTGGAGGTGTTCAAGAAATGACTGGATGTGGCACTTTGTGCTGTGGGCTTGTTGACAAGGTGGTGGTCAGTGAAAGGCTGAACTTAATGGTCTTGCAGGTCTATTCCAGCCTAAAGGATTCTGATTCAGCAAAAGGGAGGCTTCATTCAATGTCTGTAGGTGTAGCCATATACCAGTAGATATGATCTATCACATATGTCTGCAGATGTCCTAGTAATATAGCAACAGGAACTGAGTATATGACTTTACTATGATATGACTGGTCTGAACAAAAACCCTCAAGTGTACAAACTGCAGTTACCATATAGTAACAATTCATAGAGAATTATAAGGATAACAACAAATATTCCAGGATTTCACTTTGGCTGTAACATGGATATATACCCTTCCCAAATCAAATTAGCTGCGTGTACATGAGTCTATTACCTTCCTGCAACCTGCACCATGTACCTTTGTTAGCCTTTTATGACACCATCATGTCCTTATTTTCTTTCCTCCCTAAACTCTTCTTCTGCACTTCCTGAAGATCTCTGAGGCTTTCTCTCTTCTCTATTAGTGGTGGCCTGGGGGTAAAAGGGTCTTACCTGTCTTCCTGCTACACAGGTGCAGCTTAATGAACCTATTATATGTCCATTACAAACATTCCCTCACTTCTTGTGTGTGATTTTTACTTTTGAGGGCCTGTTTTTTTTCACAGACTATTTCTTAAGTCCTATCTCTTAAAAAAAATCCTCCAGCTCTTTTTCAGATTGTTTCTTTGAGGTTATATGGTCAAGGCAGAGAAAAGAAGCATTAAGACTGTGATTTACAGCACTGTGCTGTGCAGTGGCAATAAGCAAAGCTTCCGATTTCCTCTTTTCAGCACAAGCTCTCTGATCTCTGGGGAGATCTGCAGCGGAAGAAGGTACTGTAACAGGTAACATTTGTACCATACTACACTTCTGCCCAACAAACAAGGCAAAAATTGCTTCAAAAACTGTTCCTTGGTGTCCTCAATGAAATGTTGATGATATTAGCTCTTTCTATCTGTCTTTATTAGTCTTTTATTCCCAAAGCACATGCAAAAAAAGTTTCATCATGTTTCTGTTAGCTAGGGAACTTTATGTGAGTAGAACGAGACAGGTGGTATGAACGGGAAATCAGATTTGAGGCTACAGACTTTCATTTCTGACATTTTGCAAGGAAAGAATTCCCTTTGGCTAAGTTTTTATGGCTTCATGTATGACATTTTGTCATTAAATTTGACTTGAGATTGGGTGCTATTTCTACCAGAAAAAAAAGGAGAGAAATATGTCAGGGAAGCATATGTGAGAGCAGCTCTCTCATCTAAGGGTTGTTTAAATGTTGTTTTTGTCAACTTTGAAGACTGAAACCCACAGTATCACAATAGACTATAGGGATAACTATAATTTTTAAAATAAGCATTGCAATATACACTGTGGGAAGCTTTTTCTGCTTATCTCTAAACCCTCTAGATAAAACATTCCATGAATGAAGATAACAGAAGACTAAAAAGAGTATAAAATAAAACCTGTAACATAAAAAGACATATGTTCTTGCAAAGAAATATATTTTCACATGGTAAGAACCACAAATTTGCTAAAAATGCCTGATAAATGAATTTTGAACAAGGGGCTAAATAATCAAGTTAAAATGTAAAAGGGAAATCACTCAAAGAATTATTAAGAAGGAACTAGACCAGATTTTGCAACTCCTCTTGGATCACAAGGGCTAAAGAAATAAAGGTTTTTGCTGTGCCTATTGCGTTGATTTAAACCCTGGCTGGCTAAAGATCTGGTCTTCTCACTTACCCTAAGAATGACTTGGATACCACAAAAAGCTGGCAAAGTGCTTTTAAAGTGTTCACCCATGCAGCAAAGTAATACCATGTTTTCCTTTTCCCTTTTCCCTTTAACAATGAGTAGGCAAATATATACATTTTTAAAAGAGTAAGTAGGCACATGAATGAGATCCTTGTGTGCTGAACAGAAATTTAGCTTTACCTCCAGGGTTGCTCACTATGCATAAAACAGAAAAATATTTTGGCATTTTGACAATGTCTGGATGTTGGGAAATTCTACTTGCCAACTTGTACTTGCGAAAGACCAAGAGGCAGTCTCATTTTCCAGAATTTATTATCCCTGTGGTCAATACACTCTCTGAGATTGTGTGAAACTCACATTCAGTTCACTTGTTCTCCTGGAGACATTTGGTTCCCTGTGAAAAAACCCAAAACACTTACTTGACTGTTTTAGCCATCAGGCTGGATGGAAGATACACTGGGATGGGAGGATGAATGATGCTTGTGGTATGTTTTCATTTTTGCCTGGAGTAACAGCACACATTATCTTGCATGCATGGCTAATATATTGCCATTGGGAGCAAAATGGTGAGTTGGATTTAGTCATTGGTTTATGCCTGCTCCTGAGGAGTTTGCTCATTGTAACCTGCATTTGATTCACTCCATGCTTGTGATGTGTTTTGGTAACATCATGAGGTAAATTTAATTTTCAAAAATATAATTTTGGATATTTATGAGGAAAAAAAAGAAAAAAGGAATAAAAAAATTAATTTTTTTCTGTCTCATCCATCAAACCTCTTTTTTTCTGTTTGGTTATCAAAACTCCAAAACTATACTTATGTAGGTAGGTAAACTATATATAGTGAAAATAAAACTAATTAGATGTTAGAGTTTCTTTTATATGTGTATTAAATGTTACAGTTTATATTTAAGACCTGTAGACCTTGAGGCTATGCACAGTTCAAGAAAACTGTAGGTTTGTGTATAGACATCAAGTCTGTTCAACCTCTGCGAGTTGCTGTGATACGTTTAATACATCACTTTTCATTTTATTTTTAATTATACATATATTATTCAGGGACATTTGGTAACCAAGATAAGTCCTTAGACTAGAGGCATGGGGGAAAGTATCAGACAGAAACAGCACCAATGCACAGATGGCTGTGTCACTTGGCCTTCAGCTTTAAACCTAATAGGCCACCCGAGGCAAGATGACACACATCCTGTCATATCACATGGTTTGATAATGCAAGAAGCATTATCACAAAGAAGCGTGGATCTTTAGCATGAGCCAGTGATTAAACAAAGAACAGCAATTTCCATGGGCTTGGCCAATGCTTTTCAAAGGAGGTGCAGTTGTTTACTAAGTCAGAGAGAAAGGATTGTCTTTTGTTTGGTAAGATCTTTTATAAAGAGAGTTTACAGTAATGAAAATGCATAGTGAGTATATATAAATTGAATCCCTCACTAAGGCTCAGGTGTCAGCCACTGTAAATTTAGATTTATGTTCCTTTTAACTGACTGTTAGCATAAGTACTTCATTTCACCAGACTCAGAAATCTTTTGGTAGCAGTATATATATGGTTTGCATTT
The DNA here is from genome assembly GCA_024362935.1 of Setophaga petechia. Taxonomy (NCBI): domain Eukaryota; kingdom Metazoa; phylum Chordata; class Aves; order Passeriformes; family Parulidae; genus Setophaga; species Setophaga petechia. The sequence goes on along the minus strand of JANCRA010000019.1, from coordinate 1,783,941 downwards.
TAATTTTCTTTTCATCATACAACTAAGAATAAAATCGTGTTATGAGTAAAATAAAAAAAGCAGAATTCTTTTGAGATTTAGGAGAATAGTTTTGATTACTGGAGTATGAACAATGTATTATTTCTTTCAGTCTCCAAACAATCAACATGGACATTGATTTCTGTTCAATGTTATTGGAAATATACATGAAGAAATCCATTATTTTGTAGGCATGGACCGTTTGCCCTCAGTGTTTGATTTTGACTGTGACATTTGGAAATAAGAGCAAGTAGTCATTGAAAAATGTGTTTAATTTAAATGATTCCTAATGTGAAATTGATTTTTTTTAATAGAAAGTTCAACTAAGCTACAAACAGTATACTATAAATAAAGTTCTTAAAAGATACAACAAGCTAAAACTTTTTTGTTGGCATTTTTTGCAGATGTTTAGGGCGAGTTTTTTGTTATTTAAATCAAAATGGTACATATGAATTCCATTTCACTATTTTTTATACAGATTAATTAAGAGAACCATAGTCTTATACTGAATCTATGTATTGATATGAATCAGTTGATCACTTCATCTATCCACACTCCAGAACTGCCAAAAACATTTAGGAAGGAACTGCTACTGGAAGAGCTTTCTGCTTTTAATGCTTTAGTGGAGCCCTTCATTGCCACAGATGCTGCTACTCTTTTGAAGGATATTTAGATTTCTGAAGATCTAGAACTGCAATTCTCATATGTGTTTCCATACAACCTCTGAACATAATTATATGTAGCCTAAACTGAAATGGGCATATGTCCTTCCATGATGGGCTGACCCTGGCTGGACACCAGGTGCCCACCAAAGTCTATCATTCCCCTCTTCAGCTGGGAATTGTGAGATAATTTAACAAAAAGCTAATGCATCAAGCTAAGAGAAGGGAGAGATCTCTCACCAATTACTGTCATGGGCAAAAGAAACTAAGGGAAACCAATCAGAGCAGAGTAGGATAATAAGATATAAAACTAAGTCTTCAGAAATTTTCCCCCAACCCCTCCCATCTTCCTGGGCTCAATTTCCTTCTAGATTTTTTTACGTCCTCCCCTCCAATGGCATGGGAAGACAGGGGTAGGGCTCCTCACACCCCTCTCCTCTCCAACATGGAGCCCCTTCCATGGGAGCCAGTTCTCTATGAACTTCTCCGACATGACTCCTTCCCACAGGCTGCTGCCCTTCATGAACTGCTCCAGCATGAGTCCTTTCCACAGAGTACAGTTCTTTAGGAACAGGATGCTTCCACGTGGGTTCCTTCTGCTCCAGCACCTGGAGCACCTCATCCCGCTCCTTGATTGACTTTGGTACCTGCAGGGTTGCTTCTTTTACATATTCTCAGTCCTTTCTTCATCTTCAATTTGCTTTTGTGTAGGGTTTTTGTTATTTTGGTTTTTTTCTGTCCTTAACTTTTTAAGCCCTGGGGTGCTCCCACTGTTGAGGATGGACCACAGTGAGTCCATGTTGGAGCCAGCTGGCATTGGTTCTGTCAGACACAGGGGGAGCTTCTATCAGCTTCTCACAGAAGCCTCCCCTGTAGCCTCCCACTACAAAAACCTGTCTGTGCAAACCCACTACATCTTTCTAACTTCAAAAATTCTGATATAATCCCTACATTTTTGAAAAAGCCATTCTGATACTTCACTGCCTAGTCACAACTTGGGTGATTTGCCAACTTTTTCAGTGACAGTCTCTGAAACTTCAGAAGGTGTTATAAAAAGGGAGTACTGATTTAATAAGACATTATTAGATCAATAAGAATCTTCATAAATTCAAACTGTCTTTTACTTTAGGTAAGGAGCAGCTTGAACCAATATGTGAACATGTCTAGGCTCTGTCTAAAACCTATCAAGACACTGATTTGTTTGATATAAACTGCAGGATAATATTCCAAAAACCTTTGTTAAATATTCCTTTGGAAGAGACAATAACCAAAGATGAAATATAAATATCTCTTAGATTTTCTACCCTGAATCCTTATTTTATAAAATTTTACAAAGATTCCCTAAATGGAAATATGAAACCATTTATATTTTCACAACTAAGACTCCTGTCATATTCAGCTGGGGAATGACACCAGCTAAATATTATTCTTTTACATTTGGACATTAGAAACATGGTAGTCGTATAAATCAGGGGAGTATTTCTGGAATAACAGTTAAGAAGTTCTGTAGAAAAAAATCCTGCAGTGCAAATTTTTGTTGTTCTTTCATCTACCATATATTCCAGGTTTTGTTTCAATGTAAGAGGTACATTAGCTGTCACCACTCTGTTAAGATTCCCAGAGACGTATAAATAGAACATATAAATAAATCTATGCTAGAGGTAGGCAGGAGAAGTTTGCCTGCTCATAAGATAGGAAGGCCTTTTGTATTACAGAGCATCATTTAAAAATTATGTGGTAAAATACTGGCCCCACTGAAGGCACTGAAATAGTGTCTCTTGACTGGTGTTTCGGAACAGTGAATCTTAGATCTGCTAATGCAAAAGGCAGCTTCATTTTAAGGGAATAACTGATACTGGGCCAGGATCATATACATTATATTGCACGAAACTGAATGTCATTTTAGAAGTTCTTACACAGAACTGAATAATATCATACAATAATGATTTCAATGATCTAATAAAATTTATTAAAATCTGTTGAGAAAAGTGTTTGCTTTCACTAAGTAAAAAAAAGTCATGTGATCTTTTTTCTCCAAATCAAAGTAAGGGTAGCAATGCCTATGTCTTGTCAAACAAGTTGTTATGACCATACAACAGCATTAGATACTCAGCCAACACAAGTTGAGTGATATGCCAAAATGACAAGAGCTGATTTTGCCTGACTGCCTTAGAGACCCTTACTAATTGTGTCTAGATTTGCCATCTGCTTAATTAGAAAAAAAATAGATATTTCTGTCAATAAACTCTGATTCCTTTACTCATAAATATATCTTCAGCGTAGAGGTAGTTTGAATGCTGACATGACAAAGGACTCTGGTTTTAGCAGAGTATTACAGATGAACATTATAGATGTTTAAACATAAAGCATCTAGTAAATCCAGCTGGAAAAGTGAAATCTACACAAGATTGCTGAGCACCAGTTTGACATCAATTAAACTGGCAGGTCATATTTATTCTTGTAAGCAATCTGCTACATTTAGTACTCTTTCAGGCACATTTTGGAATATTCTTTTCTGCAAAAGCTATTTTTAAAGACATAATAATTCTCACAAAGACCAGTAGCCATTATTGCAGTGGTTCTCAAAGGCATATAAAAATTAATTAAATATTCTTCAATTTCATAATTTTACTTCCTGAAAGAACCTGGTTCACTTGAAGCTCTTCCAGTGATGTAACATATGAGCAGACAATACGATTCAGAAGTCTTTGTATGTTGAATGTGGTGCCGTCCCTGTATTTTGCATTAGGTTTGTTGGGAGAGAAGGCGGCAGGCATAGAAACCCTCTGGGTGTGGCACATCAGTCTGTGGCCCTGAGAAGGCTAAGCTAGAGTCAGGGAACTGAAGGATAGCTAGTGCAGGGTTTGGGGAGGTGGGAGAATCCCTGACAGAGCAGTATCCTCACCCATGGGATGCAGTCCCAAGGTATCCCAGCAAGGAGAGATCAGGAGGTTTGTCTGTGTCTGTATCAGGCACAGCCCAGATCTCCATACAAACACAGGACAGATCGGCAAGGAGAATTCAGGCAGAGATCAATGGCAAGGACCTGACCATCTCCCAAGACAGATTGGGAAATACCAGAAGAGCTTCCAACAGCTCCTTCTCACAATGTTGCTGTTTTCACAACACCCTGATCTATGGGCACAGCTGCTCAGTAACAGAGCTGACTTTGCACACCAGCTGCCATCCCCAGGGAAGTGGGGAGGCTGCAGAACCTGCTGGTGCCATCAGCACCTGGACACAACCTGGGACATCTGGACATGTGTGCAGTTTAGGTTCAGGTCATGAGAAAAGAAGGATCTTTACAATAACAGGGGGGCAGCTGGCAATGTGAGAAGTTGAACTTGAGCCAAGGATGTGCCTATGTCACAAACCAGGCCAATGTATTTGTACACTGGGCCACATTAGACAAAATATTCCCCAACATATGGTCAAGGGAAGTGATCCTTCCCATCTGCTCGGTATGGGTGGGACCACACATGGAGTAGTATGTCCAGTTCTGGAGTCCTCTACAGGAGAGACAGGGACATATTGGTGAGTCCAGTGAGGGGCCACAAAGATGATGAGATATTGGAGTAGTTATTGAGGATGGGCTTAGACTTGTGGGACAGTTTAGCCAGGAGAAGAGAAGGCTCAGGGGGGAGCTTATTATTAAATGATGAGTACATCAATAGATAGATAGATAGATAGATAGATAGAAAATATATTGTATATCATATATAGCAGACAAATACTAATAAGTATCTAAATACCAGAAGGGAGAATGCAAAGTGAACAGAGCCAGGCTCTTTTCAGTGGTCCTGCTGACAGGGTGAGAAGAAATGGGCATGAACTGAAACATAGGCTCTTCTCTGTAAACATCAGGAGAGCGTTTATCCCTGTGAGGATAACAGGGCAATGTCACAGGCTGCCCAGAGAAGTTGTAGAGATATTCAAAAGCTTTCTAGACATGGTCCTGGGCTCTACATGGCCCTGCTTGAGCAGGGTTGGTGGACCAGATAACCTCCAGAAGGTTTTTCCAACTTAAGGCACTCTTGATTCTGGGATTCCTCCAGGATGAGATTCACCTGGATTGGATGCAGCACCTTATTTGCTTAAGCCCCCTGCACTCTCAGGTGAGCTCATTCCCCTGGAGGGCTGGAGCACCTTATTTGGAGCCTGCCTAGGAACTGTTCTCTTCCTTTCTCTGAAGCACAGGACAGAGTGACTGACACCTTAATGACACAGAAAGGAATGAGATGAGTGGGGAGTGCTCCTATATTCCCACTAATTTAAGCATCCTTCTGAGAAGTGTTACTTACGTGCAATATTTTGGGATTGGGTTACACAGTAAATTGGGTTACACAGTTCCTATCCATGAGACTTTGCTTACAAGGCTACAGTGGTGAGTTACTTTAATATGCAAAAAAGAGATGAAACACAGGAAGGAAGGAGGATTTCTCTTTTTTGCCTCTAGCAGTGATATAAACAAAAATGAGAGATTTCTCCATAGAGTTTTGGGCATACTCTTGAATACAGGTATTTCAAGCACCTCTTTGGTGATCCTCATTGAATTTACCTGTATTGAAACTGGGGCACTTGTGCAGAAAGCACGTAGGGAATTAAAACATTAACTGCAGCTCATCTAGAATTGGGGTTCCTTGATAAATTAGCTGATTTCAGTGATGAATTTAGATTCATAGACCCCGCCTATTTATAATTTATTTAGATTCATAAGCCTTCTTTTTTTTTAATTTGAATAAATAATAACATTTCTATCTTTTTAAATTGTTACTTCCTTTATTCTTACATTTTTAAAATCATTCTTACACATTTATCTCCAGTCTGCTGCCTTGCAATTAACAGCATAATTTTGTGACTAAGTGTCTGACTGAGTGAAAATTCGGAATGTAGTCTCAAATCATTAGGAATGTACCATATTGGAGTGGCACTATATTTAGGTTTAGTTTGGGTGGTTGGTGAAAGTAGATGGCTTAGACATCATCTGTTGTTGGTAGTCATTTCCATTATTATTACGCTGTTCCCTGTGAGACCATAATGAAAGTCAACAAGAATGTGCTGAAGAGATTAGGATTCTAAACATCAGATTTTTGAGTACAGACATTTTCTGAAATAGGTATAGATCACATTTCTCTTTACCTTACCTTGTGTCTTTCTGACATGGGTTTACATAGGTCTGTTTCTAATATAATTCAAACTGTTGGCTTGCTCTAGAAAGCAGATGGGATTCTTTTCTTTTTAAACCCCACCTTCCAGAGTAAGCATTTTTTCAAATAATTTTCTTCCCTCAGTGTGAGGCAGTGATTTCTTTATTCATTGGCTCTTCAACTTCAGGAAAAAAAAGGTAAGAACATGCATTTCAAGGGCTGCTAGTCACTGTCTTCATACTGAAGATATTTTAGAGAACGGACCCATGTAAGGGTAGGAGTTACAAGTGATTTGTAGCGGAGGAAGGTGCAACAAAGGAAATACAACTGCTAAAGCAAGACTGACCACAGCCAAAGAAGTTCACTAATAGTTATTTACTGTACTTTTTTCCTTCATTGAAAGAATTCCTGCTGCAATCACCCATATGTCATATTTTCCTCAAAAAGATCAAAGAGTCAGAGGGGAGATGATTAGTTACATTGAAATTTTTCAGAAAGAAACCCTAGAAATCAAACTTAAGAGCAATAACTTTAATATAACACTCAACTCTGAAGATTTCATATAGGTGTAGCACTAAATAGCCAGTACTGAACACCGTAGTGAAACCTTCATGTAACATAGAAGTCTGTCACTTGTGTTAGTTTAATTATTTATTATCCTATCACATGTGATTGTATGCATATTCAGCACAAATAACTAAACCAGTCTGATGTGATAACTTCCATATTTTGGGAGGCCAAGAGGCTTATTAACTGCAGCAAGCCCAGTTACAAAAAAAAAATAACATCCTGTGTTGGTTTGGCACAGCCTATTGTTTTGGTAGCAAGGGGAGAGGAAGGCACAGGGATAGCTTTTGTGAGAAGCAGCTAGAAGCTTCCACCATGTCTGACAGTGAAGAGGTCGCTGGTGTCAAGATGACCCCGATATGTTAGACAGTCTCTTTTTCCCTTGAGACCAAAGAAGAAGACAGGGTTCCTTGGCTCTCGTTCTCAAGGTTGTTTATTTGGTCTTACCTAATACATTGTCTTTCTGACCCACCGAGGTGTGTCTGGCAGGTCGGGTTGAGGCAGACTGACCTCCCTCAGGGCAGTCTTGTCTTTTTATACTAAAAACTATGTGTACTTTATTTACAATAATTTTCCAATACCTATCACCTATGTTAGACAGTTTGTCTCTACTCTAAACCAATCCAAAAGTGCCATCATCACAGCAGAAGATGGAGGACAAGAACAAGAAGGACAGAACACACCCAGATGCCTCCATCTTGCATCTTGAACCCCCATTCCAAAAACTCCAACATTGTACATTTTCACCCTGTGATAAATTCACTCTCATTATTTTGAAACTTTTGTGGCTTGTACATCTTCATACAAAGTTGGTAGTTTTTTTCCATGGGCTAAAATCAAAGGCACAGGTGTTTTTGACTCTGTGCCAAGGGTCTTGAGTCCTCCAGGGCAGTCAGAGGAATGTCCTGTGTTCTGACATGACAGAGCCAATCTCTGATCCCTGATGGCTCTGAAGATGGACATCCTGCTGGTGCAATTAGAGAAGTTGGCAGCACCTCTGTGATGATATATTTTAGAAGAAAATCAAAACAGTATGGACACAGTTTTTTTCCTAGGTGTGGCAAAGCACTGCTGCCAGGGGCCATCTCGGTGTGGCCTGTGGCAAGCCTTGCCTGCCTGGCTGCCCCTAGCCAGCTGCCCTGCAGGCAAAGAGGGCAGTGACAGCAGTGGCAGTGCCCCCTTTCCAGAGCCTGCATGAAGATAGACATCAAATGGTGCCAGCACTGTGGCAGCTGCCACTGCCCATGTGATGGCAGCGAGGCTGCCTGGCCAGCAGCAAGCGATTCCCTAACGTGGGACCTAGACAAGATCAACGTTTTGGCACTGTGGGATCTTGCATGAATCTTTGAATTAGTAGAACTTGTTGACAATGGTACCTACAAGCAGCAATTTTTCTTCTAGTCAGAAAAGAGGAGGAAGCGAGGACATGTGAGGGAAAACAACATGGTGACACCAAGGTCAGTGGAAAGAAGGAGGGGTAGGAGGCATTTCAAATGTGGGAGATGAGATTCCTCTGCAAGTTGTGGTGAAGACTGTGGTAAAACAAACTGTTCCCTTGTAATGCACGAAGTCCACAGGGGATGCAGAGATCCACTCGCAGCCTGTGGCAAAAGTGCTTGCACTGGAGTGGATGGATGCTAGAGAATGCTGTGGTCTACTGGGAAACCCAAATAGAGAGAGAGAGAGAGAGAGAGAGAGGGCCCTTGCTTCCAAAGTAGACCAGCCCATCTTTCAAAGACTGCACCCCGTGGATCCACGCCACAGCAGTTGTGTAAAGGCTGTTTACCCATGGGAGGGACCCCATGACAAAACTCCCATGTCCTGTCTCCCTGAACTGTTGGTGGGAAGGGAGGAGAGGCTGGGGGGAAAAAAAAAGTGTTTTAAGGGCTCATTTTGCTTGTCCTCTTCTGACTCTATTAATAATAAATTTACTTTATACCTCTAAATTCAAGCGTGTTTTCCTCTTAGAGTGTTTTTCTTGCAATCCTTATCTTGACTCATGAACCCTGTGTTAATTTTTTTCCCTTCACCTCTGCCCAACTACAGCAGAAGAGGGTAAACAAATGACTCTCCTGGATGCCTGGAATTTGGGCAGTGTCAAACCACAGCACATCCATAGGAGGGTATATCATGTCTATTATGTTCAAAAACAATGAAAAAATACAATTTGTAATTCCGTCAATACTCTGCTGTTTGGAAGTCTATACAGCTGGTAATATGAAAATACATATAGAATAGTTCTTATTAGGTTATTCAACATCTGTAATGTAAAGGAAAATTAAAAAATAGATACTTGCACAGACAAAACACACTTTGTCAAAACAGGCCCTTGGTTCTGTACATTTCATTATTTCATTCCCTTTCCACGTAAAAGGACATAAGCTCAGATGTAAAATGCACAGTAAGAACAAATTTCTCGCCTAAAATGAGAGAAAAGAGGTGATCATCTCGAGTGGGATTAGGGAAAAAGCCCACAGAACTACTCCTTTCTACACAAAGTAATAAGTCCAAACAAAGGAAAATTTCTCTAGCATCTGCACATGTGGGGAAGGATTTTCAAAGATTTTCCATCCACATTTCAATCACTCCCTGTTGTCTCTTCTAACCTTGTTTTTTCATGATGAAGGAGCAAAAGCACAAGTACCTTGAGATTTACAAGTGCTTTCTGTCTAACCTCTTACTCCCACAAGAAGACTAAGCTAACCAGCTCTGATGTTTTCTCTGTTTACTGTGAACTGTGCACTGAGTTTATGAATCAAGACCTCACTGCAGAGGATTATGCCTAGAGCATAACCTTTCTTATGCTCAGATAAAGCAGTAACTCACATTGGGGTTGAAATTTAATGACACTGTGTTCCCTGCTGTGCTCTGTGCAAAGAGCTGCAGAAAAAAGACTCTAGTACACACAAACTGTAATACATTTAACATGCAAATAATTTAATCAAATTGTTTTATAATATAGCAAACAAAAATGAAGAAAAACACTTTCACTGATCTTTTTTTGCTGAGAGATCTGAAATTAACTTCATATCTGGAATTAGTTAACCAATTTATTACATTAAAATAGTTCCGTTTATGCTACTGTATTATCTAAATGCCCTAACCCAAGTCAGAATGAAATGTGAAAACACACTGTGCTTTCTAGTTCCAGCCTCAGTCCTAAAGGGCTTGCAGTGCTAACTGACGACATAAACAAGGAGTAAATGAAGACACATTCAAAAACTGATATCAAAACAGCAGTATTAGAAATTAGTGAGTTAGTGATTCATTTTCCTTCTACTTTAACAGTAGCTGACTTAAACACATTAAAAAGGAAAGAAATCCTTCAACAGTTCTTTATTTCCATGCTTTTTAGAGGTTATGCACTTTATCCAATAACAAAATGTTTGTTGTGGAATTATGGGTAATTTAAAATATCTTTTATGTAAATGATTTTGGCTGAGTTTTCCTATGCCTTTAAAGTGAAGAGGAAACATCTTGAAATTTTCAGTCAAAACAGAATTATCTTTTTAATTCCGAAATTTGTAACATTAATCAAATTATTTAAGTCTTAGAGTTCCTTTTTTTAATGAATCCTAATTTTTTAAGAAATAATGAGTCATTGCTACAACGTCTCTTGAAGACACAGAGATATGCTGTGCTGTAGCTAATTTATCATCCCTATTTTACAGGGATATTTTTCCTCACAGAGAAATTTCTTAAGTGTCTCTTGAATTCCTTATAATGTAGTTGAAAAGACACAAGCCTTATAAACAGAGATTTGTCAAATTAAGTCATATGAACTAATAGGGGTTGCTGTCTTTGAGTGAGTAATAGAAACTCTCATGATTTTTGTGTTAATGTGTGGGAGTGTGCATGGAAAATTAATCTTTTCTGGCCATCGTGCTTTAAATATGCAGTTGGAACAGAATTTACCTTGCAGTCAGTATCACTTTAAAAACCAGTTTGAAAAAAAGACATTTTAGCTTCATATTTAGCATAATCTAAAGATTCAAGGGGATAAATCCAGAAGCAAATTACAGCAATACTTCAAACATACAAACATTTGAGACCAAGCCCACTGCCTTAAAATATGAAGTTTCTCAGTATTAATTGTCATAAGTGTTTTGGCTGTGTGGTTTGTCATTGATGGGAGGGCAAAGCAGTGTTGTCTCTGTTATGCTCTTATGTTGTATCTAATTGGACAAGATAAAAAGAAGAAATCTTCATGCTCTGAGAAAAGAATCTTCATGAAGAAAAAATGCTGTTGTAATTCTATACTGAGGCTGGTAAAGAAAATCACAAGTCTTATTGGCACAAGGAAGGGCATTCATAGTAATCAAAGATTAAACTTTTCTCCTTAGATTCATTTTCTATTTTGAGGGAACAGAGACATCTTCCTCCCAGGGGCTGATGCTGAACATCTACTGTGGGTGTGCATGCTGAAATGCTTTTGAAAGACATCCCTTTCATATCCTGACATGTCTTTATACAGATTAACTCTTTAGGGATTTTTGAAAAAGTCATCTGAGTTATACAGCACACACACTGCCTCCCTCACCACGTCTGTTTTGTAGATTTGGTCAATTATTGCACTAAATCTATTCAGTATATGTAGCTGTGGGAAATCAACTTTATGAAAGAGGATTCTTGATGCTACCTCACTCTTTCTTTATATTAATTGCATGGGAGGAATGAGAGGAGGGAACGGAGGAAGAGAGGAATGAGAGGTGAGAAGGGAGGGGAGGGAAGGCAATGGAAGGGAGGGAATGGAAGGAAGGAAGGAAGGAAGGAAGGCAGGAAGGCAGGAAGGAAGGAAGGAAGGAAGGAAGGAAGGAAGGAAGGCAAGAAGGAAGGCAGGAAAGAAAGAAGGCAGGAAGGCAGGAAGGAAGGAAGGAAGGAAGGAAAACGTTCTTAGAGCATGTCTTCACTTTTCCTGGAAGATTCTCCCTTGGCCCTTCAACATGGATCTTGGCTGGAAAGCAGAGAAAAAACAGGATTTCTATGAACAACCCCACTGTTCCTAAAGTCTAGATGTGAATGAGGCACACTGTTATGCACGTACATAACAATATATATTCATGAATGGCATCAGAGCACATTACAAAATGCCAGATAAAATTGTTTCAACCTTCTCTTTATCCTCTGAACATGCAACTTCACCTCATATTGTAGCATTTCAGTAAATAACATCCTCTAGTTCTTACTCTAATATACTTTTTTCCTTTTAAATAGTGATTTTAATTAATTCATCCTTTCTGACATTTGCATTTGTCTTTAAATGCCACTAGATAACAGGGTTTTAATCATTCCAAATAGCTTTTTAATTATAGACCTAATTACTTTTGCAGAAGGTTAAGCTGCACAAACAGGAATAAAACTGTTTGCTTGTGCTCTGTGTTAAGAATGATGTAGTGTTTTCTCATTAGGTATTCTGTAAACTTACTTGGTCAGTTTTATGTGACATTTGAAGAAAAAAAAACCCAAATTGTGCATCAGAAGGTTGGAATTAGATTCTAGGACAGCTTAATACCCAGCTGTGTGGAACAGTCATTGATCTTTTAATTAATTATGAAATCAAAGTTAAGCATTCTTTTCCATTGCCATGGTTGTTTTGGGCTGACATATTTGAAAATTTAAATGCACAGGGTAACATATGATATTACAGAATCACAGATTCTCAGAACTCTTAGGATTGGGAGGGACCTCTGGACATCATCCAGTCCAACACCCCTGCCAATGCAGGGTCGCCTAGAGCAGGTGACACAGGAGTGCTTCCAGGTGGGAATGTCTGCAGAGAGGGAGCACTCACAGCCTCCCTGAGCACCAGTGTTCTGCCAGCCTCAATGAAAAGAAGTCCTGAGGTAAAATTTCTTGTGCTGAATAAAAATTTATTCTTTGCAAACCATTCTTCATATACTTTTTTTTTCTCAGAATATTTTCCACCACTGATGGTACCCTGATGGGTCAATGGAAAATAATTTCTTACTTTTTATTGTTTTATGCCTCTAATGGAGGGTAACCACTTAGTGAAAATAAAACAGAGTTAATTTACACATTACTTTTTTGTATTCTTCACTTGTAGTTCATCCTTTCTGGGAAATGAAGGTCTGAAAAAGACCTGTGTGGGCAGAACTACCTGTGTGGGTAGTTCTATTCCTGTTTAAAAACATGCCAGGTATATTTATATTCTATGGTGTTTCTATTATACCAGAATAGATGTCTAACTGCATAGCTTAATTTGTACATCAGTGGCTATATACAGTATCCTTGAAAAATGATCAAGCTATATTTAGCTCAGAAAATGAAAACAATATAATTTTACTGTTCCTCTAAAAAAATATAATTTTGCTCTTCCTCTAGTCCAAATGGACTAATTAGAACTGAAAAGCCAAAATGTATTCTTTGTGTATGGACTTGACGCCCATTGGATAGCGTATATTTGACTATGGTTAAACAATCTCAAGATAATAACATATAATCTGTGACAGTGTATTCCACCCCTTTGCCCACCAATGATTTAATCATGCTAATATTTATATTGAATCTATACTTTTCCAATTTTCTTGGTTTTGTTCTATTCCAAGGAAGGTTACTGTTAGGTTGTGCTATAACTGAATTGCTTTGGATAAACTTGTTTCAGAGGAGCTAAAAATAAAATTAATCCTAGGCACAAAATTCAGGGTAAGAAAAGGGATTTAAAGCCTTTTACCTTTTATAAACAATCAGAAAGTCACAGAATCCTTTTGACTGGAAAAGAGCTGTAAGATCATCAAGTCCAACCACCAACCCAGCACTGCCAACTCCACCACTCAACCATGTTCCAAGACACCTACACATCTTTGATGTACTTTTTGTTATAGTGACTCCACCATTCCCTGGGCAGATTAGTCCACTTTCTGAACACTCTGTAGTGAAGAAATCTAAATTTCTTGTTGCAACTGGAGGCAAATTCCTCTTGTCTTATCATTTGTTATTTAGGAGAAAGGACTGACCCCTGCCTGGCTAAATCCTCCTTTCAGACAGGTTTAGAGAGTGATAGGGTGTCCCCTAAACCTTCTTTACTGCAGGCTAAAGATCCCCAGCTCCCTCAGCCACTCTTCATATAACTTGTGCTCCAGACACCTCACCAGGTCCATTGCTTTTCTCTGGACACCTTTCAGCACCTCAAAGTCTTTCTTGTAGGGGACCCAATCTCATTCATGAGAACTTATTGTGGGACCTGATAAGATGCTTCCAGAGACTTTAGGGAATTATCAGATGTAATTGCTAAGGAACTCTCCATCATATTTGAAAAGTCATGCCAGTCAGGTAAAGTTCCCAATTACCAGGGAAAATGTTAATAAAGATAACCCTGGAAATTATGAACCAGTCAGCTTCCCCTCCGTGCCTGCTAAGGTCATGGAACAGATCCTCATGAATGATATGCTGAAATGTCTGGAAGACAGGAGAGATTTTAGTGACAGACAACATGGCTTCACCAGGGGAAGATCCACCTGACTCATCTATTTACCTTCTACAGTGGAGTGACTCCACCAGTAGAGAAGGGAATGTGGATGGGAAGAGAAGTGAAGGGTATATGGATGTCATCTGCCTGGACTGTCTGTAAGATCTTTGATACAGTCTTTGCTACTAAATTGATGATTTATGGCTTTGGTGAATGCACTGTTAGATGGATAAGGAATCGGCTTATGTCGATGTCCATGCAGACAATCACACGTCTTAATGGAAAGCAGTAACTCATGGTGGCTCTTAAGGATCTGTAGTGGCACAAATATTGCTCAGTATCTTAATTAGTGACATATTGTGATTGAGCGAAACCTCAGCAAGTCTGTAGAAAACCTGTTGATTTGCTTGAGGGAAGGGATGTGATCCAGAGGGATTTTGACAGGCCTGAGGAGTGTGTCCATGTGAACTTCACTGAATAAGACCAAATAGAACAAGGTTCTGCACCTGGTTTGGGGACGTCTTCAGTATCAGGCAACCCAGAGAAATTGTGGACTCCTTATCATTGGAAGTGTCCCTGCCAATGGCAGGAGTTGGAACTAGATGGTTTTAGAGGTCTCTTTCATTCTATGATTCTCTGCAGGTGTATTTTCTGTGGGATTCTTCCAGAGAGATCCTTGAGCAGATCTGTCCTCCTGAAATCCAGAGTTATTATCCTGCTTTTTGCTTCCTGTTGTCATTTTTCTGAATTTCAACAACCCATTACCAATGGTAGCCAAGGATGACATCTGCTTTCACATTCCTGACCAGTCCTTCCCTGCTTAGAATTATGAAACCATATCTGAATTTTCAGCATGCCAACTAACTTGTCAATTTGAGACTTCTCAGACTCTCTAAATGGTAATTTATCTCTGTTCAGTTTCTGTTCTTTTGATTGATCAGTAGAATCTTGCAAAGATGGAACCATGGGCATTGTAGTAGCCTGATAGCATCCTCCTACAACAGAAAGAGGGGGCCATCAGGTATTTTTAGAATACTGGTGTTATCTTTCTTACCTTTTTTTTTGTGATCCCAGGATTCAGCTTCTATAAGATGCATGAGGTCAAAGAAGTAAATTCTCCTAAAGTGGCTGATGGAATGGACTCATTTATGCCTATCAAATATACTGCTTTTTAAATTTCAGATGTTAGACTTTATGACAAGGTTTTGAACTCATAAAGGGAGTCACTTTCTTGAGTGTAGAACTATGAACATAATTGCTTATGATTGGATACTGAATTTCTAAGCTAGTTTTGGTGCACTAAAGCAAATTTAAAGTAGTTTTAAAGTGCAGGAAGAAAGCGCCTTGTGTCACAACAGCATTGCAGCTACAAAATACCACCCTAAAACGTCCAAAACCTAGACACACATTTTGTATTTTCCATATTTTCTCCTCCTAAATGAACCTATAATAGCACTTTGCAAAAGCATCATTCTCACCTGACAGTTCTTAATGCATTTATAGATTGTTGCATTTCTCTCTGGGCTGTTAAATTATAAAAAGATGGGTAGGCCAGATGCAATAAAAACATCTTTTCTTTGTTGAGTCTCCACACTAAAAACATAAAATAAGCTGTTTGATATCTCTCTGGCTCTGCCCTCATTGCTCTTATCAAGGTTAATTTGGTAACCAATAAGTGAAGCCTCATTAATGCAAGATCATGTTCTCTTTGCTGTCCAATGTTTATAATTTTCTTTCGTGTACTTACAACATTATGCTCAGGCTGTTCAGCAAAAGATAAAGCAAAATGTCTCAGAGCTATTCTGATTACTCAGAAACAAAAAACAAGAGATGGCCGTAAGATTAGTGCATATAATTCTGTAGTTAGACATTCCTGTCTTCCATTTTGTTGCCAAAAAAAAGAGTGATTAATTATTCAAAGGAACGTGAGCAAGAAATTGTTTCATAGCAGCATGAGGTAGATATCAAGCCAAAAATTCATATGATGTTGGATAGAAAGAGTGACTAAAAAATAAATTAGTCCAGAATTGTGAGGAATATGGTTTTATTGTCTTATTAGCTTTCTTGGGTAGTTACAGCTTAATAATTTCTCTTCTTGATGAAGTTATTTACACACAGACATCCACTGTCATTTGAGATGCGTTAGATGTAGTTATAATTCATCTCCAGACAGCATTCCAGAGAGTAGTATGTTGGATGTGCCATTATATCTACCAGACTGAGACACATCTCTCAGGTACCCCAAATCATATCAAGTTGCACTGGATGCCTAAGTGCAGCCAGATGACAAGTCTTTGGTCAGGAAAGCTAGGGAGACTGTTGAGTTATTTAACTGGCCCCATAGTGGCATCCTCTTTGAGTTGAGCAGCTCTTTAACAACCACAGATGCCACTGGCCTTAACAGCTCATTCATGGCTGAAATCCAGCACCATATCGGAGATCAGGCTGGGTGCTCCTGAGCATCTGAAATCATACTAGAAATCTAAGCGAAGACAATTTACCTCTTTCTCTCATTTTCACTCACGTAATGGGATTCTGATGCCTAAGACCTGGGCATCTTGTGTCATGCTTTGATGCTGGGTCAGTACTGCATTAGCTTTTCAACTCCCACCACAGAGGCACATATTCATGCATTATACCTGACGTCTAACCACATTAATCTGTTAATCTGAAGTTGAATGACACAAAAAATCTGTTCATGAACAAATTTGGTTTAGCAATTTTATTTAAACAGATGAATGAAATGAATACCACTGATTTCACTCTAAAATCCTGTTCATTATACTAAACTATGTATTGAATTAAAATGAATGAAAGCTCAGCTCCAGTTTAATATTCCTAAATAAACTAAAAACTCTTAAGTGTTCTCAACCTCATTTTATGGACATAAAAAAAAAAAAAATCAACAGTTTTAATTGTAGGTGAAAAATTCCTGGTCACATAGAAGGATACCATGCGGGTGCTAAGTAACGCAGAAACTAGGAACTGTCTTTATTGTGTAGACAGGTCTAAATGTAAACACAATAATAGCATCCAAAGATATCTTTCCTTTTTTTTTTTTTTCCCTCACTGGTGGCAGCTATAAATTAACAGCAGCAACAGCAATTATTTCTTCCTATGAAAAATTCTGTGCTGATGAATTACTCCTTGCTTATCATATTTTAAGAAATGTGATCATCCCCAGGAATTCATACCATAAAGAAAAATGATTATGCAGCATGCTCATCTTAATTTGTGCTCATTTGGATTTCAGTTAGGAAAAGTAAAAGGGGTAAAGCTAGTGAAATGTGAGCCTATCTCAATGTGGCATTTGTGAATGTGGGAGCCCTAGTATTTTATACAAATTGCAAGTAACTTCCATTCATTGCAACGTGGCTATTTCCATTTCTATTAATGCTCCCTTATCTCTCCACCTCTTCTAAATATAAATGTCATTGATATTACAGGGGTTGATATCATCATTCTTCAAACACTGGGAAGATAGTCTTAAAATTATAATTGACTCATATGTTGCTGACACAGTAAAGTGTTGCCTAGTCTGGCCTGAATTATGCTAAGACATTGAACTTCAGTCCTATGGCAGACAAAGTCTACATTACAAAAACCCAACCAAACAAACATAAACTGTTCTTTGCAGAAATAGTCAAAGGTTTTCCTCATATCTTTTATGAGAATGAATAACCTTTTTGGCTTTATTATTTCTTAGGATGATCTTCCCTTCAAATTAATGTCACTTAGAGTATGGAGACCCCAGAATCCTTCTAGAATATCTAGCAGTGACTCAGAATATCTGCAAATCTGTGTAAAGGAGATGAGGGCCAAACAGGTAACACTTTCTAAGAGAGTACCCTGTTGAAATATTTCTAAGAGCAACTTTGAAGATAATTACAGCTTTTTAGAGTAAAGAGTAAAGTCAGCAAATTTGTGTAAAGTAAGGCCACTCCCAACTTGGTTACCGAATGTCTGATCTTCTGGGTCACAGAGTTGTGACAGGATAATGTTGGCTAAAATGTCAGAAGCGAAAGCAAATTCGAGAAGAAAAACATCTGAAACAAATGGCAAAGGTTACCGTGAAATCTAACAGGGTGGACAAAGAACTTCTTTAAATTGATTTATTAATAGATAAGTGCATTTTCTGTCTATCACTCACAATACATTTAAATTGGACTGAATATACCAGAAAAATTGCATATCTGAGTTCCCGAAATAAGTGAAATGTGCTTAATTGACAGAACAAATATAAAGAAGGGCTATAGTTTAGCGGACAGACAGACCCTGTCTAATTATGTTAGAAGTAACTTACAATTTAATTGGGGACAGAATGCAAAAACATGTAATAATATCCCATCATAGCAGTAAAAGGATGTTTTCAAAGTGAATTTTATTTTTACAACTGCCATTCATTCTTGGATCTTGTAGGATTCAAGCTGTGAGCCCATGCCTCCTGTCCCAGAGAGCAGACTGAGTGGAAGCACAAGAAGAATGTGGCTGTTCTCTCTGGAAATGAGGGGAAATAAACATTTCTAGCAACCACTGCCTCCTCTGATCCTTTTTTAATGCTACATAGCATCAAGGACAAGAAGCCTTAACACTGGTTTGTAGCGCATCAACAGCAGTTGACCATCCTTTCCCAAATGCTTTCCCATCCCACACAGATTTTGACAGAAACAACTTGAGAGGCATTGGATAATATTAATGACATGGGATTGGTTGTACAAGAAAAGGCAGAGGATAAACTTTTTGCGATGAAGGGAGTGTATACTACTCACAGATGTATGGGAAAAATGCTCTGTGTGGCACTGACCTGAGAGGGACTATGGCCATGGTTCCATTCTCCCGATAAGTTTTGAAGGCAGAGAATCAGACAAAGAAATACATGGAGTCAAATATCAGACATGTTTGTCACATGATGACCAAGTTTAACATCTACTATGTGCTATATTTGAAACCACTTTATTACTTTAATTTTCAAAAAATACATCTTCTAGATTTCTTGGAATCGATCCGTTTCTTGACAGCATGGAGCATCATTATGAAAGACCCCTGCTTACTCAATTGATGCTGTCATGGCGGAGAGAAAACATGTAATTAGCCAAGACAAGTACTGTATCTGGAGTCAGTAATCCCAAACAGGCAAAGCTAATTAGTTATCTGGTGCAGGGAGGTCGTATGAGCACCTTGTTTCCAGAACAGACTAATGCATATGACATATTTCTACAGTTAATGCCATGCCACTGTTGTGTTTCCCAGTGAATTGAAGTGACATGATGCATGTTAAAAAGTAAAAGTTTGCTTATATAGTTCTAAGAAATGAACAAATTATATTCTGTTGTTTTAAAATTAAAACATTGTTGCCACTTAGCAAAACATGTAATTTCAATTTCACCATGTTCCACCAGGAAATCAAGCTGTTGGCAGATTTCCCATTCCCCTTCAAGAACATCCCAGGATAAACCAGCTAACAGATGAAACTGGTGGAGAAAGGACAAAAAAAATGTGGTAGGTGCAAGGCATTGTAATGTTGAGCAGATCTAATAGCTACAAGGTAAGAATTTATAATGATAATTAATGCACAACTGAGCAAGGAATGTCACCAGAGAAATGAAGTTTTCCTACTGACGCATTTTTGTACACAAGATTAAATGAAATTATAGGTCTGTTTCGCAAAATCTCTCTTGTGGACATCTTTTTTTTCACTGAAGTTCTGAGCATGGAAATCTTCCAGAATACTGTGTTTTTTCAGATAGGTTCTTCCATCTTTATAGATGCAGAATATTTGCTTTGCTTCTCAGGTGCGAGCATAGAATTTCTTAAAATGGGGTGCTTTTTACCAGAAGCTATTATTCTCTTTGCACTAAAGTTTCAGTGAGTAATCTACTTAGATTTGTCATAAGTATTCCCTATGGATTGTTTGGCTTTCAAAGGCACAGAATTCCTTGTTTTAGATGTCTGAATCTCGTTATAACTGGGCAAAAGCATGGCCATTTTGTAATTTCTATACAATCTTGATAGGCTCTTACAGTACTGTTAAAAGCACCCAGCAAACTTTTGAAGTGGATAACTGTATAACTGTCTCATTTTCTATTTTGCATTGAATTGTATTATTTACTGACTTTTTTTATAAAAAAAAGAGAAGCAAACAGCAAAAGCTTTTAAAAACGTATAAATCATATCATCTGTGCTTGCAACAAAGCAAACAATGTGTTTAATTATCTAAAATAATTAAACTGATTCAAGAAAAGGCAAGATTTTTGTTTCATTTAGAAAGTATAAATTCAGGGAGACACTTATGACTTTGAGACAAATATAAACTTTTTTTGAAGGGAACGAACTCTGAATTTGGCCCATAGACCTTTTCACAGCCCTCAACTGAGAAATGACAGCAGCTGATATGTTGACTGATTATTTAATGTCTTTTGAAAACCAAATGTTGTGGTGTTTACTAAAAAATAGAAGGAATTGCATATTTGCTAGATGTACATGAATAATTCATAACAAATCATTTATTCAGTGATTTCACCTCTTCCTCAAATTGAGTAGATTGCAATTTTCTTTAATATATGTTCATTAATTGAACAGCTTCAGTGAATAATTCTGTCATTCTCTCAACAGGAGTATGACACAGAGTATTCAGAAAAAAATTCAACTTGGTTTTAACCCAGAGAAATAGATTTTTTTCTAATATGGTATGCTTCTATTAAAAATATTTATATGAACATTTACTATTGAAATAGCAACTGAACAAAATAATTTCTGACACTAGCCACCAACTTTTCCTGCAAGTTCTTTGCTTCTGTGAACATGATTGTACTTGTTACTACTTCTAAAAAATAGCTGTTCTGAATATTAATTACATTTCTCTTTTCCATGTCAGTTTTTCATAGTGAATTCAAGCTTCTGGGTACTGAAATAAGAATTTAATCTTCTGGAAGACAAAAGATTAAAATTATTATTCAACAGTTCTTTTGTAACAACTTTGATTATTTATTTAGTGGTTTCCTTTCAATAGAGACACACCTGAATTTTTTTTTTCCTTATCTGTCTCCAAGTATCTGTTGTTTTTTAGGACACAGTATTTATTTGTTCAGTCTAATTTCATTTTCACCTCCACATTTTACCCTTTACAGGTCATCACATAAATCTTAATATATGGTTTTAGTGGAATTGGTCAAAATTGGGGTTTTTTTGTAGCATTTTCCTTATGCCTACCTAGTTGCTGGTGCTTGAAGCAAGCATCTTATGATTTATGTATCAAAATTTCATCCTTCCCTGTCTGTGAGCTTTTCCAAAAGTTCTGAAATTGAAAGAAAATATACGGTCTTGGTATTTGTTACTTGGTAGTTTCCAGGGGACAAAATCTAGAGGATGATTTCATTTTTCTCCTGAACATGTCTTGAATTAGGGATTGCTTTTAATCCAAAGCCATTAGGCAGTCCAAATAGATTAGACATCCACTAGAAATCTGAGCTTTCTATTTAAAAACAGCTCCTGTAAAAGCTAAATGAATAATTGATTTTTTTATTCCCCAGTTTGGTTGCTGAGATGAACCCTAATATCTGTTCAAATTGAATTAATTTATTTTCTAGTTTTCTTGTGCTGAGAAAAGAAATAAAACAAAATAAAACCAAGAAACACACTACACGATGTTGTGTCAAACTGCAATTTAATTCTGTAGGAAATGTTTCATTTTCAAATGGAAAAAAAAATCAATGGAGAGCAAACTAGATAAACACAACAAGTGAGGGCCATCCTTTAGGAGGTGCTTGGACATCTCCAACAGGATGAAAAAGACCTTGTGTACCTTCTTTTAAGAAGGCCAAGAACATATGACATAAGAAAAGTGGCAATCAATGTAGCAAACAAGAATTCCAACATGGAAAATAGCATGGAAACATCAATCTTTCCCACTACACAGGGTTTGTTGGATCACATACTTGTTAGTTACAGCAAATCATCTTCTAAATTTGCAATATTTATGCTTCCCAGTGACCCCTGAAGTTTGGTCTCCCTGTCCAGAGGTATCGGAGCAGACCAGAGGTGCTTTGCCGCCCAGATAGCCTGGTTTTATTTCAACTTAAATTGGATCTTGAGAAAATATTTCTGACATTGAATTCATTGCAATATGCAGGGAAATATTTGTCCAGTTCCCCAACAGAAACACATGCTCTGAGTTGGGTAAGGAGACTGCATGATTAAGTTTATAGAAAAAAAACTTCCAATAAATAGAGTATCTGTACTCTTGCCTCTACTGCAGTGACATTTAAAGAGTTACAAAAATGGAAATGTATGTGAGGGATGTACAGGGATGGATATGATGGACATGTTAATGTGTACCTGTATTTCCTGCCACCTTTGATATGACGTTGCAGATACATTTCTTGTGAGGGAAAAAAAAAGTTATAGGAAACTCCTTTCCCCATATCTTTGGTGAAAATTACAACACCACAATTCACAGTCACAGCAGAAAGGCCAAAAGAAGCTGATGGCTTTGAGGCTGATGCTGCCTCAAGTACACAGCTCCTTCACAAAGGAATATTAGCAGTGCAGTACAGCTCCAAATCTTCCATGAATATTTGGAAAATAGTCACTATGTTACTTTGAGGCAGAAGCAAATCATTTTCCTTCAGCACTTCTTTCCCTCTGCAAATCATTTCAGACCTCAATTTTGAAATACATAATAAGAATTTGACTTGGTGACCTTAAAGGTCTTTTCTAACCTAAATTATTTTATGATTCGATAACCATTGTATACCAATGATAACAAAATCTACTACTTTTGATGAAGCTGAAGCCATTAACTTGGCCTTGTTTTGCATTGTTTTGTAGCATCCTCTTATTGCAGGGCTAATATTCATTAGCTAAACTACAGCAGGTAGCTTAGAGCATTTATGAACTTTGAGTTTCTCCTGGATTTCACTGATTTTCATCTACAGAGCAGACACATTTGAGTACAAAGCAGGATAACTATTATTAAGCAAGAAAAAGCTCTTCTTTCTTCCCTTCTAGAGTTTTCTCTCTTCCTTCTGGAAAGAGGAATAAAAGATCATATTAATCCCCTTGCACTAAAATGAAAAATGTGATATCTGGTCTGTATCCACCACTGCATAAAACTTAGCATTAACACTGGGATGTAGCAAGAAACTGCTATAAAGTACATATTTTTATACTTACTAGACTATTTTCAGAACAAGATTGTAACAGAAAAACTGAATGCAAAATATGGGGGGATTTACACCACAGAAGGGCAAAGGTTTGCAAGTTTGGCCATCTGTGGGCCAGTGGACAGCCAAAGGGGACAGGATGCACCAATTCAAACCTGCCCTTGAATCCCAGAAGCTCCAGCCCAGAGCAACTGGGCAGGAGCAGATTTTTTTTTCCCCTTTTCCTTTTTGTAACATAAAGCCTACTCCTTGCAGAGGAGCCTGCCCAGACATCAGTTTTCCCATCATTAGGGAATGTCATATAATATATGCAATATATTTCCATTGCATGTCCACAAATTTTTAGTAATCATAATAAAGAACCTTACAGGGTAAAAGTCTATCATCTTGTGACGCTTAAATCCCAAAATAAATGTGCTTTGCTGTCACTTAGGTGTAGCAGGGTAGATCCTAGCCATTATTTTTCAGTTCATTTTAGGTGCTTTCAGAGCACAGAAGTGCCTTCTTAACCTCTTTATGTGACTGAGTTTTGTCATCGGATTTGGAAAAACATATTTCTATTGGTAGTTTCATGTTTTAAGAGAAGGCTTCATTTCATATTGAACATCTTCTGTAACAGTATACTGCTCACTCAAATGATCTTAAAGTAATTTATTGTCCTTGCAACATGAAATAAAATAAAATAGTAACTTCAAAGAAGAAATCTTGAAAAATTTTATATGACCAGGATACATTTTATGGCATGTCATGAGTCTGGAAATGGGCTTGTAGTGTTTTCAAGTGTTAAGATTCTGTGAAATGAAAAATTGATTGAAAAAAAAGAAATTGCATTTTGAATTCTGAGCTCATGCAGATGCTTGCGAGCTTTTTGCTTAATCTCTTGTTTAGTTATCAAAACCATAATTCGATGTGGTTAACATAAACCAAATGTATTTCTGAAATAAAAGAGGCAGAAAGGTTTATGACTGACAGAAGAAGGATGAGGCAGCAGTAGGAGAACAGCTGCTTCCTCTGAGTATTTTTCTTTTATGATTTTTACCTTAAGATGTCACTTTATATTTCATCGTTGGGTATGAGTTGTCACAAAAGCTTTATGTAACCAAAATTTGCACTGTCTGTATGCCCTCTCTTCATGCACAGCCGTGGCACTGAGGGTGACACCTCACTGCTTCTTGGCTCTGGAGAGAGACCTCTGTCTTCCAAAAGTCTCTGGACATCAGTGGGGTATGCCCACATGCCTTCAACCTCTACTGGGCAAATTATTTTAGGAAGGGATATTTTCCTCTCTTTTGTGGCTGAGCAGAAAGGACAAAGGATGCCCTTGTTTATGCTATGAGTGCCAGTTATAAAAAAGGAGAGTTTTGTTATCCTTTCAAAAAAAAGAGATTGATTATATTTTGCATAGCAGATGGTCTCTTGGTATGGAACTACCTGTTGAACTGTATGCAATTGAACACAGAGCTAAGGGACATAAATACTTTAAAGATCAAGGCTTACTTTTTTCCTTTTTTTTTAAATCTGTGATCTGACTACCTTAATGCAGAAATATATTTCATGCATATAGCTATGTTGTTCAATACCAAATTGCACACTAATTGCATGTCTTTTTCACTCTGATATATTAAACTAGCTATTTAGAGCCCGACCATCAGGTTTTAGTGAATCCTGTCTACCCTTCCAGAAGCATAAGTTGCATTCCTGGCCTGCTTCCTTAAACAGTCTCTGAGGAGAGACAGCAGGCTGTGCCCATATGCTGCTCCCGCCATAGATGGTTAGATGGCCTCAGTGACTCTGCCTCCGTGACTAATCTGGAACACACCTGAATTAATTTGGTCAGATTTCTCCCGTAACTTCTGCAACAACGACAGGATCTTTTTGAGGCATTGCAGTTAAAAATATCTACATCTACAGCAGTTTGTGTTTCCAGTTAATTGATTGTCCATGATAGCTGCCTATTAAAGGCAGATGCAGTCTGGTTTTCTTCCTTGAAGAAACAAGAAAAAAGGGACATATCTGCATTCAGGAAAGGAATGTGGAGCTGGAGGAGAGGACTGAGAGATTTTTTATTTCATCAGCTTTAGCCTGTCTGCCAACATGTCTGCCAATCAGCACTGGTATGAATTTCTTCTGTTATAAACTATCAACAAGGAGGCAAATACATCTCAGAGGCTTGTACCTGGAGGCATGCATCTCTCAGGATGGTTCATCATACACACTGTTCCTCGCTCAGGGCTGTGCTCACAGGCACAGTTTAGCTCACAGGTATTTGAGTTGCCTGCTCAATTGTCTCATCCTCTCCTACTCCAACAGGAGAGGGCTCCCTTACATGTATTCTGAAAGGCTTTGTCCATTTCCTTTTTGAACTTGACAGCATAAATTACTTTCTCAATTTTGCACACAATTCTAGTCATAGTAATGAACATTTCACTTTTCAGTCAGTCCTCATTTGGATGCAAACTCTGCTCTCGAGATGTGCATGGCTGATCTTGATTAAGATATTCTTCTCCTTTTACAAACATAATCCTTTTGAAGTTCCATGCATATGGGGAGAGAATAATATTGGAGTGGAGATCTGCCTTGCAGATCTGAGAGGAAAATTCCAGCCTTTTGATTAGGATCATCTTTTTCGAATATGACATAAGCAATTCAGTAGCCTATATTTTGTCTTCTACAATAAGGAAGAAATTTTGCAGACATTCCTATGGGAATGACCAGATTCTTTAATGCGTAGACAGCCCAAACCCTTCTTACTTGGTTCAAAATACTGTTTATAAAGTAAATTATGTTATAAAACCAAAAATAACATGAACTGACTCAGATTATGCAGTCATAAACACAAAATCTAATCTGATATGCTTGAGGGTTGATTTTGGTGTGTGCATATATATATGTGAGAGAGAGACAGAAACACAGATGAGGGCTGTGGAAGTGGTGTGGATATTCAGTCCACTAAGAAAATCTGACCTCTGCTCAATAAATCAGTTTGGCCTAGGAATTTCATGAACCCACCTGACCAAGGATTGGCTGGTGGATTGGCTTCAATCCACCATTGACTTCAGTACTGTACCAGGTACAGTACTGTTCATCAAAGAAGTTACCTCAGTGTGCCTCCCAGATTGAGCATTTCAGCATTTCAGCATAGTTCTAACCAAAAATACCTCATATTGCCTAAGAATCAAAATAATCATACCACAATTTCTAAAAAGCATGGAAAACAGATTATTGACAATTCTAATAACTGTTAAGAACATTTAATAATAGACAATTCATTATTGTAACTAATTAATATAAAAAAGACAACCTTGATTTACTGATTCCACTATTTAAACTGTAAAGTAACCGCTGCTAGAGTCCATACAATTAAACAATTTAGGTTTATAGCAAAGTGCAAAGTTACAGCAGAACTGCCATTGCCTTGGACTTCTGGTGGAATTCACGAATTATTATCAATTGCTCTGCCACCTACTAAATCATAAAAACCACACTGACTTTTTAAAAAGGAATGCTTTTGACATCTAAAGGACAAAACTGGCAGAGGGTACTCCTCATGAGAATGTTACAGACTTTCTGTCAGCTGCAAAATAAATCCTAAAATTGACCCAAGGAATGTTTTGGCAGCTGTAGAAGTTGTTATCATTCTGAAGGAACAAGACACACCATATTTTTGTCTGAGTCTGAGCCCAGGACTGGTTACTGCTTGCTTTAGACTGTGAATAAGGACAGGCGGAGCTCAAGAAATCTGGTTCTTCACCTCTGGTTCTCCAAGGCACAAATTTTCATCTGAGCAGGATCTTATCACACTGGTTTCTGCCAAATATGTAGTATTTGAAAACCAACTCTTTCTCATCTTCAGTCAAGTTCACAGAAATGCAAGTAAATGCTCACCACAGACCAAAAAAAATTAAAAAAATTAATAAGTAAAGCCGTAAAACCAAACCAACAAAACTTTTGGTTAAACAAATGTAAAACCAAAACCAAACATTGATTTTTCTTCAGTTTCTTTAGATGTAACTAATTTTATAACCCATATGTGGTAGAATGCCATTTTGTAGCTTATACTGAAAGCCACAGCTGCACCTGTGGTAAGGTAAGGCTCTTCTAAATCTCCATGTTTGAATCACTTAGTGTCTCTCTGTAATCTTGACAGAGCTTCTCAGGATTCAGAAGAAAAACACTATTACACAGTCAGATAAAGTGTAATTTCCTTGCAAATCTGAGTCTCAAATTCAAGGAATCCAGAGAATCCTGAAAGATGTATTCCCATCACTTCCATGAGCATAATTAGGAAATTATATTCTGACAGAAGTCCAGTAACAGAAGTTCATCAGTGGGACATTTTAAAATGGCCCTTTTCCAAAATAAATCCAGAAAGAGTAATAATTCAAAAGTATAAAAATAAACCCAGAATAAATAAAGTATTTTATCATAGATGTCATGTGTGGCTTAGTTCTTATGTATCTCTGATAAAAGATCTTTCAATATCATACTTTCAATATTTGCCTGTAAAATGTATAATAAAAAAGAGCCGGGTTATGTGTTGCTTTTGGGAAGAAAAAGGATTTCACTTTTCCTTCAGCTGGGAAATAAACACCGAAAATCTTCAAAAACAACTCATAAATCCTGTGGGGGGTTTATGTGTGGTTAAATTCAGCATTTTTTGCTGCATTTTTTAACTGTACTTGTATGAATAAAATAACAGTGACTTTATATAGGGCATTAGAATGAAATTTGAATATGTTTCCTATTTTCTTGCTCATCATTGTTTTACAGCTGAAATCACGGGGATAAACTGGTTTTTCCAACTATTAGTAAAATCCCTCCAGCAACACCTCTTCATACAGCCCTTGAAAATAACTTCAGTATATGTTCTGAGATATAAATCTATTGCTTTATAGGATAGATGCTGAGGTTATTTCACAATCTTGAATGTTAATGTCCACTGCAATTAAAATGCTGCACACAGCACATAATGCATAAGTCCTGTCCCCCCCAAGCAGACACAAGACTTATTTGTGAATCACAGTCACTAGTTTCATAGCAAGCCAATATGCAAATAAGGCAGAAATGCATTATTTATCTTATGTTTGCCAAGCCAGGTAGGGAAATGTAATTTACAGGATGAAAACCCAGAAAAGGATGCTTTTAACTGTCATTCACAATTAAATTATATCATTCCCCTCATTTAAGTAGCCAGAAATGTTTCATTTTTCATATTTCAAAATGGCTGAAATGGGCATGTTCTATTTTTCTTTTCTTTGTGCAATAATAAAACAGTGCAAAACATAATGTTTCTTAAGAATCTTTTTAGAGGTAATAGTTTGATTTAATACATGTGCTACATTAGTGTAGGAAGAACATTCCTTTGTCATTGTTCTGCCTAAAAAGCTTTCCTGCACTTGCTCTCAGAGAGAAAGAAAGGCAGAAGAGAGCTGCTGGATTTCTTTATCTTGTCCTTTTACTTGGTGCACTAAATTCTGAAAGAAAATAACCCAAACTAATTGCCCATTTCCATTTGTACTCAACACATTTTATTGACTTAGGTGTAACTATTGGGAGTGGTAGAGAGAGTGAAAAATGTGGTGTGCTCTGGGATGATTATTTACATGTGCTTGCTTGGTTGCATGGTTTTGCTTGTTTTTTTGATCGTTTTTTTGGTTTGTTTTTTTTTTTCAGAAAAGTGACCATGAAATGGTTTTTTTGAACCCTACATGTGTCTTTGGTACCTATGGTTCACTATGGTGAACAAAAGTTTCTCTTCTGAGGACCTAGTGCTCAAAACAGACTTTGCTAACCAAAATGAAACAACAAGCTCCTCAATTTGGCCTTCACAAAAGAGTATGATTTTTTAAAGACTGGACTAACTGTGTCATTTTCAATCAGGTCATAGAGTTTGTCAGAGGAGCTGGGCTGAAAGACTATTCTCTGCTGTGGTTTCCAATTTTGTTTCTGTCTTCTTATTCTGTTGTGTCTTTCTCCTACAGTGATCTGTGCCATATACAGGACATTCATCTATGGCAGCATAACAGTATCTGCTGTGTTACAGTAAGCCCTCAGCTTCATCTATTTTATTAAATTATTTCTTTATTATGGGTTTTTGGGGAAGATTACAAACTAAGACTGCTTTTATAGCTCAGTAACTGTGGGGTGGGGTTCACAGCTCAAATGCCAACTTCATGAAGTCTGAACACAAAGTGTCTATAAATAAGAAGGAAAACCACCTTTTTATCAAAAAGCACTTATTTTTGAATATATATATATCCTTGTGTGCTGCAGTCAAAGTGGCCATAAGGAAAAAGAAGCTTCTTCTTCAACATGACAAGCAATTGTTTTGACTTTTTCTGCTTGACCACAGTACAGGCCTTGATGTAGGCAAGAAGTTAAGCACATATTGATTTTCAGTCTGGTAACCTTTCCATACAGACTTCTCACCTGCTTTCCTCAAATGACTGCTCAAATAAAAAAACCATGTAGGATTATTTTTATGATTCTAATGAATTCTGTTTCACTTAATGTTGGTTTTATTTTTCTCTGAGAACAGTTGCTGCTTTTAGCTGTGGTCTTTTGAGTGGCTCTGCTTTGTGACTTGAAGCACTGCTGATTGCAAGAGCAGGAAGGAGGGAAATGTGCAAAATGAGATGTCTTGACAAAATAGGATGAATTAAATTAAGGTAAATTTAAGCACTGACCTTCGATTTCAACTCATTCAACAGAAATGCTCATATTATAATTTCTTTGTGGAAAAACCATCCAGAGAAGAATGGTGCCATCTGCTAAATAAGGAAATTACAATTTTATTCTTTTCCCTCTCCCCAAAAGGTCCAATGATTTTGGTTGTTCCTCTGGAGCTCTGAAAAAGGTTTAGGACTGCTCAGTGTCATAGAGCATAGTGTCTATAGTACCTCCTCTCACAGAGAAATTAAAATTAAATCTACTCAATAATTGCCTTTGAAAGTGCACACCAGGTGTTTTTCCCCCTTTTGAAAAAATATTATTATTGTTATAACAAAAATCCTTTTCAAGACAAGGAGATTTTCACAGACTAAAAGCAGAAATGTTGGGAATTTATTTAATTTCCTTTAACTTTTTATGTTTTAAAAAGGAGTGCCCCTAAACAAGAGGAAATAAAAATTTCCCCTCTTATTACTTTCTGATTGACATTTTTTTGCAAGGCTCTTTTGTAAAAACATGGGCACCTTAAAACAGCTGCATAAGTTGAAGAACTCTTTGGAAACCCAGTAATTGGAAGTGTCTGTAGGTTTCAGAATATGCTGCTCAGTTATCATTGAGGTTTGCTGCTTTCATTATACTTTAGTCTGCCAGTTGTATCAGATCCAAAAGTACAGAAACAGACTTGTTTAAACTCAGCCATTGTGTAGTGTTTGTGATGTGTGCATAATGAATTCTGAATGCAAATATATGCTGTAAAGTGAAATTCTGAAAACCTGTATGACAAGCAGTAGGGCTGCACAACACAAAATATGGCTTTATAGCATAAATATTCACTTGTGTCAAAAATATAGGAGCTGTTCAAAACAGAGCATTCTAATTATGCACAGTTTGTTCCTCACTCAGTTTCAGCTACTTGAACTCTTCCATTTGAAGTGTTTGACCTTCACTATCAGAACAAAACTGAAAGAGTAAATATCTGACTCATAAGATTCCCCCCCAACAAACACAATTCTGCAGCAGCTGAGTATTTTCCACTTAATTGTCATATAGTTAGCTCCCTGAAAGCATTTGGAGACAATAGTTAGGTTGTATTAGTTTGGGGGGTTTTGGGTTTGCTTTTTTTTTTTTTTTTAATCTGAAACAAATCAAGATGATTGTCATCAGATATGAAAAAACATTTTATATCTGTAGGAACAAGAACAGCTTTTATCTCAGGCTGACTGATAATGTAAGCTAAGCAATAACAGGTGAGACACAAAAGGTTATGATTTTTAGAAACAAATTTAGAATTTGATATACAAGAGACTCCAAACTTTACTAGAGTCTTAAATAACTCTGTGCTCTCTTGATTGGTGCTCCCACTGTGTGTACAACTGATGCTCTTTTGGCATTCCTCTGAATTGCTGAGTTGCACCAGTTGTATCTACAGTTGTTTGTAGCTTCAGATCTGGAGCTTCAAATTAGTGCCCTAAGGGCATTGTATGACATTATATTAAAAAAAAAAAGCAAATCAAAAAACGAAAATAAGACAAAACAAGAAACAAATAAGGAAGAAGCTAAGAAGAAATTAAACCTAAGGAGAAAAAATCAAACAGACTTCTTGAGCTGAACTTAAATCAAATGTAGCAGCTCATGTAACCTTATTTGCATTTAAATTTAATGGCCTTGTCTTTAGTTTAAGCAGCTGGAGACACATAGTTCTTAAAGCCAAGGAAATGGACAACAATATTTCAGATCCTGACTGAAATGAAACCTATAGAATATCCCACAGGTAATAGAAAAATCAAAAGAAGAAAGTAAGACAGCAGCATTAGTCTGCAGAATTTCTTGTCAACATCTTGGAAATTTGCCAATTACATTCAGTTCAAGCACCATGAACAACCTCAGTTTCTTATTGCTCTTTGCAATAAATAAGTTCAACCAGAAAGGAAAGGAAACAAAGCCTGCCTGTTTGTTAAAAGACAGACAGATAGACACCTGTGGTGCATAATTTAGCAAATATTTGGAATCAGTGGCAGACTGAAGACATGAGGACCAGATCATACAATCAATCACAGAATGAGAATATCCAGTTTGAAGGACTGCACAAAGATCAGAGAAGTCCCACTCCTGGTCACTCCTCTGAGCAACCCCAAGCATCACACCATGCATGTGAGAGCAATGTCCAAATTTTTCTTGGAACCAAGAATTCTGTCAGATTTTCATGTATGCAGACAGCTTCAGGGCTGGGCTGTGTTGTTGCAGTGTGTTGCTGCATTTTGTTCAATGTCTCCTGTAGGCAAGTGCTTGCCCACAGGAATACACAAATTCTCTCAGCTTCCTGCAACATTATGGCTGCAGAGATAAATATGGGTGTACTGACCACCAGAAAAAGGGTTCTCACATTTTAATTTATAGGAAGAAGCCATCTCAAGCCACCCAAATCCTTCCCCCTTCACCCCCTTTACATGTCTAAATATTGGCAAAGGTTACAGTTTTTCAATGTTGTGCCTAATTTTCTGGGTAGTTAACTGAAAAGCAGATTTTAGGTACAGTTGGTACATCCAAGAACAGAAGTTCATTTTAAATTAATTGGAAAGTATTAGCATTAAAACATGAAAACTCACTTTCTGGGATATTGGTCCAGATACACGTTCTTAGATAAATGGCATTCAAAATTCAATCTGTGGCTATAACTTGCTGGAAAAAATTAGTTTCATGTGCACTAGAATGCTCATGAAAAAAGCATCCTATTTTTCATCACACTTCCACAAACACTGAAAAATATATTGCAAATAAAGACTGTTCTTAATTTTCAATAGTAGGGCAGGGAATGACCTTTAACCAATCCTTTGAAGGAGACACCATGATACACAAAACTTTCTGAGAAAAGAATTTATTTCCCAAGAATTTTCCAAATACAATAATTCCAACCCACTATGCTACATATATACAGAGTGCTGGAATAGGTCTTAGAAAAGTTACAGGCTAAATCTTCTAATTATTTTGATAACTGAAACTTCTGGCGAATTTTGAATAGAATTAATATATAAGTATGGAAGATCCTCAATAAAGGAAATTGTTCACTGTGTTGTCTCTGATCTCTGTACCCTCTGCAGCAAACTTAGATGATGACAGAAAACTAATTTTCCTAATTCAGCAATTTCCAAAGTGTTTAGGAATGAATTCCTCAGTTCTAATTTGTGCTTCTGTACTAAGTTAAGTCTTCAAGTTAACACACAGTTAAGTCTTCAAAGCTGTCAAATTATTTTCCTGAGAATTAAATTCAATTAAAAAATACTATAACTTAAAAAGAAAAAAGAAATGCCAATGAAATCTGAATTTATTGCTGCACCTTATGCTTCTCTCCCCCTCTTAAGGGGTTGAAGCTGCAGAAAACACTCAGGATTTCTTTGTGTGGATACTCGATGTACAGGCAGGATTTTACTCAAAGTTGATCTTTCCATGGTAGATAAGAACTGTCGCTGACACTTTTTGTGAAAAATCCTTTCTTAGGATTTTTCCTGCTGGAGCTGCAAAGTTTCAGCAACAAATGTAAACAATTATTATCTGCTGCTGTGGAATGCAACAGGTCCACCTGTGATTGGTCTCCTGTAGATGTTTGGATTTACTGACCAGTCACTGCAGAGCTGGCTCTCGCTCTTGGTGGAGCCAGCTGCCTTGTTATCATTCTTTCTTTTCTATTCTTAGCTTAGCCAGCTTCTGAAGAAACTTTTCTATTTCTTTTTTAGTATAGTCATAATGTTATATATATATATATCATAAAATAATAAATCAAGCCTTCTGATCATGATATCAACATTCTCATCTCTTCCTTCACCTGCAAACCCTTGTGAGCATGGTCACAAAGAACTACAGAGAGAGAGTCTGAGTGTGAGGCTGTTTTCCCGATTCATGAAGTAGTGTAGTGATTTTGCATCATCAAATGCTGTGCTTTGGAAATTTTCGCTTTTCAGAGGCTAATTTTTGCATGCAGAGCTGCATTAAAAACTAAAATAATTCACTTTCATAGCAATTTATCCCAAATTTTACTTCTATTCATTTGCTTTCTAGGTATCTATCTATTTTAGTCTTGATTTAACATGTGAGGATGTATGAAACCTTGTCTTGATAACAAGAGGACTCTAGGCAGAGAATGGGACTTCAAGTTATATTTCTGATGTAGGTTTTCTCTACTTTTTTAGAACAGTTCCTGTTTGCATAATACCTCATTTTTTCTTACAGTGTACTTTTGTGTTCATAGGAAAGGTTCTGCTACAGTGTGATTTTTGCCTTCTTCCAGCATAGTTGACAAATTTGTTTCCTAGAAGACCATTTGTTCTAAAATTTTTCGTTATGTATTTGTCCTTTTCATTTTTTTTAAACTTATTTATATACCTGCAATATCTGGCATCATCTTAAATACAATATTTTTTCACTTTCTTCTCCAGAGAATTCATCAGTTTCTGATTTTTTTCTTTGCAACGCATCTGCATTCCCAGGAAAACACACCAATTATTTCCTAGGGATATCAATTTTTTTTTTCTTAATTTTCCCTTCATTTTATCTGCAGATGCTTACCATATTTATTTTCATGCCAGTATATGCCCATGTAAATCTTTACAAACATTTTGAAAGTTTTTGTTTTACTTGTATTTACTTATTTTATGATTATTTGAGGTAATTTTAACATAAATATATATATATTGCATTTTTTTCCTTGATAACTGGCTTTCATTATCAGTATTTTTAATTTCATTGCCTCTCTATTATATTTGTATTTTCTATGAGCGTATCCACTGAGTTTCCACCTACTAGGTCATCTAGGCCATGTACTTTCTGTCACCACTTTTTCTGTGAAAGATAGTTATTTCAGTTGGAGTCCTTCTATAGAAATGAACTGGTTATTGGAACAAAATTGCTTCTAATTAGTTTTGAGTGGAATAACTGCTCCTGCTGCTACCTTCTCTCTTTGTGTTCGTCATTCATTCCAAGTTTTTTATGAAATTGGCAATGATGTTAGTCACTATTTTCATCAATGTAATGGAGATTAGACTTTACCCTTAAATCTTAAGAGTATATTACATTTTCCTCTCTTACACTCAGTGCACTTTCCCCAAGACATCACCTGCTCTCTTTTACTTATTGCATCCTATTTATTCTACTTCTGTGTTATACTTCATTGAACATATGCCTTTGGAATTTTCATTATATGTAAGACTTCCTCTTTTAAACTCCTTTTCTCAGCCTTGGGTCCCATGAAAGAAAATTATTTGGCTTTGCATAAATATGTATAGACCAGTTTTCAATTGTTTCTTTACAAACTCGATGGCACTGACCATGACTATTTTTCAGAATTTTCATCTTCGAAATATTTTAATCAGACCTGTGGGTTACATTATGTAGTGCACAAGAATCCTACTGCAGTCGACCATATCTTAAACATTTCCCATAAAATTCCCTGTGATTCCAACATTTTATCCAGAAAAAAATGTTGTGTCAGAAAATAAAATGCAATATCTTATTTATTTTCAAAGCAAATGCCAAGCCGATATTCTTGCACTGTAGAGCTCAAATACAAAATTCAATTTGCCTAACTCATATCTAGGAACACAGACATGGGAGAGTGCTAGAGGGCAACACAAAGGACATTGCAGAATAATCCCTGCATCAGTTGGTCCAGACATTCCTGCAGGATAAAGAAGAGTGAAGAAAAAAAGTTTGAATTATCCACAACAATGCAATTGGAGTATGAGTCTCGATGCATGGAATATAAAACAGGTAATGATGAATTTGGGACAATATTTCCATTGGGAGGTTCTGGTGAAGGCATGAACTGCACAGCTAAAAGCATTTTCAATATGCTTATCTAGTTTTTGTCTTACATAATTCATGGTTCCAGTGACATCCAAGCTACAGCCCATTTGCATTTGCATTTTCTTCTGTTTGACTAGAGGACAGGGCAAATACATGCAAATAAATGTTCATTTTTTTTGGTTTATCTCTGTTCTCTTGCTCTTCATTTGCCATGAAATCAAATAGCTTGACATTTTGACAGCCAATAATATATTCTTATGGGTAAAAGTCAACTGATTAAAAAAACCCTTACCTGACTTTCACTATTTCAGCTAAGACTGCTTCTAGAATGAAGAAGTTCATGACAGAAGATTCTTACAATTTCTACAAATTAATTTACTCCCATATTATTCAGATGCTCTGTGACGTCATTCCTGTAAATAACAGTATTTGCTCATGCTTTCTGTGCTATGATCCTTGAATTTTGGCATATATTTGACTGTCTCCCTGTTGTTTCACAAAGTTTGCCTAGAGATGATTTACAAACTCAGCTTGCTTTTCCTAAATATCTCTGGGGAAATAATTGGAATAACTTACAAAATTGATATGTATAACATTGCATAGATTAGAAAAATCTGGATGACTGAGGTGGGGATGCTTTGTGCCTCAGGTAGGGACTTGCTGAGTCAGAGAGAACAACTGTGATTAGGATGCTGCAGGGTATATCTGAGATGATTTAAATCCTCAGGTGCTTCACTCTGAGGAACATCTTATGTAGTCATAGAAAGCAGTAGCTCAATAAAATAAAAAACATTTGGGAAAAAATGGATGCATCTTTTTTGCATAGAGATTCAGTTTTTTTCTTCTCTTGAGATATGTATTTTTTAGTTTAAACTAATTCTTCCCTCTCTAATTTTCAAGTTCATAGCTCAAACACAGAGCTGGTGACTCACAGAGAATTAGGTGGGAATCTTTGACACAAAATAAGATAGTTCAGACTTGCCTGACTCTGCTGCTGTACCTTAGTCCATTTTCTTGGTCTTTGTAACCCAGTGTAATTTCTCTTGTCCTAATTGCTTCTTTCTCCTTTCCCTTCTGATGTTTCATTCTTTTCCCTTGAGATTGCCTCACTTTCCTTCATTTAATTTCTTATATAATACATACAATACTACTACAGCTTTTATATCACTGTAGTATCTCAGTATCTTCTTCCTTCCAGCTTTGTGCAATCGATTTTTTCCTAATCTCTTTTCTCTCTTCTTTTTCTCATTTTGGTTTCCTTTTCCTCTCCTTCTGTTTTTCACCCCTACTTTATCTCTTATGTATTTTCCTTCTCCTGCTGCTCTTCATCCACTGTGGTTGCCCATTTTCTCATCACTCCTACCAGGCCACTGATTTCTTCTACCTCATTCTCCATCCCACTCTTTCTATGTTTTGTTCCCAGTTGTTTTCTCTGGACCATTCTGGCACACACTGTAGCTTCCCTGCTTGAAATTCTTCTCCTCTGTCATCTATTTTTCAGACTTTTAAAAGTGATCTTAAACCCTTGAAGCCTTTCTAAGAGAGGGCATTTCTGAACCCATTATTTCTTTTTGCATTCCCTACTACAAAGAACTGGCTTCTCAGAATTTGTGTTTTGAGGGAGAAGAGGAAACCAATTATAGAGGGAACAAACTTTCACAGCATGGATAAATTACCCCAAGTTTCTTTACATCTTCAATTCAGAGAAAATACTTGTCTGTGCTCACCACTATTAAAAAAAAAGAAGAAAATTATACCTTTTTTTTTTTAATTCTAAACTAAAATTTTGGTGCAATGAACAAAAACTGTTTGTTTGAAATCGATTATTTTATTTGTAGCACTAATGCAGTCAAAAGCAAAAGAAAATTTCTTGGTTTTGGACTGATATGTGCAATTATATGTGGAGATGAACCTGTTCATTCCAGGTCATTGCAATACAGATATTGATTGTCCAAGTCATTGCAACATAGGTTACTCATTGCTATTACTAATCTTTATCACTGTTTGTATGGCAATAGCTGAATTTAAATATAAAGTAATAGTAGTGTAAACAGAGTGCAAGCAGTGTCAATACTACATTCAAATACTGCTCAGCAACACGTGGAAAATCAGATCAATGGGAAGTTGAACTTGTTAAACTGAGAAATAAATCAGAAAAAGAACATGAAAGGTTCATTTTCTCTCCCTCTCCTGCCTCACCCTGCAATACTTACTGTCCCCTGACTTACCCATTAAAAGCTAATTTTTTTTAAGCCTTAAAGTGAGCAAAAAATTCACTCTTACTCAGTGGGGCCCTGATATAATTTACTCCTTCTGTCATTGCATTTTGTACAGAGCATAGCATGCATATGCAGTCATAGAAAATACTTCTGTCAAAATCCTGAATCTGGCTGTTTCTACTGTAAAATTACAGCAATTTCATACACTATTCCTTGATTCTTGATAGGTATCATCAGTAAAATTTAAAAAAATAGTAGTGGTGGAAAACAAAGAGAAATATTCATGGTACAAGCACCAGATCTGAGAAGCAAGGTAAAATTGCTCCCAACTAAAATAAACCACATTCAAACAGCCCTGGACTTTCCAATGACAACTTCTAGGTCTTAAAACAGTAGAATTCTGAACTTATTGTTTTGTTTTGAGTAGATGTGACCATTCTCTTCAAACCAAAAGTTTATTATTCCTCCCTAGAATTCAAGAAGCTGTAAAAAATACTAAAATAAAGAAATTTCAACACTAACCTTGGTCACTTACACTGAAGTTAAGGTTAATTTTTGAAATAGGTTATAAATTTCTTGTAGTATAATGGTATTGGATATGAGAATTGGTCAAGGGGGAGTATGTGTGAGCTTTTTTTTAAGTCAATCAATGACACATGGTAGTATAAATGGACTTCTGCATAATTTGATGGTGAGGAGGCTTATCCATGGCATGGGAGACTTGAGTTGAAGAATCATTTTGATACTCTATACCTTTAACAAATATGTTTACTGTGTTATTCTAGAAAGGGGTTTCTCATCCCGTTATTGTCTTCAATCTTTTTCCTCTGGTAAGAAACTGTACTGAATTAATTGGATTATCAGATGGAGGCTGCCCTTTCCCCCCTCCTCTGCTCAATTTCTTTTTCCTTCTCTGGCTGCCACAGAATGAGGTGTAAAATTTCCTTTTGCTCAACATCTTCTCCATCCTGGATATTCCACATAAAATGAGACCATAGCTGTCTCCAACATTATTTATTCTAAAAAGCAACAGTCTCTACCTCTTTTATTTCAGCAAAGACCCAAGTAGAGTAAATCCTAAAGGGAGAAAGTTATCTAATAACCTAATATCATGTCATCTAGTATCATATTTCTTTACCTTCAAGAGATCTCTGTATCTTCAAAAGAGAGAAGTAATCTTCAAAGGACTGTTTCAGGATCATTTTCTGGATGTCTCCATCTCTGATAACATCTCAGATAACTGAGGTCACTATCTTTTCTCTCTCCTAGTTTCAGAATAGCTTTAGTCCAAACAATGGCTCCTATGTTTTTGCTGTACCCCATATAAAATGTCTTTTTTTTTTTTTTTTTTTAATATTCTTAAAATAGTAATGTCAGAGAACTCAATGGTCTTGTGCTTAAGGAATCAGGACATTGGGATTTTGTCCCAGGTTTCCAGAATCAATATAAAGGGATCAGTATTGATTCTCAGATTAATAAAGTAACAAATAAACCAAACTTTTTTAAAGTCTTTTTAATAAATGATAGAAGAACATTTTAGTATAAAGATATATATTTTTGTATTTTTTTAAGAATTGTGGCAACATCAGAAATAAACTGTTCAGACTTTCCAGCTTAAAAATATGTCCAAATCTAAAAAATAGATCAGTGTTTACCTTTACTTTTATTTAAAGTTAGAGGTCATAACATTTGAATTTCAGTGATTTTAGAGCCACTGAAATTATCCACAGTCTAGGTACTCTATTTCAGAAATTAGAATACCAAAGACTTTATAGGCGACTTAATTATTTCATGATCACAATTAGTTCATGTGGCTTATAGGAAAAACACAGGCTCCTGTTATTGAAAACTACCAGATCTGGCTGGAAAAATTACTAAGGAGTTGTTCCTTGTTAATTAAACTAAATGAAGGCCATATAATATTATTAATATGAACAATGAATTATTGAAATACATTATCTTTTACATTAAAAATATTATTGCTTTTTAAAATAACATATTAACATTAATAAAATACAAAAAGGAACAAAAGAATTGGAATTAATGTGTGTTTTTTTTTCCAGCTTCTGAGTTTCTGCACATTTTATAATTGCATCAAGGTCATCAGCTCTCAGATAATGTAGCTAAAATTGATTTCTGCATAGTCTCCTGCTGTGCTTGATGTCATTTTTTGTCCTTATAAAAGATGAAAAACTCCAGGAAGAAGGTAAAAATTCTTGTTTATGTCCTACTGTTGCTGCTCTTTTACTTGCAGATTTGTTTATCTGATGATCAACCCAGAAGAAAAGTTAACTATTCCTGAGTTTAATGTTCCTTTCTAGAAACGTTACATAAATATGTCTGAAAATGCCTTTTTGAATTAATGGTTGTATGTACTGAGAAAGAACATTTTCACAATTTTTTTGAGTATTTTTTTTTTTTCATTTTATTGTGCTGTTTTTTTGAAACTATCTATTTACAGTTTGATTTTTTCACAAACACCAAAAACTCTCTGTGGCAAAAAGAGACTCTGATCCCCAAATGAATCAGCATTCAGAATTTTATTTAGTCAGGAGGCAAAAAAACAATGCATAAAGTGGGGAATTTGAAAAGAAAGTTAATTATATTTTTAAAATAGTAATTCAAAAGCTCATACAGGCATTGCCCTTTTATTTTCCTCTTCCTTTGGCAGGAAATGCAAATTGATTTCAGTTCTTTCATTACGTTGATAGTTGTAGAACCTTGCTACCAATAAACTTCGACCTGCTCTCCTGTAGAGAGATGGAAACGCTTGTAAAGTCAGAACAACAACAAGCCCAGTTTAAGGCAACATCTGGAAAATGTTTATTTCACAAGTTATTTCTGCTGCTAATTAAACAAGTAAACCTAAAACCAGAAGCTTCCAGAACATTAGGAGTGTGCAAATGAGTCCAGGGGAATGGCAACTGCACCACACTTGTGACATGAAGTAAAAGTAAGATAACAAGGAACTGGCAAGAGAACTGGAGCTGCAGAAAAAGTCATGAAAGAGTCTTTAAAGTTATACCAGGGTGCCATAGAAGAGAAGAAAGAACCAATCTGAATTTTGGAAGAAAATGAAAGAGAAAACCAATGACTGCTTGAAGATAAAGGAGGGGGAGAAATTGTTAGGAGTGAGGTTCAGACAAATTTAGCAGGTGAATTTTATTTGTGCAATCAAAATTTGC
The DNA here is from genome assembly GCA_024362935.1 of Setophaga petechia. NCBI lineage: Eukaryota > Metazoa > Chordata > Aves > Passeriformes > Parulidae > Setophaga > Setophaga petechia. Next base: position 1,743,091 of record JANCRA010000019.1, on the reverse strand, counting down.
ATGCCTCTGATTCTATAGTTAAAGACAATGTAATAATAATAAAAATAATAGAAAATATTCGTCAAAACAGGTCTGAAAAAATTATGTTAAAAGTATTAGTGTCAGTTTTCAGAGGGGTATTTTGTTTGAACAATGTCAACCCTATGCATATGATGCATAAAGCACCTGGGTACAGTGTGATTGTCCTAACTGATGTAAAGGAAATGGCGTAACAAAGTAAAATTTCACTACAAACTTAAAATGAGACATCAGAAACAATGGAAGAGATCTGTTTTTTTCATATCTCTATTTAATTGTTTGAAACAAACACCATTACATCAACAAAATCTCAGTCTCCTAGAAAAAGAAAAATGTTTATTGGCATAGTAATTTGGAGAAAGTAAGAAAAATCATCTAATTTAATTCTATGATAGAAAAAGCCACTTTTTCTTCATAATCAATAACAGAAATATTTTTAAACTTAGAGGTGAGCAAGTGCCCAAACTACACATCTGGATTAAGTTGGAATTATCATATGCAGTATCGTTAAATTTTAGACAGATAATAGAAACATATGTCAGAGCATCTTATTGTTTTTCTTTTTTACTAAAAAAAGTTATAGGTCTATTTTATCATTATTTTTTTATTCAGTCAAGAAAATTTTACTTTTCTACTTCTTTCTACCAAGGAGGTTCAATTTTTTGAGAACTGCATTAATTTCACCTAAATTATCATTTCATAGTCCTGAAAATAATGTATTAAAAACACTATCATCATTCAACTCTTCTATGAGTTACATTTTATACATTTTATAAGTTGAATTTAAAAGATAACAAAAAAACCTCTCCTGTGCTTTTTCACAGCAGGCTCAAATAGACTGGCATCTAAGGAGAAGATTAATCTGTCTCCATGACACCTTGAAATATCCAGTTACCATAGTATCCACAATTTTAAAAGGTTGGTCATTCCAAACCATTTAGTGAGTGCATGAAGGAACTAATCCAGAGGGTGTTTAAATGCCTCAGTGCCCTATTGTTCCACGTAATAGCAAGTTTGCAGGAGAGTAAGGGCTTTGTTTAAATGCTTGGTCTGTTGCTGTTTCATTGTAGCATCTTGCATGGAAAAAAATTGTACTACAAGGTAGAAAAGACAAGCAATAACTTCTTTTTGAGGTTACTTATAAGTACAAATTTTAAAGCACATTACCCCAGAAAGCTAAAATAATTCTTCTTTGTTTATCTGTTAAATTCTGCCAAAATATTTCAAAGGTTCTGTCTGAGTAATCTTTTACAGATAGCTCTAAGCAAACTGAGTGCATCTCTCAGACAATTAGGGGCTATATATATTTTCAAAGCTTCCTATCCTATTTGGAGATATTCATTTTCAAATCCATTAAGAAGTATTTACCTAATTCATTGTTATCTGCTTTATACCTTTTTACTTCAATCACTAGATTAGTATCTTGCAAAAGGACAAACCATTTGATGCAGAAGATTATGGGATATCCTTCAGAGAGGTGATTATAAACAGAGAACTGGATGACTTCACAAAGCAGGGTCCTGCAGACTTGCAGAAAAAGGGCAGTGAATAGGAGGAAAGATTCAGGAAAATATTCTGAATGGTTGAAAATGTTTTTAGAAGTAGTGGAGTAGTCACTTAGCATTTTACTAATAGTTGCACTCAATTTACTTTAGAAGCATGACAAAATATTAAAGTCAGGGGAGAAAACGAACTGGTATTATACTGGCTTAAAGGAAATCTTTACACTAAAAGCTATAAAAAGCCTGTTTACATTATCCAAGAGAAAGTAAAATAAAGTCTCATGTGTTTTAAATTAGTAACATCATAGATATCTCAACAATGGCTAAAGAAATTTAAGAGATGTTAGTTGGAGAAAATTGAACCGAGTTGGTAGAAACGAAACTGAGACAGATTCAGATTTTATGACACAATATATATTTTTGATCATGCAGGCTGGTAATTGTTGCAGCGTCTGCCAAGGGAAATTTCAAATTCTTTACCTTTTGATAGCTTCAAGTTAAGGGGGATGTTATTTGTCAGCATTCTATTTTGCCTCACAGAAGTACCTGGGCTCAGTTTCTATACCGTGTGAGGAATGACATTGCAAAGGTGCTACTATAATTTCAATCTCTTTTAAAAATTAAAGACCTTGAGTTAGATTGTGAAGTCCTGTCTTATACATGGACATTATTACTGCCCTTGGACTTCCAAAAGCTTACAAAATTCCTTTATTTTATATATTTTGTGGTTAATTAATTCACTGACAATGTAGCAGAGATTGAGAGACATTGATGGAATGTCCCAAGTAATGGTTATATTAACTGATGACCAGTTTACTTTTCTCAGTTTAGTGACAGGAAAATAAGGCTGGAATTTTCAGCCTAGGGGTCTCTAGAAAGACGAAGGAACTGGGGCTGTACCACAAGGTTAGCTGCAAATATTTGTTAAACTAAGCTTGTAAGAGTGAAATTGAGTCAAACTTTTCTGAGAGTTTAGATGAGTATTCATCTCCAGGTACTACAGAGTTACAAAGATGTCTGACCCCATCTCAGTTAACACACACAGGAAAAGTGAATTCCAATATTTTTTCTGATACTGCCTTGCTAAAAAACTGCAAGTCCTATTTTTTTTTTTTTAATTCTGTCAAAAAATCTATCAAGGTAGGAAAAACTTTGCTACAAAAGTTAAAATTTCACTTAGTGTTTAACTCCACTGTTTCAGTCTGATTTAACCTCCAGATATATTAATAATTTGTGTTTAGAAGACATGAAAATATTCAATTCCCACAACAGAGAGCAGGAAAGGACCATTATTTACCATGGATTGTTGGCTTGGTTATGATAGAGATGGTAAAGGTCTTTCTCACTATAGGCTGGGGTGCTGAGCTCTGCAACTGAGTCTTCACTTCTGCTTGGACAGACTGAAGGGCACATTACAAAGGCAATTTATACTGTGAATTGTTTAATTTGAAAAAGTTTAATTTGATTCTCATTTAAAGCAAAATAATTTTATATAAGCTCATAGTATTATACTATCCATGCATAAAAATTAAAGTACTAGTTATACAGAAAGTTCAATTTCTATTTTAGAGCTCCTGGACTGTCTAACGTAAACTGTGTTTATTACATGCAGCACAGTCCTGATCAAGCATGTAAAAGTGTATTGGTATGCCTCTTACACAGATGTGTGCTTTTTTCTGTAAACTATTAAAAATCTGATTCAAATATTACACAGGAAATAAAACAGTCTAACAGACTTCCTCTTTTGCAATTGCTGGATATGAAAAGTAGAGACTAGTGACCACAAAATTATTTCAGTTGACCTCAAGTTGTCAAAATCATAAACACAATTGAAATAGAAAATCCTGCTCTGTAATCAAAGCACACATTCTGAATTTCAGAGTACCTGGCAGGTATCTGGCTTTTGGGACAAATGGAACAAACCCATGGACTTTCTCATGTTTTGTCAAGTAACAACAGCTCCTTAAGGGATGTTCTCTCAAACTGGAATTGAAGTAACACAGAAACACTTAAACACAAAAATTAACACCTTACAAAAACTCATGCTAAGCCTGTTCTTATTAGCTAAGGAAAGCTGTCAGGTGTGTACTGCTGGCCTGTGAGGATTTCCTCATACATTGAGAGTAGCTAGTTGTCTGTTCTGGGAAGCAAATATAACACACAGGCACAGCAAGAGTCAGGAGCTCAGGTCCGTTCTTTACACGATAAGCATCTAATATGTTCAAATGCCTTGAAATTATAGCAATCTTAGAGCCCCTTTTTCCTCATACTATGAAACACAAATAAACCCTGATCATTATTCCAGAAGCCTAAATTGAATAGATTCCAGTTTCTCTTTATGAGGGGTTTTTAAACCTCATAATTTCTCAATCATCAGCAAGTTTGACTGATGGCTACCTGAAAGAGGAGTGAGTGACTAGTGGTGTAAACTGGATAGCAATTAGAGAGGACTGGCAGATGGCAGCTGAGCACAGGACTGGCAGTGGAAAACCACAGAGCAGACAGCAGTGCTTGCGGTGATGACAGATTGCCTGACTGGAAAAAAAGCTTGAATTCTCTTGTGTTGTATTCTCCAGAGTTTTAATGGTGGACACAGAAGTTCAAATTTAGCTTTACATCCCTCTTTTGGAAAGATAATCTAAATTGGACATTAAACATACAGTATCTCTATATATCCTTTTTTGTTTTCACAAAGTAGCCCCTTTCTCCTCTCACTGTGATTATTAACAGAAATCTACAATGTCTCAAGGAATATAAATCCACTGTGGTACTTCTAAAAATATTAAGCCAATTAAAATACATGAAAGAAAGTAGCGCATAAACTTGCATATTCTCTGAAAGTGTAATTCGTTAAAAAGTTAGATTTTTTTTTTTACCAGCAAACTTCATTTGATTACTTAATCCAGATAGCCTTAGATCAGACCTGGACTCCATCCTCCCCAGTTCTTTGCAATGTAAGTTCACTCCTAGTGTTACTTGTATAGACTGAAAAAAGAGACTCCAAATCTTCTCATAGTTATGTCACCTTTGTCCAGAGGACTTTATTAGCATTACAGTACTTTTTGGTATTTCCCAACCCATTTGAAAATGTTGTTTGCACTGGTAACCATACTTCTATTTTTTAAAAAATAAATCAATTCATGCTTTCTTTAATCTTATGCATTCTTGTGTGATGGAAGTTTCAAAATGACCTTTGCTGTTTCCAAAATCGAGTGAAAAGTAGCAGCAGCTAGGACAGTTCAATGAATATTGGTCTAAGAGTCTGACACTGGCAACACATTTGATTTGATTTATTAGAATTCAGGGGTTATCAAGTCTTTAGCACTCCTCTCATAAAATAATTTTGCATTCCACATTCAGGTCAGTTTTCATTCTCCAAAATCCTAAATGTTAAATCCCTTATTATTGTTTTTTAGTTCTCAAATTTATTGAATAGCTGATTTACAAAACTTTTCTAATATACCTATAGATAGTACAAATCATGATCACTGCTTTAGCTTATTATTCTATCTCCTTCCTATAATGTATTATTTTCCCAGTGATACTGTTAGGTTTTGTATCACTTTGATGCTAAAGATCCTTGAATTAGAATACAAATGTGACATTTGTTTCATGTTGACTTTCTTAAATACCTTGCCAGTTGGAAACAGATTTTCACTAATTATATTGCCCTAGCAGATGCTACTGCCATCAATATTGCAAACCTTTGCTGTCCATTTTGGTCACTTATGCCATTTTGTCCAATGCTATGTCTTTCCTAAAAGGACATATCCTTTCCTGTAAACTAAACTAAACTAAAGTAAACTAAACTATACTAAGATAAAATAAAATAATAAAATAAAATGTTAAAACAAGAGAAAAAAGGATATTTTAAAATTTCTGATCAATAACTACTGCATTAATGAATTTATAAATTATATTTACGGTTCATTAGATGCATTTATAATGTTTATAATTTAGCACATGGTTTGTGGCACGCTTATATTTTTAAGTAAATCAAGTTAATTTAAATTAAATTCTGTAAAGTTATAGCTTAGGAATTTGAAATCCCATTTCTGTTCAGAGTTTATGATTCTTGTTCATGATTCAAAATATCCATCATATTGAACTGTGCAAAACTGTTTAGATGAAAATAAGGAAAAAAAATTCTTCAAAGTTTCAAGAAAGAAAAAGTTGGAATTATTTTTATAGACTGGAAAGTAATAGCAACCCTGAAATATCTTAGCAACGTATTTTGCAAGACAAAAAGCCTCTGTTCATAAAATTACTTCTTATGAGCAAATGCCAATTCTCTATTATAGAATAACTACAGAAGTACAAGCTCTCAATTACTTTGATCAGAATTTTTATCAGTCTCTTATACTTGAGCAGCAAGCTACATAAGCAAGACACATTCCTGGCTTGCTTGTATACTTGCATCTAAGTGCATGCCAGGAGGTTTTGTAGGCACACAAATTGATCTGATATGTCTATAAAATATGTAGACATCTAGCATTTCCTGTAGATGTGGCCTTTCATTTTGATTTTCTGCCTGCTAAAAATCTTATTTTTAAGGAAAGCTATTAAAACATTCAAAAAATTTATGACTGAATGAAAAAATATATTTAAGTCAATGTTTACTCGCAGATCACACCATGCCTTTGACAGCTCTTATCCCTGAAAAATAAATAAGTGGGTTGACAAATTATTTGCTTAGTATGAAAACACAAAACTTTGTACAGGTGGAGGACTTCTCTACCTCAGATTTCCCTTGGATTTTGTCCCAGAAGATATTAGGCATCTTGCAGCCATATGCGTATAATGAAATGCTTCACCTTCACTAAAACCAGAAAAGAACAGAATGATGAAACCCAACCCTAACATCAATATAACTTGGTACTTCAGACTGTGTATCTCATACATTGTGCAGATTTTTACTCTGAATTTTACTAACAGGCTACTCATCACCTTCACAATAACATATGGATTAACCAGGAGGGAAGTGAGTAGAGTATGATCAATCCTAAATACTGCAGTCACTGGAAGGAGCTGTAGTATGGATCATGCTGTGAAAGGCAGAAACAAAATTGACCTTCAGGGTGATGAGCACAGGTACCAAGGCCATCGAGTGCAGAAGGATCTACTTGTTGACTCCAGCGAGAAAGACATACCTTTCCTCTGCCCCAGTCTGGGTTGCTTCAAGCCTTTTCTCTCCACACCAGCTTTTCTGTAGCTGCCAGGTAATCCAAACTTAAAATGAAACCATTCATTGTAATCTATGGTGAAATTTCATATAAATGTGCCAGTTTGCTTCTTCAGCTCTGTGAAGAAGATAAAAACTGGTACATTTTATTTTCTTTAGATGACACACTGTACTTTTGGAGGCTTGTTGTTTTCCCTATGCTTCATTTTTACACTTTGATATTATTTTTTTTTTTCCATACTACTTCAAGTTTCTTTTGGTAGACATTGTGACTGTGTTATTTTTAGGAGTCTTTTTAATCCCTTGCCGGACAAGTGTTTGACTTTTGGGAAATAAAGAGGCACATGAGCATCAAATCTTAATAAAAGTTGCACATTAACAATACCAAAATAACAATAGAATATGAACAAACAAATTGATAAAGCACACAGAAACTGAAATCCTATTGTGTGTTTCTCTTCCTACTGCAATTTCTTCCTCTTGTTTTCTTTTCCCAAGATACTGACAATTAATGTTTCCCTCCATTCATTCTGCTGCATTCATTTCCAGTTCTTAAATTAAAGATGCAGCTGTGTGGTGTAACTTGTGCCCAGAGGATTTTATATGGCCATCCTCATTCCACTGAAGATTGGCAGGAGATGATAGGAAAGTCTGGGGAAATGCTGTAATTTTTGTTTGCTCTGCTACTGCTATGCTTTAAAAAGCCTGTATCTGGCCAGGGGATGCTTGTGCAGATAAACTTTGTGTTCGTCTGGGCTCTTTGTGAGTGCCTTTGTTCTGAAATATGCCTCCTACCCAAAAGTGTACACCAACATCACTTACATTTCCTTATTGTGAAGGGATAAAACTATGCTGATAGGTTATCTTTCATTTGGAAAATGTACAAATTGGTTTTCAAAATATTTACGTAGTGATCTATTTCAGATATTCCTTTCTTTCTTATTTGTAAACTTGGAAACACAGTTGCTTTGAGCTTCTGTACCTTGTTTCAATTTCCAAAGAAAAGGGTACCAAGTTTTTACCCCTTTATATAAGCTGTGAAATCTTCTAGAAGATTATTCAATTTATAGGATCTTTTTAAGAATAACTGATGAGAGAGCTAGAGTGGATGTGATGAGAGAAGTCAGTTTGTCATGCTTAAGAGTCATAGAAGATAAGCTGGATGTCACTGCAGTCCTCTGGAAACATGGCACCAAAGGGAGATTTCTTCTTGAAACTTCTTATATAAATTTGGAAAAGGATATTTAAATAATTTTAACAATAAGAAACTAAACTTTTGTAGTTATTCTTCTTTTGGCCAATGTGATAATATCTTAACACTCACACATCCCTACATACTTATGAAAAAATAACAGCCTTGTGTTCAGTATAATATTTATTGCACAGTGGAGAGAAGCAAGTTTTTATAAACAGAAAACATATTTCTTGTGGAATACCTAATGCTGTTTCCATCATCATTCTGCATTGAAAATGATCTCTCATTTAATTATTATTCCTTTTTCATACTGGCCACCTTCATGTAAGAGCAGCACAACCTTCACTACAGGGAAATCACTGAATTTTCAGAGGAAACATGCTGGGTTGTTAACTCTATAAATATGCATAAATTTTCCCCACAAATTTTGGTCAGCTCATAAAAGAAAACGAGCAAACCAGTTGTTTCTGGCTTCCACAGTCAATACATGGCAATATACAAAATAAAAACCTTTGTTTCATTTAATATGATCTCATATTTATTACAGTAAATTGAATCTGGATTTTAGCAGAATTTATTTGCCAAGCCTCTAATATTCAATGTTATTATAATATCTTTGTAACTGTTCAGAGGTAAAAATATAATTAAAGTATAATCAAACTTCATAGTTTTTAAAAGTGCCATTAGTTATAAACAATATAACAGCTTTGTCCATTAAATATTATAAATATGTGTCCTGGGTTGAATATGTGCTGCTTTTATCCCTAATTGTCTGTTCTGATTATGCTGAATAATAAGTTTTGCACCTTTAAAACTTATTCCGACAATGAAGGGGGGGAGAAAAGAAGCCCGGAGTTTACAAATAGAAACAGAGAAAACTCATAATTTTTTCATGCATATTTCTAGCAAAAATTTTCAAGCTCATATCTGGCTTTAGGATCATGGATTTGTATCATTGACACCTCTCTACAAAATTAAGGGTAAAGAAGCAATCAGAAGCATTGTTGTTTTTTTTTTTTTGTTTTAATCCTCTCTTACTATCTGACTTATGGTAGCTGACCACACACACATTTTTTTCCTAATTTTGAAGCAAGACGCATCAAGTCTTAGCTGCAAAAATGTTTCATTCTTAAAAGTAATAATGTAACATAGCAAACAGAAACTGCATTGCCTGGTTTATAAAGATAAGGTAACAAACTAAATTATGAAGATTACCTAAGCAACACCTGAAGTCTATAACTCTATTGAAAGTGTAAATGATGAAAAAACCCGAAACAAATAAATATATAAATATATAAATATGACTATAAGTATATATATTGCTTATATACTTACTAGTTTCCAGCACAGTGGATTCTTAATGTCTGAGTAATTACCAACTAGCCAGCAAAGTCCACTATAAAATACACAAAATTAGTGTCAGGAACACAGACTGACCATGTAACTTGATAAGCCTATCTCTAAATTTTTATATCCATGAATATCACAGTCAACTGAAATTTCACTGGAAAATCTAAGAATGATTACAGATAAAGAAACTATCAAATTGATGCCTCATATTCATATTTTCAGGTTCACTATGTAATAATAGAATAAAGAAAAAAAAATCTCTTATTCGGATTCCTTCCATTTAAGAGCCAAATATTACTCTTGCATAAGATACACAGGGGAAAACAAAAAAGTTATTAAATCATTCTAAGTTTTCCAGTAGAATTAGAGGCATTAGAGTCCAAAATTCTCAAATACTGATATATCTCTGTGGAATTTTGCGGTTCTCTCGACACTCAAGTGAAAAATAAAGATAAATGTTGAAATAACATTTGGAAGGAGCAGATATTCTAAGTTTTCCAAACTGTTGTGCAATTGTCAGTTTTGGGGCAGCATCACAGGCTCCTCTCTGGATTCAGTGGTGGGTCTGCTTATGCCAGTGCCATTTATAGCCCACTGGTGACAGCCTTGGAGCAAGCCATGGATTTACCTGCAAGACTTCATTTGGCACCCTGAATGGAACACTGGGGTGAAAGGAGAAAGTTGGTGATGTTGTGCAGTGATCAGGAATGATCAGTCACAGGATGTTCTTGAGAAAATGAGAGGCTTCGAGAAGATAACAGGGGGTGTTCACAAAAGTTCCCCAGCAATGCAATAACCAACAGAGAGTAAGTGGTTGGACAGTCCAGCAGCTCTTAAAAAGTGATACAACTACCACTTGTGGCTTACGAGTAATAATAAAATTTACAGACTGAAATAAGAAGCTGTATGGATAAAAATAAAGATATTACCCAGCTGCTTGCAAGTTTTGATGAAGTAGCTATTACTACTGTTGGAAAGGTGGAGGTCAAGTGAAATATTTGTAGAAGCAAATTTACTGTGTAGTGGCACCAGAGACACTTTAGAACATGGATTCTGTGTAGATTTCATTGCAGCTCAATGCTTAATAACTCTACGTTAAGAGATCAAAGTTACTTTTGATGGGACAAGGGCAGGCATGAAATTTCTCAATATAAATCCATGTGCAAAACCTGAAAATAAAATTTTATTTGCAGGCTTTGCACATGGATTTATATTGAGAAAATAGAGATACAGTAATGAGTTTGTATAAAACTTTATAGTTGAATATGACAACAAAATATTCTTGCTGTTGTGTTTTCTTGGCATGTACTCTTGTGGCATATATATTTTTATGCCTTCTAATATATATCCATATCCAAAGAATAAAAAATGACATATTTTTTGCTACTTCTCATAAGCATTCCGTTTCCATCCCAAATACTGAACATTTGTTTCAAAAATACATTTGGATGTAATTTTCATTTCAATAAGAAGATGTTTAAGGGTTTTCTAGTATATGTTATTTTGCTCTACTTTCAGTATTTTTCTCCATGGAGGGAGTGTTTTGTTACTTGAAAATTACAAGGAAAAGTATTGACATAAATTCAGAACAAGATCAGCCTTTTTATATCAATGTAAAATAAACACTTCCCAGAAACCTATAACCTAGAAAGTTCATTGGGCTTCATTCTCTGTATCAACTGAAAGTGAGTACATAAATATCTTTTTAGTGTGAAAAACAAACTGTAATATTTAAAATTTTACCATTGTTTCACACTGTGTACATCTACATTACAAGACAAGACGTGGTTCTGAACTACTCACAGCAGGTAAGGACACTTTACACATGAGTGAACATCCAGAAATCCACCATATCAAACTTTAGTTTCTCAGTTGTACTAATAATACTTGCAAAGAACATATATTACAGCCCTTAAGGATGATCAAAACTCCTTAACCTTTGCAGAATAGGCAAGTAAAAGCTGGATCAAATCCTTAACATGCTTCAGGGGTTTGTAATGTCATATTCCAAAACAGAGGGAAACTGACTGTTTCTCTGACTGTTTCTAGTTAATTGGGTAAAAAGCACCTTTTCAAGAGGTACTTTGCAGCACTGTTTTCTAGCCTTTCTATTGTTTCTGCACTGAGGAAAAAGTGGTCCTTCCTTTTTTTATTCCATGTTCCAAGCATATTTAGGAACTACATTGTGGAGGCACAGCTGGGGAAGGAACGTAGTCTGGGAACACTTCTTTGAGGTATGTGAAAGGACAAATAAGTGACAGTATTGACTGACTGAAGCAAACAGTTTCATTTTGAAAAAAGAGTGGAAGATTCCCTATCACATCATGCTTGCAATTCAAAATGTATTTCTTTCTTGAAAGTTATGATTTTCTTGTAGCAAAGTTCTACAGTCTCTTCTTCAGGTTTTGTTTTGTTAAATTGTAGATTTTTTTTTCTGTTTTTATAAGAAATCACAGATAATAACAGATTGAATAAAAATGCTTTCAGTTCAGAGGCATGGTGAGTAGGTAAATTCTGTATAATCCATTAGAGAGATCTCAAAAGTAAAAGAAATTAAATCCATCTATTTTACATAAGAAATAGGGAGTTACATAAGTATAAGGAGCTAAAGACTATGAGAAGTTAAGAAGCATCAAGGAGTTGATACAAAGTGAACTAAGATAAACAGGAAACTTTCCAATCATTTAGTATGCCAGGGACTGGCATAAAAAAGTGGTATATGGCCACGTTATATGTATGGATACCTGGAGTCAGAGCTGAACAAAATAGATGGAAATGACTGAGGTGGGTTGCTGTTATACAGCCTTCTCACTTTCTTTCCATGTCTCTGTAGAGGCAATATTGGCAACAGCATCCAGGTCTGAAAACAAGAGCAGTGAGGTGACCATTTGTGTGCGCACAGCCTTGATCAGTGTCCATCGTATATAATACGTATGTAAAATCTCAGGGAGAAATTTTTTGCCAGAAAGTCTTCCTAGGCCAGGTATTATGAGCAGAAAAAAAACCCCAAAACAGGTCCTTCCATCTATCTTCCATTTTTTTGTTTGTATTTCCAGCCAGTGGCAGGATTGTCATGAGGTAAAAAGAGGGGAAAATCTCTTATACCAAGAGAACCAATATCAATATCCAAATCACTGAAGTCTGTTGCCACCCTGAAGGAACCAGAAGAGTTCCTTAGTGTTGTATTCCTCTGCTGTGGGGGATAAAAATAAAGAAAAGTGATGAAATCAAAAACAATTGAACTACAAGTTAGTGCTTCAAAATTGCAAAGTCCCTGCTGACGATCTGCAATCTGTCAGCTTGTCTCACTCGTCAACAAACAAGATTTCAGTTTAATTACCTTCATGCTTCTAGCTTATGTACTGTCACGTTCCTTTCTCACTTACTACAGTTATAACTTGAAATTCTAGCCATAGACCTTATACTTTTGTAACTGCCTTGTAAAATATATATATAAAAATTTATTCTGATATTGCTTACTATTCCCCCAAATTAACTTGTTTGCTTTTAGTACAGAAATACTGGTTTGATAGAACTATTACAATCATATAGCCCCATAATACAGTATTCCCACTGCTATTTACAGGCCATAGTTTTGTTCTGAATTTGCAAGTCTCTGGGAATGAAGTTAGTCATACTTGCTCTACTTGAACTTCTCCTATGCTACCTGTAATTTTATTTTACTCAGTTTAGTCGTGAAAGCAATTTGTCTAATTGACCTATGGTTGATTTGTTTTCCTTGTGTTTACCTTTGCGTGGTCCCAGCAATGTTTTGTACAGATTGTAGTAAATGTAGGTATTTGATGTAGAATGAAATATTTATGACTCTACCTTAAAATGCAGTGTACAGAAATACAGGGTTGGCACTAAAGAAAAAGAGACACAGGACAGAAGGTAGAGAAGTATAGGCATTGAGTGGGGTACAAGCTTCACACTGGAGATTCCACAGCTATGAACAACTCAATAATTAATCAAAGAAATGCAGACCTGGAGCTGGGCACAGCTAATTTTAGGGCTAACAAAGGAATAACATCTCCCACACTTAAGAGACATTGTATATATGAAATTTAGATGTAGTGCAGAGCTGCAAATCAATGAAGAGTGAGTAAAGGTGTGAAAGCATATTAGGAAACGTTTAAAAATAATTACAAGTGGATCCTAAAAGGAGCAGGATAAGAGTGAGCATAGAACCAGGAAAAGTGGAGGAAACTAAGCATGCCAACTGCATTGTTACTTTTCTTTTTCTTCAGTTATTAAATCTGCACTAACAATGATAAAACTCTTCAGACTTCATTTTATACTAACAACAAATTCTTGGCTTTACTTGTCTGTAAGATATGCTTCTACTTCGCCAGTAAACAAGATTTTGAGCATAATGCAGTCTTTCCTCAGCGTAATTCTAATGAGTCACCAATCCTAGGTCTTAATCATGTTATGCAGAAGTAAAGAAAACAGTAGTTCCGAATCACTTTCTTGTATGACTCCACAATTTGTTGTCTATTATAATCCAGTCTAGTTTTGGGAAGCTGCTTGTCAAATCGGGTATTTTTACTCCCAGAGATGCTGTATATCCACAGGATGACAAAATACTCTGACAAGAATGGATGAGGAATGAAAAAAACACCAAGGGAAAGAAACAAGGAGGTTAGGCTATTTTTCTCAGATTTTCTGGAGAATTAGGACTTAGGGAATAGTGGTAGCAAACATGATGTTGGGAGAATAGGATGGAGTTTTGGCAAAAATACTCTGTTGAGGGGGAAAAAAATGGAGGAAAACAAAAAAGGATGTCTGAAAATGAAAGCTTTAATGTAAAGTAGGGCAAAGCTTTAAGCCAGGCAGGAAGAATTCTGGGAAGATAAACTATGTATGGAGTGGTGAACAATGTGTCTATGATATGGTGTTCTATTGGTTTCTCCTATTTAATTACTTGAACATCCCCACCACACTTTAGCCTGAGCAGGTTAGCACTCTCACAAACAAGGCACTGCTCAGGGAACAGCAAGGAACAAACACAGTTCTCAGAATGTTTGATTAGAGTGGATGGTTTGATTAGAGTTTGAATAGAGTGGATGATTACAACCTGCCTGGATGAAGGTGGAGAGAAAAAAGAGCGGATGAGCCATATGATGGCACTGTGGAATGGTCCCTGGACAAAGAAGCAACTTAGACACTTTTTATGTACTAGTGTAGATGAAGGGTGATGTGCCAGCTCTACTGAGATGGAAAAAAAATTCTATACTGCTTTGTGCTCCACAGTAGGGCAGGTGCTGTAATGGGATGCATGGAAAAATGAGTATTTAAAAGAGTACCTGGGAAGTCTCATGTACAGCTGTGACTTACAGACAGTTAAATCTGACAAAGGTCACAAAGTACTAATTCACACGGTATTTGCAGCAGATAATGTTTGTTCCGTGATGCAAAACTTGTTTGTATGTCCAGAGCAAGTCAGTTATCACAGATGGCCTTTTTAAGAAAAAGAGATCACATAATACAGGCACAATTGGATTTGCAGCTGTGTAACTTGGAACTGTGTGTACCAAACCCCTGATTTTTATTCCTTCTGCAAATAATTTTCACAGAGCGTAATATTCATGTACTCTGGAAACCACAATGCAGTTTCAAAAGAATTATACGCCAGTTTAGTATGTTTGTAAGAGCACCGTGAAAATCTGTCAGGACTTTTTTGAAGGAGTGATCACTTGTTACAACAGATGAAGTGTAGAGAACTTCCTAAAAGACTATTATTTGTTGGATTTTCTTTTTCCAAAATTATAATTGAAAAAAAAAAAAAGGAAAAAAAGAGTGTTGACTCTATAAACAAAACCTCATAATTTGATTGATCTTTATTTTTCTTTAGAAAGTATATTGCTTAGGCAGTACCCATTTTATTTTTTCAAATGCATCCTTTTTTAGGTGGTGTCAAATACATAAGATTAATATTTGTTTATAAAATATTTTAGTATATTATCTTAAGAGAGAACAAACAAAACAAAAAAGTCCTGAAGGACAGCTTTGTAGGTCATGTTATGAGTGGCTATGGTGCTTTTTATCTCTGTTCTGTCACTAATTGTTACATCCCATGAACTCTTTCTTTAAGTAACAGAATGAAAGGTAGACCCTCGTTCTGCAACAGGTAAGGAGACATGGATTTTTGTTTTGAAGAGAAAATATATGTTTTGGACTTTCAGGCAGGGATAAAATCTATAGGTTTTCATCCATAGAAAATGCTACTCACCTATCTTCTATTTTCAACCAAGATAAAAACTTCAGGCTACAAGAAAACACGAGAAGTATTCACTTAGTACAATTTTGTTTACTTTTGATTTTGATTTCAAAATGCTTCAAGCATCAAAACAAAGAATGTATGGATTTTTAATTTTTTTCTCTGCAAGATATAATTTTTATTGCACAATTAGAGATTTGAAAATATAAAAAATACAGTCATGAGCTAAAGCTG
Organism: Setophaga petechia; assembly: GCA_024362935.1. Taxonomy (NCBI): domain Eukaryota; kingdom Metazoa; phylum Chordata; class Aves; order Passeriformes; family Parulidae; genus Setophaga; species Setophaga petechia. Next base: position 1,727,387 of record JANCRA010000019.1, on the reverse strand, counting down.
ATAGAAAATAATTCATATAACAGAAATACAGCTTTTGTACAAAAAAAATCCTGTGGAAACATGCTGATTTTTACTTACTGCTGAGATTCATTTTAATTTTAAATATAAAAAAAACTTTCAAAACCTTCTGTCTTGATAATATCCACTTTTACATGGCAAAGTAGAATGTTATTTTTCATTTTTATATATTTTAAATAAAAATATATTAAAATGTTTATTCATTGATGGCCACAACCTAGTAAAAGAAATTTTGTGTCATGTTTGCCAGTCTCGCCATGCATAGCTTCAAACACAGATTAAAAACCAGTTGAGTACAACAGAAAGCTCCACTACTTGTTTCATTTTCCCACACAACCAAGACAGCAGTAGAATAAAAAGGCTGGATGAAGCTGTCCTCCACAAAACCAGCCCTGTAAATGCCAAGCAGATCAGGCATGCATGAGGTCAGGAGTGGTGGAAAGCTGTTGCCATAGGACACAAAAAAAACCAATGCAGACACTGGAATCTCTAAGGTAAAAAGAAGAAGCTTTAATTAATGACTTTAATATTTATAGATTTTCAAAAGTGACAGTGGATTGAAGGGCGACAGTGCCGTCTCTCCAATGACACTGGACAAACCAACAGTCCGTCAAAGTTTTCCTCCTCCAGAAAAGAATGCAAAACAATGAGTATTTACAGAAAAGCACGTGAGAAAGTTTGTTACAACAATGTAAACATCAGAAGGCTTAGAAGAACTTAAAAAAAAGCAACATAAAGCAGTGGGAGACACCAGCTGCCAGGGGGGATTTGACATGAGTGCTCAAGCACAAGGTCTGAAAGTCTAGCTGTACATGTTCAGTGGCCTGAAGGTCTTTGCAGATTTGGGAGCTTTAGCACTCGGACCATGCTGCTCTCTTTCTGGTTCCAGAGCCATTTCAGACTCCCTTAGAGTGGCAATGGTTTCCTAGACTTCCATGACACTGGGCTAAGGAGTAGTCTTTTTGGGGCCATTGTCATCTTGTGTATTTACAGTAAATCCAAGACCTTGGGTTAGGTTTAGAATCAAGAAATTCCAAATGGTATTTTTGCGCTCATGTAGTTGTGATATTATTAACCACATAGTAAATACATGTACTATAAAAGAGCTTCATACTTGACCCCCTTTTTTTATTCTGTCCTCTTATTTTTTATTTCTCTTCAAAATATTGTAAAAGCATGATTTAATTTATATGAACAACAATGCTCTGAGAAAACAATATCTTGGTATAAAAGTATATTCAAAGATTTTTAGCTATAGACCTAAGTCTATTGCAACTTGGTTAAGTTTGTCATGTGTAATATATAATAATGTAATCTAATACACTACAGAATCCATTATTGCATTAGCAATACTTATTACAAATTATTTTCCACATCAGAGTGTACAAAAAGATGTTTTTGACATCAGAGACAAAATTAAGATGAAGATAATGCATTAAGGTTAAGGTAATGCATAAAATTGGGAGGGTGGGGTTGCTAATTTAAGTTCCTCCAGTTTAATGAAAAATGCAATATTTCCTAATTAAAAACAATTGTTCAATTTCTGCTTGTGAAATTGACAGTATAAGGGTTGGTGAAGACATAATTCACAGAATTAATGCAAGAATTCCAGGGACTGAAATCAGATATCTTTTTGTGTTAGCAATCAAAACAGCTGTATTCATAATTTCACTAGTCTGAACTTTAATTCATTTAGTGATCAGATTGGCATATTAGAAATTTTATTTTATTAAAAAATGGGATAATTTATAATAGAATAGTTTGAAGGAGCTCATTGTAGATCAACAGCATAAGAATAAAGTAAAAATGAAACACCATGAGTCAAAATATGCTCTTAGAATATAAATCTAAAACCTCAACTAAGGCAAATTCAGAGACCCCCATTCACACTGAAACCAAATTCCAGATTATTTTGTTGAGTGCAAAACAAATAAAATCAAAAACTCTTTCACCACTTAGGAAGGAAGAACACCCTGACACAGAGATTTGTTACAGTGTATTTCTATCCTGAAAGTCTGATTTCAAAATTTAAGCTGTTCAGTTTTGCATATCTGTACATTATACACACATCATTTCTACAGGCTAAACTGGATGCCATGTTTCAAAGAGCTGGCTTTCCCTTGTATACACTTGATTCAACCACAATGCTAAAAAATTCTCATTATTTTGTTTCCTTAGAAGAGCTTTCTGAACTATTCTGGACATTTCATAAAAAAAGATACACCTAAGGCTTGATGCATATCAGTATACAAATGTGATAATCTATAAACTGTCAATGATAAATTGTCTTGCCTAAATGGCAGTTATTAGGTCAAAACATTGCCCCATTTACTATTTCATCAGTATTGGCAGTAACTTTTTATGAGAAGTGAGAAGGTGAAAGGAAATTAATGTACAGTTCAATACAATTAAGGTCCCTATTTTGCCAAGTAGGCTTAAAGGAAATGAATATAATTTGAAAACATATGATGACAGCAATTCAAATAATTTCAATCAATGATGTCCAGGAAAGCAAAACAGAATATTCAGTCTTTGCATTCAAGCCCAATGGCAGTCTGGGGGATAAATAATGAGAATGCTATTGAAATATTAGGAACAACATCTCAAATGAGAAGTCAGACATCTCAGACATCTGTGTAGTTAATTATTCTTTTGTTCTTTAGGAACAAAAGAATACTGTGCTGTCAGATCATACAGTGCTTGTTTTATGCACCTTTCTTATGGAAACTGGAAATCTGGAAATATAGATTCAAGTCTGACATTTGTAATCATGATCAATGCAAAAAAAAAAAAAAAAAGAAGTATTGATTCACGACAAACGACACAACCATTTTTTCTATTTCATTTTGACTAAAATCTGTAAAATTGGGTTCATAATTTGTAATATTTTATTGTTACTGTTTTTCTTTCCGGTTACCATTCTTTCAATGCTTTCTTATACAAAAGTTTTTATCATATGAGTTCTCAGGTTTGGATTGCTACTGATATGTTAAGAAAATTTTACTTCAGATTTTTATGCATATTTTGATAAAATTCAGAAAATTGAATTAATTCCTTTATTTTTTGAGGGCATGTTTTACTTTCTTCTCCTTTTTTTTTTTTTTTTTCCCATCAGTTGCCCTGTTAAAGTTTCTTGTAGAACTAGCTGAGAAATTATTGAGTTTAAGTTTTCCTTGTTAGAGAATCCTGTGATTTGTGTATAAATTTTGTACTATCATTAAATTGTAAACCCCACAGATACATGTTTTAATTCTTAAACTAACTAAAAGGAGGTTGACTTTAATGGCAGTTGAGCAGCTCATTCCCCTAATCAGCTTTGGAAATCTAAATGCAAAAGTCATGCTGACAAAATAAATTAAGCAACAACCTACGCATCCTTTTCATTCCCTAAACACAGAGAAAAGCTTGATAAAAGGAAAGATGAAAGTAAAAGTTGATTCTATGCATGAAGTTTAGCAGAGCAGAGTCCATTCTAAGCAACCCCTGCTGGGGGCTGAGGCATTTCCTTGGACTACAAAAGCAGCAAATAAGCTGACCAAAATGACAAAAAGTAAGTGGGATCAAACTGGGACCTTCCCCTTGTTTTCCTACATATTTACACCAAAAATGGAAATCAGATGCAGTCTGATAGTTTGCCTTTTAAAAAATGTATACACATATTAAAAAAAAAAATGCATAAGCTCTTTCAAAGTCTGTCATCTGCCACAAATGATGTCTACTCCCAGTATTAATCTGTCCTTCTCTTTCCGTCTTTGGATGCCTAGTAAGCTTTCAAAGCTTCAGAGTTAAGAATAAGAAGAGACATCAATGTGTCCTTAATTACACCACAGGCCCGAGTCACTGAAATTTTGCTGTATGTTGCCTAGAACTGTTAAATCTGATAGTTCAGTTTTGTAAAAAACTCCTTAGATGTCATTTGTACCCCTGCCTATCATGCCTGTCATTTAAGTTAGAATCAGAGATTATTTCTGCCATTATTGAGTGAAATATTTTAATCATATTAATTATCTAGGACTTGCAATCTTGTCATCTAACATGTCTGTAGACTAATCTGACACTATTGCATGTGATACAATCAAATAATAGCTGCAGCCAAGACATAGAGGAACAGTGTAAAACCATTTGCCTTCATAATTCTTGCCTTCCTATATTTTATATTTGGTGTTCCTATTTCGTATAATCAGTGAGATATAAATGTTTCTATGAAGAGCAATTTCATCATAATAGTTTGTCTATTCCAACATTGTTAGAACAATGACACTACAAAAAAACCCCTTTGCTTCCAGAGCCTAGAAACTCAGCCAACAACTTTTCCTTGTCATCAGGGCACCTAATGAGAGTCCTTTAATTCTGGAAAACTCTTCTGAGTAACATTTTATATTGAATGTGTTTGTTTGTCTGAAACGCAGTATAATCAAAATATAGTCAGTAGTGCTGAACTTCATTTTAAGGTAATATGTAATGAGATAAGAAATTATAAACTGAGCAGGTCCATTCATTCAGCAGATTTACGTGTGATCTCAGCAAAAAGAGGTTTGTTAGCCTCATGCTATGTTCTGAATATCTGTTCATTTATTCATCTGATTTTGAATATCACATCCTAAGGGAAGAAAAAATATCCAAAAACCAAAACCAGCAAACTCTTCAGAAAGTGGCATTGATTCTTCTCTAGAACTGCGTTACTTTTCTTCAAATAACTCTTCTGTAGGAAAAAAGTAAAACACATATGAAATGTGTGTGAGTATTAGAAAGAAAATCATAAATGTTCAAAATACAGGAGTTTATATAACCTTCTGCTGATTTGAATCCTCATAATTGGTGATGAAGCCTAAATAGTTGACTTATCCATATCCATTGAGGTTCATGACTCTGCAAAAGTAGCACTGAAAGTTATACATATATAATATATAATTCTGTATAAATTATATAAACATGCAGTGGAGAAATAAGTCCTGATGTGTAACAAAATGACTTCTCACCTAAAATGCATTAATGAAATGCACTCAAGAAACATAAAGGGTTCCTAACTTGTTTAACTTATCCTGAAATTTAAAGAAATAAAGAAGGAAAGATATATAAATGAGATACAGAAGAAATGTTTCAACAAAGTTCGGATACTAATAGAGGTCACAGTACTGTTTTCTGGGTGTCCATCCTCTGCAATGAGCCTTTTCTAAGCAGATATTTTCATTTTTTAAAAAATATATTATTCAAAATCTGTTACTTATTGATTCTTCATCTTTTTCAGTTAAAAAAAAATCAAGCTTATTGTCTTCATCTTAAAAATACTACATAGCTATTCCATCAGGAAAATTCCTCATTTTCCCAATGCCTTTTTTGTTGCACAATTTTTTTTTTTCATTAACACCTCATTAACGCCTGCCTTTATAGAATTATTTTACTCCTTTTCATATCTGTTTCTTAGTAAGACAGGCTGAGCTCTGTATAACACAGAAAGCTACCTAGCAAGCAGCTGCCACTATGTCATGCCCAATCAGTTGTCCTTGACACATGGTTTTCCCCCCATGCTCATTTTCATTCAAAACCCTCCTCAAGACCACCTCATTCAATTGCATAGCTCTCATTCCCAGTCTAACACAAATAAAACTATTTATGTGAGTAGCAGGAAGGGATGGGAAGGTTGAAAACTGGACTGCACATTTTATCTGTGCTGCTGAACACCAGCAGTCATAAGATGCTGAGTGAAGGGACAGCTTCTCCCTCTGTCAGGTATTTCACAGTATGAACACATACCTTCACTTAGGCATCTTAGTTTCAATATCACAAATTGAAAGCATATGTAGTAAACCAATTTTCAATTATTTCTCATAGCTATCAAATCTTTGGGTTCTGGGAGATCCTGTAGCATGAGACTCATGATAAATTCTCTTTCAGGTGACGAATTTTTAAAAATTAGCAATACTTAAAAAAAAAAATTGTTGCTTACCTGAATCTAAAAGGGTAAATGTCTTTGCAAATATGGCATTTAGCAATAAATTACAAACACATAAAAATCTGTTCTTGATGTTAATTCAAGTTAAGGAGTTTGTTTTGTGTAGTGTTTCATTCATACCACTCTCCCATACCGTTTTTTTTTTTTTTTTTTTTTAATTTGGAACTTTCTTTTCTTGAAAAAAGCTACTCTTGAGGAATTCAGTCAATAAAACAGCAAATCCATTTAGTGCCCTCCAATCTCATAGACTCTCTCAAACACAGCTGTAACTGTAGTTTGATAAAGATAAATTACCCTTCTTTCCTCAGACTTCAGATTACTTATTGTGTGTGCAATAGGCAATTCATAGGAGTACCTATTAACTCTGTGGCACCAGAACCTCTAACACAGGTTCAGCTGAATTAGACGCAAAATTTACTGATTTTAATCATATTTTTTGACTCAAATTCTAATTTTTTACTGGACATTACTTAACACATTATTATCCCAGACAGTGAAAAGTAAAATACACAAATGCCTTGGTGTAAGATCAAAAATACCATTCCATCAGATATCAAAAACACAGCTACTCAAAAATATTTTATCAGGGAATTATCAATAAAATCAGAAAGTGTTAACAGAGGGTACAATATATATTTGAAGAGAGATAGATCAGTAGTTCCCATCAGTCAAAATAATTTATTTTCCTATCACAAGAGGGACAAGGACATGCTCAAATAGAAAATATTTTAGGGTCAGAACACAGAGATTTTATTTTACTGGTCTCTTTTTTTTTGCACAGAGCAGTAGAAAGTCTAATGAAGAGTTTATCAGCATCCATGTGTATCTTGTGTACATTTATTGTACACATTAAGATAGGTTAATTATACCTAGGTTAATTACATTTATGATGACTTTATTAAGTTTTTTTGCTCTTATTAATCTCCAAAATATGGGAAAAAGTTATGGCAACATTCTGAGTTGTTCATACTTCATCTGCAAAAATGTTTTTTGTTGGATAAGCATATGCTATATAATTCTCACCACAAAAATGTAATCTGTAATGACAAGAATATTCAAATATGTCATTGCAACATAAGCTGAAAACCAAGGAAAAAAATAACTTGATAGAAAAAAATCACTGTGACCAAATCCTGCAAAAAAACATTTTGCAGAAAGATCAATATCAAACAGTCTACACCACTGGTCTTATTTACCCCTGTTACCTCGGGTGAGCAAACTACCCTTCTTGACAGGACTAACCAGACCTGTAGGAAAAACCTGGAGCTTGACAGACTCCTAGGGGAGCACTTACCCTCTTGATAACATCTTAATCCCAGCTGCATATGCCCAGGTATTGTCCTTTTCTACTGCCTAGTAACTCATCACTGAACAGAATATTCTTCAGAGAATCTGACTATGTTTCCTGAGTACACAAATAGTGAAAAGGTTGCCAGAGTCAAGAAATTAATTTCTCATAAGTGACAAAACCCCTGTTGCCCTCTGAATAGAATTTGATTTTAAAATGGTCCTCCAATCCCAGATACTGAACACCTCTGAAGGATACTGAATTATTTTTTATAAAATGACATTGAAGAAAGTGCAGCAGCCATTACAGATGTGCTCAGCAATAGCTCACAGGCAATCTTAGGTAACAGAGTGAGTTTTATAGAGAAGAGATGCTGCCCACAAGAGTGCTATTATCTCCAGCTCTTATCTGAAAATGTCTCTTATGATTTTTAGCATACATTTGGATAACTGCCAGAAAGCTTGTTTTAAAATGTCACCTAAAGTACAGATAGCTCTTCTATCAGTAGAGCACTAGAGAATGCCACTTTGAGACTTGAACCCATGACATTGTGTCAGGTGCAAAAATCATAACAAATGAACCAGAGAGAACTTGGCAGCCTACCTCATGACTTCTTATCTTAACACAAATTGCTATGACAAAATGCATTACTTCTTAAAGAGAAATGTCATTTGCACCCAAACCTGGAATTATAACATCTGGTCTTTATTCTATCGAATAACCAGAGTTTAAGGCTGTGTCTTCTTTTATAAACACTTAGGTTAATACTTTAAACCAGGAAAGGGATCTGTGAATGTTAAATAAAATTCTTAACAGTGACCTTAATTTTTACCTTCCCATTTACTTCTGATTGCTGCCATATGTAGTTTTAGAATAACAGTAATGTCCCTTTAAATAATGAATTGTTAATGCAAGAACTAATTCTTTTATGCTGAGTGGCAAAAATGAAAAAAAAAAAAGCCTGGAAAAAGTATTATTGAGTGTGAATTAATGGCAAAACTCATTAATTCAAAAATAAGAATTTGATAGATATATATTCCTGGATATATAGTTAAAATATTGTATAATTATTAATACAAAGCACATTTTATGTATAACACAGATATAATTTGCATCCCTCTTTTTAGCTTGTCCTAATGGCAACTTAAATTTTTGTTCTATTCAGAAGGCCTATATGAAGATGTGACCAATCTATTACTTAACAGTGGCATTACCACCATTAGCCACTAAATTCTTCCATTTTCAGTGAGATTTTTCCATACAAATTAGAAACCAGCCTAAAACATGACCTTATCCTTTTTGTGATTGCCATAAATTTGTGTGCCTTTAATTCCTCTATCTATCAGGCTGATAGCTGACTAAACACGTGGTTATCTTTAGGCATAGCTCCCCCAGTAAAAGAGAAGGCTTTCCCAGGATAGCTGTGTCATCTCTTTTGTAAAAAACCTCACCTTCTGGCTGTCGCTGCTATTTTGCCAAACTGCTGCATGAGAGCACGGTAGAGTTTGCCATCAGAGGTTTTGTGGAGGTCTTGTGTGAGAGCTTTTGAACCAGTAATAGAAGATACTGGCAAGTCATTTGTCCATCACAATATTTTGAACTTTGTTCTTTTCTCACTTGCTGAAATATCTATTTCACCACACATTTTCTTCAATGATATAACTCTGCATTTGAGAGTATACTGAGAAGCTTCAGTTACAGAAATGGACACTGATACCACATCACTCTGCAGAAACAGTCCTTTCTTTTCTGCCACGGTACCCAGGGATTAAAGTTATATAATTGATTCATTCTTTTAGGTACAAGATTTTTTTTAAATACAAACACAAGCATTCTGTCATGCCATCAAGCTTCTAAAACAACTGAGATTCCAATTAGTCCTTTATAATAAGCCCCAGTTTTTGTTTATGTTCTGTACAACTACCTATCCAGCAAGGTACTTCTGTAACACCTAATGCAGTGCATGTTTAATACAGTGTTCTGTAATATATTCTGATTATCCAAATATTTTTTAGTTCTAATAAGAAACATTGAAGTTTGTAAAAAGGTTTGACAGTGGCACCTGCATCCTGATACATAAACAATAATTTACAATGCTTGTGATGTTTTCAACAGCATCTTCCTTTTAAATAGTAGAAAGTACATCAATAAATTTTTCATTAAAATTCTGAAACCCCTCAAGCTAAAAAATATTTTGGGTAAACAAATTGTATACCAGAATGAAGTATGTGTGCCACCATACATCTTGTGGGGCAGTCATTCTAGCATGCATTCCCTTTGTGCATTTTTCTTTTGAAAATCCTGTTTTTTTCTAAATACAAAATTCTATTTTTAGGCACTTAATTTAATTTTTCATTAATATCTTCAACAGTACACCTTCCTAATGGATAACTTGGGAAACCATAGATCTTATATGTACTAACTTATATGTACTACAAAACAGGGATGGTTTAGGAGATGGTTCAAATTTCTCTATCATTCACCCCTCAAGGAATACATTTTTGCTCCACAAAGAACATAAACCTCTAATTTGTGGCTTCAGTGTCTTCACTGCAGAAGGAAGACATATTCCATGAACCAATTATTTTTCTAAGACCCTATTCAGGGCTGCTTGCCTTGTGCTGCGTTACAAGCTATGAACCTGTCCTCAGGATTCAGCTGATAAAAGAAAGAACTAGAACGAATTACTTTTACATTATAGCAGGTGTAACAGCATGACTGATTTATTTCCCAGTAGTCACCATCAAGCAGTTTTCAAGTAGATGCCATGTTCTGATTCAAGGAATTTCCTAATTTAATTAGGTAATTATCAGACAAATATGAATGGCTGAATTTGGAGATTCCATTAATTCAAGGGTAATCTGTGAGAGCACATTCTGCACTAATATTCATCATGTTTAGAGTGAAACCAAAATGAACTATTTTTATCGCTGCAAACTTCTTTAGAAATGAGCAGATGATATCAGTGGTTAATATTCTTAATTTTTTCTGTGACCTAATAAAGTGAAAGGATTCGTTTCATGTATTTGATTTCTTTCTGTTAAATTTCCTGCAACCCCAGGACTTACCTCCACTGCTTTGTCTGAACCTCTGTTCTCTTGAAATGCACTGCTCATACTCTTAGATTTGCTCAAGCCAGCTTTATTTCTGCTGTAAATTGATCACGTCAGCATCACAATTGGAAGTATTTGGTAATATTTACTGTAACCAAAATAAGTCCATTTACAAGGTAGATTTTACAGAATCAAACCTGCACATATTGGTCTGGAAGAATGTTCTTTCTAAACCTTCCTGATTGAATCCACAAAGAGAGTTTACAGAAGGGCAGAATTGATGGAAATAAAATACCTGAGGAAAATACATTAATCATACATGTTTTTAATGAGTTCTGGTCCTTGTTACAATTAAAAATATAAAAGAAATCAAATTCCTAATATAGGTATAAGTCTTTGCGGAGTTGTAACTAATTAACAAAGCAAAAAGGATGCTCAACACTGACATAAGTACATCTAGTGCATTTTGATTAAAATGTGGTAATATCCCCAAGGGATAGGCAAGTAATATGAGATTAGATGAAAACTATAAAAACCTCTACTATTAAATCATTCTGATTAATACCAAGCTGAGGAAAAACGAAAAAAATATTTAAAAGATCAACGTTCTCTACCTTTGCTTTTCTCGTACTAAATGTTGATCAATTGCTCATTTCCAGTAAAATGGCTTTTTAGGTTACAATAATTCAAATTAAAATTATATCTCCTGCAGTATAAAAAGAAAAGAAAGTAAAATACATTAAATGTGATTCTAAGTGGGAAATTTTAGCATGCAACCCTGCTTGACAGACACTTGTGTGCATTGTGTGTTACTTAATTTGTTTCAGCTTAATATACATTCCTATTCAGACCTTTTTTTTTTCAGACAAATGTGAGCTGCTTTTCAGTTTAATGTGACTATTTTCCTGTTGTCAGGATTTGAGCCTGCTTAATAAATTAAGATTTTCCTCCACCTTTGTGAAGGGAGAAAATAAATTTGAAACAAGGCTTCAGAAAAGAGTAAATGATGAACGAGTAAGTGATGTTTTCCTGTTTTGCTGCTGCATAGTGGATAAAACTGTTTGACTATGAATTTAGAAGAGACCTTGTGCCGGGCATTGCAAATAGATATGGAGGTACCTACCTCAGATTCAGTTTCTGGGGAAAAAAAACAACAAAAGAGACAAGAAAATAAGTATGGAAGATTGAATATAGTTTTTCTTCATTAAAACACTGTAAGAATAGGCAAAGAATAATATGATGCCTATCTGCTATCTCCCATGGCAACTATAGATTCAGAGAATTTTGCATGTGCACATGAACAAATTGTTGTGAACAGGATTATTTTAGATGTTGGTTTTCAGAAACGTTGTGAGAGAAAGGAGGATAGAGAAGGAGCCATGAGTACAATTTCGCATTTCAGTTAATTTTAACTTGAAGAAGCCTATAGATGGATCATAGAGTAAGAATTAATAGTGAAGCTGATTATCAAATTATCTATTTTCAAAAGCTGAGAGGCTTACTGTATGTGTTAAAGTCTTGCTTTTAAAAATGTTCTGAAGAAAGTTGAAGAAAGAATTATTATTTCTCTCCCTTTCCTTATCATCTCTGTCATTTATTTTAATATGAAAAAATGAAAGATGTCAGGAGAGGGAGGCTGAAGAGCAAGAAGAATGAGAAGATTTTAAAAAAAGGAGAACACTAGATGAGAATGATGTTTAACCTCTTTAAATATAGATAATTTTGTACAATTTTAGGAATCTATAGAATGCATATTTTTAATCATTGCACAAAAGTCTTGGGAGACCAAGTTACATATTTGACATGGATTCATTCGAAGGGTAGTATCATTATATTGCTCCATGGAAAAATTGAGATGAATGTCATTAGGGCAAATACATAGTAGTAGAAAAATCTTGAAGCTTTTTTTCTCTCCTCTGGACTCATTCAGTGACCTTCAGATCCTCTGACTCATGGAGCTCAGAGGTGCACACAGTGCTCCAGGTGAGGCCATGCCAACACTGAGCACAGCAGGATAATTGTCTCTTTTGACTTTTGGGTCATGTAGTGTTTGATGTGCCCCAGGCTGAGGTTTGCCCTCTGGGCTGCCAGGGCAGTGCTGGCTCCCACTGAGCCTCCTGCTGGACACCATCCCCAGATCACTTTTCTCAGGGTTCATCTCCTTGTGCCTTGCATTACTCCATTCTAGGTGCAGAATCCAACAAATAATACAATTACTTATATTTGTAAGAAGAAAATGTTGTATTGCACTTTGTGTTAAATTTCTGTTTTTAAAGTGTCTAAATGTCATTTCTGTTCTTTCCTGTCCATTTATATTATTGTTCATTGTTTCAAATGTTTTATTCAAGGAAAAAAAATAAAAAAGGAACAATTGATCTCATGGAAATGTGTTTTCTAGTGATGGTAGTGATGGGTAAATTAAATATGAAAGTCAAGAAGGCCCTTTGAGATTATTTTCAGCCACTCCCCTCCCAGTTTATACTCGTGTCTGGCATTATTCCATCCCAGGTTCAGAATCCAGCATTTGTTGTTGAAGTTCATGCTGTTCATGATGCACAAGAGCTGTTGAGCAGTAACTAAAACATAGGGGTTTTCAACACTGTGTTCATAACAAATCCAAACCAGAGCAACCTCAAAGCTGTACTTGTCCCTTGTGAGAACACCTCCCAGTTTGATATCACCAACAAACTTACATCCAGGCTGTTGATAGACATGCTGAACAGAACTGTCCTTAGAACTGCGCCCTGGGGAGCACTGCTGGTGACCAGTTGCAAGCCAGATGTTAGCCCATTCATCAAAACACTTTGAGCCCTGCCCTTCAGCCTATTCTTCACCAAGCATTCTGTGTATCTCCTTACCTGACAGCTGGAAAGCTTGTCCAGAAGGATGCTGTGAGGAAGAGCATCAAAGACTTGACTGAAATCCAGAAAAACTTCATTCACTGCCTTCTGCTCATCCACTAGCCAAGTGACCTTATCACAGAAGGATATCAAATCAGTTAGACAGGAATTTCCCTTCATGAATTTGTGTTGACTGTGCCTGATGAGTGCATTGCCCTTTAAATGCCTTTCAATAGCACCCAGTGTGAACTTCTCCGTAATTTTTTCCAGTTACTGAGGTTAGCCTAACAGATCTGTGATTTCTGCGTTGCACTTCTTTATCACATAGCAGAAAATTCACAGCTCGGGAGAAAGGGGTATTTGATTTACCTTGCTCTTGCCAGACATTACCTTTAGCAGAATTTAGACAGAAAGAGGGACTGTTTTTCATTACAGAAACCAGCATCAACCCTTTTTCAGGAGATATGTAACTGCTGAAAATCTTTGCAGTTCTCTATATAGCAGACCTCGTTCCAGATTTTTCTTCTAGATTTTCACTGGATTTTGTAAGAATGCACGAGCAAGGACCATTTTCTAGTGATTGTATCTAGTGATTATACTTGCACTGTCTTGGTTCAGGAAGTAGTCTAATATTTCACACTTTCTCAGATTTGTATTTGTGCTTCCTTGACACGTAGGTAAGGGGCAGAGGATCTGGCTTCCACTTTTCACTGAATAACAGTCAAGACACAGATTACCTAGAGATAATTTTTTTTATTTTTTATAAATTCTAAGCAATTGTCTGTGACCTAATGTATAGACCTGTATCACTACCAGTAGGTAGGTGAGATACAGACTAATGTCAGGCCAGGTCAGTTTATGCTGCAGGTAAGGGTAAGGCTGAGGGCTTCACTATGATGTTAGAAACGACTTTACCCAATGACAACAAGAAAAGCTCTGGGCATGTACTGCTTATATGCATTTGAGTTCAAGCTTATCTCACCTTTTATGTTATGTTTTGTGGTATTTTTTGATCTTATGACTGCTTTCAAATATTGCGGTAAAGATTTTATCTAATTTTCTAACTTATCTCCTTGCAAATATTTTAAAAATACCTAAGGTGAGATATAGAAAAACTGTTAACAAAGAGGACATCTTCCAATCAGGTTTGCTTGTGACAAAGAGCCCATTTTTTTTTCTATTTTTTAGATTATCAATCTAGTATCTACTTTAATTGCAGTGCCTGTTTCTCTTAGCTAACTACAAATTGACAGAAGGATAACTAGTCCAGATGTAGACAGACATCTCTCTATATTTTTTTGGTAAATAATTCAAATGAAATTACATAAGAGAAAGTAATATTGTAATATTATTCACTGTTTAAAGATTATGCTGCTTTTTTACTCCATTCTGGAGTTGGTAAAAATTCCCAACTTTGCTAGCAATTTGTCAAAGGGCAGCAAGAAAACAGTTACGTTTGTAGAAGAGATATAACAAAATACTAAAAAGATGGAACTATACAGTTAATTACCACAAAAAAATGTGTTAGGGTTTTTCTTTTTAGGTAGTAGTTTTTTTGGGGTTGTGAGTTTTTTTTAAGTCGGTTTTCCCAATGCAGAGAATAATTGAACTAACCAAAAATTTTAAAAACTGTAGTTTTTATTTATGGAATGTCGAAGGCTATATATATTCAATCAGTAGTACAAATATTCAAATATTAAGAGAGTCCAGTATGTGAGAAGTGACGCTCAATGCACTGATTGCTTATGTATTCCCAATGACCTATAAAAACTTTACCCTTCACTCATTAGCTGCTTATGCAAAGCTGAATTCTTAAAAAAGCAGCTCCAAGGAGAGGAGTATTGTTCATAACCTGCAGATTACATGAAAGGTTTATGGTTTGTGACTGGGAGATTCAGCATTGCTAGATATGTGTGGACAGAGTTATTCACAGTAATCATACTGATCTCTGCAGTGCTGACTGCATTTTGTGCATGTGCTGAAGATATGAAGGAATAAAAATTCCCCACTGAAAAAGTTTGCAGTCTCTCTTGGGCATAAACAGCATCAACATAAAAAGAAAATTGTTGAGCAACTAAAGCCAGCAAAAAATGATGAAGACATATATGTGTACCACTACCTCCAAAAAAGCCTTGCTTGCTTTTGGTGGCTCAGTTTTAGAATACAGATTTTATTTCCTCATAAGTTGGTAAGAATTCTCTCTATTTACTTGTGTAGCTGATCATTTGCAGTTATTTACAGTAACCACTAGTAATGGTTTACAGAATTTTTAATTATGGAGTCACATTTGCAAAATGGGTTCTATTTTCATCAGTATTATTACATTAAATGCTGGCATGAGTAAGTAAGTTTCTGTTAGATGAGAAATCCAATTTATAACCAACAAATGTGGCTCCACTTGGGTCATGACCTCTAGTAAAGAGCTACCAGCTCAGGGTATGACTTCACAGAACAGCTCTAGGCACTGAAGAGATACATGGATTAAAGACCTGCACATCAAACAGACATGTCCAGAAATACTGTGTCTTTAGTAATCTGATCATTTAAACCAAGAAATGTTCCTGTGCTCAGAAGGGAAAGAGATACATTTCTTTAAAAAGCTAAACTTATTGTATCATCTTTGTGGAAAATGATGATCCAAGTCAATTAATAACAACTGCAGCACTTACAATCAACAGCAAGTCTCTTGAATCATTAATGAGATGAGTTCAAAGTCCCAGAAACTAATAATTTGTGTACTTTCAGCACTAAGTGAACTCATCTTTCTTGTCTAGCTCTTCCAGTGTCAGAGAGATCCTGCATGTAATGCACCATATCTGTTGTAACGTCTGAATTAACAGTGTAATTACACTTGGCATTCCAGTTCCACTCTGTGCCAGGCAGTGAAAAATGAGAAAGAAGACAGTTTGTCCCCAGATAGGATTGAGCTCTCCTCTTAAAATTTCAACAGTGTAGGTGGCAGTGTATGAGATAGATGTCTAGGCTTCCAAGAAATGCAGAAGAGAGTGAATCAAAAATAGTTAATGCAGTCTGAAGAGTAATTTATCTCTCCAGAATTAGGTAGGCAGGGATAGAGTCAGTTGTGTGAACACATTATGAGATGTTCTAAAATATTTAAGATTTCTCAGGGATGTTGAACTAAATGAGGTTGGACTAGATTATCTCCAGATGCCTCTTCCAACCCTAAAATTCTGTGAATCTGGGATTCTGTGTTACTCCAGTACAATGTTGAAAAACATGGTACTGGGTCTACAGAAAACTTGCCCTCTTCTGAACTAGCATCTGGAGGAAAAGTGGGACACAGAAGAGTAAATCTATCTTTTGAGTGTGAAAATAAAAGTATAAACTAAAACAGTATTTAATAGATAAGACAATACCCAGCAGTAAGCATTATTGATTGATTATTTTCCCCCATGTATTTGTTGGCATAATAAAGAAAAAATGGAGGGCAGATGTTGAAGAATTTGAAGAAAGTAATTTAATTCTCGTTAAAAGGTGCAGATGAGCTTGTTGCACAGTAAAACTTATAGCACAACTTGGGGAATGAGGGTGGTCATTAGCTGCAGTAAACTAGCAAATCTTAAGGAATTTGTGTAAATATATAAATCCTGAGGGCTTTTCATAGCCAGAGACAAAACAACGGTCTTCAAGTTTAATTTGAAATTTAGATTGTTCTGAGAAGGCTTCAATATCGCATCCATCCATTTCAAATAATCAACAATTGATTCACTTCAGTAGTCTGATTAGAGCTACAGATACTATGGACCATTAATCCATATCTTGGCTAGATACTTTAAAAAAATGAAGCATTTTCTTTTTCTTTTGCTTTGGCATAATCCCTTGATTTAAAATATTTCTGTTCATTCCTTTCTTGAGGCATTATCCACTGGAAGAAGTAATTTTAAGGGGCATCAAGTCACACCAAGAACAATTAAGAAAGGATTTGATGCAAGTAAAACCAAAGAAGTCCTAGATCCATGGCAAAGGAAGTTTTGACAAAAAGATTAAAAGAGGCAGGGCCTGAGGAATGTTACCTATTAGGCAGTAACACCAACTTAACCCTGTATGTACTGCATGTAGTGTTAGCCATATATTCACAGAAGAGGGTAAGGTTAAGCTCATTTAGACAGATAACCTTTTTCATTATGCATATTTACTGATTTGAAAATACTGATTAAAGAAAAGATGGTACATTAAAAAACTTTATAGACAAGAAGCAAAAAAAACCTCTTTCTAAAATATTGTTCTGATCTGTTGCACTGCTTCTCCCCCACAAAAGATCTCTAGTGACCTTCTTTCTTATACATCTTGTTTTGAATGAGATTTAAGACACATATTTACCACATAATAAATTATTCAAATATGTAATTATTCTTGTTCATATAGAGCAATTTATTTCATGTCAGTACACCAATTTTCTCTTGCTGTTATTTTGGTGGGTTTTTTCCCACTGTCATCAAAAGATCAATCTGTTGGCAAAACTGTGGGCAAATGTAATCCATTTAAAAATAATTTTCAATCTATAATACCGAAGAACAATCATACAGCAATTGTATTTTGGGCTTAAAAGTTAATTTATGAATCTACAGTAATTCTATAACTTCAGGCAATAAATAGTTACTGTTAGAATTTGACACATAAAGTGTTTCAAATTGCATCATGAATTTCATACCTTTAGGACACAAATTTGTCTAGGCCACGTTTTAACAGTAATGCAAAACTAGTGGTTCTTTAAAGGAAAAGATTCAGGTCAATCAAGGACACATTGCTGAGATGAATGGATACTGGGGAAGATGTAATATGACAGCTCTCAACTGTCCTTACATCTTCTCAGCTTTTGGAGCCAAATTATGCCTGTTCTCAACTTGCAACTCTGCTTTGTTTCCTGCAGCAGGCAACCCAAAAGGACTGATCAGGCAGCCAGAACAAGAGACGTCTGATACTCAGGACCTGTGATGCACAAAAGTATTTCCCAGATCCATAACCTAGGGAGGAACCTGCATGTAAAGGAAATCCAACCCTGTTTGTTTGAATCCATTGAGTCCACTTTGAAGTTCAATTAACTTTAAAGGAAAAAATGGGGGTGTACCTCAATAGGAGAAATAAATCTTACAGTTCTGGTTTGGGGCTAAAGCATAGAAATGTGGAAGGAAAAGCTATATGCTCTGGTGACTGATTGTAAGCAATTTTTAAGCTTTTAAATTAAATTCTTATAGCCAAATTTTTAAAGGAAATTTAGATTATGAACAAAATTTTCATAGTTAAGAAAAAAATCCACAAAAAATCAAGGCCAAACTGAAATAAGTAAAATGCAGTAGTCTAATTCTAATTTATACTAGGTAGTTTTATGCTACTCTACTACTGCAGACAGGTTTGAAAATACTTGCAAAAGTAATTCATGCTGACTTTAAAGCCCATTTATGCTGCCAGAACAATGATAACTGAGTCACTGAGCTTCTGAGAGTCAAACTGATATGGAGCCCTGAAAATGTTAAAGATAGAACTCTAAAATGTTAGGTTTTGTGTTTTCTCAGATCACTGCACCCGAGTAAGCAGTATGATAAATGATATAATTGTTAGATGTGATGATTGTTTAGTAATTAAGTACAATTATTATATAACCATAAGAAGAATCATGAGAAACTATGTTGGAAATTTAACGGGGGCTATGTTTAGCTGAAATCTATGTATACAATAGAACAATATAAGTTCAATAATTAACATGAAAGTTATGTAACAATAGAGTATAAAACACGTTCACCTCGAATGTATGGTCGGAATCAGATTTGGGTTGTAATACCCCGATTCCCAGAGCTCTTAATAAAAAGCACCGCATATAATCACTACGTGATTATGTGTTTTTGAACGCTAACAAAAGCAGTCAGCATTCATAAAAAAATTTTAAGAGTGTGCTTACTCATTACAAGTGTCTAAAAATATCATTCATCCATGAACACTGAAAAAATTACAGTCAGCAAATCAAGAAGGGAAAGCTGTCACATGAGCCAGGCAACCAATTCCATTTCTCTGGAATTTTCAGCTTGTAAAGATCTAACTAACTGTACTGGAACCAGAAATTGACTTCTGCAGAGTGATCTTAAACTTCCTCTAAACAGAGAATACTAATGAATTGGAATTAACTTTGTACAATCTGTAGATGGTAAGTTATTTAGACAAAATTTCAATGATCATTTAAAAATGGCAAATCTTGAAGAAAAGAGGATTCAGATTAGGTGAGCAATCAAATCTATGTTGATATAAAATATTGTTATTCATTAAAAATAGCTATTTCAGCTCTTCAAAAGAGTTATTTCAGAAGGAAACTTAATTAAAATCATTATGACTAGCAGTAAAAGTTGCTACATATTTCTCTGACCCAAACTTTTGGTGTACATTTAGCTTGTAAAAGTAAAAAAGAGCTAAGTAATTCTTTTGATTACAAAATTTCTAAAAAAAAAAAAAAAAAAAAATCCAAAATCCTAAAGTTACAAGATGCCAATATTTTACAAACAGTGATATCTTTTTTTTTTTCAGAGATATCCTTCTTGAACTTATCCCTTTCTCTCACCTAATTTACTCTCTATTCAAAAAGATAAAAAATATTCATTTCTAAAGATATTTCTAGAGGCAAAAATATATTAAGTATCATATAATGCAGCTGGAGAATTGAAAAGTATTCAATTTATAAATGTCATTCTGCAGTAGACTACTTGCTGAAATTGGGAACACTTTGTAAAAGCCATCCACATTTAAGAGGCAAAGATTCATCATGTAATGATTAAATCCCTGATAGTCATTAAAATTAAGGAGTCTGCTGAAGAGCAGCTTCAGATAAAGACTTGCAGAGAATAAAGTAAAGATTATCACAGACAGACAAACACATGGTACATGTGACATCACTTCCAAAGGACTTACTTCTTTATTCTGCAAACTTAATTCCAGACATAGTCAGCTAATGAGCAATAGCTCATGACATAACTGAGATAGAGGTTTTTCTTCTTTGCTTGTCTTCATCTTCTTTAATATTAATGTCAATTCACGATGCTAAGAAACTTTCAGCTCACACAATGCAAGCTGAAACTTAAAATATAATCCAACAGCTGGGACAATGTGACAGATCTATTGGGATGTGCAGTTTACCTTTCTATAATTTCAAGTATTGTTAAATGTCCATGTAAGGTTTAGTGCTAGCCTTTATCTTGGTGATGCTGGGACATACCAGGTGGTTTCTAAAACTGTGGTAAACAATCTGGACTGCATATGTGAAATACAGTAAGTTGTCTTGTGTTGTTTGATGAGTTTCTTTGCACTATCCTATTTACTAGAGCCTCTTGCTTCTGCTGATCCCTCTGGAAGAAATACCACACATGGGCTGTTTATTAAAGAACACCAGAGTACACTTTCTAGAAGTACATATCTCAGAGTAACAGAAACCAATTTTTATATGCCTTCACAAATTCTGCATTCCTTCCAGACCGTCTGCTTAACAGATAATAGAAACATCTGACACATATTGAACGAAGTGTCATTCAGGTTTAAGGGAAAAGAGATTTCCTGGATTAATGATTCACAAATGATGGCATTAACTGGTTGATTAATCTTTCAGAACCTCCTTATATATATAACATGATGAGGAGAAGGCTTCTCCCTGCCTGACTTTAGAATGCTTTGCTGAAGAATTTCTTTAAAGAAGTGAAATTGAGAAGATAAGGGTCAAAGATTACAGACTTCAAACATCAGTGGATGTGCAAGAACAGACTAAGAAAGAAGACATTTCTCTGCTATATTAAATCTTAAAATCAAAGTTTTGCGCACCAAGATGTGCACCATTCATTTCTCAGTCATCTGCACATAAAACACCCATGAAAGTCAGGGAACTGGATTTTTAGTTCTTTAGTCTCTAAACTCAAACACACTGTGCACCGCTAATATTCCTCCTAGACAAAACACTGGAAGTAAAAATCAGTGTGCAAAAAGTGGTCTGTACCAAAAGACATTGAAAAGGTGATATATTAAATATGTGGTTTTATGAGTTGTTTCAAGCCTGTAAGCTCGTAAAATCTTTTTAATTTAATCAGTTTTTTGCAAAGAAAATTGTAGCTGACCTGAAAAGCAGTGTCACCTTCACGTGCAAACCACAAAACTGAAAATGCCATCTATACTGGTGGTTATTGTTATCAGTGGGCATTCCACTGACTTTTCCAAAATAAAAATTTTCATATATTTATTTTCTCAATTTCTTTCCTGCTCATTTTCACCACAACTATTTATGCACTATTCTAAAAGCGTATCAAGAAAATTCACTGATAAATATAAATATACTGTTAAAATACCATTTTTATATTAATTTTGATCTGCTTAAACTAATTCTAGTCAACTAAGTGGAAAAGGGGTAGAGGTGCAGTGCAGGATGAAAGTGGGGGGAGTTGAAATGTTCCTGAAAATAATATCTTAGCCATAGAATAAAGCAGTACATAAGAGGTTGTGCTACTTCCCTGCTTGAGTAACTTCTGGATTGTGGATAGAAGCAAGACCTAATATACCATCAATTTGTATCACATAAGACAGCAGGTAGAATCATAAAGTAGTCTTTGGCATTCACTGGACAGCATTAACAATCTCTGAAGTTGGGGAGAATTTCTGTTCAGAATCCTGCCTAAATCTGTGAATTTATTATTTCAGTGCTATGCCCTGAAATAATAAGGCCTGCCCTCCATGCTGAATTTGTTCAACAGCTCAATAGAAATTTTGAACTATCATTAACATTATCAAAAAGTTTAGTCATGCGAATAAGTTTATGCCACTATGTTGTACCTATATTTATTCTTCAGCTATTTCTGTGGTTGTATTTTTAAGCACTGAAAATTCTAATATTTCTTCTAAATTCTCTTTAGAATAGTGATATATCATGTTCTGTAATTTCTATGCAATGAGGGTCAAAATAAATCTATTAAACAACATTTTGGATGCAGTCTTATATTGATAGAAAAAGTTGAAATTACCACTTGGGAGACATAGACAAATTCTTTTATGCAATCCTTCTGTCTATCTTTATTTAAACACAATTTCACTAAAAATTAAAAAGATGATAAATTAGAGAAAAGGTTGAATGGAGAGAATGAAAAAGAGCAAGAGAGAAATGTGGTGAGGGGGATGTAACACCACAGTGCAAATAAACTTCTTAATTATGCACTGACAACTCTTCCCATTTCCATCATGACTGAAATACTTACATCAACTAATAAGGACTGAGATGTAGTTAAATGTTAGATTTCTAAGCATAACATCATCTTAGGAAAATGACAAATTATGGTAAAGCTAAATTGGTACTTTTGCATTTTGGTGGAAGATTTAGTCATTCCTACGTTAAAATGTGTTTGCAGGGTATCTATCCCTTCTTATCTTCTTCTGACAAGTATGAGTTCTCTTGGAGTTTTAATCTACCTTTCTTCTAAAAATTCTACTCATGCCAAGGTACCTCAGGGCATCTAAAGCAATTCTGGTTTGCAGTCAATGTCTGGTAAGTGGAAAGGAATTATCTCAAGTAGAAGAAAAAATGTAACTTAAAATTTGTTGAACTATGTTTTAAAACTATTTTTTGAAAATTGCAGTATCAACCACTTATTGAAGAGATATGAACAAAATCAGAAAAAAAAATTCTTGAAAATGTTTCATTTGAAAGTGGAAGACAGTGATAGTAAGAATGGAAAAGGAAACTGAAGAAAGTAGGTCTGTTTGAGAACCCCAAATATTTGAAAACCCCAAATCATTCTTTACCATGAAAGAAAACCTAAATCAAAATTAAGATAAGCCACTGTTTTCCAAGGAGGAGGTGTTCATTGCATAAAGCATTGGTTGCAACAATCTTATGGAAATAAACAGACCAATACTTAATCTAGAATACAAGAACCAAAATTACCAAAGAGTTGATTGCCTTCATTGTAAGACAAAGATGCAAAAAATATGCAATATTTATCATCATCATTGAAGCTCCTAAAAATGTTCTTAACTGAGCTTGACTGACATCAGTCAAACTCCATACACTAGACATGATACAGATAAGAAAGACTTAGCTGTCAAATTAAAGAGCATAGAAAACAAACACAATAAAAGGACTAGCAACAGGCGAGCTTTTCTTACAGAAATTCATACATCAATTAGAAATATTTGATTAAAAATTAAAAATAAAAAAATAATTTTGATGTTTCAGTGGGTCATGTCCACCACTAGCAGGGTAGTGTTTCTACTGTTTGCTACAAAAAACATAATAAAAAAATCTCATAAATAAATAAATAAATAAATGCAGAGTGCATTGTAATTTGTAGATGAAATTATGCATCCAAATAAGAAAACAAAAAACGATCATTTCAATCAAGTTGTTGTCACTTGCTAAAAGTACAAACAACATAGTGGTTTAAAGAAAACCAAATGTGCACCCACTGACTAGGAGAAAATATTCTTTTACAGACTTCTATAAAATGAAGAAAATACAAAGAAAAAACAACTTCTAAGCTTTGTAAAGTTTCTCAGACTAAAGAGGTGCCAGAGTTGAGCAGCACAATGTGGCTACAAGATTTCCCAAAGATATTTTAAACTGAGTAGAATCGAAGAATCATACTAGGATGGACATATTGCAGTGAAGCCTCCTCATGCACATCCAGATATGCTTCTCAAAGCTCAGTGTAGAAAAGTTATATTAGTGGACATTTCTGCATTAGAACTGAACTGAAAAGTAATTCTGTAAAGGAAAGTGTAAATTTAAGTGAAGATAACTCACTATGCTGTATTGATGCCATTTTAAGTCAGCAAGCTACTGAAAAGAAAGTGTTGCAAAAGAGTCTAAGTAGCAACTGATTTTTAGAAGGGGAAACTGAAAAGGTGTGAGAACCCACAGGTTCAAGATACAAAAGACTATGTAAATATAGACAACCAGGAAATTTAAAGGAGTACTTTAATGGCTTTATAAAAATGGAACAAGCACTATTCAGTTATTTTAGTCCAGTCTAAAATCAAAATATCCCCTAAAAACCCCAAACACTGTTTTTTAAAAGTCAACCTTATTTTCACAGTTTATTGTTCAGGTTCTCATGGAAGCTGATGGATATGGTGCTTAAATTTCTGCTTATAAAACAATTGCACATCATAGAGCACAGGACACATAAATTATAGGTGGAAAAACAGAACACCAGTGCACATATCTATACCTCTGCTACCTCATCATCCTCTCTGACTTTTTCTGCTCAAATTAGATTTCTTAATAAAGTCCAAAGTCATTCTTTTCTATTTTCCATCTCAACTATCATTGTCTGCTCTTTCATCAAGTCTTGGTTTTTTTTTTCTGGTTTGTACTTAGGGCTTTCTTAGGGTTTTTGTTTGTTGTTCCATTATTGGTGCAATTTGGTGGTTGTTTGTTTGTCTCTCTGTCTCTACTGCCTTAGAGGAAATTTGAAAGAACATTTTCTTTATAACTGTATGATTTACTTGGTTTTCTTAATCATCTTACCCATGCTGAAATATTATTTAGTAACTTCAGTATGCAAAGCAGTTTTGAATAACATGGATTGCACTGGTGTGGTGGGTTAATAAAACCACCCAGTCCCTAACAAAACCATAACAACACAAGGTGAAAAACTCATGGGTTTACATTAAGACAGTTTAATAAAGGCTACATGTGGCTCTTAACAAAGGCAATAGGCATCTGCTAAAGTAAAGGGAACAAAAAAAAAAAAAACACCCTTATTTTTCCTGAACACCAGAAGGCAATGTCCAGTCACTTCCAGGGAAGTAGGGCCTCAGCATGCTTGGTAGTTGCTTTGGAAGACAAACATGTTAATATCAGTGCTCCTCCTGTTCCTTTCTCTTAGCTTTTTATTGATGAGCACAATGTCATATGGTGTGCAATACCCCTTTGGTCATTTTGGGTCAGCTGTGTTGGTCGTGTCTCCTCACAAACTCTTGCCCAGCCCCAGCCTACTGGCCTTTGTTGGTGGGATTGGAGAAACAGCTTTGATGTTGTTTGAGCACTGCTCAGCTTTACCCAAAATATTGATGTGTTATAAGCATCCTTCTAACAACAAAGCACAGCAGTACAAAAGCCACCATGGAAAAAGTTAAGTCCATCACAGCCAGACACAATATAAAAATCCAGTTCTTTGTTCGCACAACTGCTAAGGTTTCGTAATAATCATCATCCCTTGAGACAACAATTGAGACAGAGCAAATGGAAAATTATATTTATTGCTTAGCCATGGATAAAGTCACCTGCTCTACTTTAGGAAGAAGTTTCAGGAGTGAAAATCAGAATGGTGATCAGTTAATTTCCTTTTAAAATATGAATTTTTTTAGAAAAACCCTCTTAAGCTTCATGCTGGAGTTTAAGAAACCCCACTGGCAGTCCATGTGGAGGCTTGCCATGCACTGAAGGAGCACATCCTAGAGTGATGCTGTTTTTTGGTGTTTTTTCCCCCTTGACTCACACTGAGCTATGCACCATTACACAAGATGGGAACCTGGCTTTCCTTACTTATAAAGGTGATTTCCAAGCTTGTATAAAAATATTTTAATTTCTATTTTGTTCGTTCTTCTGCTCAGAGTTCTTTGCACTTCTAAATCTACTTCTAGTTCATAGGCACACATATATGGCATCCCTGAGTGATATTTTCACATTTCCAAAAGAGTAGCTGCAGAACCTGTCCAGGCTTGTCATTCCAGGCATTTAGTAGGAGTATTCATGAAAAAGTTCATAGATTTTCCATATATTTCCAGTCGTGATAAAGGTTATAAAATGTATTTATTTTCTCAGCACTAATCTTTTGATTTAGAGTGTAAAAACATCACTGTTCTAATAGACTGTTAAAGAAAACCCCAACCAACCAAAAAAAAAAAAAGAAAGACTTAGAGTAAGCACATGTGTATTAATAGAAAAGGCCTCTGCCTAACATGTTTGATTACATTTTAAGAACTAACTTAAGCTAACGTTCTGCTAGTTTATAGACAGAATCAATCTCTTTAAGTAGGGGAAAACTGGGCATTTGTATCCATTTCCTTGTTAAAGAAACCTTTTAAAGGAAGTCCAGTATCAATCACTTTAAAATAATTACCAACCATAACTGCCTGCTAATTAAAGAATTTACCTGTTTTTTGTGACTTATTTAAGCATATTTCTATCTCAAGTTTTTTTGCTTTCTGCTGCCTTTCTAACAAGAGGTCTATCATGTATGTTTATATCCACTGAGGGAATACAAATTATCACAGTTCTGTTCTCTGCTAGTAAAACTAATGTCAGCACTAACTATATAAACTTAAGCTTGTGAAAGACAATTTATGTTGACCTTAGATTTAAAAGAATCATAAAAAAGAATATAAAAAAATTGATTTGTTGCTAAGTGTTAAAAAAAATAAGAGAGGGAAAATATTAGGCTTTTAAGCAAAAAAAAAATAGAAAGATAAATTAACCTTTCAAGGGATTATGGAAAAACAAGTATCAATCTGCTGCCAAGTTTTGAATCCAAATTTAAAATGTGGTGTTCTTTGCAGTTCCTTGCCTTAGAAGGAAGTTGTGTTTGCAAGGATGCAGATGACAAGACTGCTGTTTTCTCTCTGACAAAAATATGTGCAGAGAGGTAAAGCTAACGACTTACTAAAGCGTGAATCATTACTGGGCAAAGGGAGCAAATCTTAAATAATGTAACAATTTCTTTTCATGATATTATTAATAGCACTAAATCCAATGAAGAACAGTTTATTTGAAGCCTCTTATGCAAAATCCTGCCTTTTCCAGTTTGCTCTGATGTAACCTCTTATTCAGACTAATGCAAGCATTATCTTGCAGGCAGGTATAATATTTTTCATTGTACTCAGAAGCAGAAACAAAGAAGCAGAATACTGCTGGCAAAGAATTTGCCATCCCATGGAGACTGGTCTGAATTTCAAGTGCTGCTTTAAAGAAACAAAACTACTTGAAAGCATGAGCTTAGTTGAATTTTTATAATTTAGTAGAAGAGGATGTGGATCAAAAATAAGGTATTATACCACTTGCATACGGTGTTCTGATTCATAATATCCCATGTGAGTGATGAATGTGGATGTTTTGTTTTCTTAAAACAAGTAATTCTTCCATTATCTCCGTTTCCTGATTTTTAAAGTTGTTAGTTGTTACACTCTCATAATGGCTCTTTCCACCATTTCTTACAGTGTTTTTTAAAGAATATCAAATAAATCTTTCTACGCAAAAAATCTGGGAAGCATTTCTTATAGAAAATTAATGTATTGCTACTTAAAATATCCTAAAAAATAAGGGGGCCTGGAAACTGTAGACTTTGAAAGGCCCAAATATCAACTTGAAATATGTGTCTAGAGAAAATGAGATATTGCTTTCCAGTTTCTGCAGGGATATGCACTGGAGAGAAAACAAATACTAATTTTACCAGAACGCTTCCCAGCACCATTTTTAATCATAGGAGCTCCCATTAAATTACAGTTAAGCATAAGAAAGAAAAGAGCGGTACTTTAAAATACGGAAGGGTTTTTTGGCCTTTAAAAAGTCTTTGTATGAACCAATATTCTCAAAATTCTGGTTGCAAACTGTTATAAATCAGATACCTGAAAGGGTATTCCCAAGATGAATTAATAACTTCACTGTTTGCTTTTATTAGTAATTCATTCTAATTGTATGAACCAATGAAACTGCTATTAAATATATGATTAGATCTTTCTTCTTGTAGAGTAATATTGAACAGATTAATAAAATGTGATGTAGCCTTACCGTGGATGTAGCATAGTGTTCTAAAAGCTAGCTTTCTTTTGTATTAACAAAAATGTTGGGATAATTAATGTGGATATTTTAACCATTTTCATTTGCTCCAGAAAATGTTGTGCATCTGCAAAGCTGTAGATCAGTGAGTAAGATGGAGAGGGCTGTTTGATTTTTCTTGTGTCCTTGAGAGTTCTTTTATTCTGAGCTAACAATTATCCTCAGAATTTTCCAGCAAATTAAGGAATGATAAGTTTTACATTGTCATCGTGACAGCTGAATGTATTTAGGGCTTATTACTTTGCAATATATTTCATACCAATCATATTTCATAAACAAACAAACAAACAAGAAACATTACAAAGACTGACAATTTAGTTTACTTACATGTATCCAAGATTTTTGGAACACAGACACATACAATAAAATAATGTAAGGGTCTGTCTGCTACTTTTCTTTGACCAGTGCTACACCACTTGGGTCATAATTTCATTTGTACTCACAAATAAGTATAATAGGAGGTGACTAAAAGGATTTGGATCCTCATTTTCCCATCGTATAGGCAGTGTAGCTGGGCTGGAGTGTTCCTCAATTCTGGTCTATCTTCCTGACTTCTTTTGTTTAAAAAAAGAATTGAATCTATGCAATGGGATCAAGGGGCTTTTTAATAATTTATACTCTTCACTGCTGAGCAGTTCCTCCTGTGGATAAAATACAGTTGGAACTAACCCTCCAGACTAAAGGTTAAGACCTTGGACTAGAATTGGAGACCGTAAACGCATTTCAGCTCTAGGCTTTAAATAATAATTCAGACTAACTTTCTGATCACCTTCTTGCATTTAGATATAAATCCGTACCAAAGGTCTTTGGATCTGTCTGGAACAAATGGGAAAGAAGAACAAAGCTTCTGCTCAGATTTGTTCCCAAGCTATTTCTTCAGTACCTGTCTGTTATTTCTGTCCTTTAGTCCTGTAGGTTTTTCAGGTGTTTTTGCTGAAGGAATTGAAAAATTATGCCTCCTATGCAATGTAGAATGATTTCGAGGGAGAGAGTTATGGGTGTTGGTGATCCTGATCCTTTGCTGCATGCTGTCACATGTGATGGAGTGAGAGTTTCTATTTGAGGTACAAAACACCAAAAGTGTGAAATGATGGCCAAGCATCAGCTGTGTAAATGGGGATGAAGGTACATGCCTACTTGGAAAACTCCTTTGAAATGTATCAAAAGGCTATTCTGGAAGCTTTGTGACAGCAATAAGTCTGTTTTCAAATCTGCTTCCAATACCTTCTGGTCCTATGTATTCACACTTGTCTATGCTTGGAAAAGCCTGTGATTGTTAGTGTTTTCATCATCTGGTCCAAAAGATCAAGGGTTTGAATTTTGTTTTCCAATTTATTTATTTATTTAATGGCTTCATTTTCCCCTTTTCTTTTCTCCCAGGTGAAATCATTGCCTTTACTAAAGGAAAAATAAACCAAAATACAAAACCAGAAAAAAAACCCCTCAAATACAAAACCAAAAAAAAAACCCCACACAAAATCCCCACACAATAAAAACCAACACCCTAAAATCCCAACAGAATACCCAAAAAACCCCAAAAACAACAAAAAAAAACCAACCAAAAATCAAACAGCCCCCCCCCCAACTGAATCAATCTACTCGCAATAAAATGTGTTTTTTATAAACTTTACTGAATTATTGTTGGTGATGCTAATGAATGAAAAATTTGGAAACATTTAAGAAAAAAATTGACTTTGGCCTGATTTTTTTTCATTATGCTTTGCATCTGCTATGTAGTCAACAAAGGTGGTGCTGCCTATCATAATTGATGGAGGACATTATAAAAATTAGTTACTAAAATTATCTCCTACAGTCTAAAAAAGATAATTTTAATAGCAATGAAAAAATGAGTCATATTAAAAAAACTACCTTCAGAGCAAAGACAACATGATACGAACTAAAACTAAAAATAATAAACATCGAATTCTGATGTTAAAAATTATTGCATTCAGCTGTTCTTAAAAAAAGTAAGAAAAAAAAGCTTATCTATTGGTCTTCTAATTAAAGAATGCATTAGCAAGTGCTATAATTATTAAGGACTTAAATCCCAAGGATTTCAACTGTACTTTAGCATATTCCTAAGTGCTTTAAAGAAATTGAAGGGAAACAGCAAGAATATATTGTTTATAAAATATGTGCATACTAGACCTGAACAACCAGGTCTAGCATTCCTCCAAATATTTTAAATACCAATGTAAATACCAATAAAATCTAACTGAGAGGAAACCCATGCAACAATTTCAACCACTGGAGGAAAAAATATTAGAGAAAAAAGTGAGCAGAACCTTTCGTTCAATGCTAAGGTTCCAAATTTTAAGACACTGTGTTTTACTCATTCTGGTCTTCATGTACCTGGTTTTGGTTCTGTTTTCAAAGAATATATTCCCTGCAATTTTTGGATTATAAAAGACACAATCTATGACTGAAGATAGTTACAGAATGCCTGCTAAAATGGTATAAGGTTCATAAGTGCAAAATATACATGGAAGTGTAGGAATTATCTCTTTATATATAAAGTGTTTTTAAATAAGAAAATAAATTTAAAAAATTAGCACAGAACTTGTCAAACAGATCAAATGTCAACCTCCTTCAGATTTTGTAGTGAATATTCCTCAAAGATTCTAGAAGAATGCACTTACTAGAAAAATATGGATTGCTATTCTACAGAAAAAGACTTCAAGGGAAGTTTATTTTCTTTACATTTTAGAGCAGATAGTTTTATTTTGTCCATGTTATATTTTATAAATTTTATCCTTAAAGATCAAATCTGGCAATGATTTTCAAATTTATTTTTGTATTTGATAAATCAAGACACTTTTGGTTGGTGGGGTTGTTTGCTGCCTAATTGGTTGGTTGGGATTGTTTGTTTGCTTTTTTTTTCTTGCATACTTTAATTATCTCAAAATATAAATCCAAAGGTATATATCTTCTATCCTTAACTAACAGTGCTTATCCAAATACACATCCAAATTATTTTCCTTGTTCTTTTTAAGCAATCTTTGTCTCTTCACTTTTTAAAGGATGCAGGTTATACATATTCCCCCAGTGTCAGCATTTCCATCAGACTTTGATCATGCTGTCATAGTGCAGAAGTTTAGTTTTGTAATGTCGTGGAGGAAGACAGTCAGTCCAGTATAGACACTGAAGAAGGTCCTCTGAAACTTTCTAATTGTGGAAACTACCATGAGGCTGAGGTTGGATAATTTCCTCAACATAGATGAAACATGAGGAATGTAGGGAAAGGGAAAAGGGGAAGCAGGCCACAGATAACAGTCACATCATTTCTTGAAGTAAAATTCCAAACCACCAAAACCACAACATGGAGAAATCTGGCAACATTACCCACCTATTCTCTCTGACCAATGTCTTTAGAATGAATCTGTACTATCTATTTTTTGGATGACTTAGTAATACCTTCGGACTACTTTCAGAACATTAAAATGTTTACTCTTTTGCACCACCAACAATAGAAGAAAGTTCCTAGCTGAAATGCCATCCAATTCTTGCTGAAAATGAAGAGGTGATTTAGAATGAGAAATGTGGGTTCACATTTTAATTATTTTTTTTCTAAGACTCATTACTCTACATCCATTAACTATTATTATGTGATTCCAGTTAATTTCTTTCTTGTTAAATTTTGTTTGCAATATTTAGTGTGTGTGTCTCTCTCATGTTTGCCAAAATCAGATAAATAAGTCACAGTCTGCTGATCCCTACAGAGGAAATTTGAGATGACTTCAATGTTAAAAGAAGATTCTCTCTTTGGATTTGCTGGTATATAGATAGTCAATTTGTAATAACCAATGATGTTTTTCAGTAATAGCTATATAGCTTCTATTTACCTTATTAAAATACAAAACACAATTGTGACTTAACAATATTCCAAGGAAAAAAAAAATCTTCTACATTTCCAAAGGGTATCCTACTACATTAATTTCACTTTTCCTCAATAACTACTCATTTACTTCTGTGCAACAGTAGGATGAAGATGTGAAAAACTGAACCTGTCTCTAGATCTGATTTTTTTTCCTGCAAAACTAGGCTAGCACTTATATTAGTAAAAGCATAGTTAAATTTGTCTGATTTGGATACAAGTAGTGATTATTATACTATTGTTGGGTCAGTAAAAGTTCAATTTTAAGGCATTAGATTGTATTTGAAGCATAAAATCAGTAGTACATAATCAACCCTGTATTCTCTTGATGATCTCCAATATTTTGGCTGGTGTTTTTCCAGCCACCTTCTGAATTATCAAATACTTTCAACCAGTTTGATCACATACATTCCACAAAGGACTCAAAAGATCATCGTGAACAATTGATCATGAAATTTGCAGTATGAGGTTATTATCACTAATATGGTGACAACGAGTTGATTGAGACTGTATGGGATGATATAATTCTACCCTGTTTAGCATTGCTGTCATAATAAAAATCCGTGTTACTATATAAACACTTAGGCTTTATCAGAAACAGATAAGTAAAGGAGTTAAAATGAATCCTCTGAGCATGTATTTGTCAGTGCTTACTGAAAATGCATTGCAGCCTCCATCAGCTGTGTCTGCCAAACTCAATGAACAAAACAATGTGGTGTGGTCAATTTGTGCATGAGACAGATGTTTTGTGGAGTATTTGTTATGCCTGCAGGGAGCTGAGTGACCACAGCTTCCAATCAGCAGTAGATGTAATATAACATCCCAACATTGCTTTCCTCTGCAACAAGATTTAGCATGTTGCACACAAGGCTAGCAAGATTGCTAAGTTTTCTCTGAATTGTTCTAAAAATGTATTTTGGAATTGAATGTAAGTAGAAAAAATGTCACTGGAAAAACAAAAATGAAGCGCTGCATTGCTCTTTCATTTTAAGTTAATCTGTCAAACAGTAAGCTGTTTTCATCATGTGGCAATCTAAATCAACAGAAAAAAAAAAAAAGAATTATCGGACACAAAGTCCTAAATATATATTTACTTTTCCTAGTAACCATGCAGTTCTTGTTTTTCCTTTGAAAATCACTCCATACTACATCTCATGTATGCAGATCCCATTCTACAGAATTCTTCAAACTTGATGATATAAAGAAAATAAAGTCTCACAGATCTCAAAGATGAATGCAGAAGAAGATAATACAAACAGAGGTACTCAGACTTAACATTTAGCTCCTGAACCAGAAATTTCTTTCACAAGTGCAGGATTGTTCTGTCTCACTGCTGCCAAGTTGTTTCTTCACAGTTTTCATTTTATTTTCATTTCAGATAGACTATTATGTCAGACTGTTGCTTACCTAGTCTATTTTGATAGTATACTTTAGTATACTTATAGTTTAGATAGTTCACATTTTCAAAACAGAAGCACTGACTCTAAAAATAATTAAAAATACTTAATTTTTTCCTCAGAAATTTCCTACTTCCTGTGGATGACATGCCTACAACTGGTTTGACTGAAATCTCAGTATTTTAAATAATCCAGAGGAAAAAAACTGAATGTAAAAACCCCTGCGCTTCCTGTCATGCAAGAAATATAGGTTTATCACTGTTTGGGGCAACTGAGCTATTATGGTTCCAAGACACTATGGCCTTCAAATGGCTTAGTCCCTTATCCTTATTAACACCCATGAATATGATTTTGGTTTTCTTGGTTTGTTTCTCCATGTATTAGTTTCAAGGAGGAAGTACTTCAGTAAAGAGCATGGCAATTCCAATGTTTGGTGAAGATGTGAGGCTTGGGTAGTACCATTTCTATGTCTTTTGCTGGTGATGCATCATTCTTGTTTTTACTTAGTGTGCTTCTGACACCAAGTCTGTTTGTCCTTTCTCTCCCAACACTTTTATTATAAGCAGGAGGTGAAAGAGACAGAAAGAGCTTCCCCAACTAGATGACTTTGTAAAAAAATTGGTAAAAAAAAAAAGTAGGTTTTGACTGGTCTATTATCTGTTACTTTAGGTTTTTAGAAAGCATATGACATGTTTCTGTCCATCTATGGAACCAGACTGGTTGATTTTATAAACTGAGAATATCTCCATTGGTTAATGAGAATATCTTCATATTCAGGATGTAATTCAGGATGAAATTCTGGATGTAATAAATCAGAGAAGGTGTATCTGGAAGATTCATGCCTCTCATGTTTGACAAGTTTGGTGATACATGACACACATCTGCAGATATTTATCCACTTGGCTTCAAAATATCTAGAGCCCAAAGCTTCAGAAACCCATTCTTCACAAAAGAATCACTTCTCCAAATGAGTGCTGACAGTACAGAACAGGAGTCACAACTGGCAGCAATTGGAAAGGACAATTCTTACAGAAGAAAAATTTAATTCCCCATTATGCCATCCAGACTGTTACTAGAACTACTGTGTGATGTTTATATAATCCTTATATATATAATATACATCTTAAATAAAGTCATGTTGCTAAGTTTTGAAGAGTGTCTTGAGTGTAAGATAAATACCATAATTTTCTGTGAAGTCTGAAAAGCCTGTGCAGTAGCTGTTCAAATAGCAAACTATTCCTCTACTTCAGCTGTACAATCTGCAACTGGCTGGACACCAAAATTCCTTTTAGAGAGGTTCCTTCAAACCTTCTAACTTTTTGAGCCAAGTTTCGATAGCCTGCAATTTTTTAGAACCTAGGATAACACGGCTTATAATGAAAATACTTATGCTCTTGTGGCTATAGATGTGCCAGCTACTGCTGTAATAATCAGTAGATAATTACTTTTAGCTTTCCACTCAATGAATTAGCACAGATGAAATTTTTCATTAAAAGATGAGATTTGCTGCAAGAAAGTTCATTTCAGGACATGTCCACTATAATAAACTGACTGCAGCTTGTTCTGTCATTTCTCAATACAATTTTTTCTGTGTGTTATTTTTTTTTAATTCAGGAGGACTAGCGTGACTGAAGATATTTAGAATGAAAGGGTAGGTAGCTGAGTGCAGCTCATTTGTCCTTTAAACATGACCCATCAACACAGAGCTCCTGGGTCAGTGGGATGTGCTGAAGTGAGCTGTGGTTTGATGAATCAGCTCCTGGGGAGAGTAGCCTGCAGATGTTCTCCAGAAGTTCTAAGAGCTGCTTTATATTTAGATGAAAAAAATAAAAATCAAAAAAATGTTGTTTGTCTGACAGCATGAAAATCAGCCAGGCTACCTCATTTTTTAGAAATACTGATTTCTAGTCATTATTCTTTTATTAGGAAAGAAAGCAACTAACCCATCGCCACTGGCAAAACAGTGATTATGAAGATCACATTATGAATTCTAACTTTTAAAATATTTCACTATTATTAAGTAGTCATTATTATGGCAAATCATACCAAGACTGGATATAGCAAAATAACATCTATTGTTATAATTTATCATTACTTTAGTTAATGTGCTGAAGGCTTTTTTTTCTGGATGTTAACTTGACTCACAGAATAAATTAAATTGTGCCAGGTGATGATTTCTTTCATCATAAGAGGAGTTATTCTTTTACTTAGAAAAACATTCTTTCTAATAAAAATTGCACAGAGTCATTAGATAATTCTTTATTATTGTTTTGTTTCCTGCTGTTGCTTTATAACTTAATTTGCCCTTCTGAAAACTTCCAAGACTGCTGGGGTACGGGAAAAGGAACCAATGGAAAAATGAAATATATTTGTATCTATTGTCTTCTGCTTTCTTATGTAGTGATAGTAGGTGGCATGCAGCAGCCCAGAGATACTTTAAAAAATAGTTACAGTACATACAGATAAAATCATCTTGCATTTTTACTAGTTTAGGAATGCCAATCTATATTTAGTTTTATTAGTAAAATCAGAATAATTTCAACTGAGTTCCTCTCTAAAAAAAATTTGAATTTTAAATATTATTTAAATTTGAAATATTATGTGATTTATAACATATATATTTTAAATTAAAATTATTAAAAAGAACAGCTACTCCTATTATGCTCAAGTTTTATTTTGCTTCCTTTCTCCAAACAAAAAAAAAAGATTCTCCAGTTTCTTGTCAAATCCCATCCATTCCTCTTTCATGTAATACTTCTTAAAATAAGATATGGCCATTGTGACTGCAAAAGACTAATGATTTCAGAATTCAAATTAAATCAAGTTGGAATTTCTAGAAGAAGGACTCTAAAATTGGTGGTAACAACTGGAAAACTGACTAATTTGGCAATAGCTGAGAGTGAATGTTGCTTTTTCATTTAGTTCACTAATTAATCATATCTTCAGTCACACTGCTCTCAACCTTGGTTTCCATTTCCTTTTTTTCATTTTGTTTCTACAATGTGCTCTCCTGCAAGGTGTCATATGGGTTTTTCAAAAGGCTATAATTCTTTCATTAATTTTTTCGTTACACAGCCCCCTTATGACAAATTCTTTTTATTGTATTCCCCACTTTCCTCCTACCTTGCTCTGCTCTGCTAAACCTCCAGTCTATAAAGTTATGGTTATATGAGAAAATTTCTGTTATCTAGACATTCAAATTGGAAAATAATGACATTCCAAATTTCATCCAATCACAGATATTTCAACCACTATTAAAAAAAAAAAAAAAAAGATAAGAAAAATATTCAGTGCTTAAAACACAATAGAAATTTTACTCTTTTCCCTTTTGATTTTGTTGGTGACTAAATTAACTTCTTTTTTTTGACTATGTTATATGAAATCTGGAAAAATACCCTACTTTCTCAAAATGGATAAAGTAAATTTATCATTGTTTACTCTCTATAGTATAAGCAGAAATATATAAATATAGACACTTATATCTGCAGCAGGAAATTTTCAATAAGGGCAAAGAAATTTCTTCCTAAGAGAATACTTTTTTCCTTTTTGAACAATACTCTTCCTGTAATATGGGAGTAGCACAGCCACCTTTCTTTGGTAATAGAGGGATAGGACAAGTATATATATATATTTCAAATAAGTGAACGACCTACTACAGGAGTGCTATTTGTTCTTGCTAAGTGTATGTTCCATTCTGTTTAATTTAACTGAAAGGCTGACTTGTAAACTGGTTTTGCCCAGACACAGAAAGACATTGGGAAAGAATGTGACATATTTCCCATTTCTGTTGCTTTTGAGATGTCTTGAGAAGAATGAATAATTTGAGATGATGTTATTTCAAGGTATCTTCCTGAACTACTAGAATGTTTTTCATCTTTGCTTCACTCACACCCTACTGTTCAAGAGAGCCCTTTGTGCTATACTAGACCATGGGCAGCTATCAAAGTTTCCTTGTCCAGTTTGTCAGAGAGAGTAAAAAATGATAATTGCCCATCCTTTGCTTGCTCTGAGTTTTTCCTAATGTTTCACTGAAGTTGATCCCTGATATTTTAATTCAAACAAACAAATTTACAGATGTTCTCCCTACACATATGGAAGTGATTACTGAGGCTTATGGACTAAAATCAGAATGTAATTTGATTTTCATAAAATGGTAAGTGTATTGACGTGCTGATTAAGAAGCTCAGATTTTGCTATGGAATTAAGAAGTATTGGGATTTAAATGTTCTAAAGAACCTGAAAATAGGAAAAGGAACGGCAAGATTTTTCTACGTTTTTTGCCAGACTACAGAGAGATTCATGATGACTAATATTAAGGAAATAGAACACAGTGCATAAAGTAAGCTATAATTAATAATATTAGGATGTAAAATATCTCTCTGCACCTTTGCTTAACTCTGATGCAGCCTAAAGATGTTTATAACGATAAAGCATCATTAGGCAAATTGAATTTCCAATTAAACCATTTATGTAAATTGAGGGGCTTTTGGCAAGCATAATACTATACTTGTTGTAAGATTATATTTATATTTGGTCAAAGCATTTCACACTTCTCATCTCTTTAACTTCAAATATGCAACACCTGTGGGGATTTACAGCAATTTTGTGACTTCTGTTGGAGTTGACACCTGCCAAACTTAGTTTATTCATTTGTTTAACTTATGGGCCCAGTGTGATGAACACATATTAGAAGTATAAGTAGATTCTCAGATATAAACGGTTTAGAAACTGTTTATGTTTAAAATCAATCTTGAGGACATTTGGTTTTCAGTTTGACTCAAAGATGTGTATGCATAGCTGCCTTTCTCCTTTTGCACTGATGTGAACTATAGTGTTTCAACTGATACTGGTGTGAAAAGGATCAGACACCTACTGAAACTTAAATTATCAGGCTGTCACATGAGATTTCTTCTTTCTCTGTGCTAAACCAACATATTAAAAACTGAAAGTGGAAGTAGAAATAAAATAGCAAATGACATTTAGTCTACAACATTTGACCGTTGTCACTAACTCAGTTGTTTTACAAATAAACTAAATTAAAACCAGAGCAAGTGTTGCTATCAAACATTTGGAATCTCAGTGGAAAAAATGTGTTTCTCAAAGGTTAATAAAGACTGCTGGCAATTGTTATCCTGCAGTGGCTAAAAATAAAACTAATATGAACAAATAACACACAGAGTATGTTATTGCATTTTCATAATGCAGTTTAATTTTGCAGTTCTTCAACAATAAAAGTAAGTGATTCAAGTTTAATAAAAAAATGGAGTCAAAGTGAATGAAATATCTTACTTTTACAGCTATGGGAGCAATTTGTAATGCAGCACATGCAAGTACAATAATAAGTTATGAGAGCAAGACTGACAGGAAAGATACAATTTTACAATTTTAAGACTGGCAAAAACATAGAACTAAATTAAATTTATTTGTGGAATAGCATCAGCCTGTACTGAAAATACCATATTATTATTATATTTTTTCCCTTTCTCTCATAAGTGCACGTTTGGTTTGCATGGCAAGGGTTTGGTAGCAGGTGTTCTGGGGAAATGTCTCTGTGAGAAGAGACAAAGAGTTTCCCAGTGTCTGACAGTGACTTTTCCAGCTGGCTCCAAACATGACCTACTGCTGCCCAAAACTGAGCCCCTCAGCAACACTGGTGGTGCCACTGTGATAACATATTTAAGAAAGGATAAAAGATGTTGTGCAGCAGCTGTGAAAGTGAGAGTAGTGAGGGAAATGTGAAGGAGGGTAAAGTTTTAAATATATGAAGGGTAAGTTAGAGTATACTAGAATACTGAAAATCAAATTCTCAAACCAGAAAACTAACTTGAGTTTCCACTGATCTAGTTTTAGCCTTAAGATTTTTAGGAAACTACTGTCACAAAATGCTAGGTATCCCACTCCAAATATCCACTCAACTTTTCACTTCAGCGCAGCTCTGGGTGGTTATCTTCTGAGTTTAAAGATAAATTCTAAATTTAAGTTTAAAACAAAAAAGCAGCACTAACTCCTTGATTCTTTGCATAGCCCATGGTGAAGTATCAGCTTTTCAGATAATGCAATCAGTGCAGTTATGTAGATTATGTAGATTTTACCCCAATTAATTTAATTCCAAATTCTTTGTGGAATTTGAAATATTTTACAACAAACATGTCCAGAGATTGCTACACTACTACACAGTTCCTGGAAGCCACAACCTTCATTAAGCATGGGTAAAACAGGTAATTGCTCTGGGCAGAAAATTAGCAGCAGAAGAAGAATTGCATTCCCAAGTACAGAAAATGGATCCTATGTACACATTTATCTGCCATATAAATACAAGGGAAAAAAGTTTAAAAGGACAGTGGGGCAAACTTGGGCATTAACTCATCCAAACCACTTACATTTTTGCTCCAAGGCTCTTTTTTATATCACCTTAATGGTGGATTTTTGTAAAAAGACTCAAGCATGACCCTTGCCATGGTAGCACCTTGTAAGCACTTCTTCCAAGAGGCACTGTAGTGATCTAGCACCCTGATGGGCTGCTCCAAGGGTTTATTAGCACTATTCCAGCAGGCTTTGTCACTGTTTTCATCTTGAATAATGCCACATCATCAAACTAGTTCTATAAAGCATTAGTCTGGCATACTTTTGCAGGTATTTTAAGGTGAGAAAGAATAGAAAGAATTATTGTTTGTCTCTTAGGTCCACAGGACTCAAGAACAAAAACTCTGTTGTGTGACATACCAGCTCACACCAGCCATAAACACAGTGAGTCAATATGTGTGAGCCAGGCTTTTGTATTTACTTGTTTGGCCACTTTGAAATTGCCTTTTGTTCACTTCACATGCAC
The DNA here is from genome assembly GCA_024362935.1 of Setophaga petechia. Lineage (NCBI taxonomy): Eukaryota > Metazoa > Chordata > Aves > Passeriformes > Parulidae > Setophaga > Setophaga petechia. Next base: position 1,687,323 of record JANCRA010000019.1, on the reverse strand, counting down.
TCAAGATGTCTGAAAGCATGTGAGTGCATTAGAGTGCACAGATATGCATTTTTTTAATATATTCTGGGCATGCATTTAAGTACCCAGAACATCCACTGATTTACTCCCCCAAGCTCTTCTCTCCCAGACCCTGCAGGAATGGACAGCAATGCAGGAAACAGAGTGAGCACGGTTGGGTTTTTTTCCTGGTTGGCAGCATTAGTGACAGAGGCAGAGTGAGCCAGACTGGTGTTCTGTGGAGAGCTAATGGGATCAAAGGCATCTAGTATTTAAGTTAAGGAATTAATTTGTTTTGACCTGCCCTGAAGCTACAGCAGAATTAAACTTTGCTGGTTCATGAACTGGGGACAATAAAGAGGAATTTTATCTACTTTACAAAGGCACACTTAATCAACCCTGCTAAAAGACAGCAAAAACTACTTGCAAGTGTAGGAGCTAGTTTATAGCCAAGTATCTAATGCTATCTAAAATATCAGCTCTTCATGATGACACCATTAATAAAAGCATGGTAAAACCATTAATAAAAGCATGGTAAATGGCTTGTTTCATCTGTTGGACATATGAAAAACAAGAAGCTTGGTTTGTGAAGGGCAGACCAATGTGGCATCACCACCATGCAAAGTACTTTGATGGAGTACTCCGATTAAATGCTCTGTTTCCCTGCAGATATTTTAGCAGAGATACAACGTTGTCCCATCCTCTAGAGTTTAGTGTCTTTACCCATTCCATAGCTCCTACTCAGAACATAAGCTGCTATGACAAAGGTCAGAAATTTCTAGTTCCAGTTTTTCTGCTGCAGTGAAAGCACAATTGAATAAGATGGAATAAACATCTCTCTAGAACACAGAAATGCATGAACTCTTGTCTAATCTTGTCTAATCATTTTCTCTTCCAGAAGAAACTTTAAGCTATATCTTTAGAAGTGAAATTATTATTTGGGCATTAACTTATTCAAACCTGGAAATCAATAGAAATTACACACACACTCACAAAAATGTTTACATAGAAAAAAATTGAACAAGACATCACATTTAATGGTCCCTAGTTTAGTCTTTCCATATCCTGAGTTTGCAGGGCCAGAGATGATCTTTTTTTTGATGAAATTATTCTTCTGGGAGATATTTGAACTTCTCATGACATCTCTGCATTAAAGTATTGACTCATTTTACAGTCACATGAAAAGTCATTGTTTCATACCTTGTTGTGTTTTCAATCTGCTGAAATTTCTGTATTTCAAAAATTGCAAAAACATAGATTTGCATTTTATACCATTTACATTTGAAAAATATTTTTATTTTCTGTAAATTACTGTATCATCATTTCTTCTTTACATTCTAAACGTATCAATTCATAACATGCTATGATACTTATATTTGGTGGATGTGTTTAAATAACTCTGTGAAATAGGAAATTTACTATATCATAACAGATTTTCTCAAGATATTTCAATATTTTCACATACCAGAATAAAACAGTGATAAAAAATATCTATTAATAATTTCTCTCCCTTTCCTATTATTTTAAATGCATGTTCTTACTGCTCTGTTGCCTTCTGATTTAGACCTTTCTGAATTCTGCAAACTCAGCAGCCAAGGTATACACAACTTACCTGCTTCAGCATTTATCCAAATGAAAATATATTGGTGACATTCTTTATGAAATCATATACCTGACACTCTGTAATAGAGGGAAAAAAATCTAAATTGCAACCTGGAGAAAATAATACAGATTCTGTCCTGTGGAATCACTCTTCATGGGTATCTGGATGTACAAAACCTGACGGCATTTAAGGACACTTCAAAGACATTAAAAAATTCCATGATCTAGCTATTCAAGATAAAATTATATTTATTATTATGTTGTTGTTGTTGTTGTCGTCATTATTATTTTAGGCTATGTCTGAAATACTTTATTAGTTTCAAGACTCATCACTGTTTTCAACTAAGAGCAGCATCAAATACCTCTAAGATAAAAATGTATGCACTGCTGTAATTCTTTTCACAATCATGGAATTATAGAATATGTGGAGTTGGAAGGAACACATCAGAATCGCTGAGTCCAACTCCTGGCCCTAACAAGATAGCTTCAAGAATCACACTATAATTTCTTGTGCTCTTTTTCTTCTCTTTCCACTTCTCACAACATTACATGTTTATATTTTAGTAGCATATAAAATGTGAAAAAAATTAATATCCCTTATTCTTCAGAACTATCTTTTACATTGTGAATATATATAGCCTGTATTCTCTGTTTTATAATTGGGATAATATTAATTTTCAACAGGAATGCAATGAAAGTCCTGTGTTTCAAACTCACATACATAAATACATGTTTTTATCAATTTCTACATTTACTTCACAGTAACAAGATATGAAGATCTCACATGCATCTAGTTTTCTTTCTACAGGAATGACATATTGTGTTGCACTGCAAAAAAAAAAGTGCCTTGCATTTTTTGTAGATGTCATTGTAGCCCTAGGGCTCTGGTTATTTTAAATACCATGGACATTTTGTAATTCCACCCCTACTCCAAAAACACATACATCAATGGAAAATAAAATCTGTCAGATTCAGTACTGTGTCAATAAAAAATTTAGCCTTCTTAAACAGTAAACTAGCTAAATATAAAAGTCAGAATATTCTGATAAACATTTCAGAAAAGGAAAAATACAATAATGCAAATTGCACATCACTTTTTCTGCCATATGAGATATGTATCTTTCCCTGACTGGCCTATATATATTCATGTATTGCCAGAAAGCCCTACCTGAATCTAATTTTCAAATTGGTCTACCAAAATTAAAACGACAAGATTTTGGAACCAACTCAGCTTCTGTGTACACCTCTTCACCTTGGTTTTGTGCTGTTCATCTCTAATATTGCCTTATTGATTTTTTTCTGCTGCTACAACAGCTTGATCTCTTGCAGAATTTTCATTTTTATGTTTTAAAATGCTAGAAGAGACTGGTCTAGAACTAGTTGGGTTTTTTGTTGTTGTTGTTGTTCATTTTTCATTCTTGTTTCTTTTTTTTTGTTGTTGTTATTGTTTTACTTTTAACATGTGTGAACATTAAAGGTGAAGGTACATTGCTACTGCAGTTATTAAGTTTAAATACATGTTACCTGATTTTGGTATATGATGGGCTCTTCTGAATGGTGAGTGGTAGACGCAACCCAATTTGCTCACCCTTGACAGGTTTAATCTTTGCAAAGTCAAGTCTATCTCTCACAAAAATTTCAGTATTTTACTCAACTGACAATGCATCCAACACATTTTTTGTTTGTTAAAATTATAAATGATATGTAAAATATAGCTCAAATAATTTAAATCAAAAAGTATTTTTCTGCTTAGCATATTTCAGTCCCCTTTGTGCTCCAGCTGCAAATTGCAATATTTAGAAATTTTTCAGAAACTTACTTTTTGTTTTTTCCTCCTGTGTACTAAGAGATATTTGGGGCTCACTTTAGTCAGTTATTGCCTTTGCTGTCTCTGATATTGTGCATTAGAGTATGTTGGTAAAATATTTTCTTTGCAGGGAGACATGACTGACTCTGATAGAATGATGTCATATCTTTGTCTTGTAATGTAAATTAGTATTCATTGATTTCAGAAGATACATTTGCCAGTCGACAGATGGGTCAAACATCCTGTCTGCTTAGAACAGCTAGTAAGCTAGCTTGTTTCTTTTCACAATAAAGATATAAACCTTCCTACAGTTCAGTTAGTCTATGTCCTCAGCACCATCAATATGCATTTTTCATAATACTTTTCTTATACTGTTCAAATTTTTATTTATTGAGATGCTTCTTTTTATGTCTTAAGGGAAAGAAAAAAAAAAACAACCATCAACCATACAGTAAGACACAAGCTATTACTTCCCTATTTGAGTTAATTTTATTTTTGTGTATTTACATTATTTTAAATGATGGACTATTCCTGACATAGACACAAATATGAAAGAAGCAAAAGCTGAAGTTAAATGTAAGAGTCTGTTCCATGATGGAATTTTTGAAGACAGATTTAAAAATGTGACACATCTTTAAATCCAGGTATAGTCTATGTTTTCTCCTCGACATTAAGAAAAGTTGTTTCTAAGCAACAAAGGGATGTTTGGGAACTCACTTTGATTTTATTCAGTGTATATATGTAGCAGTGTTATGTCTTATCTCGATCACTCTCCAGGTGGAAATCAGTTAGTGAAAATGAGAAATTTTTGAAAAATATTTTCAGAAAACCACTTTCCCAAATAGGGAGAAGGGCAAATATTTGTTGGTCTATTGATCTGTATGGTTAGACTTTGCATTTTCTTATGTTGCAATATTTTAGCAATAAAAGTAATGATTTCAAGGCAGTTGTAGCGGAGTTGTGGCAATAAGATTCATGTGACTTCTGAAAACTTCCCAAACATAAACTTAGAATTTTTTAACATGTGGTCAGAATTGATCCAATTGGAGAAACCTTTCTTTGACATTGTTCCTGCTGCTCTGCTTTCCTTTCCTGTAGACAAAATGTGTGGAAACAGCATATTTGATAAGGATTCAGTCTGAAACACTGGACATATTTGAACTGCTCAGTCCTGCAATCATACAATTCCAGTGGGTATATGGAGAGCAAGGCCAAACCTGCTGCAAACAGAGGATGTTATGGGCAGAAGAACAATGCAGGAGAGCAATAAGTGATAGAAACAGAAGAACCTCGATGGAAAAAGGTACAGGCAGCACAGGAGAGGTTACAGAGAGAAACTGAACTATCAGCTACATGGCTGGATAACACTAGCAAAGAAAGAGGGAGAGAACAATTCGTAACTGAAAGGAGCACTGGGAGGATAAAACACATCAATAAACCTATTTTTTAAAAATCATTTTCTCTGCAAAATAGTCTAGAGTACAGAGGAGAGTACTTCTGAGATATATGGCCTCAAGAGACAACAATTAAAGGGTGACTTGGGAGCCATGAATGGGAGCAATATATGGGACTCCCTGACATATGATGGGTTGACTGGGAATAAATTTATTTGAGCATAGTTTTAAACTCTTCTCTAGGCTTACCAGGTTCATAAACAGACTTGTTTACTGAAATTCAATGGAGCATGTTAAAGTCAGAGTGAAAAACACAGTCTGTTTCAGCACAGGGGAAGCCAGATTGGGCTGGTGTCACTCATCACTGCCTCTCAAGGTTATCAGGAAAGATGTAAGGACAGTGAATAGGGAGCCTCAGGACCATTTTGACCCATCTGAGGGTGCCACCATCTCCCTAGTCTCTCATAGCAAAGTCTGTGATAGCTCCTCCATGACTGCCTGTGCCCCATGGAGCGGGTCTGTCAATAAAAATGTTGACAAAACAAATGTGTTTGTGAATTGCTTAAAAGCGTAACCTATTAAGACTTTTTTTTGGAATCTGATCCTCTCAGCTACTAAAGGGATGGCAAAGAGTCAAAATTTTAGTGCAGGGATTCACAGATAAAATGTGATTTTAAGATTTAAGATTTTAGCTAACAAATAGTAAAAAATGTGCCAGTTTTACATTTGTAAATTCAAAAGTTAAATAATATATGCATGGTTCTTAAATGAGTAATTTTCTCTATAGAGATTTCATTTTTTATAGCTGCTTGTTTCACTCATGCTTACATAACCACATACATCCCCTCATGTAGACCCACTATCTTCTACCAACAAAAAATTCCCATGTTTACATTTCCATCCACCTCCCTTCAGTAAGCTTTGGAAAAGTGACCCTGACCATGACCAAATTAAATTTAGTGCCAAAATTCTCACCCTGATTTCCTGTGCCTAGATGGCTCTAGGAAGCCTTGGTAAGAAATCCCATCTGTGCCTGTACATGATGTTCCAATGACTTCCTTCAGTACTGGAGGCAACTCCAAGTGCACAGAAAATTACCTTGCAAAATTATGTTTTTTCCAACCTTAAAGTCTCTCAATCTGCACACAGGCTTGAGACCTTGCTTTGGACTTGTCTCTCCTGCCCCCCAGCTTCCTGGGTCTAAAGAACTTAATAGTCTCCTTCAGACAGAATACTCAGAAAAAGAAAAATAAGTAAGAAATGGAAAGGGAGAAAAGATGGACAGGGATTTTTTAGTAGTTTTTATAATTTCTCCCCATTTCTTACTCCCTTGAGGACTGCACAACCTCATTACAATCACTGCAAAGTGGCTTTTTCTAAGGGAAGGATTATTGATTCATTTTATGTGCATTAAAATATTCTTTGTGTTTCCATCTCCTATTCTTAATTTCAACTAGATTTTAAAAGCATGAGGTGCATGTAAGTTATCAATATAAATTTTGTATATGGAGGCATATTTTTTCTTTTTTTTTTTTTTTTTGCCTTTTTCCTATTTTGAAAGTCATTTTTGAGTACATGAAAAAGAAAGAGGTGTTTGGGAATAACAAAAATAGGCTGACCAAAGGCAAGTTTTGCCAGTCGAAACCTGGTCAAACTATTTATGATGAAGTGACTCTGGAAAACAGAGAAGCAGTGAATGCTTCTTATCTCTCCTATAACAGGTAATTCTTCATGGTTTTCCACAGCCTCCCTGTATCCCAGTTAGGATATTAAGATCTGACATATGGAGACTACTACATGGATGAAAATCTGGGTGAGTTTTCAGACACACAGTATGATGGTAAATGGTTTTTATATTGCCAGTTAGAAGAGTTCCTCAGGGGTCAATGCAGGCACCCTTCAATACCTTTTATTCTGCTCAATACCTTTAACCTAGAAAAGGAGATGGGGTGCAGCCCAATCAAACCTGAGGATAATTCCAGACTGGGAGGTACACAAGGGCCATTCAGAAGGACTTAAGCTGCAGAAAGGAATGGTGTCAGCAGAAAACTGCAGCCTGTATATTGAGACACGGGATTATTCTCCTCTCAGAAACATTGACTAGTTCAGCTGAAATATACTTTTGGGACTGCAGGGCAGTAAGGTTTTTGATAAATGGAACCAAATTCATCTCATCACTGTTGACCTGCTTGGAGTGGGAGGTTGAACCAGGGACATACTGAGTCCCATTTTGACCAGAAGAGTTCTCCAATTCTCGAGTCCATAGTTTGTTTGTAAGACCTTGGCACTGTTGTAAAGCATTAGGAAGTATGTAATTCTCATTTTATGTATTTTCTGAGCTTGAGGTATGACAGATTGCTGCTACTATTCCCTGAAATTATATATCTGTTATATACCTGTCTCTTCTTCTTTAATTATCTCTCGGGAAAAGGCATTCTATTCCCCATAAACAGTGCTTTGTTTTGGATGAAATTCTTATTTGACTGCAGGACTGTTCTGTGTTGCTTTTCTTCTGCTTGTAGCCATAATGGCCTTATTTGCATGGACTGATGGAAGAGCCTTCAAAAACACAACAGATTCATGTTTTGTCTTACATTATGTTACTACCTACAAGAACCCAGTCATGCCAACATCAGATTTCTAACACAGAAACCACTCATATTTTTAGCTCTGTTGAAATGTGTGTTGATGACTAACTGCTTTTAATTCAGTGATTCTGTTTCTTCATCTGTTAAAAACTAACCAGAACTTCAGTCCACAGATTTGTTAGAAAATTCTCTCTGTTACTGAGGTTTCCAAATACCTGAGAGACCAGGTGTGATATGTGATGTTTTAAAACTCCTATTTCCCCTGAAATTATATGAATTGACTTTTTTTTGAGGTATGAGTTTTGTACGAATTTTTAGCATGTTGGAATGTTGTTTTTTTCTAAGATTTTGGCATGAGAGTTTGGTAGATGCTAACTTCTTTTTCAGCGAAGGATTTTCAAGTGAGGCTGCCTCAAGGAAGTGAGTATAATTGTCTAGAAGTAAAAAACCCCTTTTTTACCATCACTTTCCCCCAAGCCCACCATCACTTTAAGTTCTTTTATTTGACCTTTTTTAGTAGTTTTCACAGGTTTTTGATGCATATGCTCATTTCTGAACAGTATAACTATTCTTTGTCCCTTCCCTTTTAGAATTTCTTTTATTTTGTCAGTGAGCTACTTATATTGGCTGTTTAGTTATAAATTCTATTTCCCATAACTTATTACTCACATTCTTGTATTTTAGAGTAAGACCTGGTATTGAGTGAATCTGTAAACTCATATGACATAGTTGAAAACAGAGATTTGACCATCTAGTGATAACAATTGTTTTCTGCCAGTACACGCTCTTATGTTTCCTTACAACAGAATGAGTGTCTGTCCACGTTTGAAATGGATTTCTATTTCAAGCTGGGGCCTAGTCACATTGTTTGAAGCATTTTAACACTGCTGAGCTATAACATGTACTAGAAAGACTTTCACAGTATTAAGAAGAAGACAGGGCAAAGAGCCTGGGGGGCTTTTTTTGTAGTTCAGTTCTATTTAAGGGAAATAAAACAAAAAATCAATGTTAATCTAACATTTATGAGATTTCTTATAAGCTGTCCCTATAACTCCAGTTCCCTGGTAATTTTGTGCCTTTCTTCATTTTTTCTCCCCTTAATTTCTTTCCTATTTTGATTCAAAATGCTCTGAAAGCTCGTATTTATTAACAGGGCAGTTTTTGACTCATGATTTCAGAGGGACAGTCTGGCTCCAAGCACATTTGAAGAGACATCTAATGGCAGCCCTAATGGTTCTAGCCCTTGACCATGACATCATGTGAAGCTTCAATTATCCATTCGTGTCCAATAAAAACCATTTCACTACTTTCTTCACATTCATCTTGTCCAGGTTTTGTCTATTTTTTTTTTTTTATCATATGGGTGATTCAGAAATAGAAATAGAAAAAAAATAAATCTGAAAAGGCAAGGTCCTGATACTGCCAAATTGTTTTACATAGGTTTCAGTACAGTCTGTGAACATTTTGTCATTGATGACACTGGGAGAAGAATTGGGCTCTACATGCTCATTGTAATTCAGTGGCTCAGTTGAAGAGTGCACGGTGTCACTAATAAGCTCCCTTCAGAGAACAGTAATGGGAAACTGGTTTCCTGGCACCAGCTGTGTACCTTACTGTGCCCTGCTTCTGCTGAAAATGAAAATGACATATGAATTCTACTGATCAGAACATATTATGGCAACATGCAGAAAGGAACAAGTTTCATTTTCCACAACAGAAAGGAAGATACACTGTAAAGGCTAAATGTTCCAAAGGACAAGCATCTTGGGCATGCTCTGGGTAAAGGATAGGTGTCCTGGGAGCACTTTGTATTAAACAGAGTTGAATGTCTGACAGCAAAACAGGAGCAGTCAGATGAACAAAACTGCCTGAAACATTAAAGAAAAGAAGCTAATTACATGTTTAACTGAATCAATGATAAACCTGGGATTGCTGAGACTTCTTTATTGTTGTGTAGGTTTTGTTTTCCTTTGCAGTGCTTGTTTTTTTTGTAATTGACTGATAGGTAGAGTCTTGGTCCTGAAAGGCCAATCTTATTATTCATCTCAATCTTCACCTTTCACAAGATGAAATCTCAGAGGCAGTGATAGCTACAAGCTCTCTCTTCAGTGCCTCTGTAGGCTGCCTTTTGAAGGTTAAGTGAGCACCAAAATGTTACCTTTTGTTTTTCATTTTTATTTTTTTCTGTTTATCACAAGATTTCATCTTCCCTTTTCAAGCTTATGGGGTCTATTTCTTGTGTGTTACCTCTAGTCCTCGTTTCTTGTTTTATTTCTCTTTTAGTTTTCCTCTGCTCTTTAAGTTTCATCTGTGCAATTCCTTGGAGTTTCATGCTGGAGATACATGACTTGTCTGCAAGTTTTCAAGAGTCACAAATGAAACAAGTTTAGGAGCTCCCTCTCTCTTGATACCAAGGGCAAAACATTTGCCTAAATGCTGTCGTATTGCCCTTGGTTACTTAAGCCTGAGAGAAATATGAGGAGTAATAATATTATGGGACATACTGCAAGGAAAACCAGGAAGTAGAAAGATTTTTGATTTAATGGAGAGGATCATTATTGATTCTTGTCTTCTAGAACTAAGCTTAAAAGCAAATAAAATGTATTACTTTCAATAGCAGATATTTAAAAGTCTCTTTGGAATGTTTCAAAACATACTATTTTGGATTTACAATATCTCTTTATTGTTGTACACTTCTGTCTTGTTAAAAGTGAAGTCTTTGCTCTTACACCATCAGAAGAACCAATTTTCTAATAAATACAATAAGTATCTTTATAGATTCAATTGCACCTGGTTTACGAACTTGCCCAATGTTCTCAGCCGAACAGGATCTACCATGTAAAAATATAATTTACAAAGAAATACTAGATCTTGCAGGAAAAATTCTGTAGAACTTGAAAATCCCTGACCTTGATTCAGCATTGCTTTTAACCCCCAGTGCATATCAAGGGAGAACCATGGTCTTCAAAGTGTCTCTATTTCAACTAAGAAAGATGAAATCACCTGAGCTCTTTCAAAAGTTATGGTTTACTTGGGGTCATGTTGTCATCAGTTCAGATTTTTCCTTCTTTATGCCACTTATGCCATCTATTTTCAGGAAACGTTAGAAGTACCTTCCCAGGAAAGTCCTTTTGTGAATCAGATCTTAGAAAACTGGTCTACATTATCTTCACCTATCTTTCATCTTCATCTTTAAAATAGTCTCTGTTTCTTCCTGCAGTAAAAGATATAGGAGAAATAACAGTACATTGATAGTGTGATATTGTCTGCCAATTTTTGCCCCCACATTCCTCACTTCAGGAGCAAGTACTGCCTTGGCACAATTCTATAGTATTCTCTTGGGTAGAAGAATTTAGAATCACAAAACATTGTTCTTCAATTTCCCTTATCCTTCTCCCCTTCTCCCCTCTTTTCACTTTTTTTTTTTGTTGGTTCTTTTTTTTTTTGTTTTGTCTGTTTTTAAGAGGGGTTTTTTTTCCCCTCTAGTTGTTGAAGCATTATTTCAACATACCCTATATTCATTTTTTATAGAGTGTAAAAAAACCCAATAACAAAACATGCAATATTTCAGTGTCAAAACTGTTTCCATAGTGCAAACTGAAATGCCTTGCTACATTGGATTATAGAAGCCAAGAACTGCTTAGATTTAAAAGAGAGCCCAGGCAGCCTTTACTCCTCTATTAGTCCATCAATATAGTAAGAGGGTTTCTAATCATTTGACACAGAGATGGTTGCACAAAATGTTATGTCATTTTAATTAGTTCTGACTTTGCATATATATATGTTGCAGATAAACTTACCTGTAGTGAAAAAAACAAACAAACAAACAAACAAAAAAAACATCCGCAGGTCTTTTATCGTCACTTATAGCTCTTTTTAAAAACAAAATATTTTACAGAAGTCCATGTAAGGAGGAATGACATTTAACCTGATGAAAAGTCTAATTCCTTTGTGCCCTCTCACTGAAAGTTCAATCAATGGGAGGCACTTGTCATCCTTCCTCAGGTATAAGTAATAAAATAAGCTGGTCAAGAATGCAACTAAGTCTATTTAGTACTTCTCTGATTTAGGCTTTTCCCAATTTGTTTATTCTTCTACACCTTTGAGGACCAATAAGAAATATCACAGCCCCCTATCAGAACAAATTAGTGAATAACTTTGTATTTCATATTGGTACAGGTTTTGTATATCATATAAGTACAGGCTTTCTGCAGGGAATTATCAGACAGGCACCGTGTTGCAAATAACAAATAAAATGGCATAAGCTGCACCATGTATCTCCTTCCCCATACTGTATCACAACTGCATGGTAAAGTCACTGACATTTTATTTGAAATCCTCTTTGCATATATTCCTTCTGGTTTTCACCCACTGATGTATTTTGATTGTAATTCTTTTTCCTTTTTTTTTTTGTCTTAACTTAAGAATCTGTGGCTATGAGAAATATATGCTTTTAGAACTGGGCATAATATTTTGTGATATATGCTGTTTTCCTTAGTAGTTATAAGAAACCAGAGCTGGTACTTGTAACTGATAATTCTTTACAGCAAAAAAAAATCTTTACAGATATGGAAAGGGCTAATAGATTGCTAACAATAACTTTCACTAAGCACAATTAATCTTGTTTTCAAAAATCCTGGGGAGTTTCTAGACTTCACAAGCCTTCTTGAATTATCAGTTGCTTCTATGGTCATTAATGTATGCCAGTATGTATGTATGTATGCTGAGCATCAATTCTTGTTTCAGATTTTGTCAGGACCAAATTTTCTGATTTTTTGATCAGCATCTTTTCCAGGTTCTGTCTTCAAATGGCTCACTTGCAAAAATCTGATTTTTTTCCTTTTGCAAGCTCCATTTTCTTCTGTATCTTTTCCTAATTCTCTGTCAGATGGAAGGTAATGACCATAGTGGAGTGAGACTTTGGAGTGACATAAAAGTGTGACCAGCAGAAAAAAATTATTCTTCATGGGAGGATTATTAAGAATGTAATTCAGTAGACCATCAACATCTGGTCTCTTCCTAGCATTTCAGAACTAAAAGGAGCTGACTCAAATGTTTTTAACTTCTAACATTAATCAAGTGTTCACAAAACTTTCTAATTAATTAGAGACACTTGTTTTCATTTTCTGAGTGACCTTTGAAACACCGAGTTCTGCAAAAATTAAGACAGTCTATTCTGTGTTGTATGAAAAATGGAGACCATTTATGTAAATGAAGAATAAGAACATTTAACCATTGTGAACAAGTAAATGTATATGTATCTGTATCTGTATGTATATGTATACAAACACACAGAGATTCATATATACATATACATGTATATAATGCCAATTGTGTATTCTTCTTCCTAGCTCTCTGCTTGATATACTAATTTAGAAAGCAATAAACCCATTGTAGGGAACAAAAATCCATTATTTTTGTTAGAGCATCACTGTCCCTACCACTGGTATCCAAATGTGTATTTATAAAATTTGTCTATTTTTCTTGAAATTAAAGGGACACCAACAGGCTTGACAGAAGCATTTCAAAGTAGATCTGTTGTAGATATGTAGTAAAATAAAAACAAACCCCAAGAATACCTTGTGAATCCCTTCCAACTCTGTATATTCTGTGATTCTCTGAAAATAATTTGGAGGTTCACTAATACTCCTACTACTACCACTACTACTACTACTACTACTACTACTACTACTACTACTACTTCTGCTAATTTGGTCCATTCTGCTATGGAAAACTTCAGGAGTTTCTATCCATGTCTAATGAGTGGAGTAATGATGATGATAGAATTACAGAAACACAGAATAGTTAAGATTAGAAGCGGCTTTTGCTGATCTTTTGGTCCAAACCTCCTTCAAAGGCTGTGTCAAATAAAGCAGGTTATGCAGGAATATGTGCAGGTGTGTTTAAGTGCCTCCAGAGGGGAAAAGTCCATGATTTCCCTGAGTGCCTGTCCCAGTGCTCTGCCACCCTCAACAGAGAGAGGTTCCCTCATGTTTAGGTGAAATTTGTTGTGTTTAGTTTATGGCCGCTGCTCCTTGTCCTGTCACTGAGCACCATCCTCTTGACACCTGCCTTCGAGATATTCCTAATCATTGAAATCCCCTCTCAGTCTTCTCTAGACTGGACAGGCCCAGCTCCCACAGTCTCTCCTCATAAGAGAGATGCTCCAGACCCCTCATCATCTTTGTCACCCTCAGTGGACCCTCTCCAGTATCTCCTTTTCTTTCTTGTACGGAAAAGATCAGAACTACACACAGGGTATCAGGTGTAGCCTCAGTAGGGCTTAGTAGCAGGCAAGGATCACCTTCCATGACCTGCTGGCAGCACTTTCCTATTTATGCCAGGATTCCATTTGCCCTCCTAGCCACAAGGGCACACTGTTGGGTCATGGTCAACCTGTCATTTCCCAAGACTCCCAGGTTGTTCTCCACAGATCTGTTCTCTAGGAGGTCAGCCCCCAGTCTTTGTTGGTAATTGGGGTTATTCCTCCCCATGTGCAGGACCCTGCCTTTGCTGAACCTCACTGTGTTTCTCTCTGCCCAGCTCCCTAGCCTATCAAGGTTTTGCTGAATGGCAGCACAGCCTTCAGATGCACCAGCCACTCCCCTAGGTGGTATCATCAGCAACTTGCTGAAGGTGCTTTGTATCCCTTCACTCAGGTCATTGGTAAACTGCTGGAGTAAGACTGGACTCAGCACGGATCCCTGGGGAATGCCACTGACTACAGGCCTCCATCTGGATTCTGCTCTGCTGATCACAAAACTCGGGGCTCTGCCATTCAGACAGTTCTTGATTCACCTCAGTGTCCTTTAATCTAGCCTGCATTTCCTGAGCTTACCTGAGAGGATTTCATGAGTGATAGTGTCAAAAGCCTTGCCAAAGTCAAGATAGACAACATCCACTGCTCTCCCCTCTTTGGCCCATCTATCACAGAAGGCTCTCCTTTTGGTCAATGATTGATGCTGATCTTCCATTTAAAATCTCCCTAATTTAGATCTTTGTCTGTGTAGAGAACAGATTTCTTAACTTTGTCATGTATGCAGAAGACAATGCATGTTCTTGGAGATGCCTTCCAGACTGTAACACTCTGGAGTATCTACAGCAACTGAAAGTGTAGTTAATGAGCATTAGCAACATCCTCTACTCAATCTCTCTTGAGATTTTTGAGGAAGAACTTAATGGCCCTGGTTAAAGCATCCATCTACCTCATGCTCTTGGCAGATGAGCTTGAAAAATGTGCTACAGAAAAGTAAGAGGAATGCTTTAAATTGACATACTCTTCTAATCAAATTTTCTGTTACATATCAATATAGAAATTTTAGATCATTAAATGTTTATATACAATTATGTTATTAGGACCATACAGCACAGAGATTTTGTGATTAAATGCATGCACTATGTCTTTGATGAGTTTTATCACTGTGCTTGCAAGTATCCATTACTTCATTTCCCTTGTTAGGAGTGGTTAATGTTTTCTCTCTTTTAGCTGTTTTCTAGCAATATTTTTATAATCTGTGCAGAAGAATTGAGAACTGTAACCTTTTAATTGTTACAAGATTTTGCACAGCAGGCCAGAATAGAGAATTTAAGCTTCAAAATCCACAAGGGATTTGGAATTGCACTGAATGTTTCGGGCTTTGTTCCATAGGGTGCGATGACACAAAAACTTAAATATAAAATCTCATCTTATGCAGCAATTTTAGCTCTTTAATCCTTGCTGGTAGTTATTTTCTGTAGCTTTCTTCAAGAAATTAATCATCTCTACAAGTTCAGACTAGGACTAAAATATCCAAAGAGCTTTCTACAGTCCACTGTACCCCACAGCATTTACAGCTAATGAGGCTAATACTGGTGATAACAATGTTTATCTTAACAATATTTGTATGCTTTTAATGAGAGATTTTATATGATTTTTTCACTGGTTTTAATGCTCCAATAGTTTTCTATTTTCTTGCTGTTCAAATAAATTTGATCTCTTCTTCTGCTTCAGTAATGTAACCCAAGTTATCATATTTATTTATAATTAATTCGTTTTGGGCTATTAATTTTACTTGCAGTCAAGTTGCTCTAACTGTAAAAAAATTCTTATATTTATTTCACACATCTAAAAAATATCACTGCACTTGGAAAAATTTAATTCTTTTTATTTATGTGGCTTGTTGTTTTTTTCAAATAAATAACTTCCTGTCCTTCTGCACTTCCAATAGAACAGATTATTTTCGCTGTCAAAGGACAACGTATATGTATTGTAGATCTGTTGACTCATAAAGATCTTTTTCAGTGTAATGCAGCAAGCAATCTGATTTTATTTGCAAAAGTGTTCCAAACTAAATGAATTCATTCTCATGTTCTAGATTCCATAGACCCCAGTTTGCTCTTAACACAAAGTAAGGTATGATAATAAAGTGGTGGATATCTGTAGTAAAGCAATATTGGTGGGACCAAGCCTTTTTCTCCTGACATCAACCCCACACACCTGTAGGCAACCAGTGCTCAGAGAGCTACTGCTGACTGTAGTTGCTGTAATGAATTCTATATTCTTATGCTCTCTTTAGGTAAATAACTTTCTAAGGAATCCCAGTGTATCTTGGTACTGCAAATTAAGTTATACCAAATGTTTGAGTTAAGAACATGGTGGGTTTTGTTTTGTTTTGTTTCATAAATATGATTTAGGTCTCTTTACAGAAAAGTATTGTCCTCTGGGGGATAATTTCTCACTGATTCTGATAAAACAAGATGTGTAACTGAAAAAGGAAAAAAATAATCTTTTGGACTCAATGAAGAAATTCTACTTGGTGGTGCTGGTACTAATGGATTAAAAAATCCAGCTTGTCAAAAAAAAAATATTTTATAAAATTCTTAGTATACAGCAAATTATAAGCTTAAGGCTTTTGGAATGCAAAATATAGGTGTGTTAACATAACACAGAAATGTATTAATAAGAAATGGATTCTGTAATAACTTGGTATATATTTTATTAGGAACTTCATGTTGGAATAAATAAAGTGAACACATGTATTAAGGGTTGTCCTTATTCACTCACTTAAAAAAATTACTTTGTGAGATAAATTTCCTATCAAAACGAACAAACAAAAAAACCAACATGGAAGTACCCACATATTCCCTCTGAGGGATCTCATTAGACAAAAACTTGAAGCATATGGAAATAACTGTGCAAAGTTTAACTTGTATAAAATACTGTAATTAGCTCTCTACAGCAATATCTATGAGGCTCAAAAAAAAAAAAAAACCCAAAGTTTTTTAGATGACTTCACTCATGGCTTCAATAGATGGTGAGACTGTATGGAAGTTAGAAAATACTTCAGCATTAACCAGTACAGGAATCAGCACCTGCAATTTTCCATTGCTATACAGCAGTTCAAGATCACAAAATTTAGTTTGATTAGATAAAGGAAAATAATTTTTTTCCTATATTTGTAACTATTCACAGCTCTCTGCACAGTAGTTCCCAATTCAGCCATTAGAGAACAGATCGCACCATAAGAATAATCCTGATTTATAAGATTCTTAAACCTTACTCTTAAGAATTGCTTAGCATGCTATGCAGATCAAGGCTGGCAAACCAGTTGATCAGAAAAGGCAAAAAATACACTTATAAAACATTGTTTAGAAAGCAAGCAAGTGTTGAGACATGATTTTAAAACTTACATTTGGTCTCCAGTTTTTGAAAATACTGTCTGTTATGGGGAAGGCTGGCAAAGACGTTGCCTTTATTAAAATTGCTGCTTGTGTCCTTTTAAAATGTTTCCTAATGATCATCTCTTATGCAACACAGTCAAAAAATAAAACCTGGGACAGACCACAAAGAAAATTGTGGAACATGAATCCTTATAGATCTAAAATTGAAATTAAGGTCTGCTGAAGGACTAATGAAGCACATTGACTATGCTTTGCTCTATTTTTATCACAATAGCTAATCACCATTCTAAACATTAGAGCAAAATAGCCATATTTCAAGAATATGTGAATGCTTACATCCTCCCAAAATAATGTATTTCCCTGTTGAGACACCTGTTTAATATACACAGCAGAAAATATAAAGACTGTAAATTATATGTGAGACTTCCTTATGCTTTTATTTCTGTTAACATTTTACTACCTTGTATGGAGGGAATGTTTACATAACTGCCATTCAAAACCAAATCAGGTGGAGTAAGGGAACATCAGTAAAAGAAGCAGAAATTAAACATGCAAATTATATCAAAGTTAAGAACCATCAAAGTTTTTCTAAATATCTCCTATAGCCATAGGGTATAAGAATACCCACATAAGTATGGACATTCTTTTGACATTGATTTTCAAAATACATGTCAAGCAATTTGCACTGTGTACTGTACAAATGTCAGTCAGAGGTAGAAACATGGCCACAAGGGAGGACTGTTAAAAAATAACAGTATCAAAATCCCAGCTTTGGTGGAAAAAAGTTCAGAAACAAAAATTTAGGATTTTAAAAAAGATCAATGTAATCATAATTAAAAGAGGTAAATTTGACCCTTTCTCCTCCTTACCTCAGGTCATACTAGCCCCTTACATTCTTTGAAATACAGATTTAATGACAATATTGAACTAACAACAACAAGCAGTTTTCTATCTCCTCCTTATACTTTTCTATCAATGGAAAGAATATATTGATGTAAAACCACTAAATGGATTTTCCTGTGTTGTCAATCAGTGAGAAAAAGACAGAATTTGACCTTACAAAATGTAAATATTTGGTTGCAGTGGGTAAACAAGATCAAGGTCTTTAGAGGTGTAGATTCAAATGCATTTCAATCTAAGATGCAGTCAATTTTCCTTGTGGTTTGTAGATAGATATGAAAGTTTATTTGATAAAAAAATATAGCCCTTGTTCAAGAATAAATTACAAGTAGAGAAATAAAAATTTATAGTGGAAGACAACCAGAAAAATATTTTTAATTTGCTTTTAATTTTAAACCCATGCCATGTTACTCTCTAGATAGAACTTTCAATTTTCTGGATCTGCATGTTAATGAATTTCTGTTTCAAAGACAACTAGGAATAACAAAAGCCATAGTTCTCTCTGATTAATGCAGCTCCAGATACCCCAGCAGTGCCAGGGTCAACAAATAAAGCAGCAGTTTCCAGTCATGTAGTCATTGCATTTCCAAACTGTATAAATGAATGATACATGATACACACACATATCACACATATGGTACACATACACAAACATACACAAATATGTAGTGCATAAAGAAGAATATGCACATATTTTAAAACATTCTTTAAGTCTTTCCTAGGTGCAATATCAGCTATTCATAAATATTCATATATTTTAGTGTTCACATAAAATTAGATAAATAAAGAAGCACACATAAATATAAATATGTATATTTGTATACATAAATATAATTTGCATGTACTGACAGGGCAATTCTGCTATCTGTATTTTTTCACTTTTACAAATTTGGAATGATAATCATGAATAGAAAGTTATCTATCACTGTACAAGAGCATTTTAGTTTAATGAAGAGTAATAGCATTGGTTCTTCTGTATTTCTTTTGATATGAAGTTTTCTAAAGTTTCAGTGATGGAAGGAGGTAAATAGGGTTTTGACAGATATTCAATTTATGGTCACTGTTTGCCAAGATCATTGTTTAACTCCATTTTTTGTGCCACAATTTTGTGCTGGTATTGTAAGGGGAATTAAATATTAATCTGTGGTTTCCAGTCTGAAGTAGCATTCAAATACATATTGCATTCATAGAATGGCATCAAAATTAGATTTATGTTTAAATGTAACAAACATTTGTAGTTTGGAGCAGACTGCATAGGAAACTGTTGGGCTGTATGATGCCTGAAGCCTTGGACAGAACCTTTATCAGCCGAGTCTGACTACACAAACTGCTTCCATCTGTCCATGATATGACATCATAATGGGGATTCTGCACAGAAAAGGCAGCCCAGGGTCATTGCTAGAAGAGCTCTGCAGCCATCTGCCCCAAGGGCAGGTGGAAATTGAAGTCATCTGCAGCTGAGGTTGCACAGAAGGGTGATATTCAGCGCTGCTGTTGTGGAATCACCTGGAGCTTTTTATCCTCTGAAATGGCTCTCATAAGGCTGACTACAGACACTGTAGCTGCACAGACACCTTGCTGTTTGCAGTGAGATTGTAAACTGGAGATTTATGAATATCTAAATGATTCATATGAACAGCTTTCTTTGAAGAACAGCAAATCCCATTCTCCTTTCAAAAACTATATAGAAATACACTTCCTCCCCTCTTTATAGCTATTTAAAACTTACAAATGCAGATATTGACATATTTTTTCAACCATTAAATCAATGCAATATATTGATGGAAATCTTTCATGTTGATTTACAAGGCAAGTCAAAGTTTATATATAATTTATATAAAAATATGTAGTTTTTGCATGCATATAATCAAAAAGTTTCCTATGTTCTGTATTACATGAATTATTCTCTGATAATCTTTTCCAAAGTAAGCCACAGTAAAAAAGTCACCCCTTGTATCAGAGCCAGTTTTAAATTTCTATCTCAGTCTAATGCTAGTTGAAATCCATTAATATAAGTTGATTTACGTTAGTATAACACTGGTAGAATATGAGCTAGGAAGAAAGAATCAGGTCAACACTTTTTAATCAGAATTTTAATATTCACACAGTCAGAATGGTATGTAGGTTAACTTCATAACAGCTCCATAAAGTGAATTGATGTACAGTACTGTATCATGCCAACATAGCATTGCAATCTATAATTTAAAACTTTTCCTTTGAAACTAGTTAAATACAGATTAAGAAAATAGATGGAGTCTCATCATCTATCAAGCAGATAAAATTATGTTGTTATTTGTTTATTATGTTTCTGCAATTTTCACAAAGAAAAAATAGTACCAAATGTACTAGTTTTGGTAATGATGTTGAGTAGATGTTTGCAGTATATTTTCAAAGCACATGGCTACTGCTAATATCTTTTTAATGGTTTTCTTTATATTCTGGAAAATAGAAGTTGCTCCAGTCATCAGAACGTATCAAAATCTGCTTTTCTTTTTTGCCTTTTAAACCACAAATATAGGAACACTCTGGTCCAGTTTTGTTCAATGATAGAACAATTCCCATGCATAATACATGTGTGAGTTCACTTAAACTCACAGATAAACTGACAGATTATATGTTCATTTATGGTGATATGATTTCCTGGAGTTATGACTACAAATGGACTCTTAGGAGCATTGTCTTGGATGGTATATTTTTCTTGTTCATGTCCCTGTTCATGCCTACACACTCAGGTACCCCGAAGAAGTCACTACATATCCAAAATGACCATTCAAATTCAGTATCCATATTTGCAAAGTGCTCCTTGCTACTCCTTTCACCTAACTGCCCTCTCACCCTTAAGAAAATCATCTTGGCTTGAATCCTGTGTTTTTTATGACTCATCTCATATTTCAATGCTACATAACTATCATCTCCATCTCTGTTCCTAGTGGGTTTAGTACAGTATCTCTCAATTTCATCAGTCAGTAGCAGTAAGCATGTATGTTAAATTAAATTTATAAACCAGGAGGGGAAAGAAGCCTGCTTATCTGACTACCATTTTTTTAAAGTGGTGGAATAAAGCATTCCAAGTGAAGAAAACTAACTTTCTGTAGCTTTCCAAAAAATACTGGCTCTGTCCTTGTGACAAATATGTGACGTACAAAGTTTATGAGGTTTGTAACTAATTATTTTATCAACCTGCTTTTTCCAATATAAGAAGTCTTCTAAGAGACTATCTATTTTGACTCTTTTTACAGGTTTAGTAGTAGACTTGGCAGTCCTGGCTTAATGGACCTGATAGTCTCAGAGGTCTTTTTTACCCTAAATTATTCTATGATTCTCTAACTTTCATATCATTATCTTAGATAGTTGCTGCAGGGGTACAAAAAGAACTGCTGTCATTGACACTTATAACTATCATGTACCAGTTTATATTTTTTCCTTTCAGATCAGAAAAATACTAATATATTAGGGATCAATTGCAAGATTTCTATACTGCAGGGTTCTCTTCATGGATGGCCTTTCTAGAAAGAGGTCAGGAACTGCCTAGCACAGGTGGTTCTGGATGGCTCCAAAATGGATCTACCACAGGGCACAGCCAATCCCACCAGGAAAGCTGGTAGCATCTCTGTTAGAATATTTAAGAAATTCTCAGTGAGGAAGGAAGTACGGAAGGAAGTACGGAAGGAAGTACGGAAGGAAGTACGGAAGTACAGAAGTACGGAAGTACGGAAGTACGGAAGGAAGGAAGGACGGAAGGAAGGCAGGAAGGCAGGAAGGCAGGATGGAAGGAAGGAAGGAAGGAAGGAAGTGGCGGAAGGAAGTGGCGGAAGGAAGTGGCAGAAGGAAGGAAGTGGCAGAAGGAAGGAAGTGGCGGAAGGAAGGAAGGAAGTGGCGGAAGGAAGGAAGTGGCGGAAGGAAGTGGCGGAAGGAAGTGGCGGAAGGAAGGAAGGAAGGAGGGAAGGAGGGAGGGAGGGAGGGAGGGAGGGAGGGAAGGAAGTGGCGGAAGGAAGTGGCGGAAGGAAGGAAGTGGCGGAAGGAAGGAAGTGGCGGAAGGAAGTGGCGGAAGGAAGTGGCGGAAGGAAGGAAGGAAGGAAGGAAGGAAGGAAGGAAGGAAGGAAGGAAGGAAGGAAGGAAGGAAGGAAGGAAGGAAGGAAGGAAGGAAGGAAGTGGCGGAAGGAAGGAAGTGGCGGAAGGAAGGAAGTGGCAGAAGGAAGTGGCGGAAGGAAGTGGCGGAAGGAAGTGGCGGAAGGAAGTGGCGGAATGGCGGAAGTGGCGGAAGTGGCGGAAGTGGCGGAAGTGGCGGAAGTGGCGGAAGGAAGGAAGGAAGCGGCGGAAGGAAGTGGTGGAAGTGGCGGAAGGAAGTGGCGGAAGGAAGTGGCGGAAGGAAGTGGCGGAAGGAAGGAAGGAAGTGGCGGAAGGAAGTGGCGGAAGGAAGGAAGTGGCGGAAGGAAGGAAGTGGCGGAAGGAAGTGGCGGAAGTGGCGGAAGTGGCGGAAGTGGCGGAAGTGGCAGAAGTGGCGGAAGTGGCGGAAGGAAGGAAGGAAGGAAGGAAGGAGGAAAATCGTGAGAAACATCAGACGGAATGGAGGTGCTGGAGGAGGAGGGCACCCATGGCTCTCGCCAGAAGTGGCAGATGTCCCTAGAGGAGTCATACAGGAAAAAGTTGACAAGAAAAGGTTGCGGAGGGAAACTATTGAACATTGAGAGACCAAGTGCAACCTGTGGCTAAAATAGTGGCAGAAGAGTGGTTTCTGAAATTGAGCCTGGCAAGGAGAAGGAAAGTACCTAAATGTTTTGGGGTTTTTTGTTTGGTTGGTTTTGGATTTTTTGTTTTTGTTTGTTTGTTTTTGTTGTTGAGGGTTTTTTTGGGGGCTCTTTTTCTTGTTGTTGTTGGGTTTTTTTTGGTTGGAGTTTTTTTGGTTTTGTTTTTTTTTTTTTGTTTATTTGTTGTTTGTAGGTGTTTTTTGTTTTGTTTTGTTTTGTTTTCTAGTACATGAATAGGTTAATAGTTATGTTAACTGAAAAATTAAATTTCCCAAGTTCAGGTTCCTTTGCCCAAAACAACAGTTACCAAGTGATCTCTCTGTCTTTGTTTTGCCCCACAAATTCTCTCTCTCCTGTTCCTCTGGTTCTCTCCCTCATTCCACTGCAGAATTCATTCATTCACTGGAGAAGTGAGCGACTGTGTGGCTGCTGGCTGGGGCCAACCCACCACAGTGAGATCATCAAGTGATTACCAAGACCGTTGTAAGTGAGTATCCCATCAGTCTTACCAAATTAAGGATTTCTGCACGTCATGCACCATTTTGGTTGTTTCTGGATGTTCTAGGATAAATGTAGCACTGTGCCTATACTTGTGTATTTTTTATCTCAATGCATCTTTAACTGTAGAATGACTAATAAAAGTTCCATGATACTAACTCAAGAAGAAGGGGTTAAAACACAGACTGACTTGAAATATGAGAATAAAATGGAAGAGAATTCAAGTTGGTGAAAGAAATAAAATCCTGCAGTCAATATTGCCATCAAATCATCAAAGGCACCTGAAAAGACAAACAGCACCAGGTGAGAAATACTTCTCTAATGAAACCCAAATGTCAGAAACATATGACATTTCATCACATTCTTTCTAAAAATCTGCTAGAAAGACCTGCAGCACCAATCACCATCTGTTAAAACATCGATGACATCAAAATTTGATGATGATTCTTCAATATATTCTTTTTAAACCAGCATGACCATTTTTGCACTTTAAAGACATTTAAATACTGTGCTATTCTTTAATGCCCTTGATAGCTTTATAGAGTAAAACTTGTTTTTCTATTCTCCCTTCTTTTAAAAAGTGGCTCAGCAAATATAAATTTCCACACTACTGTGCTGAGTCAAAGACGATTTTTTTGATGCAGAGGATATACATTGTACTTTAAATGCTTGTTTACAAGAACACAAAAACTAATATGAAAAAGAGAAAAAATTGGTAGTGCCTACATCCTTGAAATGGGTGTATTTGGTCAAAGAAATAGAGCTGCAGCCCTATCTGCATTATAGCTTTAAAAATTAAATAGAAAACATAGCCTATATTATTTATAAAGGGAAAGAACTCTTATTCCTAGGATAGATTAATTGCTTTTCCAATGCCAGTTGCTACTTGATTGAATAAAGATATTTAATGAAGTTACTGTGTTAATTACAATAGAAACTTTTTAAAGAGTCATTAGTTAATTTTCACATTTTTCAGTCTTTATTGATAGTATTGATATATTTTATAATCTTCAGGTTTTATTTTGATTTGTTTTGTTTTCAGTTGTGGAGAGCTTCAATCAGACTCTTTTCTCCAAAATCTTTAGGAAAAAACTCAGAAAGTATTATTTATTATTCATGTATTTTGAGCACCAGAAGGAAATTTCAATAGTCTCAAATTCTTTCCTATGATTCTGTTTTTTCAAGCTCCACTCTTCTGTACATAAAATAGTCTTAATCATGCCACATTTGCCTCTTAGATAGTTTACATTCATCCTGCTGTCATTTGAAGAGGATCAATTGTTGATTTATGTTTTTCCTTTCTATTCTACACCATAATACTTTCTACTCTTGTGATTATGGCAGTAAGAAAATCAATCTTCAACTTTGCAGTTTCACAAGTCAGTAGTAGATTTTAGGGATTTTTTTTAAGGCTGACAGAGAAGTAAATTTCTTGCTAACATTTCTTCTGCTCTGCTACATGAACAGAAAGAAATTCAGGCTTTTTGACTTGTGTAAATTCCTTCCTATGAAGAAATCCTACACTTAGATCTTTGTGTAAAACATTTTGAGCCAAATGCTCAGATGCACTTTGCCTAGATAGCCTTCCCTCTGTGTCTGTGCCTATGCACAAATGCCTGGCTCTAATTATAGGTGAACCATGTCCTTTCCCATGGGAGCCAAATCCAGCTATAGTTTCACTACTTGCTCTGGCTAACAAACTAAACTTTGGGTTGACTGACACTTTTGCTGCTTCTGAAGACAGACACAGGACACCGACCCTTCTTGAGATGGCCCCAGCAGCTGCATGAATGGAAATAAGAAACAGCAAGTTCACCTCTGCTGAAATTTCTTCCAGACTTTATTTCCTCCACTCATATTAATCACTCCCAAGAGCATTTTTTCTAGTGGAGGGCTGGGCAAGTGAACTCTTATAGCTTACTCTTGGAACAATGAAATGCAAGCCCTGAGCCCAAATTCCATGCAAATAAAAATACACAAAAATTCAGTGATTAATTTGAGAGGAAAAAAATCTGCTATTCTGGAAGTGCTTGATTGCAGAATTGCTATAATCATTCCTTTAGTTTAAAGTCACTGTGGTGCACTATATTCTGGCTGCTCTGCTTGTGTTATTCTGGACAATGCATCCCACAAAGAAGATAAACTAGGTGAGTCTTACAGTATTTTTATATATTTGAAATTTCTGTTTAAGCATAATACTTACTGTAAGAGAAAAAACATACCAACACATGTTCTGGTCAACACCATTGAATGCATTACACTTATTTAGTACAAATACTAGACCGGGGCATAGGTCATGGAATGCAGTTAAATATATTTCATATACATTAGTTGCTTCAGGAGAAGGATACACTATATATTCTCATGAACTCAAGGATAACTACAGGTTTAATTAATGGCATTGCATAATACACTACAATTAAAGATTAACATAATGAAAATAACTGACAAGAAGAATTTAAATCAGCTGGAACATGTTCTGGTATTAATTCTTACTATTTTAATGTGATATTTAATAAAAACTGAACAAATCAGACAGTTTAAAATATAATACCCAATATATTCTTTTCCTGATGCAATAGTATCTTACTAAGAATTCCATGAAAATTGTTGAATTCTTCTCAATCTCACCATTTCTGTCCTAAAATGTATTCATTTAAAGGCAAGAAAACATCACACTGGTGTTTCATAGCATATGTTGAATATAGACATCCATTCTTAGTTTAGAACAGCTGTGGACATGCCTCAGGATTCTCTGTTCAGAGAGCCCTAAAAACCAGGATGAGCACTATGCATACTGTAGCTCCTTGTGCAGTTTCATAGTTTAGGTGTAAAACCTTAGCTTTGCTTGTGGGCCCAGGGAGAGGAAAATATCAGACATGGTATCCAAATGCAGTTCTAAATATGATTTAACTGAGATGTGCTGATTTAGAACGCTGAATTTTCGTCTCACGTAACCTCAAAGCTTTGTGATGTGATTAATGCATCTTGACTTAATGTATGAGGGAAAGAAAAAAATCTGTGATGAACTGAAAAACTTTTGAAATTTGTTTCTGATTAGATAGCTTGGGTCTTAAATATTTAGAAGGCGTTTTAATATGTTCTCAGATGGCATGAAATAGCCCAATTCTACGGCAGAGGTCTCAGGTTAGAAGATTATTAGGACATTAAGACATTATCCTTTTTTCTTCCCCAGCAGAGTATGATTATGCTCAAGGGAGTAATTGGCTGAGGTGGATAAAGCAGACCAATTTGATTTCTTCAGACAGCCTCCATTCTTCACACTGGCAGCCAAGTGCCCTCTCAGGGCACAAGAAGGAAACCTTTGCAAACTCCTGTCTGGATTCCTGACAAGTGCCTCCTCTGTTTACTAAAGAAACCCCATGACTACTTTCTCTGCTGTCCTGTCCATGTATTTATGTTATACATTATGCTGTGCTGATTGCAAATGTATGTGCCTTCTCAGCAGCCAGCCAGACAAACCTTGTCTTCTCAGCCATAAATTTCACATTTTAAATATGAATGGAAAATAAACCTTTCCCCTTCAAGAAAAAAAACAGGGGTTATATTTTGCCTGCAGTTTACAATACTTTTCTCCTGATAAAATGTTGGGAAATCTGCAATTGAGACGAATAATCTACAATTACATGTATATTATGAAAATATGGTTTTTATATATATGTAACATATTTAAGCACAGAGAAGACTTCTATTCCTGGTCACAATAAAGACATCATCCTGGTGTCCTTATCATTTTACTTTTTTTGTAGATCCCAATGCAACTTTTTTATCTTATAACTGGTTTTTATACTTTTCTTCTCAATTTTAGCCATAAAAATCACAAAATATATATATAACCACCAATACATATATAACTCATCATTACATTCATGGTTTTAATAAAAAACTATTTTAAAATGTAATATTTACTGCAAACATTTGATTCTGTGTTATACACCACGCCCACTAACATGCCAATCATTACATTTTTTACTTATTCATATACTTTTTTATACTATTCTCCTTGGGAAAAGCTGCTGAGTGTAGACAGGCTTTGCTGCATAAAATGTATATCAATTCATAGAAGCTCCAGAAGACAGGAAGGAAGTGAATCTCAATGTTAAATATGAGCTGATGACAGTTCTTTTCATAGGTGAATTCAGAGGGGGAAAAAGGAAAAGAAAACATCCTCTCCTTTTGTACATATGAAAAGGAAAACAAACAAGTGATCTCTAAAATATCTAGAAAATTCCAGATCTTTTAGTGCTCCAGAAATGAATGCCAGTACCCTGAATCAAATGATGGAATGAATGCAAGCCCGAGAAGAAAAAGAAAATTTTTTCTTTTCTTTAACTTGAAACATTTTATACCCCTTTCTCATCATTTTGCAGATGCATGAGCAGGATCATCCAATCTAAAATATCTTCTTGTTACACTATTGTTTACTTTTCTGAATTATCTTAGTGATGAGCCATGTATATTAATAAATAATATATTCATTCTTGAGCTCAATATACAACATTATTATTATTATTATTATTATTATTATTATTATTATTATTATTATTATTATCCTTGTTTTTATGAAATATCAACTTCAGCATGTGTAATAGTATCCCACTCATATCTGTGTGGTGCCTCAGGAGCAGAAAGTTTTCTCACTGGTCTACTGATTTGCCAATTATTTCACCAGGCACATGAAATATCTGAATGTGTTTAACACATGTTTCCGAAGAGCTGAGGATTGTCAAAATATCAGCACTATTTCTTTATACTTTCATGGCAAAGAAGTAGCACTGAAGGGGATTACTTAAATTTGAATAGACTTTAACAAACCCCGAGCAAATGTTTGAGCATGGATTTCAATGTCCTCTCAATGGAGATAATGACCTTTCAGGCTGCAGTTCAGTATTCTTGCAGTGCCCAGAATCACAAAAAGTATTTCCAAGATGTTGAAAGGGTGACACTGGGGATGAGGTTGGGAGCTTGTTTGGCATGACCAAAATTTCCTCCAGAGACCAAAACATAGCATTATATTCCTTGGCAGTAGCATGGTAACACAGAGGAACCTGGAGGAGCTTTGCTTCCCTCTTCATCCCATCCCAATTAAGACCATTAATAACTCATTTTATATAATTTCACATTTAAAAAACATTGTTCTACACCATATCCATCTATCTACAGAAATAAAATTTCTCATTAAATGTCCCTGCTACTTACATGGTCACCCTGTTATCTTCCTACATAGGTAGCTGTTACAAATCAGAGAAGATACTTCAGAATGGACATAGGCTTCTATTTAATGCTCTAGCATATTTTGAGTAGCTGAATTTTTTAAGGAATTTCCTGCATTTCACTTCAACTTAGTGATAAAATGTAGAGATTTTGGAAATGATTATGGCAAATATGGTTTAGCTGTGCGTTTGTATAACTACATGTGCACATATCTCTATTTCAAAAGAGCCAAATTTTACCTTCATTGGGACTGATAATTGAAATTTTCAAGTTATATTCTTAGCTTAAAGAAGACATTCCTATGACATATGGAACCAGCAAAATCAATGAGAAATAGGAGACAGAGAAAGCATCATATATAACAAAGTAATAATTATTTTACCTCTGTGTCATTTACATTGATGCAGATAACTAAGAACTGTATTTAGTAGAAAACAGATCCTCAACTTTGAGAAATATTCCCTGTCAAATGGAAAGACTACATTCAAGATCAACATCAACATCAGGTAAAATAGAGGATGAATCCTTAGCAGTTGCTAAAGCCATGTGCCCACAGTGCAACAGAGTGTGTGACAGCATGAATTAGCAATCACTAGAAGGGCATATAGAGGTTTCACGAGCCAATTTTCTATATTCTGGATCTTTCTTTTCCCACAACAATTCCAAGAAGGGCTTGGAATTGCAAACCCTTCAACAGAATTTTTTGGTCTCACAGACGCAGAGTGGCTGAGGCCAGAAAGGACCTCTTGAGATCATGTGGTCCAATCCTCCTGCCTAAGCAGAGTCACCTCCAGACAATTGCCTCCATAACCTCTCTGCAACTTGGGCACTGCTTGGTAACCCTCACCCTGCTTCAAAGGGGCAAACTATGATGATCTCAATGACTGGCTCAGCCACAGGCCTTGTTTTTTCAAATGCTCAGCTCAATTATGCCTCAAAGAGGTGATCAAAATACAGAAGAGATTTGCTGAAAATTAATCTTCTGTGAATGCAAAATATACATTTTTAAAAGTCTTTTAAATAGGTAATGCCTTATATGTAAATATATTTTATTTTCATTTCTTCACCTGTTTTCACTGTTATAAACTTTCCAAGCTAAAAATCTAAAATTAATATCTATCTATTTCACTAAGCTAAGCATTGTTGTAGGAGTAGCAGCATCTCTCGAGCTTTTCATCCCATGAATCTCTAGATCATGAACTACCCTAATTAGAATATAGGGAAGGGTGTTTCCTGTGGAGGTCTTTTGCAATTGTCTAGGTAATTGATGTATTAAGCTACTTTCTTATAATGTTACATGAGGCTAAGTAATCTGAGCAAAACTGCCGTTCAGAAGATCTGGGACATATTTTTATCTAATCAGCACTTTCTCCTGGCTCAGAGCTCACTGTAAAGCTACAAATTAGCTTTATATTGGACAAGTATCTCTTAAAATATAAACTAGCTATCTTTGCAGACAAACAGACAGAGGGACATTGTTTGGTGGAGACAATATGTAAAAGATTAAGGAAATTCAATGTACAAAACACTTTTGTTCTTTTTTTTCCCTAAAGCTAGGCTTAGAAATTTTAATTTATTTCTTCTGCTTAGCTGTGTACTTGGAGAGGAACTATAAATAACAACTCGAAGGAAAAAGACAGGAAAAGATATAACCTGGAGATTATTCTTGTTGGAAGAAAAGTTATAATAATATTTCCTTTAGCCTGTTGCATCCTCAGTTATACAGAGCAAGAAACATCTAGTGCATCATGAGAAGGAAATATATTCAGACCTTGAAAATAGTGAGTCAATTCATATTGTAACAGATCAATAGTTTGCATAAGGGCCTGAACAAATGGCTATAAAAGCAGAAAGAAACCCTCTTTATTTCAATGGGAGCTTGATATAGGAATGCTGTTAATGAGCAGGAAGGAAGACTGAACTTTTAAACTTTACAAATAGTGCCCCAAATCCTGGTGGTAATACTGTCTGCCACTGAAAAAATATATGCAACACATTGGTACAGCAAGAGAACGAAATCTGTATTGCTGTCACTTATGCTGTACCTGTTGTGTGGATAAATACAGCAAAGAACTTCTGTTTCACAAGGCTGCCTGTCTAGCAACTTTACTTCTCACTACATTTCAAAGGAAAAAATAGCATTTTATTGCTTCACTTATATTCTCCCTGTGGTAGAAATTGTTGAAGAGTTACCCAGGGTTTTAGCTGCTCAGTTTCTATTGACTGTAATGACAAAAACATAGCTAAAACCCTATGCATCTATAAAAATCCTAATTCTATCTGTTTAGTATACTGACAAAAAACAAGTTGTTATTACTGTCAGTTCAGCACAGCCAATGTAACTGTTAAAGAGCAAACTGAATTGCACTTTGCCTTGCATATTGTCAACAAAATTGTCAGCCAGATTTTGATTCCAGAGATTTTACTGCTACCAATGATTAGTATTGTGCACAGCTAAATGGCCAGGCAGCTTAGTTTGTTCTGGATGAGGCCCCAAAAGTTCAAAAGGTTCTCTGAACCTTTTTCAAAATCCCATGTTTCAGCAAAACTGAGCTGGTATTCTTGAGAGCACTGTGGTGCCAGATACATTACAAGTTCACGAGCACGTGATGCTACAGGTCATTTGGAAAACACTGTGAAAATTACTTTTATCAGAGTAATTCTGACTCTGCTGTCAATATTATTTTCAACAAAGATTTGACAAAGTTCACAAGCATGGGCTGCATATTCAAACATGTATATGTAATACCTATTTATGAAAAATTAATGTCATATGAACTTTAATATAAGCATTTTCCTTAGAAAAGCCATAGAAAGATTCCTCAGAAGCAGAAAGAATGCACTCAATTCCTGGGAAGGGTGGGGGTGCCAATGGACCTAATTGTGTCTTTCTGTAAGTCTTCCCTACTAAAAAGAAGTAGCAGTTCTGTGGGATAACTAGAAGGTTATAAAGGACATCCTCCAAGTCCTCACTTGCTTTGGTGATTTTTTTTTTTTTTTTACTTAGTAAAAAGTCTTTTACCTCTATCTCATCATTCTAATACATAAAGGTGGTTTTCTGGAGTTCAGTACTAAAGCAGTAACTGAATTTCTTCTGCCAACAGTGCTCTCTGGAAATAGCACTAGGATGACAACTTTCTTGCTGCTACCTTACATGTTTCTGAAAACAAGCAAACAAAAATTCGAAAAACCAAACCAAACCAAAAACATTTTGAAAGAGTTTGTCTGAATGTGTTAAATATCAAAAGCATTTACACATGTATCCTTCATAAAGGTGTGATCATAAAAACTAGTATTGACGAATTTTACCAGCACAGATTTAAATCCACATCAAAAATTAAGAACAATAAATTATAGAGGCAGTTAGTTTCTCTGTCTCATTTTGAAATTTGGGTTTTTACATTGCTACTAGATGGTGCAACAGAATGTCTTGATCAGGAAGACTATCTTAAAAAAATTAGCCTTGAAGATCAGAATGCACTTTAAACATATGTCTGCCATGAGACTTGTGATGCCTAACAAGGAAATAAAGAGCTGACAACACAGCTACAGCATCTAAAAGAAATTAGAATTGTCACCTTAACATTTGTCCTTGATTTTATGATGTTATATGTGTGTGTTTGTGTGCAGTAAAAGCAGAGAGATTGTTTGAAAGAACATACATTAAAAAAAAAAAAAACCAAAACCAAAACAACAACAACAAAAAACCCAGTTCTTTTTTTTTTTCTAAGATCTTATAACTATGAAAGAAAAAATATGACAAAAAAGAGATTGATAGGGAAAGAGAAAGGAAAGAGCTATGTGCTCAAAAACACTGATATGCACAGTTACATTCACATCCTGACAGCTATTTGCTTTTATTTTAATTAGATTTTTTTTTAAAATATTCTGTTGTAAGAAGAGATGCAAATCATGTGTGCTGTCAGAAGACAAGAGGGAAGCCAAAAAGGAGGGCCAGGACAAACTCAGTGCAGTAAGAGATATTTCTGATGTGGAAGTCAGGATGAGGTTGCCTTCAGGAAGATGGCAGCGAGATAAGGTGAGAGCAGCACATTCCTGGGCTTGATAGTGGTGTCAGCAGAGTGACCCACTTGAAATAACACAGAGAAATACCCCACTGACTGTTTCTTTACACAGGCTTTCATTTTCCTGGGAATTCATTCAAACTCCCTAATTTGTAAAGATTTTCTATGCCTAAAATAGATCCACTCTGAGACAGAATTTCCCCAGGTTATTTGGTTGTTTTGTTTTTCTAGGGTGGGCAGCAGTGGAAATATAAAATCAGGAATCAGGCAAGATTTTACCCTGTGGATATGACCAGAAGAAAGCATATGTCCTCATTCTTTCTGCAGCTCTTACAAACAGGTTTCAAGAGGATCCCTGGAATAACAACCAGGATGTACAGTGGACTGCAATGAGTCTTATAAATGAGCAGATTCTGAAGAAATTTCTTTCTGTTTTTCCATTGGCTCCAAAATGAACTGCAGCCTCTTATTCTCTTTATTCAAATGACATCACCAATCCCTCAAAAACGGTGTTGGTCCATAGTTATTCCTTATCTACTAGAAATTCACATAATGGCTTTCTTTTTATACTAGTTATGCCAGTTTTCAACAGAGAAATCTGGCCTTTTGTTTCTTTCTCCTGTGAAAGTAAACAAATTCGTAAATAAATTCATAAATAGGACTTGGAAAATGTGTTGCAAAGATGGTCTTGAAGTTAACTGAAAATGGAGCTCTTGAAAATCAGGTCTATAACATAACACAACTTTTCAAAATATATTTCTTGAGCTAGAGTCAGTTTACTGAGCATGCATTTCAGCAGTCATTATACATTGGAAAAAGTTTCCAATAATTAAAGATAATTGGCAATGGAAATAAAATGAACAGATGATAATGGTTCTGTAGAAGACTTAAGCAGCTTGCTCTTTCAGCATGCATTGGGTAAGACAGAAGAGGCAAAGGCTTTTAAAAGGCAATCCAAACTGGTCAACTGTTTCTTGATTCTTATTCACCTAAATTTTTATACTCTGTCTCAGCTTATGTTTTTCAAGTTGTTTTTTGTTTCTTTTTATAGTACTGCAGGGGAAGAACAGGAAGGCTCTTCATAACATCAGAGTAAAAGCATTTTTTTTTCATGATTGCAGTGTATACTAGCTTCACTGTCATTAAAGTATTTTCATTAGATAGCCTTCCATTTTAATTAATTTAAATCTTGGCCTTTAAAAGTTTCTTGTAGAATGAAAACAGAATTCCAAAAGGACTGCAATCACAGTGTTAACAGTACTTGTTTTGAAGCTAAGATATTCACTCACCCTTAAATTTCTCTCTTGATGCAGTCTGTAAAAAATGATGCATTTCAATCTGACAAACTGCATCTGGATATGGTTGTCTATTCCATTCTGCTGTCAATCAAAATTTCTCTAAAGAAATTCCAGATTTATACTTGCATACAGCAAAAGAACTGAATGACCTGATCTTTTTAAGCACCATAGTGTGCCCAACCTACATATCAAAGAAGTACTGCCTAATTTCAGTGGAAATTTCTAGAATATTGCTTTGTTCTTGAGTAGGAAAGCTTTAAATTACTTATGCAGGTCATTAAAAAATTGACAAGAGAATTTTTCAATTGCAAACCATCATGTGTCTGAATATACTACCTATAATACCAAAAAAATGAATTTAGAAATTCTAGAGAGATGTTTTCATTTTTTAATTGAAAGCCTTCTTTTATTTGCATCAATTTGTAAAGCCAGGAATTTTAGTAAACTTGAGACCCCTGCGCAAAATTCATAAAAGGAAAACATATTTTCTGTTCTTAATTATGTCATAGCCCTAAAGTCCATCCTCATTAGATACAAAAGAGATAACAAATGAGCGATGAAACTCAATTTCTGAAATGGATAAATCATTCCAAGTACAGCAGGGATTTTGTATCTAGTTTAAAATACTTGTTAGGTCCAAAGTTAGAACGAAATCACTTCCACTTGGTCAGCTGTAGACACATTAATGAGATGGGAATTTTCATATTTTAGAGAAGAGAAAAAAAAATATTTGGGTGATTTCCTGTTTTAAATTTTACAACTACCTTAGTTTGCTTGAAGGCATTGCCTTTGAAATAAAGCAACTGTTTAGTTGCCTAAAGGAGAAATTATGAAAAGTGAGGTATAGATACTGTAATTTTGGTCTCATGAGTTAATTTTACCTTTTGACAAACTCACTACCTATATGGTAAACTGTAATGATTCTGAAGAAGGATTTAGTTTTGACTAAATTAATGTTGTAATTATACACAATGGATTTTCTCATCAGCTTAATTGAATATTAATAAGTAATGAAAGTATAAAAGTTCTGTTTTCTGTTTCAAGGGAATGAGGATGCATAGTCAAAAACCATGCATCAAATGATTCAATGTGGCAATATAAGATTTTTCTGTTTAATAGATATCTATGTATACAAGCAATAAGTATTAGATAGATGACTGCATATAATGTCTTATGTGTACACAAATATTTGGGTTTAGTTGGTAATTTCAGGTAAAATATTGAAGTCTTCTCCAGAGATATTTTATGCATGAGTTCCAAATGAATTCATTGTATGTGCAACTTTTCTTAAAGACACAATTTGTGGCTTGAACAGAAAAGAAAAAAAAGACAAAAAAAGTAAAATGGGACCAATGTTTTGTGCACTGTAGCAATTCATAATTTGAAGAACTCTCTGAGCCAGGTTTACCTCAGAATCTAATTTTTTTCAGTGTCAATAAGCATAGGCAAATATTAATACTACAACTGGGCATTGAAAAGTCCATCTCAAGGTACAGGTTGTAGAGTTCGTGTCAATTCATAACGGCAGATCAGAACACAAACCTCCAAATTTCTTTTACTGTCACAGTAGACAGATGAAGAATAGAAACAAGGTTCTAGGTTTACAGAGTAGAAAGAATGTGGGAAAATATTTTGTTAAGTTGGTAATGCTATATTCCATGAAATAGGAGTGTATGGGGATGAATGATTTTACTGTTCAGTATTCTATAGTCAGGTTTTATCATTGATTTTATGTTGATTTATAAAACATGTAGCTTGCTACAGTTTTATGTGATAATTCAACTTGGAAGGGACACCACTATCTCTACTCCTAGTTCAAAGCAAGATCAGCTATTGCATCAAGTGAGGCGATTCTGGAGCTGAAATCAGGGCTTTGCCCAATGTGAAAATCTCCAAGGATGGAGACTCCACATCCTCCCTGGGCTTCCTGTGACACTACATTACTGCTCATTGGTGAAAGATTTCTCCTGACACCAAATCTGAAACTCTCTTCTTACAATATATGAGTTTTTCCTTTTGTCTTCCAACAATGTAGCTCTGTGAAGAGACTGGCTCCTTCTCCTCATAGATACAGGGAAGGCTGCTGTAAGGGTGCAATTAAAGCCACCTTGCTGGACAAGCCCCTGTACTTCAGTTTCTCCTCCCATGACTAATGTTTCACACCCTATCCATTTTGAGGCATTCCACTGATCTCTGCATGATAATTAGGTATTCGGTGAATTGCTTATGTTTAGTAATAGAAAGAAGAAAAATGATTCATGTACATGCATAAGTCCCATGCATTGCCTTTGGGGGAAAAATCCCCCCAACTGAAGTTTTAAAAAGGCTTATACTGAGGATATAAAATGTGATATTTACAGATATGTTAGTTCTTGTCTGTATTCCAAGAAAAATATAATCACCCAATACTGGCATCAGAAGTGGTATGACATGAATTTTCACTTGTTCTGCCTTTTTGTCTTGCTAGAGCTATGCCATTTTGTTTGCTTGAATAGAAATACCATGGTGAGTTTCTTCTGAGCAATGGATCTATTTGATTTACCAAATCCCATTATATGATAATCAGATTATGTTAGAAAGAAGGTCATAGGAAAAAAAAAAGCCTTTCATCCTTGTTTTCTGTTTCCTCCTAAAAGTATTATGACAAATCATTGGCTAAGGAGATGATGAAGTTGGGTTTTGGTGGTGGGGTGTTTTTTGTGTTTTGTTTTGTTTGGTTTGGTTTGGTTTTTGGTGGCTTTTTGGGGTATTGTTGTTTTGTTTTGTTTTGTTTTGTTTTGTTTGTTTTGTTTTTCACTGTATCTGACAATCTATTTAGGAGAGACAAAATATACCTGACCTATCTACTCAATCACTTTGACTTCACCAGCTTTATGATTTTGGCTGTTGATTTTTCTACCAGGTCTTCATGTTAATATAATTTTTTGAATGATAGTAAGAGTCTTACATTAGCTAATGCCACAAAGAATTTGCTTCTGAGTCTTATTTCTCAAAATTCAGTCTTCTCATGGGACTCATTTTTTCACTTTGTAGTATTGTCCCTATTGTACTAAACTTCTGACTGGGCTTGCTTGATTGGGGTATTTCCAATCTTTTTTACTGAACACCCAGTATACCCACCACAATAACATATTCTCTACTTCAGGGTAATGACTAAATAGGAAAAAGTATATTTTATGGTATGACATAAATAATATTTCAGTCTCTAACACCAAATTTCCATTCTGTTCAGTCTTTAGCCATACAAATATGAGCTATATTTTATCTATCTGCCACCTAATTTTTTTATCTCACTACTTCATAATTAACACATTAAGAATGCACGTTTATTTCAGGACAGATGACTTTGCACTTTGAATATACTTGAATAAATAATTACAGAAGTTTGACCCTGAGATTCAGAAGGAGGCTCAGGTATCAGAGGAAGTGATGGTTTTCTTGTATTTTAAGAGTTTAAGTAATCAATGAACACAGAAATGCACTTCCAACATAAGGTCCTTTAACATGAGTCACCTTACCTGTCTTTCTGCATTGTCTGCAAAGTAACCTGAGGAAAAGAGGTCTGGTACAGCACTTAAAAACCTTTTCTCCTTAAAATCAGTGAAAATCATTTCATCAAATTCAGTGGAAGCAGAAAACTGTTTCTTCATATCCAAGTGGTACTCTAGGAAGGTCTTGAGAATTACTGGAGGAGTTCCAAACTACTCGAAAGGCTTTAGGCAAACATTGTAGTCCTGACTGCAAAGAAGGTCTATTTTTCTTTCAGATTTCAAAGACAAGTGCTCTCTGTAATCAGAGACACCACTCTGCTCACAGATTATTGATTGAATTAAATGGCAAAATTGAAATTGCTCTTTATTTCTTTAGAAAATAATTCCATAAAAATCCAAATTTGAACGGGATGCTCACATGGAAAGACTTATTTAAATAAGTAAAATTAACTGGAGCTGATCCATATTTCAGAATGAAAGGATTGACATGATAAGAAAAAGGTGTGTTTCTGTTAATTATTCTCATTTATAAATGAACAGTTCAATTCATCCCAAAAGATTATGATTGAATTCTCATTTACATTAAGTCCTCTTTAAACCTCTTCACAAGTGGACTTTGAAATGCACATAAATGTAATTGATTCCAGAAAACTTAAGAGTGGCCTTACTGCAGCCCTTAATTTGGAATATTTCAGATGTGTTAAAACTTAACTTAAAAAATACCAGAATATTTTCATATTTGAAGTGGCTTTTTATAAGAGTATAGTTCAAAGGCAGATTTCATTTTTTAAAAACCTAAGTGTCAAGTGATTAGTTTGCAATATCCACTAATCTCCTCTGGTAATTTCTTTCAATGTTTATAAGGATTTTTACTATGCTGCATAAAGCCTAATGTTCCTTATGTACATTTACAACATTCAATGCAATTGCTCTGAAAGAGTTGCTATGGCCTATTATAAACAAAACAACTCCCTTGGCTCTTTGATAGAATGACTCTAAATTTAGAAAGCAATATTTTGAATTTCAAGCATTAGAACAAGTTTGTAACATGCTTAAGGATGCTTATGAAATTCTTATAGCCTTGCAGTATCTCTCCATCAGATAGCAATTCACTGAAGTGTTCACTTAGCACCAGTTTAAGAAGAGGACTGAGATGCTATGAAACAATTTATCCCAAATTCAGCAACAAACTGGATGGGACAGTCACAAACCAGATGTTTGTTGCTGTGACTGGGACTCTCAGGACAAACATGATGAACCACTTTTCTTGGACTCTGGATCTCCTCAGTGCTGCCTTTAGTGTGGCAGCTTTACAGAAATTGTGCATAAGCACCCTGACACTTTGCCTTGACTGGATACATGGCACTCCTTTCATTGAAAGGACACTGCTGTCTTCCTTCCCTTCTGTGTAATAACACAATGGTTAGAATATTTGCCCAAGAAAAAAGAAATGAGTTCATTTTGTCATCTCAAGATACCTTCCCATTCCAATGAAAGAAGTCTAACCACCAAGTTATAGACTACAAGTCCTATTTGCATTTGGACTCAAGCTTGGATGCTGTCCAGATATGAATGAAAGAACCATAAGACAAGAGTAAGAAGGAAATATCCTGCCCTAGTAAAGGCAGAAGATGGACTATGCTGACCCAAGAACTGTGTCTGTATTAGTGTCTGGGCAATGCTAAGTTTATTAGAAATTTCATTAATTGAAGTCCCAATTAAAAAAATTAATTTTCTTTTTAGTGAAATTTTGTACCCCTCATCCAATCTAAGTTTCACTTTGTAATGTCCACATTCTTTTGGAGCTTGTCCTGTTTTTTCACTTTTCAGTAAGTGTACGACTAGTTTAAATGATTTTAAACACTTTTTGAAAAGACCAAAGGCATAAAGGACTGTTTATTCTTTTCCACAAGAGTGTAAATATTTGATATTACTAAACATGGAGAGTAACTCTATTGACATATCAAAAGATGTTTGATCAAAATGAAAGATTTTAGAGTTTCAGCTGATATAAGAAGTCTAGACCAGTAGATACTAGTCTAGATATTATATATGTCTCAAAATGGTCATATGCTGGGATCACTTCTGACAGGTACTCTCGTAATCATCCCTGGTATTACATGAGAAGTGATCCCTGGTTCAATGAGAAGTGAACTTTGTTAAAGTAGTAGTAATTAAATTTCACATGAAAGCAAATGTACTATTTTCATTCGCTACTGCATGCTTTAAGATTTTAACAATTAATTCCCTTTTCCAGAAAGTA
This sequence comes from Setophaga petechia, assembly GCA_024362935.1. Lineage (NCBI taxonomy): Eukaryota > Metazoa > Chordata > Aves > Passeriformes > Parulidae > Setophaga > Setophaga petechia. Next base: position 1,647,817 of record JANCRA010000019.1, on the reverse strand, counting down.
AAAATCCTTATTGGTGCAAATCAACATGGACTTCAAAGGTACAAGTTTTGTGCCCCAATGCATCATAGTAATAAAAATATTTCAAGAAATTTTTTAAGAAAAAAAATAAGTAAATAAGTATAGCTCCCTTGATAAAAAGAAATGCATAGATTTTGTTCTGTTCATCAGACTTTAGATCCTTTCTTTTTTATTTACTGTCACTTAAACACAGAACTGGGAATTCAATTTTTCTACCACAGAGCCTATGGTTCACTTTGACAGCCTGCACCAGATGATGACAGAAAAATCTGTAACCCAGATTCTGAGATTTTGAGTTTAAACAACTGTTGGGACTCTAGACTTTAAAACTTCAGAGTTCAGTAAATTCATGGCCAGATTTCCCTGGGGGACCATACAGAGGAGCAGAGCAGAAAAGTAATTTTTAGAACTCAGGAACAAAGTATCCTGTTCTACAAAAAGATAAGACATTTTGGTAAGAGGCTAAGCAAACAATTCCTATAGTACTAGATTTCAATGACATCAAAGACATTAAGTGTAATCAAGGACAGGCAAGGAAATAAAGGTGGAAGAGAATTCCTTGGATGTTCAGATGTGAACATGTAAAGCCAAAGCTGAGCTGAACTGAACCACCATTTTAAGTAGTGTCTGGAGATAAAACAAAAGGTAAAAGTTACAAGTTAGGGTTTGGGATCTGCAGACTTAGGAAAACTTTGTCATTATAAACTTAGGGCAATAGAGAAACAGATTGTCCATAGAGGCCTTTTCAAGATTCAACTAAACAAAATAACAACTGATGCAATCTAATATTGAATATAGTCTTAATCCAAGAAGGAGCGTGCCTAGATGACAGTTAAATGTCCTTCCAGCAAATATTTGTATGATTCTGAAAATGTGTGTGCATAGAAAACTATTTGAAGACTTTCAGAATCAAAATTAGTCACAGTAGCATGAGCAGAATGAGATGGTGTACAATATCTTTTTGCCCTTTGCTATGTGCAAGGTCATTTTCCTTTTCACTGATTACTCTCTCTTACATTCTTTCACTGATTCTTCTTTTTATCATCACATCTAGTTCGTCTACTTTCTCTTACCTTTCACGCTTTTCGAAGCTCTGAGTATCCCTACCTATTTGTTCTCTGACTCTAATGAGTTGCTCTTTGACATTTCCACTCCATCAGAGATAGTAGCCTAAACTATTCACTTGACAGTTTCTGCCACAGGAGTCTTAGCACTTTTACAAACAGAGCACACTCCTTGAGTCAGTGCATAAAGCCATTAACCTCTCGTCTTTCATTTGCCATCTTGAGACCCGCAGGATTTGGAAATGGCCAACTGATAATGGCAAGAAAAAAGGTCAGTGGGGATTGCTGATACCTATTTTTAGTGTTTACAATGACGTAGAACGATGGGGTTAAAAAATACCATCATAGATAACCTTTGTTAAAATTATTACAGTCTTCTTATGGATCCTGCCCTCACTTTCTGTCTCACTACAGATTTGCTGTAGTGTTCTTATCTTTCAAGCTCTGCATTCTAGGTGACACACTTTTAATGGCATTCATGGAATATCATAGAATATCCTGAGTTGAAAAGGACCCAGAAGGATCATCCAAGTCCAACTACTCAACAAAAAAAAGCTACATATCCTTTTAAATCTCATTTAAACTGATGAGTAGAATAAGCCTCAGTGTCACTATTAGCATTTAAAAAGTGTTACATTTAAAGAGTATTGAAATTAAGAATCATTCCAGTAACTTTGGACATAATTTAAAAACAATGCTTATGATTCAAGAAAGAAGTTGAAATATCTAGATGCTTTTTATAGAGACTAATCCATTGCTATTAAGAAAAAAACCCCTCTTTGGTGGCAATGTATTCTGAAGGATCCACAGGTTTCCATATACATAATAGGGAAGGAAGATAAAACACAGTATTGGCCAAATTGAATAGTAATATAAAACCCAAATCTGCATAACTACAGTAAGCATGGATAAAATATTCACAACATAATGGACTAGTTTTTTGCTGGGTGAATGCATTACCACTCTTAGATGACAGAAAGAAACCTGCATACTTGTCAGTAAGGATGTAAGTTGGATTGTGGCTTGGCTAGCTGCCCTGAACAGCAGGAGTTCAAAGGAACAACATCTCAGCAAATCAGAGAAAGAGCTGTGGCTTGGAGGTCAGAGATCTTCCTGGGTTTCTCTTTGCTCTGGTGGAGGTATTTAGTCACCTCATTCTTCCACATAAGTCAGGCTGTTCCTCTTAGACCATATGTTCAGCTACTCACAGTGTTTTTGCCTCCCAAACTCCTGCTAACTTCTATCTGCCTGCATATAGAAAAGTTGGGTGCAAAGTCCTTTTTGCCTCCTCTGAGGAAAGCCATTTTTCTTTTAAATAAATGAGTTTATTTCCCATTAAATATCTATAGTCCATGCTATGGAAATTTGAGACTCCCCGGCTTAAGAATGTTTTATGGAAAACACATACTGGTAATGCTGAGAAACCCTTTGGTTTTATTCCTTGATAAAGTTGTATAGATTATTAGAGCATAGAGAAAAGTTCAGGCAAAATATGTTTTTACCTACATACAGCCTAGTCTGGTCATTTTCTAATGAGGGCTATTAATGTGTGGCTTTGTGAAGTTTATAGTGGCAGATGATAAATTTCTCGGAGTTCAGCATTATAACACATCATTTCATGTAATGGGTCTTCCTCTCCAAACTCTCACTACAGATTTTGAAAGTAATTTATACAACCCATAGTTCTAAGAGAAAAAACCCCAACAACAAGAGAACCAACCAACCAACCAAAAAACAAAACAAAGTAAAACAAAACAAACAAAACAAACAAACAGAACTCAACAAAATTAAAAGCCGAAATAATATTTAAAAAATCCACAAAGCCCCTCCCAAAAGAACCCAGAAGAGTACAATTTACAGAGTAAAAACTAATTAAGACAATAAGCTTCCAAAGACATTAAAGATTCTCTTTTGATCATTCCAAAATTATGGGAAGAATCTAGCAGCTACAGTTTCAATCACCTAATGTCCTCAAGACCCATATTAACATGCTGAATGCTATTAAGACAGATGTCTGTAGCTGTATAAATTCTCTGTGATGAAAAAGTATCTGAATAAGCAGGAAATTAGTCCTGAAATATTGTGAAATCCTGCACTGTTAATATACCCTGAGGAGGATGTTACAGCTGAGGTTTAGATCTACTTATATAAAACTCCTTATCTTGAAGCTAATGAAGAGATACTGACAGTTTTGCTGCAGTGTGAAGTGTTCTAATGACTACAGATTAGTCATTTTCTAAAGCAGCATTCCCCAGTGGTTCCCCACCCCAAAAATCGTAACCCAAAACAAGAAATAGAATGTCTTTGATAATAAAAAAACCCAAAAATCAAAAACAGAACAAAAAACCAACAACAAGGAAAGACCCAAACAAAACCCCCAGCCCCTCACGTCAGGAAAGCTGGAGCATTTATAGTTACATTCTCCACAAGAAAAAAACCCAGAGGTGACAGTGGATCTAGTGAAGCAGTCAGTTAATTGTTACACTGAGGGTTTTAATTTTCTTTTCTATGTAAATCACAATTGAGGAAAGCATCTGCCACCTCTGATATTTCCTGTACAGTAAATTTAAATGGATTAATCACCCTTCTTTTTCTGAAGTTCTGAGTAATGACAGGCACTTGCCAATGGTCTGTGGAGTCTCTGGCTCGTTGGTTTTTAGCTGTCTTGGGGGAATTGGTGAGGTTATGGAAAGATTTAAAGAGAAATTAAAAAATAAATTATGCTCAAACATTTTTTCCCCCACCCATTTCTACACCCTATCATCAAAAACTGATTAAAATATTTTCTAGGATATAAGTGGGTTTTCTAGCAGACTATCAGGATAGGTTTGTACTTGATGTCAGCCAAACCAAGATTCTCATGTTGACTTTGCACAGGAACATTTTTACCAGTCCAACAGAATTCCTTAATGCAATGGTTGGTATAAAATGTCATAGCCCATAGCCATGTTTCCAAACAATTTGGGTGATTTTTGCATTCTATCCACTCCCATTCTTGAATTCATGGAAATTTAGCAGAGTCCATGTGAACCACGCATGGACAACTGTCTTGCCTTACCATAGACTGCCTTTCACTTTATTTGAAATTCCTTTAAACACCCTTTAAAAATATAGACTGGGGTGCCCAAAAGATGGAAGGGAGTTGGTAAGCCAGCTTTCAGAGTCTGCCCAGTGCTCATTCTACAAATAAACACTGTCTTTAGCTGCCATGTGGTCTTGCACAACTTTAACCATGAGAGACGATACAAGAAAAAAAATATCCCTTTTAAGGAACATGCTGCACTGTCTAAGGGGAAATCCTGATCCACAGAGGGAAAATAAGAAACTAGGAAAATAGAAAACATGGTATGATTTACTTGCAAGAAAATCTTTGCTACCTTTGTGATCCTCATATTCCTACATTTCATTTCTTTTCTTTTTTAAAATTGATTTTTGCACTTAAAGTTTATTTCAGATGTAATTTCCAATTGTCTATTCAGTATTTTATTGTGAAAAAGCAAAACAAATCAACCAACCAACCAACAAAAAAACCCAAAAAAACCAAACTCAAAAAAACTACTGTTCTGTCAAGAGTAATTTTCTAGTGTTCCCACATGGTTCTTAAAGTGAATTTTTATCTGTGCCTCAGCTAAAATTATTCATAGTGAAGGTCTATAAATCATTAAAAAACAAATGCTGCCAAAACTCATCAACCTTGCAGAACTCAGATGATAAGAGGATAAATAGTTGTTTTGGTGAGATTAGTTGTATGCTGAATTAGTTGTTTGTATGAAAGAGAGAAAAAAATCTGTAAATTGAGGTCTCAAATCTATGGCTGAAATCTCTTCTACTTTCATTTTCTAACTGAATCATTGATTTAAGTAGCCTGTGAAATAGCATGAAGTGTAAGAAGATAGCTGCTTTGGATATACAAATTAATTTATCAAAAGGCATTGATAGCTATGTAGATAATATGATAAAGAATATCTTTTACTTTGGGATCTCAAGGTGCTTCATGTATATTCAGTAATTAACAATCACAATAAATGTACAAGTTAAATAAATAGCATGAAGCAATTTTTTTCATGCATGAAGTTATACCAGATAGGAAGACAATAGCTATTTCTTAATATATATATATTTTTTATTAAGAAGAAAAGCATTTGTTAATGAATTTAAAATGGACATGAGCACCTCTACAAAGTTCTGAGACACATTGCCACAAAGAGCATAATAACCAGAGATTCAGATTCCTATCATTGTCCCAAGCAAAAATATCCTTGTTTTGCAGGGAGATACTATTGTCCACATCATGCTCTCTTAGCCATCTTCAAATGCATCAGGGAATCTTCCCAGGAGGGATAACCAACTGCTGCATTTTCCTATCCCAGTGACAACAAAGATATGCACCTTCTTATTCAGGTTGGAAGTACAGTTAAAAAATATATACATATGGCTGTTTGAACACAGGGTTTATAATGCACAATATGGATCGAAAGGTATAAATTACTTAGATTTCTTTGCTGGGTTTGTCAGTACATGAATAAAACAAAGAGCAAATGTCTCCATGCCAGCAGTGTATTATTTAATCCAGACAACATGAAGACCAGACAATCAGACTATGGTGATGTTTATAAACCATAACAAAACCTTCTTTTTTTATTTCTCTTTAGAAATCCTTTACCAAAAAAAAAAACGTTTTAAAAATATAATCTTTACTGTCAGTAAAGACATTTGTTCTAACCAACCTTTTCCTTTCAGTGGTGGAAAGTATTTTCTTTTCAGAAAGTATTTTGAGGTGGGATATAAATGAGAAGATATATTGGCGTCAAAGGATGCTTTTGTATGTAATCAATGCAGTAATTGAATTTGGGCTATCCTTTACATTGGCCTTGAGTGTGATTTTTTGTCTATCTCCCAGCTCAGGTGTTTGTCTGGACAGGTGTATGACATACACTTATGTAAACCATTGATAAGACAAAAAATACTTGCTAGTAATATGAGTCTGAATTATCTGGATTCAGGCAGACACAGAATTTCATCCTGGTTTTGTCAGCTATGCCCCAGTAGTTCATGACTGCCACACCACATACCAATGAACCTGCCATGTGAGTAGGGATAGGTCTGAGCTCTCAGCAGCCCATTCCACCTCTTTCCCCCACCAGGTCTGTGCAAAGAAAAGGATATCTCCAGACCTGAGGTACAGTGAGCATCAACATACAAACAGCTGCTCATCTTTCAAGGGAATGGCTGGTGATGCTAAAGGAGACCTTGAGCCAGGTGCCCTGGGTTGTGCTCTCTCTTATACATAATATTAATATGTTTATTATACTGTGAATATTACCTGTGATAATTCTAGGTTAGAAATAACTAAGTATATGAAAGGTATTTGTGAATTTTACCCCAAGAAAGTTGGAGAGAGAAGCTGGAAAGATACAGCCATATAGCCCAGTCTGATTTTATTGAGACAGAGAAGAGCAATGGAGAACAATATAAGTTTCCACTGATGTAGGACAAGGATTTGGGAAGGCTACAAGTAACTTTATAAGATGATTTAACCTAAATTATCTCTTGTGAAATGGATTACAAAATAATAGAAGACAAGAAAAGGTCAAAGGTGCAAGGATGAAAACTTAAGGAACTGAAAAGAGAGGAAACCAAGGCTAAAAAATCTGTGCCTAATCTCCTGATTGCATATTTCCTTTCACAGCACAGCTGTAGAAATGTAAAAGCTTTAAGACTTCATATCAAGCTAGGTTTCATTTTTTTTCCTGTTTTTCAGGCTATGAGGAGAGGAGGCTGCTGTCCAGGCTTGGCTCAGACCCTCAGCACAGTCTGGCTGACAGGGTAATAGAAGCTGTGGGGTAATAGGACACATCACAGCTCCAACTCACCCACTGTCCTAAAGGGCTGACAGATGGTGCTCACTGTTTCTGCCTGACTTTGGTCATCACCAGATGAGGTATCCAGCATCTTTCATGTCTCTCTTTGTTTCTCTTGTTTGCCTCAGAGAGAAGCATCCAGAAGAGGAGCTCCAAAGCAAAAGGTATATATATATTGCTTTTGCAAAGAGCATTATACTTCTTTTTGCTCTATTTCTAAGATTCTCATGTGTCTAGTATGTTCAGGAACCATCTAACCCTTACTGTCTGGGCTTTTTGGTGTTTGAGTGTCCTTCATTCTCCTGTTCTGCATTTAACACAATGTATCTCTGATTCTGACGCTCCCAATCCTTCTGTTGTAGAAATAAATAATAATAATTACAACAATTTGTCTCCAAGCAACTACGCTTTTAAAAGTAAAATATGTGTTCATTTCAGAGAGTTTCTTGTCATACAAATACTGCACCTGTTTCAGCTAAGAGCAGGATCCCAAACGCTGTGATTCAGGGAGCAGAGCAGAGACTCAGGAAGTTAATAAAATGTGTTGATTGCTTTATGAAGAAGTTGCAAGCTTATGAATCCTTAACACTGTGCAATTAATGACTACCAGTGAAAACACACCCTCCTCAGGACATCAGCAAATCCATGAATTTCAATAAAGTTACAACTAAACCAATTAACAAGTGAACACAAAATCAATTATTGTGAAACAAGCTAGAACAAAACAATGACAAATGCTAGTTTTAAAGCAAGAACGGAAATAACCCAAACATATTTGCATTTCAAACATAAGTATTAACAGGCTACACTTATTAAAACATACTAGAATGATAGATCTTTTAAAAAGATTTATACGTGCATAAAAAGAACCACATCTTAAAATACAGCATTTAAAACAAAACCCACAAACAATTCTACCCCTATACATTTCAAGATGACTTCTCTTTGATCTTCTTAGGTACTAAAAAATACCTCAAATTTGTTGCCTAAAGCAAAAAAATACTAATTAGACAAATAAAAAACAATGTTTCTTTATCTCGTAAGTCTTTTAATTTTAGCTTTACATAACAGCAACCCAGTTTGCAAACAGAGGAAGCCAGTCATGAGAACATGTGATGTGTAGCAGAGATCATAATTCTTCCTTAAAGAACAGCATGCATCAGCTTGCTGGCTTTTTAATTTTTATAATGAGGGGTCTTAGAGCAATGTCCCATGTTCACAGCCTCTGTCCATCTGACTATGCAATGTCACTAGCGTAAAATAAACATGGTCTTGCTGTTGAGAATGATATCAGAGGACTCTTTGTTCATGATCATTGCTCACAGTAAAGCTGCTAAGACTTCATGGAAAGGAGCCTCAGACTCCTGCTGTTTGGGAAGTTAATGGGGAGAGTCAGACTCATGGCTTTGTAACAGATCGCTCCTGTTGATTATGTTTCTAAGGCTAGATGGCAGCATTGTCAACTCATGATTTTTATCATAAGTTTCCTAATATTTGGTATTATCCTTGAAATAACAACTGTCAGAATACCAAGTCTCCCTGAAAAACTCAGTGTTTCTTTAAAACTATATTTTCAATTGTCTGATGGTCAGAAACATGGCTGGAGTTCAAAAGAGAGATAAAAGTGCAGAGGGAAGTGGAGTCTATGGATCATTTTATGCAGCCAGATAATGATAGTGTAATTTAAATCACTAAATAAATCACCTGCAACATTGAAAAAAAAAAGGTAGCGATAAGAAAAGAATCCTTCAGCTCTCCTGTCAGAAATAAGAAGCAAAGCCCAGTGAAGGTGGAGAGAAACATTTCCCTCTTTTGTTATCAGGATTAATGGTTATTTTTGGGCTGTCAGCTAAAGACAGTCATCTTATACTTCCAAAGAACTTTATCAATTTATCTGTTGTTATCCTTTTTCAACTTTGCCCTATTGTCATTTTATATAAGGTACTCAAGTCAGAGATCATCTATTTTAATATTGCTGCCAAATCCCAAATACAACTCCAATGTGAAATAAATAAATAATTACAGTATTAATAATGTCAAGTATTCATTAAAAACACTATCACAACAACCTTGCAGGAGTAAATTCTTTTATGCTTGTAATCAGTTATGAAATATTCATTTGTTGTTGATCCTGTATACATCAGTTAATTTGGCAGTAATTATGTGAAGGAAGTTACTAAAAATACACAGTGCTTAAATACTTATAATGGTACCAAGCTCACAATTGAATTATGAGAGATCCCCTACTTAATATATTTTAACTTTCAGTTGAATATCTCATTTAGATCACATTACTTGTATTTTTCAATTTCTTTAAATTAAAAGGCATTAACCTTTCTAATACTCGCATTAAATTTCTTCACTTCAAATACATGAAACTGATTACATGGTAAAATAATTAATGGTATAATTTATTGATATAAACTCTAAGCAGGATTGTTCAGTCTTGCTTAAATTTACTGTAGGAAAAAAAATCCTGCCCAATCTTATAGCTGAATTTTAATTATTCTATATTTTCTTTGAATGTGTTTGGGAATATTTTCAAACACAGTGGACTTATGCTTCCTTTTCATATTCAACCTTCAACTGCAGATTGTGTGTGTCCTTTTTGGTACAGCAACTCTAGGATTTTGTTTTTCAGTCTTCAGCTTGTAGACATCTAAGAACATTTGTAAGCAAAGTGTGGACTCTAATATAATTTAAATTTCTTGTGTACTAATTTCCCTAAATTCCTGTCTCAGAGGGCCATAGGTTAACCATTCAAGCACTGATTTTTAGAAGTATTAATGACAATGACTTTTCTTTATAAAAAATGAATTGAATTGGTTATTGTATGCAATTTAGTGCAAACACTTGTTACAACTGGTATTCTTAAAAAGTATACTGTGTAAGTTCTCTATATTGAATATGGAAAATCAAGGGATTTGAAAATTTCAAAAAATTTATGTCCCTCTGCAGCCTGTTCAGGACACCGCACCAGAGGAGATGGACGCCTGAGGGAGGCTTCCTGGTAGGACCTGAGGACCACGGACAGAGGAGCCCAAAACATCAGGTTTGTGGGCAGGGCTTATGATCCTGTCAAGGGGATGCCCTGGAGCACCCTCCCCTTGAAGGGCTGAAGCCTGTGGAAGAGACACACTGGAGCAGGTTGTGAAGAACTGTAGCCCAGTGGGAAGGACTCGCACTGCAGAATTTCATGGAGGACTGTCTTCTCTGGGAAGAATCCCATGCTAGAGAAAGTAGGAGCAGGAAAAGCTGCATGATGAACCAACTCCCTGCACTGTTGGGGATGGAGAGAAGATCAGGGATGAAGCTAAGTTAAGGAAGGAGGAAGGCATGGAAGGAAAATGGTGTTAAGATTTGGGGTTATTTCTCATTATCCCTGTTTTTAATTCAATTAATTTCCCCAAGCTGGGTCTGTTTTACCCATTATGGTAATTGGCAAGTAATCTGTCCCTGTCTTTAAGTCAAGCAATGAGCCTTTTGTTATCTTTTCTTCCTCCTGTCCAGCTGAGGAGGGAAGTGATAGAATGGCTAGATAGGCACCTGGCATCCAGCCAGGGTCAGCCCACCCCACAATTTTATAACCCCAGTGCAACAACCATGTCTTTATAAAAATCTCCACCAAATCTCCACAGAGCTATCAGCCTTACCTATATGACATAAGTTTGTGCAGTTCTCTAGAAGGGTGTTTGCTTAGTGGGTGTCATTCAGCACCAAAACTGAACAGGCTGCTCTTTGAGGATGAACAAAATGAATCAGAGATTTTATGCTTCCCAAGACAACAGGACAAGTTATAGGAGAGACAAATACTTCTCTTTCTTGGAGGTGGAATGTAATGAGGGCATTGCTGTTAAATTAAGGTAGTCCACTGCACTGCCTGTGATTTTGATCACTCTTGAGACAATGTGTAATAATAGGCATATAAGAGATGAAAGGAAGAAAAGGGTATGGAGCTTGAATATCAGCACTAAATGCCTAATAGCCAGAACATTAAAAGGTTTCGGCTTTTTATTTTAAACATTAAACCAATGGACTAATTAAGCAGCATATAGAGATTGCTCAAGGGTTTCAGTTTCACTGCATGTGTCACTTAGGCACCGTAGGACAAAACAATTCAGCATATATTGCAGGGAGCTGCTTAACACTGGAAGAAGAGAACCATTTTGAAACCTAACTCCTATGGATCCTTCATATGCTGACTTCTTTGTGCCAGTGGCAATTCACTTGAGAAAAAAGGGTGTAAGAACCATGGGATTTGGTCTCATTTCCTCTGTCGTTGTCATTTTGCAATTTAGTATGAGTCATCACAATCTCTCTCAATAACTTCTGCACTTCACGTACCCACAGGAAAGACATATTAAGACTCTTATTTTTAACTATATTCTTAGGTCACGGTAAGCCAGTGATTTAATTTCATGCTCCTTTCTCTCTCTCCCCTAATTTCTATTGAGCTCAGTTTCTATTTTCTATCTATAAACGCCAGGTTGCTTGTTTGAAGCTGAAGTTCCGTGTTTGGACAATGGAGTCTGCCTGCCTTTCTTCCTCTAAATTTCATTAAAAGGAGGAAGAAAATAGATACTGCAATTGATAAAAATCATATTTTGGTTGCCTGGAACACACAGGAGATTGCTACACTTTATATGATGTTGAATCATGACCTATAAATGGTCACAAATGAGGGAAAATAAACAAACAAGGTATTGATCTTAGAAGACTTGGAAATTTTGAGGGTGCTCTACTGCCTGAAAATAAATTTGATACCTGCTTATAGTCACACAGAGACCAAAACCCATTTACTATTTGTTTAAAAAACATGTGATATTTATAGCTTTGGATATTGATTTCTATGGTCACAACACAGAACTGATTAAAGAAAAATAGATAAACTTAAACCAAAGCTTTAGGCATGAAACACTGCCTGAAAAAATTGCATCACCTTCTACGGGTATCTAGGTTATCAAAAGAGAACAATTTAACATGCACCTAAACAAAACTTTCTCCTAAAAAGTAAAAAAAAAACCCCAAAAACATATTTAGTTGTTGCTAAAACTCATTTGTGTTTCTTCTTTTACTTTCTGACAAAGCTTTCCTACTTATTGACTCCCTGGGTGACATCTCTGGATGGCAAGTTTTTGACTGTAATTTCACTTATACTGAAGATGTTATGCTGAACCTCATTTTGAAGTTTCTTATTGCTACATTGGCACACCTATTGGGGTGCTTCCTTTAAGAGGAGATTTTCCTCTGTGAAAAGAAAGTGTTGTTTCCTTGTAAAAAAATTAATAATTTTTCCCAAACAAACCATATCCCTCTGATAATTTTGGGACGGAAGGTGAATTTGAAACCTCTTGAAATTTTACTGAGGTGGAAAGTCTTTTCAAGATTAGACAAAGGTTCCCTTTAAATATCAACATAATTTATATTTTCAGAACGCTTATTATAAATATTTCATTTTACTAATCACATGTCCACCTGATTTTCTTCTGATTGGATTCAAATCTCTGAATGCACATATTTCTGCAGAAGAAATTAAGCATATGTGAACAAAGAAGGAAATAGGCCAACTACTTAACTTTCATTACATTTTCCAAAAGGCTAAGAAGTTGCCCACATTTTAATGATCTACATAATATCACTTCTTGCTTTAGCAACTCCTCATAGTTCCTCTGCACACAGCAGCTCAAATTTCCTGATGGCTTGACAACATGTTTTTGGCCCTTATGGCAAAGACTTGATTCACTCAAGAGCCTAATAAGCACTGAGGCTTTACAGTGAAGAATGACATTACCAAGCAAGTGGAAGAAGAGCTGCAGGCAATTTTGTTCCCTCTTACATTACTCAAAAAATTCCAGGAGCCTGTAGCAGATCTAATTCATGATTTCCAAACCATATGTAAATTTACCAAGCAAAAGAGAACAAACAACACACGACATGCAAAGAATGATTGAACCAGGAAAAAAGTTGACTACTATACTTCCAGGTTGAGGAGAGGCAACAATAGGGAAGCAAGCTGGTTCTATTTCTGCTATAAACATGTCTCATGTCAGAAAGAAAGAAAACATTCAGCGAAGTCCATGGGGTGTTTTGCATCTCCATTAGACAAATGATAACCATATGGTGTTATCTGGAAATGAAAAGCCCTGAAAGCATGCTTGCTTAATTTTTAAGCTGTGGCTTTACACTGAAATAAATGTTATTAGCTAAAATAATGCTAAACATGGATGTTTTGGGTTTTTTTTCCCTATGGATTTAAATGCAAAAAGTACTGTCTATTCAAATGGATTGTAGGGAATAGTTGTTTGCTTGTTTGTTTGTTTTTCTTCACTGGCAGTGTAAGTATAGAAAGAGGAATTTTTCCTTATTTGCAGTAAGTTTCTTTTATCATTAGTAAAAATTCTGCCTTGGGTCTTTCAAAATAATTCTGACAAAGCAGCAGTGGCCAAAATAGGGAACAGCTTGCTCTTATTTTCTGTGCCTTACTAGTTTCACATTACAATACGGAATAATTGAGATTGATTCATTGTTCAAATTTAAATCTAACTCCTTCAAATTGAGCTGGACCTAGAAAGAAAAGGCATGTGTGTTACATAGTTTAGCCCACATCTGACCTGGTTTCAAAACATAAAATTGGGTTTCTGATCAATTAGTACCTGATATGTAACCTATTTGTATGGTTAACAAAAAGGGAGGAAACATTACTAAACAGTAATGTGTTGCTATTAAAACTACTAATTTTTTTTTTTAAACCATACACATGGACAAAGACAACTGGAGATTCTGAAGCTGAGTAAGAAACTGAGGACCTAAATATGCATATCTTTACATCCCAAGTAGGTCAGGTCTCACCCTTTCTTATTGGAACAAGCATTACTGAAATGAAATGTGAGGTTAGGTCCTTCCCTTATGCAGGTGCAGCCTAAAGAAGGAATACAGCTCTGTGCAGCACTGAGAACTTTTTGCAAAGTCCAAGATACCCGAACTCCTTTGATGTTCTTAACCCTCCATCAGTGTGGGGCTACAAATTACTGAAACTTTTTGAAGAGTGTTATGTGGAAGTCAAATATTAATAAGAACTGGGCAGTGATATTTAGGGAGAATTTTTTTCCACCTCAAGATGCTTCCTCATTTCTGAAGATCTTCGTGGGAAGAAAGAAGGAACCTCTTCCCACCAACAAAGAGGAAAAACTAAATTCTATTAATGGAAACATGGAGTGCTCCTCAGCTTTCTGATGGAATAGGCAACTTTTTGCTCCAGCTGTCTCTCAGTGAACTTTTTGTAATGCATTTAGCCTGTCCTTCTGAGGTTTCACTGAAAATCTCAAAAGTGCCAGCATCCCTGGGAAGTGAAATCAAGGTGGTCTCTATGTTAGAGTGAAGGAAGAATCAAAATATATTTTCAAAGCTCATGAAATGACACTGAACTTGATTCTTATTTTTGGTAATTGCCTTTTTCTTCATAGTAATGCAAAGGTCATCTAGGCATATAGGTTGTTAGAAGTTTAGCATCCCTTTGATCAGCTTTAGAACATGTTATTTTTATTGTACTGATACTTAGAAAACATTTTATGTCTAAAGTCTTGGTACTGAGAATTCAAAATTTTCCATTTTGGCAAGTATTTTGCAAATCTGATTTCACTCTACCATAAAGCTCAGAAGGAAAATGGTGTTTCTCAGTTTAAATTGCTTTTCTTTTCTTGAAAAATATCAATTTATGCAAAGCATTGTTATACAAAACATTTTTTATACAAAAAGAAGGATTTTTGTGTCATTTAAAAGCTTTTGGGAAATACAGGTGAGAATAGAAGTAATGTTGAGTGTGGAAAAAAATCACCAAATGCTCAAATTTCAAATGTGAAAAATGGAAATGCATAATAATAATTTTAAAAGGTAGTTTTTTCTTAGAGTACATGGTTTTTAATCTTTTGGTTTTTATTCCAGTGAAGCTTGTTTACGATTTATTTGACTTAAATAGGATGACAGATGTTTTGTGCACTGCAACTGCTTATTTTTTAAATGATCTGATGGAAATATATTAGTAACATTTTAAGATGGACCTTTTCAAGCCAGTAAGGGAAACAATTGGTTCCCCATTTCCAGCTGATTTCTCCAAATGTCACAATTCCATCTATCGGACAGGTTAACAGAAAGTATATGTTATGCTGAATTTTCCTCAATTCCCTCTGCTTAATTTATTGTGACATGGTCTCTGAAATCTGAGTTTCTGTTTGTAGCCAAGGAAATCCCAGCAAAGCTGTAATAGTTGACAGGGCTGAGAGCAAGCCAGGGCACTGAAGCAAGAGTTGGGGTCCACGTTTTGAGTATTAAGGAATATCCACCATATGCACCATCTTCCAGCTGGTGCTTTGAAACCCATTTTGGGTTACAAGCACTCAGTCTGTGCCAGCTTAATGCAGGACTTAATGCAGGAATCTGTTGGCTAAAAGCAAGGAACTACATTATGCAGGAAACTGCAGTAGAAGAACAAAAGATATCTGGAAATGTGAAAGGATGAGTGGCCACAAACCTATCTGTCTCTGCAGAAGGCTATTTTGAGGCCTTTCTAGGAATGGTGCTGCACTGTGGTATTTTATCAATATTTCTCATATGGTGGTATAATTTATAGTAACACCTTGGCCAGGCACAGTAGTCTGAGCCAATCCATTTTCCAGGTCAATGTGCATGGGGACCCAAACAGAGAGGAAACAAAAGCTTGATATACCTCTCTGTTCTTTCCTAACATTCCTGTTCACGAAGCAGTGAAGCTCACCTCCGAATCAGTACCCACTGAAATGGGTGTACAAAACAGACACAGACATAGAGCATTTTGGAAACCTAGATTCTAAAAAATCCTGGTTGACTGTTCAGAAGTGACAATGACTGCAACTGTTGTCTATGAATTTTAGAAAAAACAGTTCCTGCAATTTAAACATGTCATATTGCCGAATCTAGTGTTAAATGTGAATTTAATTTCTCAAATTTCTAGACATCAGCAAATACGCACCTGTTATGCCCAGAAGCAAAGAGCTCAGCATAGAGGAATACTGCTGTGATTCACAGCTACCCCTATTTATTTTTGCTTTATTTGTTAAAAAACACATTAAGAAAAATTAAATCAACCTGTATGGAACTGGAAATAGAAACTTTAATCCTTCATCATAGGTTTCTGAAATTGATTCAAAAAAATAGAATACAGGCTTAAAACAACAAAAAATGATAGCTTAATCTTTGAGTCATTCTGCCACATGCAGTAAACCTGGGATTACCCTCTGCAGAACTGAACTCCTGAGTTCTTTTCCTGGAGAAAGCATCTTGTTCCTCACTTGCTTCAAGATTAATAATATCATTCCAACGAGATTAGAGCCATTAGTCTTCCTGACCTGACCCAAATGGTACAAATGGGATTTTAAAGACAGTGTCCACTGAAAGATCCAGCAGAATGATGGGGTACACAGAATAGCTACCATGAGGAATCACCAGTGATAGACTGTCAGTGCTATAAAGAAGATACCCTATTAAGTTTAGCTATTATCTCAGAGGAAGATTATAGGCATAAATCCTGACCTTTAATTAAATAGACAGCACAAAGACAGAAAGATAAACAAACTTGTGCAAAAAGTTGCAACTTGCACTGACTTGCTAGATAAGTCTGTGAAGTGGAAAATGGACAGTGATCAATGGGAGATTTTACAGATTGCTTTCTCTCTCATTTGTTGATGAGGCAAAACGTGATGATGACCACTGTTTGATAGAACAAAAGGTCTGCTTTACTGACTAAACAGCAATGTAAGTCTGGATTTCCACAATTAGGGAAGGAAGAAAGGAAAAAAAGAAAGGAAAGAGGAGAGGAGAGGGGAGGGGAGGGGAGGGGAGGGGAGGGGAGAAGTGAATCAGCATGTATTTTGAAGGTGTTTGTTTGTTTTTTACTCTCAGGAGAACAGGTTTACTTGATGTTGAATACTAATGAACAGTAGATAAGCTTTGGCTTCACTTGTCCTGAATGTCACTTCCCTTGTGTCACAATATGGCAGGATAATAATATCCATCTTCTTCATACCTCACATTTTCTAAATACTGAAAAAGATACACAACAAGAAAATGCTGGTGACTTCTGAAGGTGATATGAAGAAAAAAAATACACCAGTGTGCTTAGTATAAGTTTATTTCTCAAACTTTCATTATCCAAGGATACTCAAAAAAGTATTATGTGCTTGTTAAGAGTACACTGTACCTGATTTTATGATTATTCCTAGGATAATGTTCTGTTTGAAGAATAGGCCCACGTATGCATAACTATACAGCACAAGCAAATCTGTCAATTATTTGTAAACAATATGACAAGAATTGCTGAGTTTTTATAATTGGTTATTGAGAATAGACCAAACTGTTTTATTTAATAACACTTAAAATCATGATGGATTCAGATTCTTTTGCTCTTAATTTCATCTTCTCCAAGAAGATAAACTAGAATTTAAAAAATCTGTAATTCTTAATTTCAATCTATTTTAAGAATTTCTCCAGTCTTTCATTATAAAAGTAGCGGCACATAAAACACCCTCATGACCAAGAACTTTGAACATGACATGACTACAAAAATATACTAATTCAATGAACTCTTAAAATGAAGGCTTATATGTGTAGCATTGTGTGTCCTGTATGGGTGTTATTGTAAAGTTGGTTATTTTTTATAAATTAAGATTTTTGGTTTGACCCTCGGTTCCCCCCATGTTCTCCCTCCTAATGGTTTATTCCTCCCGCCAGTTACCTGTCTATCATTGTAACCAAACCCCTTCATTTCGTGAATTTTCTGTGTCAATCTTCCCTTGCCTAACATATGATTTGTCCCCTGAGCCTTTTCCCTCCCCTGCGACATTCCTATTGGTTCGGTTGTGTCCCTCGCTCCTCCCCTGGGCTTCGTTCATTGGTCCCTCGTGTCTCCACGCCACGCTTTTCCCCTCTATAGGTGCCTCTCCCACGGTGTTTCCCTGACGCCAATACTGGCCCCGCTTGGGTTAATGGGGCGTCTTGGCATCCACTTCTTCCTTTCTTCACCTCAGTACTTCGCAGTCCTGCTCTCGCCTGCGTCACCATGCCACAGACGGAGCCACTACTCGGGGTTCTGGCCGAGAGCCTGGGAGTGACGGGATTCGTGGTCTGCGCCGGTCACTCTGGGAGCGGCTGGCCGGCACCCGTCGGCTCCAGTGGCCGCGGGACGAGACTGCAGCATGCACAACAGGAAGATACATAGTTATTATTATAGGTGACAAGTAAGGAGTGTTCTGAGCTGATTTAAAAGAGGTTCCAAAAAAGCTAGAAAACAGATAACCAGGAACAAGAAATTTTGTATGTTAATGGTGGGTACTATTTCTCTTAACAAATTTATTCTGTTGAAAGTTTTTTATTTATGAGGAAAGACTAAGGCAATTCACTGAAACATACTTTAGGTATTAAAATTTAAGAAGTTCACCCAGACATTGTGAAGAGAGCATACATTTCCCAACTTACTTATAGCCTACATGACATAGATGATTTTTCTTTTGCAACAAACCAAGAAACTGCTACTTACAGCAACGTGTATGTTTCTGCCTCATCTGCTAAAACTTAGCAAAATGGTGGTTTCTTGCATTTTTGGGTTCAGGTGTAACAGCACAGGTTGCAGTGAGTGGTACATCTTCCCCTGTGTGCAGAATTACTTTACTACAAAAAATGGTGATAGATCGTGTAGCTTCAGATGCATCACATAATACTTAATCAATTTTTGATTCCAGATCATGGCTGAGATGGCAGCTTGGTCACATAATGCAACTGTTACTATAACCTAGTGGTTTTCATCTGAATTAAAAAATACTTATGGGGTATGAAATGACAGCAAAGATGTGGGATATTACAGAATTAGTAAGGTTGGGGATCTCTAAGATCACTGAGTTCAGCTGTAAACCCAGCACTACCAGGTTCACCACTAAATCACTCTGTAGGTAATATCCACATGTTTCTTAAGCGTTTCCCTGGATAGCCTGTTCCAGTGCCTGACCACCCTTTCAGTGAAGAAATCTTTCTTATGTCTAACCTAATCCTCCCATGGTAAAGCTATTTAATCTTTTTTACTATATAATAATTTAATGGAATGTTCACCTCCGGAAGCTTAACTTCAGCTTCTGAACTGGTCATCTAAATCATCCATTGTAACAAGCCTCTGGCCATTTATTTCTTGTACTTGCCAGTGAATAGTCGTTTTCTTCAAAAAATTGCAACATACTTAAAGCCTTGCCATATCTGAATCAGAAGCTTGGAATAGCAGAAACACACTTCAGTATTGAGGTAGTTGAATGTCTAGGTAGATTAGCAAAATCTGTCTGAATTGTGCACTCTTCCTAACCTTTCACTTTACTGTATATCAAATACACTTATGCAAACTTTTTTATGCGTGTTCTTATTCACATGATGGCAAATGATATTGACAGACAATTTTGCAGGGTTAAAAGAGATTGTTTATAACTGTTTTAAGAAACAACAAAATTTTAAGTCATGGTGCACAGAAACCCAGGTTTTGAAAACACCTATTTAGTACTTATGGACCCCTCTAAACATTTGCTTAATTTTAAACGAACCTCTTCCAAAAAAACCTCAAAAACTAAAGGTAGCTACTAAGATAGACGTAAGATATCTGAAGCATTTACCCATGCAAACCTTTACTCGTGTAATTAATAACATTGGCCTTCATCAAGGTACTTGCACAAGTAAATCTTTGCAAGATCAAGCTGCTATCTTGCTGACTAACTCTAAAATCAAGGGCATTCAAGAAATGAGGGACCCAGAACAATGATTCCATGGTATTAAACATTAAATCAGCGATCAAATATTAAATGGAGGATTACAGAAAATGACTAAGATACATTGCTCTTAATTGTGTAAGTTATGGACCCAATTGCTGGTTTCATTTGCAAAGGGGGAAATCATTTACAAGGTTAATTGCAGTGTCACTTCACAACCTCCATTTTTTTTTCATGTTGTGCAAAGCAAATGTGAGCAGATGGACAAGAGTAACATCTGGCAGAGAGAAGTGGGATCAATGCTGCTGACAGTCTTGACTGATTTCCTTTGGTGTGCACATAAAATAGTTGGTGGCAGAAAGTACACTCAGAAGTAAAGTTCCAAGCATAAAGTGAATCTTTGCTGATGCTATTAGAGGACAAACTACCTCCTGTAGCCCTTCTTGACAAAGTCTGGAAGACCTTAAGTGTCTTGAAAAAAATGTGGTGATAATTGGGTTTTATACAACATATGGGCTTAAAAAGAAATGACATTCTCATGTAGTTTTGTTCACACACTTTTGCTTTGATCTCTAAAACTATGAAGGCTCTAATTTAAGCTACATAAGTGAAAAGGTGTGCATGTGAACCAACTGTAAGGTTCTTCTCATCTACATGTAACTGTGTTAAAATATGGTAGATCCAATGAATCACAGATCTGCAAACTTGTAGGATGCATAGTACTGTACTCCAAGTTCTTGAAATTATTTAACAGTCCTTTAATGTTAAAGTATTTAGCATTCCTTTTAATGTGTTTGTAAAATTAGGATTTAGATGATGTCATCTGGAAGCCACTCTCCAAAATCTTGAAGGGGTTGCAGCAATGACAGAGGGTTCTTAGTTTTGCACAAAAGAATAAAGGTGGCACCCCGTCTTCAACAAATGCCAGAAGAAGGATCTGGGGAATTACAGACTAGGCAACCTTACTCAGCTCCTGGAAATCATATCCTCATAGAAGTCATTTCCAGGCAAAAGAAAGAAAAACTTTGTGTGGAAGTTAATAGCACAGACTTCCTGTGGGGAAATAATTCTTTATCATGAAGTTGCCCTTTGCCTCATCCTCCAGTCTGTCTGGTCCCGACCTGCTCTTGGGTTTATTACCTGCATCCCCAGCCTGACACAATTTAGAAACCTGATGAAGATGCACTTTGTCCCTTCTGTTTGTTTTTGGGTTCGGTTTGGTTTTGATTCTTTGTTTGTTTTTTTTTGTTTGTTTTGGGGTTTTTTTTGGTGTTTTTTTGTTTTTTTTTTTTTTCAGAGAGATTGTGCAGGATAGGTTCCAAGATAGATCCTTGAAGATTTATCTTGGCGGGCAAGATATGAAATATTAGCCATTTTTTCTTAGATCCAGCCGTTTTTTACCCATCCACTGGACTACTCATGTAGACCATAGCACCCCAACTTGGTTGGAAGGATATTCTTCCTTCTTTTTTCAAAACTTGACATAAGATTTTTTTTTAATAATTTGTTTTTAATCTTGACTTACTCATTTGGACTAGAGGGGTTCTAGGTTGCATTTTGGAAACTGGTATAAAAACAAAATTGCTTTGCATAACTCCATCTTTGTATGCCATGTAAAGAAAATTGCTTTTCAGATTGGTTTTCAAAGTGACCAATCACTTTTCTGTATATATGTTTAGATGTATAATGCTTCATACAAATGGATTTATTTTTTCAACAAAAACATGAAACTCAACAAGTCATTAGAAATCTTCTTTGGTCAAATTTCTATTGCACAAATTGATACTTGATCCCCTGCTCATCAAATAAAACTAATATTACTAAATTATTTCCCAGTTATCAATCACAATGTAGATTGCACTGTATGCACATGACACATGGAAGAAGTTTAGGGTTGAGCTCACACCTCGTGTTGGTATTCATTCTACAAAGTACAAATAAAATCAAAATCTTATCAAAATAAGAAACATTGTGCACAGCACATGTAATTAATTACCAACAACATTATAATCACTGGGATCAAACCAGTTACTAAAGAGTTTCTCCTTGTTATGTTGCTTCAACATACATCCTTTTCCCTCTAAGGGATACCCAGGAAGGGGATTTGATGTATTCATCCATGTAAAGAAGCTGTTACTAAACAGTTTATTCCATTCCTCTGACATTGTCATATTCTTTTCTCTTTTATTTTTTTTAACAAACTCATCAATTCCAGTTAGTTGCAGACAAATCTGTATGAACAATATAGATTATTTGCCCACATTTTCACATTTTATTACAAGTGCAGTGTGAATATTACTAATACAAAAAAAACGCAAAAAAACAGACCAACAGAAGTTTGCAGCAGAAATGTGAATGGGCTTATTTTTATAACTTGGAGGAGAGAAAAATGGGTGCATACAGGAAGGTGAGCTTGACAAGTTCAAGGAATGGAGTAGATGCTGCCATATTTGCTGAAGAGTGACTGAGGATTGCCATGGTTGGGAATTTCTTCTGTGTTTCTACAGGTAACAATATCTGTTGAAATCTTTAACCATATTATCAGTTGCTATAATAATAATAATTTTTGGCGTCACAGTAGCTGAGAGAAAATTCTAGTTTCTCTTTGATTTCTCTCCCTCACTTTTTCCTCCTACTGCTATAATATTCTTAGGTTAGCAACTTTTTTTTTTCCCCATGATGGAAACTGCAGCACAGTGTTTTAGTAGATTTTCTCAGGACCATGATGACTTTCCTTTTGGGACATGCAAGATCTCCCCTGCAGAGCTTTGACTCTTCACAGGGGAAGACAGAATGTCCAGGAGTCAGGAAACAGCATGACTCCCAGCCTTCTTGTCTCCCTGTAATTTCTGTGTCATGCTCTTAAGAAGGGGCTTCAAAGACATGTGGTCATGAAATTCTCTGGATTAAAATGAAAATTCTACAGATAAAGGTGCAACGATAACATTCCTGGCATCATCGATGGACATTCCTTGAACCAGCCAATATTGGAGACCTCAAGGTCAGTAAGAGTCTTCGATTACATCTTGAGAAGTGTTGAAAGCATTATTCCAGATAAAAGTGACAAGTGGAAGTGCAATAAAGCAGTGATGTTACTAACCCTTACAACAGGGAAAAAGCCCAACAAAATACAATGTTGTAAATAGCTATAACTAAAATGAGAACAAACAAAATGAGGAAGAAGGAAATCATATAAGTCATGGTCAAATGGGAGAAGACATGTATGGCATGTGAGAATGATCATTGTTTCCATAGAGAATCTTTGGTATAAACCACAAATTAAGCATGAATTTAAAATAATTCAATAAAAGTTAATGGGATTAAATGGAAGTATAAGAAAATGGTTACAACCACAGACATCTTCCAGAAAGAAAAATCTGTGTCTTAATGGAGAAAACTGAAAAGAACTAAATTTGAAAAGTTAAAAGTAGAAGTATAATAGATGTATGAGAAAAGATTTTTATAGTCAGCATCCTGATCCCAACACACTTTAAAATACCACAGAAGCGTAAGTTAAAAGTATAAAGCACTAGGTTGTGAAGCTTGTAAATTATAAAAAGAATTAGACTTTGCAAAACTAATTAACATTTTTCATTGGTTTACACAGAAGGATTTTGGGAGGTTGTCACACTGATGATTTCTCCTTGTACTTAAAAAGATGAACTGTGTAAAATTGAAATGCAAAGCCATTGGTAGAAATGGCTTTGCAACAAATTGCTAAACTTTAAAGCAAGAAATTGGCAAGTATTTTCAAGAAACTCCAATTTAAGATTAAAAAGAGCTCTCTATAGATCATAAGCTGCTGTTTACCTTGGATTGAACATCAAGGGAAAAGACATTAGTTTTTTAAAATACCTTAGTTTTACAAAGATTGCCATACACAACACAAGAGATGAGTGATGTCCCCATAGAGGGAAAATTGGGAGGATTGAAATAATGACCACAAAATTATTGATAGTCATAAAACTATCAAAAATTACCACAAAATCCTGTAGGCAGTTGTCAAGGACATGAGGATCCAGCTGGTCTCCTCAATCCTGCCACTGAGAGGAAGAGAAGGGCACTAATAGAACAAGTTAATAATTGACTGTAGAACTGGTGCTGCCTGTGTGCTAATACATTTAGTATGGGGAATGAAAGCAGTGAGTGAGAGATCTGAATTGAATTTGCAGAGCTATTATCTTCTTGGGGTTGTGGAGGCATGGTGGATGGCTCCCAGGAGTGGAGTGTTGCAAAGGAGGGATACAGGGTCTGTAGGAAATGCAGGAAGGGAAGACAAGTGAGGGTTGTCCTTAGTGTGATAATGCACCTGGAGTGCATGGAGCTCTCCTTGAGGGTAGACAAGGGAGAATATGGGTTAGGATTAAAGAGAGGACAGGCAAAGGTGACATCATAGTGGATGTCTGCTAGAGGCCGCATGACCAGAAAGAACAAAAGGATAAGGCAGGAATGTAGGAGCAGCATCACATTCACAGCACCTAGTCCTGATGAACCATCTGATATCTGTTGGAGGGTAAACACAGCAGAGCACTGGGAATTCTGAAGGTTCTTGCACTGCATTGATGGCAAATTCTACTACCAACTAAGGACGAAGGAGCCATTGAGAAGCGTTCTGTTGGACTCGCTATTCAGCAAACTGTGAGACTTTTTGGGGATGTGAATATCAAAGGTGATTTGGCTGCATGGCTATGAGTTTGTGGAGTTCAGGATACTGGGAACAGGGATGAGAGTGAAAAGCAAGCTTTACAGCCCTGGATGTCAGGAGAGGAAACGGTCTCTTCAAAGATCTGATTGGAAGATACCCATGGAATAAGGCCCTGGAGGGAAGGGGAGCCCAAGAAGGCTGGTTAATATTCAAATAACACCTCCTCCAAGCTCCAGAGAGCTCCATCCCAAGGAATATGGTATCAGTTAAAAATGCTAGGAAGTCTGCATGAATGAACAAGGAACTCCCCAGACAAACTCGAAAAGAAAGTCTACAGAGGATGGAAGCAAGGACAGGTAACCTGGGAAGAATATAGAAGCATACAGGAATGAAATTATGAAGATTAAAGTTCAAATGGAATTGAATGTTGGCAGGCATATCAAAGACTAGAAGAAAGGCTTCTCTAAGTACATAAGCAACAAAAGGGGAAATAGGGAAAATGTGGGACCATTGCTGAAGAAAGGAGACCTGGCTGCGCAGAAAGTAGAAATGGAGGAAGTACTGTAATGCCTTCTTTGCTTCAGTCTTTACTAGCATTATAGTTCCTGGAAAAGTGATGGTGCAGCTAATCCTGGAAGCCATTCTTCAGGTATGTGAGCAGCAAGAAAACCATCAGGAGTACTCAGCATTGCTCCACGAAGCAGAAGTCATGCTGAACTAACATTTCTACAAGGAAATGAGTGGCGTGGTATGAGAAGAGAGCAGTGGACATTGTCCACCAGCACTTTAGTAAGCCCCCATGAGGTCCACAGAGTGAATCTGTTGATGTACAGTCTGGATGAGCAAACAGTGACATTTACTGAAAACTGGCTAAAAGGCCAGGCTCAGAGGATGGTGATCAGCAGCACAAAATCTGGTTGGAGGTGAGTGACTAACACTGTACCCCAGGGGTCAATACTGGATCCAGTTCTGCTTAACATCTTCATTACTGATCTGGGCAGAATTTGACCTCCAGAATTTGCCACAAAAATACAATCAGTAGCTAATATGCCGGAGGGTCATGCTGCCATCCAGAGGGACCTCAACAGGCTGGATAAATTAAGTCAACAGGAACCTCATTAGGTTCAACAGGGAATAGAGCAAAGTAATTCCCCTAGGAAAGAACAACCACATGTACCAATACTTGCTGGGAGCTGCCCTTCTGGAAAGAAGCTTGGCAGAGCAGGATCTCAGGGTCCTGGTAGCCTCCAGGTTTAACATGGGTCAGCAATGTGCTCTTGTGGCCAAAAAAGGTATTCTGTTATTAGAAGTAGTGTTGTGACCAAGTCAAGGGAGGTGGTCCTTTCCCTCTACTCAATGCTGTTGAGGCCACACCCAGAGTGCTGTGCCCAGTCCTTAGTAGAAGAGAGTCATGGACATACTGTGTAAAGCGCAATGAAGGATTACAGAAGACTGAAGTATCTTATTCATGAGGAAAAGCTGAGGGAGCTGAGGCTGTTCAGTCTGGAGAACAGAAAGTTCAGAGGAACATTGTCAAAGCATATAAATACCTGAAGGCAGGCAAAAATAACAGAGCCAGGCTCTTTTAGGAGTGCACAGTAACAGTGGATACAGACTGAAACACGGGAGGTTCCATCTGAACATCAGAAAACACATTTTTACTGGATGACTGAGCACTGGTAGAAACTCTTGGAGAGTCCACAGTTTCAATCATTAGAGAGTCTTCTCCCTAGCTCTAAACAGCCCTGCTTGAGCTCTTGCAGCCTCAGCCATTCTGTGATTCTGTGAAAAGGTTCTGTACTAGGATGACAGATAAAGATATTCAGAAGTGGTCAGTCAAGGGATGAACTGCCAAACAAAGCTTATAACAAGAGTGAAGTATTTGGAGTTGATCTAAAAGAGATAGAAAGTCCTTGCAGAAAGATCTCAGAGATACTGTGTGGCTGAATGACATCATGATGAAGCAAAAAATATTTATTCTTGTTTACCATGAGGGATAAGAAAATGAGTTAAGTGGAATTTTGATCTAGCCCTACACAAACACTGGCTTCTGACAGTTTGCTAGGATCAGACTATACAAATAGAATGTATATGGGCTCTTCTGACAGTGTTCACACACGCCTTTTAGCACATTAGTGGGACAAATCAGGTAGGAAAATGCCTGCAGTGATTCACACAAACCCTAGTCTCTTCAAGCAGGCCAAAAGTCCTGAAAAATGGAACATTAATTTTTTGAATAGCAGTGCCTTTGGGTGAAAGATCCAGTGACTGCATGATTGCCTTGTTTATGAACCTGATTTCTACTGAAGTCAAAGCAAACACAAGAAGAAATATCGGTTCATAAGTTCATCACCTGCATGGCACTAGACAATGAATTCAGGGCTAACATGCTTTGTGAGCAATTGCCGTAAATCTGATTAATTACCCAGATGATAACCCTCGTTTTTTCCTGACCTAAACAGTTGAGTCCTCCTCTCTCCCACTTTTTGATAAGTTTTGATAAACAAAATGTTATTTTCTGTAGATGTTTTCACTTCACTCTGCATATCAAATGACACCAGCTTTTGGAGTGGAATCTGCTCTAGAAAAACACAATTTTGGAAGAGATTTTGTAGAAGATGCATGCATTGCTTCATTAATTTTGGGGCTACTGCCAAGGATCTGTTCAGTGTAGAAAAATATCAGGAAATAGTCTAGAGGATTTTAAGCACTGTATAAATCAGGGATTGACACCTTTTCTTCTGTATGTATACCAGCTTTTTCATGTGTACCGTCTTAACATAGATTGACCAAGATGTTTTATTTTTTTGTTATTATTTTTGCTCTTATGGCATCAGCTTAAAAACCTCACCAAACAAACAAACAAAGAAAAACGTATCTCACTTTCACAGAGTTAAATTACAAGTGCTGGTGTTTTGAATCCCACTTCACATGAGCTGTGTCATCCTTCCCTATTTTGTTGAAGTCAATAAGTATTCTTACTAAACTGTCTAGGAATTTGCAGCCTCAATTAAATCAGAATGCCAAATGTAAACCACATGTCATGACTAGGTTATTTCAGCAAATACAAGAGTAGTTAAAGATTCATTTTTGCAGGTAGCATTGTGCTGAACAAGAGAACAGAGAATGATTACATTGCTTGTCAATAGGATGTGTTCTACAAAAATAAAAAAATTCAACTTTTGATTGGAGTCCATTTTAGATAGCATCACTCTGCAACTGAATGAAGCAGCCAGTAAAACAGACCCAAGACTCTCATTAATGAAATGAAAGCTTAAAAGGCAGTGTGGACTTGGATATTGTTCATAAATTGTGTTCAGTTATCCAATTCAGAAGTGGTACTTTATATTTTGACATATCCAGCTAAAAGTAATTTGCCTTGGGAATCTACAAACATTTCTTGTAAAGTTCTGGCAGCACAATTATGGTACAGGTAATACGGTATTCTGGAGCTTTCTCAGGAAAAGAATTTTACTCAGTGTCAAATGGACACTTGTCAAGCCAAGATGAATGTGCATGCTTAAAAGAAAGTCATCCATCTAGCTTGATAACTTCTGTAGGCTGAATAAATTCAATATGCTTCAGATATGATAGTTCAAGTAAATGTGTGAAGCACCATATGGAAGAAGTGAACACCTGCTGCAAGGTGTCACCTAGCAATATTGCATATGTCTGATGGAAGATTGCTGACATAATTCACAGAAGGGACAGAGTTTGTCTCCTACAGATAAAGAAATTATGGTAGTGTGACTCACAGGGGGCTTGCAAAAAAGAGCAGATCCAAAATCTGTCACTTTTAGTAATATACCTCAACAACTGCAGTTGCCATTTTTTGCAAGGTACTTTTTTTAAACTGTTGTCAGCTGTGTGGTCTTTTGCCCTTTGGCTTTATGGGGATGAAGGACATACTTTTCCTGTGGCATATGGTCAGTTGCTTTAGAAATTACATTGAAGCCTTCCCAGTACAGTCTTTCTTTTTCTTCCTTATAGTCTCACTGCATTCACTTTGATATGATAAAGAAGTGTTATGATAAGGAATGTGGAATGATGCCCTATTTTATGAATCACTTAGCAAAGGTTGTGTGCTCTTCAAAAGTAACAGAAATCCAAAAAGCTATCTGCACAATATGATAACATTGCCTAAAAGGAAAATGCTATCACATAGGAATTAATCACAGAGAGGGCATAGAAGCCTCTGGAAAGAGGAAGTAGAGGGGGAAGCAGTACTGTTCGCTCAGGATACCTTATTATGAGAAAATGGCCAATACAATAAGCAAGTGGATAATTACTATTCCTGTACTGTTATAATGAAGAAGAAAGCACATGTTTGTTAAGTAGGGAATAAAAGGTCTTCTGTGAGGTTTGTTTTTTAGGAAAAAACATGGAAAACATTTACGCATAGAGTAAAGCATTTAGAATAGCACCTGAGCATTGTTTCCATGTGATAGTTTTTGGGGAGGATTTTCCTTTTTTTCAGCTAAGCTTATCAAGCTTGGTAAGAATTTATATGAGAGCAAGTAAAGAAAAAACGTAGACTGCAGGAAGATGGCAAAGGCAAATGGTGCTCTCACTATTCATTCCAGGTTTTGTTCTTTATTTAGTTAGATTTGCATAATGAAAATAAAAATTTTACGTAAAGCTCTAGGCTCTCCTACTTAATCTTTCAATGGTAGTCTACATCCAGCAGGTTTAAAAAAACCCAAACATTCAGCATGAACAAATCAGCTCAAGTTAGTCAGCCAGTGAATGACATAAACCCCAGTATTTTCACTAACAGTTGTCTCCTAAAAAGTAGCACACCTCTCTCTAAAAAATTCTTATATACACAAATGGCTTTGGCCCTGTTCCTGGATTGTTCCTGAATACAATCATATAGAACCAGGAGTACTTACAAAGCATATCCTGCTGGCAGCATGCATCCTGGTAGGTGACAGAGAAGCTCTTAGATAATCAGGTCTCTGATTTAGGACTAGAGAGACAATGACTAGCAGGTATGAATATTCAGCATAGATCCCCCTAGACAAGCACCCTGCTTGGTCTTTTGTCTTCTATGCATGACTAACTTTAATCTGTAGTGATAAATTATGCATTGTAGTAACCTAATGTTTAAAAGTCTCAGGACAGCAGGGGCCAGATCTAAAAGTGAAGCTGACGTAACTCTGCAGCAATTAAATATCAGTGATACAAAACTGACTCTTTTAATTTTCAGTGTGATCATCATCAGCTGGTAACAGAGTACCAAGAACCTAACCTATTAAAAACTGAATAAACAGCCAACCACTAAAGAGCTGTTTATGAGGAAAAAACTGGATCTTGCCTTGCTCTTTCCTGCCTATTTCTGTGACCACATTTACCTACTGTATAACACAATTATTTTCTTTAATTTCTTTTCTTCTTATTGAAAAACTCTAGTTTAATTAATTTTCATACCTTTTCATGCATGATTGTAAGTGTATTTCTATATATGCGGATGTGTCTGTCAGAAGATATTACTGTGAGGTAAATATGCATGACTGCTTAATTCAGAGAAATAACCTATGCATCATCTGGCAAGGCTAAGTGCACACAGGTTATTATGAACCCTGCAGCTACATTAATTTAGTAAAGTTTTCATAGATGTGTGTCCACATTAACAAGGAAGCTATTTCTTTCCCCTTTGTCTTGTTTTTGTTTTGCAATTTCATCCCTTCTGTGTCTACATAATAAAGAAGGTCCATTTATACAAACAATGAAAAGTTGCAATGAGTCACCTAAATAAAGTAATTTTATAAAGTAAAGGTTGTTCTGTAATAATTTGTTTCAGAGTTGAAAATAATTGGAAGCAATGCTCTGAAGACCTTCCATAAACGTGGCATTCTGGGTAAAGGAATTATTGTTAGTTCGGAAATTAATCTAATTTTTGTCTGCGTGTTGTCATTTATGTGAATAGGACTTGTCAGCTTGATTTGTTACAATGCCTGAATTGCTTGCTTAATCCCCAAAATATAAATAAAACATTTAATTGCTTTAACTGGGAATGTTAACCTTTTCAGTACTGCTCTCTGTCTCTGCATTTCAGAAGAAAGTTTTATTATTGGTTATACACCTTTGAGTATATGATGTCAATAAAATTATTAAAAGAATATGAAAAAGATACATTAATTGAACAGCACACCAAAGAATCCTGGAGTGTGAAGAACAACAGTGCATAGAAATTGAGTCCTTTTCACACCAGACTCTTCCATGAGACATACAAAGAACATGTAATTTTTGCAAGTCATCTCCATTAACTGCAGCAGCCAGTTACAGAGGTCAAACTTACAGAGGGGGTAGATAAGCAGGTAACTCTACTCAAGGGGTCTGGGAGTTTTACATTAAGCTCTGTGTTTCGTGCTGTCCCTGAAGCTGAAGTACAAAGAGGAATAATTCAGATTAACAGTGCTTTCAATTTGAATGTCATCCAGATAGGAGCACTACAGACTGAGAAAGAATAAGTATTTCATGCAGCTTTTTGCCAGTACATGAGAAGCATCCAGCATGGTAGCCCTGTCCTTTGAAATAGAAAAACAGGAGCAATCTTCAGAGACTACTCTGCCTTCACGCTCAAACAATTCTGAGAGCAGATAAATAAAAGATGGGGTGGAGCAACCATATTTTACACTGATACTCACAGTTGTTCAGCATCAGTAGAGATACTTCATTAGTACACTGACAGCTGTTGCAGGAGAACCAGTAAATGAGAAGCAAAAAACTCAGGAGGGTTATCTGTTGAACTACAGCTTAAAAAAACCCCACAGGTTGTCTAAATACATCAGAGAAAAACACTACAGTGTGAGCACCCAAGTTTGACTTCTCCGAGAAGTAAGGATGGTGTGTACAGCCAGTGTGTTGGGGATCTCTGAAATTTTGCCTCACAATATTGAGCAAAACCTATGATCTTACATTAATAATTTATCTTTAAAGAATTTTCATGTATAATCCAGACATATAGTGGTATACAAAGAAGTTTAGTACAATTACCCAGCTGCTTTCCCAGAACTACTAAAGAGTGGCCTGATACTAAGTAAGTTTCTTTTTTTTTTTCTTTTTCCTTCTGGATATACTGCTATATCTATATATATTAGTTCAGAACACAGTAAATCAGTGTAAGTTATGTCTCAAGTAGTCTCACTTACACTGCACATGATAGAACAGGGATTATTTTGTTGCAGCAATCAGTAGGAAAACTAAAGTCTCTGATTTACTTTATTTTTCATTGCATTTCTATTGCTGAATGGCATAAACTTAAATTTAGAATATTTTTTATACAATAATTCTCTGCTGAAACCATGTGAAAAAAAATAGATTAATACTGTATACTGATATTTTATTGCTGCCTGGTAGTAACATTTCAGGAAAGACTGAATTTAAGAATATGTAGCTGTTATGCTAGTATATGGCAGTATACTAGCATATATAAACTTAATTTTATCAAGATTTTATTTTGATAGAAAAGATGTTTAATCTGTCTATATGCAGACTTGGCTTTCAAAGAAGACTCATACCCCTGTATTTTATTCATTTTTCCTCTTTTTTGAATTACTTCTGAAACCAGAAACCTGATTCTACTGGAGTTAGACTGTTGGAAATATTCTGTCATCAGCAACATTGTAGTTTTTTTAGGCTGGAAAATTGTATCACCAATTAAGTTTTCATATATTTAGTGCAAATTACTTTCTTAAGTTCGAAATGTGCTATTTGGAGGCTGTAACTCTGTAAACAGAACATAAAAAGTCAAGGAAATTTACAATACAATTTTTCTGTGAAACTCATGCTGGTGTAGTTAATTTTATAATTATATAACATGCATATGACATGGATAATAATGATGTTGAATTATTAGCTAGCCTGATCAATGAACTATTAGTGATATGTAGAAATAGCCAGATCTCTTCAAAAGCTACCTATTAAAACTCTTACTTGTGTCTTTGGGAGCTAGAAATGCCTTGAAAACCCCATAGAATACAATCAATTTTATTTGTTTTTAGGAGTAGCATTTGTTATGATTGCAAGCCTAAGGGAAGGTTAAGTAAAGTCAACAGAGATCCTTAAAAACAGGAAATAATAAGGCAACTCTTAATATTGGCTCTTCTACTCTAAAAGCCAGGGAAAGAGAGGAAAATTGTCAATATACAATGTTCTCAATATACAATGACTGGTACCTGCATGTACCTTATTGTCAGGTAGATGAAGTGGAGTGACCTGCAGCAAGGGTCAGAGGACAGCAAAAATTTAGCTCCTGGTTTTCCTCTTTCTAATCTTGACTATTAGTAGTACTACTAACACTTGGAGTGTCAGTAGTACCCTCAATATTCTGCTTCTTTCCTTCCCCTTCTTGTAGAGCAAGTCTGCAGGCAGGTAAGGTTGGCTGGCACCAGTCAGGGTTGAGCTTTTTGAGGGAAGACAAGCTAGAGCAAAGGGTGACCACAGGATGAACAGGGCTCATGCTGCCTCCAAAACCAG
Source organism: Setophaga petechia (assembly GCA_024362935.1). Taxonomy (NCBI): domain Eukaryota; kingdom Metazoa; phylum Chordata; class Aves; order Passeriformes; family Parulidae; genus Setophaga; species Setophaga petechia. The sequence goes on along the minus strand of JANCRA010000019.1, from coordinate 1,614,978 downwards.
CAGCACCCTCTGGCACATGAACAGGAGCAGCAGGGCAGGACTTCTGGTGCTTACAGAACCCACTGCCAGCCTAGTGACCAGCAGGCAGGAAAGCAGCAGCCTGGGTCACTGCTGGTCCCCACTTGCCCACACCTTAACTCTGCTGAGTCTGTGAGCTCAGGGCTGAGGTACTGTGGGGCTTCTGTACAGGGGGCACTGGGGTGGAAGTACTGGGAGAGGTGGTTAGAAAAAACAAGGACCAATGGTGCTCTGGGGGCTCTTAAGTTCCTGTGGCTGAGCTGATTGCTATTACAGAAAAATTACCTTTTTGGTAGGAGAAAAAAATTAAGTGCTTCAAGTGCTTCTCAGGTGCTTCCTCCTGCAGGCACATTGGCAGATGTGGAAAAGAAGCCTGGAAGAATTTTGAAGTAAGGAGACTGGCTGCATGCAAATTGCTCTGTCACCAGTTTACTGACCTGTTGAGCACTGTGAACAAAGATTTCTAACTTCTTTTAAGCAAACATGTTGACTTTTCATTCAGTGTATGTGTATGCCTTCCCTTTTCTATGGGACTATCTAAAGTAAAATTTGTTAATACTGGTTGGAATATGGAAGAATTTCCCAAAACTGGCAAAATCGCAGTCTGCTACTAAAGTAAATTAGCAGAATTGCTTTAATCCTCTTCTACACTGAGTATATTCAACAGTTTGGATTTTACTTCATTGTTTTAGTAATTCTTTATTAAATAAAATGTAATTGCAACTACATCTGTCATTTAGAGACATCTTGAGAGATCTCATTCTACTAGAAGCTTTCTAAAGAAAAAGAATCAGACATGAACTTCAGGCAGTGCTTCATAATAAAAACAGTTTTCCCTCTAGTTATGATTCAGTGCTGCTGCTGCACTGATCTTCACGAGGAGATCTCCTCATCTGAATTATTCTCTAGTGATGCTGGATATAGTTGCAAAGGAAGTATCACAGTCATGCTTCATTAAGTCAGCTTAAATCATTAGTATAGGAGGAAAATGCAGAGTTAAAGGCTGAAGATCATTAATTCACTGCATGTTGTTAACTGAACAGTGTAAGAGGGGGATGATGCATACATGGCAGCAAGGATCTCACATGTTTTCCCTGGTTATTAAAGATTCATGGCTGTCATTATTCACCTGCTGCGTTAATATGTGAAAGTCATTTCACCTCCTCATGAGTCTCTCATTTTCTTGGCTTTACCTTATGTTTGTCTTACTTGGCAAAATTGTAAACAGCATGGGAAACACCTCTCAATCTTTGTCCACAAGTAAACTTTGCCTAGGTATAACTACTTCAGGGAGGAGTGAAATTAGCTTACACAATTGTTTTTGTACAGGATTAAGATAGCTTTGTCTGAGCACTTTTATGCTCATTCAATGTTACAATGCCATGCAGCTCATTGGGTTTATATTGTTCATTTTAAACAACAAAACTTTTGCATGTGTGTTAAGTTTTTTAACATTTTCTATGGTATTTAATGCACTGGGGACCTCTTCAATGCAGCTACAAGGCAACAAAGAATAATTATTATTAGGAATTAAGGGAATTGCTAAGCACTTTGTATTTGTAATACTGCATAAAAAGCATAAAAAACCCATAGTGCCTACCACAAATAGCAACTTATTCCTAGCCACAAAAAGTATCACTATAAACCAAGCACATCTATAGTATCACTTTTACAGAGTTATTTTAAAGCATGGTTCCTCTGCTATAGAATTGTAATAGAGACTTACATGAAATAAGAAAAAAGTAATTCCTCCTAGAAGTTTATGAGAGTTGACTGTTCCATTGGAGCCATTATTGTTTATCATATATTTAAGGACTTCTAAAATATGCATTATTGATAGGCTCCAAGGAGCAATGTTTCTTTATCATTTATAAATATTTATTTGCTGAGTTTCAGAATGGGTATTATTGAACTCATATAGACCTAAATGGCTCCAAGTGGTCTATAACACAATAGAATATGACATTTAAAAAATCCCATCTCTTATTTGATCTAGTGGAAACATAATTAAATGCTATTAAAATCGATCAAAGGGGGAGAACTTTGGTTATGATGGAGCAGGCGTCCTTGCAACATGCCTTGTTTTCAACAGTCTCATATTTACTTGCTTAACAATATTTTTTAGGTATTTCCACCATCAACATGTTCACTGATACTTCCTAGCTTGCACGCATCTCCAAATGCCTTTTCATTGTGACCTTTCTGAACATGTTGCCACGTTGTTTTTACGCTCTCACAGGAACACACTCCTTCCTTTTATTGTTGTTATTATATTTAATGTTGTGTTTATGTTACAGTAGGTATCTGTAACATCAAAGGTGAACTGTAAACAAAAAGGTAGTTCAAGTCGCAAGAGTGACTTAAAATTTGAATATTTTGACATGCAGTCTGTATATTGCACTAGGTCAGGAGCTTCTCTATTGTGTTTGGTTTTTGGGTGTATTATTTGTTTTTTCTTTCTTGATTTTTGTTTAGGAACTGATTTCTGATACTGTGTCTACACTACTGAGTACTGAGTTAAATTACTTTTTAAAATGCAACTAACTGTTTCTATGCTAGAAACTCATCTCCTTTCCAGTTTGTCCCAACCCACCCTAAGAAGACTTTTTTCTCTGTATGAATTAATAAAATGAAACTTCTGAATAATCTTCTGAAATTTAGGCTTTATTATGCTTATTATTTTAACTCTACATGCTGTATATCACATTTCTTCCTGCAGGAAGCAGGATTAGTGTGAAGGTTTCATATATTTTATGCATTGTATGGTTATAATATAAAATAAATATTAGATATGCTATCTGCTAGAGCCATGTAAGTGAAAAGAGGGTCTAGGGTATGTGACATTTATGTGGTGACAAATAGAAAAGTCTTATTGATTTATTTAAGAGATCAAACATTTTGAGGTGCTTTGAAGCTGGGCACCATTTTCTTAATACAAGGACAAAAGGGTACTTATAGCAACAGTAAAAGATGTCTCTTGTAGTCTGAAAATGTGTTTTTATTTTTTTTCAGATTGAGGGTAAAAGCATAGATCATTATCATATAATTCAAGAAAGTTTATTAAATATCACACCTGCCATGCAGGGTGTTTGAATTACAAAATAGTTCTGCTCAGATGGATGTTCAGTAACATATATAATAATTCATAAACCAGCAGAATTTCCATTGAGGATAATATGAAATGGAATAATTGGCATGTACAAGATATAAATCTCAGGTTAAAAGAGCTGGAGTAATAAGGTAGTTTGATAAATGTTTACCCTTTAGCGAGACAAATATTTTAAAAACATGAGGATCAGATTCTGCTATCTTACTCAGTGATAATTATGCAGAAGTAGTATGTAATTCCACTACTTGTTGATTTTCTTTGGACTTCTTACTCAGGCTAGAGTATGAGCAGATGTGCCATAATTAGTACTTAACATCATTTTCTTCAAGAAAAACATTCAGACTAGAGATTATGCTTCCTATCCTGTGCTGTTATTTTATATTTTGATTAATTGTGCATTCATGATCTAAAGACGACCAGATGCTTCATATTCCTTATTATTCCAAAATACAAAGTAGGTATCACTGGCAATATAAAGCAAGAAACACTTGTAGCATTCACATTATTGTCATTCTGAACTGTGAAAAACTCAGGAATAAATTTTCTGAGTGTGTGTTTGTCCAGTGTGTTTGAGAGAAACAAACCTATTCCCAAGTCTTCTTCTATGGAAAATATCTTTTCTTCTAAAGAGGTGAGAAAAGTGTCCTGGAAGACTCTTTTCAAGCAGTTAAAAGCATGACACATCTGAAATTAAATTCTTTCAGGATCTAATGTGGAAAAGATTCTTGAAGAACATTGTTTGAAGTAAATTCTTCATTTCTGAGTCATCAGGGTGTTGGGTATGAACACAGCAGCTTTCATCTGATTTGATTGGAAACATAGCTACTGGCATAGTTTGCCCGTTTCTGTGACTTTGCACTTTAGCACATTAGCTATACAGGGAAGAAGCTATTATGAGATTATAGAAGAGGTCCAGGGGAAGAAACAGGAGAAAGGAGGTTTGAGATTTGTTTCTTTAATTGTTTAAATAGGACTGCAAATGACATAACATGTATTAGAGAAGCAAATAGTAAAAATAACAAATAAAATTAGTAATAAATTTCTCAAAGCCACTGGCAGCAAAAAAGTCAAGAATATAATTTTGAAGGTGAAGTAGAGCATCCTGAGATCATGTCCTTGTTTTTTGATTTCACGGAAAATAATGAAATGCACAAGTACTGTAAAAATAAATAACTTGGATGTGGCAAAAAAAGAATAGAGGAGGCACTACTAACAGAAACTTAATTGTAAAATAAAGAGACTATTACTTATTGCATTCATTGTCAATAGGCTTGGAGATCAAATAAAAAATAAGAAAAAAAGAGGAACACAATGTAATGGGAAAGAAGTTTGAATACTCTTAGCTTTCAAAAATACATAATAATAAGGATATTTACTTGTCAAGGTTTTACATTCTCCAAGGTAGGATCTTCATTGTCGAAGTTCCCAACTGTATGATGCGGTAGATATGGGCAGAGTCTCCAAATATTCAGAAAGTGCAAATAAACAGATCTTTCTTACAATTCAATGTTGGTGCAGAAAAACTGGTGTATTTTGCTGGTTTGCATAGTTTCACACTATAAATATCTGTATACTTAGGATGTTTAAAGGATCCCTTTACTGAGCTTACACCTGCATTGAAGAAGTAAGGCATATCAGCCAAAAATTAACTGAGGAGTAAGGCTTAATAAACTTTAGGCAGGTAGTTAACATCTCTGCCCAAAAGGAATTAACCATGTAAAATGAGAAAAGAAAATTCCTTATTTTGGGTTCATCAAGTTTCCAGAATTTCTTTTTTGGAAAGAAAGCAATAAGTAGCTACATGAGTGTACAAAAGGCCCTAATTCCATCATAACTGCATGTAGTTGGGAACTCTCTTAAACTGTTTTTATCAGTTTGTCTCTATTGGCAGAGTAAATAATGACAGATGTTCAGTAAGTCAATTACCTGTAAAACATCCTCTAACCAATAAAAAAATCACAGTATTCTGGTTCTGATCAAATCTTTCATAGGTGATCAAAGAAATATCATAGCTTTCTTGAAGCTGAACTTGATTTATTAGTTTCAGTGTCTTCAGGACAAAATTAGATCTTTGAATACATACAAATAGATATGAAGCTCAATAAATTTTTGAAATGTAATGATATTTTGCTTCTGTTAATTTTATATTTTCCGATTTTAATAATGGGAGTTATTTAGTCAACTGTTATCTACCAGTTTTCACCAGTTTTAACTGTCTTCTGTCCTATCTTTTTTTAATGACTGGTACACAATATACTGGGAAGGGAATTCATTGCAAATTGGAAGTTGGTACAATTTTTTGCCACTTATGGTCTAACGTTTTTGTTTCTTTAAAAGCTTTTTTTCTACAGATAGAATAAATTTGGTTTCTCAGACTGCACAGTTTCTATATTTATTTATTTCAGCTGGAATTTTATTATGTCTCTGAAGAATATTCATCACTATAATCTACCTTTCTGAAGTTTGACTACACCTGCTTCCTTCAAGTCATATTATAAGGTCTGTTTATTTGTTTAAGCTTTTATCTGTTGGGTGGGCCAATGGTTTAGTTTTGCTGAATCAAATCAGTCTGTGTAGAAGTACTGTGCCAAAAAAATAAAATCAAGGAACTCTTAAATGTCTCTAGATCCTAAATATATTGAGAACAGAGGAGCTAAAGATAATTTTAAAAAAACCAAACCTGTAATAACAAATAGCCCTTTCTTTAAAAAATTAAGTAAAAGTTTTATCCCATGTTCCTCTTTCTTGTCAGACAGAATGTCTGCATGGTCTGTGTCTACTCTAATTTTCCAGGTTTATTTGCAAAGGTTAATTTTAGTTCAGAAAAAAGTAATAATTTTACAAACTTGATGTTAACAACCTGCTGAGAGTGAGAAAACAGAGTGAAACCAGGACTATGTTATGTGGGGCAGCAAAGGTTCTCTGTAGTACCACATCTGGCCAGAGAGAAAGGCTGCTTGTCTCCTGAGGCTTTTTGAAATCCAGCATGACCAATATCTAACCCGGAGAAAATAGTAAGACAAGCTTAACATCATTGTGGCTTTCTTTTGTTCCCCAAGGCTGTGACGTGAGGTTTTTTTTTAGCAACACACAGTATAGAATCTCAGCTATTGTGTTTAGGAAATAAGAATCCATAATCCATAAGAGGATTTTCAGATGTAGCCTTCTAGAATCCTATTTTATTTATTTCCATACCATCCATCTTAATAGAATTGCTTCAGAAGTCAAAAGACAACAACAAACACGTAGCTGAACAAGTCCAAACAGCATTCAGGGCACTGAATGCAGAGACAGGAAACAAAGCATCTGGAAGAATAAGGAACAGCTAAAGAAAAAGAAAAATCAACTAGTGAAGGAGAAATCTTTACACTGACATTCATTTTCTGGTAAGGTTTCCAGCGATCTATTTAACAGCCATTGCTAGGCAGATGTCACTTCTGGATAGTATGTGGAAGTCAGTGCATTCAAACTTGGCCTAAACAGGACTGGGATCAGATCAGATTATTTTGAACTGACCAAAACATCACTGATTCCAGACACAAAGAATTTGTTATATTGAGGAAGCAGGCAGAAATCCTCTGTGCTTTTCCTGACAGTTGAAGAAATTTTCATACCAGAATATGATTTGAACAAGCAAGAGAGTTAAATATCCAAGCAGTAAAGAAATTTTCCTTAAACCTCACTAACTCTTGCAATAAGAAATGCTCATCATTTTTGGAAGCTGTACCTTGGTTGAAAGATAGGGATAATTCAGAAGCTGTTGCATTTGATTCTGTCTATAAAATATCTGGAATAGATCAAAATGCTAGCACAAAGGAAAAAGCCAGTTTATGTATAGAGTTCAGTTTGTCTTCGTATCTCCCTGGCTGTCATGCCTCTCACTGTCATTAACCATAACAATAAAACATAGCACTGTGTGTCTCTTATTTATCAAGAAATCTAAGAGCTTTGCAAACACTCCTTATAACAGCTCTCAGTAATTGGAACATGCAGCATCAGCCTGTCTTTGTTAGATGGCTTCTTAATGCCAGTATACCACACAGAGATATTTTCCCTGAAATCTCTAACCTTCACTGGCATTGCCTGATTTGAAACCTTAAAGCAGTCTGGGGATTTTCATACACAGTTACAAAGAATTCAAGGAATAGTTCTGATAAGTTTTTGCTGTTGCCGTGGTTATCTCCAGCTCCATCTCTGTATCAGTTAACAGAAGAAAATTGAGTCTTATTTTGTTACTCTTTCGTTTCTCCTCATGTACCCCTTAGGTTGGAGGTATTTCCATTTCCTTTAATAATCTTGAATCAAACCCAAACTTCATAACAACCATCACAATATTAGTAAAAAAATCCTTATTGGCAATTTCTAAGATCTGGATGAACAAAACAGTTTGTATTTTGCTCTTACAAGAGGTAGTTTCTGCAAGAAAGTTCTGGAGAAATTCTGTCTATGTGGATTACAATGACATTTTTCCTGATACGAAAAAACCTTTACAGTATAGAATTTAAAAAACAATCCTTCTGTATACTTTAAATATTCATATGTATCTAATAGAAAAGGCAAAACTCTTCTATGGAATCCGTTTTACTTAGTTTGACAGAAAAAGTTTCACAGTTTTAAATACAGTTATGCTATTTTTAAATGTTTTTTTTAAATGGGCGTTCATCTTCTCCTGTTGGGTTTCTGAGTATACTTACTAAATCTGAACTATAAACTTGAGATTTGATTCTTCGGTTCATTGAGTCGCTTCTAAGGAAGGAGATAACTTTAGAGTCAAGTTAGTTACACTGGTCTAAAATTGCCATACATTAATGAAATAATCCTGGTTTGGCCACTCAAATTAGCATTTGGTAAAAACAATAGTATAAACTGCTCTCTGTTTTACTTATCTTTTAAATAAATTGGGTCTATGTCTATTTTTACTTACTCAGGCATAAACCAGGAACAAATCCATTAATGTTAGCATAGTTATACCAGCTTAAACTGACATGACAGCAGAATCCTTTATGGAAATCATAAAAGACAGTAGAATGCTGCCTAGCATCAGACACCTGATGTGATTTTTGAAGGAAGGTGGGTTGTTACTTAAAAAGATTCATTGCTTCAAAAGGTGACCTAATAGACCTTGCAGGTCAGAAGAGGTGAGAAACCCCCAGTAATCTGACAAGAGAGGAGAGGATTAATTCATACTTCATACAAGGAAGGGTGAACATGTAGAGACTGAGAGCAAAGGAGTGTTTATGGCCACTCCATATGTCTAGGATGTTTTTTTAGCTCAAATATTTATCTATGGATCTTAGTGCTCAAAATAAGCCGTATTCAAAAAGCACAAGTTTTATTTCAAAGCATAGCACTAAGGTTGATATTATAAAGATGGCAGGTGCCTTTTTAATTTTTTTTTTTTTTTTAGTGGTTAAACACACACACATACAAACACAGACACAGACATAGACACACAGAATGACTTTGACCTCTTGGGACACATACAAAAGCCTGAAAAGGAAGTAACTTCTTTTGAAAAGTGGCTTGTACTGGGTATGTTTATGAAGCATCAAGCAGCATTTCTTTGTCAAGCTGAAAAACAATTAATTCAAATACTTGAACGTCGCAGGTTTAAAAACTGTGTTCTTCAGATGAAATGGGCACCATTTCTCAAACAAAACCATCTTTTAAGAAAGCATATAACCCGTACACTGTGCCTAATACATGTTAATCATCTACAGCTCTGCTCTCCACTGAGCAATGAGACAGTGAAACGGTGAACAAGGGGCAAAGACTTTTGAGCAGAGTAAACAGAGGGCCCCATTTTCTAAGTTACAACCCCCTTCTTTGGCAGTCCCTCACCTCTGTGCAGCAAGTGCCCGATTCTCTAAATAACCTACATTTAGGTAGAGATTTTTCTGTCCCTTAGATCTTCCTGTGTTCTGGGTATTCATATTTCTCTATATCCTTGTTCCTTCAAATCTCTCACCAAGGAAACATCCTTTGAAAATGCCTCAAGCTGAACTTCTCAGTTTTCCTTGGATATGCTTTCCTTGCTGAAACTATCTAATGTTTATTGCTAAAAACCAAAATGTAATGATGGCGAAAAGAAAACAATATAAATCCATGAAACAATTGAGTCTTATTTCTCTGATTTACTGTAGAACACGTACTGTGAACCTAAAAATCTACAACTATTGCATAAATATAAGTAGATTGGAAATTAAATTTACAGTAAAATTCAATTTATCTAAATTTTAAATAATATACTGAAAAAAAAAGTTTGATACACACAGACTTCAGTACTAAAGAAACAAATTGAATACTTAGGAGAGAACAATAATATGTTGTTTTTTACAACGATATGCAAAATAATCTTGTGGTTCAGATTGTCTTAGCCATGAAAATTACAGCTTATCATCAGCTGTGCAGATAAATACTCTCAACAGCGAACGACAGGCATCCAATCTGATATGTCTCTAAGGACAAAGGACACACAAAGATAGGTGAGGTTTGAGGATGCCTGCCAACATTTCCTGAATTCAATTCTGCACTCTATTCCTATTCACTGAGTTTGATTACATAAACATTGCCATCCTGAGCATGTTCCAATTTCAATGTATATAATAGGATGTGAAATATGATGGGAGTAATTTCAAACCATGCATGTGTTCATTGTAATCACTGATACTAGAGGTCATCTATTTTCATGCCACTCCAAGCTGAGGCTATTATCACTGTGTAGCTGGTAGAGGTTCAATACTGCAGAGCTCTCCTAATGAGGAAGGGGATCATTGCAAAAGCAGGGCATGAAGTAATAATAGCATGTAAATGCTGCTGGTGTTCTGAAAGAGCCTGAAAGGCACTCCTTCTCTCAGCCAACAACGATGGCAGAAGTGTGGTAGAAGGGCCTGAAGGCCAAGTCACATGTTTTAGGAAAGGTCTCTCCAGTTCGCCCTTTTAGGATGACTGAAGTAAGTTCTTTCTGATTAGGTATTAATATTAATATGTATCTTTGATCTGTTTCTGCTTTTAATTAATTAACTCAAAGATCACCAAAGTCCAAAATCAATCTTAGTTAAACTTTCATATCTTAACCTTTCTCCAAGAGTGATTAAGGTTTTTTCACCTCTACAGCTGATTTTTATGCTCTTATCTGAAATCTTCAATGCAGAGATAACTCAGATCAAGCCCTACCCCTATATACTTCAGGTTCAGAAAAAATATTTTCTGAAGCTGAGTTTAATTAGAACTCAATACCCTGAAGTTAGGGAAGGAGGTTGCTGTTCCCAGAGGAACTTCCTTCACCTGGGAGTAGAATGAGTGTACACAGTGTACCATTGTGAGGTAGTCTGCCTCGTGCTGTATGATAAGGCTCTAAATATGTATGAAGAAGATAAATAAATGTTTCTTTGTCTTAATTTTGAACATTATAATCACAATCACAAAAGTACCATGTTTAAAGTCTCTAACGCCTTTCTACATAATAACTAATGTGGTTGTATTTTTAGAAAAATGTGGCGGTGCCGAATCTGAGCCCGGCTGGCCCACAGAGATGCACAGCCAACAGCCTGTTCTTCCGGGCTCGGGCAGCTGCAAAATCCAGGATCTCCAACAGGAGCAACTGGGAATCGATGCCCTTCTCGGAGCTCCCTCCACGTCTGAGGTGGAGGAGGCAGCTCCAACAGGCCAAGCAACAGAAGCGACAGCACGACCGAAGGTGAAGGACCAGGCGTGAGGCAGCAGTTCCCCACAGCAGAGGGAAGGTTTATTGAAGGGAGTGAAGGGTACTGACAGGGAGGAGGCTGCAGGGAACTGCTCCGAGGGGCGGGGAGAACATAACATATATAGGGGGACCAGGGGGAGGTGAACCCCTTCCCCTGGCCAATAACCTTGAAACATAACATAACGGACATGGGGAGGCGGCAAATGAAATTACATAAGGGGTGGGACAGCCCTCTCCTGCCCAATCACCCTCTGTCCTGGGGAGAATGTTCTGGAGAAGCAGGCAGGGACAGAGAGTGACGGGCAGGCAGGCTGACAACTTAACATATAGGGGTGGGAATTAAAAGATACAAAAAGGCGGGAGTAACCAAGCAACTAAATGACGGACAGATCTGCAGAGGGAAAAACAGGGGGAGGGGAAACCTGGCAAGCGCCATCTTGGGTAATTGAAACTAATACATTACAATACAATAAATTAAAGTTTAACTGAACCGAGAAGGGGGAGGGAGACTGCGGGGGCGCACCGCAACATCTCCCTCTTTTTTACACAAAAATAAAAAGAAAAAACAAAGGTAAGTCCCTGGAAAAGGAAACGGAAAAGTGTCCATACATGAAAGTCCACAAAATCTCAAACTTCATGGTCATCCTCGGGTTCCTCCGGCGATGGGATGGTCTCCTGGTGGCTGGAGCCGGTCTCGGAATTTTCTGGGTCAGCTTCGTTGACGGGGAAGCTGACCACGTTAACGTTGTTGGCGAAGAGTCTTGAGACCAGTCTCCGGACCACTGCCAACACAATGGAGCATCCGAGGACGACAACTAAGATAAGAAAAACTCCAAACAAGATATCTTTCAAAATTGATCCAGCCCAGCCCGAGAGCCCAAGCCCAGAGAGCAGATTTCCCAACCAGTCCTCCGTCTCTTTTTTGATGTTGCTGACCAGGCCTCTCATTTCCTCCAGCGCCTTTTGCACATTCGGTGCCTTAGATGTCAAATTGAAGCAGCACAGACCCTCAAACTCCTCGCAGCGGTGATGGTGCAGGAGGAGTAGATAATCAATTGCTGCCCTATTCTGCAGCATCGCCTGTCTGGTTATTTTCTCATCTGCAAGGAGTCCCGCGATGGCTGTGGAAGTAAGGTTGGCTTGTTTCACCGACCAGCACTCTAATCTGCCCAATTCGCCGATGGCCTTCCCGGCCGAAACCCACGGCAAAAACAAAGAGACTGCAACCCTTTTGCCCTCATTCCAATGATAAATTTTGGAGTCACAGTCTGGGCCGAATTCTGTCAAGTCCTTTTTCCGCCTAATTACCTTTTCAGAATTTTTTGTCGGCCAATTCTCCAATTTAGGCGTGCTGGGAGTGAACAGCGACACGTGGCCGATCGTACATGGGCCTCCTAACAGATGAGAGGGGATGCCGTTCCATGCTCGGTTTCCGCAAATAAAGTAAAAACCCTGGGGCAACGAACGGGGTTTGAGATCCGGGGTGGTCGGACCTCTGGCCGAGAAGGTCTCCGCACACCACTGGTGGTCGGATTCCCCCCCAACCATGGTCCATTGGGGATCATTGGAGCGGAGGGATTTAACCAAACTATACGGTACGGAAAAACGTACACAGAAAGGGGCCTTGGCGGAACCGAGCAAATCGAATTTCAGAGGCTCTTCAGGGGAGAGAAGGAGAAGGTTGATAGGTTTCCTCCAAGCCTCTGTATAGTCCTGATCTTTGCTATGAGTTAATAAACTAAGAGGGGGAGGGTAATCACGGGGGGAAACAGGGATCCCCACCAGACAGGACGACAGAGGGTCTGTGGCTGCCTCGGCGTGGAGGCAAATGTGGTCCTGGCCAAGAGAGCGGGCCAACGACGTCCACATGTTGTTGCCGGTTCGGGACATCTGGTCGGGTTCTCCGGGGGCTGCTTGGAGGAGGATGACTGTAATGATGGCAAGGGCAGAACTCCCTCCTTGGACCATGGCTGGTCTGTAACAACTAAAATTAAAAGAAACATATTAATGATAAAAGGATTTGCCAGGGGGGAAGGTTTCAGATTTCGGGGAGGAACAGAGAATCTAAGGGAAAGAGGGAATCTTCTTCATCCCTCCGTCTTCGCCGCCAGCTTGCGACCCGTACTTGAGGCGTGGATGTTGTCGCCTTCGCCGTTCTTGGCACAAAGGGCCGAACCCAGCGCGAAGGGACCCACCTGGGACCTGTGGGGGTAGAAACACAGGCATACCCTCGGCCCCAGGTGATAAGATCAAATGGTCCCTCCAAGCGCCAGGTCTCCGGGTCCTTCACCAGAACCGGTGGTCTCTCCTTCAGGCGGAGACTGCCATTCTGCCCGAAGTGCCGCACAATGGGCGGATTAAGATTTTCAAAAGAACAATTCAAGAAGTTGATTGTATAAAGTGCCCTCGATAATTGGGAATGAGGGGACTCCACCTTCATTGCCGAGGACAGATGGGAAAGAACCTTTTTCAGGCTCTGGTGGGTCCTCTCAATCACGGCTTGTCCTGTGGGGGAATAGGGGATGCCAGTTTTGTGTTCTATTCCCCATTGCTGCAGGAAGCTCTTGAGCTCCCTGGACATGTACGAAGGCCCGTTATCTGTTTTCAAAACCTTAGGGATGCCCAGCACGGAGAAAGCCTGGAGCAGGTGTTTGATGACATCCTTGGCTTTCTCCCCTGTGTGGGCAGAGGCAAAGACGGCACTCGAGAAGGTGTCCACCGAGACGTGGACGTATTTGAGGCGGCCAAATTGAGGGATCTTGGTGACATCCATCTGCCACACCTCACAACTTGCAAGTCCTCGGGGATTTGCGCCAGCGGGCAGAGATGGAAGCTGATCCCGCTGGCAATGGGGACATGTGGCCACAATGGCCTTGGCTTGATCGCGCGAAAGCTGGAACTGGCGAACCAGGCCAGGCGCATTCTGGTGGAACAACTGGTGGCTGATCTTGGCTTGTTGGAACACGTCTGGGAGCGGGGCCCATTGAACCGCGTGGGCAAGTGCCCACTCGGCCGGGGAAGCGAGGCTATCAGCCAGCCGGTTCCCCTGCGCAATGAACCCAGGCAAATCGGTGTGAGATCTCACATGCATTACATAGTATCTTTGCTCCCGGTGGGAGATGAGTTTAATCAGCTTCGAGAGCAAACTGAATAAGGCCGAATTAGAAACCTCTTTGAGGACAGCATTCTCAGCTCTGGCGACTACACCGGCAACATAAGCCGAGTCCGTTACCAAATTGAAAGGTTTATCTTTGAATTTCTCGAAAGCCCTGACGACTGCGTCTAACTCAGCAACTTTAGGAGAACCCTCAACGATGGCAACATCCATCTCCTACTGCTGAGTTTGAGGGTCCTTCCAAGTCATCACTGACTTGTGGGAGCCTCCAGACGCGTCTGTAAAAACGGTCAGAGCATCGAGGGGGACTCGACTTTGAATTTTCTTAAGTGAAAATTTGAACTGCATGTCTCGGTTAAACAGAGCATGCTGAGGGTGACCAATCTCAATCCTTCCGGTGTATTCAGCCAAAGCAAATTGCAAAACTTCACTTTCCTCGAGGAGTTGATTTAAAGCTTTGGACTGTAGTTTGCCTGATTTTATTTCAATTGGGATATGAATGCATGTGAAATCTACACCTGCCAGCTCCCTGATCCGCGATCTTGCCTTGCGGATCAGTTCCGCCACCAGCTCATGTGGCCTTGTAATTCTCTTGGACCTATGATGGCTGAGGAACACCCACTCTATAATCAAGAGGGGGTCACTCAAGCCTGGGTCCGTCCTCCTTCCCTTGGATGTTTTCAGGGACTTGCGGGACTTGTCCCATTGAAAGATCATACCATGGAGGTGTGGCAGATTCCCAAGTATAATGAATTTGAAGGGCAGGCCCGGATGACAACGATGGGCCTGCCTTGCCTCGATTAGATGTCTGATCCTCTCGAGTGCAGTGCTTGCCTCTGGGGTGAGTTCCCTAGGAAAACTAAGCTCCTCTCCCCCCTTCAATAAATTGAAAAGGGGGGCTAGGTCCTCGGTGGTAATGCCTAGCCAGGGCCTCACCCAATTCAACACCCCACACAGTTGGTGAACATCCGCTAAGGTTCTCACCTGGTGGTGAATAGCCAATTTTTGCGGAGCAATGGTCCGCTTCGTGATCTCCAGGCCTAGGTACTTCCAGGGCGGCATCCGTTGAATCTTTTCGCTCTGGAGCTCGAACCCTGCGGCAATTAAACAATCGGTTACGCGGGAGAGCGCGTGAACCAGCAGGTCATCATTGAGGGCGCAGACCAGCACGTCGTCCATGTAATGATAGATGATTACTTCTGGACACTCGGTGCGTATAGGTTGGAGCAGAGAAGCAACATACCACTGGCAGATGATAGGGCTGCATTTCATGCCCTGGGGCAACACTCGCCAGTGGTAGCGCTTCCCGGGAGCTTCACGGTTCAAGGTGGGCACCGTGAACGCAAAACGCGGCGCGTCATCTGGGTGAAGGGGAATTTGAAAAAAACAATCCTTGATGTCGATTACAACCAAATTCCAATTTTGGGGGAGCATCGCTGGGGATGGCATCCCTGGCTGGAGAGTATCCATATCTTGTATAATTTCGTTGATTTTGCGGAGGTCGGTGAGGAGCCGCCACTTGCCCGATGACTTACGAATGACAAACACTGGGGAGTTCCACTCAGACATGGACTCCACCAGGTTGCCTTTTTGGACTTGCTCCTCCACGAGTTCCACAAGCGCCTTCAATTTTTGTTTATTGAGCGGCCACTGAGCTACCTGAACTGGTTTATCCGAGAGCCAATTCAGTTTCCAGGTAGGGCACTCTTCAGTGACCGCTGCCCGAAAAACCTGGGGAGCCGGCAGGTCAATACCCTCCCCACTGGGCAAGGGTATCTCTCCCCCAGAGAGGCTCTACATAATCCAAAACGAATGGGCGAACAGAAGCCAATTGGCCATCCGGCCCCTTAATTTGTACGACGCTCTTGGACTGTCTAGCCAATTGTGTCCCCCCGACACCCTGGATGCGCCCATCCACGTTTTGCAACTCCCAGTGTGACGGCCATTCCCGAGAGGGAATGATCGTCACATCTGCCCCGGTGTCCAACATCCCCCTGATGGAAATTGTGTCCCCGCCCCGAGATAGCTGACAATCGAGGCGAGGTTTAGCCCGCCCCAGGTGTTCGGCCCAGGCAACCGAAGGAATAGAAGACTTTATTGAAATGGCCTGGGCCACCACCTCTCCGGCAGGGAGGAACAGAGGGGGACGCAGACACCTGCACCTGACGACGAAAGGATGCTGGTCTGTGGACACCAAAGCTGGAAGTATCTGGAGGTCAGGTGGAGTCACCTCGGTGTCTCCCACAATGACGAACTGCTGGTCTGTTTCCCAATTACCTGGGGCCTTCGGGCAGACTGGCAACGCGTGAAAAGCGGAATTGGAGAAATGGAAAGCTCGCGTTGTCTCCAACCTGAAAGAGAGACCAGAAGAAAAGGTGGTTAGATCTGGTTCTGCTGAAGGTCCCGGGTCAGAAAGGCAAAGGCGAGGGTCAACCACGCCTGAAGTCAGGTCCGATTGATCGTCAAGTCCGGTAGAAGAATTGCCCTGGAGCCCTGCTGGACTGGGCTCGGCTGGCGGCGAGCGAGAAAAAGATGGAAGTCCCTTCCCTCTGGCTTGAGATGTTGACGGCCCGCCTGAACTTTTGTCCACGCGCAGGGGGGGGCTGCGCTCCTTTACGAGTTTTTTGGCGCCTCTCCTCCTCGGACGCCCGACTGCCGCTCCCTCCGGAAAGCGTAGAACTCCTTGCGGAGCGGGCAGTCAGGCATCCAGTGGTCCTCCTGGTGACACAGGTGGCAGGCAGATGTTGACTTGCGGCCATCCCGGGGGGTGCCGGATCCCGAACGGTGGGCCGACGGGGACGGTGCAGCGGCGGCGGCTGTCCCCTGGAGGTCCGCGAAGGCCACCCGACGAGTAGTTGATGGTGTTGCTGGCTTCTCGCCGGATGCCTTCGACGCAACTGGTACCTTTGCTGCGCAGACCTCCAGAAGATCCCGGAGCGTGGGACGAGGGTGGAGCGGCAGGCTCATGATGGCAGCCTTGCACGCTGAGTTCGCGTTGGTGCTCGCGAGTAAGGTGACCATTTTTCTCCGAGCTCCCTCGTCCGGCTCCTCCGACTCTGCCGCCTGCTGCAACCGCACTACAAAATCATCAAATGTCTCTGCCGGCCCCTGGAAAAGATGGGACACCGGGACCGAAGGCACCCCCGCGGCCACGCGGTAAAATGACTGAAGCGCCACCTGTGTGCTCCGCTTCAATGCCTCGGTGGGAATCTGGCGGGCCTGTTTCTGTCCCTGCTCCCACTCACCCAGCCCACACAGATGGTTCACGGTGAGCCTCTCTCCATCAGTATCCTCCCCTACCTCCGGGTCTTCCCAAAGCTGGGGCAAGATGTCAGCCACCCCCCTTTCCCACGCGGCTTCCCACCTAGAATACCGAGCAACGTCCAGCAAACATTTAAAAATCTGCCGCAAGTCGGCAGGGACAAGCTCGGTTTCCAGGAGGGAAGCTTCCAGTAGCCCTCTGAAGTACTCACTCTGCCCCCCGAGCTCCTTTTGAGCCTTTACCAGCTCCTTGATGAGAGATCGGGGGACTGGGGACCACTGGATGCGGGGATTTCCCCCGCCCCTGTTCCGGTGGTAAGTCACCGGAGCCGCCATGATGGAATCAGCAAACTCCGGTGTGCCCTCCTTCCCCTCGGCCCCGGTCCCCGGCCCGTGGGAAAAATCCGGCCAAGATGGCCGACCGTGGGAACCGGAACCCAGGGGGAGTGGACAGGAAGGGGCGGGGTCATGGGTGCCGTGGGAGCCCGGGGCAGGGACTGACGGGAGATGGCCCGCCCAGTGGGTTGGGCAAGGTGGCAGGGCCTGAGGTGGAGGCGGAGCATGAGGAGGAGCCACGGAGGAGGAGGGCGGAGCGCTGGGAGAGGGAGGGGTGAAGAAAGGAAAGGCGGGATCGGGAGGGAGGAAGGGGTTGGGGCTGGGAAGGAAAGGATTGGATGATGGACAGCAGAAAGGATTCGAGTAAGGATAAGGTGGGGGTAGGGGCTTTCCCTGCTGGGATGCCTCATGGCCCCCGCCATCTTGTGCTCCACAGGAGCCATCTTGGGTTGGGACCGTGAAGCGAACTTTGGAAGTCAACTTTGGGGACTTAACAATTCGGAATGAGGGTGCTGGGGAAGATGGGGGAAAGGGAGAACCGGCCGGAGTCTGGCCAGGACTCCGACTGCGGGGGGATTGGCGACCCTGAGGAGAGCCAGGACGTTGGAGAGACTCCTGCCTGCTGTGGTCAGGGGCTACCCTCCTCAGGATCCCAGGTCTTATGGGCGAAGGGGGACAGGGCGGAGGGGTAGGAGCACACTCAGGGTTACCCACAGGGGTAGAACTGGGGACAGAGACCGAACTTTAGAGCTTAGGGCGTTCTCTCAGTTTCTTAGTTTCTTGCTTCCTCAGCACCTGCAGGAGCTGAGTCACCCAATTAAGGTGCCTGGCCAATTTCAATTTCCTAGTAAGTGCAATCTCCTCCGACCGGGCCAAATAGGATAATTTTCTGGAGACCTCCTCCCAAAATCGGAGGCTCCTATACTGATCGGAGGAGAAATTCGGAAACTGAGAGGAAACCCAACGAATCAAGCTCCTGATTTCATTTTCTCTAACTAGAACTTTTCCGTCAACTAAGACTTCAACAAAAACCAAAACTGCCTCACATTGCTCGGCCAACAGTCTCGCACCCATGACTGTTGCTGTCTAAATGGCCGAGCAGCCTCAACCAACACCCGATTAACAAAAGAAGGGGAGACTAAACAACCGAAAAAGGGGATTGGTAAAGAAAATCCCCCCCAGGGCCCCCTGCCCCAAACGAAAGAGCGACCTCCTCCCGGCGGGCGAAACGGGCGGGGGGGGGGTCAGATAAAAGACAGAGGGGGTACTCACCGACCTTGGGGGTAGAACAAGGGTCCGGGTGCCTGGAAAATCACCTCCGAGGACCGATCCTGGGTGCAGGAGGTCAACGATCCTATTCCCCGGAGCGCAACCCCTAGTGCCCAGGGGTCTGCTCGACGGGGGTACTGCCGCGCCCAAGGGAGACGGATGTCTTCGGAACGTGGGTCCGACGTAGTCCAGGGGACGACGATGCAAGGCGGCCCCACGTTGGGCGGCAGCAGCTGTGGCGGTGCCGAATCTGAGCCCGGCTGGCCCACAGAGATGCACAGCCAACAGCCTGTTCTTCCGGGCACGGGCAGCTGCAAAATCCAGGATCTCCAACAGGAGCAACTGGGAATCGATGCCCTTCTCGGAGCTCCCTCCACGTCTGAGGTGGAGGAGGCAGCTCCAACAGGCCAAGCAACAGAAGCGACAGCACGACCGAAGGTGAAGGACCAGGCGTGAGGCAGCAGTTCCCCACAGCAGAGGGAAGGTTTATTGAAGGGAGTGAAGGGTACTGACAGGGAGGAGGCTGCAGGGAACTGCTCCGAGGGGCGGGGAGAACATAACATATATAGGGGGACCAGGGGGAGGTGAACCCCTTCCCCTGGCCAATAACCTTGAAACATAACATAACGGACATGGGGAGGCGGCAAATGAAATTACATAAGGGGTGGGACAGCCCTCTCCTGCCCAATCACCCTCTGTCCTGGGGAGAATGTTCTGGAGAAGCAGGCAGGGACAGAGAGTGACGGGCAGGCAGGCTGACAACTTAACATATAGGGGTGGGAATTAAAAGATACAAAAAGGCGGGAGTAACCAAGCAACTAAATGACGGACAGATCTGCAGAGGGAAAAACAGGGGGAGGGGAAACCTGGCAAGCGCCATCTTGGGTAATTGAAACTAATACATTACAATACAATAAATTAAAGTTTAACTGAACCGAGAAGGGGGAGGGAGACTGCGGGGGCGCACCGCAACAGAAAAATACTTCATCTTTTTACAAAAAACCAGTTATTTCCGTCTGCTCCCAGTATTAATTCAACACAATATTTGTGTGTGAAATGTTCTGCCATTTTTTTGGGCAAAGAAATAACAAGACAAAAAATATAAGTAAATGCTAAACAAATTTAGGTTTAGAAAAAGTGTTGGTTTGACTGAAAACACAGTTTTGTTTGAAATAATTTGCAAAGGTCTGTGGGGACTCTCTGTAATGTGAGCTTTTAAGCTGAAGGGGAACACCTTCTGAATTTCTTTTAATTTCCTTTTAGATGTTCTTCACTTTCTTTTCTCTAAGAATAGCTTGAGCAGTTCCATAGCCTCAAATGCTCAAGATGCAGACTGTAATGGTTTCTTTGGGCCAAAAATCTGTAAATACAACCAGAAGACTTTCAAGAGTATCTAGTTATCTGTGAGCAGTTACTCAGCAGCTAACTTGTCTGCTTTTGCCAAACCCTTGCTGCCAGATGTTACTTAACCACATACACACACCCAAACACACATGCATAAAAATTCTAAAATAGCATGTTGATATGCCACAGCATGTATTTATGAATTTATGAAGTTCCTTCAGTATCAATACTGGAACAAGAGTTGGACTTGATGATGCTTGTGTATGATTTTATTGGTTTTCCATGCTAAATGGAGACATTCAGGTGATTTCAAATCTCTTCTTACTACTTTGCAATTAGTCAACTTAGTCAAGTTTTTCTATGGAACATGAGTCTTAGTCAATTTCCCTGTGCCCAACTGGTTGATTTTAATAGCATGGACATTTCTGTAATGACTGTATATTTATATACAAATAGCAAATAAAAAGTAAGGTATCAATTTGACTCAAGTAAACTTTCAATACACTATGCTTAATATAATTGCCTTGAGGCTTTCAAAGGGAGTAATCTAGTACCAGTAAAGGACTAGTTAAGAAGATATTACTTTTTTGCTTAAGATTATAAATTCAGTTACAGTTGCAGAGGCATTTACTAAATTTCCTGACTGGAAGACAGGCAAATTAAATTCCTTAAACAGGATGCTATGGGTGCTGTGATACTCCTGCAGTTGAGACATCTGTAAAGATGTTAAAAAACCTCTTTTATTTCCCTTTTGTTGTTTAGATGTTCTGAGAGATGGTTAATATTTTATCTCTGTATTCCATTATGAACACTGAAATATGTACTCAACACATACCAGATCTATAGAACCCTACACAAAAAGATACTACAGATGTTAAAAAAATGTGGCTTAGATAGGAAGCTGGAAAAATACATGGCAGAGGATCTATTGAGAATTACCAAATACTGCTATATGTGACACAGCAAGATACTTAAGGTGAAATTTCTGGAGACTGTGAGAATATGATGGCAAATATCATGTAGGCTAATCCCAAGTTTTCTCTGCCTTAGATAAGTCTCCTCAGAGAGAAGGATTATAGGGCAGTCCCAGGATTCAGCTGGGTCTTTCTTACGGTCTTATGTACAGAGGCATAACCATCTTTCAAAAATAATAAGCAAGACCCTGAAGAATTATTGATACCTCTTTCTTTTGTAACTAACCCTAATTCTGTTATATAACTACAACAAGTCACTGAAGCAGCTATTCAGTTTTAATATTTTCTTAGCAGTCTTGCCTTTGAAATATACAAAAGGAAGGTATACACTTTTCTTTAAGATTCTTTATATCCAGAAATTCTAAGAGATGGAAACATCTCATTCAAATTACGAAGCCTTTGTGGAAGAGCAAGTGGCCTCTTGGAGAGTAAAATATTCTTTCTCAAGGGGACTGGCTAAGGCCATTCTTCATTTTGCAGCTAAAGCAGTCCCTACTGACAATGCTTTTTACACAAAAGTTATTTTTTTTTTGTGGCAAAGAAATTCAGGCACAGAAAGCAGCATTATGACAAAATATGATGGAAATATAGTATCTGGGACCTAACCTAATTAAGAAGAGGCATATTTGGTCTTGGAATTATTCCATGTGGCTCTCCAGAGAGAAAACTAGTTTATGAGATCTGACAGCTTCAAAACCCAAATGTTTTTATCCTCATTGATTTGAATGATAATGAAGTAAAGATTCAGTTTTGATACGAACCCTTTGATATGTGCTGATAAAAATAATGCAGAATAACCTAGACGGATGCAAGTTCCTATTTTCTCAGTGGCTAGAAAAAAACACTCAGTACTCAGAACAACATTTTGCCCTACTGTGTGATTCTTAAATGAATTTGCCAACTGAAAGGATGGCATAGAGAAAATCATTCATGAATTTGCACATGTTGCTGCATGTGTCAGAAAGCTTAAAAAAAGAAAAGGCTAAGAGGCATGGTGAGACTATCACTACACTGCAACATATTTAGGCATGAAGAAGCAATTTCTGGAAGCATCAACATTTTACTGCCAACTAGAATCTTATCTTGATTAGACTACTAAAGGAAATCCAAAGGAAAAAAAAAAAGGAAAAAAAGTGGCAACAGTGGCAACAAAGTTCTGATTTGGGGAAATAAGCAGTGGCCTCTATTATGTTAAAGGAGCTATCACAATATTGTCTTTTTTAGATCCTTCAGCACTGAAAAGGCTAAAGGAGGTTTACTGATATTGGCAGTGGAGACATTCTAAGTCTCTTTGCTATTTACAGAAGATTCCTAGCACAGACATTTCTTATCAGGCTTGTTTACATGAAGAACACTTACCTACAGCAATTCCTTGTCTCTTTGAACAAATATTTACACTTACAAGTAGCTTTACATGTGTGAGTAGTCTCATGTGTGATTTCAGTGGGGCTATTGACCTGCTTGCAAAATTAGAGCAAGCTTTTGCAGGCTGTGAAAAATCTGTTTCTTTTCTACCTACTTCTGAACTCGCTAAAATTCTTCCTATGCACTCGAATGTCCGAGAAAATGCTGGAATCATTCAATACTCATTTATATCCCTTACAGCAAGCTAGAAAATATAGATTGAGTGTGTATTGTTTAGAAAATCTGTGTTTGCATTTTTTTCCATTGTGTAGCTGATTGCTTATTATTACAAATGTCAGCAGTAAACCAGTACTCAAATATGCTATTTCATGGTATTCATCATATGAAAGAAATCTCTCATTTTTTCATGTTGTCACATACTTAGGACAAGAATACAATTTGTGGTAACTGTGCTGCTATTCCATGCAATAATGCTCTCTGCCTCTGCTCATTCCTGAATATGCCAGTAATCAGATGGATTTTTGAACAAAAGATTAAACAGTCACTGCCATTCTACAGCAAATCCAAACTATTTTAGCATTGCTGAAATACTTGAAAAGAATCTGTGAAATATACTGTTAAAAATGTACAGAGTAAAATATGGTCAACAAATTATTTCAGCTTTCATAGAGAAACTTGAGACCTGGTTGCTATAGGTACACGATGCATTTTCTCATGCAGAAAAAAAAAAACTTTAAAAAGAAAATAACAGATGAAAAGCTATTCTGTTGCATCCACAGGCATATAAAATACAAGAGTGTCAAGTCATTGAATTTCATGTAGCTTTAGTTTATTCTTCTTTAACTAATGTAAGGATACTATATCTCATTTTCTCACATTTATAGAAAAAAATTGATACGTCTTAGTCTTTTAATGTCAGACTATACACCTTATGGCCTTGGAAGTTTCACTAGTTCTTTGAAAAATAAAAAGAAGAAATTCAAACCTCCCTCTGCTGGACCTTCAGAAAACAGCTACCTGGTTACTTTAGCTGAATCTTCAGATTTGGCGAGATATAAAACTATACACAGTAAGGTCCTACTTATTTAATGGAAATTATTCATAATACTTTAGTGAATTAAATCAGCTTAGGTCACCCTAATGTTCATTTACTAATTCAAAATATACCATTTCTGTGATACTGGGTAAGTGACAAAGTTTTGCTTTGGTTGTTGATGGCCAATATTTACTGAATAATTTCTCTGTGTGAAACTGAAATGAAAGATCCCAAATGAAGTACTCATAAGGTCTGTGTTAGATGAATTCCTTACATAGGCAATCATAGAATAATAGGCCTGAATAGATCCTCAGTTTGTCATTCAGCTTGTTCCTTTATCTTCAAGTAGAATCAACTATGTGCATGCCATTTCTGTAATCAGTTATCTCTGAATCTCTGATATTCTTAAAGCTCTGTAGTTTTCACATGCCTCCCAAATACTAAAAATATTCACAGAATTTTTTCTTCATTTGATTGGCTTTTAATAGCATCCTATTTTGTTCTCACACACTGTCTTGGGTCTTTCCCCCAAAATCACACCTTACAAAGATACTGGTTATTATTTCAAAAAAAATCCTACTAGTTTCCCTGACTACCTGCTATGATAGCAGCATTTTGTGAACATTAATTTTTCACTCTTCTCATATACTGCCTTCATGATTTTGTGCATTTTGATTGCATTCACACTCTCCAAACTCAAGCTTACCCACAGCTTTGCCCTTGATGTGTGTGTGCTCCATCTCTTTAGTCAATTTTATCTCATTTTCTCTGTGCAGTCACTAATACTGTTATAGTCTTCATGAAATACAGGCAGAAGACAAGGACCCAGTACTCGGGATGTGGAGGATGCTTCTTCTGTTGCTGTTAGTAGTCTTCTTGAGGCTGTCCAATGTTTGGGTGGTTATTTTGGCTGCCATTTACCATTGAGATGGTGATTTTGGAGAACTGTCAATGACAGCTCTATGTTGCCCTTCCTAAGGTGGTACTGCCTGTTGATAAGAAAAGATTGATCGTGTAAACCATGTCTTCTTCTCAGGGATGTCTCATGCTTCTAGCTACTCAGACATTGTCAGGGTGGTACTAAAATAAAGTAGGTAGTGTCCACTAATTCAATTTTCTATATATTCCTAAAAGTTTTTTAAATAGAAGAGTTCTAGGCCTCCAAAACAAATTAAAACTGAATTCATTTTTAAACAGCCAAATGAACAAATATGCTATTAAAAAAAAAATAAAAATCTTCTGAAGCTAAAGATTTGTGCTCCTACTAAAAAAATGACTATCATAAAGGCGAGTACTGGAGCTCAAGAAGGAAATTAAAATGTCATGTTTTGTTCAGTCAGCTTCTTTGAGATTCTATTTCTCATATAAATGAGATTCAACACTCCTGCTAATGCTCATGATGAGTCTGTATTTTACTTCTTAGGAACTTTATGATCTATTTTTTAAGAAAATTAAGGGTCTCAAGTGTGTCTTATCTTTGAATGGGAATTAGGCCAAGAAATCTAGCAGTACTTGCCAAATTTGCAGGAGTACCCTGTATGATGTAGGTGTGGATAGGGAATCTGTTAGCCAGTGAATCATGCAATGGCATATTACTTGGTTTTGAATTTGAAGATGATTATTGTGCCAAGACATATATTAAAAAAATGAACATACCTATAAGAAAATGGTTCTCACTGTAATGAAATTTACTTGGTGACTGAGTAGCAATTGAAAGGAAAGAGCATGAGATGGGATGCCATATGTCATGGGGCTACCTCCATGTCATAAAGGTGATATGCAGTTTTTCAGGATGCATAAAACCAGGAGCTGAAATAAACAATATTCAGAAGTATGAGTATTCTCAAAAGAGAGTTCTATTAAAATTTAGTGCCTCTATAGGTCTGACATAATGTTTTTAATGGTTATTGAAAGTTGTCTGTCCCTCTCAGTGCCATTGATCAAGTTATTTTCATTTATATTTGCAGGGAAATTTGAGGTAGTCGAGACTAGGTTTCCTGGAAGATCCAGAGCATATTTGCCACTTTTGGGGAATTATCAAAGTTCTTTTATCTAAAACTATTGGTCTATCTTAAGTGGAGTTGAAGGATTCCTTGCATCTGCCACTAGTTCTTCCAGTCACAGTCAAAGAATAGAGTAACCATGAGTTTTATGATCATATTAGTTTTATTTAATTAATTTGATGAAATGCAATGTTCCAGGAGCACTAAGGAAAAGAAACATACTTTTCAGATTTGCTGCCTCAAATAACCTTTCCCACAAAATCTAAAATGCACACTGCATTTAATGTGCCCCAATTATTGCATCTGAATAAGTACATAATACACCATAGTGCATTTTTGATTACGTAAGTCAGTGCCATTTTGCCCAAGACAACAGCTAATGTTGACTCATAGTAAATTGCAATTAGAAGGCTTTAATATATCACAACTTTTGCAGTATGTCTGATCCATGGATGCAAGAAACACGTAATGAACCATGTACTCTACAGTCCTCCATTTTTTTTGGTACAGAGTCAGACAAGCCATTTAGTTTGCCTAGAGGAATATTGCATGTGAAAAGAAAATTGTGTTGTATTTTACATATGTTTTCATCTATGTTAAGCTACCGGTCACCAAAACTGGAAGAGAGTTTTGTTAAAAGCGAGTATGAGACCTGATGAAAACACATTTGGTCTAAAAAAGAGCACATCAAATACAAAAATGTTCAAGAACTATTCCCCAAAAATATTTGCATACTTTCAAATCTAAGAATACAGCCTGATTAGTGAGGTTCAGACTAGGTATAAAAATAACATTTTAAAATAAATAAACTTAGTAAAATTTTGATGTACTCTTTTACAGCATCAGACATTAATGACATCTGTATAGCTTTTAAAAAAATAGTCACAAGGCTCAACAAAAGGGCAGGAAGTGATAAAGAATCAGTATTCTATTACTGAACATATAATAGACATCCCACTTGCATATGTATTAACTGCATTTTCGAGCGGGGTGGGGGAAGAAAAAGGGAAAAAATAGTTTATCTACATTTAAATAGATATTTTTGTGTGTTCAGTCTCAGAAACAGAAAACTGTAAATATTACAGATTATTTGAAATTGACCTTCTTAAAGATCTTGATAGAGGAAGCAAGTAGGGAAACAGTAAATTTCCATTAAGCTTTTTTTAAAAAATATTGTCTGCATTTTGCCAACTGTTTTTCAATAGAAGACCTTAAGATTGCTCTGGCATATAGTAATAATCGGAAGAGTCTCATTCCACAATTCAGTTCTGTGCCAGAATGATTCTGTCTCGTCCAACAGCTGCTCTCAAAATACAATAGTAGAAAAGAGCACACTAGTGAATTGCTAGAATGATGTAAATTTTTTTACTATCTTATCAATTTATTATTTTATTTCAAAATTACTTCAAAAAGGGAAGACCAGCCAGTCATTATTCAGGAAAGGTGAAAACCCCAAACCACATAACAGTTTGTACCAACACCTGTCAAAGGAGTCCATTAATACAATGAAGATGTCTTTTTTACAGTCTAAATTCTCCATAGTCATTTCTCCCTTAGGACACAAAAGGCTTTGAGCTTGATGCATTGTTTGTGTTCTAAGCAGTGTGGATGCAAAGGACCAAATCTACTTTTAATGTGAAGCTCTTACTTGAAGATTGATGCAAAAATACTTTTATTGAGAAAAAGCTTTGATGCAGAAAATCTGTGGTTTATATTTCTATGCTTTACAAAACATTTATGTATATACAATTTCTGTGGTATATTAGAGTTAATATTTCTTGGGTGTCTATTGCTGCTACATTTAGGAAGTTCTGGAGCTGCAAGCAAATGGAATCAAGCCAGCACAACTGCTCAACAGATATTATCTTCTCAGAAACAAGAGGAAAAAAAGTGTAAAAAAGAAAAACAGCAGCTGATTTCATCCTGACACCTTTTAGCAGCAACTTTCTAGCTGAATCCAGAGGATAATATCATGAATGCCTCTTATTGTCATCCACAATTAATAGTGGGAAGGTGGTTAATAGCAGAACTTGAACTGTCTTTCAACTGTGATTTTTTTTCTGCTCTGAGAGTTCCAGTCTGATGGCCATGGCCACTGTGTTTTTCTGCAACTGAAGGTGAGCCTTGTTGCCTTGTTAAACCTGAACTAGTTGTGTAGAAGTTATCTAGCGTAGGATGGAGGTTTGACAGCTGAAAGACACAGACAGCAAAGCTTCTATCTCTGATAGGGAAGTAGATCTTATTTTGCACCATTCTTCTTTTAATCCTCTGAAGATTATGAGTACCATTTCAGTTCAGGCAACTTTGAGTTGCCCTCAGGCAGGAACCACCTATCTCCCTTGACTCTCTGTAGCGTTCAGCCTTATCTTTTTAGATGCTCTGGCTTGTATCTAAGCTACCTCACAAAGGTAAAAGGAAGATACAGTCACTCAGCATGCCTGAGGGGCGCACAGCCCAGTGCCAGGACTGGGGCTGATGGTTAGCTATGTAGGCTCTCAGCTTGACATTGCAGTAATCACAACCACTATGCTTACAATATTCCACTTTCCACCCCTCTACCCACCCACACTCCCAAAAGAGGGTGGAAGTTGAAATTTTGCTTCAGTCATACCTTGTCTGTAAAACATTAGAGAATTAACACATTTACAGGGGACTTGGGATAAGAGAAATTATTTAGGGTTTTGTTCTAAATAATGTTTCTCAAACTTGTGTAAACTGTATGCTTCTGATCAGAGGCTCTGGAGAGAGGGCAAGGGGTTAAGAGATTTACCTGGCATTTTATTAAGAAGGAATTTTTTTTATTATTGCTGTTAAGAGAAACTACGACAACATGCACACTGTGTTTCTTATAGACACAGCAATAAGATCAGCAGGGAGTAAGGCTCTTTAAAATATTGTTGTTCAAGACAGTGTGAGTGCAATGGAATTTAAGACAAAAACCTTTTCACAAGTAAATACATCATCACATGCGCTTGCTCTTAAAAGCCACACAGTATTTTACATGAAGTGTACACTTTAAATTTCTCAAAATACAAGAACCTTCTTTGGCAAACTTTGGGCTTTATCTGGCACATTGGTGACTTGCAAACCCTAATACTTCAACTGATTTTTTTTTTTAGACTGAAATATTTCTCTGTTTATTTAAGATTAAGTGTTTGGCTTAGGGAGAAGTGGATTTCAACACCAAGAGGAAAAAGCTTAAGTTACTCTCATATTAGGGATTTTGTTTGGTTGGTTTTGGGGTCTTGGGGGCGGGGAGGTATTGGTGGGGTTTTGCCTCTTGGTGGTTTTTTTGTTGCTCTTGTTGGAATGGGTTTTGTTTGGTTTCTTTTCTTGTTGTTGTGGCCAGTTTGGTTTTGTTCTTCGGTTTTTGTTCTTGTTGTTGTTGGGGGGTTTTTTGTTTGTTTTGGGGTTTTCTGATTTTTGATTTTTTTTTTAAATTAGAGCTAAATTCTTGATATTGTGGACGCCGAACTACCAGTGATGGTAGACTTCAAAACATTTAGTTATATAGTTATATATATTTGTACATAACCTTCTTTGTCTCCTTGCTTAATGGGGAATAGTATGTCCTGATTGCAGTAAAAAATTAATTCTAGAAAAATTCAATTACAGTTTCCTTTTTCTCATACCATTACATCATTGTGACTCCAGTTTGCCATTTATAGTGGTTTCAGTGTCAGGAAGCTCAGAAAAACACTATCTTGTTTGTTTTGTCATAACAATTTACCAGTTCTGGAAAAGATCATCACAACTGGTAATCTCGTCTTTCAGAAATCTCAGCCTACCCAGCAACATCCAGGGAGAACCTCTGCCTTGAGTGTTGAATCTAATCAGAGACCAAGCCAGGGAACAAATTCTCTTGCTGTTCACGCTGTCATTTCTAAATGCAAAAGTTTACGTGACAAAAACAGCTATAAAACAACAGTTTTTCAAAGTCTGATCACATGCTAAGAAAAATAACTTGGAGGAATATGTAGAAAATCCTAGTTATTGTACTGTAAGCACTGAATCTTGTGGGAGGAATATATACTGTAAGAAGAGTCAAACTGTGAAAAAGCCTAGGAACCAATTGAGAGAATATGCAGTAGAAGGGACATTACAATAGCAAAATAATACTGTCTCCATTTTCCAGGTTGATGAAACTGTATTAACATTTCATAGATTTTTTTTTGGTGTTTTCTTGGTCTCTCATAGAGTTGCTGCTTCAGCATTTTGCACATGGTATGGTTGTTTTGAGGATTTGAAACTTTGCTCAACCTATGTCACTGTGACATCTTTATTGCCTTTTAGCACTGGTGGGAATCAGCAGCCACTGGAGTACAAACCATAACTGTAATGAACAACCTTTTTCCCTATAATCACTCCATGTGAGTTTATGTCATCCTCATATTTCTGCTGAAGATAAAGGGAATGCTCTAGAAATGGCATCTTCTGTTGAATAAAGACCTGCTGCATTCACGTCTAAAATTTCAAATCCTAATTAATCTCTAGTATGCTGCTACCAATGTCCAAGATTACAGTTCCTTTTCCTGGAAATCTGATATTCAACGACATCCCAACTGTCTGGTCATTAAATTTTAAAAAGCGAAAAACTATGAAAAAACCTCCATTACATAGAAATACACATCGTTATGCATTCCTATTTTATGTATATACATATATATGTGTGAGAATAGGTACGTGATTATGCTTACTATTTATGTAGGCTTTTTAATATAAACTCTCATCTATTTGCTCAACTTGTCATTGATAAAGTGAAATTAATTCTAGCCTTCTGGGCTATATAGATAATGATTCAACTTTTATATCAAAACCCTTGAAACAGAAAGCATTTTCAGACTTAAATGACTTTACCTTAGCCAAAATAATTATATTAAAAGTTATTTAACGAAAAACCCAGAGACTGAGCTTTATAATTTAGAGACTTATTTAAAATTTAGATAGCAATTCAAAGGGGAAAGAGAAACTACTATCCATGAGGTCTAAAATTCTTTTTATACAAGAGAGGATTTTCTGTCCTGGAGGGTAAATTCTAAAGGGTACTTTGAAAACCTGTAAGAGCATTATGGCATTTCCTACATCTTACAGCATTCTTAGAAATGAGAAAGGAAGAAAAGCATTGCAAGGGATTTCAAATCCTCTAAAGAAAATTTTTACTTTTTAATTTCTTATATTTTTTTAATGTAATATGCTTTGATTGTTATTTTTTAAACTTTGTGTCAATTTTCAACTTAATGTATCTGAAGAATTAAAAGATTCTGAAGTGAACAAAAGCCAAAACGCACAGATTCAAATTTCATATCAAATTTAATTAACTTTTTCTGTATTCTATTAGCATATCAGGATAGATAAGCAGAGGATTGACACCATTTATAAAGTTAAAATTTTTATGTAAGACATAGTTTGCACAGTTATTAATCAAAGCAAAACACATGTTAACCAAATTTAAAATAATCCATTGTCTTGATCAAGAATGTTATTTTAGAGCACAGTAACTGTCCTGATGTGGTAAAAATATTGTATACAAGTATGTAATCAGAAAATATAGATTAATATTGTTAAGAGCAGTAATAGCAGCCCTACTGATTGCAGCACCAGCAGGAGGAGTAGAAGCAGTTTTAAATGATAAATTGATTAGCCAACCTTTAAAAACTTTTATTAGCATACCTTTAAAAAAAAAAAGAATAAATCCCTCCTGGTTACTATCAGGCAGACAGCTGCCTGTCAGCTCTTGGACACTGAAGGTATCAGTACACCAGCTCCATTCTCACTTTGCCCAGCTGCCAAGCTCTGCTCTCGCCTCTTCCCTGTGCTGCACTGAGATATTGCTTACTCGGTGACTCTGAATGCCAGGCACCCTTTGACTGGCTCCAGCTGAAAGCCAGGTCATTAAGTGGAAGAGAAATGTGGGGTTGCAGCCAGGGGTCTGCTCTTTATTGGTAAGGTTTAGTCCAAAGATCCTTGGAGAGGGTCAATACAGCAGGATTCCAGGCCTACTGGGTAATCTGTCCCATGGTCCAGTGCTGAGGTCTCACAGGGTGAGAGAAGAGAAATTAGGACATCTTTGTAGTATGTGCTGCAGATGAGATGCTCTGAGAATATTGAAGTGAGAGAGAAGTCAGCATTCTCCTGTAACTTTAGAAGTTTGTTTAAATATTTACATGAAGCAACTTGCAGATTACCAGTTTAACAATTTCCTATGCAACTTTTTTAATTGATAATGCTTCTTATTTTGTGATGCTAGTCCCACTTTTTTCTGTTACACTGTTACAATGTGTTTTGCTTTTTATATTGTGCCTGAGCCTCTATAAAGTACACTATGGAACCCCAACATGTGTTTTCACGATGATCACAAGCTATAAAACTGCATTTGCGAACATTTTTGGAGGTAGATCTTGAGTTCTAATCGAGTCTCATCAGTGAATATCTGTGAAATTTATTCATGGGTATTCACATATATGAGGTACTGTTATTCTTGTCAGTATTGTCTGTTTATTGCAGAAACTCTCTAGAAGAATGATTATATCTCTGATTCAAATCTCCTTGAGTCTAATGGATTCCATCTGGAGAGCCTACACGCTTGTAAAATCTCTGGTACAATTGGGAGGACCCTTTGTGTGGTATTCTAATGTAGTCTTCTGAAATCTTAAAGTGTTTCCAAGACAGGTCTCTATTCCATTCACTTTCAAATGAGTTATTCATTTCAGTGATATTACTTCAAGCCTTGCAGCATCTTTTGCATGACAAAAACTTAAGCTAGAAATCCAGATAGGATCCACATCACAAAACAGCATAATGTTTCGTCTAATGATTAAGCTAAGAGCCAGAAGGAGCTGCTTATGCAAGCTCAGAGACAATGAGCTCTCACTATTCAGCATCCCACTTCTTCCGCTAATTTATAGCAGCAATTCTGTGATTTTGTAGCCCTTGGTTTTGAGCATTGTCATTAAATTTCTCTTTAAAGTTTGACAAAAGTTCCTGTTAGTTTACTGTAGATGAGGTTATTGTATGTGTAGATCCTGTATAAAGTATTCATTTCATAACCTCAATGTTCTCTTATACACTGGGGCTCTGTAATAATGAGTCTTATCTTAGGACACCAAATAACGTTACAGATATTTAACTCTCCTCAGTTCCCTGAGGGTTTGATTGCTCTGTGCATCACAGAAATTATGAAAAGCAGGGGAATGATATAAAGACAGTATTGTAAGAAAATAAAGATTCTAAAAAATAAATTTTACTCTCTGAAGTAAACACTGAGCACTTTCCTGCGATACATGAATAAATTAACTAAATGTCTGTAATCTAAAATACCTGAAGACACTTACTCAAACATTAATATATTTAACTTACATATTTCACAATCATAATTCTAAAGAGTTCTTGATTTAATTGTTGTTGTGGTCCTCAAAAGGATTTTTGATTAAGTACTTCCCACCTGATTGTATTTTTCTCTGACAGCTCGGAGGTTGTATTCTATCTGTAGCTCAAATGAGTTCTTCAGATTTAGAAGAGCCAGAATTTAAATGAAATCATTCATTTCTGTTCTTTTCTCTCCAACATCACAAATGGATATCCATTGTCAGTGTATGTGGATAAAAAGATCTTTATAGGTAGTAGTGAACTTTGGCTGTGCTGGAAGAGACTAGAGTCACAGGCAAAATCATATCAGTTCAGAACACCTAGTGGCTGCAAAGTACAGCCAGTCACTACATTCCTCTGGAATTCTGATCTTCCAAGGTAGGGAACTTCTTGCAGCATACTGCAACTTTAGTCCAACTCTTTTCTGCTGAGAGAAGCAGGTGTGTGTGTGTGTGTGTGTGTGTGAGTGTGTGTGTGTGTGTGTGTGTGTGTTTGTGTGTGAATTGGCACATACAGGTAACCAGGGCCACCACCACAAAGCCACTGCTGAAATGCAAAGTGTAGATTTATTTCATTTCCTTTCTATCAATAGGTGGCAGAGACAAGTGGCAGCACAGGCTCGATTAGGATCAGCTCATCCCAGTGGACAGAGAAAGGTGGGCATATGAGCTCTGTTAGGCTCAGCTCACCCTAGAGCACAGCAGGGTAGGAGGGGCTGCTGCCTGCCCCAATACAACAAAAGGCTTCAAATAAACAGTTTATCACCAGGCTGGGCTTTTATGCCCTCATTCTCTCCCAGCAGGAGGCTCAAGCATATCTGTGAGAATGTGGTATCTCTACAAAGGAATTCTGCTTCCCACAAGAGGCAGAGGATGTACAACATTAGATGTAATAAATGGAGTTTTCCTGTGCCAATACTTTTAGCATTCCCAGCTGCAAGGTCACTCTGAATAAAACTATTCCCTCCTCTTTGCTAAATCTTCCAGTTTTAACCCTTTCCTTCCAAGAGGGTGTGAGCAGAAGGCCTGGCAAGAGTGCTGCTATTAAACAGATAAGGATCTGCATCTTGTCTGGAGTGCAGATCATGTTCTCAGTCTCTTGGAGACTGACAATGCCTAGTGATGAAATCACCAATCCCTGAATACCTGTGTTGCTTTTTCATGACATGCTTAGGTAGTCCTGAGCATCTACTAAGGACTTCTTCTGTCATGGCATCCCCCTTCAAGGGAAGGGGTTTGTCAGAATACAAATCTGAATGCAAGATTACAGACACTGGAGATTACAAACCCAGTATAGTAGAAATTGCCATGAAATGCTCAATCCCTCTTTGGCTGTGTTTTACCTGTCAAATTTGCTCTGTGATGTTATGATTATTAGATTTTAAAATGCGTATTTATGTATGGTATGAAGTATGTGCTTTGATCTTCAATTGATAATGCTGAAAAACAAAGATTGCCCCTGATACTGTCACTTCGCTGACTCTATGTTAGTGTTTATCTGAAAGGTAACAATAACTCTGGCTACTCATTAACTCTAGTTCCAGTCTTGCCCTCTTGTAACTGAATTTCAGAAACCAATTTTATATATCATTAAAAAAAATTTTGAAACTATTGCTTTGTTTTTTTTGTCCTGACAATGCAAACCATATAATTCTAACTTAGGAGCAAGTCACCAAAATGCTATCTATAAATGCTTTCTAAACTAATGAGAATTTAAGGAATTATCCTTGATAGAAGTATTTTGTATGACTACAGGACTAAATGTGATCATTACTGCATTAAGGAACAGTGCTAGTGCAAAAACGTGGGGAAAGCGTTCAAGTAACATTTACACATACAGATAGACATGCACATAAATATACATATATAAATCCATATTTCTACCATGTACATATATATATGTGTAATGTGTATACACACACACATACACAAAATCAGGCTTTGCAGAAAACATCTGTTAGTGATTGTGGTTTGACTTGCTTCCATAAGGCATTAAGTTCCTTTATCATAACCATCTGTCATTTTTGCTATGTTTACCGAATTAATTACAGAATTTTAAACAGTTCATTTAAAACAAGCCACAAACAAAATTACTATCTGGTGAGAGCAGTTTATAAATAATATGTGTATTCTTACTGTGAGGACAGTAGCCACTATTAAAATTAAGTCATTCATCTAGCCTCTGAAGCTTTAGGGATATAATATTAAGTTCTGTAATGTAAAAAAGCTCATGCTGTTATGAACAACCCCCAAATCCTTCAGAATTACTGAGCTACACAAAAATCAGTGTAAAGGGAAAATAAATTTAATCTTTAAACTTCATTTCTTCATTCAACAGTGGGAGATCAAACCTTTGAACTGCACTTTGAAGACAAATTAACTTTTGGCATAAGTAGGGGCAGTTCTCCAAGTCAATAGAAGTACAGCATTTACATTTGCTGATGTAGAGCCCTGGATTTACTTTAAACCTCCATTTTTCAGCACAGGTGTGGAAGGCTTGCTTTTGGAAATCTTTCCTGTCTTAAACCCCTGTACATTTTAGGATGGATTTGCATCTTTTTATTATCACCATAATTACTATAATGCTCTGGGGGAGAGAGGATTACTGGCCCTTGTATTAAATTTTCTAGTTCCAGTTTCATGTGGGACAAACTGGGAGCAAATGCAAAGACTGACCTTCTCTTATATGTATGGGCATTCTTGACTAAGCTGTGTAATAAATATTAGACATGGTCAAGCTGTGTCTTTAAAAAAGAAGTCATTCTATTATGCATTAATTATTTCTGAGAGAGTACAGAGTAGAAATATTTGGGTAAGTTCTTGCCAAGTGTGAGGGTTGAACAGTCTATCTCATTATACAAACTGTGCTCTTTATTCCTTTGTTTTTACGGTCTGTACTAATTATGGAGACATTTGTAAGATTAGATGTCCCCAGTTGTGCCAGTTATGCAACAGTACATCCTTATTTTTTATATGAGTATGGTTTGAGTTGAAGCATATATCTAGTGGCTGTTACCCTTCCACATTTCAAGATATAACCTCTGACAGACTGTAAGCATGTGGCTGGGCTTCATGTTATGTCTTCATTTGCTCTCTCACAAAAGCTCTCCACCTTCCCACAAATTGCTAAACAATTACTTTGCTTATCATCTGCAATGTGCATTATCATTTCATCACTTTAAATCTGAATTCTTGCTGAAGATCCTGGGTTTCTTTGATCTTTGAGATGAAAGTAAAAGTCTCAGTATGTTTTTTATTGGCACCTTTCCAGCTTTCCTTTCTTGTTCTCTATAACCAAACAACTGCATACTAACATTTTAAAATACAGAGCTGTCACTATTTTAAATACTCAGTCCCATTTGCTCTTAATTATTGCACATTTAAACTGAAAATTCTCCATTTCTAAAGATGATATAGGTTTGTATGTATTCTAATTAGGCAAACTAAATTAATTTTGACTACATAATAAAGTAAACCAAACAAAAACAAAGCTGAAGCTGAAAGTAAGTACACAGAAAAATTATTTTATGAGAGCATTATGAACTTTTAATTTAATAATAGAAAGTTAAGAAATGTCATAATTGAAGTTGCCTTTTCAACAAATGTTTTATGACAGTCTTTAATTGCATGTGTGAGCAAGTGGAGGAAATGATTACTGGCTCAAAACAAGCAAAGACAGTGTATGTATGTGTATGTGTGTGAGGGGCAAGGCAAGTTCTGTAAAAGTGGGATGATGTTCTGGCCCACACCCTGTTCCCTTTGGAGCCTCTAGAGCAGCTCTCAGTCACTGGCAAACCTGAAGCAATCCCCCACAGCCAGCCTCTAGAGCCTCAGTGTAGCCCCAGAATGGCCAGGTGACCAGCAGCCTTATCTGCAGGGAAGCTGAGGCCACAGGAGACCGCAGCAGATAAAAACCATTGCACAAAGATGCACATGGTTTGTTCCTGGTTTCCTTGGATTTTACGGCATCTGAGACAATGCTGGATACAAGGGCAGTACCTCTCTCTCTCTTTTTTTCTCTTTCTCTCCTTTTCTTCTAATTTCCTCTTGAAAACTTAGAAATTTTAAGGTTGGATGGGTTGAGTTTGCTAAGTCAATGGTATGTGAAATGTTCTGTTTTGGTTATTTGCTTTACATTTTGCTAAATTACTGATCTTTTAGAGTTTGCCGTTACAGTTTGGTTCTCTAACCACCTGAGAACTTTTTTGAAGTTCCTCTTTGCACCACCTCAAGTAAAAGAGGTACTTTAAGTCCCTTTTAAATAAACTCACTGAACAGGGCTTTATAGCATGACCTTACAGTATTTTCCAACTGTAGAGAAAAAATACTTTGAATATATTACTCCAATTAATCTGTAATAAAAGCCTCTTTATACAGTGATACAATCATATTTTAAGAAGAAAAATAGTGTGACAAAGTAAAAATTGTATCATACAGTTTACAACAAAATGTACAACCCTAACTGAAGCATTTCATTTTTTCAGTTATTTCATAACCTTGAGAGCTGCAATTAACAACTTTATTCTAGTATGTACCATCTTTATTTGACTCATCTTTCAAGAGTGATTTCAAATCCTGTCATATAAAGTTTTGTATTGATTACAGGAATAGTATGGACTTGCAGAACTGATAGCATATAAGAGAGTCTGTGTAGGACATGATCAGATTTAAACAGTAATGCCAGAAATAAAGAAGAATTTCACTGGATTTTCTTGCACTTTTTTCTTGTAGTGGTTATATCAGCACATAGAAGCCAAGTTTTCTCACTGGATTAGTGAGTCTAGGTTTGAAGGTTTGCCTAGTGTGTAACAAAAGAGTCTAAGCTGCTCCCCCCAAACCTCCTGACTGCAGGCCCAGAGACTTCGTGAATGCATTCAAGCTGGGACTGCGAGATGCAGGAGTTTTCCTGGGCAGTCCACACTTATTCCAAGAAGCAGGTTTATGAAATTTACAGCAGTTCATCTTCACATTTCAGCTTCTTTTAGTACATGGCCCTGATTTATCTACCAACAGGCCAACTTTCAAGGCCATTAAAAGCTCCCCAGTACAAAGTGTGTATGCCCAGAAGTTTCCATTTTCTGCACTTCCTCTGCTGTCACAACAATTAGAGCTTTCTTTTCTCCAAAGGTCTTCTATGAAACCCACTAAAGATACCCTCAGCAGAGACCGTAATATTTGAAATTCCTCTCCCAGTGGTTTGGCTTCTGAGCAATGCTTTCATCTGGAGCCTGTGATCTGACATCACACTTCAGCACTTGTAACCACAAGTACTGAGGGATTCAAATTTGCCAGACAATCCTAATCAAAAACACTATAGTGGGTAGGCAGCCTCACAGACAAATGCTGTGGTTTGTATGCCAGATACCACTGAGACCCATGGCAGCCACCTTACAGTCCCTGTTGATACCTGTCCAAGCCCAGGCTCTCCCTGCTGGAACACACTGAACAGCCCATATGTGTTAAATTTTAACAAGAAACAGCCCCACGTGCAATGGGGATCTCCTCTCCTTCACCAGAAATACAAGAAGAAAATGATCTGGTGTCAAGAGGAAAACTCCTTCCAGACTGTACAGCCACTGCTGCCAAAGCCCCAGTCCTGTGCTAACAAAGCTGATGCTGGCAAACCTATGCTTACAGTGCTGCTAATGCAAGGCGTCAGGCAGTGTCCTGAGGTGGCTTCCACACTACTAGGTCAGGGGAAAGCTCATAAAGTGTGGAGACAGCACAATGATTTGTGTGCCAGCATTATAGCTGAGGACATTCCCTGTATGCTGCAGCCAGAGTGTGCATGGGCACACTGGGACACTGCTAATTCAGCAAGGTCACAAAGGACATTGTGGGGTCTGCAGATGAGTGGATGTGGGAAGCCCAGATTTTCATGCCTGTATCATCCCTCCATCCCCCTCCTCCTCCCTTCTCCACCCTTCTCCTTCTCATCATGTAGCTGGGCACAGTTGTAGCTATGTAGGGTTAAGACTGAGCACTGTAAGATACTCAGGCAGGCTCAGGAAGGCTGAAATTTCCACAGATTTTAGCACATAAAAGACAACCAAAAATACAGACCAAACATTTTCTGAAATGCAAAACTCTCCTGTCTGACTATTACAGATGAAAGTGACTCTAGCTTGAAAGAGGGGACCTCCGACGAAGTTGAAAAACCTGGCTGACTCCATCCCACTGTGTTGTGCAAGAATGTTCTTTCAAAGACAGTCATGGTACATAGAGTCTTGCACATGTGGTCCCATATATATTTAGTTAACTACAAAAGCCAGGGGGAATGGATCCTTTCAATCAACAGGTTAAATATCTGTGCACATGATTAATGTAATATGCATTAATTGTGTATTAATATAGCCACCATTGTGAGTGGCTTATTGTTACAGAAGAAATATTTACATTTTTAACTGAGAGACAAGTAGTGGAAGTTTTCACCCAAACTTATTTTATTTTCCATGTTCTATTTATTTATAATTCTACTGAGAAATATACTGCATAATTTTGCTCTCAGAGAAATGTATTGTGATACTGCACACTGACATTTGTGCAATTTTATACCACATGGCACATACAGAATAGGCTGGGGAAATTATTCTCAGATTTATAAACAAAACTTCCTACACAAGTGACTCATTTTACTTAAATGTGGATAGCCCTTAATGGGAACACATATGTTTATACTAAATAACCTGCAATACCAACTAAGGTGGCACAATTCTCTCAGCCATTAGGAAGATTGATTTTGCCTGGGAGTGCCTCTATTCAGCAGAAGTACCCTTCAGGTAAGTTGAAAAGTTATCAGGTATGTAGTGTAAATGAGCAGTGGAGATTCTGGAGATGAAAGAAAACTCTACTATGCCATTAAAAAAAAAAATCACTCTTCCCTAAGATGATAAAAGTTCACCCATTAAAAATATTTAAAAACCCAGTATATAATTGTAATAGCTAAATGTTTCTTATAAATAGCCTAACAATTAAGATATGGAAAAAACTTTTCTAAAGTTTAATTAAAAAAACCCAAAAAAGGACAAACCAAACTCCAGAAATGCTGAAATTTGACCTTTGAAATTGTAAAGAATATGAAGTATTTAATGGCAACTACAGGACAAGATTAATTCTGCTTAATTGCTAGCAATATTCCACTGTAAATCTACTCAGAGATCAGATTAAGTTTAGATTAAGTGTAGGGTGATTACCAATATGGACAAGCTTAGAAGGTGATTTTGGGTTGATAAAATGCCTCAATAAATATGGCAAAGTTGGCATCATCATTATTTTGGAATCATTTTATAAACTAGTCTAAATACAGACAAAACATCTAATAATCATGCAAGGCAAAAAATGCTAATGAAACCACAGGATTGGAGGGTAGAAAGAGAAGAAAGAATATTTTACTACTTGGTTTGACATTTATATATCTAAATTAAGTTATTGGGTTTCAGTTCTTATAACCAGTTCCTCAGAATTAAAGCTCCTATGTCCAATCTTATCCTTTGTGACTTTTCAGGATTTCAGAGAAGGATGAAGTCTAGATACCCAGATGGACTAAATATATATTTATGCACACATATAAACCTCATCCTTACTATATAAACATATTGCACAAAGCTGACTTATGCACTTCAGCATGGTATTATCAGCACTTTGATTCAGTAAACTCTAAGGAAATCTATGTCAAGAGAATGTCTGAAGTTTTGGGAGTTTAAAAATTTATTTATTTATTTATTTATTTGCTTTTACTCTCTAATGCATGTATAAATAGAAATTTAAATGTTATCTCCCTACACTGTTTAATTTGGGTTGATGAGGTGTTGGGAAATAAAAATGGAGGAGCACTTATAAGGGGTAACAACCATGCTACAGTATGAGGTTGTTTCAGATTAAAACTGCCAGAAAACAGTAAATTGTTTTAAGAGGTAAAACTAGATTTATTTGTTTTTCACTCTGGCATAATTTTTGAAGTTCTTTTATTTATGCTTAAACTAGGTGGTAGGATAATAAAATATTCCAAAATTCTGTCATGTTCCAAGAAAAGAATTCACTTCTATGGAGTAATATTTTTGTTTTCTTGAGACACACAAACCATATATTTATCTTACTGCCCAAAAGAAACCCAAACAACACCCCTTTCCTTTGCTGCTTGTTGTTTCCAATTATTCCCATGGAGTAGAAAGAAATTGGAGTGGGGATGGGGGTAAAAAACATGAAACTTGATGTAATCATACTACCATTCACCACAAAGTAAACATGCACTGTCCCAGAGCAGGTTAAGTCTCAACCCTATTGATTTTTGAAGATGGGTTGCAACATGTACTGGGTGTCAGACAGATCTCAAAACTGAATCTAAGACATGACAATCTTCATAAGCCATTTATCACAAGATGAAGAGGATGATTATTAGTTCAAACACAGATACCAAATTGCTTATTGTTTTGAAATGTGGAGAGTAGTAGAAAAAAGGTCCTCTAAGCAATCAAAAAGAAAACATATCAGATGTTGAAGCTCAGTTTTCAAACCTTGGAGCAATAATAATCACAATGAAAATAACAATTGTAATAATAATGATGATAATAAAAATAATAAACTTCATTTTGTGTCAGTGTAGTCTTTGAATAGTGGTAAAATGAATTCCTTACCCGAATGACTGTAAAATGTTGAATGCTAATAATCAGAGTGTCATTGACACCTATTTAGAACACAAACATACAGGACAAGGGCAAGAGCTCTCAAGACACAAATGGGGACTTTCTATATAGAGTGAAAAATAAACATAACAGAATGACAGAATTTTTTTTTAAATCTTGTGTGTTTTTATTAAAGAGGAACAATCTTTTTCAGAAATTGAGGACTTAAAGTATCAGCAGTATCATTTTATTTATTTATTTATTTATTTATTTATTTATTTATTTGGATCAAAGTCTGCCCTTTAGGAACTACTCAAGGGACTTTTCACAGAACTGAATCTATAGGTGACCATAGCTATTTCTATAAGTAGCTGCCTGAATCTTCAGTGAGTAAATAACATAAAACACATCTCTTATTTCTCAGGCAGACATTTTCTTTCATTTTCTGAGGCAGTTACTCCCCTTTTTACACAGAGCATGATAGGATCTGTTGGTAGGAATATGACCCTTTCAACAAAGAAGCTTCATCTTGCACATTTCTTTAGAGTATTCCAGTAACAAATAAGTCTTCAGAGCCTAGTGGAGCATTGTATTAAAGACCTTTGAACAGCTTGGTAGAACTGCACAGTGAACTGGGGTGTTGAACATACATTTTTCTGAAACAGCAGGCAGGATCAGCACAGCGCAGTGTCTCAGCTACACAGATTTGCCTTTTAGCAGGGCTTATTAGCTCAGGGCAATCACAGTCATCTATGCATTTATATGTCTTCCAGCTCTGGAGTTTAAATCCCTTTGGTTAGCTTGGGGACCTCTGCTCTGGAACTTGCTGTGCTGAGGAAATGCACCACTCCCTGTCGTATGGCTACAGAGCCAGCAGGGCTCAAAAGGCAGGAACACCTCAATCCTCCCAATCTTATTTCCCCTGCCAACAAAGAGTAATTGAAAAAGCTCCATGGTTAGAAAACTCCAGAGACTCAGGTTAAAAAGTTACTGGCCCTCAAGTTATTCACAGAACAGCCAGTATTTTGAGGGCATATGTTAGAAGTTCTACCAACATCAGGGTATATTAGGATTGTGACATAAGATAGTAATCAGCTAGACTATTAACGTTCTCTCCATGTAAGATGTCATTTCTCTAATTTTGTGTTGCTGTCTACATTAAAGAGCTCTACAATGTTTGTGTCAAGACAAAATTCTACATTTAATAATTATCCTGTATATACATAAATGTTAGTTCTAACACTCTGCTTAGCATCAGAGAGGACCTTGGGTTCTCCCACAATTTTTCTTCTACATCCAAAAATATGGATCTAATATAAAATGCATTAGAAAAGCCATATCTCCTGACTCTATATGGCTGGATTTCACAAATAAGTTAAAAGTTTTCTACCCTTAGCTCTTCTGGTTCAGCTTTTGGAAGATAGCCTGATGTACTTACTATTATCATTACTTAGTGTGAAAAACTTACTCTGCAATTTTAGAAGTAGCTATTGAAATATCAATTAATGAGCATGCTGTATATTTTTGGGTCCTTCTAGCTGATTTATTCAGACTGCACTCTGCATATCTGCAGGGGAAGTATTTTTCAGCAAAGTCATGCACCCTGATTCTTAAAAAAAACTGCAGTGCAAAGGATTTGGGTTAATAAACAAGGAGTTTTGATACACCATTGCCAGATACGCAAGTATTTTCAAACCCAACTTCTGCATCTTTTCCTCCTGTTAGAAGATTATCTGAGAAATCTGCACTAGTATGCATGAAAGAAATGTAGCACCTTTCATTCAGTAGGGGTTTTTTTTCCCCTGTATCCATGGAGTAGAACTAGACAGATACTGAAATATTCAACTTCTCATTCTGCCTGAGTAGTTTTACAAATACATAACCCAGACACAAGAACAGTACACTATTTTTCTTCCAGAGAGCATTGCCTGTAAAAAATATCATTTACAGGAATAATGTAGAGAGAATGGGAAATGTGTTCTGCTTCAACAACCAGCTCTAATTCAGCTTTCTAGAGCTATTGCTTCAATTCTGCATTAGAAAGACAGGGAAGTGCTGAGCCCAGTTCCCTTACTGCTTACAGTAGGCATTACTGTGACAAGCTGCTGTTCAGTTTTGCTCAAAAACAGCATAATGAAATTGAACTGTTGATAGGCAATATAGACAATGAGCAGTAAAGGCTACAAGCTAGATATTTCTCAGCAAAAGATGAATCCACAGGACTGCATTTACACTATTTCCAAAACTAAAAAGGAAAAAAAAATGGATTTCCTAAAAGTTTATTCCAAAAACATAAATCTAGTGTTCAAACATGCTATTCAGCTGTTTTGACAGAAGATATAACAGAAAGACCAACCATTAAAATTATCATCTCTAATTTTCACAGAATCACACAGACTTACTAGGTTGGAAGAGACCTTCAAGACCACTGAGTCCAACCCATGCCCCAACACTTCAACTAGACCACAGAGTGCCACATCCAGCCTTTTTGTTTCAACACATCCAGAGATGGTGACTCCACCACCTCCCTGGGCAAGCCATTCCAGAACTTTATAACCCTTTCTGCAAACGCTTTTTCTAATATCCAATCTATATTTCCCTTGACACAGATTAAGACTGTGTCCTCTGGCTCTGTCAATTGCTGCTTGGAGAAAGAGACCAACCCTCACCTGAGTACAGCCACCTCTCAGGAACTTGTAGAGAGTGATAAGGTCACCCCTAAGTCTCCTTTTCTCCTGCAGCTCCCTCAGCCATTCCTCACAGGGTTTGTGTTCCAAGCCCCTCACCAGCCTTCTTGCTCTCCTCTGGACATGCTCAAGCCTCTCAACGTCCTTCCCAAACTGAGGGCCCACAACTGGACAGAGCACTCAAGGTGTGGCCTCACCAGTGCCAAGTGCAGGGGAAGGATGACCTCCCTGCTCCTGCTGGCCACACTATTCCTGATACAGGCCAGGACATCCTTGGCCTTCTTGGCCACCAAGGCACACTGCTGGCTCATGTTCAGCCGGCTATTGACCAACACCTCCAGGTGCTTCTGCCTGAGCACTGTCCAGCCACCCCTATAATGCAGCAGGGGGTTATTGCGGCCAAAATGCAGGACTTGGCACTTGGACTTGTTAAACTTCATCCCGCTGGACTCTGCCCATCTATCCAACTGTTCCAGGTCTCTCTGCAGAGCCCTCCTACTCTCTAACACATGCTCCCAGCTTAATGTCATCTGC
This sequence comes from Setophaga petechia, assembly GCA_024362935.1. Classification (NCBI taxonomy): domain Eukaryota; kingdom Metazoa; phylum Chordata; class Aves; order Passeriformes; family Parulidae; genus Setophaga; species Setophaga petechia. The sequence continues at coordinate 1,570,237 of JANCRA010000019.1, read as the reverse complement.
AAGTTTACTAAAGAAAGACTCAATCCCCTTATCCATGTCATCAATAAAAATATTGAACAGAGCTGGTCCCAGCATAGACCCCTGAGGGACACCACTGGTGACTGGTGACCATTCACCACCACCACTTTCTGGGCCTGGCCATCCAGCCAGTTCTGAACCCAGCCAAGAGTGCTCCAAGCCACGGGCTGCCAGCTTTTCCAGGAGTGTGCTGTGGGAGACAGTGTCAAAGGTCTTGCTGAAGTCCAAATAGACAACAGCCACAGCCTTTCTTGCCTCCACCAGGTGGGTGACCTGGTCGCAAAAGGAGGTCAGGTTGGTCAAACACAACCTACCCCTCCTAAACCTGTGCTGGTTGAGTCTGCTACCCTGACCATCCTGTAAGTCCTGATGATGACACTCAATATAAACCTCTCCAACAAAATATATTCTAAAGAGAAGTAAGTATGGGAAGGTATTTAGAGTGGTTGAAAATAAAAAAGATGCTGAAGGTATGACAGTTTACCTCTTTAACTTAAAGAGCTTAAAGCTCTTCTTATTTTTGTTTACTGTCATGGCACTTTGGGCCTTTGTGAAACCATTGATTTAAATGACAGGCACAGAAGCCCAAGCTAGCAGATCCAGAGTCAAGATCAGGGCACAAGGTGGTTTATAAATAAAAGTAAGAAAAGCAGGTATCTCTTGGGCCTGTGAGATTTGCAGCTACCAGTTTCTCATTTGGGAGAAAAAAGTAAGTCTTAAGCTTTCAGTAAATAAAGCTAACAAAATGGGTCCTTGCAAAGTGTCTATATAGAGCATAATTATGAAAACTGGTCTTCATCAGAAGGAGCTATTGATTCCAGATATGCTGCAGTTGAATGCAAATACTGGACATTTTGGCTATGATACTTCAGCAGCCACTGTGCTCTAAGCTTTAGAAGCCCACCCTCATTCCTCAGGTTTTCCAGCTGCGGGAGCTCCTGCTCAGTGCTGACACAAGTGTTTATACAGCCACAGAATGGATTGGATTGATGAACTAATTTATCCTAAATTATCTCTGAAAAAAAAAGTTTTAGCTCCTTTACAGCTGGATCAATTCCCCAGTTCACCATATAAACAGCTGGATGCAACTGTGGGTAGCAACAAACACAGAAGGCAGATTGATGATGGGAAAAATTGCCTGGCAATAGGGCAGATATACACTGATGCAGTCGTGTCGCCAAACTTGAATCCCAACCTAGAAAAGAGAAATGCAGCCTTGGAAATACAAGATAAAAGCAATGTTGTGATAGAAAATCTGATATCTCATGCAATTTATAGATTTGGTTATCTTGACTAACTTCTAAGGTTGCAACCTTTTCTGCAAAATTTAAAGCAATTAAGGATTAAGTTGGATTTGGTCATCAATCATGAGTACTAGTGTGTTGTTTATCAGGAAATAATGGCTACTCAACATCACTCAGTAAATGCAAATTTAAACATATGAAAGAAAATGGCATCTAAATTAAGGAACATTAGGACATAAATATTTATCTTACTATTTTTATTTGATGAATAATGCTACATACAGACACTGCATTTGAAAGGGAAAAAAAAGGACAAAAAAATCTTTAATGAGGGAGTTTATGGTACTTAAGTAGTAATGCGATAATTACCCATGCATAACCACTCAATTATAAATATGGAAATGCTTAATTAATTAATAGATTAAATTAATCATGACACAGAAGGATATCAAAGGGTACATTGCAGCATTTAGCTAGAACTTTGTGGTTTGAGTACAGCTACTGTGATCCTAAAAAAGTTTAAGGTCAAATTATAACTAATAACATTGGAACTTCTTATCAGAATCCTCTGATTTAGAACTACATTACTGAGGGATTTCTCCTCTCACAAACACTCTTGAGATGCTTTACGCTGGTTTTGAAGGGAGATGAGACCTTGGCTTTTTCAGATTAGTTAAGCCCTTATGAAATACTTTTTGTCTTTTTTCATGCTCCTAACTGTGGGAATACTGTATTCCTCAAGGTGCTCAAGAAGAGAGAAGTTTGAGTAAAACACTGTGTATCATCTGTACCTTGTGATGTTTCTGCAGGCAAATGAGGAGTATGCTAGGTATATGATATATAAATATTATTTTAATTTTTCTTACAATTAATGAAACTGAATTCTGCTCTCAAAAAAAACCTGCAAATACACATTTACATCTTGAAACCAATCACTGTGGCTCTACATTACCCTCATTTGTATCTCTGCCACTGTTCCATCTCATGATTTTTTTGGAATGTGGAAATTAGCAGGTTTAAAGAAACATTAGGGAAACTGATAAAATTTAACCTTGTTATTAAATTTTTTTGTTTAACCTTGTACTTCTGTGCTTATCCTGACCATCTGATTCTGGGCACATTATTGATCCATACCATATGACGTGTCTAAACTGACTAAGAGTTTCCCTATCAAGGACTAACAGAAAACCAAAACAGAAGCTGCAGTAACAGATGTCACTGCAGCCTTTTCTGGTGAAAAGCACTAGATGAGGGTTGCATGTTGTGTTTGGTTTGGGCAGTGGTGCTCAAGCAGAAGTTATGTAAGATAAGTTCTCTAAGGTGAACAGTAGCTCAGTAAAAGCAAGAATGAGGCCAGAAAATTGATGCTGGAGAAACAGATTGGGAGGGAGCAATATTGTTTTCATCTATCTAATAGCTAACTGTCATGCTGTAGTTACCATCAGGATCTACTGGCACTTACAACAGAGGCATAATTTTAAACTTCCAGCTGGCGTTTGAATTGCTGTACAAGTGCTCCAATCAGTTTTTTACCTTCTGCAATTAGTTTGTGATACAGATCCATTGTTTCGCATGAAGGGTGTTTCTCCATGTATTGTGCAATTTAATTTTACAAATCATAACATGCATTTAACATGGTCTGTCATATAGTTTTTCATATTATGTTGCCACACATAACACATCAATAGTAGAATACCAGAGTATTTGAAATTACGTCAATATCTTTCACTAAAACTCACACAGAACTGCATCATATTTTAGTACCATTCAGAAGGTGAAGATGTCCAAATGAGAAACAGACATTCAGAGCCTGACAGTGCACAGTTATATTTTCATGGAATTCATAGGTTTGCCTATGAGGTATAGAAAGTTGAAATGTCGTATGAGAAAAAATCACTTCATTCTTCGTATCCTGTATCACCCATTGGGTCAGCAGAAATGCTTTAAATTATATTATTTTCTATTAAAATAGAAGGCCAGTAGCTGGAGTGTTATGATTCCCACCGTGGAATTTTGAAACTGCCATCCTTTTTTAACCATATTCCAATGCTGTGACTCTTCATGAAAAAATATGTAAAAAAAAATAAAAAGTGTCTCTTTATAAAAAGAATGTCTTTTTATAAAGAATGAATTAAGGAAAATGAAGTTCATATAGGTCAGGTTGTATTTGTAATACTGAGAGTTATGTTAATTGCATTTATTCCATACTGTCTAACTAATCTTCACTATTACAGTAAGTAAGCAACTCAAAGACATAAGTATTTAAACATAATTTTAAAAAATCTTGAGATATGGTGTATTTTTTTAAGCTGTCAAAAAATTCAGAAACCTTAATCTTGGGTTTGAGACTTATTTTCCACAATCTACAGCAAGAATTATACCAGTAATTGAGTAATTAATGTCAAAATAAATCACATAATTTCATTGTTTATCATAACAATATATGAATTTCAGAAAAAGTGACACTGCTTGTTAAAGTCAAAAATTGTTTGTAGTAGGAGTAGTTGCAGCAAGCATTGTTATGATAGCAATATTTTAAACTAGCTAATTCAATATCACTTAAAGGCTTGCTAACACTGAGACTTTTCAATTTGTTTTATGCTAATAGTCTGCCACTCTCACTTCAAACCCTACAGGGCCACTAAGACAGGGCCAAGATATGCATAATTTTGAATCTACCAAAAAGAGTTCTCTTTCCAAAGAAGGGTAAATGTTTGAGTAAATGTACACTTATAAAGCTGGACAGGAAAGGGAAAGGGTAACAATTGCAATATCATTGTGGCTTTTTTTTTCCTACATGCAACTTCAGTGTCAGTTTCCAGGTATTAATACTTAAGTACTTGATAGGTGGGATTGAAACATTCAATGGCCTTAATATGGGACCTGCAGGTCCAAGCTCCATTTTAATTACTTAGAAAAAGAAAAAGTCACAAAAACATGCACAAAAACATGTACACATTCCTATGCTTGGCTGTAAGCAGATGCCAGTTATTAAAAAAAACCAAACCCTTCCAGTCTCTACCTTCCAATAATTTCTCTAAATAAGTTCCACCAAGAGGAAATTTTTCAGAAAAATCACAGTACTTTTGCAGCTTTTCCTTGTATACATAGCTTGTATTACTTGAAATTAACTGAATCCATGTTCAAAAGCTATGTTTCGAGCAGCATTCAGAAAAATTAGAATATTACATGAGAAGATGTAAACTGTGCATGCAGTGAAAAAAAAAAATCAACCAGACTCTGGATATTGACTTGAAATTTTCTACTGCTAATGTATAAGCTAGAAATTATAGAAAAAACGCGGATTAAAATCTCATATTTAAAGAAGTTAACAATATGAAAAAAAATGCTACAAAACAAAAGAAAGTGTAATTTTAAAAAATTTATTTTCAAATATTTTCATCCTTTTAATTCTTGGAAATTGTATAAATTATTGGACTACAAACTTGTATGCAAAATAGACCTTACTTTATTCATATTCATGAGGAATAACCAAAGAAATGAAACTTTATACTTGTATTCAATTTCCATGTCACCTCAAAGATGGAAAGAAATCATGATTTTCTTTATTAAGAAGGTTGCGAGTATCAAAAAAATGCATTTTCTTTGGTTCTTTTCTTATCTGGACTGTACTTGATACTCTTAATGGCATAAATGGATATGACTTATATGAGATGCTTGCCATTCTGCAGTTATTTAAGTGTGCCATTATAACTCTGAAATTAGCTGAAGCAATCATATAAATCATACACAATATACCACTGTGATATGCATGTTATGCTGTATGGTGATTAGCTTGGAAGCTGGGCCAATGACCATTTGCATGGTAATGAAGCATTCTTTCATAAAGGTGTCAAAAACAATCTAAGAGGCTAATGAAATTTTATGCAAACCACCTGCTGGTCACCTTCACTTCAATTAAATGCCTTTTGGGGAAATGGAAGTATTTTTCTTATTAAACACAAATTAGAATGCAGATAAACACAGGGTAAGCAATAAGTAATGTACAAAATGTAATGTGTAGGAATAAGGCCACATGTGCTGTATAGAAGATTAGCCGGGATTGCTCTGTAACAAGGACCATGTTTTGGGTTTTTTTTAATATTTAAAGGAAAGTAGAGGCAATCCTGTGTGACTTCTGCTGGTAGTATTGCTGTGAAAATGCCTACATTCAGAGAAATAATTCCTTTATCCTTCTGGATTCCTCACTTTAAACAGGAATTTTGCTTCCTGTAAATGGGTCAGTTCCAGAACACAGAAAATTTTAAAGGATATAAAAAGAAAGAACAACAGAACAAACATACAAGCAAACAACAAAAATATTGAGAATTCAACTTTTACCCCATAAAGAAGAGAGTGTGTCCTTCTGGCTACAGCATTCTCAAGGAGATAGACACTCAGGACTGCAGCATTTCATCAAACCAAATAGGCAAAGAAAAATATTGTGTATTTACTGTGGTTTTTTAGACGTATCTATATTTTAGGTAGGCAGAAACATTTATAATTCCCCACTATCATATAGTATTATCATGAGTCAATCTTCACACAATAAAATTTTGTACAGGTATCTAAAAGTGCTTCATCTGTCCACAGTAGAAAACTGGGCAACATCACACAATAAGGGTTCTTAAGAACTTGTGGATTATAAGATAAAGCACTTGGGAATAAAGGAGTAAGTAAATGATCACTTTTCAGACACATCTCACAGAGATTTTTGCCTGGACTTTTGCTGCTCACCATATTGAAAAATAATAGAAGGAGGTAATTAGTAAGATGACAAAGTTTCCTGGTGATTCAAAATTCCTGAGGACAATAAAACAGCTGGCTCTAAAGAGCTACAGAGACTACCATGGTATCTAAAGATTAAGTGATAAAGTGATAGATGATATTCAGGAATGATAACTTCAAGGTTACACACATGATAAAAAGCGGTCCCAAACATGCTCTGGGTGATATAATTAAATCTACCTAATTTAAATCGAAACGAGATGTGAGAATCATTGTGAACAGCATTAATCCCAAAAATAGACAAAATGAAGGAATTATTCACAAAGAATAGAGAATTAAAGACTAGGCATCATTATAAAACTGCATAAATCTTTGCTGTATCTTGACTGCTGTGTGAGAACTTGGACCCCACCACTCAAAAAAGTTACAGAGGAAGCAGTTGCTTTTTCATGAGTAAATAAAAATAGACCTAAACTTTTAAAAAACAGTGAAGGGAAAACAACTACACATGAGGTGTGCATAAAGTGAGTTATTATCTAATATTTGTGATAATGAGAGCACTGAAACTACAGCAAAGAAAACACTACGTAGAGTTTTAAAACAAAAACAAATGCTTGTTCCACACTGCAGTTAGACTGTGGAAGAGACTTGTAGCTGAAGGAAGTAGTTAATGTCAAATTATAAATAGATACAAAAAGCAATTAAACACGGTAATGAAGTAGAAACTGTTTAAAGTTTTAAACAAAAAGATAATATCAATATCTTGAGAAGCTTTTAAGCCACAGTGCTGAAAGATGGGTAAGCATTACTGTATGGTTTATATTTCTTGCTTGAGGAACGCTATCAGCTACTGTCATAAAGTAGATAATAGTCTTTCTTGACCTAGAATTACTTACTTAGGATTCTTTAGACTAGCAAGTCATGTACCCTTGAGAAGGGATTTTATATGTTCTCACAGGGAAGCAACTGTGAAAGAAAGAAAAACAAACCAAGGGCCCCAAAGTTATAGATCGTGAAGAAACATTTTTCTTCTTTTTCTCGTTTACCTTAACATGTTGGTCATTTTAAGGTTGTATCCTGTAATAGTCTTTTTAAGTACCTTTGAAGACTAGCATCTATTACTACTGTGTTATTGTCTATTTGTATTTAGGGGAAAAACACAGATATTTAAAGTCTTAAATAGAAAAGTACTATTACATTTAGAGAAGTATTTGAATAAAATCACCTTCCATGTTCTGACTGCGCATTTAAGAGTGCAAAATAGGTAGGTTATTCAGTTGGTTTACTTGTGTGCTTAAATTCCTATCTTTACTTATAAATAGTTTTATTTTTAGTGAACAGATGTGCATGTGAAACTTATGTGTGTGATTTGGCAGTCAGAACATTTTCATATTTGTTCTTTGCATCTTTTTAAGTAGTTTGAAAATTTCTTGCTCTGAATTTAGAAGGCTTTACAGTAAACTTTTCAGTAAAATTTTCAAGTTATTTTATTTTTCTCCTTTTTGAATACAGGAAAAGATAAAAAAAAATCCCTCAGAATTTGCGGGAGAGTTTAAGAAATGTGTACTTTTACCTAAGGATTCTAGTAATGATACTAGGCATGAAAAAATATTAAAATATATAAAAAATTATAAATATAGCCTATATAAGGACAAAATCAATCTTATGTTTTCAAGACATAATTAGAAATAACATAGAATCAAAAAGTGTCAGCTTGTAAAACAAAAAAAAATTTTACCTGGAAGCACATTCAGTGCTCCTTGAAAGAGAAGAGAAAACAGAAGAGGATGCCTCCTTATAAGTGTTTTAAAGGTTGGGACCTGCATGAAAAAAACGTTTGACTTTGCAAGCTGTAAGTAGAAGTTTAGGTCTACTGGATTTAGCAAATTAACATAACTTGAGATTTTGCCCAGAGTTCAAGGTAAGGTTGTCCTCGACTGAAAAAGTGTGTTATAGGTTATGATAGAAGAAAATAAAGACAAGTTTTCTCTCTACAAAAGAATGTAAAGACAAGTGCTTAAATCCCCTGTTTCCTGTTTCTTAAAGAAGTGATGTAGCAATAATGTAGGGATTATTAAAAAAAAAAAAAAACAAAAAAACCCAAAAAAAACCCCATATGGCTTATTTACTGAGATAAAAATTTATCAAATTGGTTCAAATATAATATCCACCACTTATTTAATTATTTATTTATTTATTAAGCTACTTCCAAGCAAGCATTTAATATGATCAATCACAATGTCCAGACAGTAGGTTTTGGAACATTACCTAAATTCAGGTCTTATCCAGGAATTGAAATATTGATAGTAAATAAAAAGGATTTTCTCCACAATTTTCCTTATCCTGTTTACCTCTGCTCACTGGCTCATTCATGATGCCAGTGCCTCCTTCCATGGATAACTGATGCACACACAGACCAGCTAAGCCACCAGAATCTAGATTCCTTTTCAACAAATTTGTCTCACAGGCTTGTAAAAGTTCATGTCTTTGTGACCTTACATCCAAACCATTGCAAATCAAACTCTATTGTTGCAAAGACCGCCAATTTAATTCACTCTATTTGCCCACTATGAGAACGTTGTGATAGTGGAAATATTTTCAGAATATCTATCTAAACTACAGCCTAAAGCAGAAGGGAAAGTTTCCTCTCAAGTGTGAATAATATTGACCAGAAATTAGAGAAATCTGTGTTCTCATGGTATTATAGGAAGTATGCTTGCTCTTTAGAATAAATAATGCTTTTCCTGTCTACATGTATCAAGGCATTGCAAATGGTGTTTAAAACAAGGTAGAAAGAACATAATAACTCACTGGACTTTCTGTTAAAAAAAACCTGCTGCATTTTTATTCACCTGATGCACAGCAGCACATCTCTCCATTTCATCTGCAAATATATGTAAATTTAAGGCAATAGTAAGTGATTAGGAGATATTGGGATTCCCAACATAACGAACCTACTGAAAATTACATTAACATAGAAAGATAGGTGGTGAGGAATATGAATAGATTTGCAAAAGAATAATGCCACCAGTAGCTGTTCCATAGTTTAGCAGCTCTTAAAGGAGTGAGAGAAAACACAAGTATAATCCATAAAAAACTGATCAAAAATATGAAAGAACATTTATCTATATGTTTTCATATACCACAAATTTTATTGAAAACAAGCCTAATTACCACTGGAAAAGTTTTGTTCCCCAGAGGTTACTTCCGTTAATAGGAAAAGAAACAGAGGTGTGTGTTTATTGAACACAGGCATGCTCCAGAAATCCTGGTCTTATCAAAAGAGCAACAAAATCAAGTTATGTTGTGGTTCAGTGAGTGCAGAAACTTGAGTAATCTTTAACATCTGTTTACCACTTGTCTTTTCCAAGACAAGTTTCAGGGCTTTTTGAGTTTGTTCTTAAAACTCCTCTGAAAACCACATGAAAGACTCAGTCTTGAGTTTATCAACTGATTTCTCTTGATTCTCTGCTCTCCTCTTTTTTACATAACTGTAACTCTTGTGATTATAAGAGAATTGGGCAGGAATTGAAAAAAACTTGCAGACCAAACCTACCCTGCACAATTTTCCATTTTCATTCCCTTTCTTCTTCTCATTTGTTGCATTACCCTAGATGAGATGGGAGAGTCTCTTCACCTATATGTAGAGATAAGGAAGTAGCAGAGTATTCTAAAGATTTTACTGTCTGAGCACAAAAAAAAACCCTGAAAAATGCATTAACAATACTTAACAGTTTTCTATCCAAAGTAGAGATAAGAAGCTAAGTAATTTATCGCAGGCTACTTAGATGCTTACTTCCCACTGTTGTTTCAATATTGGTATAATTTTAAATTTAAAATTAGAAGGGAACTCAGATTACCTAAGGTCCAGAGCAGTCTCTTGTCTCAATATTTTAGTCACCAGAAGTTTCATTAACTAGAATCATGAGTGCAGAAAATATCTTTGTTGGTGGAACTAATTAAGGAAGACAATAGAAACATTTCAGCTTCCTCGTGAGCAAAATTTTTGAAAAAGTAGGGCTACGCTGCTAAAATACTCGTTAGAATACAGAGATAATAGAAATATATAAAAAAACATGTAAAACTGGTTCTAAACCATTTTTTTTCTCCACTGGATTCACTTCATAAACAAAATCTCCGTATCTTAGATCTTTAAGAAACACCAATACATCTCAGGCTTAGTTCAGTCAGATTTTCATCCTGTGATCCTACCTATGTAATGTTGTTCCTCTCAGCACCAAGCAATAAACAATGCTCTAAGCCTAAAACACTGCTGCTGACGATATCACCATGAATCAGGAATGATTCACTAATCCAGGCTCCTCCACCCACACAACACCCCTGATCAAAGTGAGAAGGTTAGGCATGCAGCAGATGAAAAGAAGCATTGTTCCTGCTTCATTAGACAGACACTTTATCTGCAGCAGCAATAGGCAGTATCACTGACACCCTCACCAGGTAACATTCTGTGTCCTCACAAAAGCATGGGAGTTTAATGTTGCAGGTAGTCATTGTTTCCAAGGAAAATAATTGACGTCCAGTTACTACAAGGTGGTGTGACCCCAGCTTGTGAAACCACATGCTGCTTATTGTCTGGGAGGATGATGCATGTCACTACTAAGCACTCAATTTCTGGTTCACAAAAGAAGGATCTTAGAGTGTATTCACATACCAGAAAATTACATGTTAAAAGCTTGGCTGGCAGCACTGCCCTTTTTGATCATTAATTAATTGCAGCGGCTTTCTTTAATGAAGGCTTCCCACCTGATTTTTGTTTGGTTTTTTTGGTTTTTTTTTTTTTGTTTTGTTTTGTTTTTTACTACAGAGCCAGAAAATCAGCGCTTTTTTTCATTTTCAACCAGCAAAACCTAATCTGCAAGTTAATGTTAAACTAGGCCTCTATTTTTGTACCTGTACAGGGAATGAGAAGGGAACAACCTTTATCTGCCAGACAGTTTAAGCAGTTCATGCAGTTTAATGCCTGATTATGCCAGATTAAATTGCGTATAAGTAGTGACATACAGGAGGGCTGCTACCTTCGTATGGAATCAGTGGGGCTGTGTAGGAGGATCATTTCTTAACATGTAGATGAAAAACAGATACTTTGTATTACTGCTGCTCAAAGGGCAGCATTTTATTAAACGCAACAGACCCAATCCTGCAATTACTATGACCAAAAAAAAAATATTTAGGAAATGTGCCTATTATGATAGAGGTCCTCAAGGAGTAGGGAACTATTCCACCTCAACACTTATAATTTCTTCCAGTTCATGTAGGTATAACCATGCTATGCTGTACTCAAACCATCCTAGACAATGGAACAGATATTAGGATACATTTAAAATGCTGTTAAACTTGGAGGTCAATGCAGCTGATCTCAATTTCACAGGCAGATTTTATTCTGTAATTTTATAACTTTATTTTTCAACCAATATGTTAATTTTCTATCCGTAGACTTCTGGTAAATTCTCACCATAGCAAGAAGTATTATACACACATATACAATGGCATGTGAAAAGCTTCAGTATTGAACAATATCCTGCTCTGATCCTCAGTATACACTATTGGGATAAAACAATAAATGTTCATTAAGTTCTTAGTTATTTGTAATAATATTTTAAAGATGAGAAAAAAATGTGTGCTACAGAATAATTATCTGCCATGAGATCAAAATTGGCCTGTTCATGAAAAATAATTAAGGCATTCTCCTACTCTTTGTTCTGTGAAGACATCAGGGAAAAAGAAAAGAAAAAGGGATATAATGTATTACAGCTTAAAAGGGATTCTGTTATGTTGCCACAGAGGCACTCCCCAGACTCTCTGGCACCTTCCTAAAATGTGACAAAAACATCTCAATGGTGCCTTTAACATGAAAGGACCATACCCTGTGAACTGGAGCACAGCAGACAGAAACACACACATAGACCTGTGTTCAGAGAAAATGTTATCTGGAAAATTTCTTGAGCCACAGGAAAGTCAGTCCAGGCCAGTGATTCAGTCACTCATTGTGCCAAATTACTGGAACTACTTTTCTGCTGTTCCTTTTGAAGTCTTTGTTCTACTATCCAAACATCCAAGGATTAAGGAGACCACAAAAATGTGTAATTTCTCTGCAATTGATTGATGACTTTTTGACATTTAGGTCTGTGATACACACTAGTATTCTTTTCTATTTCAACAATGCTAGCAAATACACTATTTCTTTAAAATTTCATTGCCATCTGTCTGGCATTTATCCATTTTTTAAAAATGGTTATTTCCATTTTTAAACATTAATCTTACTTTCTAGGGCTATATTAAACTATTGGAAACAATTCTGTAATTACGTAGGCTTTTAAAATGGTTTCAAGATATCCTGCATCAAATTTTTGATACCACTAGACACACAGCAGGAAAGGAGAAAAAATAATTTCTTTCCTATTAAATCAGTTTGCATTTGAAGATAATTTTTTTTGAGAAGAAGTTGCTTATATTTCTGTGATGTGGAGAAAAGTAGAGAGAGTTGAGTTGAGAAATGTCTGCATCTTTTAGAGTCCCATATGGGCTTCTATATTACTGTAGATGATAAATCTGGAAGATCTGCAAATATTATGAAGAACTTTTTTTTTCTTTTTTTGTCTCTATGGGGTAGCCAAATCTTTAAAATGTAGAAATTATGTGCATTTTACCACAAGGAAAGAAGAATTAGACTTTGAGTACTCACAGCAAAAGAATTCAAAAGCCATGACACAGAGAAAGAACAATTGTCATGTTAATGAAACTGGAATAGAAATTTTATCATGTATCTGTGAGTGGTGGAATTTTAGGACTGACAAGCACCAAATTATCTCTGTGAGACAAGTTTTAAGCCAAATAAATTCCTTTTATGACATTACTAATATTTCTGGAGTCATATCAACAATGAATGTGATCCTCTTTATGTAGGTATCAAGAGAGGTGTCTTTATCATGCAACAGACAGAAACATACCATACTGCCCTTAATTTTAAAATTTGTGGTTCACTTTTTATCTGTATTTTAACTCCCTTGCAATCTTTGGATACAGCTTCTCATACCTGCGATCTTTCTTTCCCAGGAACTAAAGTAAATTTTCTTTAGTCATACAGCTGAGTCATACAGACCAGTGGAAGTTCATGCTAAAATTCAGTAGAACATGCCAGGTTAAATCCAATAAATACAGTTTTCTTATTGCTAGCAAAAGGCTTTTTCTATGGCAGCATGGTGTCAGGACTTGTTTTGTTTATCTGGAGCTGAGTCCTTTGTATTTTTCTTTTGACAGCAGCTGTGCAGTGGTAAGATACTACAGCCTGAACTTTTTTAACTTTGGGCAATTGTGTGTTGTAATATCTTGTTAGTTACTGGATAGCAATAATAAGTATTTAGTCAGTGGGGGAGCAAGCTATTTATGAACCTAAAACAAAACATGATGAGGGACTGAAAAGATGCTGGAGGATATCAGGGATTCCAAACTGTAAGCCCAATGCACAGTGGCCAGTTACTGATCAAAAAAGAAGTACAGCCTTGTAAGCCAGTGACCATACATGGACCCTACAGAGAGGGAAAAGAAATCTCTGTCATATTTCTTCCAAAAAACCACTTGGGATGTTGATAACTTGCTGCAGCTCAAACCATATCCCTCCTTGATGCTGCTCACTTTGGGATCTAGAGAGATATTTAAAGGGTGAATTTACACTGGAGGAAAAGATTAAATGACAGATGCTTGTGCCTAGAAATCTTGAGTGTATTATTAGCTATAAAAGTATCATTGTAAGTACACTAATAATAAATGATAGGCAATTTGGTTAGACTGTTCAGACCTTATTAGACTAACAATAATGTCTTCAATGTGTTCCCTTTTCCCCACACAAGATTAATAGCAACTTCTAAACTCTGATATGCAATGCCTATCATAAAGAAGAACTGTGGATCATATCAGAGGATACAGTTGAAGACAGAGATAATGCAGCGCACCACCGGTTGTTATTTTGTATAGCAAGGGTGATAGCAAATGTGATAACTTATTGTCACTCTTTGTTTCTATCTAGTCCTCCTCCTCCTTTCTCAATTACTCCAGTGCTTATCTTTTTAAGGTTAGTCACCCATTTCCCTGTTTTATTTTGTTTTAGTTAAAGCAAAATCTTCTCAGCTGTTCTCTGGATTATTCTAGGTGGTATCAGAAGACATCATGCTTGAAGATTATAATGTTCTGTGCTTTCTGAGTTAAAATTACATGTTTTGTTGGGTTTTTTTTCTTTTTTTGCCTGTGCAACTATCTTTATCAACTTTGGCTTGAGAAAAAGCACAGAACCTCAAAAATCTATAGAGACGGCCAAATAGGTTTATATTTATACTCCCCTTGAGACAAAGGAGGATTGAAAGAATCAGAGATATATGAACTCTGGTTGTACCTCCACAAGGGATCCATATAAAATTTGGAACTCCGTAAATTGCACTCCCTATGGCCTTAACCAAGACAGCAAGGAAAGCGAAGATATCAAAATGGCATGAGGGCAAAGACAGTTTTTAGCAAAAAAGGGTTTTATTTTAAGAAACAATGGTGACAGCAAAATATCTGCCAGAGTCTGCCGGTAGTGATGCTTATTGCTGCTGCCTGTTATAGCTACAAGTTGGCTGCTTCTCTCCCAGATCTCACACAGTGAAAATAGCATCACTTATTTTTATGCTGTATGCAGTGCAAATGCAATAAGGACATAAGCATAGACATCTTAAAACTTTGTGTCTACAGTGCTCACGAAAGAGCCAGGTCAGTCAAGATTTTTTGAAGAGTATTTTATTTTGAATGTCAAGAATTCTTGGAAAGGAAGTGACTACTCCCTTAAAATGCATATTGTCAAGCTATATACATGCAATAATTTTGTCAGCTGAAATTCTCCTTTTTTCAGTATCCATGCTTTAATTGTGGACAAGACTGTTCCCAATGACAGTTTATTTTGCAATAGCCATGATACCCCACTTCTACTATTGTATTATAATGTCAAGTAAGTACATCGTGTCAAAAACCCCATTTTGAAATTGCAAACAAATTGCTATCTTTTGGACAGCATCACAAGCTCTGTGTGCTGCAGAGACTGCAATTGTAGAACCAAGAGAACACATGGCTGCATTACACGCTGTTCTGCTCTTGTTTTTGATTCTGTGAGCACTGCTGACATGGTGGCTGGAGTCAAGCAAGCTGGGAATGCCAGCATTGAAGTTCAACCAGTGTTTTGATTCCATGCCTGTTTCACATGGTGTATAAAACAAGCATACAATATTAGCTCTTTCAAGCATTTCAAAGGATTGTAAACAGCCAAGAAATTATTGCTAAACAGATTCCAAATGCACACCACAAAAGTAAATGGAAGTCTTGGGATGAGAACTACCTCAATTTATTCAATTGAGAAAAATGATGTTGAAATAATGTTAAGACCTCTTAGAAGAAAAAAAATAGCTAGAATAAAGTTTGGTATGCCTCCTGAACTCTTACAAGGTTAGAAATCATAAAAAGAATGCAGTGTAGCGTAGTGCTCTCTGATTCTTCATATTCTTGTTTAAGAATTAGGTGGTTTTGAAAGTTTCGAGACTGGAGAAATTTTCTTTTCAAAAAGTAGTTCACACCATCTTGTAGTTGACCTTCCTTTTCTAAATGCAGTTCAGGTCTGTTAACGACTCTTGCTTTATACACCTACACTACTACCTTGGTTGCAGTACAGAAATACTCTAGCCAAGTTTCCTCTAAATACTTTGGATACAATATGCAAGCTGGAATTACTGTGAAGATGTGAGCTCATGATACTTTAACAAAAATATTTTGAATTTTGAGTCAAGATTCTTTCATTCTTGTAAGCAGTATCAGTACTGAGAGAAGCCATTGGATACAACAGTAGTACAAAAAAAGAGCATTTCATATTTAATTCTTCCTCTTGTGTGGGCACTAATAAATTTATTTTGCTCTCTTCTAACACATCTTCTATGTTGCTGAAGCTTACAGAAACTCTACAACTTTAAATCTATTAAACTGCTGTGAAATTTAGTTAAAGCTATGAAAAAAAAAAGTGTTAAAATTAGGAAATACAATTAACAGAATGGCAAAAAAAATCTGAGAAGATAAAGAGCACATCTCAGATGTAACTAGAGCTCCACAGAATCTGAGGAAGCCAGCTAGTTAAATCCAGGAAAGGGAGGAATATTCTGTGATAACAGATCCTTCAACTAAAAGCCCTTGATCTGTTGAGCTGAACACATTAATTAGTAAGATGTCAGACAAAGAGCATTAGGAGGAACAGGACATGTAGTTTAATCTACCCCCATGTGTTCTGTGATTTTCAAAAATGTGTCTTTCTGGTGTATGTGCAATGAAATATGCTTGTATATGCATTGTAGAAGAAGAGAACAAGGCTTGCTAAAAATCTGGACATCTGAATGGCAAGTAGCCATGTAAAAAGGGGTCTCAAATGCCCTGTATTTTAAATAATTAATTATTTAGATTTATAAACTTTAATATCCGCAAAGGGTTTTGAAGAAGAATGCTGCTTGGCAAGTGAAACTGTCTATATATGTTACAGGGCTGAGACAAAAATAGTAATTCACTTTCATAGAAGACTTCAGAATTCCAGAAATAAACCTTCACAGTCAATCTGAATAAAATCTTTCCAAGATTCTGGAAATTAATGTCCATTCAGATTCCTAACCTTAGGAAAATTAAACCAAAACACACACACACATGTGTACCCCCTCCAACCCCTCACACCTGCCCCAGTTTTGATTGCAATTTCATAATTTAGCAGAATGGGCAAGAGAGAGGGGGGAAGTTTCAGAAAATTTTCTATAAGAAGCTTGTAAACTATGTCATTTTCAACATGTCACAAAAGGACACTGAACTATGTTTTTTGGCAAGTTGCGCATACTTTTGTAGAACTTTCACCCTTGATGAAAGGTTCTATCAACACCTTCACAAGCAATTCTAACATGGACCTTTCATAAGAAACTACAAGAGAATTCAGCCTTATAAATGAAGACGGTTAACCAAACTTAACCATTTCAAATCACAACTTTCAAGTTTAGGACATTTTCCAAATAAGTTCATATCCTACAGTTTTGCCAATCTCTGTCAGCAGGATCACTTGAAGGGACTACTGCTCGACAGCACAGACCTCAGATTATTCTTATATCCACCTCAGTAGGTGAGTGCCAATGTAAATGATACATTTCTGGTAAACAAATATGACCTAAAAGAAATAGAACTAAGCTCAATTTCTCTCATAAACATGACAGCAAGATTAGAGTTAAAAAAGAAGGAAGACTGAAGGTCATTGCTTGTTAAGGCAAATGAAGGTTTCTTCAAGTGCGAGTAGGAAAAATGTATGATTCTAAAGATGACGTTTTTTGTTGCAGTCTCAGAACAAAATGCTATTTTAAAACGGAAAAACAAGTCTATCTGCAAAGAATCCTACCATGCTTATTATCAATTCACATGCTGGTGTGGTCCCTATAGGTTTGTAGAGAGATCCTTGGAGTGCCATCATACCACTTTGGAACCAGTAATGGAACCATCCCACTCTCTCTGTGGATTTCTCGTGAAAGTATTTTGCTTTTCCAGCTTCATATTGTAATGGCTTCATAATGGAATCCCTTTAGAGTGATATTGAAATCATCTTGCCATCATTAGTGCACATCGTAAATGGTACCATAATAGGGTCTCCATTAAAGGTTTGCATTAAAATCTTATTGAAATTGTTACTATGTTATTGTCCCACCAAACTGACTGGGGATGTATCTTGGAAAATGACTGGTAATGTTCTCTAGCTACTTTTCAAATTGACCTTTAGTATACTCAATACAACATATTTTGTTTATATTTTTTACTGTTTCTATTACCACTGAAATGTTATTGTTCTCTGGTGTACTATAAACACTTTGTCTTTTTGCTAAAATATCAGTGGCTGGTTTGTTTTTTTTTAAAGTGTATTTTTTAAGCCTTCTAACTGGAAGATATTTCTTTTAAGAAGCATTGATAACAGTATTTAAGAAGTATAAAGGAGGCTTTAAGAGTACTGTCAGAAGAGCAAAGCTCTGTGTAATTCTTTCTTCTCATTCATGTGACTGAAAAATGTGACAGTTCAAATACACTTCAACTGAACGAAAAGAAAAAACCGAAAACACTTCAACAAAGACAATCTCTTGAAACCCAAATACTGAGTTACTTGGGTTTATAATATGGTAGTCGCACTCCAATTGTTATGTTCAAGAGATAATACAATGTCTCTGAATTTTGGAATATTGAAACAACTTATGAAGAGAACAAAGCAGGCCTGTTTGGTTCAATGGCGTGATCAGCTGAGCAGTAAAGTGAGAAAGAAACCTCATCATGGATTCACCTGGCTAAGACACACCACTGCAGAGACAGAACTCCAGTTACACCCCCACCACATAAATACAGATTTACTAGAGGTTAAAATGAGGCATTTATCCACATGCCTGACGCACAAAGTATGGATTGACATGTTAGCAGTTTCAGGTCTGGGATCAAAGAGTGCCAGATGGGGATCACTATGTGTAGCCCATGTTCAAAACTTTTCAGAACTGTTCTGCTGCCTGCTTGGGAGGCTGAGGTCCCCAGGGGCACTCCCCAGGCTGTGTCACAGGGCTTGACATGCTTGACAAACCTGGTGCACTGCTGTTGGTACTGGAAAACAGATATCCTGGGTTTCAGCACTGAAGAGGCCTAATCACAGTACCCCACTGGTGTATTTTTTCAAGATGTGAATTCAAAGTTAATATTAATCAGAAATGAGGAATATCCCAGAGGATCCAGCTTTAGACCTGCTTGTGAGGATTAGTTGTGGCAAATTACCCAAGGGATAAATAATGCCTTCAAATTACTTTGGGTCTGAGTGGTAGTAGGGAGATCTTAGTTCTGTGTATTGATGTCTAAAAATACATAGAATAACCTTCTGACTACTAGACGTAAAAGGAGAAAGACACTGGAAAAAATCAGAGATGTTAGCAAAAAAGGCAATAAGCACTACATTATTCAAGATTAAAGAATGCTTTGTTGTAGGTAGAAATTAATTAATGCTAAATTACAACAGAATTCCTAAGGGATTACATATTGCAACCCCATGAATACTGAGAGAATTCATCATAATTAATGGTATGTTTCCAGAGGAATGTTGCCCATTACATAGCTTTGTAATATTTCTTTTATTACTTTAGGGGCTTTATTTACGAAACCTACACAGGCACTGCACAAAAAAAAAAGTGCGTATATATATATTTCTACATGTGTGCATAAATATATACATTATGTATATGAAGGAAGGTTCTTATTTTTATTTATATTTAGTTTTTTCATTTTTCTAAATGACAACTGTATCTCCAAAAAGAGTACATCTCATCATATGCACATTTCCTGGTCCTATCACACAGTCCAAAAGGGATTCTAGCAAAAGCAAGTGTTACTAACACTTTTAGTTCTGTGTTAAGAAAGGGCCTGCTGGCAGTGTGAAATGACTGATCTTGAATATGACAGGGTGAGAGAGCTTCTGAAACTTTTTGTCACACAGCCAGTCCTGGGGGTTTGGGAATATAGAAGAAGACTCTTACAGCTTGGAAAGAAATGCCTGGAATCTGCACCTCGACAACCTGGAGATTGAAGGAAGAAAAAAGGATTCATATTTGGATCAGTACAGCTTAAAAATATTTGCAAATCCCTTCTGTCTAAAACATGAGTCTTATTTCTGCTTTTATGAATCTCTTGAGAACTGTTCTTAAAAACAACAACAAAAAAAAAGGACTGAGAACCTATTTACCTTGATAACTGAAACTACATATGAAGTCTGATATTTTCTTGGAGCTACTTTCTGAAATTTCTTTTTATAGACAGAATTTTTCATTAGCCTTTAAAAGAAAATTCAGAAAATTGTCAGTTTTATTTCCTAATAGCAATCTCACTTTAATTTTTTATCTCCCTTGCCCTTTGTCAAAGTAATTCAAAGTAAACTTGGAGGCACACCCACTGAGCCAGTTCCCATTTCCCATCTTGTTTGGGGGGTTTTTTTTGTGGTTTTTTTTTGTTTTTTTTTGTTTTTTTGTTTTTTTTTTTTTTTTGTTGTTTTTTTTTGTTTGGTTGGTTTTTTTGGTGGGGTTTTTGTTTGCTTGGTTCGTTTTTACTGCTTCATGATAGCAAGTCTGGTCTGAAGCAAACAGTGTGATTTAAATAATGCTTATTACAATTATTTCAACAGAATTTATTAGATTTATAATATCAAAAGAATAATTTCACCTGAGTCATTAACTGAATTAAAACAAACCATAAAGTTTTGAGATACATATCAGGCAGAATATAAATTCTAGTTTATCTTCTGTAATAATTTTTCATTTTTGGATCTTCACAGAACACTGGGTTCAATAGATAATTTTCAAGAAAGAGACCCAGTTGTCTGATACTTGGGCAAAATACAAGGGGTCAAAATGAGGAGGCAAAAGTTGAGGCTCTCTTGAGGTCCTTAACTCATAGACTAATAAAGAGGTAAAGGAGATTATAAAGCTCACTTGTTACTTTTGTAGGCTAATTATAATTTAGAAAAATTTTATTCCCAAAGGGAGATGCAGCAATGATTAATTATCATATTTTGATTAAGTCAATGATATGATGTATTTTCTCATTATATATGCTAATATCTAGTCAGGCTTCACAGCTAGCCCCAGGAGAAGGTCAGAGACCAGTAATCTCTGTGTGGATAATACTTGTAACCTGTATTCAATCTAACACATTCAGGACACCATCCTCAAGGTTTCGTGTAAGTTTGCCTTTTTTTTTTTTTAAGAAATATTTAATTTTTGTATTTTAATTTTAACTCATCTGAGTTTCCCTTGCAGTGCACATGGGTTCTTAATTGAGCACTGACAAGATTATAAGAAGGTGATTTTTTGTTTGGTTTTAATGAAATGAGACATGGCTCTGTAATTTCTGCAATGTCTGTGATCATTTGAACACCCTCCTTCTTAGCTATCTGGGTTGAAAAGAGCACTGTTACAAAAATCTTTGCCCTTTTGAGTTTTCTTTCTTCAGAGCCCCAGGCTGGTCACAGCTGCCACTATCTCATCAACCATGAGATTATTTTCAATATTTTAGCTAGTAGGACCAGCAGTGGATTTTCTTGGAAACACTTTAA
The DNA here is from genome assembly GCA_024362935.1 of Setophaga petechia. Classification (NCBI taxonomy): domain Eukaryota; kingdom Metazoa; phylum Chordata; class Aves; order Passeriformes; family Parulidae; genus Setophaga; species Setophaga petechia. The sequence goes on along the minus strand of JANCRA010000019.1, from coordinate 1,549,072 downwards.
TTCAGCTGAACACAGAGGCAACTGCTACCTCTAGCCATGGTTGCTTAGGCCCTAAGGAAGTCTTTTTTGCATGTTAAATATACAGTATAAGTGCCAAGGTCTTGTTTTTTCCCTGCTTACTGCAGTGCAATATATTGCTCCTTACAAAGCAACTTAAAGTAGATGTATGAATGGTGTCTAGTCAAATTCATGAACTTTCATCATGCAAATGAGAACACCTAATTAAGAGCCAATGGTCAAAATTTCCATAATGATAGAGCCAAATGAAATGTGTTTCAGGTTCCCATAGGAATCTAGATAGTTTTTCTTGCATTCGTGTTGATCATACAAAAGAACCTTGTATGAAGATATTCCTTTATCACACCAGGTCTAAGAAGATCTTTGGGGTTTTTTCTTATTTTACTGAGAACATTTTTTAAAAGTTAGTTGACTTTTCTCCACGAGTTCTACAGCAATCCTGAAGTTTATAAAATGTTGACATCATAATACAATAAGAATGACTAAATGGATTAATCAAAGCTGTTTATGCATTATGTAACATTTTAAAATTATGTAATTTGGGAATTGGAACAGCATATTTTTATGCCTTTTTAAATTATATATTATTCCTCAGAGTGAACTATTTCAGATATTGCATCCAACAAAGGTTATCAAAACAAACTCTAAAAGAGGCAGCTTAAAAATAATATATTAAAATTGAAAGATTTGTGCTAGTGCGATAACATAATTATTTAGTGAACAGAACAAATGACTATGACCATATCCAATATGAAATCTTTTCCACATCTACCACCCCTCATTAATTCTAATGAACTGAATCATTTAAAGCTTTGATGTAGACCATTAAGTGATTTTATGGAGCTCCTCCAGGTCAGTGTCGCAGTGAGCATTTTTTATTATCTCACACTTAAAAGCATGTGCCTGAAATAATACACACAAAAATAATTTTGACTATCTATTAGAGCTCTGTATTGCCATGGTTCATTCATACAAACATAAATTTTATAAAACTCCACCCACCTACTAATTCAACCACCCCCAAAAATCATAGAATCATAGAATGCTTTTGATTGGGAAGGACCTTTAAAGAGCACCTAGTTCCAACTCCCTGTCATGAACAGGGACGCTTCCCAACTAGACCAGGTTACTCAAAGATCCATTCAGCCTGGCCTTGAGCTTTTCCAGGGATGGGGCATCCACAGGTTCTCTGGGTAACCTGTTCCAGTGCCTCAACCACATCACAGTAAACAATTTCTTCCTTGTATCTACTGTAAACCTACCCCCTTTTAGTTGAAATACATTGTCCTGTCACTGCAGCTCTTGGCAAAAAGCCTCTCTGCACGTTTCCAACAATTCTCTGTTACATATCGAAAGGCTCCAATACTTTCTCCCCAGAGATTTCTCTTCTCCATGCCAAACAATCTAATCTTTCTCAGCCTTTCTTTAAAGCAGTGCTCCAGACCTCTCAGTATTTTTGTGGCTCTCCTCTGTCTTCCAACATATCCAGATCTTCCAGAGCTGGACATAGTTCTGAGGGTGATGTCTCACAATAGAGGAGTAGAGTGATCATGATGGCCCCCCTTGACTTGCTGGTCACACTTTTTGTGTAGCCCAGGATATGGCTCTCTTCCTGGGCTGCCAGTGCACACTGCCAGGTCATGAAAATTTTTTTGCTCACCAGCATCTCCAAGTCTTTCTCCACAGGGCTTCTCTCAATCCATTCATCCCTCAACCTGTATTGATACTGGTGAGTATCCTGACTCAGGTGCAGGACCTTGCAAGGTTTTTTTTCTTAGCATATCTTCTGTAGGTGTTTGTATGAAGGACCACTGAACTCCATTCATGTGACATTCTCAGTCTTTCAAGCTGAAATTTGGAAACACTAGAAATAAATTAATGTGTTTTGCAAAGATGTCTCCATCACAGCATAGAATACAGATCTTGCTTCCAAAGCCTAGAAAACTTCTGCTTATTTTCCCTGTGACCAGAGTCCAGGCTAGCCACATACATAATGCCACATGATGCCATAAAGTTTTATCTTTAAATAATTTATCCACTATTCTAATTCTTAAAAAAGAAAATATTTTATTATAAATAGAAATCACATCATTTAGAATCCTAGTACTTTTGTAATTAGAGAAGAAAATTGAACTTTCCCTCTTTAAAATGTATATCAATTCATCACTATATACTATTAATATTGCTATTGATGTTTATAGAGCCAGTCATGAGCTATGACTTCTCTAAGCCAGAAAATATAAAAGACATCAGAACAATAAAACAAATAGTAAGTATTTGGTGAGTTGATAAGCTTATGTGCATAAAGTAGCCCACGCTGATCCCCATTTACTCCCAGCCTGGATTCTTCATGTACTTAAGATGGCTGTGCTTTGCAGGCATGTTTGAAACATGAGAAAGAGGCAATGTGGTGCAGAGAAGAAAGGAGATGCTCAGAAGGCCAGGAGAAGCAGCGGTCACTCCTACCAAGACCACAATGGATGCTGAGTTGTTTTTTTTTTTTTTGGGTTATCTCTGCAAAAGTGTTCTATAGGAGAATTGAAAGAGAGCAATGCACTAGCTTTCATGATGTTCATGAACAGTGAACATGACATGTTCTGGGAAAATATTTTAGATTTATATATTTGACAACCCTGCCAGACTGAAGCTGGAAGAATGGGGTAAACATTGATCTCCCAGCATGTGTATGTGCAAATAAGGAGGTACCAAGACATAAAAGACTTGAAAATTAAAGCAAAAACTTTTTTTCACACTGAAAATATTTCCATCTCTTCCCTGGGACTTACAGCTTCTAGAGAGGGAAAACTAATTTGTCCATTCAGAACATTAGCATGGAAAATTCAGATATCAAAAGGTATCAAATGTGCTCACAGTGAAACCTTAGAGAAACTAGTGTTCCAGATTTTTCTTTCACTCCTAATCATGTTGTTATATACAAGGAAAAGAAATATTAATGTAAAATACAGAAGGGCTTTTCTATATCATATGAAGTTAGAAGAACATTAACTCTGGTGACAAGTAGAAAAAACAAAACCCACAGGTTTGTATCTAGTAGGGAAGATATATTTCTATTTACATGGATAACAGAAATGGTAAAGTTTCTTATTTTTTCCTTAACATCTCTTTTGATTTAGAATGCATTTTTATAAGGTATTTAAATGACTGAGCTGTAAAGTTTATGTCCAAATAGGCTGCACTTGAACAGGATATTTTTAGCATAGAAAGGCAAGGAAAATAAATACATTTCTATGTATTTACGCTGAAACTGCAGATCTCTAACAATATACATCTTAATTTTACCAGTGGGCTTGCCAAGGCTTTCTCTGTCATTGGCTGCATCACTAATACAGTGTTTACTAGTAGCTCAATAGAGGAACAGTATTTCCATAGTAACAAATGAACAATACTAGAGATATTAATCATTTCTACATCATCTGTGTATAGTTTGCTGTAAAGCAACATTTTGTAGTTTGATAATTACTAGACTGAAGTGATTGTACATTATGAGATTATTAGAATAAACACTTAAGAAGATGAAGAATGCCTGTGGAAAAGGAGAAAAAATTGAAGAAACAGTGATATTGTACTGCAAATATTACCATAGGAAGCAGCAGGAAGAACTAACTTTAATATTAGCCACTGTCCCTGATATTAGTCATCTCCTATGGATTAATCTATGGAAGATCTCTCCAAACTTTAGCAACGTGGAGACATGCATGTCATTCAGCTACCCAGCTTCTCACAGAAAATACCTTTTTCAGTAGGAAAAAAAGTCTGATTGCTGGCCACTTTGGAGACATCTCTATGGTATTAGGGCACTTGATGGTACAGGGTCATCAATCAAATAATATATGAAAATATATGACAAAGCCAGAGGAGGGAAGGAGGGAAAGGAAGGAGGGAAGGAGGGAGGGAGGGAGGGAGGGAAGGAAGGAAGGAAGGAAGGAAGGAAGGAAGGAAGGAAGGAAGGAAGGAAGGAAGGAAGGAAGGAAGGAAGGAAGGCAGGAAGGAAGGAAGGAAGGAAGGAAGGAAGGAAGGAAGGAAGGCAGGAAGGAAGGAAGGAAGGAAGGCAGGAAGGCAGGCAGGCAGGAAGGAAGGAAGGAAGGAAGGAAGGAAGGAAGGAAGGAAGGAAGGTTGGTTTGTTTACAAATTTGGTAAACGGAGAGTGACCAGTATTAAGAAAGGCTCTGCAGGCACAGAGCCTTGGAAGAAGAGGCTGAAGATTTGTGAGGCAGGTGTCATTTCATTTGTTATGATGTAAGACCATAGCTACTCTTCCGTGATCAAGACTCTATCCTTACCTAATTGTCTGTAGAGAATTTGGAAAATGATTTTTATTTTTATTGTGGTCAGCACTGTTTATTATAAATAGATTATCAGGTTAAAATACAAAAGAATAGAATATAGTTCAAATGTAGCTGCTAGATAATCAGAGCTTCATTGTCTGAACCATGCTTGATGATTTCTCATGAACATAGAAAATAAATGTGACATGTTTAACATTTAACAATTTTATCATAAATATTCTGCCTGTTTTTTTAAGTTCATTAAAAACCAGACCAAGATTGACTCAATGATGAGAATTAAATAACAAGAATGGTTTAAGTCTATAGAAACTTGCATAATTATATTGAACCCTGCCAGTGACCAGAATAAATCTCATCCAACAGAATTAGTGCACCTTTCCAGGTGCAAGATTACCCCACTAAACCTTGCTGCTCAATAAATTGCCTTTTTAAAAAATCATTAATACCTAATATGTTAGATCACATTAATTAGATCATACTAATATGAACTAACATAGCTTTTTAAAAGTAAAATAAACAAAATAGACTGTTATTTTTTAATTATTTTATGTGTTCTCTATTTACTGCTTTCAGGCTGTTTTTCTAGGTTGCTTCTGTTCTCCCTTCTCCTGCTCTCACTGTGGTTTGGATAAAAGGGCTGCATTTTTAGTTGTGTTCTGTATTTCACAAAAAAGCTAAGCTTGGAATTCTCTTGGGCATCCTTCATGTGTGTCTTTAGTTTCCATTACAGTAGCTGATCACCATTTTAAGAGTTACTGTAGCAGATATTAGAACGTTTTCCGTGTTCAAGCACTAAACAATGCCTTTCAGTTACTTAAAACATGCAATTTACTGTGAGAGCATGTTGTGGTACATACACAATCAAAGCTGCTGTATCAGAATACCATACATTCATTATCTTTTTTCAGAAGGTTCATATCTCATATTTGGTATGTGTTTTAGAATGTCATTTCTTCAATTCTTACTGGTGCAATATTGTCAATACCAAACCAGAAGTAAATTGTTTTTCACTATTTTCCCATTAATTGATATCAATTTCTTCTTTCATTTATAAGCATTTCCAAAAATCCCTGAGGTTTAAGAAATTCTCAAAATTATATTACATAATGTTTCCTGTACCTTCATACCTGATGTCATTGCAAGATATTATTGACTTTTAGCCCTACATTAAATTGGTTCCTTTTTCTTTTGTTTTTGTGTTCTTTTTTTTGTTTTGTTTTCTTTGTGGTATTTGTTTTTTTTTTTTGTTTTGTTTTGTTTGGTTGTTTTGTTTGGTTGGTTTTTTTGTTTTGTTTTGTTTCTTGTTTAACACACTTGCCTTCTAAGGATTCAAGCTTTATAATGACACATAATACAAATATTTCATTAAGAAACTGATAGCATTTCACAGAAAATAATAGGCTAAGGCATTCATTTGCTTTTCTCACTGCTGTACACTAAATGCAAAGAAAACTATCTGTGCCAGTGGGGTTTTGTAACCATTGTTACTAGCAGCTGGAGTTGTTCCTATGTATTTGTAATTTAACCCTTTTTCCATGGAATTTGGAACTCCCCACAGACCTCATCAAAGGCTTTTTCTTTCATCTTTGTAAATTATCTTTAAAGGTACTTATCTGCACTAAAGCAATTTCAAACTAAATCTTCATGTATTTAATATCAAATCCTAATACCATTAAGAGAAGAACTTTTATACTTCTGGGAGATTTAATACACATTTGTAAAAGTTTAAGTTTTCAAGAAAATAAAAACACAGAGCAAAAAGTATTTATCATCATTTAATAAAATCTTTTACTTGCTCATATCAAGCCCTCACACTCTTTATTTATCCCTCTTTCACCTTCTTACTATACACCCACGTGAATTTCTCACCAAATAAAGCCATATGTTGTAGTCCTAGTTTGAACCTCCCATCTCCCTACAAGAAGATTCAAGTCCTAAACTCTCACTCAGACTTTTCATTCCTGTGCTAAATCAAAAAAAGTTATCCTGAGGACTAATTCTTAAAATCTTATTCCAAAAGGCATTGATAACAAACATGTAATCTGGAATGCAGTTGATCCATGCTCTTGCAGTGTAGGTATATTCAGAATGACAAGATCATGACTGCTGTGAACAAATTATGCATTGTTTCAATGCTAACCCAATTCACTAAAATAAGGAAATTTCCATGATAAGTGGTAGGGTAGATTTCATAAAACTCTTATTTTAAAGAATAGACTGGAAGACAACTTTCAAATTCACAGACATAATCTGATATGAAACATTCATATCAACTACATGCAGCTCAGAAAGGTGCATCACTTAAAAATATTTCTAATTGTTTCATGATTTGGAACTGAAAAGCTTTCCAAACCATTCATAGCTGTGCTTATGGTATTCCTCTGAGGAGTTCCAATTTATCTCAGCAAAAATGTCTTTCTCTGCCATTAAGAAAAACAATATTTCAGTGAACATGGACAGACCTCAAACAGCTGCAGACAAACCTGAATTCTGTATTTCGTATTTATTTCCATGGCTTTCCAAAAAAAAGGTTTATTTTACTTTACTGGCTGGTAGGCTGATAGACCTTCACTGTAGAGGCTCAAAATCAGCAGAAACATTTTGAAAGACTTTGGAAAAGTAGACTCATTACCACTACAGTTAATTAACAAGAAAGGCTTAAACAACATTGATAAAACAGCTTGTGGAGTTGAATCACCAAACAATTATTTACTGTCTGTTAGCAGAAATGCATGTTATTACAAACCTACAGGAGTTTTATTCTGTATACATACATTGCACTAAATGTTATTCCATATGGTTCTGGCTGATGTCAAGACAAATGAAAAAAAAAAACAACCAAGTATTTCCAGTCCATTTATTTTTCCCCAGTTATGTTTTTTCTCCCTGCAGCTCCTTGTTTCTATTGCTGTCCCTGGAAAAAAGTACTTGGAGGTCCATATGTAGCTTTCACGGATATTTTTTCACCTTGCAGTTTATCAACATTGTGCAGTCCCTTTTTTCTACACCATTATAAAGATTCATGCTGTTTGTTATAAACATTCACATAAGAGTAAGTGCTATTGCTGACTCAGTCTAGCTAACATGTTACTTGGGTCTCTCTGCGAAAACACAAATAAGTCCCATAATCATTTGCTGCTTTGTTAGTGCATAGAATAATTCTAAAATCCCATCTTTTCATCTTTTAAAATTCCTGTTGAGCACTTCCTCATGCGCTTTATACACTTCTGAATCCATTTTTTTTTTTATTAATACTCTTAAGAGAAATTGCTGCTGGGTTTTGTTGTTATGGTTGTCTCTGTTTTATAGTGACACTGAATTTAAAATTAAAATAGATTTCATTATTTATTCATAGGACTTGATTCACCCTCATTGTGACATTATTTTTGATGATGACAGTTGTTGGCGAATAGTGTGGAAAGCTAGAGGGCATTTATTTGACCATAAAATGCCATAAACCATAAACTGATATTGTCTTGCTTTTATTGAAGGATTTTTAATCTTCAAAATAAGAAATTAAAGTAAAAAAAAAAATAAATGAATCTGTGAGTTTTATAACATTTACGTGAACTTTATGTCTTGCTATGTCAGCTGCAGCGTGAAAATATTAAATCTTACTACAAGAATTTTGATAATCCCTGTCAAGATACAAAAACAGCAAAAAGAAGCTTGATATCAAGACTTACCTTTATTAAAAAAATAAAACTTGATTAGATAAAAAAGGCCTCCTTTCTTTTCTTACCTTTTTTTTGGCATCCTTTTTAAAATTTTAATGTTGCATGGAGAGGAACCTTGGAGAGTGACTGCAGAGAATAAATTTACAGAATAAAACCAAAACATTCCCAAGTCAGAAAAATAAAGGTATATTAAAATTTATTGTTAATCAAAAGGAAGGTTTTGTTCCTTTCAGAATACATTTTAAATAAAATAGGATTTGAAATCACAGTTTTAAGATTTTAATTGGTATGCAAACAATACATACAAGTTGCAGAACATAACTCTTGAACTTTAATTAAAGCATAAGCTGTTCAACAATACAGCCACAGAGTAAATATAGATAAATTGAAGACTTGTATCAATCATTGGTGGTTTTGAGGATAAATGAAAGTGCAGGAAATTTTAAACTGTGTCTCAAAGCTTCTGTCTAGATTTGAACTATCCAATATATATCTGTCACAGGCAAAAGCTGCTCACGTAATTTAAACCAGAGCAGTTTTTTGAATTATTAATGGCACCTACTTAACAAGCAATCAGTACACTGCACATTCAGGATCAATGTAATTCAGCAAATAAACCGCAATGCTAGACATGCAAACCATTAATAAGCACTTATGAATTTCCAAAGCCCGTTTTCAGTTAGTCCCAGGTGATACTGGTCACACACACACATGCACAGTCGTGCACACCTACACACCCCCTCGAAAGGGCAGCCTGTGCCCCCAGCAGGCCTCCAGCATCCTTCCTCCCCAGGCAGTGCATGTTTCCTGCCTTGCAGAACCCACCAGGGGCCACACTCAGGACCACAGCATCATGCCGTGGGGTGCCCCTCTGCAGATGTCCCATGCCAGCAGCCATCCTGGTGCCACAGGGTGATGGATGGTGGTGCCAAACCATATCTGGGCTACAGCTTCTCCTGCTGCTAGGGCTGGTCATCTTTAACATGGGCACAGCTTTCTTTATTTGATCTACATACAATCTTCATGTTTACTTTTGCAGCTTACATGTGTGATATTTGTGTGACTTAGATTTTAAAGTCACTCCTGCAATGTCTTTCATTATCGTGATGGGTTTATATTTGGTAAAATGGTATCCTTTTGTGTTGCAATGCAAATAAGTGCCATAATAAGAAACACCATCAGTGATCATCCGTATTAAGAAATTAAATTGATAATAAATCACAAAAAAGAAATCTTTCATATTTGGTTTTACCACATAAATGCTCTAGAAAAGCTGTTAAAAAATGACATAACTCCTAAATTCTCCATTTGGATGATTTGCTCAGGCCTATTTACCAAATACCTCCTATTTACCAAATACCTCCTGGAGGAAAAATTCCTAACACTGGTATCATTCTAAGTGGAGAGACACTTGTGCTAGTTCTGTGTGGGAGTCTCGTTAGTGGAGGACACACATCAAAACGTTCCATGCTGTGGTCTGACCCTGTCTTGTCACAGTGTGACTCTGGCTTTAGATGAAGTTGCATAATTCATGAACAATTTCCAAAGTGAATGGTGGATTTAACATGCCTGGTAGCCTTCATCTCGCTGAAAGGTAAGTTTACAAACAGAAACACACACACAAACAGGCTCTACTTACAGCTGCTCAAAAATGTTTCAGCAGAACACTGTGCAGCACCAAAAATTCAGTTTTGTTGAAATCGAGTTGCTGTACATGAACATTTCAATTTTGAAGAAATTTTCCACAGGAAAGTGTCAAAATTAATCATTTCATCCTTCTTGTTTCAGTCTGATAATGCCAAAACATTTCATTTCAAATGTATCACCCTATTTCATTTCATTTGACATTTAGATTAAATGTTAATATTAATTTTAAGAGACATTTAGATTAAATGTTAATATTAATTTTAAGACACTGTATTTATACACTAATACATGTATACACACATTACATAATTTTTAATCTGATTTTATCTGAATTATTGATATTATAGGATTTTTGTATTACTAAAACAAAGAGTTGGAATTTGTCTACCAGAATTTATATGCTGGAGACAAAATGACTTTAAAAAAACAAAAGGAAAAAATATTGTTAGCTCCTTCTTGGAACAGTACAACTTCCTCAAAATTGTAAATTGTGAAACTGCCCAAAGGAGCCAGAAAAGTCCATTTTTTAATGCAGTGGATGCTGGCAAAATTCTTGCATCAAAGTAAACACCAAGGTAGTTATACCTGCAAAACATAGGGCAAAGATACAATGCTTTGAGTCAGTATGCCTCACTTTAATATAAGCTGCCTAGTTATCAGTCTCTCTTAAATAATGGGGAAGCCTCACTGTTTCATCATATCTCAGAGCTTTGTAGATCCAAAGAAGGGATGAATTCTTGGATATCTTGTCTGTTTACCTTTCTCATTAGCTTAGCTAATTGGGTTCAGATGTTAATATACATTAAATCATCCTTTTTCTTTTAAATGCCTGTGAAGAACACTCAAGAGACAGGTTTAGAGTATGAAAGCTTTTATGCACAAAATGTCTGCGGTCATGACCACAGCCATTCAAACTCACACATATCAGCCATCCAGGGAATCTCACAGCTGCCTGACAGGGATCAGGCAAGAGGAAATATTAGGTAATAAAATCTCAGAGGCATACTCAGTCCTTGGCTCCTCTCCATCTGCCAACAAGAGTGAAAAATGAGTAATGGTTCTACTGTGATATACATCTGCCCACCAGCCTCATGAAAAGAAAAAAAAAAGGTAATAGACATTACTACATTTTGAGGATTTTACCCACTACTCATTGTGAGCCCATTTGTTCCCTGATACATGTCATGGCAATCAAGATCATAATTAGGATTTTTTTTAAGGTAAATATTTTACTGTTAATTAATAAACTGCCTGTTTGATTGTTTAAGGTAGTTGCTGGAGTGCTCTGGTGTCTCACACAAATGAAAGCACTGAGGAAAGTTCCCACCACCCTGGTTCTTACTTTTGCAAGTGTGACTGTTGTGACCAAATAGGAGTGACTTGCACACAAATGTAAGGTGCCACCAATCCCCCATCTCATCCTGATAAGTTAAATTCTAGCTAGCATTTTCAGAAGCCATAGCAAAACACTTCCCCTTTATTTCCATCTCTCCTAAACTACTGATTAATTCTTCAGGTACTGTGACAACATTCGGCTACTCACTTTTCTTGGGGATGCAAAAAACCACATTCATTTTAAAGTTTGGTCAGTTATCTTTTTCTACTAATAGGTAAAAGGCTTCTCCAAATAGCCACAAGGCCAAATCATGGAGCAGGTTAGCCTCAGCAACAAATCATGTTTAATTTCTTCCACTACCACTCCTAACATTGTTATGGAAGCTATTAAATTAACAGATTCCCGTGACAGTGTTTCATTTCTCATTATAAGGAAAAGGCAAGCAGCTAACACTGCAGAATTTTCATGAGCTAATGCCTTGTAATAAATCCATTAGAAAGCCATCGGTATCTAATTGTCTAATCACAATGAAGGCCTAGGAGTGGCATGGCTGTAATGGGATTAAAGTAGATTGTAGTGCAATGCCTACATTCTCTGATCCAGTCTGGAGATAGCAACAACCTTGCAGGTCATTTCAGTTAATTTAGCCAGACTCGGAAGAAAAGAAGGAAAAACTGCTTTGATTAAATAGGCAAAAGAACAGACACTGTTTTGTTTACACCTGAAAGAGATAAAGTGGATGTTATGGCTTGAAAAAATACAGCATTAACTTGAAAGCAATCTAAGGTATCAGTGAAGAGCTGGTCCCATGGTTGAATTTGGTTGTATACGAGGAATGGCTTTGTGTGGTGTGGTAAAGCAGGTAAAGTTCTAACTGTCCTGTAGGCATTGAGTTATCAAACTTATGCCTCTTCTCCCCATAATAATTTGGCCTCAAAATTGGCAGCTCCAAGGCCAGAAGCAGCCTTCTGCCTGATAAAAACCTTTCTCTAAAGCTATGCAAACAGAACTTAAGGAAATGGCCTTACAAACATTGATGCAGTGACTCTGTGAGCTATTAGGCTTCCTTGCTGTGGATGATGTGGAAAAGTCTTTGTTTTGCTGAAACCATTTCAGGCACCTTGGAACATTGCTTTGAAATTTATACTGCCAAACATGGAAAGATTCTCTATCCTAGACTTCAGGTTAACAAGATAAATGATTTCTACAGAATTGCTGAAGATTTTCAGGAAATCAATTTATCCCTTTCCATCACAAATCTCTTTTGGAATTTCTCTTTAGCTTCTGATGTAAGGTAATTACACCATAGTAACCAAAACAGGGAGAGTATATGTGAGCAAGGGATAAGAGTTGGGCTGAAAAATCAAAACAAATGTGTATATATTTAATCATAGTAGCTGCAGATTCTTGGTTCAGCTTCCTAGTGCGGACATCCAAAGTAATCTGTCAATGAGACATTTGTTATTCTAGGAACTGGGAACAAGACCAGTCTTAAAATAAAGTACTCTAGTATCATATGATGATTATTCAAAATATTTCAATTTATCTAAGCGACACTACAGTGCTTAAAACAATTACTGAAATAATTACTCTTTCAGAAGAGGAACACACTACAAATCCAACATGAAATCTGAGCAACTTTATTTAGACTTCTCTACTTATTGCTTTGGCACAATAAAGGCTTCCGTGTCTTGAATGCTGCTAGTTTGAGAGCCTGTTAAATATTTGTAAAAATATTTTGCAGAATAAGGGAAAAAAATAAACACAGGCATTCACCTACTGTCAAACCTCAGCCAGAAACCAAGCAGCACACATCATGCTGCTCATTTCCCGCCTGCCACCCCGCAGGAGGGAAGATTTGAAAGAAAAAAAATTAAACCCTTGAGGGTTGAGATAAGAAAAATTTAAGAATTGAAACCAGGCAAAAATAAAATAAAAATAAAACCACGAATGATTATAATAATTATTATCATAATAACAACAAAAATATTATTAATTGTAATGAAAAGGAGAGAGATGAACAAAACCCAAGAAACATAAGTGATACACAGTTGGTCGCCACCTGCTGACCAATCCCCAGTCACATTGGTCACATTATGGGTAACTGCTCCAGATTGTACATCAAGCATTGTGTTCTGGCATATAGAATATCCCTTTGGCCAGTTTGGGACAGTTGTCCTGGATGTGCTCCATCCTGGTTTCTTGCACACCTACCTGCCTGCTGGCAGAGCATGGGTGATAAAAAAATCCTTGGCCTAGAGTCAGCTCTGTTGAACATTGACTAAAACATCAGTATATTATTAGAATTATTCTCATATGAAATTCAAGCCACAGCACTGCCCCAGGTACTAAGAAGAAAATTTATTTTATCCCAGCTGAAACCAGGACATGGACAGAGACAAATGTCAATGTTGTTTCCAGCGCATGTTGTACAAACACCCAAACTGAATGTTTCACTGAGAATATTTTTCCTTTTCAGACTGTACTAATCATGTAAATTCAGAAAATTAAAAAGTAGTTCAACCAGATCATTTTGACTTGATGAAACATGTCTCAAAATTTAAAAATATTTTTAAAAGGAAAAAAAATCAATACTTTCTGAATTTTTGGCAAGCCATTTTTCTTTAGATAGTATCTTTAACTGTAAGCTAAAGTTCAGTGCAGGACTTGTGATTCTCCATTAAGGGTTTTTTAAAAAATATTAAACACTATATGTATTTTATTCACAATGTTAATCTATGATGAAAAGAGTAGAGATATATAATGTTTTAAAACCAAGAAAATTAAGGTACACGGTGGAACAGACCATACAATAAACACAGAATATTGCCTTTGACAGGCTCTGTGCTGAGTATGTCACTCCTGAAGTCTCTGGGACCTCATGAGAATGTGTCTTCAGTGTTAACTCCCTCTTCTAAAGGCTGTTGACCTATTGGATCTATCCTGATTCCATATTAGTGTAAGTGACTCTAAGGATTGACTCCTCATGCAAGCAATGGGCAATCAAAATTACACCTAAATTAATCAACCTTGGCCAAGTTGCACTTGTTGAAAATCTGCTTCTGCAGTTTTAAATTACTTCTTTGTTTACTTAGGCAACTGATAGCCCAGAACAGGCACTCTGGTAAGGAACATGAAATGTTTAACTGTTCATTTATGTGTTCATCTTCAGTCTTCAAAAGCTTGAAACTGAAAATCTGTCTGCAAGACTCAGAGCACTTCTTCCGAGTAATTGGTTGTACTAGATCTAAAGTGTCCAGGTGTCGCAGAGTGTAATTTGTGTCTGTGGGTGATATTATTGACTAAGCTTATACTCTACATAAAAACTGAAGTGCTGTCAAATGCATTTAGTGTGGCATTTATCTTCTTAAATGACCTCATTATTTCTTTTCTGCATTTAAATATACAAAAAGCACTATCCTTAGTGTGCTTGGCCAGTAATAGAGATGATTCTCCTCTCTATGGAAGGAGGAGACTGTTTTCCACAATTTATATAATTTTATTTAATAATCAATACTTAAAAAATATTTTACATTGTAGCATATATTAAGCATATGATGCCAAACAACAGCAATAAAGCCATCTACAAAACTTTGCTACTTCTCAGAATAAAATATTTCAAACACCTTTAAATCTAACTTGATAGTCTGGCACTGTCTCTGTGTTGTTAGAGATATAGCTCTGTGCACTGTCAAAGACCTACCTCAAAAATAATCTGAATGGATATGAAATTATATTATGAGCTTTTTGTATCTGAGATGCATCCAGAAGCTGAGAATAATCTTACAGCTTTACAGCTCACTAGCAAAGATCTCCTCACCAGCAGAGAGTAGTTCTATCCAATGTAAGAAAGGATCAAACAGGGCAGCTGGGCTTGGATTTTCTCCCAGTGACAGGGAGAACATAGAAAAAGCATTAACAATTTTTTTGTCTCTAAGAAATTTAGGTCAAAAAATAATAATAATGAAAAAAAATGTTATTGGCAAGCAAATAATTGGACTGATTTCAGCCTTCAGAAAGAGAGTTTTGAAGATGCTATTTCAGAAAGCTGGGGTTAGCAGAGGAAGATACAGTCTGATAATACAGCTGAAAATAAATACATGAATTTTATTCAAAAGTGGGACATGAGAGGGAAGGGGAGGGGTGGGAAGGGAAGTAAGGGAAAGAAAAGGGAGAGGATCTAGCCATGACGTATGTCCAGGCTTTTGCAAGAAACTTGACTCCAAACTTTATGACTGAAAGATGAACTCACTGAATAATTTATCCTTCTCTTTGGTAGCCTTTTAACTCAATGAAGAAATTACTTAGCAAGTATTGCATGATGAAAATAGATATCTTGTTGCAATGTTGTTTATCTACAAAAGAAGCGCAGTTACCTCTGAATATAGGAGGAACCTTACAAAAGGGACCCCTACAATGAAATTTAAAGCAGTTTCTGCCTGAAACATGAGGTTTTTTCTCTCGAACTCAGCACAACGACTTCTGATTTTCTGTAAAACACCTTGTCAACAACTGCTTTCACAGTTTCTATGCCTTTTTTCTTACTCGAAGCCTTGAAAACTGCACTGGGCAAATCACTCCATCTAGAATCAAATTACAGCATGGATTCTCAATTTCCCTTTGTTTTGGCTGGTGGCATATGCCTGTGGTTTGCACCTGCATTTAACATCAACATTGACTGTGACAACATCCACCAGCATGATTTAACCTCCACAAAAGTACTTCTTTCCTCCTATACGCTTTTTTCTAAAATTCTGACTGAAACAACATGCTTTGCTGCATGCTGGGTAGGTCACTAGCTTCAGTCACAATTACCCTGGAAAGGAGGTAAAAATTAAAAGACTATGATGCCTTGCTGAGAGTGCTTTTTGTTAGCACTGCCATTAGTGCAGGGAGTTGCAGGGTAGATCATATCCTTCTGAGAAAAGTCATATAAGTGACAAAGGGCCCTCAGCCTGCTCGAATGTCTTTACTATATCACTGTGCTGTTCATTCAGCACTTCACAGCTGGCCTCTGCCTAATATCAGTTAGGAACTAACCAAAGAAGGCAAGAAGAAATCCCCATACTATATCCCAGAGTTTTAAAGGTTAAGCATCACCTTGTGACAAAAAACACAGAGCCAGTGTGGAGGTGTACTGCAAGTGTGCTCTCCAGCTGATGAACTGCTGTATTTTTCACTAGCTGGACTTTGAAAAGGTCATTCAGGTAGAATCTCAGATAGAAATACAACAAAGTGGGAAAGTGAAGAAGTTATAGAGAGCAACCATGAGAACAGATGTTGCAAAGACTCAGATTAAATGTATGTTTAGTTGAAAACTAAACATAATTTAGTCAGGATAATATCCCAGACGGCCTTCGGGGGGTTCTTCCATGTCGAGTCTGTATTGGAGCTTTTCATGATGATGACTCTAAAATATGACAAGAGATCGATTAAAAATATTGGAAGAATTCTCTTTTAAAGAAGAGGACAAAATAATTTTGTTTTCCTCGGCTACCATGGAAAAAAAAAGAGGCTGCACAAGCATTTTCCCCCCACACTGGAATTGCTTCTTTTTTTTTTTTTTTTCCCTTTTTTGGGGGATGGAAGGGCAAATGGACAGGGGGAGTTACTTTATGTGTTTTGATACATTTAGAGCAAGAGGAGCAAAACAAGGTGCACTGTGACCACCTAAGGAACCATTCTGGCATCATTGACAATGGGACTTCTGGGTCTTGCTTAACAAGACATTTATGTTGCACAAGCAAAGAATCAAGAGAAATTTCTCTGACACATAGTTTGCAGGGAGCCAGTATTAGTCCAAAAGCCAAAGAGCTGGCAGTTTGTTAGTCACTCTTCAGTGCCTGAAGCTAACCTAGATACCTTATACCTCAATGCTTGCTCTAAGAACTGGTTTCTGAAGAACAAAATTCCTCTGAAAGGCAGAGACGAAAGATTTATACACAAAAGAAGTCATCAATATATATGAGGCTTAAATTGCCTATAAGATTAGGAGAAGCACTAAAAACTAGGAGACGGATTCACAAAGATATAATTTGTTCTTTCTTGTTTTGTGATAAATAGCTTTAACAGAAGTTAAAATACTCTGCAGAACAGAATTCAAATTTTTACTTGTGGTCATTCTTCACATTAAGCAGGTGTAAAATAGAGATTGTAACTGCCTAAGAGTAGCAGAAATTCAGTAAATATTTTATCAAATAGCAGATTTTCTAGAATGTTTATAATTACTATGCCTCTGAAACAAGCTATAAATGTCTAATAAACATTGGTTTATTAGCTCTGGAACTTTAGCAAGACTGGTGATCTTCCTTGCTAGACATAAATAGCATTATTTTAAAAGAAGCTTAGAATTACTATAGTCATTACCAAGTAAACTACAATTAAGCATCTCCAAGACAAGCTTGACAATGGTCTTTGTTTTGAAGTGAGGAGAAAATTGTGAATATACTCTTAAAAGCTTCATCTTTCAGCAATTTTCCCCATCAGAAGACTCAGAAGTAAAACAATTCCTCCCAC
Organism: Setophaga petechia; assembly: GCA_024362935.1. Classification (NCBI taxonomy): domain Eukaryota; kingdom Metazoa; phylum Chordata; class Aves; order Passeriformes; family Parulidae; genus Setophaga; species Setophaga petechia. Next base: position 1,531,571 of record JANCRA010000019.1, on the reverse strand, counting down.
TCAGTCCCCCTTGCTTTTCAAAAAAAATAAGACTTACGAAAAACCACTCTTTGCATATCTCATGAAAGAGGAAAAAAGTCTAAGAAAATCTAATAGCTGAGAAAATAGTTGCAACCTTTTTTGCATCTAGGGTAGAGGGAAAAATAACCCCAACACAAAAAAAACCAAAAAAACCAAACCAAAACAAAAAACCATACATTTTTATTATCAATGCCAGAAGATTTTCACAGTTATGCTTTTGGTTCTTGAGAATCACTCCCTCTTTTAAGTCAATTGTTTTACATGCTTCCACGAAGCCACCTCTCCATAGTAGCCCCATTTTAACAGAATGAACAGACATTTTAACACACTGAAACAGTGCAGTTTATCATGCTGAGAATAGGGTGGGAATTAATTTCTATATCTTGAATGTGTTTACAAATAAAATCCAGTAAGGCCAAATTTGCCTAAACATATGCCTAAACATATCATGAGATATCTCTAGGTTATACAATCAGAGGCCTGGAGGAATATAAATTTAGTAGAGAAGATTCAATGAGAAGATATATATTATGAAAAAAAAAATAAAGCAAAACAAAACAAAACAAAACAAAAAAAAAATCCAAAAAAATCCTAACAAACTAAACAAGCCACCTGAATTTCTAAAACATTCTTATGAAAAAAATACATTCACCTGAATAACAGATTAGGAATTAAGGGCTGTGGGAAACAGGAAAACTTCTATGTGAAAATGTTTAAGAAATGTACATGTCAGTGCCATTAGGAGTATTAATGAAATGAGAATACTGAATCTGCAGCTGCAGTGATTGAGACATTGCTACCTCTGGTTTTCTAACTCAGAAATTATGGAAAAAAAAGGGGCTAAAAAAGAAAAATTCTTCTTTAGTTCTGAGGAACCCTTATTCTGGCTTTGGAAGAAAACTAATAGGGCGGCTACATGTTCTCAAAGAGGGCAAATGCTAAGGCTGAATGAAAATTTCCTCAACCTTGTTATATCTTCATTAATTTCTGGTTTGCTTCCATACTTATATTTCAAATAACCTGACTACACATTTTCTCAAATCAACCTCTGGATTTAAATTGGAAATAAATTTAGGACATTTTTTAATGGAAATTGTTCTACAATTATTATTATATGAAAGATTCCTTGGTTCTATGTAACCTTGGAAATGTTTTTGCATCAGTTATAAAAAAATAAGGATCTACCAACAGATACCCCAAATGTTACACCGTGTCTTAATCCTAACTGGAGGAACCATTTGATTAATTTTTTGTGACATTTTTGTGAAATTATTGGTGCGTAGCAATCAACAGCTTCTGATGGAAAAGCAAGTTAGGCCTCAGGTCCCTCTAGGAAACAAATAGCAAAGAAAGAGAATCAGAAAAGTGCCAAATGTTAGAGCAATTTTGTTTCATTTCTGAACTCTGCACGCAAATGATAGCGCCGCTTTTCTCCTCTTCCTGTTTCTGTGCCAGGGAGAGCGAAGATTAAACACCTGCAGTATTTGCTCCAAAGGTCTGGTGAAAGATCTGAGGAAACTTTGAGGAAGCAGATTAGCAGACGATTGGAGTGCGTTGGTGGAGTTTGATGTGCTCGCTGGGATACAGAAGTGGAGTACATAATGCCCAGGCCAGAACTGCAACAATTATTTTCAGCTATTAGCCCTGAGTCTTGTTCTTTATAAAGCAAAGACTGATAAGACTGCAATTTCCAACACTGATGAAGTACTGGACCCTAGACTGTCTCCTGTTGAGGATGTTCTTATACTGCTAGATCTTGAGAGTCATAATCCAGACATTTCTAAAAATAGTACCACTTTCATGTTTCTTTTAAATTTATTATTTTTTCTGCTTATATTCTTATTCATGCCACACTACTGCCTCCAAGAACACTTCTTGTTCCATGTTTACTGTTGTGTTGTATTTTCTAGACTGTTCTGTTCCCCCCTGCCTTAGTTGGTTCATTCTGTTTCCCCTGTATTATTATGGTTCTGCGCTGGTCCTCTTTCCCCTCCCTGACAGCGCCTGTCAAACCCCACCCCAGTTTCAACGCCTATCAATGTACCTCTCTTATATCCCCTCCCCAGCGCCCTGTTCGTCACCCCCAACCACCACCTATTTTCCCAGAAACTTCCCTTCTTGGCTTGGAGTGGTTGGTCCCGGTGCCGGGGTCCTTCCCATAAATTGTGTTCGTTTGCTCCACATATCAATCTCATGTACCCCAGTCCCCCCTGGATACCCATTGGCTCCCTAATGGGTTCCACCCTCACCTCCCACTCCCTTTATAAGTCTATGTAACCCGTCCCCCGTCCCGTCTTCATCTGCTGGCTCCCCTGGTATTTATTAAGGACCTGGATTACACCGCAGTTGGAATCCGCCCTTTATTCTGCCAGTCGCAGCTCGTTGTCAGCCTCGTCCCGCACCTGGCCGCGTCCCTGGCTGTAACGCTGGGTGATGGCCTGAGGCGCTGACCCGCAGCCCCGCTATCGGGATAAGTGCCCCCGTGCTGCTAGCGGTGCTGGCCGGCTAGCCGGGACGTCTCCTTTGAAGCCTGACCGCCGCAGTTTACCACTTAGTTTAATTCATATTTTGAAATTGCACAAACATTGTCGGAATTCCCACTGTTCCTCTGACCACTTTGCGTTCAGGATGTATTCACATCTTACTTCAGGACTAGAACATCCTTATATTAGACCTCAGGAGAGTATCATAGGAGGAGGATCTCAGTAATATAATGTTTGACTAGACATTATATTTGAGAAATATCATAATGACTTATTTTATCTTTTGTACTTATTCAATAAGAAAACTTACCAAATAAAGAGCGTCTCACCAGTCATGATGCCTACACCTTAATATGAGCTGCTTCCTGGATTTCTCTCTGCAGTAGTACACTTTTAACTGAAAATTATAGGTGAAGAGATACCAAGTATGAATATGGTCCAGAGAAATATTATACACACTCTGCTGGTGATGTTTTTGTTTTTCAATAGCACCACAGCTTTAAGAAATTTGAAAATTTTCTGCTTTGATAATGTCTTGATAATGTCTCATCTGTGGCAATCATACATATTATTTTCTCTATCCGCAAAAGGCAATTTTCATAGACTTATATCACTCAGGCGAAACATACAATTGCACTGGTCAGAAGTAGATGTTAAAGAAGGAAGTTTACTAGAAAATATTTAGATTTCCTAATTAAAGTGCTCTTTTAAAAGATTAGAAAAGTAAGGACTTAAGCAGGATCACAAAACAAAAATGACTGAAAAAGCCATTCTTTGAACAGGGCATTTATGCTTTAATATAGAGAAGAAAATTGCCAAAACATAAATATAACCACTGGACTATCCATTCTTTAAGGTCACTTAAAGAATCATCAGCAAAGGTATCAGACAAAGCAGGTTTAATGTAAAAGTGAAAGCACAACAAAATTTGTTGTCCAGGTTCACTCTACTACTTCTTAGGCGACAAAGCACATAGAGAAAAAGCAAGCAAAAAAAAAAAAAAAAACCCACAAAAAAAAAAAAAAAAAGACAACCAAACAAAAAAAAAAAACAACAACAAAAAAGAAATAAGCCCAAAACTTGGGGACTGGGGTAGGGGTGCAAAATTCCCCTCGAGTTCTGTGAAGTACTCACTTTGGACATCTTTTCTTCTTCTTAATGGGTGAAGGGTTCAGTCTGGAGGAGTGGGGGTATCAGCCCAGGATCCACCATCAATATTCAGTGATTGTCTAAGTGTAGAAAACTGGAGACCTCAGTAGCTCTCAGAGGTATCCTACTCAGAGGGAGGCTGCTGGTTGCATCCTGCTGTGGTCCAGGAGAGCTCAAAGGATCTCACTTGGGACCGCTGCTTACAGGGTCACAAGAGATTTGGTTTCGAGTGATTTTCCATCCTGGCTGCAATGCAGGTCAGTAACTTTCTTTGAAAATTTGATAACGAAAATGTTATTCCATTTGAGTTGCTATTCAGGCAAGAAAAATAAGTTTACAAGGCTGTTGGGTAAAAACCAGGAGCTCATTAGACAGCAGCAGTCCCTGGAAACAGACTGTGTTTCTGATAAGCTCTGGAGGAACTCAGCCCAGGTGTGGTTGGTAAGGGCTGAGGAATAACGAGCATTTCTCAGATCATAGAGCAGCTTGAGGTGGGGGAGGGAAGCAACATCACATTCCAGTAGTTACTCTCCACAACCAGCACCTAGTGGGTCCACAGGCTTTAACCTACTCATGTTATTTGGCTCAGTATTTTTTTTCCTTTGGGTTAATTTTGCCTATTTTATTATTTTTCTTAAGTTTTTATATTCAAGTCTAGTGTTACTACAGGAAGTAAGAGAGCACCAATCTTCAAAAGCAACAATAATCCTTTCTCTCTTGAGGATTCAAAATTTCTACTAATGGAAGTAAAATAATTTCTGAGGGAATATTTTGAAGTGTTTAACAAGAGTAACGGATGAGCTGATATTCATTAACTTCCAGATTTTTCAGTTGAAAGTAAAGAATACAAATCATTTAAAGAAGACAGATGTAAGAAAAGTACTACACAGAAAGGTACTTAAACTCAGAAAATTATTTCTAAATGACTATGCAAATTATTAAAAAGAAAAGAGCCACCTTTATAGCAGTATGCCCAAAGGGAATATAGTATACATGTTTAAAAAATTATTTGCCTTTATATAGGTTAGATGATGCAAGTACAGATGTTATAAAGTGTATGTAATATAATATTCAGCAAAATAAATAACCCAATACTCTTTGAGCATTAAGGAATGCAAATGCCCAGATAACTGTATAAAAGATTGAAGGTCTTTTGTCTTTTGTATTCCCTCAAACGAAAGAATTTTATGAAGGTGCAAGACACATAGAGAAGTGGATGATTATTTGTTTAGGTTGAGGGAAAACTGGAGAAAGAAGAAAACAGGAATTCGTGTGCAATGTTTTTTATAAATCACAGATCTCTAAATAAAAGTTTGGAAGACGTAAGATTGCAATGGTTTGTTTTAGCAATTACAGTCAACACATTTAGAACAACTAGATGCATATTTGATGATGTTTATGATAATTCTTGTTTGTTTAAATGGTATTTGTTCATAAGAGTTGTTTATTTGTTCACGAAAAAAGGCCATTTGTCTAGGATGATGGAAGTCCTCTGCCCCTATATATATGCTTTTGCTCCATCACACAACTAAATTGTCTGTTTCCTCTGATTGATTTTTGGATTCAAAATATGATGAATTTTTTGTAAAAAGACACCATGGACATGTCAAAGAGATTGTCTTGAAAAGGCTAAGTATGAATGAAATGCAGAAACTTATGTGGGAAAGAAAAAAGATAATGATGTTTGGTTACTTTTCTATCCAGCAGATCTGAAATCAGCATAGTTCAATGAGGAACCAAAAACAAATAGTGATTTGTTATACTAAATAATTCTGTCCAATGTGTCTCATCTATGTTGTGTGATATTTTTATTACCTGATCCGCTTACTTAATGGGCAGATTTGGCACTGGTTACTTCAATGTGTCCATTTCATTCTAGGAGGTTTGTTTGGGCTTGTTTAATAGTTCTCAGCTATTATCTTCTCACAGCAGAAATATTCCTTCAGTCCTTTTGAGAGAATTTCACCCCAAAAAGACAAGCTAAGTAACAGAAGTCACGTCTTTTGTCCTTTCCACCTACTTCCTTCTCCCCTAGTGCTTATTTGAGTTTGTGTGTTACTTCACAGATAGAACTCATACTCAGTCCTTTTGATAGCGACTTTAATTTCCAGTTGAAATGGTGACGCTTGAACATTCAGCTGCAAATCTCATCTCAAGTCGATGAAAAATTTATCAACCATTCATCATTTTGTAGTCTATATTGAGGTAATTTTTACCAGAAACATATAGAAGGTAATACGGTGTTTTTCTGTAAAAAACATTTTTTCTTTCATTTCTTGAATACCAATTACATTATTTAGAAAAATGAAACAAAAATTCTCTAGATCATTTTTACACCTCATGAACCGCAATGCAAGATAGGATGCTTATGAGATTATGTGTTTGCTCAACAGGAAAAATATTGAATATGCATTCCAAATTATAACAGTAGCAAAATTGTCAGTGATGTCTTTCTTGAAACATTATTTCATGAACACTCCATGCAAAATTAAATCGAGAACAGGTTGATATTTGGTTTTCTTACACTTCTGCTTGGGACCAGCATGTATCTTCTCATACTTCATCTTAGCTATATGCTCAGATCTCAAAAACCCAAAGACTGATTATTTCTTTAAGGTCATAAAAACATTCCACATCTTTGAGAATATCACTTTATCTTATTGCTTCTCTTCCTGTGACAATTAAGCTGCCAAGCTCAACAAGACTGACAAGTGTTCCAAGGTGATGTTGCTCCATTTATACTTCTGAAGTTCATTCCCAATTGACTGAGTCAGTGTAGAAAAATTTAGCAGTTGGTTTTTCTTGGGTTTTTTCCTAGTGCTGAGTTGTTTCAGGGGCACTGAAAATTTAGAGATGCATGGACACAAGAAACATGAGCTGACCTAAATGTCAGCCAGAATACACATTCAGAGACTTAAAGTCACCTGAAGACACAATCTCAACTTTTGGGATGCATTTAGAATAGTAAGTATAAAATAATAAACCAACATTTTGAAAGCTTCTCTGCCCACCACTGTGCACTCATAAGACTATGGTCAAATAACAAAGTTCAAAATTCTAAAACAAAAGGTAATTGAACACAAAATCATGCAATCCTATCCACTCAACAGTACAGGAGAAAAAAGTTGGTCAGATCTTTCTTTTTTGTTTATGTTTCATGTTTCAACAACTTTTTTTTTCCTCCTATGAAATCTGTTCTCACACTAATAAAAAAAAACCAAACAATCTTCTTCAGTAAACAGATTTGGATCAGCTTAGGGGAGCTAAAACCTTGAGAGAACTAAATGTGGCCAGGCACATTAACAGCAAAAGGAGAAGCTTGTAAAAGGAAACCTACAGAAAAAGCCCTTCTCCAGAAAGAAACAGGAGACCTGGATACCTGGAGCATGGAAAAAGTTGAAATACTCAGAGTCTTTTACCTCTGTCTTCATTGGCAAATGTTCCAGCCAACCACACAAGTCACAGAAGGGAAAAGGCAGGGACTGGGAAATTGAGGAACAGACAGTTGTATGTGGAGATCAGGTTCAAGACCATCTAAGGAACCTGAAGGTGCACAAGCCCATGTGACCTGAAGAAACATCTGTGGGTCCTGAGGAAACTGCTGAATGAACTGGTTAAGCCACTCTCCATCATATCTAAGAAATCATGAGATTCCAGTAAAATTCCTATTAACTGGGAAAGGGGAGACATAATCCCATTTTAACAAGGGAAAAAAGAAAGGCTGGGAGAACTACAGGCCAGTAAGTCTCACTCTGGTGCCTGACAGGATCATGGAGCAAATCCTCCCAGAAACTATGCTAAGGCACATAGAAAATGGTGAAGATGTTGGTGACAACCAACAGGGTTTCACTAAGTGTAAATCATGTCTGACAAATCTGGTGGCCTTCTAGGATGAGATTACATCTTTGATGGGTAAGGGAAGAGCAACTGGTGTCATCTACCTGGACTCTTGCAAAGCATTCAACATGATATCCTTGTCTCTAATTTGGAGAGGCATGAATTTGATGGATAGACAACTCAGTGACTAGAGAATTGGTCAGAGAGTTGTTTACAACAGCACAAGGTCCAAGTGGAGGGCAGTGGTTTGTGGCACCCCTCAGAGGCCAGCATTGGCACTGGCGCAGTTCAGCACTGTCAGTGTCTGGGGCAGTGGGATCAAGCGCAAGTTTGGTGTGGTCAACATGCTGTAGGGAGGGGATATCATCCAGGAGACCTGAGGGCCTGTGAAAACTTCATGAAGTTCAGCTTCCAAACCAAGCCATTCTATGAGACTATGAAGCCTGAATACTGCCTTTTAAATATTGCAAATCAGTGACTTATAGTCAGATGAGCTCATCCTGTTAATTTATAGCCTTTTTTGAATTTTTATAAACTGTTCTGAATATACAAACTGAGTATTCATCTGCACAATTTTTTTACTTTTTGAGGAAAAGAATTTTAGTGTATTTACTTGCTCTAATTCATTACTTAAACTGGGTTAATACAGTAAGACTTCTTCTGACTATATATTTAGTGAGAACATATTGCCACACACAGCATGGGCCCTGAGAGAAATCTATTTATAGGATAAATGCCTCCTTTACCCCATTTGCTATACAAAATACATCCACACAAATATAAAAAAACCTTGAGATGGTGAGATGCGTGAACACTGTATATTTTAAAAGGTTTTTCCTTTCCAGCAGCTCTAATTACCTATGAACTTAACCTTTATGGTTCAAATATTATTCCCATGCTATGATCCAGACAGTCCTAAAAGCTTCCAGAGGTTTGATGCTAGATTTTTTTTTCCTTTGCATAACTTCTGATAAACAATAAAATCTGCATTATAAATAAATCGCATCTTACACATTTAATTGGGAAATTTGGAAATTCAGAATAATGTGTGGCTCCCAGTCTACCGAGTGAAATCATCAACAGCGATGCTCTAGTTTACAGAAGAAAAAAATGCTTTAGCTGTTGCTAAGTTACACTGAATACCCATTGAATTACACATGAAACCTATGTTAATTCCAAATACAGTCATTATGAGTGGCAGTATTACAAAGAATACTGAATAGATTTGAAATAATAGAAAACCAAATTAAAGAACTGCCATCACCTTCTCCTAAATTTTCTTCAGCATTTCTGAACTTTTTTTTATAAAGATAGCTTAGCTGTCAGGTGAAAAAAAATTATACGGTAGACACATTGGTTCTTATACAGTAAAAACCTCTGTGATATAAGGGCCAACTAAAATTTCAAAGGACAAATCAGAAAATGAAAACAAGGAAGAACAGCTGGGCTATGCTGATATATACACTAAATTCAAAACAAATTCAAGCCAGTTATATTTTACTGTGCTTTTAAAACATGCTCTAACTTGTAACTGTTCCTTCTGCCACTGCTGGAATTACATCTTGGATGGAGCCCAAGTTTTAAAGTAGGGCAACTCCTACCAAGCAGGTAACAGTAATTTCTCTTCACTGCCACAGTCCTGACTCTCTGGTCCAAGGTGCTGTGATTTGGAGCAACACTGGAACTTCTGCAGCAGGACAGATCTGTGCTCACAGCCAGTGCTTTCCAGTGTAGGATAAATATTGTCTTTCAAGAATTCCAGAAACAGAAATCAAAACTACCTTAACAACGAAACTTGTATAAATTTGTTGGTGGGATTACACCAGGCATTTGGCCCAGCAGTAAGGACTGATGATTAACATGAGATGACCCAATGACCAAGGAGATCATATCCAGACCTTTGCCTAATGCTTTGGTAGCCTGCTTAGATGCGCCTGCCTGCACTGCCCACAAGGCTAAGAAAAATTACATAGGACATTTCTGAATTTGCATACATATATTCTTAGAAACTTACTTAGGACACTCCCACTGGGAGTGGAAAAATGGAAGGACTTCTCATAAAGTAATGATGAAACTTGCTATCCAGCTGTGAGGCAGGCATGTTCTCTGTAAGTACAAGAGCTTTTCAGACGACATAATTAATGCCCTAGTTATTAACTGCATCAGTACATATTGTATTCTGTTTTCTTTCTCAGCTAATATTCCATTGTAGCTAAAACAAATATTGTTATTTGCCCTTGCAGGTGAGACACCAGTGCCTGTAATAGTTCTACTTTTGCTACTGGTGCAATGATGCCGTCTTTATGGGGTCTGCTGTCTATTTGGATGATGTGTCAGACCACAGATTCTACATACATGGACTACACATAGCTGCAGTAAGAGTGCTATGCAGTGCTGGACAAGTGCTAGAAAAGTCCACAGTCTAATACTTTCCATAAGATCTGTTGTATACTATCAGTATAAATATAGCGCAAGTTTGGCACTGATCACTTACTCCTGAATAGTATAGAATAGAATAGAATAGAATAGAATAGAATAGAATAGAATAAAATATTTCAGTTGGAAGGGACTTACAATTATGATTTGGTCCATCTGCCTGACCACTTCAAAGCTGACCAAATCAAAGCATATTATTAAGTATATTGTCCAAATGCCTCTTAAACACTGATAGGTTTGGGGCACTGGCCACCCCTCTAGGAAGTATGTATGTATTTGTAAGCATTTCTTTACTAAGAGCATAATCAAACACTGTTCCAGTGTTTGATTAAGCTCTTTGTAAAGAAATGCTTTACAAATGTCCAGTTTTAACCTACTCTGGTGCAGCTTTGAGCCATTCCACGCATTCTGTCACTGGATACCTGGAAGAAGAGATCAGCAGTTTCCTCTCTACTTCCCCTGCTCAGGAAGCTGTGGAAAGCAATGAGGTAGCCTGTCATCCTGCTATTCTCAAAACTAGACAAACCTGCAGTCCTTAGCCACTCCCCACAGGACATTCCTTTCAGCCCTAAATTCCTCTGAAAAGTGTGACTCATCTTTCTTTCTTGTTCTATCATCTAGATCCATTGTACTGTGCCATGATTTACATTTCTTGATTATTAAAAGACTTGCAAAAGAAAATCACTGGTCTAAACCCTCTCACTCACAGCTGTGAAGATAGGTAACTGGTTGTGCTTAAGTTTAGCAAACAGAGGTTATTGCTTAACTATTTGAATGTTATATTCAGCTGGGCTATCAGCTGATAGCACAGACCCCAGAGGTGCCAGTCCAGTCACTCCCATTTTTTTCAAAATGTATGTTAAAGCATGACATAGTCCATGATCCAAAATGCAAATACAATGTATGTGGAAATTGTCATAATTTGACTCACTGCCACGCTGACAAATATACTGCTTTGTTCAGGTGTTTAAAAGCATGAGTGTAACAAGCTATCAGCAAATAGCAGTTTCCTCCATGCTCAAGCAAAGCAGCTGCCAGTTCTTATAAGACCTCTCTGGAATGCAGCTCTGACTACCATGGGTTCTTCACAACATCACTTCAGATACTTCATACAAATGCAACTTTTCCACTTGGATGTCCATATTGCACATATAAAACACACCTCTTGGCTGCTTTTAGCATTGTACCATATATTCACAAATAGTTTTCAGACTGATTCCACTGAAAAGTTCTACAAGTCAGACACAGTCGCATTCTTTAGGCAAGTCTGACTTTTTCTTTTCAAAATTCTCATTACCTTTTTTCTACCTTTGAAAGGTACACTTTCACTGCTTCGTCACTCCTTTATTCTCTTATCCTGTGTCCTGAGTTATTGGCAAACACTGATAAACAGTATAGTATTTTATCCATATTGCTCCACCTCTTTTTTGTCCACTTCTTCTGCAAAAGTGTGCAAATGAAGATCTGCAATCCAGATTAATCTTTCACTACTGTCAGTCACTTTGGATGTTTTAAAATGAAAATATGATGGCTCTGTGTTACAAATACAGATATTTTGATATAAAATCTGCAATGTTTTCTGCCATTTTCATGCAGTTGGACCTATTCAAAATGCCTACTTCTAGTAGCTTACAGTGCTTATTAGTAGATGCAAAATATGTTTCTGCATTGATGTCTCTTGAACTGCTCCTACAGTTACCATTGTCTTATAGATGCAGGGAAGTATCTATCAGTACTTTGGTTATTATTTTTATTATAGTGCATTTTCTCTGTATCTCATATTGGGTTTTTTTCTGTCAGAAGTGATGGTATCATTTAGACTTGGTGAAGACCATTATATTGAAAAAACAGATTTCCTGCTTTCCCTTCATTCTTTCAGCACCTGACTTACCATTTCTCAGAGATGCTCTTGGAACCCGAGTCTGGATGTTAGCTGGTCATAATCTCAAAAACTTGTAGCTCTTTTGGATGGTATGAGGACTTTTAAATGCTTTATTGTTTTCACTGCTTTGGAACAGATCTAATGCTTCTTTATTCAAAGGCATGATCAAAGTAATTCATGTGTGCTACTCTGTTTTGCATTTTGTTTTGATTCAGTTTTAGGTCGCATTTCCTGCATTTGTAAACACTGCGATTAAGTTTTTATTATGCACTTTTCTTGTGCTGAAATGTACTATAATGTCATAAAAGTTACTTTGACTTCCATCAGACCTTCTAACATGTCATTCTTCTGGAAAATCTCTTGTGCAGTGGAGTATTGTACGCTGAATAGTCTTTTGAAGTGCCATCTTTGGAGTGCTGAAAGTGGTTAGCTTGCCACTTTCTTCTTCCTGATTCATCTATACACTTTGGGTCTGATTAATTTGCTCATTTGGGAGTGATGTTGCAATGCAGCACAGGAGAACTGTCTTTTATTATTATTGTTTCAAAGGCTTGCTCAATCTAATATTTGCTTATTTTCTGAATATATCAAACTTACCTATAATTCCTTCATTTTCCTAATAAAAAGTATCTAAATACATTTACTGCCAAAATTCTTTGCTCCAAACTATTTGTGGCAATTCATATATTACAGGTATTAAATTGGCACCAGAGGTATAGAGTTGCCATTGTTCTGATAGATATCCAATACAACTTAATGCCTTGTCAAAGCAATACTTTATTTTCATTTGCTTGTGTTTGTGGATAGCCTGTGTAGGCTCCATGAACAGATTCATTTTCATGTACTGATTTAATTTCAGGGTTATTTTTGCTGGGTACTTATTACACAGATACCTAGTTATTGACAGTTTTCTTGAACACACTAATATTTTTTGAGGACTAAATATTCAATGAATGTGCCAAATCACATGAATACAGCTACAAGAAGTGGTGCATTATGATCTATCTTTTTTCTTTATTCAGCTTCAAGGATGCAAGTACTCTGATGAATAGGAAAATCTGAAGATTTTCTTTAGATCCATTTTAACGTGTTAACTTCAACATTTTATGTTTTTCAACCTGCTTTGCAGGCAAGAGCACAGCATGACCCCTGCTGATTGCTGTATCCTACAGTTAGATCCCAGCGCATTCCTTGTACTCTTCTAATAATGCCTGCAAGACATCCATGCCAAGAGCTTTGTGCTGTGATGCATCATGACCATCTTCCCTAGTTTTGCGCTTAGGCAATATAGGAATAAAGTGATACCCACTGCAAGCCTGATGTGTCATGGTGTTTGCTTTAATTTTTCTTGGAATAATACACTTAGCATACTCTACTGAACCTCTCACACCCTTTGAACTTCTGTGCTTGCTGAGCCGCTGCATGCATGGCACTACATGTTGTTACTGCCATTAGCAAGAAATCTCATTTTCTTTTCAGATGTCTTATGTACACTTCTGTTTTGGAAACGAATTTTGAAGAGCATTTTCTTTAATGTTTGATCTCATTAGTCTATCTCTATTATTTAATGATAATCTATGAGCTCTACATGGCCAAAGGTTCCCTTATTATGTGTGAAAATAAACCTTGGTTACCTGCACAGAAACCTTTTCTCGCTAAAGCCTATATTTCTGCTCTGGTGAATTTAAGTTTGAACACTCATTTACTGTCTATTTGTCCATAAGGAGCTGCACCTCAAATGCTAACTCAATTGCTCCTTTCTTCCATTTATATGCTTTATATTTAGGGGCTTCCTATTTCAATTTCATAATAGCTATCTGACGATTTTCCACATTAATTGTATGCTGGGGTTTTTAAAATACATATAATTTTTCTCTTTAATTCTTCCATTTTTCTTTTTCTTGTTTGTTTTTCATCTTCTCACAGAAGTATTGACTTCTTCAAAAGAAAGGATTTTTTTTTTCTTACAATTATTCAAATCAAGTTTCCTGTTCATATCACAGAGGTGCTTTACACTAAAAGATTTTGTCTTACAACCAATTCAAGCAGCAACATCACATTTTGCTTGCAGTTTGGTTTTTTGGTTTTTTTTTTTCTTTTTTTTGGATTACCGATTTGATATATTGAATAGCTTATCAAATTAAGACAAGGTTTATGCAAGGAAAAGAAAAAAGAAATCTAGGAAAATAAAACACTGATTGAGAAGAAATTATCCATGTGATTCTCAAAATGAGAAAAAGTTTTGGAGGAAAGTATAAGTGAAGGAAAGCAATGGTCAAAAATAAAAGAATGAAGGGATACAGGAGGACAATACTATTGAGGAGGAAAGATGTTCATATATATTCTGGGTATTCCTGGTATAACAAGAAAAAAAACAAACAAACAAATAAAACCCAACTATAAAATGGAAACTATATAATTTGGTGTAATTTACAAGCTGAAACAAGATGCTTTAACAGCTCAGATTCTACTTTAGCAATTTCCTGCTATCACATTTCCAATTTCCTTTTAAAATGTGTCCTTATTCCTCTTTTAAGGGACCAGTTTTGTTTTACCATTAGCATTTGATGTTTTGTTACCAAATTATTTTACATATATAATAAAGTAGGCTGAGAATATTAAGCCTTGCATTTTGCTTATCTCCAGAATTGTCCAGACAAATATTTGCATTGCAAAACAAAAAAAAAATACACTAGACATGCCAGATTTTTTCCTTAAGTTAAACCCCCAAAAAATTGTCCCTTCTATGTCCAGCTGTGGGAGCCTTTATCCAGCAGAGGTTTTAACTTCCATAAGACAAATGGTTACTTTTGAGGTCCCACAGAAAATAGCTCATACATCGTAGTATAGGAAGAATTTTATGGGTACCTTCATAATCATCATCTGCCAATGGAGTCTGAAAGCAGGAAGAGGACCTTTCCAGTTTCACCATTGCTTTCAGAAAGAGAGAAACAAGGCTTCAAGCACATACAATAACACATGAGAGTTCAACGTACTTCATGTTTAATCTAGGGTTATCAAATTAAAATCTTAGTTTTATATTGTCAGGCCTGCTATGCATTATCATTTCTTTCAGCAGGTTAAGTCCTTGAAGGAAAGTTTCCTTCCTAATGTTGGCCAATTATTGATCTGTTTTCTGTCTCAAATGCCTTGTCAGACCACGATCTTTGTTTATTCATGATTTTTGATATTCTAATATAGTGATTAATTTTTAATTCACCTTTGTCTGAACAAGACTAAAGACCATTACATTTTTCTACTTCATAAGTGACATAAATGTCTGTGTGCTTCAGACATGTATTGAATTTATTAAAGTCCTTTTACTTTCTAGCATTCTGTAAGGAATACCTTTTTTGTTCACACAGCTGGTATTTCAGGAGATACTGTATCAATAAATAAATTGTTCTGCTTCCCACCCCCCCACTCTGTCAGTCCTTTTGGGCTTGAGGTGTTGCATAGAACCTCTCTGTAATAACTGAATTTCAAAACACTGCTGTTATAAAATCTGTTTTGTTTTTTTCTCCTTAGGACACTGACACATGCAATTTCCCTTTCTTGATTGTAGCCGTTGTGTTGGGGTGAGAACTAGAGCACAAGGAAGAGGTTGCCCAATAAAATAACATCCTTCCTCTACAATTCTCACTGTCAAGAATATCTGGGATGAGTGCCTTGTCTTTGTCTTGCAGAACAAATAAAAACCTCATTCTTTTTTTTTTTTAAGGCCATATTTTCAATTACTTTTCCCTAGTGTTATTAAAGAG
This sequence comes from Setophaga petechia, assembly GCA_024362935.1. Taxonomy (NCBI): domain Eukaryota; kingdom Metazoa; phylum Chordata; class Aves; order Passeriformes; family Parulidae; genus Setophaga; species Setophaga petechia. The sequence continues at coordinate 1,516,002 of JANCRA010000019.1, read as the reverse complement.
AGATTTTTCACTAAGGCAGAGCCAGAAGAGAAAACCCCTGGAATTATGAATGTGAAACTGTAAGTTATTGAGCAAACAAACACAAGACATTTCAGCCTTATTGCATGAGAGTCAGCACTGATAGGGATGATTTGTGAAAATGCCAGGTAGTAGCACTCTCTACATTCATGACCTTATACAAAATTTAGCCCTGGCAGCCACTTCTGGGAATGATTCAAGCTCCAGCTCAGATTAATCAATGGGAACAAATCAACATCCCTTCTTATATCACTATTTTTTTCAGAATCCTTGTTTGATTATTCTGATTGTTGCACATGATAAGGACTATTGTTTTTGTCCAGATCAAGGTTTAATAACTGTAATTTGACTATTTTTTGAATATCATAAAATAAGTGGACTTTTTTTTTCAAAGACCAGTTGACTGTCTTACTATCCTACAGTATCATGCCCAATTACACAGCAGAAAACTCTACAAAACTCCAGCTAGGATTAAAACATGTTAAACAATGTCTAACCATTTCTGCTATTGATTTCCCTCTTGCCAGGTGCAACACAAAAATGCAGACATATTGATACTCCATAAGAAATGGTGGCCTACCTATGATTACAAAATCTTGTTTGATGTTTTCTCAGACCCTTGTGTTAAACATGATCCTGTTGCTGGTTGTCAAAAAGGACTTAAGCATGATAGATGTCTTTTTTTTCCCCTCAGGTGCATTTTCATTCTCTTTTGGATTTTTGTGCCTCTGGCATCAGGTTAGTGCATGATGAACAGTAAGCTGAAAAGCAAACCAGACCAAGAAGAGTAATGCAAAAAAAAAAAAAAGACAGAATGAAAATTTTGATGATCCTACAAGGAAAAAATGGGAAGATAAAAATATACTTGAAAGAAAGTAATTCAATGAAATATCATAAATCAAAATAAGAGAAAGGAAAAATTTGAGGACTGTGATAAGCCTTTATTGATAAAACAGCAAATATATTTTCCTATCCCTAAGTGAATTTCCTAGTGAGGTGAGGTGTCTTCACTGGATTCTGCAAGATTTTAAAGCACATAGGTAAGCTTTCAGAGACTTTACTTAGACTTCAGGTGCATGTCCTCAATCACTGTGAAAAATTATTTTTCTCTAAGAATATTAATTTTTTAATAAAATAGATTTTTTTCTGCTGACACTGGGTTGCAGAGGTTATTTGCCTATGTATCCAAATGCCACTCCCTTTTTACTGAGGATACTCATTAATTTTCAATAAAATCAATGAAAAGCTCAGGTCCTCAAAGAAAATTTGAAATTATTATAAAATATACAGTTATGTGTTTTCATGTGTGTATGTACAGATACCCCTACATGATGATGGCAAAGTAACTGCTTTCTTCATTCCTTTTTTTTGTTGTTGGTATGATATTTTCTTCTTGCAATTGTTTCTTTCTCCTCCTCATCTTCTTTCAGCTTCTGACCATTATGTCTTTTGAAAAGAGCTTTTTTAAAAGAGCTTTTCCAGGAACATTTACCTCTTTGAATAATACTGCAAACACTTTTGAGGCTTTTTTTGTCACCAAAAAAAATGATGCAATATCAACATGAGTACGCTCCTTCCAGACACCAATTTTGAACTTTAGAACTTCAGAACTCTGCAGTGCCATATTTAACTTTCTAGTTCTTACTTCACAATTAGACTCCACTTATCAGGAATGACCCTTTTTGGAGATGTAGGTTCTGAGGACTTTATGAGTCAGTAGAATTAGAAAGAAGATTTTTAGTAGGAGAGGGAAAGTCTATGTTGTGAAAAGCTCTTCACGTCTGTGAAAACTACCCTTCAGGGGGAGAAAAAAATGGAAAAAAAAAAAATAATGCGTTACAAGTAAGGAGACTCAGTGGAATTGTGACCAGCTAATGAAGTGGCTGGTCTGCATAAGAATGGGCTGAAACTACATTTACATTTCCCTGAGGATGTGAGAATACACATATATTAGGGACGGTGAGCTGTCCATTCTGTTTGCAATGAGAAATTTATCCATCTTCCACCAATAGAGAAGTATGAAAAACTCCATGCTTTTCTATTAGTAAGGTAAAATTCTGTCATCTCAATGCAGTAACTTTTTCAAGGTGGTAAACAATGGAGTTTCTCGGCCTGTTAAGAGGGAGACATACCTTACATCAGAGACTGTTCCTTAATTAAAATCTTACTCAGAGAAAAACCTTTCAGCAGAAGAAGCTGCAAGAAAAAAAGGAAAATTTTAATGCTTATGGCATTTCTTTCTATTCCAAGACATTAGTATCTCAATGAGCAACTAAACTTGAATTTTGATTGGCTTAAGCACATTGCAGCTGTAAGATTATGTATTGAATGTAGATTTTGTTTGTCTTGCATTCAAGTAAACTGATAACGTGATGCTATTTTGTAACCTATCGAAAGCTAAGCACAAAGTAATTTACTCCACTAATTCAATATTTATCACAATAAGGTGATTAGGAACTTATCACACGTAATATATTCATGGAAGGAGACTTACACAGAATGTATTTATTTTATTTTATTATTTTATTTTATTTTATTTTATTTTATTTTATTTTATTTTATTTTATTTTATTTTATTTTATTTATTTTATTTTATTCTATATATTTTTTTATTTTATTTTATGGAAACCCTACCCAGATTTTTTAAAATTAATATTCATATTCTTCTCTGGAGATAAATTGTGCTTTGCATTGTAATTCAATACTGCATCTGTGATAATCCCATTGACAAGATTTCCACCTTCGACTGAGATAGATTGCAGAATAATTACAGGAAAAATAATGCACCACTTTCTGTAGCAATTTTTTTTGTATAAAAATTATCATTTTTTTAAGAGAAGCATTGAGCTTGCAATTAATTTATCATCATCATTTGCCTAGTGCTTTTCATTCTTAAGCTGTTTTAAAAAGCTAACATTTTATATATGAATGATAATAAGCTATCTAAGCAGAATATCTGTAAGTTGCTCAGCGTGACCTTCAATGGAACCATCAATATAAAATTCACAACTCACAGTATTACTTTCAGTATTACTTGCCAGTATTACTTCATAAAATGGACTTTTTTTAAATCAGACCCTGAGCATAGCCAAATAATATTAGTATAATTACTCTCATCGTCATGAAAGAAAATATTCTTGGCTAAGGTAATCCTATTGGGAAAATCAGTTTAACTTCTGAACAGAATACCGTAAAGGCTTTGAATTAATTTCAACTGTTTTAAGACGTAAGGAGAAAAAAACACCATAATTTTTAGTCAAGGGAACAAACAAAACAGCCCATAAATACTTGTGTTTCCTTGTTCGTCACTAAATTTTGAAATTTTTTGAGACTAAAACCAAGAATACTTTCTAGCATAATTCATCTGGATGTATTATTGACTATGTGAATCTGCTTCTTGATCATCTGTGAGGGAGGAGTAGTGTGAAATACTGAACAACATGGAGTTGTCTAATATTGTCCAGAAAGTCTGAGGCAGATGTGGAGTGTGTTATTCAGCTAATCACATTATTTATGAAGCACTTATTTTGCTTCTAGAAACACGAATAACCTTTTAACCTATGTTTTGTCTCCTGTACATGTTCAGTATTTCAGTCTAAAACCCTGAGATAAAGGCCAATGCAAATAAACAATAATAGATTATTTGTGGGACCGGAAGAAATCGTTTGCTCACACTTTGAAGAGGCTGGTGATGTTTGTCTCCTGAAATCAATCTGTGTTCTGTAAATAAATTGTTAATAAACACGCCTGCTTATTGGCATCAGCCAGAGAAACAGATAAAATCCCCAGCCAATTACTCCCCTGTTCAAGGAATCAGGTAGTTGGCTGATTTGCAATCAGATACACAGGCTGTCTTTCCTTTGGGGGTTTTCTGTGGGAAAGCTTTCTGAACTGCATACATATCACCCTATCAGAAGAAAAAGGGGAAAAATAAAAACACCTCAGCAAGCTGCAGGGATCTAACTCACAGAGTGTCAAAGGGAAAGACTCAAGGTGACAAACTTTCATGCTCACTTTCCTGAGAGACACAGAATTTGCTGCTACTGAACCAGGTCTGTCGAAAAGGACAGCTCATGAAAGTGGAATGAGGGAAAAACAAGTCTCTGATGGCTCTTCCCAGTGAATTGAAGCAAAGGGTTTGATTTCACTAGGTGTATTGACAATAGTTTATACACTTTGTAGATGGGATTTCCTGCTGAAGTTTTTCTATGCAATGCTAGCAGATTAGTACAAAAAATCTTTTATTATTCCTGCAATGTGCTCACTCATGAAGAGACAAACACATTGTGAAATTATATTGCAAAGCTGAAGTCCGGCTTACTGAATGTCTTTATAGGTAGCTTTGCAAGAAAGCCTAACTTTCTTCCAAAACTACCTATAAAGACATCTGAAAAATTTTTTCCATGTCTACAAGTTCCCATGGAAGTAAAGTGAAAAATACATCTTACTTTGTTACCATGCTGAGAGAATGAATTACTATAAATCATTTATTAAATGAGTTTAGCCTCTTTTTCTGTCTGCAGAATGTCTACAAGCTTATCACAGCTTTCTTGCATATATTTGTTATTCTAAATTACTTGACAGGTCTTTTTTGTGTGTGAATTTGTTTACTCTGTAGGTTTCAATGTGTATTCTGAAATTATAGCTCACCTATCAATTTGTGACTGGTTATCTAAGTCAGGCAGCTTTCTTTTGTTTCCCTGCTTGTCAAAGTATTCATTCTATCTAGGACAAGTCTCTTGGTATGGACAGTGCTCAATCTGAAGTTAAGGACAAAGCTTCATGCATACAGGATCAGTCCTCCAGGATAGAAGCAGAAATTTGTTGTGAAAGCATATAGTCATAAATTTAAAGTGGTTATGATTCTTTCTTTAATGAAATTTTTCTAAAAGCCAATTACACCTTAATATACTATAGGTAAGAGGATCAGAAACCCTCTTACAAAAAAATGTGGATGCTATTATTTTTTCATTATGAGCTTAGAGTCTTTGTTGTTGCAAATCTCTGTAAAATTACCTATGCAAATAACCTGGTAGCCAGTGAATTCTAAGTGTCAGATGTACTTGCTTGGGGGAAAAAAATAAAGGTAAAGGATTTCCATCTAGAAGCACAGTTTCTTCTGATCATAGTTCAGGCAAATGCCAAGGGAAGTTGATACAAATTATCTCTTAGGTCAACACAAAGAGATGGAATCTCCAATATCTGCTGAACCCAATTTCCTTCTATCATTTTTATTTACACTAATAAATTTTCATTAATCTAAGGAAAATAAACTATTCATAGTGAATTGGAATTCTAGATACATCATTTAAAATGCGGCTTTTAAAGAGTATTTTATATATGATCTTTCTCTATGATCTTTCTGAGTATGTCTGAAGCCCTTGGCATGAATGTGACCCCAAATTCCTCTTACAGTCTCTGTGGAACTGTTCACAGTCACTGTTAAGATGCTTATCCAAAAGGCATGGAAACAAAAAATTTAAGAAATTAATCACAATCTACTCTTACCATTTTTACACTGATGTACCACTATTGATTTTAGTGGATGAAAAGAAAATGACAGCTCTGCCTGTTTTATCAGTGCAAGCTTTAAGTTGACACATATGTACAAAAAATGTTCTCATTTTCCCCCAGGGGTAAGAACTTGTAGTAAGTGGAAGGAAAAAAAATCTCCTTTATCAGTGTGAGGTATTGTTCCATTGTCCTCAGAAACACTAAGCTAAAATGGCCGTCACAAGCTGAGCATTCATATAAAAAAGTTACCAAAAAAATTTCATTTAAAAAGCTAACCTGAAACAAAGGGAAAATGTTTCTGTTTAAATACAGAGTCGATTAGTTGTGGACATGAGAGGAGTTGGAGCAATGGGTTGTTTTCTAGCCAGGGATTTAAAATTTAAACATACAACTAGACAGACTGTAGTGGTTTCCAGTTCTCATTTGCACCTTCACTTCAGGCAAAGGGGGGGTGGCAGGGAAACCAACCTAGCAGTATTATCCAGTGATAATAAGCATAGGTTGCCCCAAGGAGAAAGAAAGGGAAATTAGAAATATAACATACATTAGAGAGGGTGTATACTGCTGACTGAGAATTAGGCACTGACAAGCAGCAACTGCAGGGGGGCTGTCAGCGGCTCCACTAAGCTTTTCTAGCAGGTGTCATTGTAAGATAGTGGCAACAAATAAACTAGAGACAGATAGGAAGAAAAACTGAAAAAGCTTCATAATGGAAGGGATGCATTCACATGTCCACATGTGTCCATGTGCATGTAACATCTTTTCTATTGTCTGTACGATTCATTTTTAAAAGTGACATTTCTATGTAAAACCTTCTTACAATCAGGAAATAATGGGAGCCTATTTCTGAGGTCTGTGTTTTTTAAAAATCATGCTGGAAGATGCAGAATCCAGCTGCAACAATTGCCTGTTCACAGATACCTACTAGACAGAAACATCCCACTGACACTGAGTGGACTAGGGGAACACAGCGAGGGGTTTGGTGTGGAAATGTGTAGTTGTGGATATTCACAAGCATCATTTTGAGCCCTACTCACACATCCTTTCAACCCAGACTAGATATATCACCCTTGCTGAGTCTAAACTAAAGGCAGACCAGCATAGTACCATTTCATTAGCAATCATCCCTACTGTATATGCCTTGAAGGAACAGATTTGCTCTATTTTTAGGCTCTACTCCTAATTTTCTAATTTTCTCTCATTGCAATATAATTTTATTGTGTAGGTTTTATACTTCTCATTCCTCCATTATCTTGCCCTTTAGCCACTATTTCGATTTGTGTTCTGCCTGACTGGATCCACAGCACCAGACACCTTCTTGTCAGACAGTCAGAAGAGACTCAAACTTTATTGCCCATAACAAATAAAAGTTATCTTCCCACTTTAAAGCCTATCTGTGACTTGGAGAGTCTACAAGTTCAGAAACACACTGTTGATGGAAAGCTATAATATGAATGAGCAGATGAGACAATTAGACTGCAACCATTTGTTTAAAGGATTTAGGGTCTCTTTATAGCCTCTGTGAGCCATTATTAGTATTTTATTACTTTGCCTTGTGATGGAAGGACACATAAGACAAAAGACAGTTTTTCAGAGGCTTTTTTTTTTTTTTGTGAAAGATCTGATAGGAAAATCCACACAAATTTATGAATTACATAAAGAATGTTTGTGAAGCAACTATTTGCTTAAGAAGTTTTTTTCTAAAGATAAATGTTTTTTCTTTTTTCATTTGTTTTCTTGACAGTCAACAACTTTTAAATCCAGGAGTTTGTGTTGTAACTGTTTCTAACTGTTCATAGGTCTTCTTTCAGCTTTGCTGAGAGGTACATATGAATAACTACAAGCAATTTTACTATGTTCATTTTGTGTGAAATGCAGGGGGAAAAAATTTTTCAGCCCCAGGGAAATAGTGGCATTCAAGAGTAAAGGAAGGGTGGGCTGTGAACAAAGATCAAAAAGAAATAGACTTTTCAAAGGGAACAAAATCAATCACACAATTTTTTTATTACAAGCAGAAAAATCTTGACCATAATGACAAAGTCAAATAGGCAGATATGCAGGTCAGGAGAAAAGGTGTTCTGAGTCAGCAGTGTGCTTTGCTTCCACTGGCATGTTTCAGCATCTGTGGACAGAAGATTGTTTGGATAGCCAGCTGTTTATTGACACATTACAGAGAATTCACTCTTTTTTTAATGACTCTCACAAGGATATTTCCAAATAAAGCAAAAGAATTCCATGTTATACATTGGGTTCTTTGGCTTACAGGCTGCTCCAAGAAAACTGTATATTTGAGGACTTTGAGATATTCAGACTTAAAAAAGGCAGCTTCACAAGCTGCAGTACCATTTAATGTTATTTTTCCCTTTAATTTATAGGCATCTTAAACTCCAGAGTTCAAAGCTTGTTCAAGCCGTTCAGCTTGAAATGTTAAGAGCTTTACAAAGCAAACATGTTTTTATCCTCAAAGAATGACATTTGAAAAAAGTATCTTAAAAGCTAATAGTACATATTGATTTTTGCTTATAATTCTAGTCCAAATAGCTTTGCATCTTTTTTATAGTACAGTGACAGAATGTCAGTGCTTTAATTTATTTATTTTTGGCTAAGAAGAAATTAAGATAAGAATTTTACACTAAAATGGGCAATTTTAGGATGACTGTAAATGTGATATTGAGAAAAGAAATCTGTAATTGCCTATTATCTTAAAATGAAAATTTTTATTTGCATCTACTTCTAATTACTACAAGCAAATGAATTCAGCTATTTCAAATAGCTCTGTTAGAGCATTGTAGCATATCTCAGTAATTAACATGATGCAAATTAAGAGACAGACAATAAAGATGTCACAAATAATATGATGGACCAAAAAATTATCTTAGGGTAGGGCAAAAAAACTTGCCTGGTTTGTATTAGTCATGTGTTTGTTCAGAGTTGCCATCCGTAGCACCAATAAAAGAAAGGAACTATTTAAAATTTACTATATAATATTTATTATTAAGAGATAAAAACTCACCAAAATTAAAGTAGAACTAGATTGAAATAAAAGGGGAAAACTATCCTGTTAACATCATTAGTAGATTAAAAAGATCTTTAACATTTAGGATGCTTTGATCAAAATCATGTTTCCAGAGCAAAATGAAAGCATCACCTTGTGCAAATCATGACCCATTTGAGAGAGAGTCTTGTCAGCTAAAAGGAGAAACTGTCTGGAAAAATGAGTCAGTTCTCTAAACTCATGAAATATCTGAGCTAAAAGGAAAAGGTGATCTTAGGGTACCCCCCACTGCTGCTCATTTTGTACCAGGTAGAAGTGAGCTGAGTCAAACCTCACTGCATTTGCAGACACCTTCATCCCTTTTCAAAATGACCTTGCTCAGCAAATTGCATAACCAAGTTTTGTCCTCAGTTGGCACTCAGAGTGACCTTTGGTATGACTACTGATTTTAGCATAAGATGTCAAATGTCACATGAGTACAAGAGATGATAACCTTTTAGCTGTGTCAAGAAACAGAAGGAAGATGCTGCTTCGCAGATCCACTGGTAATATATATCGTTAATCACAAAGAAGGTCTCTAAATAGATTGTCCTAAGTTCACATCAGCTGATGACCTGTTTCTGATGCATTCAGACTAAGAGTGAATTAGTGGAAAAGCAAATGAGAGTGGCTTTAAAAGATGCTTCCTCAATAGATTTAATAAGTTATGGAATACTTGGAAATGAAAAGGTGAACAGCATTAAGTGCTTATTTTGAGTGTATTCATAAAAAAATAAATAAAAGAAGAAAATGGAGAAAAAGCAAAAAAAGAAAAAATAATCCAAAAAAAATTGATACCAACAGTATCTTATGAAGGTCATTCAATATATGAATATTCTAAACTGTACATCACAGACTGAAATGGCAAGGTAAACTTGGGATGCGTTGGGGTTTTTTTTTATTACATTTGTTTGCAAGAGAAACACAGCCAGTGTTTGATGATAGGTGAACAGTATTTAGATGCTTTAATGAAAAAAAGAGCACAAAAAAAGAGACCTTTCCCTGGGGAGATCAGGGTTTTCTGATAAGAAAGACAAGAGGTAGACTCTTTTTTAAAAGCACCCATCCACAGTGAGATTTATAATATGAAACAAAAGAAAGGAGTGATGCTATATTGACTATTTCTTTAGCTCATGGCAGCGTCAGCTAAAGCTAAGTTTTTCCAAGTGATATTTGTCTAAATCATCTAATGGATACATTGCATTACTCTCAAACTTTCTATCTAAAAACTGGATATTTTTATCTTAGGCTTTTTTTCTTATCCTTTGTTTTGATTGAGGTTTGGTTTTTTTTCCCCTGAAGTGCAACTGGAATCTATCTTGTTGTGCTGTAAGACTGTTCCTTATTATTCTGCACAAGGTAGAGACCTGAAGAATAATTTACTCCTTTCATCTGTACATGTCTGACGTCCTTTCTCCTACAATCTGCCCAAGTAAATAATCAAAATTTTTTTCATTCTTTTCTTACAAGTAATATTCTATACATCTGATAATATTCTTCCTGAAAATCAGCTTGGTAAAAAGCTCTTCTTGTTCTAGCACAATCCACTAAAAAAAAAAAAAAGAAATAATTTTAAAATTTTTACAAATGACAGTTATGTTTATGCACTAAGGGTGGACACATTCACCACTGCTAATTCCCATTCACTCTGTGGTCTCCTCTAGAGCACATGTCCTCCTCTGGACACTGGCTGTATACACCACACCATTCACTATTCTTTAATCCTGCAACTCATTATTTTACTACTCTATATTTAATGAAAAACAATTTTTTCAGTTAATTTTTGCAAATTCTCGGGGTCATGTATAAATTTATTCTTTTCTTCTGGATTGTTTGATAGCCCACTCACCTTGGTGTCAACAATATGTCCTGCAAGCACTATCCTATCCCATGGCATTCCAAACATGACTGGGACAGGACATCCTGTTTGTCATCCAACACCAATAATTATATGAACCTGAATTTCATGACTACAGAGAACACATAGTGTTCGTATTATTTGAAAGAATTTCAAAGCTGCTGTGAAATTCTATTAAAAAGTATAGCTACGTTATACAATTTATATCTAAATAAAATTTCCTTGTTTTATAATACTTTCAGAAGAACAGCTTTCCGGTTCTATAAAGTAAAAAAAAAGTTGCATCAATTATTTCTTTACTCCAAATGGGTCTCTTAACCTGTGATAAAAATAAATTAGGATGGCTTGAAGTTTTTTTCTTCCTTTCTTCAAAATGTATGTTGTCTTTTGCTCCCCTTCTTGTTATAATCAAAATGTTTACAAATCTTTGCCAAGTTAAGATTTTTAGGGTATGGGATTGCTTTTGTTTCGTTGTTTGTTTGTTTGGTTGGCTTTGGGGCTTGTTTATTTTTTGGTTGTTATATTTTTTGAGGGAGTATCTTTTTTGGGTTTTTTTTCATTTCCTTGTTTAAAGAGAAATTAAAGGCAAGCTGACTGTTCTGCAAATTCATGGTTCCTTGAGGTCACGTGAAGAGCAACATGTGCCAAATTCAGACAACTTACACTGTAGTCCAATTCCTACTATCAGTTCTCCATGTTAACTAGGACTAGGCCCTTAAAAGGAAACATGACATGCAAACATTTGCATGATTACTCTTACAGATAGGATTATGTTTCCACATTTTCTTTTTTTTTTTTCACCTTCTGGAATGTTTTTATGTGACAGGAAGAAGGTCCAATGGTTTTGAAGTTTTATTCCTTAAGCATGAATGTTAACTCTAATGATGTTTCAGTATTTCGTATCCTTCTTGCTGTTGGCTGAAAACCAGGACAGATGTCAGCTTTTAAAAAGAAAGCTGAATTTTCAATATTGACTTCTAGATTTGAGGAATACCAATATATGAAAGCAAACATCTTTTTTTACATGTCTTTTATATCTGGACAATGAGGAAAATAATGGAAACCTCCTACTATGGAGAATTTAGAGAGCCAATATTTTTTCTATTGTGATATGAAATGGAAATCAAAAATTCTGAAATGAAGTGCCTCCATTCCTTTGCTCCCATAAGAAATTTTTTAATCAAATTGGTTTAAATTTTCTGTTATAAGCATGAATGAAAGCAGATGAAACGCTGCTCTGAAAGAAAAAAAAATTCAGATAATTTTACTTTGGAAGAGAGAATTTTGGAAAAGACTATTTCAGAATTTTTGAAGAGACAATTTCAAAATTTTGGAATTCTGAAAAAAGAAAATTTTATGTTCCTGAAATGCGTTGATTTCTTTAAAAAAAAACAAAAAACAACAACAAAAAAAAAAAAAACCAAAAAAAAAAAACCCAAAAACCAAACAAACAAAGAAAAAAACCCTCAACTTATTTTGTTCCATTTACTTTCTTCTGTGAAAAATTGGAGGTGTTTAAACTTCATTTTTCACCAGAATAAACAGCTTTTGGCAAAAAATCATATCTTCTGAATAACCAATATAAAATTCTGTAGCACTGAAAAGAACAAGTTCTTTTAGAAAAGAAAAAAATTGATTGAATATCACATCAATCTTCATTGAAATTTTTATTTAGTGTCTGAATTGCCAGAACTAAGATAAACCTCCCTTTACATAAGAAGTCAAAACTCAACTTCCAAAGTCATCTTGAAATTATAGCACTATTATCTACCACATATTGAGTAAATTTGAGAAAGAGGCCATTTAATGTTAACTGTGAAATGACAAATCTTTCCTCTATAGTCAGAGAGGATGTTAACAATGAAAAGAAAATTATTCCTTAAGAAAATTAACTCCTGCTTACTATAAGCAAGTAATTAAAAATAAAAATAGCGAAATCAGGATATAATCTTATTTAACATTTATTGTTTGGAGCTTTTAAGTAACAGCAGAGGATAAGTGAAAAGCTCCTCTGAGGAAAACACTAGGTCACGTTAAGAAAAATGGATTGTGTCAACTCCACCCACCAAATAATCACAAAGTATTCTCTCCTGAAAATAAAAAGGTGGAGGAAAAAAAAGAAAACATTTCTGAGTTATAGTCTAGGGTAAGGTAGACTTCAGGTGCCCAAATTGAGAGAGAATTTATCTTACCTGACTCTGTATTTATATGTTTGGCATTTGAAAAGCAAGTGGCATTGTATTAATTAAGTGGGATTAACTACCTGTCACAATTTTCAAGAGTTTGAGATTGTTCTGAGAGTCAGGAGGATTAGAGGCAACTGTGACTGCAAACTAAATAACGTATCCTCTTATGTTTCATTTCCACATCATCATCAGATTAGATCTCTGAGTAGGCAAAGATTTTGAATAAAAGGCCCACTGTTTCTTTCTACCAGTAAATAGCTATTGCAAAAAGGCATTTTTGTTTTTCAGTAATAAAAACCAGTCACCTCACTTCACACCCATGTGCTGTAGTTACTCTATCTACACTATTAAAGTGGCAAGATTTGACAATGATCTAAGAAAAACTGTTTATTAAAAGTCGTTATTTACTTTTATCACTACTTTTATTTCATCAGTGTATTGGAATTTCAGAAAGTAATATACTGCAGCCATAGAGATAGATCTTTCTGATCTATACCTAAATTGGATTCAAAATTCACAGGAGCAGGTCAAGTGATCTTACTGAAGAATGCCGATGCCATGCAGGATACTTCCTGTTAATTTCTATGCAGTTGGTCTCAGGTGATATCATCTGAAGCTTTAAATTTAGTGCTGTGTGGGAGTTGCCCTGGTTAGATACCAGGTGCCCAGCAAAGCCACTCTATCACTTCCTCAGCAACTGGGCAGAAGAAAGAAAAAAACTGAAAGGCTCATGAGCTGAGATAAAGACAGGGAGAGATCACTCATTGATTGCAGTCATGTGCAAAACACTCAGTTTGGGAAAATTAATTGACCCAAAATCAGAGCAGGATAATGAGAAGTAAAAGAAATCTTTAAAGCGCCTTCCCATCAGTCTTCCCTTCTTCCCAGGCTCTACCTCCTCCTCCCACAGAAGTGCAGGGAGATGGGAATGGGGGTTAGGGTCAGTTCATCTCATGTTTTTTCTGCCACTGCTTCCTCCTCAGAGAGAGGAGTCCTTCCCCTGTTCCAGTGTAGGGCCCATCCCACAGGGACAGTCCCCCATGGACTTCTCCAGCATGACGCCCTCCCTCAGGCTACAGCTCATCACAAACTGCTCCAGCCTGGGTCTTTTCCCGGGGTGCAGCCCTTCAGGAGCAGCCTGCTCCACTGTGGATCCCCCATGGCATCACAAGCCCTGCCAGCAAACCTGCTCCAGCCTGGCCTCCTCTTTCCATGGCCCTGCAGGTGCCTGCCAGGAGCCTGCTCCAGCGTGGGCATCCCACAGGGTCACAGCCTTTTCAACCATCTACCTGCTCTGCCCTGGGGCTGTGCCACAGGCTGGGGGTGAGCATCTGCACCCCTAGGGACTGCCATGGACCCAGGAGGATGGCCTACCCCAACATGGTCTTCACCATGGGCTGCAGGGGAACCTCTGCTCTGGTGCCCGGAGCACCTCCTCCTCCTCATTCCTCAATGACCTTGCTGTCTGCAGTGTTGTGTTTCTCTCACATATTCTCATTCCTCTTTCCTCTAATATTTTTTTTCTGTTTTGGCTGGAAATACAGCTTTGTGCTTGATTAAAAAAAAAAAAAAAAAAAAAAAAAAAAAAACTTCAACAAAAAACCGAAACAAAGCAAAAAAACCCCAAACATCTCTTGACTGTAAGAAGATGCAATTTGTGTTGAAAGGTAAGGGATAAATCCCAGTAGCTGTAACAGTCTGGAATTTGCCAGATCTCAACCTGGAGAGGGAGTCCAAGAAAGCAGTTCAGTGTAACCACTTCATTCTGGAGATGAAAGCCTACATACTGCATAAGAAATCTGATCAAAAAAACTTCCTTCTTTTAATATTTCAGACCAATTAATAGGGCTGAAAGCAAATTAACAAAATCAGTACAATCATTCATCCTCAAAACCTGTGATGCAGCAGTTCAGATGATGATAGTGGTGGTGATCTGTCTCCATAATGCAACATTTAGCTGAAGCCATTCAGTTTTTTTTTAGGCAGTAGTGCTCTTGGGAATACATTTTGTCAGGAGATATTCACTGTGTCTTTGGATAGACCACAGTAACGAAAAAAAGACCTCTGCATAGCAATCTTGAATTATATTCTCATGCTGCAGGAACTTGAAAGCCAAACTATGCAGAACCTAGTGCATTCTGTCAGGGGGGTTATGCAAATATTTGCTTAATAGTTATGAACCATGCAGTTTCTGCAAATATTTGTTCAAATTTCAATGTGACTTGGCCATGTACCTTCTCAGCTGTAATAACTTGTTTTGAGAAAATATTTGTGTGAACTTTGCAAACCAAAAGCCTGTTGTGCAGCTCGTTTTCACACTTTTGTCTTGGCCAGATCTGTGATTAAGAAATGTGGTGCTGCCTGGAACAAGGTTTGTCTTGCATTCCTTAAAATATTTCGGAAAAAAACCCAGCTGTTCTGGAAACGTTACTGATGCAAAGGCAGGTAGTCTTTAAAGAATTCATATGAGGAAAAAGTGTGATATCTTAGACAACTAGTTTTAAATTACATTAACCCTAACTGGCAGTATGCAACTTAGAATTCCACATAATTGTACTTAAATTACATAGATTATAAATTGTAATAGGTTTGGTCTTTCTTTTGTCTGGTGTTCATAAATCACCTAGCACAATACAGACCCTGCTTCATCCAACAACCCTTAAATGCTCACAAATGGGTATTACACGGCAGCACAAACATTTTAAACACTCTAATTCATTTTGATTGCAAAATGAATCCAAAACACGTGGAGTCTGGGTTCTTGGGACACTTTTCAAGCAGTTCCATGTATTTGGGTATTAAAAAAAGCAGCTGTTTGAGACAACTGAAGAGATTCAGCACACCAAGAAGACAGAACTGATTTGATGTATACAAGATAAATCAATTATCCTACCTAGCTCAGAGATGCCTTGCTATTCTTTCAGGATTTCTGAGAAACTACTGAATGGAGGGGTTAGTCAATCAGTGGAATGGTCATGCATGTACATTATTCATCTTTTCAGAATAATAAAAATTAAAATTAATTTGAACCAATTTAAAATTTTAATTTCTTCACTTAGCAAGTTATCTGGATACAGGTTATGAATTTTACAAAGATATTTTTCTATTTGCAGTTCTTCAGTAAATAGCTTGTGTCAAGAAATTTTTGCTCCTGACTCATTCATGAGCTGATCATTGAGAATATTCATTATTTATGTTATATAATTTGTCCTGTAAATTACACGGCATATTTCCTGAGTAGATGATTTATAAATAGCTTTATAAATAAAATTAATTGTATTTTCCTTTATCAGATAAACTGTAAATTTTCCTTGTTGTTCAAATCTACCATCCAAATAATAACAATCTGCAAATTGTGCTGCTGATTCCCACAATTCCAATAAAATTGATGATCCCTTATTTGTTGATTATTTTTTAAATTTAGAAATGTCAAAAATAAACCCTTGTAAATATAGATAAATTACTACATGAGACTGATTGCAAACAAAATACTCTGAGGTATTGTGAACCCTGTTTTTATATAAACAATAAAGTGCTTCTTGTACTAAGGTATGTGAAAACATTATAGGGGGAAATATAGATTAATTTGAGTCACTCTTAAGATTTTCAGACACAATCAGACATATTTGTCTCCCTCTCTCTTACACTTTAAGAATGAAGACACTTGTTTTCAAGGTGTGAAACATTTTTATCAAAAAGAGAAGTGAAGTAAAGGGTTCCAAAGTCATTGAGGGTAGGGAAATTAAAAAATCAGATAGCAACAAAATCAAATTACTGCTTTCTTTTTAATGCTGCCTACTCCGGGAGCAGTAACAGGCAGTGTGCAGAACAGCATGGTGCAATCCAAATGTCACTGGTCCTGGGGATATCAATGCCCCTGAAACAATGAGAGGAGGTGGCCCAGCTGCAGCATTTCTCTCAGACTTGCATTTTGCTGAGATATTTAGAGCAGAAGTGGCATCTGGGCCTTCCAGCTCAACTGCACAACACAGTAGGGGTTGAACAAAAAAAAAAAGAAATGGGAAGCAATGTACTTGGTTGGAGTTCCACATCTGCCTGGCACTTAAATACCATTGAAAATGCCAAGAACACATTTCTTTGGAGTTTCTTTAAATAATAAAAATGACAAAACCCCCTCACTATGAACAAAACCACAAAGTTTTCATTTAATTCCTTTTCTAATAAAACAGACAATGAAATAGCACAACAAATTTGCTCCAGGGATGTGCTTTATTGAAATCACCTTGGATGCAAAGGAAAGCAGTAGCATGAGCTGACTGCTCTGCATCAGGAGAGAGCTGGGAGCCACCAAGGTCAGTAGGACAATGACAAGGAGCACAGCCCCACGGTGCCCAAGCAAGAAAAGCAGGACAGGCATGGTGACAGTCACCAGGAACCTGCAAAGGCAGACAGCACCAGGGTGTAAATGTGGTACCTAAGCCAAAAAAGCAGAGGATGCATAGCCAGAGTTCCCAGATTAGCTCCTCACAGCTTTTTTTCCAGATCTTATCTCTTTTGCCAGAAGTTTGGTCCAAGGTTGCAGTGATAGATGCCAGTTATTGGCTTTGAAGGTTACAGATAGGTCAGGGCATTCAGAGTTTGTCAGTGAACTGAGGACCCTGACAAGCACAACAATCCAGGCTTTTCCTTAGATCTTACTGGGATTTTTTTTTCAAATGAGGCTTTATACTGACTGCTAAAGGAGATGGGTAAAATAATTCAATATTTCATTGCCTTGATGCAGTCCCTGAAAGTTCTTTCAGTGATGATTCTTTTACTGCAGTTTAGGCAGCAAATCTCACCCATTGATAATGATCGTGATGAATACTCGTCATGAAAATAGGCAGACACTGGGAGGAGAGACAAGAGCATTGCCCTCCTTAGCCTGTCCATATTACTCAAGCTGCTGGAGTAAACAGCACCTTTCCAAACCAAGGAATCAGCTCTGCTTATGCCTTCTTTTGCTCCCAGCCACACAGAGATTATTGAATAATGAAGCTTAGTTTTCAGAGGATTAATCTTTCCCCTCACCAGTTTAATGCCTGGTTTTGGGAAGTACTGGTGAGCAATTATGTGATCCCTCATGACAGCCAAATACTTTGCCATGGTTTTCTGCCTCTATCATTGAGTTCTGCACTTTGATTCCCTTATAGAGAAGAACTACAAACTACGTTTTTTATTCCACAATATATTGGATAGGAGAAATAAAAAAAAAAATAAAATGAGCATGAGCGATGCAATAAAACTGCTCATGTTTTCTGTACTACTGAATATATTATTTCTTTTGTGCCAAGAGCTATGGAGATAAGAAACCCCTGCTAGCCACTAAACATACTGAATTAATAAGAAAAACTCTCATCTTTAAGTAATATTAAATTTCCTATAGAAATATTGATTAAAATCATGCTTTGTGATCATAAAGGTGATCATAAGTACCAACCAAAATTACAAAAACAAAAAACAAAAGGACAAAACAAACCTTAACACTGAGTAATGAGTATAAAGGATATTTGCATATTTTTCCAGTTATTATCAATCTAAAATGGAGGCAATTGTTTTAGAGGTCAATGTGGTAGAATAAAAATGTCAAGGTTACTATTTAGGTAATATACAGAGCACTTTAAAATTATCTGAAGCAACAAAATAGAGGCAAATTAAAATCATGATTGTAAGAGAAGGCAAACACAAAAAGTCAAACTGAAGCAAATATTTCAGCCTTAATGTGTTTAGTGAAGGTCACTCTAATTGGTTTCAAAATGCTCCACAAATTTTCCTTTTAGAGTAGGTTTTTTTTCTATTTGATACTGAAAAACAGTGCATGCCACAGCTCACTGCTGAACCTCTGAGGAGCAGATCCTACTTACCTCCTGACTGTCAGGAATTAGGGGTTGTAGATGCAAATGTGAGCAAAGTATATGGATGCAGGGATTTGTAGGTTCTGAACCTTATTTGAAGCTACACAAACCTGCAGACTAAATGGTTTTAAATCCCATGTTTGAAAACATGACTCTTCCACAGGAGTTATTTCTTTCCATCAAATATATTGAGTACTGGGGATGACTATTCTGCTTCCTTGCTTAAGCTTAGAGACAAGCAGCTAATGAGAAAGAGATGACCTACAGGGAAACAACAGGGATGTGATCAGTCTAATAATCCAACCCCATGAGATCTCCCTGCAGTTGTTAGGAGATACACTTGGGAATGCACTTGGCATCCTCAGTCCAGAAATCCTGAAGTGAAAGCAGGTAGCAACATTAGCTTTCTTTAGTTGAGCAGAGTAAGAATAATTTCTATCTCATAAAATATGACTGCTCTTCTTCAACCTAATAGCTTGGTTACTGCAGTGTTCTTCTAGAGCCTGAGGTAAACCAGTTCCATTCTTTCCCTAGCTGTCTTGTAAAATGGACATATTACCTTGAAAAACACATTGGATAAACCATTAGTACTGTCTTGAAGAGCAGGACCACAACAAAGACCTCTGCCACAAGTCAGTGACTATCCTGAGAGTTAGGCTGCTGCTTGCTCTCTAGTTAATTTATAAACAACAGTTTTAGTAAGAAAAACAGAAATTTGTTTTTCCCTCTAAAAAACCTAAGCCTGTCTTTCCCTTGTGTCTGATGTCTTTTAATGAGAACTGAGCTGTGTCTCTATACCTTATTAGATAAAAAAGCTATGCTTTTTGGATTTCTGTGTAGTGAATCCACAGTGCTCCTTGCAGCTGCAGCATGGTGCTGCATTGGGATGATGAGACCTTCACTGTGCTCTCCCTTGGAAGAAAGCCCAGGCATGCAGGCAGGGGATGTACTTGTAAAGGAGCTCTGGTACAGACAACTACAGCTTGGAGACTGTGAGACATGCTGCAGAATGCAGTGATATTGTATTCAATGCACACAGCCTTTTAGGTTTAAGCACTTTTTATACCTGCATTACATAACTGAGACAAAACTTCTAGATATAAAAAAAAAAATTAAAGGCTAGAGGACCTGAGAGCTTAGAAATCAGCTTTGATTTGAACTTTAATTTTTAGCCCATAAGAATTTTTATTTAAGTGCCCTCTAATTTTTGGTGGGTTTTATTCAGGCTTTGTTTGGTTGGTTTTTTTTTTTTTCTGATTGTTTTTTTTTTAATCTGATCTTCCTCTTTGCCCTACCACAGATGATGTAATGCAGCACTAGGGTTCAGTTTAAAAACTGCTTACCTGTATAGGCAGATGGAACCAAAAGTATCAGAAAGTTTTAAAATAACAAGCTGATAAGTATTTCAGACTAAACAGATAAAAAATATTTGCATGGATTATAAGATGCTATGTGCTTAGAAGTCAAAGAATCTGATTCCCATACCAAGCTGAAAGATAATTATGTTTGAAGTAAGCAGTGTTAGTTAAGTCTTTCTAATATTATTTTGAGATTTAGAGTTTTTGCCTGATCTGAGGGCACTTGTAATAAGCAATTGGAATTAAATAATATTTTTAGACCACTTTAATAATATTTTTTTAAGTGAAGAGAAATATGAAACTTTTCAGATGACCTAAATAACATCTAGAATTATGAGAAGTAATGATAGCAAAGGCAGGACAAAATATTCTCAGTAAGAATGATTTAGGCATTAGAGACCACAATTTAAATGCAGAGACAGAGAGAGCACACAAAAAGTTCAAGCAGAGAATTTCCCTTATTGCAGTTGCCAAGTAAAACCATCAAAGCAAATAGCTCAAATGAGTTTAAGAGAGAACCCTGCATGTCTGATCGGCAAGGGAATCAAAGGATATAGTTACTAAGCAAGAAAATGGGTGCGAGATAAACTTAAAGGGAAGAGTTTATTGAGTCAGGTGTCCTTTTCTCTCTCTGGTAGTGCCTTGTGTCCTTGTTTCTTAATCTGTCATAAAAGAAGGATTGAAAATAGGCATAAAGAAAAGCCCTACAAAGACTATAATTAAAATGTACTGCAAATGTTTTAATCTGACTGATTTGTGTTTTGATTTGGGGTTTTTACATTAATTAGAGAGACTATAAAGGCTGTGACAACCATTTCATCAAAGACAAAGGCTTAAAGAACAGCCCAAGACAGAGAGATTCCTTCTTAATGAAAACTTGTTAAATATGGTAAATATGTGAACAAAGAAAATTTTGAAACTGTGGATCTGAAGAAAGAAAACTACAGAGATATGAAAAGTGGAACACAAAAACTATACTTGGGAGAAATTGGCCTAAACCATAAAAACCAGAGAGTAAGATCTGTCAGAACTCAGTCTGCCTGAAGAGTTACCAAACATAGGTTGCAATACTAGACACTGTACATCAGTATGTTATTTTAAATTAGCATCACAATTTGCATGTCATAGTTAACTTTCGGACTCTCTTCCTGGAGATAAAAGCACGTTTATTAAGAAAACTTCAATGTATCACAGTTTCTAGATATAAATAATAAATAAATTTGCTCCATGATATTGCCTGACAATCTTTCCTGAAAATGGCAAAACTACAAATATGCTTCATTAATCAAAAAGACCTGGAAACATTTGAGTTTAAGATGCTACTGCTTAAAGAATATTTTGTACCAACAGCCATTTTAATGATTTTCTTTCAAAGGTAAAGTTGCAGTTTTATTTAATAGCTTGATTACATATATCTTTAAAGTCTTTGCGTTGCTATAAGTTACAGTTTAGAGCTTACCCACAAAACCAACTTGTGAAACCTTGGAAGGACTTCACAAAGGATAAGCTGTGGCCATCTGTACTAAAATCAGTGTTTCTCATGTAACCAGGTGAAAGTGGGATACTCTGAAGTGCTGAGGATTATGAGCGGTTGCTTCTTAGGTTGAAGCTAACAAGGAGGCAGGGTCTATCTTTAGTTCATCAGATAATTTATAATCTTCTCACCACCTACTTTAGTCTCAAAGACCAGAAGTACAAGATAGGACAAGAATGTATAGCAAGGGCCTGCAGGATTTGAAAGGATTTTCTGAACAATAAATAGCTTTTTGTGTCTCCTATGTTTGATTTTTAGCGGTTGCAGGGATAAGACCAGTGGACTGCTTACCTTCCTTGCTGAAGAGCTTGTGTGCAGAGTACAGTTCTTTCCTGCTGTCAAAGTTATAAATTTCAAAATATTGTTCTTTACTATCGCTAATTTAGATAGATAACCTGAACCGCATGTTAACTTTACACTTGGGATCAGATGGCACAATCAGGCTGAGACTCACTATTTCTTTTTTCTTTCTTTTTTCCTTTTTCTTTTTCCCTTCCCTTACCTTGGCCCTTCCCTTCCCTTCCCTTCCCTTCCCTTCCCTTCCCTTCCCTTCCCTTCCCTTCCCTTCCCTTCCCTCTCCTTCTCTTCATAATAGTACGTCATTTTTAGAAGACATCCACAGCAGAATTTTTTTATCTTAGTGAAACAAAACTCAAGCTGGTTATTTACCAGCATATTTGGTGTGGATTTTTTTCCTGCGCTTATTCTTGGGATCAGAATACAGAAGTTAATTTTTTTTTTTAAAGTCAGCCAAAGACTGAGGTGCTGATGTTAACTGCTCTACAGTGAGACAATATTTAATGTACATTACTCTATCAATTCTAGCTAATTTTATTTTTCAGTCTTACTGGAGGTGTTCAGAGAAATGGGGGTTTTTGCACTTTACTTTTCCTCAGGACTCAAAAAATCTCCATGGAAACAGATGATCAAATTTTCCCAACATCAGCCCCAGTCCACTTTATTGATGCCCTCAATGTTGATACTGGGAGACCAGTCTTAAAAAACCAGCAGTGGTGAGCTTGAAGAAAATAAAGGAAGTCTGACAGAGAAGTTAGTGGCTTTCTGTTTTATCTTTGTCAGAATTAGTGCCTGCAGACTGGTTTGATTTTATGGCATATTTTTTCTCTAACAGAAAAATAGAACCAGCTCTAGCATACAGACGCCCTGTGGTGAATCATCCTATGGAAGTTTAAGACAGTAACTTACGGCGCATGCAAAAGAGGAGAAGAAAAGCGTACTTGAAGCACTCCAGTCACTGTCTAGTGTAATCACTTCAGCTGCCAGCAATGGTAGTTTGTGCTGCTATGCCAGATTGAAGCAGATGAAAGATGCTCACAGATTCCCTTTTGCCAGCTCTGCTATCAGGGTTTAACCTCCAGGAAGCACACAAGGCAGGCAGCAGAGCAGTGGTGATAGCTTAAGTAGCTGCAGAGATCTGCTTTGCTGAGCATGAGCAAGCCTTCAGCTCGTAGCCAGGCTATGCATTTTTGCTGTTGGAAGCATGAAACTCTGTCTGCAATACCTGATGAGTGGAAAGTAGAAGCATAAAATTTTTAATTACCTTCTTGGTGGGAGAGTAGAATGAGACCACTGCATTTTCCTTATTTTCATTTTGGATTTGATGTAGGTTTGAAACCATGCTTCTATACCTACTCCAGATGAGTGATATACTAATTCCCTGTACTGCCTAAAAGTCTTCCAACCCATCTGATTTTTTGTAAATCTGTCTTTTTAAAATTTAATTTATATCATGAAAACCCTTGAATTTAACATGCCTTTATTAAAAAGTGCAACAAGTTACCTGCACTTAACTAGCAACCAGAGAGAAATAATACTTTAAATCTAACCAGACACTTTATCACCAGGTATAATAAATATCTGGTTTTGTCACTGAATAGACTAATGTTTACTCTTTTTTTCCCCCAGAAAACTTACCTTTAAATGAAAATAGCAAATGTACACAAATATATTAGAGCTGAATTTACACTCTGCCTGGAAGACTCAAATTTCTTTCACATCTTTATGGATTTGTCTTTATGTTTAAAGCACAGACCTTTCTCTTTTCATCTCTTTTGTTTCATAACTGCCTTCTCTTTGAGCGTCTGTCTCAAAGATGTGATAAAGAGTCTCACTCAGGTTCTTAGGGGCAGTGAGCAGAGATATGCAAGCGGATCCATTGTGTGAACTGTCATGAGGCTTTATGATGTTACACCTTCAGCTCAAAGAGGCTACTTGAAGTCATATTAAGTTCCTAACACTGATGCCAGAATATGACAATAACATTAGGGAAAAATACTTTGTGACTTTATGCTGCAAATCTCTGATATCCCCAGAGAAAAGGTCAGTTTTCAATTCATTGTTCTTCCAAGCTCATACTATTTCGTTGCTGTTGATAACACCTTAAAGGTGTTTTGAATCCTTGTGGATGTGATTTTCTTTGACAACACTTTCAAAGCTCAGACAAGCTGATTCAATTAAAATAAGATCTGAAGTTGTCAGTATAGGAAGAAGTTGAATAGTCTTTTTATACAATTAATTGTACATCTGAAGCACACAATGAAACAGACTGCAAGAATAGTATTTTTTCTTTGATACAATTGTTTTGTTGAGAAGAAAGTTCTGTATAGCTCTATGAAATTCAGTATATCCAAGAAAAGGTAGCAACAAGGAGAATATTCTTTTTAGATTTGGTCTTTTGGTGTTCTTTTATACCCAATAGTAAAGAATTCCATTTCTTGTTCTTAAATGTTGTAGAAATTTGAAATCATCTATAACCATGGGCTCTATAGAGTTATATCACTAAATACCTCACCTGTTCTTTTACATGCTATTACGCGGTGGGTGATTGAACAAAAGAAAGAAGATGAAAGAACAAAGTGAATATATAGTTTTCCACATTTATTGAAAACACACTCTTTTTTTGCCTCCCACTATTATTCAAGGCATGGGATACTACACATCCCATTTGAGCATCCGTAGGAGAATTGACAAAGCCAAAAGAGAAATACTTCCTGAAAAACATAGGAACATGATGGAGCATCTACAAACTCCAGGCTGAACAGTATCAATCTTCTGTTTTTATCAAAAGGTAGTATGACACACTTGTAAAATGCTACAGTGGCACTAAGGACCCCAGACCTGCAGATTTGGTTTAGGATCATTACTTGAGACAGACTCTCAGCCAGTCTCTTGCACCAGACACTCCTCAGCAGCTGCAGGATGCTACATGAGTTCCTGGAGAATGGCTTCCAGCTAGTTTGAACATAAAGGAGCACTCATGTGCTTAAATAATTCCATGGGATGTGAATCAAGCCAGCTAGGGGACTTTTTCACATCCATAGTGCTGCTCCACATGAAAACACTAATGCCTTTTGTAAGTGCTGAGTGCTGTGAGGCAAGCTGATGAACCTTGTGGGATAATGTTCCTGTCATTAGGATGGTTGGGATAGGGGTATTCAGACTGGGTCACATCAATTAACCCAGTGTTAAGCCTGTGAAAGGAGCCACAGCAGTCATACCCTTCTATGGCAAAAAGAGAACCTTGCATTTCACTGCCCACAGTAGATTTTTTTACCCAACATGTCTCTTAATTGCTCCCTAGATGGCTGTAAACTTGGTATTCACCAAATTTCATAGTTGGAGCATTGGGTGAATTCATGACACCATTTTTATTATAAACTTCTCATGCAGTGATGATTTCTTCTAAAGCTTCCTAGATAATGAAAAGTCAACAGTAGCTTTTCCATGCATTCCCATGGTTGTTGTGCTCGTTTCAGCTGGGGCAGAGTTAATTTTCTTCACAGTGGCTGATATGAGGCTATGTCTTGGATTTGTGCTGAACACAGAGTTGAGAATACAGAGATGTTTTTGTTATTGCTGAGCAGGGCTTATACAGAGTCAAGGCCTTATCTCCTTTTTGCGCTGCCACGCTGGCAAGGAAGTTGAGGGTACATGGGAGATTGGGAGGAGACACAGTCAAGACAGGTGACCCCAGCTGACCAAAGGGACATTCCAGACCATATGACATCACACTCACATTCACATATAAAGTGAAGAAGAAGGAAGAGGGAAAGATTGGCATGATGTGTTTTTTTCTTCCCAGGTAAATGTTAAGTGTGATGGTGCCTGGCTCTCCTGGAGATGACTTAACACCTGCCTGCCCATGGGGTGCAGTGAATTCCTTGTTCTGCTTTGCTTCCATGCACAGCTTTTGTTTTCCCTATTAAACTGTCTTTATCTTGGCACCCAAGTTCTGTATTTTTTACTCTTCCAATTCTCTCCCTGATCTGCTGGTGGGGAAGTGAACAAGCAGCTCCATGGGGCTTGGTGGCTGCCTGGGGTTAAATCATGACAATTGTATAGATCCCTACCATGTTCTCTTTTATCTGTATTCCAAATTAAAAGATCCAAGTCTGTTCAGTAGTGTCTTGTTGTGCAAAAGCCGATCTGTAACACTGATTTAACTTTGTCTTTGACATGCTTCTCTAAACACTTTTTGATAATGTGTCCTTCTTGAATTAGGGAGGTGGGACCTACTCTAACACTGAGGATGAATGAAGACTTATGCTTTCTAGTTTGTCCTTTGCTATTCTGCACAAATTCTTAACATTCTATGTGCTTCTTTGACTACAATTACTCGTTCAGGCAATGCTTTCACTGAGCTGTTTTTTACAAATCCCACACTTTGTTGTTGAATATCAACAGCTTTGTCAGATCCTCTTATGGTATATGTCAAGTTTGAATTGTTTTTCTACATGGTCAAGTTTTATATTTAATAAAATTGAAGTTAATCAGCCATTTTTCCACCCAAGTATTCTGTTCAGTGTAACAAAATGCTTGACAATCATTTCCAGTTTTCAATGTCTTGAAGAGTTAGTACCAATAAGTACAGAACTTGTTTATGCCACCTTAACCTCATAAGTCAGAATTTGACTTGAGCCTTAATCAAATAAGATTTTGCATAAATGTGTATTTCTAATAAAATTTCAGTGAACCCAGTGTTAATTATCTCCACTGATATTTTATAAGTTTTCTGAAAAAACCCTTTATGTTAGTTGTACAATTTCTCTAGACATTCTCTAATTAGGATGTGATGGTACAGTGAAAACACAAAATTCTTTCCCTAGAACTGCTTTTCCTTTATAAGTTATAATCACTATATTACTATCCTTTCAAGACAAAAACTTCTAATAGTCTTCAGCTTTTGATCAGAGAATTTTTGTTTCACATGCAATTTCTGACATGGAAAGAAAATTACAAGCTCAGCCACTTTTACAGCATTTTGTCATTGTTATTGCTTCCAGACCAGCTTCTTCTGTGTGAGAAATTAGAAGGGCAGATTCACAGCAATAGCTGCACAAATCAAAGACCTTCAGTTTTGACAGTTCTAGGGGATGAACTTAATGCGCATTGAACTACATCATTAAATGCTGTAAATGGGCATGTCTCCATTAAAAGCAAAGGAGACATGTCTCTGACACCATAAGACTGTCTGACTCATATTGATGACATGTCAAATGTCACAGGACTAAGTCAGAAAATAGATTCTCTTGAATATGCGTGGTAGAATATGGCAACTAAAAATGTAAATTAATTTAGAAATTTTTGGGGGAAATGTCAATTTCCAGTTGCTTGTGAGGTAGTTGTCAACTCTGAGTCATAAATTAGTAAAAAATAGAAGCAAACTCTCACACATACATTTTTCTTTTATGCTGACACTAGCTACGTGTGATGCCAAAATGTGTGGATTGTGGTTGGTTCCTCAGAAAGGATGTAGCATTAATAATCCGGGGCATCATGACAGCTTGGTTCTCAGGGCTCTCAGAATACTTTAGATGATGAATAACTACAAATATCCATCACTCTACACTGTTGAAAGTTAAGTGCTCAGTAACAGAAGAGGTTGCTGTTCAGACTCCATGACCAGATTAGGTATTCTCATTAAAATTGGTCTGACTACGAGTGACATATCAAGTGGAAAGAAGGTTACATTAATTTAACAGACAATTAATCTGCCAAAAAAAAGAAAAAAAAAAAAAAGAAGAAGGGAAAATCTCATTCCTAATTTGAAGAGCTTTTTTATTTGGCTATGTCTCATGTAATAAACATGACCCTGCAGCACTGCTCTTTGGTGCCATTGGTTTAAAATCTTGTAGAGCATGCAAGAGGGCAACGTAAAAAATAAAGAGATGCTGCCACCAATATTACTTTCTAGAAATGAAAGAAAGTGACGGCAATCACATGCATTTATGCTCCTTTTTAACTGGGGTCTCTCCTGATTGTAGGTGGGTTGGTAGATTCTCATTGCTAAAAGAATAAGGAGGAGCTGTGACACTGTGACTGCTGACAAGCAGCTACTAAGAAAGATTACATTTGTTGTCTATTTCCAGGGATTCATGTTATTGAATTTTATGTATTTATTTACTTCTATTATTTCTTACTGTTAGTCTGCATTCTGCTGATGTACCTGTGTTCCCTTTATTCTCATGATGTTCTAATTTACATCGTAGTTGACATATGTTTATTTTCAGTGGGTGTCTGATACTCTCTCCTGGCTTGCTGCTAATTTGCATTGTTATTTTCTGAGATTTCTTTCTATCTGTAGTACATTGTTCTTATAGATTCATCCTGACAAAACAATTTTCTGAGGCCTTTGAATAAATAAGGTCCAATATTTCTTTTGGCACTATTGTAATTTAATGCACTCCTCTGTTTTATAAAATGCGCCCTGGTGACTGGAGGAAAAATCCCTTTTGGCCTACTGTATCCAACTTTTAAAATCTTGCAGAAGGTGAATGTGTCCTCTGAATGTCATTTGATTATCTCTTTTAAAATTTTCTTATAAGGTGGTCTTCCCATTTTCTTAATTATTTTTATCACTCATATTCCAAATTCTTATCAGTTTTACTGAGTGCAGTTTCACTTGCAAAGAAATGTTCACCTTCCCACTTTTCATATTATGCAGCTTGATTGCTTTAGTATTTTTCTTTTTTTCCCCATTATATTACATTACATCTTTATCTCCCCTCTTCTTTAAAATCAGGGATTAACTCCTCCCTAAAAGCTACTTCTCAATTAAAAGTCTATATTGTGATTATTTTCCCCCCCTGTAATACATGAAGTCATCTTTTTCAGAGTGAACTTCCTGCCTCTGACCCTTTTTGATTTATTTCTTTGGCCTCCTTGTCATCTGTAATACCTTACATTAAATAGGGCCTGAAGACTTTAATTAATGTGCTGTTTACTGCTTCATGCAATTCAGTAATAAAAAAATGATGATTAAATTATTAAGACTATTCTTGACAAAGGGCAAATGTATTTCAATATTGATGTGAAAGAGTGAAGCTCAGGAAAATGACTACACAGCAGGAATACATTTTAGCTGGGAAAAGTAAAGTAAGTGGTTTGCCAAGGGAGGCTGCAAACCTTTGTTTCTTTGTATACAGTGATGAAATTCAAACAAACAAAAAATACAGGACCTATTGGCAATATAAATGAGAGGTAGAGCAATGTCATACACTATCACCTCTTTTATCTCACAGAAATATGAGCTGAAGTAATGAAAGTAATGAACAGTGTAAGTGTGAAATATTTATAGCGTCTTCTTGGAAGCCTTGCAGCAGTGTCAGACTGGGGGTACAAAGCATCAAGCATCACTTGGCAGCTCAGAGAAACCTGAATGTCCATGCAGTGTTATTCTTTCTAGATTTCTCAGTAGCTAAATGCCACTACCTACCATAGCAGTATCAGAACTTATTTCCCTTTTCTTCTGCCATTATGAACATGTCTTTCTCTATCACCATCAACCTGAAAAATCAGTGTCAGCATAAACCATTCTGTTTCCCAGACTCATGTGAGCATCTTTCAGGTCATCACTTCTGTTCTCCCTCCTGCCATTCTAAACCAACATTTTTTTTTGCATCTGCAAACATAATGCAACATACATCAGCATTTTTTTGACTTTTTTTTTTCTGTTGAGAATATTGAGTTAGGAAAATGTATATTCTTTTTAGTATTGGTTGATTTTTGAAGAAAAGGCTTATAATGGGGTGGAAAAAGGAGGAAAATGCGGCATCATTTGAGATTTTTTTTTTTTGTTTTGGGATTAATTTAAATTGTAATCACCTTTTTGTCATGTTTGTACCTCTGCTGATAAACAAAATATAAATAATTTCCTCATGGGCATTAAACCGTAGAAAAATTGAAGTCAGGTCAAGTCATGCTCAGGAAAACAAAAGAGTGTTCCAGCTTTTCTTCAGGTCTCAAGCTTTCCCCATTTACAATTATATGTGTTGTATTAGTCCATATATAGAAAGATACATGAAATTATATATACTGCAAAATGTATTATAGTAAAGATGTATACATACATACATATGCACATGCATATTTGCATCTTGTATAAACTAAAATCTTCCCCATCTTAAAGGACAAACATTTTGTCATTGTATGTCTTTGGGCAGGATGCTCATTTGATGTAAGTTGCTTTGGCTTCATCTCAGATCTGATGCTTCCAGAGCAAAGTGGCTACACATCATTGGCCAGCAGATACTGCAACACACTGGTGGATTTCCTGAGTGTTCTACATGAAAACTATTAAACTCCATGAGGATTATCAGAGCTTCTGGAATCTGCTTGTTTAAAAAAAGTTTAGACAGGCAAAATATATTTAAATTACATACATATAACAATATCTTCTCTGTGATTTTTGATTTCTTTAAAGTTCACAGCAGGCTCAAAGTTCATGAAACCAGTCATACCAATTTTATATTAGTTTCTTTTCCTTCTTGGGGTGGAAAAAAGGAAGTCAAAACTTCTCCCCCAATCCCAAAACACAAGTACAGTTCCCTACTTGTATACGCCTGCACTGAAACAAACACATTTCATAAAATGAAAGCCATTCTAAAGAATTCCCTGGAGGAGATAACAGCTACACAAGGCAGCTATTACTTGTACTCACAATTGCATCAATCTTTGATCTTTATTGCTACGGTATTCTTTCTATTCTGGTACCATAAAAATGTTCCTTGTGGATTTTCCGTAAATAATATATGTGCCTACACTAAAACTGCTTGGGAAAAAGAGATGGTTGCAGATCAGTGCTGCAAATAAAAGCCAAGCAGCCCTTTTATTTAATTTCATCCAGAAATGGCTGTGAAATTGCTATCTTGAGAGAGGAACAAAAATTAAGTTCTCACAATTTCCATGACAATCTGTAACATGCAGAAAAGATTTTATGCCATTTCCTGTTCTTACTACAACTTTCACACTGAGAATTGGGAGTACAATAGAATTTTAATTTCCAAATATATAATAGAAAATGTCAGTGGTCTGTACTTTTTGGCATTTCTGATAAAATGCATTTTATGCATTGATATATTGATCATTAATTTACCTAAAGCATCTTGGACGCCATAAATGAGGACAAAATAAGAATTCAGAAGAAGAGAAAGGTGTTTCTATATAGCTTATTTAAAAATCAGGGTTAAAACATTCAGATTAACGAAAATATGGTGAATAATGGTACAAAAGAAGAGGAAATTGTTACTGAGCAACCTACTTATAGCTTTTGCCAAGTAGACAGAGGATTCATAGAATAATTGAGGTTGCAAAAGATCTGCAAAACCATTGAGAAAGAAATACCAATCTTCTTTACAAGTTATTACATTCAGCTTCTTTTAAATGAATTTTAGGAAATATAAAAACAATGCTCATATGTAAGCAAAAAGAATATTTTTTAACTTTTTCCGTTTACATACCTTTCATATTATTCCTATAGATTGCTTTGTATTTACGAATGTTTTAAAAGTCACAAATTATTTTGTTTATTTCTCATTACATTTGAACTTAATGATTCTTGGATAATTGCATCTTAACATGCCAGTTAATTGTTCTTTATTTCTTTAGATTCTATAATGCAAACACACACAAAAATAAAAGGTTAGAAAGAGGAAATGTGACAGTCTTCTGAAGCTGAGCTGGGAACTCTCCATGTAAAATCTACCATGAAAAAATATGAATGAAAAAACACCCCTATACACCTCATTGTAACTTCTCCCAAGCCTCCAATAGGTTTGGAACACAACCTGAAATGATTACTTTTATATTCAGTCTACTACTGAAAGCATAGGCTGCATGGAATGTTATAAGGATTTTAATGCAAGCTGTGTTTGTGGTTACTTCTGGAGCTGTTTATCACATGCAAGTTTTTGATAGCAGTATGCTATCTTAAATATAAAATACCTTCAATCACATCAGCTGAGAAGTCAGGTGTCAAATAAGAGCAAGGTTTATTATTCATTTTCCTCCTTTCCTCTTCCACTGGGAATACCAAGACAAAATAATGAGAGGAAATGACACAAATTCCACACTCCCTTCACTTCTCCAGAGTCATCTGATTCAGTGATATTTGATTTCATTGAGAGGAACATCGAATAGCTGAAAGCAGAGATGTGGTCCCATGGAGCAATGGGTAAGATAATATAGTTAACAATACCTAAGTGATAAAATTGGATAAAAAATAACCTTTTAGTATGAAATATTCTGTTCTCAGGCTCTTTTTCATGCTACCCAGAAGGTTACATCTATCTGGAAAAATCTCTGATTGCTCCTTTAATATTTCATTCCTTTCTTATTCATTAATAGAAGGTAATCAGTCTCTGGAGCCCTCAATATGCCTGTTTTATCACTATATAGCTGTTCCACTAGGAGGTTCTTCATTTAGGAGTGAAGAGTACGCCAATATACAGAGAGAGAATTTGGGCCTGTCTAAGTCTCCAAACAATGATTCAACTCCATAAAACTGGTGTGAACAGCATGAGGCTCTAACTACTCTAAAAAGAAGGGGATTAATTTCTAGCAAAATCTGAAGGGCTGCCAACCAGCGGACAGTCAAAGCAGCGGTGTTTGGTCTACGTTATTTTAAAGATTGATGGGAAACATGCTTTTTTCTCTTCACAACGCTTATCCCCTCTCTCACTGCACTAAAGTGAATACAACTCTTCTCAAATTGGAGCCTTTTATTAGTTTTGGCTCATAACCTCCTCTCTCTTACCAGTTCACTTTTATCTCTGTGGCTCAGACTCATTACCTAGACCTTAAAGTAAATAAACCTGAATTCCTCCCATATTCAGGGTGCAAATCTACAGGGTGTTGCTGTAACATAAGGCATAATGGTGCAGGATTACTGCTGCAATATTTCAATACTATGCTACAGACCTGTCACATTCAGAACAAACCACCTAAGAAGTGCACAACAAAAAAAGCAAGCAGCAGATCCAATAAGTTCAAGCGCAGATGCTAGGAGGAGTGGGTTTTTTCCCTTTTAAAAGAATAAAACCTGAAAAACTGAAGTGGCAGACTGAAAGAAAACATTAAGTGTCCTCCTTTACTTACCTCCTTTTGAATTAAGCATATGGAAAGAGATCATTAACTAAAAATATATAGCAAAAATTATTTAAACTTAAATTACCATATTTTGTATCTATTAACATATATTACCTAGAATATGTTGTTTTTTATTTACAAAATAATATACATTCACATTTTATTTTCAGTTCAGAGAAATAGAAGACACAATTTTGCTCTTGTGTTTAGTGGTGCAATCTGTAACTGAGCTTGAGAACCTGCATAAGAATTGCAAACAGTGTCTATAGTAGTTACATATCCCAAAATGGAAATGTCACTAAAACCAGAGGGAAAATCTATTTCCCTAAAAAAAAAAAAAAAAAAAAAAAGTTGTGTATTATATCTGAATAAAAAATGTCCAAGTTTACCATTTACCATATCTCTCTATGACTATCTAGATACTTAAGGTTTAAATATATCTGAAAGCGCATAAAAATACTTGTGTCAATTGATATAACTTTGACCTAATAATTGTTAACAGTTACATATCATTTCAAAACTTCCATTCAGAGTCTTTTCAGTCTTATTTTACCAAAAATAACTGTCTTATTTTACCAAAAAGTAACTTATTTTACCAAAATAACTGCTCCTGATCCATCTATATTATGCTTTGCCTCAGAAATTCTACACATGATATGCCACATGACATAATGTTTCAGTGTTTGATTCTGAACTAGATGCATCATCCTTCTAAGCAAACCTCCTTAAAGACTGCATATCTAATGTACAGATTAAAATTCGATATAATATTAGATAAATTATGAAATTATAAAATTGTATATAATATCTAATTTTCCAAAACTTGCCACAGGAACAGCAGTCGTTACTTATGGTAGCCAGACTGGGAAGATAAAGCCTCAGTCATTATGTGGAGAGATGCTACTCCCCTGTAAGAGATTCCTGAGCAGTGCATCCCTTTTAGTGCTTCAGCAGCACTTCTGTATACTTTGTCATGCTAATAAAGTCTCATTGAGTGCAATTGACACAATTGCACACACAAAGCTGTAAAAGGACAGTGGAATAAAAACTTCACTTAGTTAACTTCATAGCCAGCAGCTTGAAAATGCAATTTTTGAAGCAGTAGGAAACAGTACACTCTCCAGAAAAAGACAGGTGACATTCAGATTCAGAGCAATTTACTGGTAGTCAGAATGCAATTTTCCTTTGTATGAGGACAAGCTCATAGTCATACTCTCTGCTCCTTGTAATGTAACTGCAAAGAAACTAGGAGAAATTAACATCCCATCATTCCATACATTGTATTCTTGCCTGTATACATATGTATATACACACACAATAACTAGAGTGATGTAAAACAATGCAAAAAATCCAGGAGAAAATAATTTTCAAAAGGGCTGAGAGAGAACAGTTCTAAGGAAAAGAAGGTAAAGTATGGAAAAAAAAGAGAAGTAGAAATTCCATGAAAGGACCAAAGCCATAGTGGATTGAAAAGTTCACCTTCAATTACAAAAATTATTTGGTTCATAGGAAAGTAGTGTGTGGTGAGATACTAATACTTTCTATTCAAACTTATTCTATGATTGGAACCTAGTTTATAAATACTTCTCTTTATTCTCACTTTAATTCTAAATATGTTTTTCTGATCCTAGAGAAACTTGAAAAAGTGTGATCTGCTTTGCCAAAAATAGCAAGCTATTTCAAGGGGGTTTTTTACCTCCTTTCTAATACATTTTGCAAGATATGAATACAATAGCTTAATAAAAAAGGAAAAGCCAATAATCTTTCTTTATTCAAGTAGTGTCACTCATACCTTTAAAAATTAAGAAAATCCTAATGATCGAGTTGAAAGTCATGGATTCGTGTAACCCATATAAAAACCGCGTAATAATCTTCACATTTTAACCACTAAAGTGATGCTTAGATGCAGTATCAGGACTTGATTATTCTTGATTATTTTGGAAAATAATGGCCCGACTGAGACAATGATATTGCATAGGTTTGCAGTTTTGAGAATCTGAAAAGATTTTTACTAAAATGGTTGGGGAAAAAATAGCTGTTTCCAGGTCTATTAGCTTGCTTATTCTATGATTGGAACCTAGTTTATAAATACTTCTCTTTATTCTCACTTTAATTCTAAATATGTTTTTCTGATCAGCTGCAAAGCATACTGTGCTCTGTTGCCAGTAAGGGACCTGACCTTAATCTAGCATTTTCATACAGCCAAAAGAAAGCTGCCTAGAAAAAAAAGTGGAGTACACACCTGCATTAACCTTTGTGAATTGCATTGAGTGCTGCATCTTCACTCTGTCTGTCCTCTGAAAGGGACAATTTGTTGTGGCAGCATACTTTGGTTTCTAAGTTATTGTGGTTCCTATAGCAAGTGGAGTGGTGTGTGTTGGGCTGGAGAGGAGTGGAAGAGGCCTCTGCTGAAGGGAGCAGCTTCAACTGGCTGGCTTGAACACATCCATTGGGTGTCTGAACTTGGTGCTCCACCTTACCTTTGCTGAGATTGTCAAGGAAGCACTGACAGAGATGAGTCTTAGTCCTGGTTTTAATCTTAATTTAATTTGATCCAAGTTTCAGCCCTCAACCTCCAGTAATTTAATGTCTACTATGTCATCCATGCATTGATAGCTGCATGATGTTCTAGCCCTCCTCTGAAAGTTTTTATCCCAGTCCTATGTTTCACAAAGGACTACAAAGGGAACCCTTTAAAGTTTAGCCATTATTTTAGTGTCAGCTGAGCAGCATCTAGCACAGCAACAAAGACTACAGTCAGACTAGAGCCTTCAAGCCCTTCATTATAAATAATCTAATTTGAAAACAACAAAATAATCTAATTTGAAATTCGTAATCAGTTAGCTTTATTTCTGAGGTAACTGCCCAATAAAGAGTTGACTGTTTATTTGCTATTTTTTGAAAACATAATTATCATCATGGCTTGTTAACAAATTATTTTACAAACAGAATAAAATAAAATAAATAAAATATAATATAGCAGATGAGGGAAGTATTATATATATATTAATATTTAGTATATATATAAAATAAAACATTTCAGAATTTTATATTTTTAAAGATAATAGAAAAAATTAATAGAGTGTCAATATGACTAAATAAGAAATACTGACACCATTAGACACCAATCAAGAAATGAAATGCCAACTTCAAATCCTAAAATAATGAAAATATCAGTAATTGAGGAGAGGCTCTAAAGCCAGGATATTCAATATTAACAGAAAAGAATGATAAGTGTACCAAACTGCATGCAAAAGAGAAATTCTAGCAAATATCTAAGACTGGATTCTCCCAGAAATTACATGACATACACTACAGGGTTAGATATGTTGAACAAGCCAGATTTAGCTGTACTTGGTAGGGAAAAATAATGCAAAATTTTTTCTAAGTTTGGCAAACAATTTAGACGTTATTTCAAATATTGAAAGTTAAGTCATACAGAAATTAATACTGCCGATAATAATATCACAGTATTCTGTGATATTAGACAGTATCAAGAGTATGAACCGATAATGAAACTCACCAGTTTCAGAATTACATTTTATCCTATTCCTCAAACGCCCAAACTGAACAAAACAACTTCATGAGTCTTTTGTCCCTTCATTTTCAACCAAAACAAAACGAAACAAACGGAAACAAAAAAAATCAAAACTGAAAAAAAATCCACAAAAAAACAACAACAACCAAAAAACGGCAGGGAAATGCCAATTTTCACTTTTTGCAAGCTTTAGTAGATGTCATTCAATGTAGTTCTCTCCCTCTCTGACATTAGAGGTGCACACTGCTTACTGTAACTCACTTGTTCCTTTTTCATATCCAATCAGCTGCCCTAATTTCTTCCTACTTAAACTGGCATCTCTAAATCCTTAGTATACCCTTTGAGTCAAGATCTGTTTGGAAAGAATAAAGTCTAATATCCTAGTGAGAGCAAAGCCTGTTGTATTTTCCACTTAAAAGCTTCCCTTTGTGTCCCAAGGATCCCGAGTGATCCATACAAAAGTACATTATCTCTTGTCAGTATTTTATCTCCTAGAATTTCCTTTTAAAAGCCTTTGATTCAACTTTGCATTCAGGCTCGACAAGATCATACAGAAAAGTGTAGGTCAAATAGTATTCATAATAGCAATGCAAATTGCAGGGATTACTTAACTTCCAGTCTATGTGTGTCTAAAGAGCCTTCTTCTGAAATTGTTGTGTATGGTCTAGAACCTTTTCACCCTATGACTGAGTCTTTTCTGGGTCATATTGCTATGAATCAAGGCTCATTCTTCTAAAATCTCTGGAATTAGTCTGACTAAAGTAACATAAACTTAGGGTACTGAAAATGCAAATTCCGTCTCTGATGTCTGGCTAACTGTGACCATAACAAGGATAAAAAGTATGCAGAAACACATTAATTTGTTCTTCTGAGGTAGCTTGCAGAGTTAAAAGAGGTGTAACTGAAAAACAAGACACTTTTTTTGAATACCTTATACATTCCTTCTCTGAAGCCATCAGCAAGCCTGTCTCACAGCAGAAATTGGACTGTTTTAGATCAAGTAAATAGAAGATGTATAAAAAAATATTTTGCCCTAATTTCACTGAGTAATTTTATATGTGAATAATATGGCATCTTATTAGAGTGGTTGCCTGCCGCAGTTCTGCTCAAGATTATTTTCTTTGTTTTAGGAAGTCTCAGATATGAACACATATGAAACATTGTCTCAGATATGAACACATATGACACATATGACAATATGACACATTGTCTCCTTTTTTTTTTTTTTTTTTTTTCCTGTTTCCTTCAATTGGACCGGCAGCAGAGGGTATAAGTCAGGTTTAGCAAGCCTCGTGTTGGTGAAGGAATTAATCACTGCACTCTGACTCCTCCTGTGTCACAGACATATGTAATGTGAGGCTACACTCTCATTCATTTTCTATCAACACTTTATATTTACTCATGTGACTTCTAAGAGTCTTTTTAGACATGGCAAAGCCATAAGCTAAATTTGCCTTCATTTGCTTGGTCCATGCAAGTGGACTGGATCACCTGAGAGTTCCAGTTAAACACAGAAATAAGTGAGGGACCACAAATAGCAGCAGAGGTTGGTGTTCTTATAAAAAAGCACCAGGCCAGATTTACAATCCCATTGTGGTAAAATTAATTTGAATTAGAAGCTTAAGCATTAAATAGGAAAGTCTCTTTTCACTGTAGACTTCTTAAGCTATGATTTCATTTTAGCTCCCTCTATTCTTTGACACAGCTGAAACCCTTTGTCAGCGTGAATAGGAAGAGCAGGACTGTGGGGCTGAGCGCCATCTAGAGCAAGGTGGCATCATTCCTATGGGATTCTCACGACCACTGTGAGAAACTGGTCTTCAATGTACTCCAAGGGGAATTAAATTGGAGATGCCATTTCCAGAGTCTGTTTTTATGTCACCCACATGCTTTCATTTAAAACAGGTGACAGTCCATTCTGCAGGAGACAGCTTGGCCAGTTCTTCCTAGAAAGCTCAGTGGTATCAAAGTTAATGTCTGGAAGCTTTGAAATGCCAGCCACCTGCATGGCTTCTGATTTTTTGTGCAAACTTCAGATGTAGACATACTTTTGAAAAAAAGTGCAATAGGCCTATCAAACGAAGATAACAACAAAGTCAAATGATTTGAAATTTGGATCCTACTGTGGTTTTATTACATTAAGCTGCATTTGAAGATTGCTGAGAGAATGGTAACGTATCAGAACTAAAATAGAATAGAAAATAATACTGATTTTTTAATAATTTTTAATATATGTTACTATTATGGGGTTTGGTTACTGAAACAGTATCTCAGAAAAAAAGTAGGTTGGCTTTTTGGTTTTTTGATTGGTTGGTTGTGGGATTGGTTTTGGTTGGGTTCTTTGGATTTTTTGGTTGTTTTTTCTTCTTTTTTTTAGAGATTCTTTGTCATAGTAATGGAAGAAAAATGGAAGAGGGGATGAAATTACCATTAGCTTACAGGTCTGTGACATTGGAGTATGTCTGTCTGAGGTAAGCACATTAGCTGCTGAATGTGTAAATTGCAAAAATAACTTAGAAGCCAAAAGTGAGAACAAATGAGCAAGCAAGTGATCTAATCTCTGTTGGAACGCATCACCTGTGTGATTTGCAGGGTCCCCTGGAAACAAAGAAGCAGATGAAGCAGGAGCAGCATTTGTGTTATCAGCAATGGAGAAAAATCAATAACAGATAAGGTCTGAGTGTCAGCAAAATAAAGGAACTTTCCATTCCTCTCTGGAACACTGACACAATTGAAGAAGGGAAAGCCAGGGGTCTCATTACAATGAGAGGTTCCCTGAGCAGGCCACATTTAATGTTTAGTTATTATCATACATATTTTAAGGCTGATCAAACTTAACTATAATTCTAGATGCTATTTGAGGTAATAGCTTAAAAAATTAGTTTACGTTTATAAATCTCTCTTTTTTGGAGAGAGAGCTGCAAATGTAAAGCATTGCTATTTGTGGAGCGGATCAGGGATGGGAGACACACTTATCTTATAGACTCTAAGAAACTATGGAATCCAGAAATAGGCTTATTTAGGACACAAACTGTTCTCCCTTACACCAGAGCAGCCGCTTCTCTAAGTGCTGCTGCAATATAAATTGCAGAGTGTAATTAATTGGATTTCACAGTCTGCTAGAACTGTGGGCAGTTACTGCTTGTAGCAGCAGGAAACTTTCTTGTGGACATGGAGGTCCCAAATGTCACCAAGGAATCTCATTTTGAGATTTTCAGTTTCAGTGAAAGAGGAAGTACAGGTCAATAGCAAATCAACCAATTTTAAAAAGATTTTGAACTGGAAAAATGCTTCAATGTAAGCCAGGTAATGGTCCACACAAGTGTAATTTGAAGAAACAGAATCTTTTGTTTGTTCAGTCCTGTACATGCTGGAGGCACTGGCAAATAAACCCACCATTTTTGCTTTATGCAGTGAAAAACCATTGCATATTTGAACACTGTACGCATTTGCTTTCTTCCATGGGATATTTTTTTCAACAAACTTAAAATAACAGGCAGAGCAATAGGCTTTAAAAAAAATACCACACATATATCTTTCAGCAAGAGTCTGTGACTGTCCAGAGTCACTACATTTTCCATGTAATTGGAATTGGAGGTGTTTGTGGTAATAGATAAGGAAAATATTGACTTTCTAATTGTTTGTTGTTGTGGTTTTTTTGCTTTTATGTGGAAGACTCGGAGGTTTACACTGTATTTCCAATTAATGTTGTCTTGTCATGACTAACAGTCTCGGCTTTAAATCTGTGCATCCAGGAAGGATTATAACCACAGAATAGAGGGCTTTTTTGTACAAGATACTGAAGAAGAATGGAAAGGTGAACACAAGTAGGTAATAGTGAAACAGAAGCTGAAATTAGCTGAAGGTTATCCAGGGATAAAAAAAAAATCCCACAAGCGAAATGCAGCAAGTACTACATTTGTCTTAGCAAGAGTCAACGTGGTAACAAGGCTGAGAGATGGAACTGCAGCTAACGGTAGGACCCAGGACAGATTACTACCAAGCCTGAAATAAATCCTCTGTGAAGAGCCAGAGAACCTAGTACTGAAGAGATCAAACAAACTACTATCATATGGAATGACAGAGAAAAGGAGTTTACAGTTTTAGAGAGCATATGCTGTTAGAATAATAGCTTACTCAAGTTCACCATACTGGAACTTCCCATTCTTTGACCCTGAAAATGAGAAGTATATTTAATCTCCTTTAGACAAAGTATATTTGTCTATAAAGTCCTTGCTAGTTGTGTCCTGAAATCTGGCACTATCTTAACTGTTCTACTGTTTGTATTTTCAGAGAACTTGGAAACTCTTGCTATCTCTGTAATTGCTTTCAGTGTTATGTATAAACAGTGGTAAAAGATGATCACTGCAGAGTTTGGGGTGTTTTGCAGAATTTAGAGTTTCATATTGCACAGTGCATTAGAACTCAGGAAAAAAATGAAAAAAAAATGTCCTTATGCAGTGACACCTTCCAGAAATATTAGACCATCATACTCCACAATTACCCTTTACTCAAACAGCCAGAAGAGCCATGATTTGTCAACAACTATCTTCTTTGATTTGGGACTAAGCTCAGACCATTTCAAGTGCACTGTAGCTGGTTTAGACCATCTTGTGGCAACTGTCAGCTACAGGAAAGAAGAATGGTGGTTAAAATTTTCTCCTCTATTAACCAAGATGAAAACAGTGCACCTGTATTCTCCACCCCCACTGCATGACTAGCTTTTTGTGTCAGAACTTGTCCCGCTGTTTGTGTGTTCACACACAACCTGTGATATGGAAACATGAGCTTGGTGCTTATTTTCTAATTAAACCTCTTTTATCTGGCCCAAAATTTGCTTTCAGCACCTTTGTTTTTTGGCAGGAAACTTTAATTACTATCAATCATAGACACAAATCCAAAACATAAAGTAAACTGGCATAAGATTTGAGTAGCTAGAGTTAGAAGACAGTATTGCTTTCTAGAAACAGGATACAAATGTTAAGCACCACATAGGGAAAAAGAAGAGCAAATAGATCCAATAAAATATATATTCTGAAGTATCCCCTCAAATGTATTCTTCATCTTTGGTGTAAGGAAGCCAGGTTACACCACCCATTTTGACAGTTTGCGTTGTAACTTTCTTTTCTCTAAATTAGCAGATCATTTCCAAAGTTGGTTGTCAGCTATCTGTCCTTGTACGTGTGAAAGTGGTATGAAAAGAAAGCTTGACAGCAGTGCTGAAGAAAATGTGCCCACATTTGTTACTAATTATGTTTTGATTATGAGGCTTTTGCCACAATTGTTATTGAGGCCCCAGGAACACCTGCAAACACAAAAGAGAGCTCAAACATTTCCTAACACAGCTCATACTCTTCTCAACTTCGTTGACTTCGATGACTTTGGTGGATATGCTCATAAGTGATGCAAATCAGTTAAAAGCGCCCAAGTATAACTCCAGTTAATGGATTTTCTTTTTCCTTTTTACTTTCCCATCAGTTCATGCCAGGTGCTTAATGTTAGAGGTCACACTCACATTAGATCATCTCTTGTTTCCTGTATGCAATTTTTGTCATTCATCACCAAGTGGGCATTGGATGAAACTTATAGTGGCACAAATAATGTTCTGATGTTTGTTGATTAGAAAATTGAAAGAATGGTACGATGACTTTTACAAATCAAGAAACAGATATACTGATACAGTTGTAAATCAAATTACCTCTTGGCAAGCAAATGTAAAATGGTGAAACTTTTTATGAACAGCTACTTAATGTGTGCACTCAGAATATCTGAGAGGTAAGCTGATATGTATTTTTATTGCAGTTATAGGAAATTACACCAAATGAAATGGTTTGCTTTTTTTCCTTTTGAAGGAAATGATGTGTGTGAAATAATCCTAACAATAAATATAAGAACAATGAAGAAAATAAGACAGGATACTCTGAGTTTGTTTTATGCACTGGATTGCATCACTGCTTTACTGAATTTTGTGGTTTTAATCCTTTCTTTGTTTTCTGTTATACTGGATGCATCATCTCTGAACTCGTGTGCTTCAAAGAAAATTCAGGCATGAAATGTTGTATAGATAACATCTTAAAATTTAAATTACTAGTTATCCTGCACAGAAAGGTGTCCCAGTGTTTAGGCTGAGATTGGGTGAAGTTGTGCCCAATGTTGCAATGTCAGACAGTGTTGCAATATCCCTGCACATATCCTTGTCTGAGGGGTTACATTTTGCTGTGGAAAATCATTATCATTATTACAAAAATCTGTAAATTCATTTGTTTATATGTATGATATAAACTTATAGAAAAATGATACCAAAAATCACAGCTGTTTTGACAAACACCTGCCATGAGGTAGGTGTTTTTTTTTTTTTTTAGAGAGAGAGCATGCTGCTTAAACTTGGCAAAAGAGCTTTTTTGATGGGTCATTGACCATACATTAGATCATATGGAAATGTGTATTACTTATGGTATTTTGAATCCCAAGTATAAATCTCATACTCAACTACCTTTTTGACACTTTTAAGACATAATTATCACATGTTTCTGAAGCATTTCCCTATTAACAGAAAAAAGACAAAATACATACAAAATTACTTTATATAATTTACAGCTGTATTTAGCAACATGAATGGAAGAGGAATGCAAAATAGTAAGATTACTGATACTGTTCATACACATAAATTCTCATATTTCAGAAATAAATCTATGACCAAACTGCAAATATTAATACAGTATAAACTCTCACTAATTCAAGCCATGTATTCTGTCTTCCAAAGAATGAAATTTGCATTCATGAACACCAGCAGGGGCTTCAGGAAACAAGAGAAGGAACACAGTGATCTTCTGGGTACATCCCACTGGTTAACCAGTTGCCTGCTTTAGTACTTCCTGGACAAAATAATCACATATGTGTGGGATTTACTGAGGTTGAGAAAGGAAGTTTCTAATTGTTATCATAAACTTAAATAGATTTCCCTGCTTCCCTTTCCGGCCACAGGGCAGCTTTTATGTATTGTTTATGTAGAAATACATCTGGGAGCAGAATGCCAGAGGATAAAGTTGGTTGAGGAAGACAGTTGAAGATCTAGCACTAAATACCTTCTAAGAATTTGCCTAAATAAAGCCCTCAT
The DNA here is from genome assembly GCA_024362935.1 of Setophaga petechia. Lineage (NCBI taxonomy): Eukaryota > Metazoa > Chordata > Aves > Passeriformes > Parulidae > Setophaga > Setophaga petechia. The sequence continues at coordinate 1,472,605 of JANCRA010000019.1, read as the reverse complement.
ATAAAAAAAAACCAACAAAAAACCACAAACTCTTACCACACATTTCTGACAGTATTATGCAGAAAACCTTATGGGGCTAAAAATCTACTTGAGAACATTTCTTTCACAGATAGCAGCTTTGGAAATAGAGATCTTTTTTGGTGGATATACGGTGGTTAGTTATTTGCACTCTCTGACATGGAAGAGGTGGTTTCAGTTCATTGTCAGTAAATTTTTATTACATTGAGGTAGCCTGAAAAGAAAAATGCCAATTCTGTTGTGTAAGAAATTTGTTTTTCCCCAAAAAGAGCCATTCTGCATTTAAAGAGAAAGCTGTATTCAAGGATCCTTGAGAGACAAAATATTAAAGATACAATATTTTATCCCAAGCTACCTTGCAATTGTGAGAAAAAAAAAGAAAAAAAAAGGTAGAAAATAAAAAGTCTAAACAACATAGATTCAATTACTTGTACTCTTCTGTTAGGATATAACAAAACCTAGAGAAGTGTCTTGAAAGTTATTCTGCAGAGAGAGAAATATGATTGTCCTGCTCTTTTGTACATCAAATTTACAAGCTGCTGGAGACCGAATACCAAGACTGTCCAAAACTATCATTCAATAGAGAGGTTCTGAAAATCAATAAAGAGAATTAGGAGAATGCCACATATATAAAGAAAGATTGAAATGAAAGCATTTAGACAGCTTCTTGAGAGCATGAATTTTTAAATCAGACACTTGTCTTGATGCAATCTGATTTCAGAGTCAACACACTTCTAAGTGGCTTAAAATATTTTGCCCTTTCCCTAAGCCTAAGAAGTCTCTGAAGGATTACAAAAACCTAAATTCTATTTCTTCTGACCAAATGTTTGAAGAACAGGAGTTGGGCAAAAGTCAAAATCCTAGATGTGACATTTATCTCTTGACACTAGTTTTGAGAACAGCTTTAGGAGCTAAATACAATTCTGAATGTCTTATCTTTCCATTTTAGGATGAGTCAAGCCAACACATTTGTATTTGGAATAGAAACAATCTTCAATTAAAAAAAAAAAATCCTATAGTCATTAATAGCTGACCAGCATAAGTGAGAGTGTTATTTTCCAGTAAAAAGTTCAGACTAGAGACCAAGATTCTATAGAAAAGATTTTCCTGTGTGTATAAGGTCAGGATTTATGCCAGGGACATGAAGGGAATTATAATTATAGAAACCAAAAGCAAATACAAAGTTTAAAATATCAATCTAATTTTAGATGCTTCAGAAGCAAATTCTGTGAATCTAGCCTTCCTCTGAAGCGTAAAGTTTTGTATCTGAAAGTCTCAAAACCAATTATACACATTCCATTTGAAAAAGTAGTACGAAGTGTTTGGATTTTTCTTATAGCTTCATTAATATTTAGCATGTTAGAAACCAGTATGAGTTTATTGTTAGCTTCTATAGGAACACAACTTTCAATCATATTTCACAAATCTTTGCCTTCCCTGCTATTGTCTGAGTGGCTGTTTTGTTCTTACCTTTCCACCAGCATTCAAGGATTAACTCAGGTAGGCACTGTGCACAGCCATACAAAATAATTCAAATAGTGTATGATATTCCTCCACAGGTGCTAAATTACAATATTCACTTTTATCCAATTAAACATGAGAACTAAAACATTCCCTCTAACACATGCTGCTTATTGCCATTTTAGAATTATGGGTGATAAAATGTTTCCAGGGAGCTTTCCTATATCCATTCTCTGAGACTTTTTTTGATCTAAAGCTCTTGTGATAGATTGATTCTATGTACATCTGCCGGATGTGTGAATTTGACATAATTTTATAATCTCTTATGAATATATATGAATTGACATTTGTATTATGTATGAACTGATCTTTGATAGACTTGTGCATCAAACTGACTTTACCTCCAGTGTGTCCCTGGGATGTCCACAACCTTGAATGACACCTACTTTGACCTAGGGAATCCTCTCAAGCTGTGAGGCCATGGTATGAGCTGCCAAGAAAAGGAGAACCTCCACGACACTTTCAGCAGGGATAACTTTCTTCTTTGTACTTGTTGTGGTGCAGGAGGAAAATGCAGTTACTCGGGTCACCTTGGGATAGCAATTACAATGTAAAGTCTGACTGTAAAGCTCTCTAAAGAAGAAGAAATATAGCATTTTTTTATTCCTTGTGTCATTTGGAAGTGATCATTTTTGTCACGATTATAAGATGCAAGCCTCACATAGAATACCCTCAGTGATCTGGGGAGAAAGTCAGTTGAAATTTATTCCCTGAGTTCTCAGCAAGCATGTGTGAGATATACTGCTAATTTGAGAATAAGTATTCAAGGAACACTTTAGGGAAGACTAAAAGTTGTTGGTAGGTTCATAACAGCAGTGGTAACTTTGAAATTACATTTGAGCAGGAGACAGATGCTTTCTGTATGTCTATAGTCTATCTATATACTCACTTGGAGAATATGTTTTCCCTTCTAAACTTTCCTTAAAGTTTAGGAAAGATTTGGGAAAGATAGGAAAAATCAAATCTTCATCCACATATTTCTTTATTCCAAGAATTTCCAAAGGACTTGCCCTTCTGATCCTGCCTGATTGATCTCTCGATTCCTTCAGAGACATTTGGTCCCTAAAATGACTTTATAAAACTTAGCCAACATAAGCAAAGAAAGCATAAATGGTAAAAGGGAGCTAAGGATAAATTTTTCCTTCTATTCCTTCCCTTGTGCTGGAGCAAGCTGCTAGATTCTAAAGTTCTTTGATGATATTTAAATTTGTACCAAGGGTTGGCCTTTCACCTATACATCCAAGGAGCATTTTTGAAACCTAACCACAGCTTCTACATTTCAATAAATGCTTGTCCCCAGGAAATACCTGAAGTGTAAAAGATGCAAGACTGCTGTTTGCTTTGATTCTGACTTTGCTCTGTTATAAGTTCCAAGTGTTTCTCTTTGAGAGTTTTGTTTCTTTTGCTTTTAAAAGTGAAATGTGAGAAGTATTTGGAATTCTTTTTTTGGTTTTAGAATGTAAACTCTCAGTCTAAACTTTGAAAGAATTCCTGTGAAGCTGTAGTTAAGTTATGCTCCATGATGATGAAAAAATGTTTTCTGTATCCACAGCTGACATTTGTAGAGACATGAAACTTACTCTGTTTTTTGCAACTGAGAGCTTTCTTTGCCTTCAATACTCTGGCTCTAGGAAAAGGATTCTTTTCCTGTATTTCCCATATATCTTATGTGGCTTTGATTGTATGACATCCTTACCTTTATTTTATATACCAAGAGTAATAGAATCAGATTTGTGGTTTAATAGATATATTATTAGAGTATGTAGTTAGGAGAAAAAACCCACTACTATTATGCAAATCACAAATAGAGTAATAATACTCATAATAATGTTCTTAAAAATCAAGTCATTGACTGTTTAAATGTATTAAAACCCTGACAATAAACTTATAATCTAGTTTATTGAACGTTTCATTATTAGGCCATCGGAGACTGAAAGCAAACATAAGATACCATTAAAAAATTCTAGACAAAAATCCTTTTCAGTGAGTTTCCTAATTACTCCCCTTATTATTGTCACCAGAATATTCCACTGGCAGTGCAATAATTGTCCCTAGAACAACAGATTGGAACCTTTATTTGAAAATTAGGAATAGTGTGAGGATTACATGGGCAACTTGAGCATATATATCTATAAAAATAATCCTTTTATGAAAGAATATTATAAAAAAAAATGCCAAAGAAACATGAAGTTATTCAGCTTCTGTTAAAAAAGAAGTTAAACTAGGCATGAAAAACCTATTAAAAATTTACAAAGTCCTACTTTAAGTCCTATTATTAGCTATTAAAGCTAGGCTAATAATTTATACAACTTCCATGTGATTTTATATCCAAGGTGTTCACTTTTTCTTCCAATTCTAAGCTTCTGAGAAATTAAAATTTTTATTTATATGATTGCTTTGGCATTTTATGTCATGATTATGGCCAATACTTTAAAGATGTCAAATTTTTGGGGTATTTTTTGGTACAGAATGTTATAGTTGCTTAATTCCAGAGTAGGAATTCTCATATAGACAAGAAAATGTCATATACAGTAAATATTTGCCCATCTTTCTTGAAATAAGTTAAATGTTGTGGCAGATTGGCTGGCAGCATGTTGGGACTATTAACACAAAAATGTCTGCAGGACAGAATAAATCTGTTCATCCAGGTTAGATTTTCTGCATATTCCTAGGGACATTTTTACTGACAAAGACAAAAGGGATAATACTTATTAATGGTGTTACTGTTATCTGTGCCCACATTCTTATCTGAAATAGCCTTTTATATTGAGTTTTCTGTCAGAAGAGGAGCCTTGTTCAGCAGCTGCACTCTTCAGGTTGGGAAATGGTTGCCTGTGCCCTCAATGCCTATTTTTTGATACCTGATTAAATTAAAATACCTGATTCAATACCTGATTAGTATAATCAGGTAATAATTAGTTATCTGCAGTTTGAAGATACATAAATAAAAGGTTTATTTTTTGTTTGGACATTTTACAAACTGCTTGGTTTTGTTGTCAGTATGGATAGACCCACGATGGTAGAATGGACGGGGCTGGACCACATGTGCCAGCAGTGGGAAGTTATCATCATACAGGCAGAACATTAAGAAAAAAATCCCCTGGGAAAGTTTTGGTCCATGCCAGACAGTTTGCTCAAACACAGTACCCAGGTATGAACTGTGAGTAGCTTATCCAGTTTATTTAAAAATGCTATTTTGGTTAATATTGTGCTGCAGTAACAACAATTTTTATCACCACCTCCTTGATCTTTACCCAAAACTCCTGAGTAAAGAATTACAGCTAGCACATCTTCCTGTTCTAAATCCAACTGATGCCTGAAAAGGATTGATTTTAATATCATCCAGGATGCTAAAATTTGTGCCAGAAAATCTATTTAGAAAAAAGCTCTCTACCAGTCATCTTCAGATTTTTCTTCAGCCACATCTGAATTTCAATAATAATCTTATTTCATATTTGAAAATTTCTTTTAGTTACTTTTTCATATCTAAAGGTAAATGATATTTCAAATTAATGCTTAGACTATGCTTCTGTTTAATATCAAAAAACATATTTCAAGACTCTTTTTTATGAAAATCATTATTTGATATATGCCTAGGAAAAAGGAATATGTATTGAAGATATTCTCTGACATAAGATTATTTTCATTTTATTTCTTTGAAGTGGCACCTCAGCTTACTAATGTGTGTGTGCAAAGCATAACAGTCAGATACACTGAGGTTTTGTCTTTTGCAGCAGACTGAACCTGGCCCTCACTCTGAATGCCTCCACATATTAATGTGGATTCTGAGTGGAAGTGCAGCCTTTCAGTTTTATCTTGCAGGTGTTTAATTTGGGGACATGTGTTGAATAACATCTAGCTAGCTTTAAATTAATATGTAAAAATTATTTAATTTTTTTTTTCAGGGATTTTCCACTCTCTTAGACATTAGTACAGAAAACCCCAATGTTAATTTTTTTTTAAAGGGATGCTAATGAGATCTCTGCTACTTCAGTACCCAGATGTTCACTTCACCTGAATTTCACTCAGAAATCCAAAAGTCGAAACAAAATCAGAAAATTCAAAATGGAAATGTAATCTGTTGAATCTCATGGACTGAGCAGTCTGACAAAGACAGGATTCTTTAAATGAAAATGTAATCTAATGCCATACTAAGGAATAGCTCTGGTATACAGAGACTTTATTCTGTTTCTCCCCATGAAACATGATGACCGTGGGAATTTTTAAATTTTTGGCAGCACTGGGGTTTACATTCTGATGTAAAGAATGAAGCAGAGATTTCACTCTATTCCTTTTTTCTATTCACTGATACTTTTCTAAAAAGATCCTTACTCTGTTTGACAGTCTTATAGATTGTATGAGTGTCTGCAATTACTGTCCCTTCTTGGAAAGAAAAGGAAATTTATTGTGATGGGCTTGAGCTGTTGCTCTTCTTGGAATTCAGTTCTGTTTCCTAAAAACAAACAAAGAAAGAAAACAGAAGGGTGGAAAAAAAAATGGGGAGAGGAGAGGAAGAATAAACAGCTTAGGGTTTGGATTCTTACCTGCATGATTACTGCATTAAAAAAAAGGAAAAAATAAAAGAAAAAGACAGAGCATGTGGTTTTATCATCTGCTTCAAGATCTGGCAAAAATGCGTCAATGTCAAAGCATTTAAGATACTGCTTTCAACTTCTTTTCTGGTCACAGGCTCACAGCAGTGCTGCCAAAAATCTGTCTTGGCTGGCAAAGTCAGGTTGTTTTCAAACAGAAAGAAGGATTTAGATAAGAAAGAAACAACTGAATGCATAAGAGAAAAAAACATATTAGAATGGGTGTAAATGAGAAAAATAATAATAAAAAGAGTGAGGTAATAATTCTAACCAGAATGCCCAGGATAATGCTGAAGCCTTAACCAAAGCAAATAGAGCTTTCATAATCCTTTGATTCCCTGTCAGATTTCCAAATATCAGGATGATGGAGGCTCATAATGTTTGGGGAGGACTGTTGCTGTGCTGGGGGGGATGGCAAGAATTTACTGGCATGTAGCTGGCATGCTTACCTCTTCCTATATATTAAATATCCACAAATTGGTCAAATTGTGGTTAATGAAAGATTTTACAGAGTAGCCCAATTCCTTCATTCCTTTGTTTACTTCTTTCAAAGTACTTTACACTGAATAAGACATAGATTTTCTTTTGGTCCTAGAAACTTAAAATTGGACAATTCTGCTTGTATTTTATGTTTTATAAATAAATTTTTTATATCTGTAGTCACCACTCTCAAAAAGGCAATGACTGTTCACTGCATTAAAAGAATAAATCAGGAATGCATCATTAACTATGATAATACAGTCACCAACATCAATTGCTATTAAAATATATTTTGTCTTTCTGGTAGAGTCCTGTATATTTCTAGAGCAGAAAAAAATAATCCCCTCAAAACTCAGAGGAGCACATTCAGGACCTAAAGGAAAAGTCATTATATGGGGCAGGTCACTTGGCATGCTTCCCTTTTTTCAGATAGCCATTTATTATTAGAAAATGACTATTAAAAACCTGCACTACCTTGTGGCAGGCTCTATGTTTTAAATTATTTTCCATCAATGAAATCACAGAAGCCTAACATGAAGGTACTCCTCTTCAGAGAACTTAAGGATAAGTATCAATAACCTAGGGAAGCCATTGGAAAAACAAGGAATTTAATATGATCCTTTCTTAACTCATCCCATCTATAGGGGGAGGAATTTACTGGTAACAGTATGCCTACAGTTAAAAAAAATTATTATATCATTATGCAATATCAAAACTGCCGGTAAAACCTAGGATAAAACTGTAAGGTAATGTCTACTTCCTGAAATGGTCCATGATCTGAATAAAAAACTTGCTTTATAAACACAAGTGGAAAGTGCCAGAAAGGTATAAGTTGCCTGCTGGAGTACTGCTGATTTGGTGGAAAACTGCTCCAAAGAATGAGCTAAAATGTTTAAAGTAATCTAAGATGCAAATGTAATGCATTGCTCCAGGAGCTCTATAATTGTTTCTCAGCTTGGCAGTTCACTGAACTGTACTGAGTGTTAGTCAGAAAATGAACAGATCTATTTTAACTTCAAGCAGATCTCAATGGCTGCAACTGGCAGAGAGATGATTCTTAGCAGTTGGAGATGACATCCTCCTTCCCTGCTTCAGTAAAGGAGAAAGAATTTGTAAAATAAAAGTAGACCTTGCATCTATGTATCAGATAGGTAAACAGAAATTATGGGCTAGACAAAATGTTAAAAACACTGAATTACAATAAAACTTGCCTAGTTAATACTAAAAAGTCCCTATATATTTAAACACAGATGTTATGATTTTAAATTGTAGAATTTCACTCTTTCCTTCAAACAACAACAAAAGAGATGAAATGCAGACATTTTCCATTAACAGAAAAATAATGAAATAATCACAATAATCAATAATCTTTGTATTTTTACATATTTTCCTGATAGCTTTACATATTTTCATCTGCACTTATGAAACTGGTGCAAGCAGTAACTGAATATAATACTAGTTAATGTATATAAAGGCATTGTCATGAATCTCATAAAACATTCATCCTAGTGAAAATATACCACTTTCTACAGCTACTGCATATGACTCCAATTATACTGGAAATAAACTTAATTTAATTGACACCATTAGTACTTTCTCTCTTTTTTAGATGTTTCTTAAAAATCTCTATCTGGTATGTAATCAAATCTAGATAATTTCATTTCATAGTAGCATGTAACCAAGTAACAGACTGTCAGGTCAGTTTTCTTCACAGTGGGAGTCACAGAATAACAAAGGACTAGATTTACAATTATGAAGGGGAAAATCAACATCAAAGCTGGAATCATTAGAAAAAATTAGAATACATAGTATTACATGGACAGAAATACAAGACTGAGTTTAATAAGGGGTGCTTATAATAAAAAGACAGATAATTTTTCAGCTTTTAAATGGATTTAATACTCTGTAGAGAAACTTAAATGGCTGATTATGTAGTTAATATATCATGCAAAGATCATATATTTTATATAATTTTCCAAATATTTTAATATTTACTCTGATTGCTAAAGAGTATTGTAGCTGTCATATTCCCTAGATTCCCTATAAAACTAGTTTTATTGAAAAGAACAGTTTATGAGCTTCATCAGTTTTTCTAGTCAGAAAATATATGAAAAATTACTTAACAGTATTCATACCCTAAACCTTTCAGCTATCTTCTTATTTTGACAAAATCCTGCTAAAAAGATTGAAAAGACACTGTAGGATTTCATGTATGTGGAAATGTACTAAATATCTGTCTTGGATGTGGTGTAGTTGGTTAATACCCTTGGAGATTTTTTTTTTAGAGTGAAGTCTTACAATGAGACTGGGGTAAAATATATAGAGAAGAGAGGATCAGCTGCTTCCCCTGGAACATTTTTTACCCTAATTTTTTTTTCAGTTCATTTTGACTTCACAGGATCTTCCATTTCTGGCTGCATATTCCAGGTAGCAGCAGGCACTTAATTGTGTATGCTGGCAACACCACCTAGCCCAAACACTAAGATATATGTCTTTATAGACATTATATATGGTGTTTCACTTTCAAGTTACTAGTGTATTTCTCAATCCCGTTTTTAAAACTTGTGCTAACTTGAGAGAAAGGAATGCTATCATCTCTTACACATCACTTTTTCTGAATAACTTTTTTATCTTGAAAGTATTCAGGCAAGAGAGGTTTTATACTAGCTATAGGAAATACTCTTTTCTATACCAGGGTGGGAGAACTTATTCCACAGAGACAATTAAATGAGCCAGACAAGGATCTGGCTGTCATTTTTACAGATAGGACAACATATAAACTCTCACGTTTAATTGGTGTGAATGTGACAAGAGAAAACTGAACATAAGGTCTCTAGACAGCCAATAAATCTGGCTTGTGTCTTTCTCCCTCAATCAGAAAGAAACGGGCTATTTTTATATCTTGGGTTCATGTACAATTCCCTCTGTGTATGTGCAAAAGAGGGCAGGAAAGAAAGCTTTTAACAGGACAAAAATGCCATAAGCTTGCTTGTTTTCCTCTAATATCTAAAATATTCTTCAATCTATAGTCCTTCTGAATAGGTCAAAACTGCTTTTTTTTTTTTTTTTTGTATGATTTTTAGTCTCCTCCTGTTCTAGGTCAGAAAAGTCAGAAACTTATCATCCCACAGACATTTCATTATTCATTTTTCTCTTGTGTTAAGCAATGTGCATGTCTAAGACAATACATGGTCTCTATAGGAGCATATCATGCACAGAACAGCAAATGAAGGCACATACATAGACACAAAGAACAAGTTGCCTAGTGTCAAGGACTGGTATTTTCTGACAAAGGAAGATGTAAATCCCAGCTGTCCTACATTCCAGGACAGTCCTAGGACACCGAAAGTATCACTTCTTTATCTGATAAGGCCACGATAAAATGTAAGGAAGATTTAGGAAGAGAGGAAATGCTGAATTTTTTGTTTGTTTTCATAGGCTTTTCTCTGAGACTTTTCAAAGCAGCTCGTATGTTCATGGCTAAGAAATACCCACTAGGTCAATTCCTGTTGATTCATGGTCTGTCCACTTCAAAAATACTTCATGAGAATATGTCATATTTCCTGTGTATAGAATAGCCTATGTGGGACACAGTCTGCAAATACCACAAGATTTGCTTTATTCAGCAAGGATGACTCCCCCAGCAATCACTGTAGAGTAGGGTAAGGGATAGAAAACACTCAGGATTACCAATGCAATCATGAGGAATAAAATCTGCAGATGTAATACTGTTAGTAATATGTCATATAGTACTCTTTACAGCTCTAAAGGAAATGTATACTCCATAAGTTTGCATTTTATCTCAGCTTAGTGCACACCAGCTGAAACATGTGGGTTAAGACTCTTGGAAGTTTAGTATTAATGTAGAAATGAATTTTCAATTTTTCGCTTTGAACTTGTTCTCTTAGGTTCTGATTTCAGTGTCCTTCAATTCAAATTTCTAATTTATTCCTGTGGAATGAAATGCCAATGAAAGGAATTGGAAATAGAGGCAAGAGCAAACAGAGCTTACTCTGGAGATCAGAAAATTTCTGTTCAGGATCATGTAGGGAATGGCATAAGATACCCTGTGCATAAATTTTGCAAACAAAACGACCTTTGAATATGCTTAGATATCTGGATAGCTATATTTAACATATTTCAAAATAAATAAATGTCAATAATTCATAAGGAATAGAAGCAATTCATGTTCATCTTCTATTAATTATTTAGGTTTGCAATCTTCATTTAAAGTATTTCTGACTATCCTTTCTGTGAGCTAAACAGTACTTTTGAAAAATGAGCCTTGAACAAACACAGTAATTTTCTTAATATTCTTTTATTCTACATGAACTCCTAATTCATGTGATGAATGAGAAGTTTTGTAGTGTTAAAAATCATTATGTGAGGTAATAACTGTGAATACATACTAATATGTTCCTATTCAATATTAATATCTGCAGCAACCATTTCATAAACTACAAAAACTACAAGGCAGAACTTAGTTCAAATTAGTAATTGAGCAAAACAAGAAGTACTGCTTTTCAGAAGGCTTTGATTTAACTTTTTCACCACTGAAAAGGATCTGTCTGAGTGATATAATGTAGTAAACATGGTTAATCTATCTTTCCACTATCCTGCCAGCAAGGAGGTAACTTGTAAGACTTGTGTAGCCCTGCAATCCACTTTTTTCTGCTCATGGATAACCATGCAATAACAGATGGAGAAACACTTCTTGCTATGGATGGAGTAAAAACTTTAGCCTTTGTATTCTCCTTAGAATGATGGAAGCTCTTGTGAATTAGGCAGATGTTCTTGTCTTTGATAATTTTCTCATACATAAAATAGCAAATTTAACTCTCCTGCCAGAGGCAGAATATTAAGAGCAGGGATTGCAGCAATATGATTTTATGATGCAGTCATCATCATGTCTGGGTGCTATAGAACAGAATTCTTTTGAAATAGTGACATATATTTGGTTATCCTTGGAAATGGTAAAAGAAATTTATTGGAACTTTTACTCACACACTCTCATGCTTTTAAATCAATGTCCTCTTATCACATCTGCAGTCTCCTGAAAAAACTGCCTGTAAAAAATAAACACAGAATGTTCACAATAAATGATTAAAAAAATCAGATATTTCTCAGCAAGAGTTTGTGTGAAACTAGGCATTTGGCCTAAACTTCCAAGAATAGAAGAAATTATAACATAAAAAAAAAGGATTGAAACTAGAGCAAGTGAACAAAAAGAAGTGCTTCAATCCAGTGCTGTCGAGCAGCCCCCGAGACAGAAAGGAATAGACTGATATAATTTATGTCTTTAATATTTTCCCATTGATAATGTATTCTGTGGCAGCATGTGCAGTATCAATAAGCAGAAAAGTATCTAAAATCCATATTATCTCCACTTTGCAGAGAATTTACTTATGAGGTCTCACACTATAAAGGTGTTTTGCTTATCAAGGACTTGGTAGCATTTCATTTTATTCTTTAGCTTGCTGGTTTTCATATGTGCTTGATAATGTGATGGCTCTGCAAGTGCCAATTAATAAAGTTTCATCCTATTTTGTTGCTTTTTCTTCCACATTAATTTTATGTTAAACCTGTGATCACATAATGAGAAAATTAGAATGTATTAGTTAGTTTAGTTTAGTTTAATAATATTTTTTAGTTAGTTTAATAATATTTTTATGTTGGCACCTCAGAACACTTTATTAAACACAAGAGGCAAGATTAACTACAGGCAGATGAAAAATCCTTACTTTTTGGCCTTATTTGGCCTTGATATTCTAGTGAGTTCATCCTCTAAGCTGCACGTTTTGCATTAAAAGCAGTGAATAAAGCTTTGCAATCCAAGGACTGAGATTGTAAAGTAAGAAGATATCTTGCAGCTGAACTTCTGTTTCAGCATGACAGAATGGGTATAGTGCAAAATTTAAGCAATATTATTCCAAGAGGGAATTTTTTTTAAATTGCTCTAGCTTTTCATCAAAGTAGGTTTGACATGTATTTTAACAATTTTATTTTAAAAAGTTAAATTTACACCAGTAGTAGGAATGTCTAAAAAAACTCATTAGAAGAAACAAATACATTCTTTATATCTTTAATAGGTTTTTTAATCACTATATCTTTAATAGTTTTTTATGAGTAATTTGAGATTTTTGATACGGGCTGTTGCAAAAAGACGACTGACTGATGAAAAGGTAATAATGTTTATCTTTGAAAGATGGTGAGTCCTCCTAAAAGATAACCTCCTTGCACACTATTTCCATTTCAGGTCATTTTGTTCAGGTTTACTTGGTGGATCTTCATGAAACATACATTTCATGTACACTAGGATTCAAATAGTCATGGAGGATGGTTTCAAAGAGAGATTAAATCTCAGAACTAAGATTTTCAAATCCTTGAGGAACCAGATGCTCCAGATGTTAGGTGAGAGGCAGATTACAGATTCTGAATTCACATACTGATTTCAGGCTATTTATGACATCCAAAACATGCTCTAATGCTTTGGAATGTCTCAAATCATGACAGAACTGTACTCAAAGTAATGCAGAAACATCTCACTCAATGTACAGGTCTGGCAGTAAAGTGAATTAGAGGGTAAAATGGACATTTCTTTTGCAATGCCAATACTTTAAGTGCAAGCTCAAGACACCAGGAAGAGAAAATCCACTTTTTACTCAAAAGTGATGAATGTAACACTTTTCATACTTTCAAGATATATGAGTCATTACATGATATTACTTATGCTGGACCACAGACCTGTAGCTGCTTTATGGAGACTGAGAAAGGTAGTTAGAAGTTCTGAAAATTTCTTGGTTCCTAATTTACCTAGAGGTATCTCTCATCACCTAATGATCTAAGGCTAAGAATCTGTTTTGAAATAGATTTGGTTCAAGAATACCCATAACCAGTGACTTCAAAATACCAAAAATTCAGACTAGCTTTCTACAATACCTACATTTTTTGAAAATCTTATCCCTGAGTCATCTGCTTGTCTAGCATATATGAAGAGATAAGTGTTTTTCAGTAGCACTGTTTTTTACAGAAGCCTAAATAATTATATTCTCCTAATAGTGCAACTGATGTTTTCTGTTTACTCAACCTAAAGGTTGCTCTAAAATTTCCCACTTAAGTAACACAGAAGAATTCAGTGATTGAATGCAAAACAAAATGGAGGGAAGCAAAGATCAGAAAAGTTTCATTGTATGGTTGTTTTCTTAGAGAAATATCAATTTATTTTAATGTTTTGAAAGACTGTCAAGCTGGTATTTTAATAACTGATTCATTTAATGGCTATGAACCCTGGCTTTAATACTTCTGCCACAAAAGCCTGAAAAATTCTCATTAGCACTGCTGTAATGGATCATCATACCAGGTGGCACCACTAAACAATTAAGTGCTCATTCAAAGGCTCTTATTTATAAGTTATTTCATTAAAATAAAATTTTCCATTCCAATTATGCAAATAATAGCCATTTCCACCGATGCACTATTTCAGAAACTAAAAAATATGTCTAACACAACTGAGAACGTTTACAAATACACAGAAATATAAAGAGGCATTAGCAGCAGAAAACGCAATGTATAATAAATAGAGCATGTAAGTTTTTAATGAGTCAAGGCTTGCTGTGATTTAGTGACTAAGTCTATTACCGAATAAAAGGGATATTTCTTCTACAGCACAAATATTTTATGTGCAAACAAAAGGCATTAGAGTTCAGAAATCTAATCTTCATTCAAATCAAGCTGAAACCTGGTCCTTCACTTAAGTTCAATTATTTTACCAAAGCTCTCAGTTTTCTACCATTTAGGATTATTATTCCTATGACTGACAAATAATTGCTGCTAAACATAAAGTCTACATGCAGGATGAGAAGGGAGTGTGTCTTTATTTCAGTATCCCATATCTCCTCAAACACAACTTTTAAAGGAATCTATGAAATCAATGTTCATAAAGCAAGAGTGCTAGCATATTCTTACTACTTGGGTAGTGTTTATGGAGCCTGGGAAGTAAAAAAAAAAAGCAGGATATTGGGAAATATCCAAGTTTTCTAGTTCAGAAAGGAGTTCAAGGTTATATAATGGAATGGATTTTTGTGTAAATTTAGATAAATCTATAATGGAGACATCTTTGCTTAGAGCACAGCGTCCAAATGTGCACAATGTCCAAATTCTAGACATCAGCCTTTGGGCAAAACATTTCTCTCTAGAAATGTCTGCCTTTTCGCCCAGCTACCATGAGAGGCTGAATAGAGAGTTCATATCTATTCAAACAAATGGGAAAATCCCCACAAGGCTTTGGATATGAGGAAAGACGGAATTTTTAGAATGGGAAGAAGGAATATAGAAGTATTTGTGTCTCCGAGAGCAATGAAGTTGGTAAAGGACTGAAGCATGAGGTTTATGAGGAACATCTGAGGGAGCTGGGGTTGTTTAGCTTGGAGAAAAGGCTCAGGAGAGAGCTTATCTGTATAACCACCTGAAAGGAGGTTGTAAACAGGTGGAGGTTGGTCTCTTCTCCCAAGCAGAAAGCAAAGGACAAGAGAAAACTTCCTCCAGTTGCACCAGGGGATATTTTGATTGGATGCCAATGGCATCCTGGCTATATCAGATATAGAGTGTGGCCAGGACAAAGGAAGTTTTTTCCTCTGGGCACTGTACATGTACGATACTGAGGCTGCACCTCCAGTGCTGTGCCCAGTTCTGGGTCCCTCACTTCAAGACATTGAGGTGTTGGAGTGTGTCCAGCAAAAGGCAAGGAAACTGGTGACAGGTCTGGAGGTCAGGAAGAATTTCTTGGTTGATAAACATTGAAATGGACTGCCCAAGAAGGTAGTGGAGTCATCACACCACATCAAGAAATGACTGTATGTTAGTGTTACAGTATAGTTGACAAGGTGGTGATGTATCAAATGTTGGACTTGATGACCTTAGACGTCTTTTCCAACCTAAATGATTCTGTGATATTAAGGATAATGTATTTACCAAAAAGATCAAGCATTGGAACAGGCTTCCTAGGAAAGTGGTGGAGTCACTACACCTGGAGGTATTTAAAATATGTGCAGATGCTATGCTCAGGGACACGGTACAATGGTGAACTTGGCAGTGCTGGGTTAACAGTTAGACTTAATCTCAAAGACCTTTCCCAACACAAACAAGTCTCTGATTCTGTGATTCCATGTCAAAAGTAAACAGGCAGAAGAGAGGACAGTTGATGCTATGTAGCAGATGTGTGGCTCATACCTGTGTCAGCATGCCTGGATTCCACGTCTCGCTGCCAGCAGCCGTACTGCTCTTGGGACCAAGCAACAGCCTTCACATGGGGCTGCCATCTCCTGTAGTAGGCACCACAGCTCCCTAAAGGATTTCTAGGGTGATAAATCACAGAGGGACACCATGAGGTTTCAGTTTGACATAAGTGCCAAAGGATATTTGCTCTGTTAAGGTGTCTGCTATGAGCATGGGTCTGTGTCTGCACTTGCTGTTGAGCCAACAGCAGGTGTTTAGCAGAAGGTAGCGCAATCTGCCCGGCTCATAAGTGTTTTTCTTGGAGGAAAAAAAAATCTTGGAAGAGAGACTGCAAAGTTAGCATAGGTGGGTATTTCTACTTGTCATTAGAAAAATGGGACTGTATGAAATGAAGGTTAATATCTGTATCAACTGAAAATGTTTCAATATGAGCATATGCTAAAAATGTACTTTAAATCATCCTGCAAAGTTAAAAAAGTCCTGTTTCAGGACTGCATGACAGAGCACTCACTAAGAACATGATATTTCCCCCAAATTATGTAATTTCATATTTCTGGAAAGGTTCCATTTGTTAAAAATTTCTGGGATGCCACGTAGGGTGAAGCTTCAATGAACCATTTGGTTTGTACCTCACATGTGCAGATAGATAGTTCCTGGCAAAAACCTTTGGACCAGGTAAGGGAAGATCTGGAAAAGATCCTTACCAAGTAAAAACTGAGTAATCTTTTTGCAGATTAAACCCATTTACAACCTGTGCACATCCACCTTTCTCCTAGTGTTAGTTAAGCAAGTACTGGTTCCACCAGTAAGCCAGTATTAAAACTGACGATTTATCACCAGGGAGTTGTTGGAGGATTGGAGCAGCAGGGGGAAAAATTCCCATGATGACATTCAGTTACTACAGAATCAGAGAAAAAAATCCAACTTTTCTGAGAAATAGCTCTTCTGAGTAAGTCAGCTGGAGGAAAAACTCTTCTGGGAAATACCTCTCCAGATATTCTTGTAAGAAAAGTATTTGGAGGAGAAAGTAATGCAAAGCAAAAAAGTATTTTTTACATCTATCTAAGAACAATAAACATATTGAAAAATTAATAGTCCTAAGAAGGCATATTCTTACTAAGCAGAAAATATGGTCGAAACTGATAAAACATTGAGTGATACCATGCATCAAAACTCAGTCTGTTGCAAGTGGCCAACTGGTGTGAACTACATATCCAGCATATGAACTTCATTTTTATGTTTCATTTTCATCTCTTACATGTATATTTCACACTTGAAATTTGCTTTCTGAAAATACCAGTTATGTTTTTCTGTCTTCACAATTATGTACTAATGGCTATTCTTTATACAATATCTTTAGAAATTTAACACAAAGTGAAACAAAACCATATTTTTATGTAAATTCAGATTTTAAAAAGACTTGCATGTGTCTGATTTTATGTAAGCAATGTTCATATAGAAAACCGAGTGTGCCAGGAATTCTTTTAAAATCAGAATATTTTATTCAGAAAAAAATTATAGTTTTAAAGTTCTGGGTAAACTATTGAGATTATAGTTTTCAGTTTTGGAAAGAAGAGTTGATATTCAAAAACAAATGGCTTCTTGAATCTCAATTATTTTGAATACCTGACCATATAATACTTCATTAAGCAAAAAGAAAAGACATAAACCTAAACCCCTACCAATTATGTATAAAGTTATTAACAAAATGCTGGCAGAATGCCTGATCTACATGCCAACCCTGCAGACACCACTGTCAATAATTGTATTTGAGTTTTAATGGCAGGTACTCACTCGTCAAATAGCTATGTCTGTGCATGATATGAAACATTTATGTGGAGTTGCATTTACAATCCATACAGTCTGTTGCATCTTATCCTAAATTATTGTTTCAAGACAATAATCTTTAAATATCAGTGACATAAAATCTCTGGGTTATTCTGATATTATGAATAATGTTTTTGTTAATTTCGTCATTTACCAGGTATATAGAATTTACTTTAGACTTACGGTGGTATTGAGCTTTTATTTAGGAAGAAACAAATGAAATAAAATTGTATGTATAAATTTTCAATGGGATAGCACGCAATGAGAAATCTTATTTCCCACCACCACTACATCTAGTAGCCTTAGACAAATAGGCTGTTGTGTTTCATACTCTGTAAAGATACAACAAAATACAACCTCCCTCCAAGGAACTGATAACATCAGTGATATGTAATACTAAAAGTTTAAATGGGAAACAGAAAAAAGAAATTCGTGGGATTCATAAAAAAAACATATTGCAGCAGACCACCCCATTACTGTAAGTATGATTTCTGGGTTTTTTTCTATGCAGGCAAGTTTTCATAGATTATATGGTCATTATGCTTTCAAGCAGTAACAGGGAGTTATGGATACAAGAGCAATTGAACAGACAAAATCTTCTAATGGTCAGATTGCTCATTAAAAAAATATTATGAAGCAATTGCTCTATACTTGTATTCAAAAGCCTGCAGAAGAGCAATAATGCTGACTTTTTTATGACTCTTTTTCACTGTAAGTTATATTGAATAATTCCTAGAATGTTGGTGATGCTGGATATTCATTCCTGTACATAGCTTAAAATTTTAATCTCTAGGTTTTTTCCCATAAATTAATTTGAGAAGTAGTGATAATTTTATCATCTTAATCACAGAGGTTTTTTTCTGCCAAAAGGATTATAGTTATTATTTTT
The DNA here is from genome assembly GCA_024362935.1 of Setophaga petechia. Lineage (NCBI taxonomy): Eukaryota > Metazoa > Chordata > Aves > Passeriformes > Parulidae > Setophaga > Setophaga petechia. The sequence goes on along the minus strand of JANCRA010000019.1, from coordinate 1,454,044 downwards.
TTAATGTAACAACCTTCTCCTCTGAAAAATATCTCTATATCTTTGCCAAAACCACCTGGAAAACCAAACAGTAATGGAACTGATCCAAAAAGTGAAGGTTCAGTTCTAAGAAATAGTTAAAAATACTGGACTATTTTCAGTTGACATGCAGTATTTACATTTTTAGTCCATAAAAAAATTAATACCCTCCTCCAGTGTCACACTGTTTTATGGACAAAACAAAGTCCTTTAATAAAAATCATAAATTCTACAGGAAAAAAAATGTTCAGAGATTGTTTGATAGCTTTTAATTAAGGAGGAGTTCTTAACAACAAAAAGAAGTAAAACTCATCAAAGCTTCTATTTTATAAGGAATAAAACATCAAAAAATATCTTTGTTTCTCAGAAAACAAAGATTAATAAACCAGAATTTTGACAACAGTTTTGAAAATTTTTAGTGTATTTATGCTGGCATAAATATTTTTTGTAAAAATAAACTAAAAGAAAATGAGCTTTAACATATTCTGTCTTAAGGGATGTACTTGCACGTCCTGCTACATGCAAGTAGCAGCACAAGAAGATTGTTTAGGCCAACATGTACCTAAAAAACTTGTTTCCTGGTCACCTCATCAGAATGTAAGGAGCCTTGAGCTGACTTCAGGGGCTCAGGATGTAGGTGGGGGTAGAGGACACAGAAAGCAATGATTGATGCAAACCCCAGCTCCATCAGAATGGATGGCACAACTCACAGCACCCAGACCGTTCAGTCACTGCCTTTACACACCTTTCAGAGGCACAAGGAGGCAAACATCTGCTGCTAGGTTGCTGTAGGGTGCTTCTTCAATACTAAATTCACATAACTTTATTGCCATTAAAACTCAAATACAATTATTGACACTGGCGTCTGCAGGGTTGGCATGTAGATCAGGCATTCTGCCAGCATTTTGTTAATAACTTTATACATAATTGGTAAGAGTTTAGGTATTTTTACAATGTCTGTGTATTTAATCATGCTAAATTCACATAGCTCTTTCAGTTTGGTGATTGTCCCAAAATTCAAATGTCCTTCATCTGACAGTTTAGAGGATGAGAGATGAGAGAAAGACAAAAGGATTTATTTCTTTCCTTGTTATACCCTCATTTGGATGGAACAAAGGAAAGCTTCCTTACAGGTAGGATATTCCAGAGAGAATAGCTAGCCTCCTGTCTTCATCTCCTGGTTCTTACACTACAGATGGAATAATAGAAAATTAACAATTTTTTAGACTTTTTTAGTCTTATTATTGAATAACTTGCATAGTAAAAAGACCAGTAGATTGAAAATCAGCACTGCTATGCCCAGCCTTGTTTAATCCTTGCTCTCAGGGTTTGTGATGAGCTGGTGGTGAACTGGCACCTCAAGAGATCTGCATCACTGGTAGATTGCCACAGCTCAAACCATCCTTCTGTTATTTGCTTAAAAAAACATGGCAATGTATACCAAACACAACCAGTTTCTATTACATTTTTATTTTGTGGTAGGATATTTATATTTAAAAGGAACTTCCACAATATCCTAATGATGTTTATTTTACTCAGACAAAAAAACAAAAAAAAAAAAAAAAAAAAAAAAAAAAAAAAAAAAGAAAAAGAATAAGTTCCAGGCAGAAAAGCAATAAATCCTTCAAATTATATCTACATCTTTAATAGTTTTTCAATTTCTTGTGTGTTTTTCCAATGTTTGAAAAAAAGTTAATATAAAGTTATGGAGCTAGTCCCTTGAAAAAAATATTATGTAGCCAGGAAACTCTAGTACATTTGAATACATGCATACACATATAAATACTAACATACCTAAATTTGGATAATTTTAGATAAACTTACACATTTCATCTAGTGCAAGTCCTACATCAAATAGAAATGTCATCTGCAATTATAGTCAAGCTCTTACAAAATAACATCTAATGAACAAAAGATCTGCCACAACAACTGCAGAATAGTTCTCAGGTAGAGAAAAAATTATTATGGATTTAGGGATAGGAAAAAAAAGGCAGAAAGTATTGCAATTTTCAATATTTAATTATTTAATAATTATTTAATAATAATATATTATTACTTAATTTATGAAATGACTTCCTTCAGTACAGATTAAAATCACTTTCATAAAGCAGTTTGTGGTATCAGGAAAATCTCTTCTGATCCTTACCTACTGAAAGAATAGACAGAATACACAGAGCTTGGAATTCAGTGTCAATTAGAGAGCAACTCTCTACAGTTTGCCCTGTAGTAGATGTCAGGCAATGAAAGGTTACCAGCTGGCTGTGGAAGAAAAGAGAATAATATGCTAATAGGAAAATACGTTTAGTTGTATTCTATATTTAATGAGATTATTGTAATGTGGTTGCTTTCTCAGACTCATAAAAACACAGAATACCCAAGGAATATCTTCTTCCCAGAAGCTTTTCAATTCATGGAGGAGGAAATGCTGACTCTCCATAAAACACTATGTAACCTCTTTAGTAATAACACAACTGCCTTAGAGTTTCATAGTCCTCCTAATAAAATTCCTTAGAAACCAATACTCTGCAGTGGTGCCATGCCACCTCTATATTGTGTTGGAAAAACACCAGCCTGAAGTAAGAGAGAAAAAGAACTCAAGTGAAAAAATATGAATCTTTATAACTTAAAAATACGATTTAAAATGTGAAAAATGCTGGTTTTTGGGTTTTTTTTCTGTTTGTTTTTTGAATGTATGGAAAATAGATATTACCTAAATCACATAATTTTTATTTAGTTAATTCTTGAATCTGCTCTCTGACTTACTGCAATTATTTAATGAACTGTAGTGTACTTATGATGAACACATGACCCTGCTAAACCCTAGTTAAAGGCTAACAGCTGAAGCACATTAGATGAATATCCTTGGAATTCAAATGCTGCTACATGAAAAATAAGAAATTAAATCCTATTCAAAACAACCACAAGTGGATGATCTTGCATTTTTAAAGCTGCAGAATCCAAAGTCTCATCTTGCTCTTAGTCCCTTTACTGAGATCATTATCTTGTCTAATGGCCTGAAATTGCTTTTCATATACTCAGTCCAGTTCCAGCAGTTATAAAATCCCAACTCTGCTAACACTGCACAAAACTGAAAAAGGCTGGCCCATAGATAAGTAAATTTCAAGTAAATCCCAAGAGTCAAGCCAAAGTTTATTTGTAAAGTTAGAAGGTTACCATGGGAAGGTATATACTAACTTGCAAGAATGAAATTTAATGGATAATTTGTTTTCAGATTATTATTTCATGAATGAGAAAAGAAAATAGCTCTTGCATTAGATAGTAAATAATAACTATCCTAATACCTACCCTAATAAAAAAATAACTCCTAAATGACATTGCTGAAAGTTCTGAATATCTCATCTACCAACATAAATCATTCCTTTTTCTTGCTATAAATGGCTCATCTGTACAGTTGCATAAAGCTTATTTTACAATAACTGCTTTTTTTGGGGGGTGTGAACCACAATTTATTAAAGCAGGTTTTGCTAATAGAAGTTACTGTATGAAGGTAAATCAAGGATTTTTTATTTTGAAGCATAAAATGATGCTTTGCATGAGCACAGAATCAGAATAAAAAGTCAAGTAACCTGGTTTTGTACTACATATTATCTGTTTATATATGGAAAATGGTGGAAAAAATAATGTAACCTTCAGTGTTCTTTTTTCCTGGTTACAGAAATAGTAAGAAGTATAAAGCAGAACTTTTGTTTTCTCAAAGTCTATATACCCTCATACATCACATTTACAAAATCAAGAAGTCAGCAAATGCCACTACTGCCAGCAGTGTGTCAACACTGCACAATTGAACAGTTGCTGAGTAGATACTTTTCATGACTTGAAGGTAGTTGAAGTGGTTGCTCTGTGAAATTATTCAGTCATAAATGATTGGAATTACTCGTGGCCTCACAACTTAGTGAAAGAAGTTGCCTGGAATCGTGAAAGGACGTCATCTGATGCTTGGAATGTTTTATCTTCTTTGTGAGCACTGTGTTGATTCTTCATATTATATTCAATGGAAAGCATTGCAACAATTTATCTGTCTTTTCACTGTTTTCCATGCAAAATGTGTGATAATAATTTTTCAGATTTTCTTGTTCAAGGGGCTAAAAATGAAGGAATTTAAGTTTCATCTAAGATGAGAAATGTTGATTTTGCTTCTGTTTGACAAACTCCTGATTGAGCTGCAATTTAGTTATGTAATTACCTGTGAACAAGTCCCTACAGCCAAATTTCATTTGCCATGGTGCAAATCAATCAGTAGTTTTTACAAGTCATCACTTTTTTGCAAAGCACAAGTTTTGACCCATCATGGCAGGCAAAGTGCACCCACTACCATTAGCCTTGAGTCCATCAGCCTTGTCATTTGTAATGAAAAAGTGACAGATTTTAGTTTAGCAAATTTATCTGGGTGTGTTTGCTTGTCTTTATCATGTTGAAATGTTTTGCAAGAAGAAATTAACAGGTACCAAGAATATTTTCAGTCTTAAGTTCAGTGGTGATCAGAATTTTTTATTCATAGGGTATTACATTCTAGATTAATAGAGTCATAAAATAGCTTGGGTTAAAGGGACCTTAGAGGTCATCTAGTTCTAACCTCCCTGCTGTGGACAGGAAACATTTCACTGGACCAGATTACTCAGAGCCCCATCCAGCCTGGTCTTGTATGCCTTCAGGGATGAGGAGCTTACAACCTCTCTGGGCAACATGTTTCAGTGCCTCACTATCCGTGCAGTAAAGAAATTTTCCTAAGAAGAAATCTTTGTGTGTTTCCGTTCTTGAAGAAGTACTGACATGGCCAGATTGATTTGCTAATCTTGCAACATGTGGTTTGCCCAACTTTTGAAATTTTACTGAGTACATCTGTCCAATTACTTGATGCACCTTCTGCATTTAGTTTGTTGAAGCTTGAGTTTCTATAAAACAGAATCCTAATGTGAGTCACATTTTATTGATGGTTGCTAAATGCAAATAGATAACCCCTGTTTTAATATAGGCATCTAAAATATACCTAAAATATATTAGCAAAACTTTATTGAAGTTACATAGATTTGCTGAAATCAGTGGAGAGGTATTAATTAACTTTATTTCCACTCTGGTAGCTTACACTTACTAGTCCCTACCAGTTATGGCCTCTGACTTGTAAAAGGAAATGTTCGTCTTCCTCCTCAAACCCTATTAATACTTTGTAATAACAGCATAATCTTTTATTTGGAATAGAAATGATGGGGATTTTTTTTCCCAAGAGATGCAGCTACTTACATTTGTACCTAGTGAATAAATACAACAGCATTTCTGAAAATCAGAGCTCCTCCTGGGCTGTAGGATCATTGTATATTTTTGTATGTAAGCTGTTCTGACTTTTGAAATGGAGCCCTTGAAAGCTACAGCTGCAACTATGAAAATGCATGAGGAGTTTAGAGTCTTTGTGAGATTTTATTCATCTCCCTTTGACAAGGCAGCAAGTTGTTTGTGAAAGACCTACATCAGATACTTACGTTTGTGCTATGCACTCCCATGGTAATAGGTTTCTCATTTTTTTCAAGGTTTAGAATCTTATTTCCCTTTACAGATATCCTGAAATTTCTGTAAAAGGAAAGATTCTTGTGATTATTCTACTCACTGAAATTTGAAATAAAATTATGGACTTCTAGGAGCAAGCTTGCCTTTTCTTCCTGAAGAGTAGAATGGCAGGACAATTGCTGACAGTGAGTTGTGGTTTCAGTGGTAGAAGCGAGGCACAAGGAGGGTGTTCTCTAAAGTCTTCCCCCAGAGTCTCACAGTAGGATCCAGGAAAGAATAGTAAATTGCAATTCCTATAGACAGAGAAAGTATTAAATAAATATACACTGTTTTATCTTACAATCTAGACATCCCAGAGGCCTGGAATCCCTTGAAGACTTACGAAAGTGGTACAAGCTAAAGTATTTTCATGCTTGCTTCTTCATACCTAAAACTCGAAAATCTCATTGTTTTGAACCACATGCTGATCTACAAGACCTAGCAAAAAAGAGCACAAATGACAACAACTGATCATAACAAAACACAGAAGAGAAGAAAACCTAGGCAATCACAAATATCAGGTAATTATGAAATCAATAAGCAATTCAGTAAGTCTGAGAAAGTACTTACCCTTTCAGAATAAAAGCCAGTGTCTGTGCAATAATAAATACTGTGTCAGATCAAAATTGGTCAAGCTGATAGAGTCATTGGCTTTATTGTACATGAAAATATTGACTGGCACCACCAAGCTAAAAAAAAAGCAAGGAAACAGAAGAAAGACATAATAAAGACATTTGCTGTAGTTAAAAATATAGGATTATAACCCGGAAATTAAAGAGCAGTTAAATTCTTGGTTAACGTAAAATAATTTTACGGCCTTGCCTGTTTTATCTTCTTAAATGTGCCTCCAATTTCTCTGTTCTTTCTCTGCAACCCACAACTGAGATTCTTGTTGCCTATATACTGTGTCTGTATTTAAAGGGTAAGCTGAGGAAGACTTTGCTGAAAGATGTGCAATAAAATGCTCTGGAAATTTAGTTCTGCCTCTTGAAAAGAATACCTGACTATTGCTTTTATTTGTTTATTCCAAAAAAATTATAAGAAATGTGAATCTTTTCTTCAAAAACACTTAATTTTGCTTGGGAAAATATCATCAACCATTCACAGACAGATGTTTTATTTTTGTTTTGCATCCTACACACAACTGTTTCCTGTAGAGATCTTGGCCTTATCATATTAAAATATGACAGGCTACAAGCCACCCAGATGAGATGAAGCTTGTGAAAGCTTGCTTTTTTTCTTTTTTTTCTTTTTCTTTTCTTTTTTCCTTATTTTTTTTTTTTTGAGTGCACTGTGAAAGTACCATGAAATTTTCTATTTGAGCCAGCTGTGAAGCTTCCAGAGGTTTCCTCCACAGCAAGTACTGGGTTAAAGTTAAACTCGGCAAAACGCCTGAAGAGATACTGAATAGATTTGATACAAATTACACTGTCCTGCTGGTTTGAAAGTACACATTACTAGAATCATTAACCATAATCATCCTCAATTACAAGCACTGTAAGCACACATACAGCAGACCAATAAATGAAGCCATTGTTTTCATGCAATGCCCATAATTTAGAAAGACACGGCCACCTCATCCACAGTTTGACACAAAGATGTAATCTCCACTAGAATACTCTGAATTATTTTTGTGGTCTGAAATTGATGCCTCTTTCATGCCTCCTTTTTCCTCATTCCTACTAAGAGAGTCAGTCTTTCTAAGTCTCATTATCCTAGCTCATATAAAAAAACACATTTTCAGTTTAAAGAGGACTCAGAGAGATTTTTATGAACTCCCATAAGCAGCCAGCAGGGCTCACCACTTTAAAAGTTTTCTGCATGAGAATCTTTCATGAAGTAACATTGTTGACACATTTCCACCGTGGAAACAGCTTGGAAAAGGTACAGACCATGATAACAATGGAAGAGCTTATTAATAGACTTGCTATCCATTTTTGGGTCATCTCCTACTGTATTAGAGTCTTCTTGCCAGTCCTGCATGTGAGCAATGCTTGCAACACATACAGCTCACATCCAGATGAAGAATAGAGTTAAAATACATTTAAATAATGTACCGTCTATTGTATGGTGCCTGTAAGTAATATTATGGGAGGTACTATTACAGTAATCTTTTCCTACTTGTTTCCTACTTCCTAAATTGTTTCATACCACTTTCTCTAATGAAATTACACTTTTGAGGAAAGAATTCACTGTGGTAATGGGAGGTATTGAAATTCCCTCCTGGTTTCACTGGGGTAAGTAAATACATCTTTTGTACTTGCATATAGCATACATTGCTGCATGTAGCACTGATAACACTACCTATTATTAGATCTACCAGGTATTTTATAATGAGAGGGTTTATTTTCATTTGTTCATAGCTTTAAAAATTGTGTATATAAATATATATATAATTTGGGTTAATTATTCTTGCACTTCTTCTGTCACAAAATCAGTGCATTTTCACCTGTTTGGTGAAAATTTTGCTTAAATGCTTCATTAGCTCTTAGAGAGGAATTAATGAGGTTAATTCAGTCTTCTGCCTATCTTAAAATATAAGTACTTTCATGTTCCCTCCTGTGTTTTAGGAAACAAGATTTGAAGTTGTTTTGGGGTCAAGAGTACACATTTTGTTGTCCCTGTGGAAAATGATCAAAGGTTAGACAATTTATAAAGTTTCTAAAATTGCAATTTGAGCTGAGTTGGAGACAATTTAAGACTTCAGCAGGTAGCATACTCTGACGGACCTACACTAACTATGCTAGTTGATGACATTTTCCCAAAATGAGGTTACAAACTCCTACAGGGCTGTCTCTGACCTTTCCCAAGCTTACAACGTGCTGGTGAGCAGTGCTTTTGATGCTCTCCCAGCTGTACTGAGTTTGGAGAGCACTGATCCAAGCTCTGATGCGGAAGGTTTCTTCGCTATTGATGTTTGCTCAGCTAGAAGGAAGTGGAGGAAGGTCAAGAAGAGATACCAGGTTGCCTCTGAAAGCCAAAGTTGTGTAGTTTGGCTGTCTGGAGGGGAGGTCAGCTCTGTTCTCTCTTGGGCTACATACATAATCTTCCCCCAGCAAAGATCTTCCATGGATACAAACAGACACCCTGCATAACATGGCCAGCTCAGTCATGGAGGCCTCAGCAGGCTGAGGACATTCTGATGGGACAGGTAAGATGTGAGAACAGAGGAGTTCCAGAGCAGGGAGCAAAGGGTCGTGGTGAATCATGTGCTGCTCTGTGGGAAGCAGCTCTTGGATCACACCCTCACTACCACCAAACTACCTAAGCAGGGGCACTGGAGAGGCCCAGCAAAGTTCACCACCACTCCTGAACTTTCCTCTCAGAAAATCACTCACAAAACTTTTCTGCAAGCCACTCTCACAAAAAAAAAAAGGAAAATTTTCTCTAAGTCAGTTCTGAACTTGGCATTTTAACAAGAGGATTCTCCAGCAGAAATTGCAATTCAGGATTCCTGAGTCTTATGACACAATTTGGAACTCTCTGAGGTTTGTAGGTTTGGGGTTTTTTTCTGTCTTTAGGAGGAAGTTATGACAACAAGCTGAAACTAGCTCAGCACAATTATATGCAGTTGGGAGACTTTTAAATAACTATTTCCAGCAAGCTGTGGGAACACATTAAAAGGCCTTTTGCCATCAGCAGAGCTGTTTCTGAATATAGTGACCAGTTACTCTAAGTGGGAAATTTACGCTCCACATTCTTTTTAGATTTACATCATCACTGAAAAGATTTTAACACAATAAGCATGTTATTTATTGCTTGGTCAGAGTAAGGATTAGTTTGGCTACACAAAAGGGATAGCTGAGAATATGAGATGTGGTTACAAATTGCTTCCAGGGGCTTTTTTGAAAGTTAGTAGTATTTAAATTGAATCAGGAATACATCCTTTGATATTGGGTTATGAGTAGGGGAATAGTATCTGAGAAGATTTATTTTCTGAAAATATTTGGAATTATTGTTGTTCTTGACTTTGCTGGCTAGTTACTGAATAGTTTCTGATTTCACTCTAAACCAGCAGAATATTACATCCTGGAAGTTCAGCATATTCCCAAAGTAAGCAAAAATCTTGCCTCAGAGCTGAAGTCTTGATCTCTATTGAAATACAGACTATTTTTAGCTAAAGTAAAAATGTAAATATTTTCCTTAAAGTATATAAACTCTTCTGTAACTTAACTTTGGTAGCTTATGTTATCATAAAAATAATATATTAATTACTTTTTGAATTAAAGAAGAAGAAGGAAAGACTGTCAGTAACACAATGTCTATCTAAATAATATATTCCAGTTTTTCCTGAGATAAATCTAATGTTGTCATAATCTGGTTAGATCAGCCCTGTAGTTCTGTTAAGAAAGGCCTTCTAAAATTTCTGGTCTCCACTAAATATATTTGAAGATGGTGAGACAAAATTTTGTCTTACTTTCAAAGGTATTAGATTAATTCAGGGAGCCTGCAGAACCAAATGGTTTGAGATTTAGAACAATAGAAAAAATCAACCTGCCAATGCAAGAAATGTACTAATGTGTAAGGAGAAGGTGTCTAGAATTAACTGTTCCTGTGTTTGTTAGTAGCTGTGTAGAGTGAACACTCAAATCTTGGCTGTGAGATCCCCTAAAAGTCTCATCTAAATGAGGTAGTGTCATTCCCACCTTTGGCACCCATGTAAAATATGTAGGGATGTGTGTTACAGAGACCTCGAGAAACTGCAGAGACATGAACACAAATGAAGTCATATTTTGAGCAGTATTGACAGGATCAGTATGGATTCATAGCTAATGATTATATTTGTTTTTTAATTAACTGTTTAATATGATATAAGAAATCTGTGTTTGTCTTGCTAGATATAAGAAATCTGTGTTTGTCTGCATTACAAGGTTTGTAATAAGCTTGTTTAAGTTCAACTGACAGATAAAACTTATAATGCAGTTGACAGTAGTGTACAAATAAAGTGATATCATTTTCTGCAAATATTTGCCAGGGACATACAAAAGGACTTCTGTCAAGCTTGCATATTTTTTGTTAGTGGCTATCATGCCCTTACCACACATTTCAGAAGCTAGAATCTTTTCATCACACTGATAAGGGAAAAAACCGAGGAAGCCTGACTGTAGCTTTGCTGAGAGGGATGGTGCCTTTGGGGTGGATCTCCAGTCACCAACTGGTGCAGGTGAGGGCCAGGAGACAGAGTCAGATTCAGAAGAGAGTGGAGCTGAGCCTTAGTTAAACAAACTGAAAAGCAGAATATTTACCTGTATTAAGGGGAAAAGAAAAAAATAAGGAAACAGATGCTGGACTCTGTAGATCATTATATCGTTGTGAAATTAAATCTGTAATCATGAAGAATGGGTTTCAAAAGGCTAAATAGGTTAAAATACTTTTACTAATACTTATTAACATTGCAAAACTGAACATGGAAAGACCTTCCCATGATTTTCAAAAATGTCCTTTTTTAAAAAGCAAAGCAAGTAACAAGTACATGAGTACCTTTGCTATGGGGTCAAAGTGTAGAACAATGGAGGTAGTTGAAGTAAATTTATTTCAATTTTAGACAATAGTTCAATCTCAAAATTAGATTCTAATTTCTTCTGAATTTCTATTTTTTCTATACTTGTTCTACTACTTAAAATCTATAAGAACTAATCAGAAGTTCTAACTTCCATTTCATGAGACTTTTTTTTTTTTTTCAAAAATAGTAATTGAGAAGAAAAGGATTTTCTTTGTTGGATTTTTGTTTTGCGTTTCGTGTTTGTTTTGGGGGTTTTTCAGAGGGGATTTGTTTTGGTAGGGGTGTTTTAGAGGGGTTGCGTGGGTGTGGTTTTTTAAGAAAGTTTAAACCTAAACTTCTGACTAATGAGGTCTTCCTTTGGAAAACGCTTAAATGAGATTTCAATCATAATCAAAGATCACAAAGTTTTTCACTGTCTACTTTTTGCAAGTAAATAGATCTGTTATACAGCTGTAGGAGTCTGTGGGCTGTGATTCCCATTCATGTCTTAAATTCCAGATGACTCAGTGAAATGGAGATTCCCAGAGTGTCTGGGGGTTTTGTTTTGGAAGAATTGTTCTCATGATTTCTTACCCTCCTGGAAATTCTTGGGTCATAAACACTGAGAGTCAGCATTATGGGAGTATTTGTGGCTTCCCATTCAGCAACCAGATAGTTAAAATAATGGTTAGATTATTTTCCAAGTGCATTACACTCAAAAGTAAACATTCCTTTCCTGAGAGTTTATCTTTTTCTGAGAAAACATTTGGCATGGGAAAAACATATAATTACCAATCAAAAATGTATTTTCTATTTCTTCTGGAAATATAATAGAGAGTAGCCACTTCTAAAAAAAGAGATATAAATTAGGCCTCTTCATTTCTGTTTTCTTACAGACTGTACAGAAAAGATCTCATCACCTCATGAAAAGCATGTTCAGAAATCTTCCTAAAAACCTTGGGCAATTTTAGTTTTATTAAATTCACAAAGGACTAATTTGTATCAGAACAGGAGGGAAAAAATGCCCCTCTTAGTATGCTTTAGAATGTAATCATTTAGACCTTGTGAAACTCTCTCCAAGGAAATTTTGGGGTCCTTTCACTCATGCTCTTTGCAAATAAAATTAGGAAACAGGAGAATACCTTGCAAGGATAAAGTCAGCAAAAGGCAGCTGGGAATCATGAAGGCTGCCCCTCTAATTCTAATTCTATTACTGGAAAAATAATGCAACAGGAAGAAGAAGTATTCATTAAAAGAGAAGCTTTTAATGAGGTTGAACATCTGAAAGACATATGCAGATGTACGGACTAAACTGATCACATGGCTATCAAAAGACAAATATGTGTGGGTAGTACAAATTTCCTCCTACTCACAGGCATGTAATTCCATTCAGTCTCCATGCACTGTCTTTGCCAAATACTCCCCATTATTATTAATCCTTTTGCTTTTTAGCTTGAATTCCTTTGGATAAACAGTATATATGATTATAACTGGCCATTCATGTTTCACATGTCTGTTCTCTCAATTCTGACAAAATTCTAACAAACAGAATTTGCTGCAAAGATAATTAATGGTACTAGAAAATGAGCTAAAATAGTCAGGAAGAAAAAAAAAGAAACTCTTAGTATCCTGTAGAGCCAAAACACACAAGTGCCAGAATCAAAACAAAACCTTCAGACAAGGCTCATATCTTCTTAGGCACCTCAAAGTGACATAATTCTATAGGACACCACATTCATTAGTTCATAGGCTCCAGGAATTATTTGTATTCTTTTGTCTTGCCTGCAATTTTCCCTGAGGTTACCATCCTGCATTCCTAGAAATAGATTATAAAGGAGTAATATTTTTTTTTCCCAATATGGCTATGATCTGGGATTAGCAAAGAAGGGTCAAGTGTTATCTGATTTCTTTCTTTTTGAACTAAACCTATTAATAACTGTGGCAAGGGATTTTTTCTCCTCCAAGGTGCTCTAAAAATCTACAACTTATCTATTACCTATTTGTGGTGCAAACCTACAGTGCCCAGTGTCATCTTGTGATGGTAATGGTATCCCCAGTACCTGAAATATAGATAATTATATGATGCTTATCATTGGCTGCTATTAAACAATGGTTTTGGGAGATCAGACCACATTCACTAAATTTTTCTCGAGTAAACTGTAAAGCGTCCAAACATAATTAGATATTTCTACAAGCAACTCCATAATTATGACCAGCAGTGAAGAAGAAATCAGTCATCCTACAGCCACACAAACTTAAAAGACACAAACACAGAGAAAAGAGATGAGTTGATAGAATTCTGTATTTCTAACTCTGACAACCGTTTTATACCCTGGTGATATCTTTCATGAAAATGTCCCTAAATGAGTAGGTGATTAGCGTAGGGAAATCAGCTGGAGTTTTTTATCCACTTGGAAAACAGGGAAGAGCATAAAAGGAGGCTTTAAATCTGCCATTTAATAACTGGGTATGTTAAACATTCAGCACATCGAGCAAAGGTAGAGCAAAGATCAAACTGACAGCATTCAAGTAGGGGAGGATCTGAAAAACAAGCTGCACTCCATGGGGCTGGAGCAACCATGCTAGTTTCTATTTGCTATCCCTTATAAATATTATATACTGGAATTGTGTTTGTAGCCCTGTACCACTCCACGGGATGAAATATAGGTAATACTTGGGCCTGTGCTATCACTCCAGGCTAGAGAGATGGTACAAACTGCAGTGAATGTTGAACACCTTTGACTTACTTGTTCTATCAAAATCTTCTGCATCTTATTTGTTTCATTCACAGTAAACATTTGAATAGTCAAAATACTTTTGCACAGACTTTCTCTCCCAGTTTCATCCCCTTATGTGTGTGTTTGATATGTGATATGTAATACCAGAGAGTCAGAGAAACATTTTTTTTCTCTGTAGAATTATGGCTTCCATCTCTTATTTAAGGCTCTAAACATTTTAACCTCATTTCCCCCTAAAGAGATATTGACTGTAATCTTATGTCCAAACTATCTTTGTGTGTAGTAATAATTCTGTAAATACCTGGATCCTCTGTTTTTTTAAAGTCACATTTGCCACCTGGTAGCATGCATTCATGAAGGGGGCTGCTGTCACCTTAAACTTTTCATATTCATTCAGGCATTTTTTCTTGGCAGTGAGTCATTCTGTCATTTTGAAAGGATTACCCTGCATTATAATTCAGTGTCAGAATATCCAAACCTATAAAACCTTCTAAGTGATGGATTTCTGCAAATCTTCTCTTTTTTTTTTTTTCCATTCTATATTGTCACATTGTCAATCAAGACAGTCCAGACTCTTATGGTACATAGGAACCTTCTCACAAGAATCTAAGTTTTGGAAATGTATATACTGCTTGGATGATGGATTATTTTAAGAAATTCACCATGGGACTGACTGTATGGTTCATTTCAGTTCATAATTTGCTGCTTGAAAAATTGTAGTAGAGAGATTAGGTAAGAGTCTGTGCTTCTCAAAAGCTATAGTTTATGAGTCAAGAATCACACCTAATTTGCTATCTTTGAAGAACAAAATAGCTACAAGATCAAAAAATATAACAACGTCAATGACACTGAAATACAAAAAAGGTGATGATCAAGGCTTGCATTTGTGTCTGAATGAGTTAGATCTTGGGACATATTCCAGTAAAAGAGGATTATGTCTAAGAAGTTTCCCCTGTATACCTCAAGCTTTTTAAATCCTGGCTAGTTTTACCTTTCTGTGGCAGTGAGATGTAAATCACAGCAGACTGAGTTTCTGAATGCTGTGGCTCACAGGTGCCAGCCGTTTGCCTCACTGATTTGGCAAATCCCAGGGGCATGCTCTGCTGCAAAACAAGCAACTGGTAACACGGTAGTATATGTCCCATGAGACCAACCACCACATAATGTATATTTGACCATTGCACACTGTTTTCATCTTAACACCTTTCCCTCAGTGGATTGCACCTCTTGCAGAGCTCCCTGCACGTGACAAAGGAGAATTACTATCAGAAAGTGACCCTCTTTTCTTTCCCTTTCTATAAACCTAAAGCCCTCCTTGTCCTCAAATAAGAGGAAGATTTCACTTGTCCATCTTTTGAGAAGATCTTATGGTATTTGAATCAGGGGAGAGGGTTTGGAAGGAGGAGAAATGTGGACTGAGGGAGGCAAAAAAAAAGGAAAAAACTTTGTTCAATGCATCTCAGTAATACCAAGATCAGACGTGGTTCCTGCTTATTTGATCTTATTATTTCTTGTCCCCTCCAAACATAAGAGTCTATATAAAACACAAGTAGCCAACAAAACAGAATATTTCATATTGCACTAAATCATTCTTATACTTATTTTTCAGGATTAATTTCTTAACTGGAGGAACTTTTTATGTCCTTGTTAAACTATTCCCTTTTAGTTATTTGTGTACATAGGCACAGCGTTAACTCATAATTTTAGAGAAAACCTTTGTTTGGTTTATTTTATTTTCCTGTGTGGCAGAAAATTTATTTCTGCTTCTATAATTTATTATTATTAATTTAAAACCAAAAAACTATTATTTAATATAGGTTTAAAATTAAAAAAAAATTCAAATAATGAATATTTATTTTCTGTGCCATAAAAAATTCTAGCAAGAATAACATTACTTTTCCTATTCTGATACTTCTGAGATGGGAAACAATTTTATATGAGAACTTACCTGAAGTTTTTGTTGCTGCTGTTAGGTTTTTCTTAGCTACTGCTCGGTTCTCAGAAAAATCTGTCCTTTTTTTATTAGGTTTTATTAAAACGTTTTCATTCTGTGCATGCCATATCACATCAAGGTGATTTCGCTACTCAACTAATTAGTTTGGATAATTCTAATGAAAGTGTTAATAAAAAAATATTTGAAGTTTCAGATAAGTTCTTTGAAAAGGTAGAAAAAAAATTGAATACATCTGGGCTTCTTATATTTAAAATGTCTTATATATTATAAATGTGTTGAGGACACCCATTTTCTAAACTTATGGATTTTTTTTCTACCCTCTCGCTAGAAACAAAAATATTCTCCCTCCTCTGACTTGCAAAGCCAAAAAAAGGATCCAAACTTCATAATCCTTTCATTTAACATGGCAGAGTGAGTGCAAAAGAAATGATTGAGATGAGGAAAGCTTAGAAATGAAGAAATAATACAGCATGTCATGGCATGGTGTGCTCTGTTTGTCCCATAATAGCTGGCTGTATACATAACCTTCCTGGGGCAGTGCTATTATAAAATGGTTCTGTAGTCAGAGTCCTGTACTTAGCTCACCATCCTAAGATTGATTTCAAATTCCTTGGCAAGGCTTAGCATTTGAGACTACATTTTTTAGATACAGCTTTGATTTTTCAGGCCTTTGCCTCTCAAGATGTGGAAACAGCACTTCCTCATTTCAAAGCATCTCTATATAAGATAATGTTTTACGAACATGAGTTGCATCCTCCTATAAGTTCAGCTTCTGAAAGCCACTTGTGTAATATGTAACAGTGATGCTTCAGGGTCAGGCTAGATGTGTCCCCCCATATGTTTGCAGGGACAGACAGAGATGTATTTCACAGGAAAACTCATTGGATGGGAGACATTAATTCACTCACTTCTGTTTTCTTTTGCCTCTAAACAATTCAGTTGTCCTACATGTTAGTCCACACGTAGGAAGCCTATATGGCTTGAGTGGGTATTTTTGGCTGTTAAATCCCATTATTATTAGATTTAGAAGCAGGGCTTATGCTAGGGCTCTTGCTGGCTTTGTTCGGGGTTTTATTCATTCTTTATCAGAAGATTATGTTCTTTGTTTTCTGTATATTGCCACTTTGATTAATGCCCTCTGATATTCTATATGGTTTAAAAAAAAAAGCATCTTGCTACCATCTGGCCTGTAGTTGTAGAAACACAGAGCCAAACATGCAAATTTTTTTCATCTGCTTGTACAGTGTCTATAAACACCATCTCAAAAAGGTTTTCTGGTATTTAGCCTCTTCATCCTCCATGTGAATGCCAAACAGAGAGCTGTGCTTTACTGTTGCACCATGGTTAGAAGACCACGCTGAAGTACAATACTATCAAAGGATGATTTAGTGTATTCAAAGGTCAAATGTATGCTCGTATTGAATTTTTGTCTTTGCTAAAATATTCTTGAGATGATAAATACCGGTTTAACCTGAGTAATTCTGTGCCTTCTTCAGCTCATTCTGAAGTTGTACCACTGTTGAGCAGATTTCCAAGAGATATTACTCTTTGTGAAAGTCTCAACTATATTTCAGCAGGTTCATTTCTTGAATAGACTACATTTCCTTTACATTAGATAGGTTAATTTTTTTTATAGAAATGTCAGATACAATAAAACTGAGATTACTGATTTCATCAGAGAGATTTCACAGTCTTTGTAAAAACTCATTGTTCCAGGATTTTATTTGTGTTTCTAAACACAGGATCTGGTGTAAATTTCACTTCTATGGATATCAACCCTTTCCCATCTCATCTTATTTGGTGGATATTAACATCTGTTGCAGTGTTGATTTTTGAATTCTAACTACCAACATTAAAATTAGTCACTTTAAAAATAAAATTACTTGAAAATGTGCTAAATATATTTGCAGCTGACTATTTTTTTTCTGGAAAATAATTTGAAAATAGCGGATTGTGATTGTTTACCAATTCTTCTAAAAGCAGATTTACTAAATATGACATAAGTATATAGACTGTATAGCCATTATGTAGCTGAACAGAACATTCAATGCATCCCACCATGATCCCAAAGTCTGGATATTTCAAATAAATACGTTTTTACTTATGGAATATTTTTTCTGAGAAATGCAGGCACTAAAAAATTCTTTAAAATAGAAAATTTGCAGCACATTGAAAATGTAAAATACATTAAATTAGGCAGAAAGGAACAAAGAGAAAACTCGAGAAAAAAGATCCACTCAGTTCCAAGTCAAACTTATCTTCATGCCTTCTAGAATTTAATTTTTAGTAATTTTTAAGAATCATCTGACTGAAATGGTGCACCTGTTTTCAAGGGTAGTCCGATCTAGGGTCTGGTGAGTAACCTCTGAGAATAAACTCCATAGTTTCTCTGTATATGAAGAATTCTTTTACCATACTAGGAAGAAGATGTGATTTCTGAGCTGTATTAAATTTTTTAGTATGAGTGTAATTGAATATATAAATTAGTCTTGTATGATTTAATAGTCATGAAAAATTGTAGAGGTATTTTTGCATCAATTACAAATGAACTGACTCTGATTCACGTTGTTAAATGAAATACAACAAATTATTATTATTATTCATAGGTTGAAAAAGAGGCCTTGGCTTGGTGTGTGCAAACTGAAACTTCAGTAAAAGTCCAGAGGGGTCTTATTAATTCTCCTTAGCCTGATTACAAATTCAGTATAGAGGAAGTCTGAGAAGAGATATTGCTACTTCATACAGACCAGGGAAGCATTTTAAATCCTTCAGACAGAATGTATTCATCTTACATTTCACATAGGAAAAGAGAGTAGAGAGGAAACTAACTTTAGAAGACAATCTCTTCATAGAGATTTACTTCTATCTATTAGTTTACTAAGTTTAATATTGACCTTTACTGATCAGGCAAAATTCTTGCAGGCATCATAATGGAAATGCCTGCCCAAGAAGCACTAAAGCACTAATAACAAAAATGTTGCACCACAAACAGATTTATTTCTGAAAAACTGTGACATGTGAGATCATTACTGATGATCAGTTTCTTCCTACCACCAATTCCTGCCCTGCTCTGTGAAAAGCCTGGAGAGAGTATTTCTTTGAAATCATCTCTTGAGAAGGATTAGGTTGAATTTCCTGTAATTTGTAGCTCCTGTAAAAATTTCCCAAGGAATTAGACATTTATAAATCTAAGGAAGTATCCATTATTAAATCAGATATAAAAGGAAAATACCTGGAATAGACATGAAATATCTTGCAGCAGGTGGTTTCTAAAGTCATTTAGGAAAAACTTTTATTCAATTGCAGGCCTGAGTTTCCTTTTTTTATATTGTTTCCTGAAGGGAAGGAAAAGGATAGATCTATAAAAAAATCCTCCATGAATTCCACTTTTTTTGGTAGGAAAATTCCACTGCTGCAAACATCACATCATCTTCTACATTTACACTGAATATGTATAATTAGTAACCGGTGGGGAGAATAATAGGTGAAACCCTGCCTAGTGGTGTTTCCTGGTACCAAAAAACTGTGTAAGTTGTGAATGAGAAAGCAAGGAATTTTTCTTTTCTGCAGTAGAATATTTTCCTGTGGGATTCCCCAAGGTGCTTTATGGCTCTGCACGAATTCCACTTATGGTTCAATTGATTCCAGAGGAGGCAATATAGCAACAAATGCTCTGAAATAAAAAGAAGTGTGCATTTAACATTTAATGCCACAGAGTAATATATTCAGGACTTAATATGAAATAGTGCCCATTTCACTCTCAGAGTTTTGATTAAATCTCTTTTTAGGTGTATATTAATGCCAAGTTTGTGGTAGCTGAATAGTGTTGAATTTATTTTCATGGTGCTTTGTCTGTGGAGGTGTGATAAGTGTAACTGAAACTTTGACCAACTTTTCATTTTAGGAAGAATAATCTCATCCATCAGTGCCAAGATCAGGAAGTTGGTGTCGTACATCAAGAGTCATTTACCACATACACATCATTCCCAGAGATCAATTATTATAATATTTATTTTAAACTGCACAGGTTGGAACCAAGAAAGTGAGACATCCATCTTTATCAGTTACGTACCTTTAATTCCTAACAGTGTTAACTGCAAATTTGGTGGTACAGGCAGGCACACTCTAAATTTTGTACAAGTAATAATTTTTAATTTCACTTAGACACATCCCAATTTATCTTCATCGTTCATCTTTTAGAATGCAATATATTCTTGCTTTATGAAATCAGTCATGAAACTCTTTTCTGAATAACCCATAATAACAGCAAGCTGTTTTTAAACAAGAGGTGACTGTATTAGCTTGCTGTAACAGCTGAGGTACAAGTTGAAAAAAAAGGTTTAAATAGGTAATAATTTTCCTACCCCCTCTGCAGCTCTGCACAGGCTAGGCTTTGGGTCTCACCCCATCTCTGTGCTCCTTGCTGAAATGACAATTTGTATAATGGAAAATTGACAAAAAACAAAACCAAAATAAAACATCTCTAATACAAGCTGAAATTTTCTTATCGAGTTTTATTTTATGGTCATAGTTCCCCCCAACCAGCCCTAATCCACACATTTTGCTCTCTTTTCATTTCCCTCACATTTCCATCCACTCTTCTCTCCATGGCTCGTCCATCTTTGCTAGTGGAAATCTTGAAATTTAATGTCAAGGAGCCTGCTGTTAGCTTTGATGTTAATAATTTGCCCAAACTGACAACAGATATAATCACTTTTTAAGTGTTATCAAGAACAGCTGCTGTGAAAATAATTCAGTGTGTGAGATGGGGGTGGGGAGAAAGGGTGGCTGGCAGAAAGAAGGGGTTGGATTTTTATGCATGCACAATATCCACAATGAGGATAAAGTGGAAGATTCTCTGTCCTGCATTCCTGCACTAAAGGATACATAGAAAAGAAGTAACTATCATGATACTGAGAAAACTGATAACGCACAAATTTATGAAATGAAAGCTCAGAATTCTGAAACAGTCATAGAAAAATAGACTGGACATAAAAAAAAAAAACATGTCATCAGATCCAATGAAGTCAGAATTTAAACTATCTAAAGAAAAGAGCAATTAGTTGAAAAGAATTCAAATGAAAGTCATATTTTTTATATAGTTTACTCCTGCAATATTTTTCTTACATAGTGGAGAAGGATGAATGTGTGGGTATGTGCATGTATGCACATGTACATCTGGTGAGCACAAATGATATTCAGCAGAGCAATTGTGGAGCCTCATACCCCCATGCTGTGTTTGTTAAAGGTGTTCCTCACTATAGGGAAGCTGGGGGAAACTTTTCCAATTCCCACCTTCAGAAGCAAGAGAAATGAGAATTGGCAGAAAAACAACAGTCACCTCCCAGAGGTGTCTTATCCTGCAGTGCACAATGGAGTCAAAGACAAAACCAAAAAAAGGAAATATCCAACACCAGGTTTAGAAGACCTAATCTCCTTCAGTGCTGGCCCTATTAAGGAGCTGATGTTTGACAGATGGAGGAGACAAAGTCCAGTCACTGTTTACTCCCAGCACTTAATTCCTATTTATTTAGCTTTTTGTGATGATATCTCCCAGGAAGGTGGGACTGCAAGATCTTTTCTGAACCCAAATCATCCCCTTCAATTGTGTGAAAGAGTGTCAAGTCCACTGGAAAGAAGGAAACAGACAAACGAATGTGAGGGAGTTTCCCTCCCTGCTCCTTCCCTTGGGGGAGGATGAAAAGGCCAGGAAAAGCCCAAAAACATTTTACAGCCCTGCATCACTCCTCATTCCAGCAGTATGTGAAGACTTAGGCAAGGCTTCAGATGTTGCATAACAACATTTGGCAGAGAATATCTATTAGAGGTCCCAGAAAAACTGTCAGGGGAATTTACAGACAAATCTAACATGAAATGTTAGGATTCAGAAGACCTTTCTAAAAAACCTGAAAAATACCAAGAACTAGTTAATAATACTAACTTTGCCCACATGTTGAAGTCAGGGTTACAATCCCACAGTGCAATACATCCTTACACTTCCGTCAGTAATTTGGAAAGTTACATTTGACATTTTAACCTACATTCAAATGCAAAAGTTCAGCTTTCTGGAGTTTTACAAGTGCTGAGGAACATAATTCTCTTGGGAGCCATCAAATTCTGTCCTGGTCTTTAATATCCATTAAGTGATTACTGCAGAGAGTAGGACACTGAGTAGCTGGGGCAGCATCACCTGTGATCTGGGCCTTTTCCAACTCTAGCAAGAAGTAGGTTAGACCAGAAGAGGAGATCTTATAAGAATGATATAATAATAATTAAAGGAAAAAAAAACTATATAGAAAAGGAAACTATAAACTGGCAGCAGTTATGATATCCTGGTGTTCTAGTTTTTTTGACCTTTTGATCTTCTCATTTAAAACCACGAAGAAAAGCATAATAAATACTAAATACTTAAATGCGATAATGTAATTCTACCTGCAGTTAACTGAAAATACATGAGAATAAGAAAGCTTTTACAAATCATGAAGAATATTTCTGTGTTTATTGAGTTCTAGTAAAATAAGTTGCAAAGGGGTTCAAGTACCAATGCAGGGCTGTTGCCCATGTTTAATTAGTAGGTCATCTATTCTTGCTTTTTAAAATAATTTGACTCACCTTTCTTAGGCTACCAACTGTTACTGTGTCATCCTACTTCCATCTGAGAGGAAGGTTATATCTGTGATATTATGTCTTCAATTGACATATAAATTATATCATAAGGAGGATGAAAATTAATTTTCAAAAGTGGTGTGCATGCATTTGTAAAGAAACACTTCTCCTCCAGTGGATGAAGGGAGAAAATGTGTGACAGATGCTACCCACCTTGACCAAAGACATACTGAGAGTTTTCTGATATTACAATGGTTACCATGCTCTAACAGCCTAGAAGAGGTAGATAAATGCTTGAGTAGTTTATGAAAGAAAAGAACACTGTTACATCTCAAGAAACAGCTTGAAACAGCAGAGCTTCCCTGCAGCAAAATAGCAAACTAGCAAATTAGATAGCAATTAAACATATATTTTATTCCCTCCTTGATTGAATAACAAAAGCTTTTGTTCTAGTACTCAGGTGAAGATTTGGCTGTTCAGCTGGTCAGGTACCTGCTACAAATAAATAATTTTTTGCCATCACTAGATGGCAAAAAGCAGTGAATCATTTGAACCAATGAACCAATCATTTGAACCAATAAACCAACAACCATTTTAACATTACCTAATGCAGTTGATTTCCTATACAACAAAGTAGCAGAAGTACCATTGAGCCCATATGGGATGTGCCCAACAGAGATAAGAAAATTGAACTTCAAATATCCCTAGTCTAGATGTTCCCACTTTTCAAAACCATTCAAAACTGTTCTTCCAGACTGATAAGAATTTATCTTTTTTGTTTGTTTTTTTTTTTTTTTTGCCTTGATTAGATCAGAAATTCTATTAAAGTTGATTTTAAATAATAATATTGTGCTATATTTTGGACATGTTGGTCAGATACCAACCAAAAGAACTTCCAAATGACCATTACTATGTCACAGAGTAATGAAACCATTCTGAATAGGCACTGTATGACAAGGGAAGATCGAGTTGTAATTACAGCTGGAACAGCTGGAATGAACCTTATGCATGAACAAACACGAACAAATGGGTGTAAATGATCTTTTCTGAATACAAACTTGTAATGGCTGTCACGTGCAAATAGACGTTAGCACAATATCTTGTTCAGCATCTGAATATCATAATATGATTTTTTTGCTGGCATCTGAATTATGTCCACTTCAAAATTAATTCCGTAGGTAATAAATTGTTGTTTCATTTGGACTTTTATTTGTGATTAATTAATTAATTAATTAATTAAATAGGCTGAAGTAAAAATGTCCTTATTACATCTTTACAGATAAATAAACTATGGAGCAATTAATAAATTTTTGAGTTTGAGTGTATGAATGCCATTTTTTTCAAATTTCTTGTTGTAACAAAATTTTTATATTTTTCATTTTCTTTTCTTTAAAATTTCCTTGCACTGTTTAACTTTGCATCTTTCTGACATTACATGGATTAAAATTAAAAAGTAAGGGACCACGAGGTAGAACATTTTCCACTGCTTTGAAAATAGCTCTTGTGTAAACATTTTTGCACACATTGAAAGAGATCCAATAGGATCTGGCTGGGGATAGAGTTACTCAGGAGGTCAGCTGTAATGTGCCAACCACTTCTATCCATCACTGGCTCATGCCTCTCTCCAAGTGTTTTTTCTGTACTTTTTCCAGAATTTTTTTGCTGAAAGACAAAATATATTGTACTTCTCTAAATATATTCAGAATAACCTTCAAGCTAGCAGTGTTGAAATCAGCTCCACACTTAATGACTTCTGTTTGTGGGGAAGTAAAGGAAAGATTGGGAGGTGACTTGGCTGACCTCTACAAATCCTGTCCCTCTTGGACAAGACACTCTGACAGTGCAAGATGGATGTCAAGGCATTTTAAGGTGTTTCATTAGTCTTCTTCATGCACTTAGAATTAGAAGGGCAGGTAACTAGTGCAAGAAGAAACTATATTACCTCTGTTAAATTTTCACCTGTGAAAGTGTTTTAGCCTTTGACAGACTCCACTCAGACAGAAAAAGTACACATTTACCTTTTATGACAAAGGATATTAGCACACGCTGACCGGGGCTTTCCACAGAAAGTACTCAGTTAAATTTGTCAAATTTGTTAAAATCAAAACGACTTTTTCTTTTACACAAAATTAATTATTTACATGTTTCTGAAAAAAATAGTTTTTTGAAATTTGAAAGTCATCCAACCTCTGAGAAAAAGTCATTCAAAGATTGTAAGATCTTTGTATTCTAGACCTGAACTAGTGGATCAGATGCATCCCAACATTTTAAGTTTGCATTAGAATACCTAATGGATTGCTGTGGGGTTTTTTTTAGACCAGGGTCTCCCCAATGGCACTCTAATGACTATAGATATTACACTAGAATTTATTGATAATGATTCATAAGCAAATTCCACTCAAGATTTTATGTTTGCACAGTAGCTTTTGCTCTCTAGAGGCATAAATCATATAACATTATTAAAAAAGACATCTGACCTAATAACTTTGGGTTATTAAGTCAGAAGTGTATTTAATAATTAACATTTAATAATTTCAGCATTATTATTAACAGTTCATAAAACAAAAGGTGGGTCACTTGAAGTTGAAAACAAGTAATTTTGCTAGAGATAGGTTTTAGATTTTAATTTTGGCTTCCTAAAAGATGGATATTTCTTTTTGTAAGTTAGGAAAACCTTTAACAGATGTTGGGGACATGTAGAAACCTGACACTATCCAAAAAGCCATTTGAGGAGGGCTACTGAAGCTTTTCTGGCTCCTGCATCAGCTGTTGAGAAGCAAGCTTGTACACGAGGTGTGTTAGGAAGTGGTGTTCTTTTGCTTCTGCAACAGAGTGAATTCCCTCAGTGCCTTTCAGCCTGGCATCAACAAGCTGGCAGTTTGCCATCTGGAAAACTGACATTTGTCTCCCCTGGGCCTGCTGAACAGCTCTGCTGCAAAACAGCCTTCGTACCTAAAGAAAATATAAAAGGGAGTAGAAAGCTTGCTGAGCACAAATAATAGACACCCTGATGTTTTTCTTTTAAATAGCAGGAGTTGTTGGCCTTTCAGAGTGCTTTTATTCAGCATCCTTTATTGTAAAGGTGTTTTTGCATGAAAAGAACAGTGAAAGTTTGTATTACATACTCCTGTTCCACTGGTCAAGCAACAGTTACTTTAAGTATTAGTCTGGGTTTTGAAAAACTTATTACCTGAATCATTCAGCTTTTTTTTTTTTTCCTGAGAGCATTAAGGAGAAAATTAGTGCTTGAATCTGATAATCTACATTTTGAAAGGAGTAATTTCAGAAGGATTTCTCTTTGTGATAAAACTGGATTATAATAGGATACTTGCAGAGCCAAACATCATGACTTAGGCCAAACTTTCTCCCAGTGAAAATGACTCCTTTACAGAACATTGAAAGTTCTATTACCTGTTCAGGTCCTAAAATAGAATTAGAAGACATGAGTTGACATAATGAGTTAAGTGCTGGAAATAAAGCTGTCATGATAAAAAAGCTTATGATGCAAACACTGTTTAACTCCATCTCAACAGTGACAAATTTAGCTTTGGATTAATCAGGCTATTTTCTCATACTTTCAAATGTACAACCTGTTCGTCATTGCACAGATGCCAAAACTTCTTATACTTTATATTTGCCAGTCATCTAAATGAGATGTAAGTAGTTCATAAGATATGTTCCAGTTACTGGAAAAGAGTAAATTTGATTCTAAATATACTTTCATATTTCAAATTCTTTGTTAAATTGAACTGGTTAAGCTGCACTGCATGATGTACAAGTTTTAAGGAGATAATATCAAACTTTTGAGTAAAAGGGGCAAGATTTAAAGTAAGAGGTGTTAAATATTTATTAAATCAAAATGCAAACCCTTTTTGAATTATGAAACTTCTGAGTCTTTCATGAGCAAACTACTCAATACTTTTTGTTTCAAGGATTTCTCTCCTAGTCACAAGAAAAAAAATATTTAAAAACTGTTTTCTATTTCATAAATGCGCTATATATGCACAAATGTCAAGTCAAACCTATATAACACACTCAGATAACTGCCAAAATGAATGCATTATAGTGTGGGGTTTTTCCTTAGGGTGAGACTGAAATGCCTTTTAGCAAATAAATATTAAAAAAATATTTATTTTAACACAGATTCAGGTCATTGCAAGCCATCACAATCTTAGTGTAAATAATACTGCTTAGCTCTTTTTTGTTGGTAGCCTGGTCATCCTCTAAGACACTCAGATTATTTTTTTATACATGCAGAGCAATGGAGAAGAAATATTTAGCACCCTTTTTTTTTTAAAGGAGTTTTACTTTTTATTCTGAATCACCACTCCTATTCCTTCATTTCATGTCAAGCTTTCATCCCTCCATTGATACTTTAAAGAGGATGTGTCTAATGCCCTATGCTTGGAGCTGCTCTGCTATCATGGTTTAACACCAACCAACAGCCAACACCCCACAGATCTTCACTCACTCCCCTGGGTGGGATGAGGGACACAGCTGGAAGAATAAAAGTGAGAGGTCTTGATTGCGTTAGCACCGCTCAGCAGTAAGGAAAACATCCCTATGCTACCAATCCTGTTTGCAGCACAATTCCAAAGTATAGCAGCACACTTACTGTGAAAAAAATTCACTCCACCCCAGTGAAAACCAGCACACCTGACAAGATTCCTCAGAAATATCAGAAATCAAGCTGGATTAGGGAATAAGAACAATGATATTTTTAACTGGATATCACACAATACACTGGAGCTTTCACCACATTTATCAAGCAGGCATTATTAGCCATGTTTCATATCACTGCTCTGACAGACTTTTAATTCATGAAAAATTAACTTTATAGATTTAGAATATTTTAGAGTGGCCTTCTTGAAAAGATTCAAGGTTTGGTTGAGTTTGATTTGGATTAAGTAATTTGAAAGGTGAAACACTAAAGTCTCTTCTACTTATTATTAGGTGAATAAAAAGGGAAACTACTATGTGTTCAGGAAGATAATTTTAAAATAAATATAGAAGTTGGAGTCCCCAAAAGGTTCTTAAGCCTTTGTTTGTTTACTGACAATAAAGTTACAAAAATCTAACTTCTGTTCTCAAAAATCATGATCTAAAAATCAGATAACACCCTTGAAAGGAAAGAAGCAATAATTTTTGCAGCAACAACTTTTTAAAAAATTGTTCAATTTCAAATGTAGATTTATGAGGTAGCATTAGGGGTAGCCTTCCATAGTCTGGTCCTGATTACATCTCAAAATGGCTTAACTGATCAATAATAAACTGAGTATTTCTATGAAGACAGCATTGATGGTTAGGCAATGACTAACTTTGAATAAAAGAATAGATAACGTGATAGTAAATAGAGGTCAATAATACAAATAACCCATAAATTTATGAAGGACAGACTCCCAGCAACCTTTTGTCTGGCAACTTTAGTGGTATAATTTAGTGTGCATTTGTTTTGCAGATTAGGTTTGCAGGTAGTGTTTGAATGTATGGATTTCCTAAGTTACCACCAGATATACTTAAGTCTTCATATCATAAAAGAATAGAATTAGACAAATGTATCTCCCTTCCCCATTTGTCCTCCCCTTTTCTTAACAAAAACCAAAACAAACAAACAAACAAACAAACAAACAAAAAGAAAGAAAAATCAAAAAGAAAACTGAAAATGGTTATTTAATGCCATACCCAAAAGTGAATATCATGCCTTTAGGAATGTCCTAAAACATTCAAACTTGCAAGCATACCTGCATAACATGGGAAAACCAGAGACAACTTTAGTTAAGAGATCAACATAAATTAACATGTTCATTTTGGAGTTCACTTTGTCAGTACACATATTTTCCTTGGAGTCCCCTCACCACTGCTTCTGTCAACTTTGTGGTACTTTACCAGCTCGGAGGCAGGAGAGCAGCCCCCCTGCAGAGGACACTGATGCTGCTCAGTGGATAGTCAGGCAGGGTGCACTGATGAACAGTGAGTGCATCTGGCACCACTCTCTGCTGAAGCGTGACCACGTCAGCGCTGTCAGACACTCTGTGCCTCGTTGTCCCCTCCGTGTGTGCACACACGAGCTCCCAGCCCTGCTCTCTCCATTTCAGCTTCTCAGATCACAGATTCACTAATCAGATTCCAAATATTGGCCTTTGCTTCAGCAATCACTGCCTCAAAAGAAGGAAAGTGACGAGGCGGAATGATCCTTACCACAGGGATGGGGCATGCTATGGAATCTATAAATGGCACAGCCAGGATGAATAGTATCATTGTACTGGATTTTGCAGACAGCGCCAGTTACTGCAGTCAAAAGGACATTGGAGTAAAGCAGTTAATAAAAGAGGAAGGAGGAGGGGAAAGAGATAGTGTTGAAAATCATGGAACTGAGAACACTGAGGCTTAAATGCTTTTTTTTTCCTCAGACAATGAACTGTCTGCATCAAAGTTAGTCCAATAGCATTTAGCTTTGTGCCTGCTTCCACTGTACCTGGCCACAGGATAAATAATGAACAGTGAGTACAGACAGAGCAACAAGGGCTCTATTATTCCCACAGCTTAAACTCTTAATTTAACGGAGTATACAGGAGAGGAAGAAAAAAATTTCCAAAGGAGATAAGAAAGAAAGACACATTGACAGGACAGAAAGGTAAAAATATCCTACAGGAAAAAAAAAAAAAAAAAAGCTTCTGTTCTCAGTTGGTTTATTACTGAAATGATTAGTACAAAAGCATGCTATAACATTTTTTCATCCAAGAAGCTCAAAGCAACTTATAAATTATTAATTGAAGGTGAAAGTTCCTCAAATATGATATGGGATTCCATTAGCACCTCTCAAAATTTCAGCTCTTAAATGAAACTTCTCAGCCTAAAATATTTAACCCAAATTGCAGTCTTTTACCACAGTTAGGAGATTGTTTCTAACATGACATCATAGCTGCACATAAGCATCCTGTGTACATTAGAGGGGAGGAAAGAGCCCTCTGATTTCAAAGGCTTTGGCTTAAGGGTACTTCCATGTATCATTATCTTGGCTTAAGAATGTGTCCCAAAGCCACACAAAAACAGCATTAGACATAAAGAATGAAGTAATGACTCTTAATTACCAGCCCTATTCAGTTCAGATTCCCTACATTTTCAATACTTAGTATTCTCTTTCTCTTCTTCTATGAATAAACAGTACCTGTATCTAACAGATGTTTTTGTCTGCAAGGAAGGAAAAGTACCCTTCTATGAGATATCTGACACTGCAACTTGTACCAAACCAAAGTAACACCTCAGGACTTAGTGATGACGACCATTTGCTCAAATTAAGTGAAGTGTGTTGTCTTCTCTGGTTGTGGTACTTTCTCATGACATCATTTCTGCTTCGGCAGTTTACTCTCTTTGCCACATGTCCAGTTTCTGTACTGTTTTAGGATAGGATAGTGACTCCCTGTATTCCAAATTTGCTGTTCTTAAAATCCTTCTAAAAGCTGCAAAAAATTAATGCTGACTGTGAGACTTTGGAGCTCAGTTTTCAATGAAAATCAAGACACATCCTTCAGGTGCAGAGATTTAACTTCCATTTAATATTGTGGGAATGAGGCATGGGAGAATTATTTATGCTTCCTAATGTCTTTCAGTGTCTTTGAAAACCTCCCCAAACTGACTTATTCATTTGTTTTGGAAAGAAAGCCCACTCCCTCCCCCTTTCACTCTTTGCTAGGCTTTGTTTTTTTATTATTTTTAGGAAAGGTCTACTGGATACAACCAAGAGCAATAGTGAAGCAGAAAATAATTTTACCTTTAAAGTTCAAAGTTACATTACAAGGAAATCTCACATCTAAAGAAAAAACCCAACCAAACAAAAAAACCCAGACACAACTGGGAAAAAATACTGTAAAAAAGTTTTACAAAGCCTGTTAAGGAAGCAGACAGCTTCTCTTGGAAAAAAGGGTGCACAATGGTTATCATGCATGACCTGAACATCTAGCAGTGTGCAGGTTCTGCGGGCAGGTCCGTCCCTTGCCCTTTCAGCAAATGTTATCATTTCCCAGGGAGCGCTATCTGCGCTGCAATCTGCACCTGCTCCTCAGGACAGCTCTCCTGCCCGCACGGAGCATGTGCCGTGCCATTTCGGATACTGTCCCATGTCCTTCCCGCCGCATCTATTGACAGATCTGAACTTTTCTCTTATCTCCAGTAGCCAACAGCAGGACCTGTCATTGAAGCAAAGAGGCTCTGTAATATCTGAGCCCCTATCAGGCAGCCCCTTTGTTTGTCCAATGACAGTGCTGTGTGATAAATGTTTCAGAAATGACATTTGAGATGACAGCAGAGGAAAACTCTTAAGTAGGAGACTACAGCTCCCACTGTCTCCTGAGACACTCTGCTGTCAGTATAAGAGAAATATTTACAAAGAGATTAGAATGCAGGTGGGCCAAAATTAATGTATTACAAACGACAAAACCCTTTCAATTAAATTTATTTTAAGAATTCACAGCAATAAAAAAACTGTATAGTTTCACCAGATGAGATAGGATTTATCTTGTCAAGAAGATTTAGGGAACTCCTACAGCCAGTGGTAAATTTTGGACTGGGAGGAAGGTCTGTGATATAACTTCATAGGGAAAAAAGAAACCCATAAAAAATCAAAGATGGCAGAGATAGAAGAATAAAGTCTTTTATCAAAGATGTTTTGGAGTATAGAAGCTGGCTAATAGCAGAGGCACACAGAATGTAAGATTTGTCCATGCTCTCCTGGCATGGGTAGAGTATGAAGTACAGTTGTGTTGTCCCATCAGGTCGACCCATAAGCTAATCTTAGCTGCTGCTTTAACACCTAATTTGGCTTTGTGTAAAATAAATACACAACAAATTCCAATGTGAAATGACTATTATATGTGGCAAGGGGAAGATACTCTGTAGAGTTAACAACTTATACACTGATGTTTATATCTGTTTTTTCTTTTTTGCCATCAAGTTATACACAATGCTGCAATTAGCTGATCATTCTGGCATTAATAATCTGTTAGTACATTACCTCATTTTTAGCACACAGGAATTGTACATTCCAGGCCACATTTTTGAAAAATTGTATAAACAGGAGAAGGTAACCTGAGGTAGAAATAACAGATTAATTAAGAATTGCAATGGTAATGAAAATGATGGAAAACTGGAGAGGAGGTAAGGGAAATTCAGCTTCCAAAAATTGCTAAATGTTGCAATTTTATTTCCATATTTCCTCAAATTCCTTGGCAAAGAGAAAATAGGAGAGAGAAAAGCTATCATAATTGATTCAGTCAGGGACAAAATTTCTAAGCATGAAAAATAAGGAAAAAAGTTCTCCTGAAGGGCAGATTAAAAAAAAACCAAAAACATTACTACCTGGACAAAGAAAAAAGAGCTCTTCACAGTTCCTGTGGAGAATGAGCATGCAAAAAGAGAGCAGCTATACTACAGAAAGGAACAAAAGACTCTCCCTAGAGGACCACAGACCAAAGCTAAGAAAGGCCAAGTTAACTGAGATATTGTGGTGGCTAATGAAAAATCTAATTGTTAAATATGCCTAATATACTTGTTCCTTTCTTTTTGTATTTTATTTTTAATCTGTTCCCAAATTTTCAGCTAAATATTCTGTTTGTAATTGTAACAATTCACACTTTTTCTATCAACTTCTCTGATAATAAGGCTGAGCAACCAATGAAACCCTCTAGGACTTCTTGCTGTATCAATTGATTTGGCCTACTGAGACAGAACCTACCACCTCCAGTGAACTGCAGGAGGAGCAGGAATGGGGCCCACTTATGTCCAAAGTGGCTGAGGTTTAGGGTTTGAGGATTGCACACATCTGGCTGCAGCTAAAGACTTTACTGTCAGATTATGCACACAGGCTGGAATGTCAGCCAGATTCTGCTAAGCAAGTCATTGTCCTAATTTTTTGTCAAAGCATACTTCATCAAATTGAATTTTATTTTGATTTGTAGACATTGAGAGATGAAGAATTATCTATATACAGATGCTGTCCAAGCACCTGTGTCTTGTTTCACATTATATTTTTTTTCTTATGCTTGTTTTTATTCCAGTAAAATTCCATTTCTACTAAAAGACATCTGAATATTTCTTTCCCCACGATGTTTCCCAAATCACTTTACCTCTGCAATGTGTTTCCCAGAGCTTTCTTTAAAATTCAACAACACATTTCTTTAAAATTCTCTCCTGGACCTATGTTTTTCCAGTGGTCTTTTTATAAAGTGCTGCGGAAACCTGGTAGCCCCTGGGCTAGAGCAGACTTCCACAGGAGGCAGCTAGGCCATCACACCAGCACATCAGAGAGTAAAAAAAGGAAGATAAGAAGGTGTTAAAGAAATGTCCTTCTTCCCTCCCTGACACTTTTGCAGGAGCTTGATGTGCCAAACAAAGTGATTTATGTCCCAGTCTGTTAAACTGGTGCATACCCTGAGCTTGAAAGTCACCTCCAGTGGAGCTATTCCTTGTTGTTGATGAAGCCTACTTGCTCTCTAGAAACAATAGATCTTTACCTAGTGTCATTTTGGAAAATGTCAGGCACAGCAGTGGCCACAAAAGGGAGCAGATTTAAGATCAAGGTCATCTAGAAACAACAGCCAGATCAACAGTCCATTCAGGTTTGTATGCTAAATATATTTATTCCAACAGGGTGGACATTTGCATGGGCATCCCATATTGCTTCGCTGTTAATGAATATTCTGCATGCAGAGTCACTACAGGATCGCCACTTACATCAGTCTGAAAAATAATTTACCTAATGTCCTTTATTCCTCATTTACATTTTTGTTTGTGTGTTACATAGCCAAGCACAACTTGTGTTCTGGTAAAACAGTATGTTTTCTGTTCTGTCAAAAGCAGAATAATTTCTGAACTATCACCAATGAATGAAGAGAGACAGAGAGAAAAAGAGCACACATGAGGAGGGAAAGACTGAAATATGTGAACACCATGAAGAAATATCTGTCTTCTCACAAACAATAAAAGAGAATATTGCCAAACATTCCTTACACTAAACAGTCTGCATCTTTTGGATGCAGAGACAGCCTGATGAATTTCACTCCATAAGGCAACAGTCTGCAAATGGATAAGAGCCTGAAAATTAGATGAAAGAGTTTCCTCCACCATATTAGAGCTCCTACCAAAAAAGGCTTTACTGTCATGGCTCATCTCATTAATCTAGCATACATGTTGCATTAATATTTTTTCTCTTACTGTGTAAGACTGATGAGATTCAATCTTTTTTAGTGATTTTGCAGTGCAATTGTGAAATTATTTTGCACCCATGAAATGGTTCAATTTCAGATTTCTGTTGTACTAGGAAGGCAACATCTAGTTATTACACTGACATTCAGCAAAGGAAAAAATGGAATTAGGTCCAATATTAATTTATTCTTTTGTAGAAACTAGATTTTTTCCTCCCTATTCCATATCAGAATAAACCAAGCAATGTTTTCATGACATATTGAGCATAGGGAAGGGAGGAGGAATGGAAGCTTAAGCAGGCACATGGCATTTGGAAGATTGTTCTATATACAATTCATTAATGTCCTTTAAGAAATTGTGAGTTGCTATTAAAAATATAAAGTTAAGAAATTGACTTATTTATATATGTCTGTATATATATGTATAATTTTGTCTTTGTGACTCAAATTAATTCATATTTTAGTCCTAATGACTTAAGTTGATCCCAA